>CM046667.1:50188714-51596214 GCA_025594165.1 Tamias sibiricus | reverse complement strand
AAATCATAGTATAGTATCAAAAGCAGGATATTTACATTGTTACAGTTTTTGAGAAATTGGTCCATTTATTTTAAGTTAATGATTTATGAGTGAAAATTTTTTGTACTGAGGATTGAACCCAGGAATAGTTTACCACTGTGCTACATCTTCAGCTCTTATCTTGTGAGACAGGGTCTCACTAGTTGCTGAATCTGGCCTCAAACTTATCATCCTCCTACCTCATGGTATCCTCCTGAGTCATGGGATTGCAGACTTGTACCACCACATCTAGCAAGTGCAATTGTTTTTATTGTTTGTTCTTTGAGTATTTCTTTATATGAATTTTCTGTTTTGTCAGATTTGTTAGTTTATCAACTTTATTAAAATTTTTCACAACCAGATTTTTGTTTCATTATTCTGTTTTTTTTTTCTTCTAGATATCAATGATTTCTTATCTTTGTTTCTTCTGTCGTGCTTGCTCATTTTTTTTTTTTTTTCTAATGAGGTAAGAACCCAAGATTATTGATTTGGAACCTTTCTTTTAATAATATAAACATTTCATCCAATAAAATTTCTGATAAAATTGCTATAGCTGCATTACATAGACTATGGTACTTTGGAGTTTCATTTTCATTCAGTTCTCTATAGCTTTTAATTTAATCTGTGTTTTTTTTTTTTTTTTTTTTCCTAAAGATTACTTAGGTGAGTGCTATTTAATTTTTCACGTCTGGAAACGTTTCCAGTGTCTTTCTGTTGATTTCTGGTTTGATTCAATTATGGTCAGATAATATATGCTGTATACTTTCAGTTACTTTATGGTTGTTGAGATTTGTTTATGGTCAAAGTTATATTCTGTCTTGGTAAATGTTTCACGGATGCTCGAGAAAAATGTGTATTCTACTTTTGGGTTCAAGTGTTCTACATGTCATTTAGATTATATTGTTTGTGCTGTCCTTAGTGATTTTCTGCCTAGTGGTTCTATCATTTTGAAAGGAGCATTTATGACCCAAATACAACTTTGTCTATTTCTATATTCACTATTAGTTTTGCTGCAAATATTTTGAGACCCTGTTATTTGGTGCATATACTTAAGATTTTATTTTTTTAGTGTATTCTTAGTGATATGATCTCTATTATTTTTTATTCTCTCTGTCTCTGGTAATATTTTTTTGCTTTGATATTTATTTTTGTTGATATTTCTATAGTCATTCTTGATTCTGTGCTTGATTTGTTTTTTACTAAAAATTCCAATGCATATCCTTTTATATATTTTTACATCCAAATTACCTGTGCTATTAAATTTCAAGTGAGTTTCTTATAAATGGAATATATTATTATTATTGTTATTATTATTATTATTATTTTGTCCTGGGTGTTGAACTTAGGGGCACTTGACCACTGAGCCACAACCCCAGCCCTTTTTTGTATTTTATTTAGAGACAGGGTCTCACTGAGTTGCTAAGTGCCTCGCCATTGCTGAGACTGGCTTTGAACTCTGGATCCTCCTGCCTCAGCCTCCCAAGTGCTGGGATTATAGGCTTGCACCACTGCACCTGGCTATCATGGTTATTTTTTTAACCACTTTACACATTTCTTTTAATTTAAAATTAAGCTATATGTTGACATTTTATCACTAAGTCTTTTATTTACTTATTTTTCTATTATTTTCAGTTTTGGTTTCTCTGTTTCTTTGTTTTCTTCTTTTGCCTTCCTATCCATTAGTGTTTATCACTCCTTTATTTCTGTTGGTTTTGGATGTATCATTTGGTTTTTATTCTTCACTAGTTTCTCTGAATATTACAATATGTATATGTGACTTAACACTGTGTACTGGGATCAGATTTTTTACCACTTTGAGTGAAATATGGAAACCTTGTTTCCATTTAGGGATCTTTACTGTCTTAACTTTTAAATAATGGATTAAATATACCTGAATACCACTTGGTATTTTAACATGATTTACAAAACTATGAGAAAAAAAATATATATATTTTTTTGTCTGAATGTGAGATTATTTTTCCTTTGCCTTTTGTTTTTATAATTTAATTATGGTATGTATTGCTGGGGATTTCTTAGGGTGTATTCTAGTTAGGGTTTGCTTACCTTTTTTAATCTTTTGCCACAGTTGGGAATTTCACCAATTTTTCTTCTCTCTTCCTGGTACTCTCTACAGATTTTATGTTTTCTGATAGTTCTTCAGATTTCTGATGCTCTGTTTATTTCATTTTTTCAGTTGTCTCACTGTTGTTTGTATTAGATAAATTCTAATGATGTATCTTCAAGTTCACTGTTCCAGCCTCTGTCATCACTACTCTACTATTGAGCTTATCCAGTGAGTTACTAAGGTATATATATTTTTTCATTCTACAATTTCCATTTGCTCTTTTTATACCTCCATTTCTTTTCTACTACCCAGATATTTTAGGATAAATGAAAGAACAAATATACTTCATCTTTAGAAGTAACAAGAAGGTGACAAACCCTTAGAACTCATTTCAAAGACTTTGTTTTCACAAGAGAGACTTAGAGGAAGATACTAGGATAGGTCATCCCAGGGAATTATTTTCCCAGGACTCATTTCCTTATGTTTAACTGTCAAGACAAAGATCTCCTGCCAGTAACAAACTGTGACATTGTGCACATTATGCTGATGTTGCAGGCATGTGGAATGCAAGAGCTATGGGGTCATATAGGAGAATTCCAATGAGATTTCAAAGGAATGCCTAGAAGGCCAGGCAGTATGTGACAGGATTGTAGTCCCTGCAAGTAGGCCCTGACTGGGTAATGTGTGAAGCTATGAGAGTGAAGCCAAAGCTTCAGTGCAGAACTCAAGAATTTAGAGGTGCCAGAAACATAGAGTTCCTGCCTAGGGAAGTTATAGGCAGTGAGTAGAGGCATCCCAAGAGAGCCACCATGTGGGCTGCCATCAATAAGGTAATATAGGTGGAACTGTCCAAGGCCTTTGGAGTTCATATTATGCCAGTGTTTATGCCAAATGCTGAAAATGGAGCTACAGGAATTAATGTTTGCCTTGCTGGGCTTCAGTCTTTGTTTCAATATCTCATTATTTTCCCATCATTCAATTTTGGAACGGGGATGTTTAACCTGTGCTGACTTAATGTTTGCCCTGCTGGGTTTCAGTCTTTCTTGGGTTCATTCCTCCTTATTATTTTCCTGTTACTCCATTTTGGAATGGGAATTATTCTGTGCCATTGGATTTTGTAAACATGTAACTTGTTTTTTGAGTTTTACAAGGCATGCAGCTGAGTTTGACTTGAGTCTCAAAGAATACTTTAGACTTTTAAGCAATGCCGGAACAGTTAAGACTTTGGGGGCTGCTTAAATGATTAAATGCATTCATACTGAGATGGATATTAGTTCTTAGGGACTGGGGAATGGAATACTATAGTTTAAATCTTCAGTGTTCATGTATTAAAAGCTTGGTCTTCAACCCATGGTGCTTTTGGGAGGTGATGGAACCATTAACAGGTGGGGTCTAGCGGAAATAAATTAGGTCATTGGATGTATGTCTTTGAAGGTATATCTTTGTTCCCATCTCTTTCTTTTACTTCCTGGTGGCTAATTGGTACATAGGCCTCCTTTGCCACATGTTCTCACTGTGCAGAATTGTGCTGCCACAGGCCCAATACAACAGGGCCCAAACAACCATGGACTGAAACCTCTGAAACCTTCAGTTAAAATCAACATTTCCCATAAGTTGATTATCTCAGGTATTTAATCACAGTAATGGGAAGCTAGAATAGGAACTGTTAACAGAAGATCAGAAGGCACGAGGAAATTAAAAAGGACATTTAAATATTTCTCCAATCTCACACTTTCAGTCTTTAGGTTGGTGATGGCTAAACTAAAGGCATCTAAGCTGTTGTTGGGTGACTCTAATACATCTACTAGACATTTTGAGTTAGGAGAAAACTGCCTCTCTCTGTTCCTTTTAAGTCTGGTGAATAACACTGGTTTCTTACAGTTGCTAACCTCAGGTTACCTCATCATCTCTTCATTCTTTACACATTTTACTAAGTATTATCTTGATTAAATGCCTTCTATCACTTTTTTAAATGTGATGTCTATTTTTGGCTAGGGCCCTGACTGAAACAGTGGTAGCATGAAGTAGGAAAAACTTTAAGGTTGTGTGAGGGAGTAAGATAAATTGTTGGGTATATAGGAAGTGAAGGGTTTTGAGGCATTTTAAGTCATGTTAATGTACTTCCACTTCTTTATGTCAGTAACTACAACAGATTCTTACATTGCTCCTTAATTATTTTGGTTTGGTTGTTATTTTTTCTTGCATGCAGAAGAATAGAGCCATGAGGTGTCTGGGATTCATATGATAAGAATGTTAATATTTTTTAAAAAAAATATTTATTTATTTGCTTTTAGTTGTACACAATGCATTTATTTTTATGTGGTGCTGAGGATCGAACATGGGCCGTGCACATGCTAGGTGAGCGCTCTACCGCTGAGCCACAACCCCAGCCCACGATTTGTTTTTGTTTTTTTTTTTAATATTTTAAAAAAATTATTTTTAGTTGTAGGTGGACACAATACCTTTATTTTATTTATGTAACATTGAGGATAGAACCCAGAGCCTCACACATGTGAGATGAGTGCTCTACTGCTGAGCCATAGCTCCAGCCCCCTGTGGATTTGTTTGGAACTTATTATATCATGATAAGACACTTATTTCTTGAAATCAGAACTAGCCCAACTCACTGTACTTGCTAAGATTCTATTGAAATTAAGTGACTTACCATGTTGTGGAATTGTTTTTTATTGTCACGTAAGACACCTGTGTTAGTGATATTTTCCTAACAGTGATCCTTTAAAATACCTGGCATCAACAACTTAAAAAAAAAAAAAAAAAAAAAAAAAAAAAAAAAAAAAAAAAGCTGGGCGCCGTGGCGCATGCCTGTAATCCCAGCACTTTGGGAGGCTGAGGTAGGAGGATCGCGAGTTCAAAGCCAGCCTCAGCAATGGCGAAGCACTTAGCAATTCAGTGAGACCCTGTCTCTAAATAAAAAATACAAAAAGGGCTGGGGATGTGGCCAGTGGTCGAGTGCCCCTGAGTTCAATCCCTGGTACCACACACACACACACACACACACACACACACACAAAGGTTTATCCTGGCTCATAGTTTCAGAAGTTTCAATCCTTGATGAGATGGCTCCAGTGCTTTAGGCCCGAGGTGACAGAGAACATCATGGCAGAAGGGCATGGTGGAGGGAAACTACTAAGCTCATGGTAGCTAGAAAGCAGGAAGGGTGGGAAGCAAAGAGTTTGGGACAAGATATTGTCTCCAAAGGCATACTCCCATTCACCTGCTTCCTCCAACCATGTCCCACCTGCCTAGAGTTGCCACCACCTTACAATAGTCCACTATCAATAGATTAATCCACCAAATAGGTCAGAAAACTCAGTATCCAATTACTTCCCAAAATCCCCACCTCTGAGAATTGCTGTATAAGGGCCGAGCCTTCAATACATGAGCTTTGTGGGCACATTCTGTCCCTGGCACATCAAAACTCATGCCTGTATCATAATGCAAAATTCAGTCCATCTCTTCAAGAGTCCTCATAGTCTTAACAGTTCCAGCATTGCTCAAAAGTCCAAATCCAAAGTCTACCCTGAGACTCAAGGCAAACTCTTAGCTGTGAGCCCTTGTCAAAATTAAAAAAAAAAAAATTTACATGCTTCCAAAGTACAATGGCACAGAGCAAGCATTCCTATAACTTACTCCTTCCAACCATGTCCTGCCTGCCTACAGTTTCCACTACCTCTTAGTAGTACTTTCAGTTATCAGTGGATGAATCCATTGAACAGTACATTTAGTTATCAATGGATTAATCGATTGAACAGGTGAGAGCCTTCAGGATCTGATTACCTTACAAAGCACCACCTCTGGACATTGCTGGACTGGGCAACAAGCCTTCAACACATGCACTTCTGGGAGACAGGTTTAAACCATAACACTACCTGCTTCAAGTTGTTAATATTTCCCTTTATTCTCAAACAGAAAGAGTGGAAAGCACATTGTTCCTTATAGGACCAAAGATTCAATTTATTTTAAATGTTGCTCCAAAAGTGAACATAAAACTAGTGACTGATCGATCATCCATCACTTTAACAGTTTATATAGCTGAGTATTCAGATCTCAACTAGAATTTTTTCTGCCATCAGAATCTGTTAGTTCTCTGCGACAAACAGGACAGGTAGAGTTCTCAGAGAGCCAGCGATCGATGCAGTGGATATGATATTCGTGGGAGCAAGGTAGTATGCGGATCTTATTGCTTTCTCTAAATTCTGTAAGGCAAATACTACAGGCTTTCAATGCATCATCCTTTTCAACATTTCTTACTGCTAAGTCGTCAATCTGTTGATTGGTAAGTCCTGTAGGCTGGTTGTGATCTTCATTTAAGATGAAAAACTGAGGTACGAAGGGCCAAGAGTCACTTTCATCAGATGTTGCTGGTGTTGTCTGTTGACTTTCTTGCCTGGGCTGTGATGGTGAGCTTGATGATACATTTATCTCATTACCACCTTCAAATATCACTGAGATAATTTCTGAATCGTCATTACTGGAGATGGAACTGGATGTAAGAAAGGGACTGTAACTAGACATGTAGCTGCTGCTTGAACTGGAAATCGCTGGTGAACTTGAACGAGAATCATAGCTAGGATCTGCATCAGAACTAGAAATAATACTGTGAGAAGAATCATCTCTTCCATTCTGTGACTCTTCCTTTTCCATGTGTTGACTTAGGGGTGAACTGTTAGACTCTAATTGACTCTCACTGTCTATGAGGTCACTTGATTCATCAAATTCTGCCATATGCCATAATGTTGTCTCATTTGCAATAGGTGCAAGTATTCTGATGGTATTAACAGAAGATCTAATACTTTCCTGCTCAGAATGTGAAAACCTATTTCTGAATTCTTCCTGATAATTTTCTAAAGTGACAGTGTTGTTTGGTGTCTCAGATATTAATTGAGTCCTAGTAGCTATGCTCTCTCTCAGTAAATATTCTCTAGGATGATTTGCTACTTCATCATCAAAAAGTGTGGTTGGATTTCTTGGTCTGAATCCCTCAGATTCATTGCCACTGGCTGTGTCTGGAGAATATTCTTCTAGAAAGGCATTCCTTGTTGCAGAAGCTGAAAAAAGATCCTGACTTTGCAATTCAGGTCTGGTTATTTGCCCTCTCAATGCCCCACTCCGCTGAATTCTAGCATACATCTCTGGCTCTTCTATCTGAATACACTCAAAAGTCTCAGGTGATGTACAATAATGAAATCTCATCAACATTTCATGCTGTCTATTTGGGGGTGAACTACTTTCATTTCTTGGTCTGGTTCTCCAAGTTTGTGGGCTTCTGCTTCTTGATCTTCTCTGACTTCTGGTAGGTAGGACCTCTATGATTGCTTCAGTCACACTTCCATGTGATATAGAAGACCTTGTAACTATTGACTCTGATGGTGGATTTTCCACTTGCCTCTCTCTGTTTTCAAGTGTGATTGGATTTCTTGGTCTGAATACCTCAGACTCATTGTCATTGGTTGTGTCTGGAGAATATTCTTCTGGAAAGGCATTCCCTGTTACAGAAGCTGAAAGAAGATCCTGACTTTGCAATTCAGGTCTGGTTATCTGCCCTCTCAATTCCCCACTCTGCTGAATTCTAGCATATATCTCTGGCTCATTTATCTGAATATACTCAAAAATCTCAGGTGATGGAAAGCAATGAAATCCCATTACCATTTCATGCTGTCTATTTGGGGGTGAACTACTTTCAATTCTTGGTCTGGTTCTCCAAGTTTCTGGGCTTCTGCTTCTTGATCTTCTCTGACCTCTGGTAGGTTGGACCTCTATGAATGCTTCAGGTACATTTTCTTCAGATCTAGATGAACTTGTATCTGTTGACTCTGATAGTGGATTTTCTACTTGCCTCTGCCTGTTTTCTATATATTCTCCTCCAAAAAGTCTTGCAAAGGTTAAATGTCCAGTCTCTCGATTTGGCCTTCCATTAAGAAGGTTAAAGTTCATTCCTCCACTACATCCAAAATCACTACTTCTTGAATTACTTGAACTTGCTGATGTCCAAGATTGATTATCTCCCTGCTCCCTTTCTGTCATATTTTCAGTTTGTCTAAAAGTGGTAAGCCACTCTATTATAGAATCATCACTAGACACATTCTCTGAAGAGTTTCCTTCACCTGTTACCATAAAAGGGAGGAAGTCAGAAAGGAACTACTAAAATTGGAATCATCATAAAATAGTACCCTGAAACTTTGTTTCAAAAAACAACAAAAAAATGAGAGTTTAAAGATTCAGATATTTTAAGCAAATTTCATATTGAGAGTTAATACTTTTCTATACACTACAGTCTAAATTTTAAAATAAAGGCAAGTTAGTCTTAATTATATTTGAAACAACTGAGGTAATCCTAGATAAATTTAGGGATATTTTTAAAAGGATCTGAGGATGTCTATTTTTGATATCATCATATACAGAGCCTCACATTCCACTGTGGAGAGTATATCAAAACACATTGTTTTCAGTCCTCTGTGAAGATAATAACACAATCAAACAAGGTAAACACCAGTGAAGAAGATTCAGTGATGGTATATTAGTTCAAATTCCATTATTGTCCAATTTTCATTAATCTAAAACATTACTTCTCTTAGACTCTTAAAGTGCTTTTTACAACATAAGATTGTTTTCAAGTGTAAGACAATGATAGACAGTGGCAAAATTAAACAAGGTTTATATGTTTAAAATCCTTTCAATAATTCTTAATTTTCCTATGATATAGAATTGCCATGAAATTGAAAGCTGGGCTTGGTGGCACAAGCCTGTAATCCCAGCGGCTCAGGATGCTGAGGCAGGAGGATCCCAAGTTCAAAGATAGCCTCAATGATTTAGCAAGGCCCTAAGCAACTCAGTGAGATCCCGTCTCTAAATTAAAGATATAAAAAAGGGTGGGGATGTGGCAAAGTAGTTAAGCTCCCCTGGGTTCAATCCCTGCTTTTTTAAAAAAATTAATGTATGGAACCTAACACAATACATGTAAAGTCTTGCTCAAGAATCAAACCATTATAGTAGACCCTTCATTGAGTAAATATAAGGCTATGTTTGAGAAGTAAACTATTATAGTGCCTCTTTTTTAGATATTAAGATTCCCTGTTTCATATTTGGGAAGAAATGAATCCTGGGGATATAGCCAGGTTTTTCAACCTTGGCATTTGGAGCTGGATAACTGTTTCAAGGATCTGTCCTGTGCATTTTAGGTTATTGGCCAGCATTCCTAGCCTCTCCCCTGTTGTTGAAAGTAATGCCCCCATTCTTATTCCCAGTTGTGACAGCCAAAAATTTTCCTTAGAAATTACCAAATGTTCCCTGGAGAGGGGCAAAATTAGAATATGCAACATTATTTTTTGCTGGTTAAGAAATCACATCTGACTTTTCAAAACGAGAAATACAAATGGCCAATATATGAAAAAGGTACAGTATCAATAGTTATCAGGGAAATACAAATCAAAACTACAGTGAGATATCTCACCCCAGTTAGAATGGCTATTATCAAAAAATAAATGCTGGTGAGTATGTAGAGACAGAAGACCTCCTATACAGTGTTGTTGGGAATGTGAATTAGGATAGCCATTATGAAGTTGGTATGAAGGTTCCTCAAAAATATGAAAATAAGTCTACCATAGAGTCAGTTATCTCATTCTGAGTATATATATCTAAAAGAAATAAAATAAGCATGCCAAAGAGATAGTTGCATTCCCATATTAATTGCAGCACTATTCACAATAGCTAAGACATAGAATCAGCCTATTTTCACATCAACAATTGGGTATAAAAGAGTGTGGTGTATAACACAATGGAGTATTTTTCACCCAAAAAGAAGAATGGAATCCTGTCATTTATGATAAAATGGATGGTACTGGAGGACATTATGTTAAGTGAAATAAGCCAGATGCAGAACAACAAGTACCACAAGTACCATATGTGAAAGCTATAAAATGTTGACCTGAATGTAGACTAGAATTAATAGAGTTTTGCAAGATACATGGGCAGGAGGGTGGACAAATGGACGTTGGATCTGATCAGTGTACTTTGTATGCATGTGTGGAACTATCACACTGAATGCAATTGGTAAAATTAATATAGTTAAGCAAAAGAAAAAAAATCACACATCTCAATAATCAAGAAGAATAAAGAATTCTAAATGGAGAGTGAAAAACAAGAAAAAGTTCATAGGATATTTCTTACATTGACTAATTAAAAAACTAACACAAAGTGAATCCAAATATATTATAGTTTATCAGCGAGTTACATGCCCATCTCCTTTTATTTTTATCTTGAGACAGGGTCTTGAAAAATTGCCTCTGCTGGCCCGGAGCTTGAGATTCTCCTGCCTCAGTCTCACAAGAGACATTGGGATTTGACACTGCGCCTTTTTATGGATAGTCACTTAGCACCATATGAGTTTGACCAAGATATCTGACTGACTTTTTAAAAAATATTTATTTATTTACTTTAGTTGTACACAATGCAATGCATTTATGTTTACGTGGTGCTGAGGATCAAACCCGGGCTGCGCACGTGCGAGGCAAGCGCTCTGCCGCTGAGCCACAACCCCAGCCCTCTGACTAACTTTTACCGTTATAGAGTTCCTTATCAGGATGGGAATGAAGCTCGCTGAGGAGGGCTTGCCTAGCATGTGCTAGGTGCTCCGTTGGATTCCAAACAAGGCAAATAGTTTCTTATCCACCCTGTCCTATTATCCCCCAGAGCAAAATTAACCCCTATTTACCCAATTCCTGTGGTGGAGCCTCTTTAATTTGTTGTAGTTTTCTCATCAATTCTTCTTCTGTACTTTCACCTATGGTGGCTAGCAAATTGTTATCCCTCATAAGCTTGTAATCTTCTTCACTCAGGTTATTCACAAATCGGTAGAAAGCTTCTTCCCGAGCCAATCGATCCATCTGACTTCTGCGTTGGGCCAAAGACCTATCTTCTTCATCCTCTGAATATGGGCTTTCCATTTTGATCTCACTAACTAGAATTTTCTGTTAAGCCCCAGTTAAATTCTAAGGACCAGAATTCTGTAGCCTTTATTTCGTGGTTCGGTGCGAACGTCAGGATCCGACTCTTCCGTTCTACACCAGGCAAGCATCTCTCACTTCCCTTCTCAGCCGCCGTAGAGACTCTGCTTTAGACCCGCCTCCCAGCCCAGCTACTAAGGTTGGTTGCCTAGGCGTCCCTTATCTTTCTCATTATTACCAAGTCAGGACTCTATTCAGGTTAGGTTTCATTTCATTGTAAACCCGCCAATATTGCCAGACGCTCATGATACACCACGCACCGTCCTTCTCCTCCATCCACACGAGCCTTGTCTCAGACTTTTCACAGGCTTTTTCAAGTTCTGATAGGCCCCACTTTTTTGAAAGTTAAATTACAGTGCCTGAACGTGACCAAGTTCATTACACAGTTGGCCCTCTTCCAAATGTCACGCCAAAGTTGTCGTAGTTAAGTACAGTGATTCTCATTTTCAGATGCCCAAGAACTTCTCTGTTTTCTTCTTGGTGAATTCTTCATGTCATAGATGCTTATTAAAGCATCAGAATATTTGGCAAGTCACCAGGGCCACAGCTCAAGCGCTGCAATTTAGGCCTTTTGCTTTTTACTCTTAATAGCTTCATCTTTTGTTTTACAATCCCTTAAACTTTGTTTAAAATACTCTGGTAGGGTGTTAGGGAGTGTAGCTCAGTTGTAGAGTGCGTGTACATGGCAAGTCCATGGGTTTGTTCCACAACCTGGGGATATGGGGGGAGATTCTGACAGGGTTCCTGTTAACCCAAGATTTCCTTAAGGGATTTTACACAAAGGAATCTAGTTTCATTTTTATTTTATTTTGTTTCAGTATTTATTATATTACAAGGAAAGTAACCACAGTGTCACAGGCACTTTAAAACAGAGGAGCCCCATGTCTTGTGACTCTGGAGGCTGAGGCAGGAGGATCTCACATTTGCAGCCAATCTTAGCAACAGCAAGACCCTCCCCAGTAGTCTCAAAGTAAAAATAAACAAAAAGGGCTGGGGATTTGCTCAGTGTTAAAGCATACATGGGTTCAATCCCTAACACACACACCCCCGAAAAAAATCCATAATTGTTATTTTGCTTACAGTAATGAATGCCGACTTTAATGATTTTGTTCCATGTGTATTACTGTACCCAGGATGGCTTAGTGAAAATAATGTTTATTTGCAATGCTATCTAAATTAGACCTCTAAGTAAGAGCTTTTGGACTAAATATTTATTATCAGCCCCACTTAACACTTGTTTTGGAATCCTTCATTTAAGTCATTCCTATGACAACATTTGGCTACAGAATTTGAGATGTGTTACACAATTTGACTTATTTAATAAATTAAGCCATCCATATAAACCGAGTCAGTTTCTGTTATAGATACTAGAGATGTTGTCAAATGTTGCATCAATATAGACTCCCAATTTACATTCCATGTAAGGGAAATGTTACATAAATTTATCAAAACATGCTGTACAAGATTTATATATGTAATAGTGTAAGCACAGGGAACTGATATTCGCTATTTAATTGGAGTGGGAAAATGTTTCACAAAGATAGTACGTGTAAGTCAATCTTTCAATGTAATTGTTGTTTTCTACAGATAGAAAGTAGTAATTAGGCATGTGTTGGTGGAGAGAAACTGTCAGATAGAAAGAACAGAGCTGAAAGATCTTGGCTTGTTTGGAAAACTGTGGCCACACCTCTGGGGATGAGAAGGAAATGTGAAAGTAATCCAAGAGGAAATAGTTGATAATGTTATAGGGAGATGCTCAGAAACTACTCAAAATCTGAATTTAAAACAAAATAGAGCTTTATTACCCGGCAAAGTACTGTTTCCCATAGAGACTCAAGCTCTGTGGGAGAACAGCACCCCCTGACCTGTGTAACCACTATTTAAGGAACAAAACTACATTCTATGGAATTTTTCAGTTAGCAAACAAGCAAATTACAGAAGCTGAAAGAAGCCATTAGATGAGCAACTCAGGCAACTGCATCTTGGGTCCAATCAGGTGTTAGACAACCATATTCTAGGCTGGAGCAGGTGGTTAGCCAGGGCAAGAATCTACTTCAAAGTCACATAGACCAGCAACACCGCCATATCCTGGGTTGAACACATTTTGTGGGGTACAAAGTACAGAAAACAATATGATTTTTTGAACTTAACAGATAGCTATCATTTTGTTTTCTCAGAAATAGGTCATACAGTAGCCTTCTCACAAGAGCAGTAACAGAAAGAAACTAAAATGGAGTCTGGAACAGCTAAAATGGAGTTGCTATGGCCATACCTGTTTGTTCATGTATAGCCATAGTGACTCCATTTTTGCTGCTCCAGCAAAGGGAAACTGTTACAAGTGATTGAGCAGTTTTACCACAACAATTGCTTTATATAACTAGTTTTTGGTAACTTATTTAATGCTCACTTAGTACTATAGTTAACCTATGGGCCTACACATATTTATTTATCATCTTACTACTAATATTTTACTTCTTATGGCTTAAATCCTACGTCTTACAGTTGCTTATTTCTATTATCTTACTTATCAAAATCTTATTTCAATAATCTATAACCTATACCTTAAACTTATTGACTGTATTGAATAGTTCACATCACAACAATGACTATAAAATAGGTTTTGATTTTTCCTTCTAGAACTAAGACATAATTAAAATATTTTATTTTTTAAAATTTTTATTTTCTTTTTAGTTATACATGACAATAAGATTCATTTTGACAAAATTATAAAAGCATGGGATATAATTTGTTCTAATTCAGTCCCAAATACTTCTGCGCTCCCTTTCTTCTTCCCTCCCCTGTTCCCTTACCTTTACTCTACTGATCTTTCTGCTACTTACTATATCTTCTTCTTTTTTTTTTTAATAGTGTCTTATGGATATAGCTGATGGTGAGATTCACTGTTGTGTATTTATATATGTACACTGTCTTTCCCTATCTCTTCCCTTCTCCCTTCATTTTGTTCCCCTTTGTCTACTCTGTCGACACACTGATATTTCTTCTATTTTTTTTTAATCCCTTCCCCTTATTTTTGATTAGATACACTGATATTCTATACTTTTTTTAATCCCCTCCCCTTATTTTGGATTAACTTTTACATATTGGAGAAAACATTTGACCTTTGGATGGTGGGACTGGAGTTTTTTCTTTTTTTAGAACAAGCAGTAGCTCTTTTTTTGGTACTGGGGATTGAACTCAGGGGCACTCTACCACTGGGCAATATCACCAGCCCTTTTTTGTATTTTATTAGAGACAGGGTCTCACTGAGTTGCTAATTGCCTCACCATTGCTGAGGCTGGCTTTGAACTCCTGATCCTCCTGCCTCAGCCTCACAAGTGCTGGGATTATAGGCATGTACCACCGCGCCTGGCTCAAGCAGTAGCTTTTTATTTTTGCCTGCTTAGCACCCCAGGGGGCAAAAGTTCATTATCCAGTCTTAGTCCTGCTGGTTTAGCGGAATTCACTATCTTGGTAAAAGAATAGTCATAAGACCCAGCCATGTCCAATCATGTCATGAAGTTATAAGGGGTTGGGGTCTTTAGCCTTCCTGTACCTGGAATGGACCTCTTTTGTCCAGCAAAAGAGGCCAGAGAGGCCTACCCCAACAAAGAGGCTAGATTGGGAAGGCGAAGGCCGCCGATATTCCCTCCCCCGCTTTCAGAAAGCCCAGGAATATACCGGGGAGTCCAGTCAGTCAATGCAGGAGCTCATTTATTGAAAAGGTGGGCAATGCTTTATAATGGGCCATAGCCAATCTGTGACCAGCAGGGCGGTTCTGGTTCTCACAGCCACGCCCCCTGCTTAGCCTAAGTCAGGTAACAGGGCATGGTAATGTGGCAAGCAGCCACAAATCCAGAGCCTTTCCATCCCCTAGGCAGACAGTGTAAGGTCCCGACACAATCAGTTGTCTTAAGTTGTTGATAATTGTAATTGGCTTAAGCCTGAGGACCTGACCAAAAATAGTTCAGTTAAGGGGTTAAATCTGAGATGTTAGCTAGAACGTCTAAATGAGAATTTATTTTCCACTGTGGTTGCTAAGCTGGTAGGATACAAACCAAAGATGCTTGTGTCTGTCTTGTTTACTTGACAGTGAGAAAAAAATCACAGAAGAAAACAAGTATAAAAAAAGAAAAAACAGAAAGATTTTGAAGCTAGACATGTCTTAGCTTTTTTTACACCTGTAAGTCAGTGTATTCCCTTTTTAAATATAAGCTTGTGAAGGATTTCTGTCACTTAACAATGAAGGGCCCTAATAGTTACACAAGGAGAATGATATGATCAGAGTGATCTAATTAGATATCAAAAAGTAATTTTTAATAAATTTGTTATGTAAAAGTTATTTGCTATGTAAGCATGTTTATTATTTGGATTTTGGTTGTGTTTAGTTTTGTTGAAAAATTAGAAAAACAACAGTTTTTTTCTGCAAATTATTAAGAACTATTTATTAGACACTGAAATTGAGTATAATTCAGTTGAAAGAAATGAGCAATATTTACAATTATCACATGTTAATTAAAACTGTATGAACTGTTAAAAAAAGAAGAAAAAGGAAAAGAAATGAGCAATATTTTTCATTTGCTAATGAACTAAATATGGTCATGGCATATAATGTTAATTCCATTAAATCAATTTTCTCTGTACTATGAGATCCTTTCAAATTATTCCTATTTTTGTATTTGTTTCATATATTATACAATGCATTCTGTTACCTTTGCCCAGTAATGTGTTAGGGTCTTATTTGAGTTGTTGAGGTCTCTAGCTCCGCCCCCCAACCCAGGATAGGCTCTTCTGGCCAGTGGAGAAGACTGTGGTGGGGGGACACACCCCAGCAGAGGCAAACTCAGGAAAGGTAAAGGGCAACTGACCGCCCACACACAGCCCTCCTTTCAGAGGACAGACAGATGAGTCAGGGAGCACGGTCAAGGCAGGAACTCGAGTTTATTGAGGAAGTTGGACAGTCTTAGAGAAGACATGGGCCAATCAACAGAAAGAATACAGGGACACATAAGGAGTATGGGCAAATCGTATTGGCAGAGCCCTGACCCTATCCTTAGGGTAGTTTCGGTTCCCATGACACGTCAGGGGAACGCCTCTTGCTTAGGCCAGGTCCGTAACAGGGAGTGGGAAGCAACCAAAGAGTTAGAGTTCTTTATCCTTTCAGCTGATGTGTTCTTAAGTCCCCAACAGTAATGCTCATTTAATTCCTAAGTAAAGGGAAATATTCTGAAGTAAAGTACCACACAACATTTGGTTTGTATTAAGAAAGAAGATGGCCCTGGTGGGAACTCAAATGTCTTTCACTGATACCTTAATAAAGAGTGAGATAATGTTATGTGACCAATTAGCTCCCTGGTGGGATTTTTAAGATGACTAAAAGTTTAGCAAAGTTTTAATTAGCGGGAGGAGGTATGTGTCTGCATCCATGTGTGTGTGTGTGTATGTGTGTGTGTGTGTGTGTGTGTGTGTGTACATATATATGATGTATTTGTATTTAAAAGGTTTAAACAGATATTTGGTTAGGTTAATAATCATTGATTTTGATGTTATTTCTGGCTATTGGTAACAGATTTATTTCTCTGAAGTTTTGAAGTTTCAAATCTTGAGGTCCTACATTACACTTATTATCTATTTAAAAGTCTTGCTTATAATATCTGTTCCCAAACATTACATTTCAATATATGGAAAGGTGTAATATACTAAGGTAATTCAATATGTAGGAAAGAGGTTTGAGTTGAGAATTGAGAGACTCAAGATGAAGTCTATGAACAATTGTCCAATCATTTAATCTCTGTAGACTTCAGTTTCATAAACTATAATATGAAAGACTTGAATATATCTGTGAAAATTTGATCTACTCAGTTGGTTAGACAAAGAAAACTATTCAGGGACAATTAAAAATAGTGCCTGAACCAGAACACTGAAATTTCAAGGTGAAGTTAAGAGGAAAAGTTGAGTGGGGCTAGAGTTAGTGCCAGTAAATGCTGAGTTAAAAGAGAAGCCAAGGGATCAGAATGCAGTTCCAAAGTCCAAAGTCAAGCTAGGAACAACTGTCTCCCAGATTTATTCAAGTCAGTTAAAGTGGAGGATTGAGCTGAGCCATAGAAGACAATTTAAGAAGATTCAGGGTTGATCCAGAAGAAGGTCATGACAACCTTGGGGAAGAATGCTATGAGGCTACAGCAGATGTGGAACTTTGCTAAATTAAAATATGTATACCTTGGATCTCTGAAGATTGGTACTCTGCTGTCTTGATAATTTATTGCTTATAAGGCAACATTTGAAAGGGATGACCTCAAAGTATTTTTGTTTCACAATTTTATGAATATTCTTTCACAACTTAATAAGAATATAATCACAGTGAGCTTTCTAATTTTATTTTTTTAAACACCAAGAAAAATCTTAATCTTCAGAAAGTTCTCACAGAATAAAATATGCATAAGTCAGAAACATAGTATGTTAGCAGTCATTACAAAGTTATAAATCATTAGATCTCTTAAGATTTTTCATAGTTAAGTTCATAAATGAAGATGAACGGATTTACCATTTTGGAGGTAGAGGAAAAACTAAAGGTCTATTTACCATCTGCTAGATACACTCATGGTATGCAAGGCCTAGGTAACTGGAAGTGTAGTTGTCAAACTTTAAAATAAACCAGGCAATCATTTGTTTCTGCACAAAACATCATCCTAATATAGGAGTTCAGGAGAAAAAGTGAAGTGGCCGAGCATTGTGTACTGAAAAGCACCGTTTTAACAACCATCATTACTCAATTGCTATACCACTGTGTCTCATTCACAAAAAATGCACACTATTGGAATTGTGTTTGATAAGTTATCCTTTTAATAATCAATTCTTTTCACCTGAAATGTATTCATACAAATGCATTCATACAAATGTAGATTACCACTAAGATCAGAAGATACACAGCACTTGTAAATAAATTTACACTAACTTTTATAGGTTTTTAATTTAAAGAGTGAAGGCAATAGAGCTGGGATTGTGGCTCAGTGGCAGAGTGCTCGCCTTGCACGTGCGCGGCCCGGGTTCGATCCTCAGCACCATGTAAACATAAATGCATTGCATTGTGTACAACTAAAGTAAATAAATAAATATTAAAAAAAAAAAGAGTGAAGGCAATAAAGATTTAATCATTACACAGTTTTGGACTATTAACAAGAAGTGGCTGCACACATTTAGTTGTGAGGCCGCAAATTATGTTAATCTGTTTACTTTCAAGCCAAACAAGTTAGCATTCAAAAGAAGATGAAATTTCACTTCAGATGTATAAACCAATAATGAAAACTGAAGTATTTTGCCTCACTTGGAAGATATTCTAATATTGTTATTCAAATAACAGAAACAAAATGCTACATAAAATGAAATTTACCACCTTAGGCAAGGCTTAAAACAAGTAAAATGTTACACAATGTCATAAATTTTGTTTTCAATTGCTAGTACCTTTTTCCAAGGACTCATCAACTGAGTATAACCCCTCTCCCTTCCACCCTAGTCCCCAGTTCTCAGATGGCTTGTTTGTGGATCATTAACTTATTTGAGCACCTCTTCTTTGGGACAATTGGAAATACTCTTGGATGGCGATCTGGACTTGGATTTCTTCCTAGATCCTGGTGGAGGTCTTCTGGACCTAGATTGGGATCCAGTCAGTGATGGAGATCTTGATATCAAGGAAGACTTGGAGTTGGATCTTTGGGTAGATCTGGATTTGGAGGTTGATGGAGAGCTTCTGTGGAAATGAAAGCAAGAAATGAGAGTGAGACCAAGACTGAGACTAAGACCCACACAGACTTCAAACAGCTCTAGTGAGAACTGCTCTGGGATCGGCATCTGGATTGGCTCCTGGTGTTGGAATGGCTCTGACGACTATGTCCTGGGCTACGTCCTGAGCTATGGCTCTGGCCTTTGTAGTTGTCACTTTTGTAGATACCTGTGGGGTGATGTTCCCCAGCGGCAGCCTTGGTGGGAATCTAGGGGATGACCATAGCGGGCTATCTGCACCCGTAGCTCTCTACCATCCAGAACTATCCCATCTAGGGCATCCATGGCGTGCTCAGCGTGGTGCTTGTGGTGGAAATGGACAAAAGCGAAGCCACGGGGACTTTTTAGTGAAGTGATCCCGTGGGATGTACACGTCCCCGACAAGCCCATACTTCTAGAAGACGCGACACAGGGTATTGGGCGACGGGCAGTAGGTAAGGTTGTCCACCTTAAGGGAAGTCATACCCTCCACATTGGGAGGAGGACGACTGTAACTCATAGCCCTTGAGAGGTTTGTCTGGAGGTCTCTCAATTTAGAGGGGTCATTTGAGAAAGTAACCACCTGGGAGAATGAGAATTGCCCAGAGAGGGGCTCTGGTTTCCTCGGGTTAGTTTGGCTCTGCCTCTTTATCAGTTGGCTTATGCCTGTGGTGCTTAGAGATTTTAGAATGTTACACATAGTCCCGCCTATCGCCAGAGCTGAGACCACCTGAGAGAGAAATGACTACATACCAATTTTTAATAATGTGATATTAATCATGACACTATCATTTTGTGACTTTACCAGTATATATCTGAGAATCCAGTTTTATATATGTATAGATAAAATTCTGTGACCTGAGATGGTTTTGCACTGCTGATTCATATATGCCAGATACATGAATATTTTCATATTTTATTCATATCTTAAAAGACAAAAAAAAAAGTCTAACAAAGTATGATCTGGTAAGGGTGATAATACTATTGTTACAGGGTAAAACCCTTCCCTGAAATGGAGGCAGAGCAGAGACCCTCCCCATCCCCTTGCAAACCATGATTCTTACAATCATGCCCAAAAGATTTCAAACATGTCACTCAGTAACAAGCACGAGTTTATTAGAAGGGATAGGGAAAGGGAAAAGGGGACACTGTTGAGAGTGGGGTGGGGGGTCCTATAAAAGAGGAGAAGTATGGTGTGCCTCCTGACCTCCACTTTTATTAGGGTCCCAGGGCCATCTCCAGAGAGTCCCACCCAGGCCCACCTCTCAACTTTTGACTGAAAACAAGATGATATCAGACTTCCAAATATCCACTGTGCATGACAACTATAGGACATTTTGGTCCATGCTGAATGGTTTTAATTGAAATCTGTTCTTATAAATTCTATGGTTAGGGGGATTTATCCTTAGCTCCCTGAGTTCTGGGATCTGGTCTGTATAAGAGTCACAAAAGTCCTCCTCACCCCCCCTTCAGGATAACTTCTGTTGTTCTAATTGGCATTTAGGGCCTGTATCTCTCCTGCAGATAACAGGTAGTTTAATGAGGAATGTAACATATCCTGTTGACCAGGCAGGGCAGTAGGTAATTTTTTTTTTAATTAAAGCATGTGGGGATCAGCACAGTGGGCCCAGTTTATAGATTTATTTCCTTAACCTCATGTTCCCACCACATGTCTCTCTGTTCTATATCACTAACAGGCAAATACAGATTGAGAGTCATCTATAGAGTGTGAACTGTAATAACAAACTTTGTATGGGTCCCCTACTCTGCTATAGGCTGCTTGAAAACATGAGTCAAAGGTGTCATGATCTGTGATTCCAAATTATATAATTGAATATAACACAGTTTCATAGACATTAGTGCTTCCTCATTAGTTTACCCAAAATACTATCTGATGCCTGAAGTCTACTTAATGTGATTTCCATTTAAAAAATTGGCTTTTACTACAATAACAACAAAAAGAAAATGATAACTATATGAAGGTGATGCGTATGTTAATTTGCTTGATTGTTGTGATTATTTCATAATATATGTGTATCTGTGTATCACAACATCAAGTTGCACATCTTGTTATATAAAATTATCCAATAAAATTATTTCCAGTAAAACTGGAAGATAATTTTAGAGTTACATTTGATCAAATAGTTGCATCTTTTTATCATGAATTATATTCATTACACACCAGTATGGGTTTGATAATGATTGGGAGAAGTACAAAATATGTTATTAAATATGTGTCACCCTCAATGAATATTGTGTATTTGCAAGCCATAGAACCTTCTATGCTTTATGAAGTTCTTCCTAAGGATTTTATACTCCTTGTACAATATTCCTGCTTCTTCAACATATATTTGTAGGCTTACTACTATGTGTACAGGACTGTTTATATATTTTTAAACCATTTTTTTAATTTGTTCTGTTTAGATATATATGACAGTAGATTGTTTTTGATATATTATATACACAGAGTAGAAATTATTCTAACTACAATTCTATTCTTGTGGTTGTACATGATGTGTACAGGACTGTTTTAGATACCATATATTCTGTTTACCTAGTACATGAAAGAATCAAAATGATTGGTTAAATGTATTCTGTGACTGCTATAGAAACTTTTTACTTGACATAAATCATTAGAAACCTTTATATCAAATGGCATTGGAGGGCTGGGGTTATGGCTCAGTGGTAGAGTGCTTGCCTAGCATGTGTGAGGCACTGGGTTCGATTCCCAGCACCACATTAAGTAAATAAATAAGTTAAATAAAGATATTGTGTCCAACTGCAACTAAAATTTTTGTTTAAATTCTTAAAAAGCATCAGAAAAAAATACTGTACTGCACAGTGTTAGGGAAATTAGAGATCAATAATGTAAAGATACAGAACTAAAACAATTTTATAAGATTTAAACTATAAAGTTAACATATTGGGACTGAGAAGAAATGTGAATTTTCACATTTAGGGGAGATATATATACAATTCCAAAATCTTATGCATCAATTGATTACACAAACTGATATGTGAATAAACTACGATTTGTCAACCATTGAGCATCTAATATGAACCACACTGACAAGCAAATGAATATGATTATAAACAAAACAGATATTGTGATGTTTTTCTTCCTTGACTTGACAAGCAAAACTAAAGAAGACTATCCACAAAAATAGTATTTAAATATAAAGCAATTATTTATGTGAAAACAAAGAAATAAGTTAGAGACAAATATTGGATAAATGTTTTCATCTCCATCCTGTGAGCAAGGAATGTAACTATAGGGGTAGATATACCTGTGCCTAGTCATTAAGGTGTTTCAAATAATTCCCCCTTTTCCAATTCCATGCCACAAAATAACCTTAAAAATTGTGCTTTGGCTTTCCAAGAAAATATTTCTCCTGAGAGAAAATATGCTGATCAATATATATAAGTAATTGAAGTCCATTTGAGAGAAAATATGCTAATCAATATATACGAGTAATTGAAGTCCATTTGAAATTACATTTACAAATATAATTCAACCAATTTATTTTAGTTACATTTTAATGAATTACTGTCCCAAATTTCTTATGACTTTACACTTTTGAGCCAGAACTATGAAACCAATAGTCTCTGAGTTTAGAAACTAAAAAGCCTAAAAACCCAAAATATAATCCCAGAGTGTAGTGATTCCATCCAGGTCTTTTCAATTCCTATTTCTAGGTGGGACTATCCTTCTTCATCTTATCCTTCCTTATCTTATTGCCTTGTTGCCATAGTCAACTGCAATGCTCAGCAATACATTAATTATCTTGGGGGCAGGTCTATGATTTGTTTGCGTCAAGACTCTTCAGTCCTGGGTAGGAGGTGGAACCTGCATATATGTCACTGAATAGTTTCCTGGTGAATTATTGGAGGAAAATATCTAAGAGGGTCCCCTTGGGAAATATTCAAGTCACAAAACCGATCATTCTGTGGACCCTCAGCAGAGCCACCCAGTGATTTTTCTAATATAGTTAGAGGATCAGTAGTCGTAGGAAATGCTTTGGGAATAATCATTATTTGCGTTCAAATATATTTGGAAAGTGCTAAATATACTAATCTTTCTTAGCAACTGGCAGAGAATGTTAACATATTAAAAACTGAATGATAGAAATATTTGTCTAATATTTATGGCATCAGCACTTCATGAAAGTATTTCACCAAAAAAACCATTTCCCCTTCTTCTACAGCATCCATGTACACAGTTATACAAACTATAGTATTCCAATATATTGAAAAGTCCAACTTCATTGCTTTTTAAAACACATAATAATTTTGTTGTTGTTCTGCACCTGCTCCTTGCTTATTTGTCATATATTGACAGAAAATGGAATTCTCCCCACACATTTCAATTGAGCAAACTTTAGTGAATGGGCTACTAAAGTGATGCATGCCAGTTAAGAAAAAGAACAAGGAATTGTTGGTATTCATAGATGATAAATAGCATGAAGCTTTTACCACCTCTAAAGCAGAAAGGCTAGTGCCTTGGAAGTGGGCATGCCCACTGGGAGAACTAATCATGGAGGGATTCAGCAATTGCTCAAGGTGTCACAGTGTGGAAGGAGTGATGGTGTTATCCCCCACCTTTTCTTCTCATTTATATTCCCATTAATGTTCCTCTTTGGTTCAACTCAAATACAAGGTAACAAGGGAATGTGAGATATACAGTTTGAATAGGGCAATCTTCTAAGGCAACAGCATAGAGATGAGCATTTTATGAAGCAGAAGGTATGAGCCAACAGAATTACTAAAACATCTTTTATGTTACTCCTGCCTCCCTACCATAGATTATGTGTCCACAATATCTTATACTAACATATTCACAATAAGAAGGTAACCCTATCCCCTTGTGTTTCTTTGCTTGATGATTTAAAATAATGCTTCATATTGCAAAAGGGATCTTTCAGAACGTTTTATTCTTGTCATTTGACTTTTTTGTTTGTGTTGCCCCTGAAGTCCTTGTTCTTATTGAATTAACTTTCTACCTTCTAACCCAAATGAATTTGTAGTTATGTTTTAAAGAATTATTGAGTGAGGAAAAATTTTAGATCAAACATAATGAATGACATTGTCATAATACATTCCTAAGGGTCCTTCCAAGTCCTTTCTGAATTTTTCTCCTTCTATTCAGGTTTGTATTCTCTAAATTAAAGTTTTATGTTGGAAGACTTGGGTCTTGCCTTATCAACTCATATTGGTCAGTTAGATGAATTAGATTATTTATCAGGGTTTGTTCCATTGCCAGAGTTGAATTTGGTCTTCTGTCATAAATTTGGATGACAATTTATGACTTCTTATGTTTGTTGTCATACCTCAAGAACTGTATTGGAAAGAAATATAAATCTTACCCCACTGAGGCAGAAAAAAAAGGCTCAGATTTGATATTCCTTCTGTTGCCCCAATAGTACTTTCATAAAAAAGTAGATATAAAGATAATAATTTATTTCATAGTGTGATCAAAATAGCATGCCGCTAATGTTTTCAATGTTAGGCCTGATTCAATGATCAGAGGTGTGATGTGCAGGAGCCCTGTTTGCGGAGATAGCTAAGATTGCGGTTGACTATTGGGCCATAGACATTTTTGGGCATTTCCGCTTTCCATAGTCTCACGGGATCTCGCGGGACTTGGTCGAGGCTCTCGAGAGATTTGAACGGTGACTCAGCAGATCGAGCGAGCGCCATTGCTGCTCGGGCGCATGGGAAGAGACCAGAGGGAGAAAAGACAGGGTTATCGCTATTGTGTAGATATATTGTAGTTTCTTGTAAGATTAAAGAATATTTTCGTCTCCATCCTGTCTCCGGACTCCTTCCCGCGGCGCTGCCGTTCCAGGCTGCAATCCTTTTCCGGCGACAACAGTTGGTGGCCTGTACGGGGAATTCAGCATGGCAGGTAAGAACTGAGAAACCTCGCAGGAGTCTCTAGTCAGAGCGGTTAAAATGGGTTCGAAAATATCTAAGACCCAAGTGTACGAGGCTCTTGATGAATTCTTTGATATAGATGAGTCTGTCGTTAGCGAGGAGGATTTAGAAAACAGTGAAGGCGATCATGAAAGCGTAGATTCCGCTGAGTCAACTAAGACCAGTAAGGAGAGTATTAGAAGCGTCCCCAAAATGACAAAGATCCGAGCTGCTAAAGCTATTCAAGATTTATTAGAGATACTTCAAGGATACATGGTCTCAATTGAACCTGGGACTCAGGATGTTACTGAGTCAATTAGGACCAATGAGAGTAGTAGTAGTGAGGAGGAATTAACTAAAGGTGATTTTGAGAAAATGAACAAAAGGAAATTAAGGAAGACCAAGATAAGGGATCATCAAGTGGAGGAACTTGTGTCCTCTACTCCCCCATGGGTGAAATCAATTACAGAAAATATGAAGGGTATCACTAGGCGTTTGCATACCCTAGAAACAGAAATAAAAAGTCTTTCTGAGCGCTTATGTGCTCTCAAGGGTAACTCAAAGATACGTTGGGAACTGCCAGTATTTGAATATGGAAATGGACGGAGGGACCACCAGCCAGTAGATTTCAAAACAATAAAAAATCTCAAAGAGGCAGTAATGACTTATGGACCCCAAGCTCCTTTCACGTTGAGTATACTGGAGTCCCTTAACACCTTTAGCTTAAACCCCGCAGACTGGAAACGTCTATGTAAAGCAACATTAAGTGGGGGACAATACTTGGTTTGGCGATCGCAATTTCAAGAACTTTGTATAGAAACAGCTAAAAGAAATGCAGATGCGGGGTTTGGAGACCATAATATAGAAATGCTCACAGGAGAAGGGCAATTTGCAGACGTACAGGATCAAAAATATTATACCCCAGGAGTATATGCTCAGATAAACGCAGCTGCCTTAAAGGCATGGAAAACTGTACAAGGACCTGGGGATCTACAAGGTAGCTTGTCCAAAGTAATTCAAGGACCTAATGAACCATATGCTGAATTTGCTGATAGACTTTTGAGAACTGCAGGTAGAGTTTTTGGAGACATTGATCAAGTTATGCCATTAGTTGTCCAATTAGCATACGAAAATGCTAATAAGTATTGCCAGGAAGCCATCAGGCCATGGAAAAATAAAAAGGATCTTTCCATATATATACAATTATGTAAAGATATAAATGATGCCTTTGTCACAGGGAATATGATTGCAGCAGCTGTGAGAGATGCTGCCCCTCAAAATTTTACAAGAGCTCAACATAGACATTATAATCAATCAGGATATTCTAGGCAAAATTATCATAATCAATCAGGCTATTCTAGGCAAAATCCTAAAAGAGAAATAAGACCAAATTCATACCGTGCTCCAGGTTGCTGCCCCAGGTGTAAGAAAGGAAATCATTGGGCCAATAAATGCTATTCAAAATTTGACATCCATGGAAATCCTTTATTCAGGAATTCAAAAAACGGGGCAAGGGGCCCAATGCCCCGAGGCCCACAAATGTACGAGGCATTAGAGGAGGAGTATCCTCAAGCATCCACTCAGATGCTTCCCCGACACAATCCCTATTACCCATCCACTCCCTCGCCAGAGGAACAGGAGGAAATGCAGGATTAGACCTCTGTTCCACCGCCCGAATAGTGTTAACACCTGAAATGGGGGTTCAACTGATTCCCACAGGAGTCAGGGGACCTCTTCCCTCAGGGACTGTAGGACTTATTATCGGGCAAAGTCCTGAAAGCTTATTAGGTTTGCAAGTGACCCCAGGCGTAATAAACTCAGACTATAAAGGGGAAATAAAAATAATGCTTAGCTCACCCCAAAGTATAAGTTCTATTAATCAGGGAGATAGAATTGCTCAGTTGCTCCTCCTTCCAAATTTACATAAGTCATTTAAAATGAATATGCCTCTAAATAGGAACAATAGAGGATTTTGTTCCACTGATTCGAAACCCATGGTTTGCTGGGTTCGGGACTGTACAAGGAGGCCTATGTGTAAAATAAGAATCCAAGGAATAGAAATGGAGGGTCTTATAGATACTGGAGCTGATTCTTCCATCATTAATTTACGTCAATGGCCCAAACACTGGCTTCTGCAAAAAGCTTCAACCAGTTTAAGAGGCTTGGGATATAATAACCTCCCAGAAAAAAGTGCGGTAATTTTAAAATGGGAGGATGATGAAGGACATAAAGGCACGTTTCAGCCTTATGTTTTACCTAATCTACCGGTTACTTTATGGGGAAGAGATATTTTACAACAAATGGGAGTACACCTTGCAACCAAACCTGCAGGTGTTAAATGTAAAAATCTACAGAGTAATCTTAACCCTAAAAGAAATCATCAAAAAGTACAGGGTAAGCTTAACCCTAAAAGAAATCATTATCATATAGGAAAAAGACATTTTTCTTCGGGGCCACTGAGAAAATAATTTTGAAAATACCATGGCTTTCTGATAAGCCAGTGTGGGTCCCTCAGTGGCCCCTATCTAAAAACAAATTACAAGCGGCCCACCTACTAGTTCAGGAACAATTAGAAGCAGGACATATAGAACCTTCCACCTCTCCCTGGAATTCCCCCATATTTGTGATCAAGAAAAAATCAGGAAAATGGCGATTATTACATGATCTTAGACAAATTAATAAAACCATGCAAGTCATGGGCCCTACTCAACCTGGACTTCCGAATCCTATAGCTATTCCAAAAAATTTCCATGTTATTAGTCTTGATATAAAGGATTGCTTCTTTTCTATTCCCCTACATCCTCTGGATGCCCCCAGGTTTGCCTTTTCAGTTCCTTCTATTAACAATAATGGCCCTGATCAGAGATATCAATGGGAGGTTTTGCCACAGGGAATGGCTAATAGCCCCACCATATGCCAAATATATGTGGACAAGGCCATCCAATCCATTAAAAATAAATATCCAAACCTCATGTGTCTACATTATATGGATGATATTTTACTGGCCCACCCTAATCAAAAAATCTTATTTACTATATTCAGTGATGTGGTAGAAAGTTTTAAAAAATACGGATTATATATAGCAGAAGAAAAAGTTCAAACCAGATCTCCCATATTATATTTAGGATTTAAAATCATGGATACTTTTGTTAGACCCCCCAAAATTTTAATAAATAAAGAACATTTAACCACCCTCAATGATTTCCAAAAACTACTGGGAGACATTAATTGGCGTCGCCCTACACTAAACCTCACTACTGGCCAATTAAAACCTTTATTTGATATCCTTCGAGGGGACCCTGATCCATCCTCACCGCGAACATTGACTCCTGATGCTAGGAAAGCTTTAAAGGTAGTAGAAAAAGCCATAGAAGGAGCTCATTGTGACAGATTTGATTTAACTCAACCGCTGATATTGATTATTATTTCTTCACAATATACACCGACAGGAGTATTTTGGCAACAAGGGCCTTTATTATGGATACATTTGCCTGTCTCTCCTAAAAGCATAATTGAGTCTTATACCTCCATGGTGGCTAAACTTATTCTTCAAGGACTTAAAACTTCTACTAAAATATTTGGCATTCACCCTGCTACTATTATTACTCCCTATTCATCGTCACAGATTGAATATTTATGCTTCAACGATAATGACTGGGCTATAGCTAGATGCTCTACCTCTGCAAATTTTGATAATCACCTTCCTAAGTCTCCTATATTATCTTTTTGTATTAATCATCCTATTATATTTCCACAGGTAATAAAAAATCAACCTATTCCTAAGGCATTTAATGTATTTACAGATGGGTCCTCAAATGGTACTGCTGCAGTAGTCACTACAAAGGAAAGTATGGACTTACATAAACTGCACACAAATCAG
This sequence comes from Tamias sibiricus, assembly GCA_025594165.1. Lineage (NCBI taxonomy): Eukaryota > Metazoa > Chordata > Mammalia > Rodentia > Sciuridae > Tamias > Tamias sibiricus. The sequence continues at coordinate 51,567,560 of CM046667.1, read as the reverse complement.
CTCAACTTGTGGAATTGGAAGCTGTGGTAAGAGCTCTGGAACATTTTAGAGACCAGCCCATAAACATTTTTTCAGATAGCCACTATATTGTACAAGCCGTCCCAAAATTAGAGTTAGCAGGACCAATAGCACCTCATACTCCAGCCTTTAAATTGTTTTATCAAATACAAAAACTTTTGTGGGCAAGAAAAGAACCTCTATTCATAGGCCATATTAGAGCACATACTAATTTGCCTGGCCCCCTCCATGAAAGTAATCAAAAGGCTGATGAACTTACAAAAAGTATATTTATACTTTCAGCGCTACAACAAGCTACTTTATTTCATTCCCAGTTTCACGTCAACAGCACCACCTTGCAACGTAGGTTTAAAATCACAAAGGAGCAAGCCAGAACAATTGTAAAAGATTGTAAATCTTGTATGACACATTTGCCCAATCCTCATTTTGGTGTTAACCCTAGAGGATTAATGCCCAATCATTTGTGGCAGATGGATGTTACTCATGAGCCAAGTTTTGGAAAATTGTGATTTATTCATGTAACCATAGATACATGCTCAGGCATGATTTTTGCTTCCTTACATTCTGGAGAAAAAGTTAAAGATGTCACATCTCATTGTTTACAAGCTTTTGCTGCATTGGGCATCCCCAAAATGCTTAAAACAGATAATGGCCCCGCATATACGTCCTCATCTTTCAAAGAGTTTTGCGCAAAATTCAACATATCCCATAAAAACAGGCATCCCATACAATCCTCAGGGTCAGGGCATTATTGAAAGAGCAAACCGCACACTAAAAGTTATGTTGTTAAAACAGAAAGAAGGAAACTGGAAAAATCCTAAGGACAGATTGGCAGTTGCCCTGTTTACCTTAAATTTTTTAACTTTAGACTCTGATGGTTATTCTGCTGGAGACAGACATTGGAACCCACATCAACAACATAAACCTTTGGTTTACTGGAAGGATGTTCTTTCAGGTACATGGAAGGGTCCAGATCCAGTGTTAATTTGGGGGAGAGGATCTGTTTGTGTTTTTCCAAAGCATGAATCCTCTCCAATATGGATACCATCTAGATTAATAAAGCAAGTACCAAATCAAAAGGATCAAGATGAAGTTGTTGAGGAATCAAGATTAATAAAAAAAGGTACAAAATCAAGAGGACCATGATGAAGATATGGAATGATTCCCTTAAAAGAGTCCTACAAAATACATCACAACTTAAGTGTCACTCCTCCCAGCTGGGACGAAGAGATCTCTCTTTAGTGTGCACACAATTGTATTTTTTTTTTTATATATATGTGTATGTCTGTGTATTTGTCTAAATTTCATGTTAATGTGGCGTCACAAATATATGTTTGTATGTGCGTCTGTCTGTCCAGTGTGACATCAAAAATAACAAAGCGCTTGTGAATATATATATATATATATATATATATATATATATATATATACATGGATCCAAATAACTCTAATTTATTTAAGTTTAAGAGTATTCAAATTGGGTAAATAATTTAATAAGTGAAGGTACCTTCAATTTTGTTTTATAGGTGTCCCAGGGATTTCTCTTTAGCGAAAAATATGACTAGGGCTGTATAACCTGATATTTTGGTGTTTTGACATAAGGTTGCTTATTTGTTATTAACTTCATTTGTTTAATAAATGATTAATTTCAATTATTTCAACAGGTAAAGGACTGCTGTATATGCAGAAACACGAGAGTTCCAGCTAACAAATTATTTTCTCCAAAGTGCTTTTAGTTTTTTCTTTAATCTATCTTTAATACAGTAAATACCCTCAGTCTTTCTTTGTTTTGTTCTAAACATGATGTTTTGCCAGCTTATGTTTGTGGGAGCTCAGGCTGCAATGTGTGTGAGCAGAAATCAACTTTAATTTTCTAAGCTAATAATTCTATTTTTAGTTTGACAACTCGCCTCTTGACTCAGTGCTGGAATAGCACTGCCTTTCCTTTAATAATTGATGCTTGAGTCTCTAGGGAGCGGGCCCTGAAGATTTGCCGGTGGCATTGTCTAGACATAAAAAAGACGGCTGCTGCTACAGATGCAGGGATCGCGGTCGCTGCAAGCATCCCTGCTGCTCAAATGTCAAACAACCTCACCAGCGTGCAGGAGCCCTGTTTGCGGAGATAGCTAAGATTGCGGTTGACTATTGGGCCATAGACATTTTTGGGCATTTCCGCTTTCCATAGTCTCACGGGATCTCGCGGGACTTGGTCGAGGCTCTCGAGAGATTTGAACGGTGACTCAGCAGATCGAGCGAGCGCCATTGCTGCTCGGGCGCATGGGAAGAGACCAGAGGGAGAAAAGACAGGGTTATCGCTATTGTGTAGATATATTGTAGTTTCTTGTAAGATTAAAGAATATTTTCGTCTCCATCCTGTCTCCGGACTCCTTCCCGCGGCGCTGCCGTTCCAGGCTGCAATCCTTTTCCGGCGACAACAGTTGGTGGCCTGTACGGGGAATTCAGCATGGCAGGTAAGAACTGAGAAACCTCGCAGGAGTCTCTAGTCAGAGCGGTTAAAATGGGTTCGAAAATATCTAAGACCCAAGTGTACGAGGCTCTTGATGAATTCTTTGATATAGATGAGTCTGTCGTTAGCGAGGAGGATTTAGAAAACAGTGAAGGCGATCATGAAAGCGTAGATTCCGCTGAGTCAACTAAGACCAGTAAGGAGAGTATTAGAAGCGTCCCCAAAATGACAAAGATCCGAGCTGCTAAAGCTATTCAAGATTTATTAGAGATACTTCAAGGATACATGGTCTCAATTGAACCTGGGACTCAGGATGTTACTGAGTCAATTAGGACCAATGAGAGTAGTAGTAGTGAGGAGGAATTAACTAAAGGTGATTTTGAGAAAATGAACAAAAGGAAATTAAGGAAGACCAAGATAAGGGATCATCAAGTGGAGGAACTTGTGTCCTCTACTCCCCCATGGGTGAAATCAATTACAGAAAATATGAAGGGTATCACTAGGCGTTTGCATACCCTAGAAACAGAAATAAAAAGTCTTTCTGAGCGCTTATGTGCTCTCAAGGGTAACTCAAAGATACGTTGGGAACTGCCAGTATTTGAATATGGAAATGGACGGAGGGACCACCAGCCAGTAGATTTCAAAACAATAAAAAATCTCAAAGAGGCAGTAATGACTTATGGACCCCAAGCTCCTTTCACGTTGAGTATACTGGAGTCCCTTAACACCTTTAGCTTAAACCCCGCAGACTGGAAACGTCTATGTAAAGCAACATTAAGTGGGGGACAATACTTGGTTTGGCGATCGCAATTTCAAGAACTTTGTATAGAAACAGCTAAAAGAAATGCAGATGCGGGGTTTGGAGACCATAATATAGAAATGCTCACAGGAGAAGGGCAATTTGCAGACGTACAGGATCAAAAATATTATACCCCAGGAGTATATGCTCAGATAAACGCAGCTGCCTTAAAGGCATGGAAAACTGTACAAGGACCTGGGGATCTACAAGGTAGCTTGTCCAAAGTAATTCAAGGACCTAATGAACCATATGCTGAATTTGCTGATAGACTTTTGAGAACTGCAGGTAGAGTTTTTGGAGACATTGATCAAGTTATGCCATTAGTTGTCCAATTAGCATACGAAAATGCTAATAAGTATTGCCAGGAAGCCATCAGGCCATGGAAAAATAAAAAGGATCTTTCCATATATATACAATTATGTAAAGATATAAATGATGCCTTTGTCACAGGGAATATGATTGCAGCAGCTGTGAGAGATGCTGCCCCTCAAAATTTTACAAGAGCTCAACATAGACATTATAATCAATCAGGATATTCTAGGCAAAATTATCATAATCAATCAGGCTATTCTAGGCAAAATCCTAAAAGAGAAATAAGACCAAATTCATACCGTGCTCCAGGTTGCTGCCCCAGGTGTAAGAAAGGAAATCATTGGGCCAATAAATGCTATTCAAAATTTGACATCCATGGAAATCCTTTATTCAGGAATTCAAAAAACGGGGCAAGGGGCCCAATGCCCCGAGGCCCACAAATGTACGAGGCATTAGAGGAGGAGTATCCTCAAGCATCCACTCAGATGCTTCCCCGACACAATCCCTATTACCCATCCACTCCCTCGCCAGAGGAACAGGAGGAAATGCAGGATTAGACCTCTGTTCCACCGCCCGAATAGTGTTAACACCTGAAATGGGGGTTCAACTGATTCCCACAGGAGTCAGGGGACCTCTTCCCTCAGGGACTGTAGGACTTATTATCGGGCAAAGTCCTGAAAGCTTATTAGGTTTGCAAGTGACCCCAGGCGTAATAAACTCAGACTATAAAGGGGAAATAAAAATAATGCTTAGCTCACCCCAAAGTATAAGTTCTATTAATCAGGGAGATAGAATTGCTCAGTTGCTCCTCCTTCCAAATTTACATAAGTCATTTAAAATGAATATGCCTCTAAATAGGAACAATAGAGGATTTTGTTCCACTGATTCGAAACCCATGGTTTGCTGGGTTCGGGACTGTACAAGGAGGCCTATGTGTAAAATAAGAATCCAAGGAATAGAAATGGAGGGTCTTATAGATACTGGAGCTGATTCTTCCATCATTAATTTACGTCAATGGCCCAAACACTGGCTTCTGCAAAAAGCTTCAACCAGTTTAAGAGGCTTGGGATATAATAACCTCCCAGAAAAAAGTGCGGTAATTTTAAAATGGGAGGATGATGAAGGACATAAAGGCACGTTTCAGCCTTATGTTTTACCTAATCTACCGGTTACTTTATGGGGAAGAGATATTTTACAACAAATGGGAGTACACCTTGCAACCAAACCTGCAGGTGTTAAATGTAAAAATCTACAGAGTAATCTTAACCCTAAAAGAAATCATCAAAAAGTACAGGGTAAGCTTAACCCTAAAAGAAATCATTATCATATAGGAAAAAGACATTTTTCTTCGGGGCCACTGAGAAAATAATTTTGAAAATACCATGGCTTTCTGATAAGCCAGTGTGGGTCCCTCAGTGGCCCCTATCTAAAAACAAATTACAAGCGGCCCACCTACTAGTTCAGGAACAATTAGAAGCAGGACATATAGAACCTTCCACCTCTCCCTGGAATTCCCCCATATTTGTGATCAAGAAAAAATCAGGAAAATGGCGATTATTACATGATCTTAGACAAATTAATAAAACCATGCAAGTCATGGGCCCTACTCAACCTGGACTTCCGAATCCTATAGCTATTCCAAAAAATTTCCATGTTATTAGTCTTGATATAAAGGATTGCTTCTTTTCTATTCCCCTACATCCTCTGGATGCCCCCAGGTTTGCCTTTTCAGTTCCTTCTATTAACAATAATGGCCCTGATCAGAGATATCAATGGGAGGTTTTGCCACAGGGAATGGCTAATAGCCCCACCATATGCCAAATATATGTGGACAAGGCCATCCAATCCATTAAAAATAAATATCCAAACCTCATGTGTCTACATTATATGGATGATATTTTACTGGCCCACCCTAATCAAAAAATCTTATTTACTATATTCAGTGATGTGGTAGAAAGTTTTAAAAAATACGGATTATATATAGCAGAAGAAAAAGTTCAAACCAGATCTCCCATATTATATTTAGGATTTAAAATCATGGATACTTTTGTTAGACCCCCCAAAATTTTAATAAATAAAGAACATTTAACCACCCTCAATGATTTCCAAAAACTACTGGGAGACATTAATTGGCGTCGCCCTACACTAAACCTCACTACTGGCCAATTAAAACCTTTATTTGATATCCTTCGAGGGGACCCTGATCCATCCTCACCGCGAACATTGACTCCTGATGCTAGGAAAGCTTTAAAGGTAGTAGAAAAAGCCATAGAAGGAGCTCATTGTGACAGATTTGATTTAACTCAACCGCTGATATTGATTATTATTTCTTCACAATATACACCGACAGGAGTATTTTGGCAACAAGGGCCTTTATTATGGATACATTTGCCTGTCTCTCCTAAAAGCATAATTGAGTCTTATACCTCCATGGTGGCTAAACTTATTCTTCAAGGACTTAAAACTTCTACTAAAATATTTGGCATTCACCCTGCTACTATTATTACTCCCTATTCATCGTCACAGATTGAATATTTATGCTTCAACGATAATGACTGGGCTATAGCTAGATGCTCTACCTCTGCAAATTTTGATAATCACCTTCCTAAGTCTCCTATATTATCTTTTTGTATTAATCATCCTATTATATTTCCACAGGTAATAAAAAATCAACCTATTCCTAAGGCATTTAATGTATTTACAGATGGGTCCTCAAATGGTACTGCTGCAGTAGTCACTACAAAGGAAAGTATGACTTACATAACTGCACACAAATCAGCTCAACTTGTGGAATTGGAAGCTGTGGTAAGAGCTCTGGAACATTTTAGAGACCAGCCCATAAACATTTTTTCAGATAGCCACTATATTGTACAAGCCGTCCCAAAATTAGAGTTAGCAGGACCAATAGCACCTCATACTCCAGCCTTTAAATTGTTTTATCAAATACAAAAACTTTTGTGGGCAAGAAAAGAACCTCTATTCATAGGCCATATTAGAGCACATACTAATTTGCCTGGCCCCCTCCATGAAAGTAATCAAAAGGCTGATGAACTTACAAAAAGTATATTTATACTTTCAGCGCTACAACAAGCTACTTTATTTCATTCCCAGTTTCACGTCAACAGCACCACCTTGCAACGTAGGTTTAAAATCACAAAGGAGCAAGCCAGAACAATTGTAAAAGATTGTAAATCTTGTATGACACATTTGCCCAATCCTCATTTTGGTGTTAACCCTAGAGGATTAATGCCCAATCATTTGTGGCAGATGGATGTTACTCATGAGCCAAGTTTTGGAAAATTGTGATTTATTCATGTAACCATAGATACATGCTCAGGCATGATTTTTGCTTCCTTACATTCTGGAGAAAAAGTTAAAGATGTCACATCTCATTGTTTACAAGCTTTTGCTGCATTGGGCATCCCCAAAATGCTTAAAACAGATAATGGCCCCGCATATACGTCCTCATCTTTCAAAGAGTTTTGCGCAAAATTCAACATATCCCATAAAACAGGCATCCCATACAATCCTCAGGGTCAGGGCATTATTGAAAGAGCAAACCGCACACTAAAAGTTATGTTGTTAAAACAGAAAGAAGGAAACTGGAAAAATCCTAAGGACAGATTGGCAGTTGCCCTGTTTACCTTAAATTTTTTAACTTTAGACTCTGATGGTTATTCTGCTGGAGACAGACATTGGAACCCACATCAACAACATAAACCTTTGGTTTACTGGAAGGATGTTCTTTCAGGTACATGGAAGGGTCCAGATCCAGTGTTAATTTGGGGGAGAGGATCTGTTTGTGTTTTTCCAAAGCATGAATCCTCTCCAATATGGATACCATCTAGATTAATAAAGCAAGTACCAAATCAAAAGGATCAAGATGAAGTTGTTGAGGAATCAAGATTAATAAAAAAAGGTACAAAATCAAGAGGACCATGATGAAGATATGGAATGATTCCCTTAAAAGAGTCCTACAAAATACATCACAACTTAAGTGTCACTCCTCCCAGCTGGGACGAAGAGATCTCTCTTTAGTGTGCACACAATTGTATTTTTTTTTTTTATATATATGTGTATGTCTGTGTATTTGTCTAAATTTCATGTTAATGTGGCGTCACAAATATATGTTTGTATGTGCGTCTGTCTGTCCAGTGTGACATCAAAAATAACAAAGCGCTTGTGAATATATATATATATATATATATATATATATATATATATATATACATGGATCCAAATAACTCTAATTTATTTAAGTTTAAGAGTATTCAAATTGGGTAAATAATTTAATAAGTGAAGGTACCTTCAATTTTGTTTTATAGGTGTCCCAGGGATTTCTCTTTAGCGAAAAATATGACTAGGGCTGTATAACCTGATATTTTGGTGTTTTGACATAAGGTTGCTTATTTGTTATTAACTTCATTTGTTTAATAAATGATTAATTTCAATTATTTCAACAGGTAAAGGACTGCTGTATATGCAGAAACACGAGAGTTCCAGCTAACAAATTATTTCTCCAAAGTGCTTTTAGTTTTTCTTTAATCTATCTTTAATACAGTAAATACCCTCAGTCTTTCTTTGTTTTGTTCTAAACATGATGTTTTGCCAGCTTATGTTTGTGGGGAGCTCAGGCTGCAATGTGTGTGAGCAGAAATCAACTTTAATTTTCTAAGCTAATAATTCTATTTTTTAGTTTGACAACTCGCCTCTTGACTCAGTGCTGGAATAGCACTGCCTTTCCTTTAATAATTGATGCTTGAGTCTCTAGGGAGCGGGCCCTGAAGATTTGCCGGTGGCATTGTCTAGACATAAAAAAGACGGCTGCTGCTACAGATGCAGGGATCGCGGTCGCTGCAAGCATCCCTGCTGCTCAAATGTCAAACAACCTCACCAGCGGTGTGGCCTCTGCTCTGCATGCATGGGGCCTCCTAGATCTACGTGTTATAACAAGTGGACATTTTGATCTTTCATTGTTTGGGACTTCATGGGACAGTACCTTGGGGGTATTTGTTTAGAGAACTCAGTGTGTTACTTGATAGAACTTAAGGCAGCTGATTTGTTTAAAGAATTTGATATGCTATGCAATTTGGCTCGTCACCAAAAGGCTTGTCGCCTTAAAGCCGCAGCATCTCCCCACAATTGGACGGCTGTTAGTCAACTTACACAGTCGATCCTAAAGGGCTCCATTGGATGGCTGGTTAGCCAATGACGGGTAAGATCCCCAGAGGGGGACAACCTAAGACAGGCACAGTCGCACGGGATAGTCTCATGTGGCCGACATATCAACCTAAGACAGGAGTCAAGGGCACAGCCTTGATTATCCGATGACGGGTAAGAATGTTGGTTGCACATAGACGTCCTAGAGCATCCCCTCTTTTAAAACAAAAGGGGGAAATGCAGGAGCCCTGTTTGCGGAGATAGCTAAGATTGCGGTTGACTATTGGGCCATAGACATTTTTGGGCATTTCCGCTTTCCGTAGTCTCACGGGATCTCGCGGGACTTGGTCGAGGCTCTCGAGAGATTTGAACGGTGACTCAGCAGATCGAGCGAGCGCCATTGCTGCTCGGGCGCATGGGAAGAGACCAGAGGGAGAAAAGACAGGGTTATCGCTATTGTGTAGATATATTGTAGTTTCTTGTAAGATTAAAGAATATTTTCGTCTCCATCCTGTCTCCGGACTCCTTCCCGCGGCGCTGCCGTTCCAGGCTGCAATCCTTTTCCGGCGACAACAGTGATGATTATGGGAGAAGTTTTTTCTATATATATCTGTATGTCAGATGCTGTATCAATAGAATATAATATTTGAATTGCTTTATATTTAATATTACTTTTTTCTTATATATTTTTTGTACCAGGGATTTAACCCAAGGGTGATTAACCACTGAGCCACATCCCAAGTCCTTTTTTGTATTTTATTTAGTGACATGGTCTCACTGGGTTGCTTAGGGCCTTGCTAAATTGCTGAGGCTCAGTTTGAACTTGCAATCCTCCTTTTTCAGCCTCCCAAGCTGCTGGGATTACAGGCATGCAGGCATGTGCCACTATACCCAGCCTCAGTTTATAATATTCTTAATAATAAAGTGACTTGAAGATTACTGAAGTTTTCTTCTTCCAGTCTATACCTTATTAACAATATGAAAACATAAGAGAAGATGACAGTGCATTATAAAATGAGTTTTATTTCTCATCAAAAAAGTTGTTGACTCATTCTGTTCAAACACTGTAGTATTACTGATTTTTCAAAATGAGTAAGTAAAAACTGCTGAGAAATACAACTCACTGAATTTGTAGTTTCCATTTAACCTGGACTCACTAATAATTTTTAAAAATTTGTCCATGATCAGCTGAACCAAATCAGTATACCATATATTTGAGCTAAGCATCAACATTTATGTGTGTGTGTCTACACACACACACACACACACACACACATATATATATGTATATATATATATATATATATATATATATATATATATATATAGTTGTCAATGGACCTTTATTTTATTTATTTATATGTGGTGCTAGGAATCAAACCCAGGGCCTCACACATGCCAGGCAAGCACTCTACCACCGAGCCACAACCCCAGCTCCAAAATTTTATTATAGTAACAATGATCATCACACTGTCTTAAGTTTAGCTGATGCCTTAACTGTAAATGATGGTGTAAATATCCACTGAGAGTTAAAAAAAATAAATTTGAAGGTAGAACCAGTAAACAATTTGTGCTACTTGATATCCAAAGATCTTAGAAAGAGAGAAAGTGGCATTGCCAGGGGAAAAAAATAGTCAATAAGAGAATGGAGAGAAATGAGTGATGAGAGACTCTAAAGAAAGCAATTGGATTCTTGTTTTCCAGACTCTAGTTAATTCGTTTTTTTTTTTTTTTTTTTTTGGTGGGGGTGGGTTACCAGGGATTAAACTCAGGGGCACTCAGCCACTAAGCCACATCCCCAGCCCTATTTTGTATTTTATTAGAGACAGGGTCTCACTGAGTTGCTTAGTGTCTCACTGAGTTGCTGAGGCTGGCTTTGAACTAGAGTTCCTCCTGTCTCAGTCTCCTGAGCTGTTGGGATTACAGCCATGGGCCACCACTTCCAACCTGGTTTTTAAAAATAATTTAATAGTGAAAAAAATTAATTCCTAACACATTATGTTCAAAATGTTTTTCCATATTCCCTGATCACTTGAAACTATTAAGATTGTGTTAAAAGATCCAAGCAACTATCCTTTTCAGTAAATATGTTTCATAAAAAGATTTTTGTTGGGGATTAAGTATATTATGAATTTCAAAAATAACCAGAGGCTAGGCATGGTGGCTCATGATTGTAATCCTAACTATTTGGGAGGCTGAGGCAGGAGGATCACAAATTCAAAGTCAGCCTCTGAAACTTAGTAAGACCCTGTCTCAAAATAAAAAAAAAAAAAAAAAAAAAAAAAAAAAAAAAAAAAAAAAAAAAAAAAAGGTTGGGGATGTGATTCAGTGGTTAACCACCCCAGGTTCAATCCCTGGTACCAAAAAATTAAAACAAGCAAAGAAACAAAAAACAAACCACAGCTAAACACATGCATTTGAAGCTGACCATATAAACAGAGAATTTAGTCTAAAACTTGATTTTAAGCTCACTTTGGCTTTCCTTAGTTCTTAATTTCCATTAAGAATTTTCCCAAGGTCTATGGGGGGCATGCCTCCCCAGAATCTATTAATTCTTTCCAAAATTTCAATTTATTTATTTAGTTTTAGAGAACTTATTATTAGAACCAGCCTCTCCCTTGGGGATGGAAAGTAGCACATTAGTTATAATGAACCAGGCTAAAATTGTTAGCACTTTCTTATCATACGAGTTTGATAATTCTCAACTCCATGGGTTTTCCATTTCTCAATCACTCCCCTGGGGAGGATGAATAAGAGATTAAACAATAATGGAGGACCTCTAGGTCTGCTTTAAGAAAGCAATAGAAAAATTTCCATATTTGAGGTAGGGAATATATAGAAAGGAAAGAGGTTGGTGAGGAAAGTGGAGGGGGAAGAAAGAAGAATGAGACTATCTTATTTTACCCATTATTATTTATTTAACCAAACAGTTTATCAGTGAATCCCTTAAAATTAAACACCCTTCTTACCAGAGTTTCCAAAGGTAATAACTTACAAAGTGTTATGTAAACTAATAACGAACTCCCTGAATATTTTATTATGGTGAATGATGAAGGCATGCTAATCACACATTACCAGAAACTTGTCATTCTAACAAAATTTTAGAAGACATATAAATTGAAGAAATATCAAAGCTTTTTTTTTTTTTTTTTTTTTGTACCGGGGATTGAACTCAGGGGTACTCGACCACTGAGCCACATCCCAGCTTTTTTTTTTTTTTTGTATTTTATTAGAGACAGGGTCTCACTGAGTTGCTCAGTGCCTTGCCATTGCTGAGGCTGGCTTTGAACTCACGATCCTCCTGCCTCAGCCTCCCAAGTGCTGGGATTACAGGCGTGCACCACCACGCCCGGCAATATCAAAGCTTTTTATATTTGATATTTAAAAGAAATATCAAGGGTTTTGCTTTAATTTTATTTTTAAATTTTAATTTTATTTTTATTTTTATTTATTTTTTTAGGACTAGGGATTGCACTCAGGGGCACTTGACCAATGAGCCCTATCCCCAGCCATATTTTTTTTAATTTTATTTAGAGACATGGTCTAACTAAGTTGCTCAGCACCTTGCTTTTGTGAGGCTGGCGTTGAACTCGAGATCCTCCTGTCTTAGCCTCCCAAGCCACTAGGATTACAGGCATGTGCCGCCACACCTAGATTTGCTTTAACTTTAGAAATTATATTTTAGGTCCAGTGTAATGTATAGGATACCAGCTAGTTTAAATCTATTGAATTTTGTTATGGAAAAAAATGCTCATATTAAAGGTATTAAAGGTAATCAAGCAGACTTTATTCAGGGACAGAAAAGTTGAAATTAACTCCCACTACTAGGACAAGTGGGAATTTGTAGCCAAGCAGCAGAGTTGAGATCAATGGATGGAAAATAACTCAGTAAAAATTCTGGGGTAAGAGGCATCTGGCTTTCTGGCAAACCAACTTGACAGGAGTGTTGTTAAAAGCAGACCACGGTGATAAGTTAAATCCAGAAGGTGGGGGATAAGGGATTTGGTAAAGTAATCAAAAGTGGTCAGATACTAGATGTATGAGGGATGAGGAATTTGATGATATCAAGAGAAAGAGATTTTATTTGTGCTAAACTGACCTAGCAGGAGTCTTGCTAAAATTGGAATAAATGGACCAAAGACAGAACCTCAGGGTAAGGACTAGTCAGAAAGAAGACTCAGGAAAGCCTGACTCAAGTTTAGCCAAATGACAAAGTCTATCAGTTTTCAAATTTACTCAGATATGCAATATCCTCTACTTCATCGTTTGTGGTTTTGTTCCTATGATTCAGTTATTCATAGTCAAATGCAGACTAAAATATTAAATAGAAAAATCTAGAAATAAGTAATTCATCAAATATTAAATTGCACACTATTCTGAGTAGTGTGATCAAATCTCACTTTCTTCACCTCTGTCCCACTGAGGACATGAATCGTTTTTTTGTCCAGTATATCCACACTGTGTATGCTCCCTATCTGTTAGTCACTTAGCTATCTTGGTTGGTTATAAGACCACAGTGCTTATATTCAAGTAAATCTCATGTACTAGCCTAATGATACTTCATGATGCCTATGTCATTCACCTTACTTCATCACATCACGTAGACATTGTATCATATCACATTTTCACATGAAGAAGCCCGAGTACCATATAATATGAAATTTTGAGACAGACCACATTCATATATATATTTTTTGTGGTGCTAGGGATTGAACCCAGGGTCTTGTGCATGCAGGGCAAGCACTCTACCAACTGAGCTATATCCCGAGCCCCACATTTATATAATTTTTATCACAATATATTGTTCTGACTGTTCCATTTTTCAGGTTATTATTTATCTCTTACTGTCACTAAACCTTAATTTATAAAGTAAAATTATCATAGTACTTTGTATAAAATGAATTTCAAAAATAACTGGAAATCAAAGCCAGATGCATACATTTGAAGCTGATCATAATAAAGTGAAAGAATTTAGTCTAAAAGGGGATTTTAAGCTCACTTTTACTTTCCTCATTTCCTTATTTCCTTTAAGAAACGTCTTGAAGCATGCCTCTCTGAAATCTCTCCCTCTCCTGTAGTCATCTCTCTCTCTCTCTCATATATATATATATGCATGCATGTGTTACATATATAAAACTTACATACGTGTGAATAAACATAGATTAGCCCCCCCATACTTGTGAGTTCCATATGAGAATAAAAAAATATTCACAAAAAATTGCCTCTGTATTGAACACATACAAAATTTTTTCTGGGTGTATTTTCTAAACATATAGTCTAACAACAACAACTATTTTAATTGTATTATGTATTTTAGGTAATCTATAGATGATTGAAAATATACAATGGGGGCAGGGCAATCGTGTAGGTTATAGGCAGATACTACACCATTTTATATGAGAGACATAAGAAGTTGCAGATTGTGGGATACAGAGTAGGTCTTGGAATCATTTTCCCACTAATACCAAGGAAAAAACTGTACATATATATATTGTTCAGTACTACATGAAGTTTCAGGTATTATTGGGGGTCTTGGAAAATATATTCTGTGAATAAGTGAGGACTACTAGATATTACTGAGCTCTACAAGATGACAGGCACTCTAGATCTTTATGATTGTGTTTCTAAAATTTTAAGATCCTTAAAAATCACCCAGGAACTTAAAAAAATGCACATTGTGATTCAATAGATTTTTGGTGAGGCCTGATAACTTATATTTCTAACATGTTCCCAGGTGAGATTAAGTCACACAGCCATTTTGATTAGCAAAATGTCATTGCTTAGAATTTAGTCAGGCAGATCAGAATTGGAGTTAAGGCTTATTTATTTATATATTATAATTTTATTTTGGTTAGTTTAATTTTCTATGTTTCAGTTTCCTAATCTGTAAAATTGAATCAAGATTACCTCTCTAATAACATTTTTTGTAACCATTAAATAAAGCACCCTTAAATATTGTGGACACTAAGTGAAAGATTTGGACATGTATTTATATCATTATCCTGACTGGATGGTAAAGTTTGGTTTTTTTTTTTTTTTTTTTTTTTTTTTTACTGGCAGTTACTTTTATTTCTGTGTAAAATGCCTGATATTGATTTCTAGGTAAAGTGTCTTATATTTATCATAGTTTTCTGTTGCACACTAGGATGCTGGATAATATGTAGAGTTATTTTTTTCTGTTAGAATTCCAGCCCTTATAATGCATGCGTTTTTTTATTCTGTTATCTAAAGTAGACAGAGGTACTAGAAAGGAATAGAAATTCCTCATAAAATGGATGAGTGCCCTTGAAACACTCAACTCACAGAAAGTGGTCTCCTTTCATTCTATCAAATGACATTAAGCTGGTCAGATCAAAACAAGTGCAGAGACAGCACAGACAGAAAAAATTCCAATGCCAAGAAGGCACAATTGGACTTTTATTTTTTTTAAAAAGAACAATACTACAAAAATAGGAGTTTAATTATGAATGAAATAATTCAGTATCACAGAATGGAAAATAATTTATTTCCTAAAACAATATGGCCTTACATTCATAGTGTCTTTTATTTTTTTTTTTTAATTTGGCTTTTATCTTTTCAAACCTCATAGCTCCCTCCTGTGTTTATAGTGGAACTAGACCTTTTCCATCTGCCTGTGCTATATCTCTCTATTTGTCCCATAGAATACAAATAAGCTTTATTATATACATTTCTCAGTCATCAAGTTGAAATTAAAATATATTATAGCCTTGCCAAGTCACAGTAGAGCACTAGGAAGGAATTTTCTAGTGCAAAGTACCTGTATGCATTCAAAGTAAAATGTGTATTGGTTTATTTTCTCTCTGTGTTTTAAAAATACTCTTTTCATTTATAGAAACTACTTGTATCAAATGGAATTTTATTAACCTATTTAGAAACTATTGAGAGAATCTTCAGTCTACATCCCTAAAATTAATTTACCATGGATTTATCAAGTGGTTATATAAAATTTATTATGCAAAATACTACAAGAAATAAAAAGACCCATCTGGGCTTGCTGGCGCAGGCCTGTAATCCCAGCACTTTGGGAGGCTGAGGCAGGAGGATTGCGAGTTCAAGGCCAGCCTCAGCAATGGCGAGGCACTTAGCAACTCAGTGAGACCCTGTCTCTAAATAAAATACAAAAAAGGGCTGGGGATGTGGCCCAGTGGTCCAGTGCCCCTGAGTTCAATCCCTGGTACCAAAAAAAAAAAAAAAAAAAAAAAAAAAAAAGAAAGAAAAAGACGCAGTTCCATTCTTTTTGCCTTATATCATACATGGAAAATTTATGCCATAGAAAAAGCACATTACCTTAGCCTCGTGTTTTAATCTTTCTCTAATTACCCATATGATCTTTAAGCATGGTGGTTATCTTCATACCAGTAATTATAATTACCTCATATATATAATGAGGGGAAGACTGGCTAGTAGTTCCCAAATTTGAGTGGTCATAAACTCTTCTAGAACATTGTTACAAGTACAGCTGTTCAGGCTTCTCCTCTGATGTAGTAGACTTGAGGCAGCACACAGGTGTTTCTTTTTATCAAACAAGTTAGGGATATGTACAGACATAAACTTTCTATGATTGTTCTATCTGAAATATTCTATGATTTTATTGTTTCAAAAATAACAAATTCAATGAAAGATGTAATATCATATGAATGTGGTACAACTGATACTAGGGTTTATGGAAGAAAGGACTTATTCTATCTTAGATTATCAGGGAAGTTTGTACACTTTAAAACATAGATATGCTATTAGTACCTATGCAAAAGGGAGAGTGTAGCAGGTGGGAGCACGGAGAGTGTAAAACAGAGTAATAATAGTAAATGGAAGGGTTTGGTATGTAGTTTGGTGGTAGAGTATTTGTTTCACATAAATGTACAAGGTCCTGAGTTCAATCCCCAACACACACACACACACAAAAAGTAAATGGAGCTGGATTCAGTGGCACATGCCTGTAATCCCCATGACTCAGGATGCTGAAGCAAGAGGATTGGAAGTTTGAGGCCAGCCTCAGCAATTTAGCAAGACCTTGTCTCAAAAGAAAGAAAGAAAGAAAGAACCGAGGATATAGCTCAGTGATAAAGCACTGTTGGGTTTTACCCCCATGCCATAACCCCCAGCCTCCCCCCAAAGTAAAGGCAATGTAAGTTTGGTAAGATAACTCTATCAGGAGTATAAAGATTATTTGACCCTGGGGTTGTAGCTCAATGGTAGAGCACTTGCCTAGCATGTGTGAGGCAAGAGGTTTGATTCTCAGCACCATACATAAATAAAATAAAGGTGATACCACCGTTTACCTAGAGGAGTTCTTGCTTCCCCCATCGCTGAAGTATAAGTCCAGCAAAGAAGCACGCTGAGGCAAGCTTAGACTGGAAAATGGAAGGCTTTATTTAAAGGACAGCAGAAAAAGACTTCCCCTGGAGGGAGAAGGGGACCAGGAAACCTGGAAAGCGTGGGAGGGGGGAGGCCTGTTCCCTTTTATATCTAAAACTTCTTTGCTCTTTTGTTTATCTTTCTCTGGCTGTGGGACTGTAAAAGTGAAAGGGTGTGACACTGATGGGACTGGGGCAAGTTTATTAGCATCTGTTTACTGGGAACTGCCTCATTGACATTCTTTAGGGTGGGCCCTGACCTTGCAGACATTGACAGTTTAACCTCCCCTGTGGTCATTCTGTGGTTTTTCCAGGACTCAGACTGACTCCATTTTCTTTATTAGACTGATATTAGACCCAATTTGTGTAACTACACTCACTACCTAACTTTAAATCTGGCTTCAAAGGTTCATTGACAACAAAACATATTTTTTAAAAATATATTTTAATTGCCAATGGACTTTTTATCTTTATTGGTTTACTTATATGTGGTACTAAGGATCAAACTCGGGGACTCACACATGCCAGGCAAGCACTGTACTACTGAGCCACAACCCCAGTCTGCTAAAAAAAAAACTATTTTCTAAAAGGTATAAAGATTATTTAATGGATTTGTGCAGGGCAAAGGTGAAAATGTAAAATTTTTGTATGAAGAAGATGCTTGAATTGTGGCTAAGAAGATTGGACTTAGTTTGTTTATAAATGCTATCCACCAAAAGTTTTTTTTTTTTTTTTTTTTTTTTTTTTTGTGGTACCAGGGATTGAACTCAGGGGCACTCGACCACTGGGCCACATCCCTGGCCCTTTTTGTATTTTTTTTATTTAGAGACAGGGTCTCACTGAGTTGTTAAGTGCCTCGCCATTGCTGAGGCTGGCTTTGAACTCGCGATCCTCCTGCCTCAGCCTCCCAAAGTGCTGGGATTACAGGCGTGCGCCACTGCGCCCGGCTCACCAAAAGTTTTTAACTAGTATTATGATTTGGATATGAGATGTCCCCCCAAAAGCTCATAATGTTAGACAATGCAGGGATGATGTTCCGAGGTGAATGATTAGCTTATAAGAGCTGTAACCTAATCAGTGGATCCATCTAATTTGAATGGATTACTAAGTGGTGACTGTAGGCAGGTAGGGCATGCCTGTAGAAAGTAGGTCACTGGGGATTTGCCCTTGGGAAATACATTTTGTCCTTGACTCCTCACTCTATTTCTCTGCTTCCTGTTTGTCTTGAGCTGAAAAGTTTTCCTCCATCTTGCCCTTCTGCTATGATGTTTTGCCTCACTTCAGGCCCAGAGCAATGGAGTTGGTCAACCATGAACTCCACCTCTGATACTGTGAGCCCAAAATAAACTTCTTTCTCTAAGTTGTTCTTGTCAGGTACTTTGGTCGCAGTGTTGAAACACTAATACAACTAGTAATGTTTTGTTTTGTTTTGTTGTTATTGTTTTTGTGGATACCTGGGGTTGAACTCAGGGGCACTCGAACACTGAGCCACATCCCCAGCCTCTATTTTGTGTTTTATTTAGAGACAAGGTTTCACTGAATTGCTTAGCACTTTGCTTTTGCTGAGGCTAGCTTTGAACTCACCATCCTCCTGTTTCAACCTTCTGAGCTGCTGGGATTACAGGAGTGCACCACTGTGTCCAACTACAACAAGCAAATTTTTAAGATAAATCTGTATATTCAATAAGGAGAACATTGGAAATAGAAGAAATAAAAAAGGTAAAACAGGAATACCACTTGGAATATTTTTGATAAGGTTTGTCCCCCAAAGGTCCACGTATTGAAGGCTTTGTCCCCAGGGTGGAAGTATGGGTAAGCAATGTGGAAACTTCAAGAGATGGGGCCTACTCTCAGAAGCAATTAAGATAGTTCTTGTGGAACCTGTGGATTCTTGTGACAGTGAGTTGTTATAAAAACTTCAGTCTCTTTTTGGCTTCCTGTTTTGAGAGGTGATCCTTCCTTCAACATATGCTCCTACCATGATGTTTTTAGGCCTTTGCCAAATACAAACAATTGAAGCCACCATATCTTCATTTGTTAGCCTCTAAAACTGTAAGCTAAATAAACATTTTTTCTTTGTTAAGTTAGCCTGTCTCAGGCATTTCACTATAGTAATACATAGCAGACTTACATATCACTAGTAAGATTTTAGATGGTGTAGGTATGAAATTAGTCATGAATATGCACATTGAAGCTGGAAAACATAATTGTGGCTGGCCAGACTGACAGATGCGGAGTTGCAGGCCTGTAATTCCAGCACTTGGGAGGCTGAGGCAGGAGGATTGCGAGTTCAAAGCCAGCCTCAGCAATGGCGAGGCACTTAGCAACTCAACGAGACCCTGTCTCTAATAAAAAAAAAAAAAATACAATGAAAGGCTGGGGATATGGTTGAGTGTTCCTGAGTTCAATCCCCAGTACAAAAACAAAAACAACCCCCCCACACACAACATATTTGTGGTTAAAGGAGATCTCCAAAGATGGGGATAGGGGTTGGTACAGGAAGGACTTTGCTGGGAAAAGAAAACTGACAGGGAAAAATTGTCCTATCTTAGAATTCAGTGAGGAAACAGATTATATTTTATACATTTTCTAATTATTTCTTTCAATTATTAGAAGTTTTTACAGAAACAATATCATCATGTTACCAGTACCCTTTTATATTTCTTTCTTTCAGTATCATGGTGTAGATAATTTTGTAGGTATATTATGGTTCACAGTTTCAGTCCATTGTCAGTTGGCTCTGTTGCTTTTGGGCCTGTGGGAAGACAGTAGGTCCTGGTGGGAGTGCGTGACAGTAGAAGCTGCATACCTCATGGACACCAAAAGGGAAAGAGGGAGGCAGAAAGGAATCAGGATCCCAATATCTTCTTTAACAGCATGTCCACATAATTTAACTTCCTTCTACTAGGCCCCACTTTAAAACACTTCACCACCTCCCAATAGTACAATGAACTGGGGACCAAGTCTTTACCACTTGGGCCTTTGGAGGACACTTATCCAAACCATGCCACTTCCTTAGTCAAGAATATCTATGGCTTAAAAGTAGAAAAGTCTTTCACAGGTAGATTTTGTTCCTACCCTCAACCTAGCTCTGATAGGAATTCTTCCTTATTTGTCTGCTTTCTATGTACCTACTATATCTTTAGGAAGTGCTTGAGTATACAAGCCATAATCAATGCCAGAACTTTCCATAACCCCTGGCTCTTGTTTCAGTCCTGAAAGGTCTCTAGTAAGCATGCAAAAGATTATTTATGAGTTGACATTAAATAGCACCAGTCATGAGTTACCTTGGGCCTGGTATTCCCAAAGCATCAGCAGTGACTAAGAGGAAATACTGAAAGAAAGGCCAAAGGAATTTGTGGTATAACTTGGAGTACTCTTTAATCAGGATAATATTTATTCATTCTATTTCCAGTTTCAAGATATTGTGAAATATGTGGGAATCACTAATTTTGTTACTGAGTTTACAATGTAAATTTGAGGTAAAAATTATTTTTGGTATCTTTCTTAATTTCTTAGGGCTGTGAAAAAAATTGGCACAAATTTGGTGAATTAAAATGATAGCAGTTTTATTTCTCACAGTTCAAGAGACAAGGAGTCCAAAATCAAGGAGTTGGCAAGACCGGTTCTTCAGGAGGCTCCGAGAAAACCATTCTATGTCCCTTTATTTGTTTCTGGTGGTTGCCAGAATCTTTAGTGTGCCTTAGCTTGTGCAGCATAATTTGATTAACAGCCTCTATCTTCACATGGCTTTTGTCTCATGTCACTCTCTCCTTTATGTTTGTTTGTCTGTGTCCAGATTTCCCTTTCTTTTCTCTTACAGTGACACCAGTCCTTGGATTTATTGCCTGCCCTCTATGGGGAGGCTGCCAGCTCCTTCCCAGTGGGTTCTTTTTCCTGCCCAGGAGGATATAAGCCACCAGAGAAAATAAGTCAGAAATAATTAGTGAAGAACAAAAAACAGAGTCAGGATTATAGTTTTAAAGCAGAGTGCCTGATAGGGAGCTCGAGCTGGACAATTAGAACATGTCTCCCGTGGTTTATTTAAGGGGGTACATCAAAGGCAAGGATAAGGTTTCAGGGGTGGAGTTTTGCTTCCTGATGTTTTGAAGTCAGCAGGTTGATTAGTATCTTGTCCCCCATCTCTGGTACTGTGGGGGACCAGGCAGAGCTGAATAGGGCTCACATATGTCTGGGCGGTTTTGGCCAGAGGAAATTTCCACTAGAAGTTCCCAGACACCAGATGTGTGGTATAATCCACACATAGCTCACTGAGGGCTCTCAACAGCCCTCAATCTAGGATGATTTCTTCTTGAGATCTTTAGCTAATTAACCCATTTATTAATACCCTATTTACACATTGGGTCACATTCCAAAGTTCTGGGTGAACATGAATTTTTGGGAGACACTCTTCAATCCACTACAGGATAGATCTATGTTTGTTCTTTTCACAGACTTTTATTTTTAAATGAAATCATGCACAGAACTTCCAGATATAATATTTCAAAATAAGAAAGGTGAAGCGCTAGGCGCGGTGGCACACGCCTGTAATCCCAGCACTTGGGAGGCTGAGGCAGGAGGATCACGAGTTCAAAGTCAGCCTCAGCAATGGTGAGGCACTTAGCAACTCAGTGAGACCCTGTCTCTAATAAAATATAAAAAAAGGGCTGGGGATGTGGCCCAGTGGTCGAGTGCCCCTGAGTTCAATCCCCGGTACCAAAAAAAGAAAAAGAAAAAAGTTGAAATTGGTTCTGGAAACCTCAAATGCTGGACCTTGGCTTTTTTCTAACATAACTTTATGGATCTTAAAAATAACATAAAGGAAAATATTGAAATCCATTAATTGTAACATTGCTTAGTGTACCATTTATCTTAAAAAATGAACCTACATTTGGGAATTAAAATTGAAATGAAGAACTATCCAGAGGTCCAATACAGATTCAATTTTAGAAGATTATTCATTTGTACTAGAGGCAGTTTTATTGCTGAGTAATACAGAATTAAGAATTCAGTATATTTACAAATAGTAAATTTAGGGGCCTCTTACATACCATTTACCAGGGGATCTCTGTGTCTATAGCTAGTGCAAATATATTGAGGGTGAGTAGGGTAATATTCGTGTAAATGTTTTGAGTCTATATCTCCAAGGCCAAGTTTAGTGTAAGATTCGTATTAAAAGATCAATGAAAATTAAGGAAGGAATGTATTTTGTACAGCGAGTTTTGGATATTAAATATCATGTGCTCATAATAGAAGTTAGTAAGATACCATAGTCAAAAATTTCCATGTATATTATTTCTTATCCAGTATATGTCCTACTGTTTCTAATTTTCTTCCATATTTTGTGCAGTGATCTTGTTTCATTATTGTCTATGTCCTGATTACAGTTTCTTTAAAGCAGTTAATAACAGAAAATCTTCAGCCTTTTTCATTGCTTTTATAATTGCTTAAAATTCAGACACTAAACCCAGAAATACTGCCCAGGCTGTATTCCACCAGTGATCTCTCTAGTTCACTTCTGGACTGTTTTGATTGATAGCCTTCTTCTGTCCCTTTTCAAATCATTAAATATGACTAACCAAGCCAGTTCTATCTGTATATGTGGGAGGTAGGACCCTTATCTCTTCAACATGCGGGTTTGTACTGAACTCAGGATAACATAGCAGTTATAACTCAAATTAACAGTCTTTGGGATTCATCAACCTCACTAGAAAAAAATGTTCAATGCTGTTTCTTTCCAGATAAGCTTTGGCCATAGGAGGAAAGTCACTAAAACACAGCAGATCTAATGTGTACTCTGAGCACCACCTAGCGGCAAAAGCACAAATGGGAAATGACATTTGTAGGATGGAGAAAAAAAAAAAAAAAAGTGAACTGCTACAATCTAATTAGTATTGAATTTGGGCTAAAATTGACATATTGTTGAACTTAATCAAAGAGAGAAGGGGAAAAAGAAGGCAAAATAGGAAAGAAACATTTTAAAACTTAAAAAGCACATGTGTGGCCTTATGTGAAGTGAAGGAGGAACATGAGAAAAAGAAAATGAAAGAAAAAAAAATTAGGGACAGATTTAATGGATCCAGTGTCCTTGTTTTCAGTATAACTGCATAGAGAGGAGTAAAATAATTACATTTTTAAAAATTGGTTCCAAGGATTGAACCCAGGGGTGTTTTACCACTGAGCTATATCCCCAAAACTTATGTATTTTTTAATTTTTAATTTTTTTTTTATTTGGAAACATCTAAGCATATACAAAAGAATCATAAGATGAACTCTCATAAATCAATGAATTTAAAAAAATATTAACTTATACAAACATTTTTATCTAAATTACCCACTTATCCACAATTCTTTTTTTATTGTAATCCAGTTTTAATTAAATTATTTATTTATTCTAATTTGTTGTACATGACAGCAGAATGCAATTCATTTCATATTACACATAGAAAACACGATTTTTCAAGTCACTGGTTGTGCACAAAGTATTTTCACACCATTCCTGTCTTCATATATGTACTTAGGGTAATGATGTCTAACTCATTCCACCATCATTCCTATCCCTTTGCCCCTTCCCTTCCCCTCCTCCCCTTTGCCCTATCTAAAGTTCCTCCATTCCTCCCATGCCTCCCCCCCCCATCACTATTATGAGTCAGCAACCTCATATCAAAGAAAATATTCGGCCTTTGGTTTTTTGGGATTGGCTTACTTCACTTAGCATGATATTCTCCACTCCATCCATTTACCTGCAAATGCCATGATTTTATTCTCTTTTAATGCTGAGTAATGTTCCATTGTGTATATATATGAAAGTTTCCCTATCTATTCATCTACTGAAGGGCGTCTGTGTTGGTTCCGCAATTTAGGTATTGTGAATTGTGCTGCTATACACATTGATGTGGCTGTGTCCCTGTAGTATGCTGTTTTTAAGACCTTTGGGTATAAACCAAGGAGTGGGATAGCTGGGTCAAATGGTGTGTCCATTCCAAGTGTTCCAAGGAATCTCCATAGTGCTTTCCAGATTGGCTGCACTAATTTGCAGTCCCACCACCAATATATGAGTGTGCCTTTTCCCCCACATCCTTGCCAAAATTTATTGTTGTTTGGATTTTTGAAAACTGCCATCCTGACTGGTGTTAGATGAAATCTTAATGTAGTTTGATTTGCATTTCTCTAATTGCTAGAGATGTTGAACATTTTTTCATATATTTGTTGATTATTTGCATATCATCTTCTGAGAAGTGTCTGTTCAGTTCCTTGGCCCATTTATTGATTGGGTTGTTTGTTTTTTGGTGTTAAGGTTTTTGGATGCTTTATATATCCTAGAGATTAGTGCTCTATCTCATGTGCTTGTGGTAAAGATTTGCTCCCATTCTGTAGGCTCTCTATCTCGATGATTGTTTCTTTTGCTGAGAAGAACTTTTTAGTTTGAATCCATCCCATTTATTGATTCTTGGTTTCAATTCTTGGTTTCAATTGCACCATAGGAGTCTTATTAAGGAAGTTGAGGCCTAATCCAACATGATGGAGATTTGGGCCTACTTCTTCATCCATTAGGCACAAGGTCTCTGGTTTAATTCCTAGGTCCTTGATCAACTTTGAGTTGAGTTTTGTGCATGGTGAGAGATAGAGGCTTAACTTCATTTTGTTGCATATGGATTTCCAGTTTTCCCAGCACCACTTGTTGAAGAGGCTATCTTTTTTCCAATGTACGTTTTTGACAAAGTTGCCATATAAGATAACTGTAATTATGTGGGTTACTGTCTGTGTCCTCTATTCTGTACCATTGGTCTATCAGTCTATTTTGGTGCCAGTACCATGCTGTTTTTGTTACTATTGCTCTGTAGTATAGTTTGTAGTATAGTTTAAGGTCTGGTATAGTGATGCCACCTGCTTCACCCTTTTTGCTAAGGATTGCTTTCACTATTCTGGGTCTCTGATTTTTCCAGATGAATTTGATGTCTGCTTTTTTATTTCTATGAGGAATATTATTGGGATTTTGATTGGAATTGCATTAAATCTATATAGTGCTTTTGGTAGTATGGTCATTTTGACAATATTAATTCTGCCTATCCATGAACAAGGTAGATCTTTCCATCTTCTAAGGTCTTCTATAATTTTTTTCTTTAGTGTTCTGTAGATTTCATTGTAGAGATCTTTTAATTCTTTTGTTAAGTTGATTTTAAAGTATTTTATTTTTTGAGACTATTTCAAATGTGGTGGTTTTCCTAGTTTCTCTTTACGAGGATTTGTTACTATTGTACAGAAATGCCTTTGATTTATGGAAGTTGATTTTATATCTACCTACTTTGCTGAATTCATTTATTAGTTCTAGAAGATTTCTGGTGGAATTTTGTGGGTCTTCTAGGTATAGAATCATATCATCTACAAATAGTGATAATTTGAGTTTTTCTTTTCCTATCCTTATCCCTTTAATTTCTGTCATATGTCTAATTGCTCTGGCTAGAGTTTCAAGAACTATGTTAAATAGAAATGGTGAAAGAGCTCATGCCTGTTTTGTTCCAGTTTTCAGAGGGAATGTTTTCAATTGTTCACCATTTAGAATGATGTTGGCCTGGAGCTTAGCATAGATAGCCTTTACAATGTTGAGGTATGTTCCTGATATCCCTAGTTTTTCTAGCATTTTTTTTTTTTTTTTTTTTTTTTTGTACCGCGGATTGAACACAGGGGCATTCGACCTCTTGGCCACATCCCCAGCCCTTTTTTTGTATTTTATTTAGAGACAGGGTCTCACTGAGTTGCTAAGTGCCTCACCATTGCTGAGGCTGGCTTTGAACTCGCGATCCTCCTGCCTCAGCCTCCCAAAGTGCTGGGATTATAGGCGTGCACCACTGCGCCTGGCTTTTTTTAGCATTTGAACATGAACGGGTGCTGTATTTTGTCAAATGCTTTCTCTGCATCTATTGAGATGATCATATGATTTATATCTTTGAGCCTATGATGTGATGAATTACATTTATTGATTTCCATACATTGAACCAGGCTTGCATCCCTGGGATGAACCCTACTTGATCATGGTGTACTATTTTCTTGATATGTTTTTGTATTTGATATGCCAGAATTTTATTGATAATTTTTGCAACTATATTCATTAGAGATATTGGTCTGAAGTTTTCTTTCTTTGATGTGTCTTTGTCTGGTTTTAGAATCAGGGTGATATTGGCCTCAAAGAATATGTTTTGAAGTGTTTCCTCTTTTTATATTTCATGAAATAGTTTGAGAAGTATTGGTGTTAGTTCTTCTTTAAAGGTCTTATAGAACTAGATTGTGTATCCATTCGGTCCTGGGCTTTTCTTGGTTGGTAGGCTTTTGATGGTTTCCTCTATTTCCTTGCTTAAAATTGATATTTTTAAATTGTGTATGTCATCCTGATTTAGTTTGGGCATATTATTTGCCTCTAGAAATTTGCCAATGCATTTGATATTTTCTATTTTATTGGAGTACAAATTTTCAAAATAATTTCTAATTATCTTCTGTATTTCTGTAGTGTCCACCGTGATATTTCCTTTTTCATCGTAGATATTGGTATTTTCTGTTTTCTCTCTTTTTCGTTAGCATAGCTAATGGTTTATCGATTTTATTTATTTTTTCAAAGAACCAACTTTTTGTTCTGCAATTTTTCAATTTTTTGTTGTTGTTTCAATTTAATCGATTTCAGCTCTGATTTTAATTGTTTCCTGTCTTCTGCTGTTTTGGGGGTTGATTTGTTCTTCTTTTGCTAGGGCTTTGAGATGTAATGTTAGGTCCTTCATTTGTTGAATTTTTATTCTTTGAAGGAATGAACTCCATGCAGTAAACTTTCCTCTTAGAACTGCCTTCATAGTATCCCAGAGAATTTGATATGTTGTATCAGTGTTCTCATTTACCTCTAAGCATTTTTTAATCTCCTCCTTGATATCTTTTGCAACCCATTGTTCATTCAATAGCATATTATTTATTCTCCAGGTCTTGGAGTATTTTTTATATTTTGTTTAATCATTGATTTCTAATTTCATTTCATTGTGGTCTGATGGAATACAGGGTAGTAGCTCTACTTTTTTGCATTTACTAAGAATTGCTTTGTGGCATATTATATGGTCTATTTTGGAGAAGGATCCATGTGCTGCTGAGAAGAAAGTGTGTTCACTCGTTGATGGATAATGTATTCTATATGTCAGCTAAGTCTAAGTTATAGATTGTGTTATTGAGTTCTATAGCTTCTTTGTTTAGCTTTTGTTTGGAAGATCTATCCAGTGGTGAAAGAGGTGTGTTAAAGTCACCCAGAATTATTGTGTTGTGGTCTATTTGACTCTTGCACTTGAGAAGAGTTTGATTGATGAATGTAGATGTTCCATTATTTGGGTCATATATATTTATAACTGTTATGTATTGTTGATGTATGGTTCCCTTAAGCAGTATGAAATGTCCATCTTTATCCCTTTTGATTAACTTTGGCTTGAAGTGTACTTTATTTGATATGAGGATGGAACCCCCTGTGCAGGAGCCCTGTTTGGGGAGATAGCTAAGATTGCGGTTGACTATGGGCCATAGACATTTTTGGGCATTGTCGCCTTCCGTAGTCTCACGGGACTTGGCCCAGGATCTCGAGAGATTTGAGGAGTGACTCAGCAGATCGAGCAAGCACCATTCCTGCTCGGGCACATGGGATGAGACCAGAGAGAGAAAGGACAGGGTTATCGCTATTGTATAGATACATTGTAGTTTCTTGTAAGAGTACGTGGATTGGTTTTTTGTGAGAGTGTGTATGTAGTGTTAGAAATTACAAGAGACAGAGACAGAAAGATTAAAGAATTTTTTCGTCTCCATCCTGTCTCCGGACTCCTTCCCGCGGCGCTGCCGTTCCAGGCTGCAATCCCTTTCCGGCGGCTAACAGTTGGTGGCCCGTACGGGGAATTCAGCACGGCAGGTAAGAACTGAGAAACCTCGCAGGAGTCTCTAGTCAGAGCGGTTAAAATGGGTTCGAAAATAACTAAGACCCAAGTGTACGAGGCTCTTGATGAATTCTTTGATATGGATGAGTCTGTCGTTAGTGAGGAGGATTTAGAAAACAGTGAAGGCAATCATAAAAGCGTAGATTCCGCTGAGTCAACTAAGACCAGTAAGGAGAGTATTAGAAGTGTCCCCAAAATTACAAAGATCCGAGCTGCTAAAGCTATTCAAGATTTATTAGAGATATTTCAAGGATACATGGTCTCAATTGAACCTGGGACTCAGGATGTTACTGAGTCAGTTAGGACCAATGAGAGTAGTAGTAGTAAGGAGGAATTAACTAAAGGTGATTTTGAGAAAATGAATAAAAGGAAATTAAGGAAGACCAAGATAAGGGATCATCAAGTGGAGGAACTTGTGTCCTCTACTCCCCCATGGGTGAAATCGATTACAGAAAATATGAAGGGTATCACTAGACGTTTGCATACCCTAGAAATAGAAATAAAAAGTCTTTCTGAGCGCTTATGCGCTCTCGAGGGTAACTCACAGATACATTGGGAACTGCCAGTATTTGAATATGAAAATGGACAGAGGGGCCACCAGCCAGTAGATTTCAAAACAATAAAAAATCTCAAAGAGGCAGTAATGACTTATGGACCCCAAGCTCCTTTCACGTTGAGTATACTGGAGTCCCTTAACACCTTTAGCTTAACCCCCGCAGACTGGAAACGTCTATGTAAAGCAACATTAAGTGGGGGACAATACTTGGTTTGGCGATCACAATTTCAGGAACTTTGTATAGAAACAGCTAAAAGAAATGCAGAAGCAGGGTTTGGAGACCATAATATAGAAATGCTCACAGGAGAAGGGCAATTCGCAGACGTACAGGATCAAAAACATTATACCCCAGGAGTATATGCTCAGATAAATGCAGCTGCCTTAAAGGCATGGAAAACTGTACAAGGACCTGGGGATCTACAAGGTAGCTTGTCCAAAGTAATTCAAGGACCTAATGAACCATATGCTGAATTTGCTGATAGACTTTTGAGAACTGCAGGTAGAGTTTTTGGAGACATTGATCAAGTTATGCCATTAGTTATTCAATTAGCGTACGAAAATGCTAATAAATATTGCCAGGAAGTCATCAGGCCATGGAAAAATAAAAAGGATCTTTCCATATATATACAACTATGTAAAGATGTAAATGATGCCTTTGTCACAGGGAATGTGATTGCAGCAGCTGTGAGAGATGCTGCCCCTCAAAATTTTACAAGGGCTCAACATAGACATTATAATCAATCAGGATATTCTAGGCAAAATTATCATAATCAATCAGGCTATTCTAGGCAAAATCCCCAAAGAGAAATAAGACCAAATTCATACCGTACTCCAGGTTGCTGCCCCAGGTGTAAGAAAGGAAATCATTGGGCCAATAAATGCTATTCAAAATTTGACATCCATGGAAGTCCTTTGTTCAGGAATTCAAAAAACAGGGCACGGGGCCCAATGCCCCGGGGCCCACAAATGTACGAGGCATTGGAGGAGGAGTATCCTCAAGCATCCACTCAGATGCTTCCCCGACACAATCCCTATTACCCATCCACTCCCTCGCCAGAGGAACAGGAGGAAATGCAGGATTAGACCTCTGTTCCACTGCCCGAATAGTTTTAACACCTGAAATGGGGGTTCAACTGATTCCCACAGGAGTCAGGGGACCTCTTCCCTCAGGGACTGTAGGACTTATTATCGGGCAAAGTCCTGAAAGCTTATTAGGTTTGCAAGTGACCCCAGGCGTAATAAACTCAGACTATAAAGGGGAAATAAAAATAATGCTTAGCTCACCCCAAAGTACAAGTTCTATTAATCAGGGAGATAGAATTGCTCAGCTGCTCCTCCTTCCAAATTTACATAATTCATTTAAAATGAATATGCCTCTAAATAGGAACAATAGAGGATTTTGTTCCACTGATTCGAAACCCATGGTTTGCTGGGTTCGGGACTGTACAAGGAGGCCTATGTGTAAAATAAGAATCCAAGGAATAGAAATGGAGGGTCTTATAGATACTGGAGCTGATTCTTCCATCATTAATTTACGTCAATGGCCCAAACACTGGCCTCTACAAAAAGCTTCAACCAGTTTAAGAGGCTTGGGATATAATAACCTCCCAGAAAAAAGTGCGGTAATTTTAAAATGGGAGGATGATGAAGGACATAAAGGCACATTTCAGCCTTATGTTTTACCTAATCTACCGGTTACTTTATGGGGAAGAGATATTTTACAACAAATGGGAGTACACCTTGCAACCAAACCTGCAGGTGTTAAATGTAAAAACATACAGGGTAATCTTAACCCTAAAAGAAATCATCAAAAAGTACAGGGTAAGCTTAACCCTAAAAGAAATCATTATCATATAGGAAAAAGACATTTTTCTTTGGGGCCACTGAGAAAATAATTTTGAAAATACCATGGCTTTCTGATAAGCCAGTGTGGGTCCCTCAGTGGCCCCTATCTAAAGAGAAATTACAAGCGGCCCACCTACTAGTTAAGGAACAATTAAAAGCAGGACATATAGAACATTCCACCTCTCCCTGGAATTCCCCCATATTTGTGATCAAGAAAAAATCAGGAAAATGGCGATTATTACATGATCTTAGACAAATTAATAAAACCATGCAAGTCATGGGCCCTACTCAACCTGGACTTCCGAATCCTATAGCTATTCCAAAAAAATTTCCATGTTATTAGTCTTGATATAAAGGATTGCTTCTTTTCTATTCCCCTACATCCTCTGGATGCCCCCAGGTTTGCTTTTTCAGTTCCTTCTATTAACAATAATGGCCCTGATCAGAGATATCAATGGAAGGTTTTGCCGCAGGGAATGGCTAATAGCCCCACCATATGCCAAATATATGTGGACAAGGCTATCCAACCCATTAAAAATAAATATCCAAACCTCATGTGTCTACATTACATGGATGATATTTTACTGGCCCACCCTAATCAAAAAATCTTATTTAATATATTCAGTGACATGGTAGAAAATTTTAAAAAATATGGATTACATATAGCAGAAGAAAAAGTTCAAACCAGATCTCCCATATTATATTTAGGATTTAAAATCATGGATACTTTTGTTAGACCCCCCAAAATTTTAATAAATAAAGAACATTTAACCACCCTCAATGATTTCCAAAAACTACTGGGAGACATTAATTGGCTTCGCCCTACACTAAACCTCACTACTGGCCAATTAAAACCTTTATTTGATATCCTTCGAGGGGCCCCTGATCCATCCTCACCGCGAACATTGACTCCTGATGCTAGGAAAGCTTTAAAGGTAGTAGAAAAAGCCATAGAAGGAGCTCATTGTGACAGATTTGATTTAACTCAACCGCTGATATTGATTATTATTTCTTCACAATATACACTGACAGGAGTATTTTGGCAACAAGGGCCTTTATTAGGGATACATTTGCCTGTCTCTCCTAAAAGCATAATTGAGTCATATACCTCCATGGTGGCTAAACTTATTCTTCAAGGACTTAAAACTTCTACTAAAATATTTGGCATTCACCCTGCTACTATTATTACTCCCTATTCATCGTCACAGATTGAATATTTATGCTTCAATGATAATGACTGGGCTATAGCTAGATGCTCTACCTCTGCAAATTTTGATAATCACCTTCCTAAGTCTCCTATATTATCTTTTTGTATTAATCATCCTATTATATTTCCACAGGTAATAAAAAATCAACCTATTCCTAAGGCATTTAATGTATTTACAGATGGGTCCTCAAATGGTACTGCTGCAGTAGTCACTACAAAAGAAAATATGACTTACATAACTGCACACAAATCAGCTCAACTAGTGGAATTGGAAGCTGTGGTAAGAGCTCTGGAACATTTTAGAGACCAGCCCATAAACATTTTTTCAGATAGCCACTATATTGTACAAGCCGTCCCAAAATTAGAGTTAGCAGGACCAATAGCACCTCATACTCCAGCCTTTAAATTGTTTTATCAGATACAAAAACTTTTGTGGGCAAGAAAAAAACCTCTATTCGTAGGCCATATTAGAGCACATACTAATTTGCCTGGCCCCCTCCATGAAGGTAATCAAAAGGCAGATGAACTTACAAAAACAATATTTATACTTTCAGCACTACAACAAGCTACTTTATTTCATTCCCAGTTTCACGTCAACAGCACCACCTTGCAACGTAGGTTTAAAATCACAAAGGAGCAAGCCAGAATAATTGTAAAAGATTGTAAATCTTGTATGACACATTTGCCCTATCCTCATTTTGGTGTTAACCCTAGAGGATTAATGCCCAATCATTTGTGGCAGATGGATGTTACTCATGAGCCAAGCTTTGGAAAATTGCAATTTATTCATGTAACCATAGATACATGCTCAGGCATGATTTTTGCTTCCTTACATTCCGGAGAAAAAGTTAAAGATGTCATATCTCATTGTTTACAAGCTTTTGCTGCATTGGGCATCCCCAAAATGCTTAAAACAGATAATGGTCCCGCTTATACGTCCTCATCTTTCAAACAGTTTTGCGCAAAATTCAACATATCCCATAAAACAGGCATCCCATACAATCCTCAGGGTCAGGGCATTATTGAAAGAGCAAACCGCACACTAAACGTTATGTTGTTAAACAGAAAGAAGGAAACTGGAAAAATCCTAAGGACAGATTGGCAGTTGCCCTGTTTACTTTAAATGTTTTAACTTTAGACTCTGATGGTTATTCTGCTGGAGACAGACATTGGAACCCACATCAACAACATAAACCTTTGGTTTACTGGAAGGATGTTCTTTCAGGTACATAGTTTCTACTCTAACACAATCTTCTAAGTTTCAGTATCTACCTCTTTCTCTCCACCCCTCAGCCCCAATTCTTTGCAACAACAGCATAGAAAGGTACGATGAAAACTGAACTGCAAACAGAATAGGTGGATTAGGTTCCAGATGGGTTCTTACTACTAGTGCTGTCTGAGAGAGTTACAGCTCTGGAAATACAATTATTTGTCTTCAAACTGTCTCTAAGGATCTTTTTTTGGGTTCTAAATTTCTATAAAATTTGATCTCATTTTATCATAGTAGAGATACTATATGTAGGAAGATACCTAGCTAGATTAATGGATGTGTGGATGGGCGGGTTGGAAAGACGGGTGGATACCAAGACATGCACATTATACATATATTTGAGTGTATATGTGTTCACAAGAGAATCGTTTAAAATACACTCTTTCTTCTTAGGATCCAACAGACTTTGTCTCAGGATATTGTGTGTTCTCCAAGCCCCCTAAGATCATTTACTATTCCTCAAATAGTTTCCATTCTCCCCACTTCCTAGAGAAAAAGGGGTACTTATGTGTCTGAATCATGTTGGGCTAGAGGTTAGCCCTAGTTAACCTTCTGTGGTTGTCCCTATACTGCTATTTGTCTCCATTTGCACATTAATAAATCCATATGCCTTTTTTTTCCTATTTAATCTGTCTATTGGTTCATTACAGAAAACCTTCAGAGGACGGAGAGCAAATTTCCCTTAGCCCCAACACTACCTATCTCCAAGAAAGAATTAATGTTAAGGAAGAGTTACAGATATGTGAAAAGAGGATTTTAAGTAAGAGGATAGTTTAAGGTTATTAAACCATAAGTATATATTGAGGGTTTAAGATTATTAAACCATAAGTATATATTGAGGGTTGCTATACAGGAAAGGCTGCATAATACTTGAAAAATTTGCCGGGTCTCTTTTCAGTAGTTCATCAGCTAAAACATGGTGATATCCCCATATTTATTCATACTTCAAAAATTTCCTTAAATGTGAATATTGTGTTGAGAATGTTTATCATACTTTTTACTTCATCTTTTAAATTCTATTGAAATTTAAAATGGTGATTTAAGCACTAAACATTTCAAGAAGAATTAGTTTATTTAAGCTACCATGACAAATTTAAGAGACAATGTAGCACGCAGTCTTTGTATGGAGATTCATTTTAAAAAGTACAGTTAACTATTCAAAAGTAATTTAGAAAGGAACCTAAATTTTAATCTTTTATCATAAAGGCATTAAAAGGAATTAACAAATTTTATATCTCCAGTTCTTTGCCCAGTTTTCATGTACTCCATAGCATTATGAAATTTCTCACACAAACATCCCCAATCCTTTGCAGCACTATTAGCCATCTGACATTTCCCTTCCTTTCTACAAAGTCTCCATTATTACCACCACTTTTTGTACTGGGGATTGAATCCAGAGGCACCTAACTGTTGGGACTTTCCGGACGCTGTCTGCCAAGGGGATGGACTCTGGTTGCTTACCACACCCTTTGGAGGACCGGGGCTAAGCAGGGGGGGTGTGGCTATGACGTATTGTGAGAGCTGGAACCGCCCTGATGGTCAAGGATTGGTTACTTTTAGGCCTATATAAGTGCAGTTCACTGTTCAATAAGTTTGAGTTTTTGGCATTGCTGTCTACCAAAACTCCCTGGGTGTGGCATGGTGTCTGTCAATCAGGCGGGGATAAAG
This sequence comes from Tamias sibiricus, assembly GCA_025594165.1. NCBI lineage: Eukaryota > Metazoa > Chordata > Mammalia > Rodentia > Sciuridae > Tamias > Tamias sibiricus. Next base: position 51,532,934 of record CM046667.1, on the reverse strand, counting down.
ACACTTGGCGACTTTTGCCCACTAAGCCTATCTTCGCCAGGTAAGCTACTTTAGGGCCCAAAAAGGGGGGTAGCTTTAGACCTCGGCCCCATTAATAAGTAACACAGCAGTCCCAGCAGTTGGCGCCCAAGCGCGGGGCAAAAAAACAAAAGAAAATTATCGATAGACTTAGCATGGTTAGAGACGCAGCGTCTCTCTGGCAAAAGTATCCTCTAATATGGGGCAAGCTTTAATATTTAAGAAATCTCAGGACCCAGCCCTCGAGGCATGGCGGTGTATTTTAAGAAAGCAAGGTCTCCAGATATCTGATGCTCAAGCTGAAAAAATTTGGAGCTCATTAATACGGGTGGCTCCCTGGCTCCCGAAGGCTGATTATAATTCATGGAAGACATGGCACTGTGTGGAACAGATTTTAAGAGAGAGAGAAAATGAATATAGGGAAATTCCACCTCCGGGAGTTTATCCAGCTTTATCCGCCCTAAAAGCATGCTCTCTCATGCAAACAATAAAAGAATCTACAGAGGCCACAGATAAGGCACCTCAAATTATAAGAATTGAGGTAACGGAGCAGGCCCTACGAGAAAATAAAATATCTGAATCTAATCTCTCCCAGTCCGGAGAATTAAACAGCCCCTCCCTGTCCGCGGATTTGGAGAAGCCTAACCACTCCCTAGAAGTAGAGAAATCCCGCTCCGCGGAATTAGGAAAAACTAGCAATCAGGAACCTACAGCCCCTCCCTTGGAGAGCTTAAAAAAATTCCCTGAGGACAATGGCCATTGGCCACATGGCTCACCACCCTGTGAGCGGGATCCGCCATTTTATAAGCCTGCCCCTTCTGGGCCTTCTGCACCACCACTTTTCCAGGAGGCGCCAATTTCACAACAGCTGCTAGCGCCCCCTGGTGGGCTTTCACCTGTAATGGCGTTTCCAGTTAATTTAAATCCGGGAGGAAATAGGCCGAGTCTTTGGTACCCCTGGGAGACTCAAGAGTTAAAAGAGTTAAAAAAAAGCCGTGTCAGAAGACGATCCTAACTCTCCATGGGCAGAATGTATTTTATCAAGTTTGGCACATCAAGCCTGCACGACAAAAGATTGGAAAGATTTAGCTAAAGCCGTGCTCCCAGGACCTTTATTTATAAAGTGGTGTGCATATTTTACTGATGAATGTCATATGCAGGCAGAGAGAAGCCAATCTATGAATCCTCCCATACCAATAACCTTTGGGATGCTGGCAGGAGTTAATGACCAATATGCCACGGGCATTCAACAGGCAGCAATACCAGCCCCTTACCGAGAGCAGGTGCGAGCTTTAGGACTGGCAGCATGGAAAAAGCTAGAGGAAGGCCCTAGAGAGCCTCCAATAGCTGGAATCACTCAAAAAGCTAATGAGGATCTGGCCAGATTTATTGAGAGAGTGGAAAAAAGCCTTCAAAGGAAACTTCCACCTGGTACGATGAGAGACCAATTTGCAAAAAAATGCTAGTTTGGGAAGGGATGACCGCAGATCATAAGCTGGCCTGTGCCGGGTTAAAGGATAGATCTATGGGGAGATGGATTATTGCCACCAAAGATGTGGGTTCTCAAACTCATCAATCTCAAGTCTTAACCACCACCCTTAATGACCATACTGAGGTATTAGCAACAGTTTTAAATGGAAAAGGGACCTGTTTTAAGTGTGGACGACAGGGCCATTTTAAAAAAAGACTGCCCCAATGGCCCTGGTCAGCCCCCAGAATGCTCCCCTGGCCAGACTCAGAGTCCAGCTGCCCCTAGAACACTTTGTCCTAGATGTAAAAGAGGATATCATTGGAGAAAAGATTGCAGATCTAAATTTGATATTCAGGGGAAACCTTTAAACTCCTAAAGGGGCAGCCTCCAGCCCCGTTACACCAAGGAGGTTCCCCTGCCCACAGTCCCCCTAAGGTCCATTGGACAGTTCCTATTGTTCCAGGGATTAGACCAAAGATGGATATTTATATATCAGGAAAGAAATTTCGTTGCCTAATTGATACTGGGGCAGATCGTACTATACTAAGAAAGGAAGAGAATCCACCTCAATGGGAACTAATTCCAGGGCCCCAATTACTCGGGGTAGGTGGGAACACTCATTTAGAAGAAACCAGAGATTGGCTTAGATGGAGAGACATAGACAGAAATCAAGTGGAGGTTTGCCCCCTTGTGGCCCCTGGATTAACCTCTAATTTATTAGGCCAGGACATCTTAGGAGAAGCTGAAGCTTACATTACTACAACCCACAGAAAGCTTCAAAATGATATATTAATTAAAGATACGGGGAGAGAAACTTCCAATCATCAAATAGGGTCTCACCCCCAATCCTAAGAGCCACTGCTCCCCAAGTTCCTGCCATTCAATGGCGAGATGGCCCCCCAATCTGGGTCGAGCAGTGGCCCCTTTCTACTGAAAAACTAAACCATTTGAGGGCAATTGTCCAAGAACAGTTAGCCCTAGGACACATTAGACCCTCTCTAATGTGGAACAGTCCTGTTTTTGTTATACAAAAGGCCACAGGGAAATGGAGGATGTTACAAGACCTCCAAAAAATTAATGATAGGATGTTCATTGTTGGCACACCTCTGCATGGCCTCCCCTGGATCCCTTCTATCTCAAGAGATTTAACCTTAATTGTTATTGATATTAAAGATTGTTATTTTTCAATACCTCTTCATCCAGATGATTATGAAAAGTTCGCGTTCTCTATCCCCTCTGTTAACTTTCAAAAGCCAGATGAGTGATATGAATGGATAGTTCTCCCTCAAGGTATGGCTAACAGCCCAGCTTTTTGTCAATATTATGTTTCATGTCTTCTGTCACCATTAATGAAAAAATCGCAGTTCACCCTATATGTTTATATGGATGACATCATCCTGGGAGCTGCTGATGTCCAGCAACTGGGCTCAGCTTACCTGACCCTTTGAGAGCTCTTAGAAAAAGGAGGATTACACATATCCAATGACAAGGTCCAAACTATTCCTCCCTTCAAAATATTGGGGACAAAACTTAGCCTAGACTCGGCTTGTCCTCTCAAACCTCAAGTAGTCATTCAAAAATCTTATTCTTTGGCAGAGTTACAGAAGCTATTAGAAGAGCTAAACTGGTTAAGACCATGGCTTCATATCTCTACTGAGGATTTATTACCTTTCTTTGAGTTGCTACGGAGAAAATCCCCCTCTGATGTGATTATACTAGAAGACGGTCATCTGTCAATATTACAAAAAGTCCAAGATGCCCTCAATTCAGCCCAATTGGCTCAATACCAACTAAAGCAACCTCTATATCTGTGGATTTTCTCAGGTGCTAAGCTCCTTACAGCTGTTCTCACCCAGATGGGTAATCCCTTACAGTGGATACATTCCTCTGTGGGAGGAGCACCTCGAGTTTATTCCCAATTAGATCAATTAGCAGATCTTATTATAAAAGGGAGAGATACATCATTGATACATTATGGAAAAGACCCAGATATTTTAACAATTCCTTACTCTTTGTCAGACTTTGAGTGGATACGGAGAAACAACCCTAGAGTCTCCTATGCTTTAGAAGGATTTTTAGGACAAGTTGACTGTCATTATGGGTCAACTAAATGGACCTCTTCTTTTCCCAAACTGGAGTGGACTCCCCCCATCCTTTTTTCCATCAAGCCACTCCCCAAGGCAGTAAATGTCTTCACATATGGAGAAAAAGAAGGGTCAGCCATTGTAGTTTTTCACCCATCCTCAGGCCAAAGGACACAATACTTTGAAGCCGTTACTGGTTCTGCTCAATTTAAAGAATTATATGCTGTTGCATTAGCCTTGACCCATGTCCAAGAGCCTATGAATCTTTTCTCAGATAGTTTTATATGTAATTAACCTATTACCTACTCTAAATGCATCATATATAAAGATAGATAATAATCCTATAACCCCTCTGATGATTCAGGTTCGATCCCTGTTAAAGGGGCGTAATGAACCTATTTTCCTCCAACATCTTAGGGGACATCAAGTCTTATCTGGGCCCCTCTCTGAGGGAAATCAGGCTGCTGACCATTTGGCCACCACAGGTGTATTAACAGTTACAGTCCCATATCAACAAGACCTTCAGTTAGCCCAAGGTCTTCACGACCTTACTCATTTAAATTGGAGAGGACTACATCATAAATTTCCTTTAGTTCCTATAAAAGATTTAAAAAAGATTGTAAGGACATGTAAGTCCTGTTTGCCCTTCTTACAGGTCCCACCTCTCCAATCCCCTGGGGTAAATCCCAGAGGCCTACAGCCCAACGCTGTCTGGCAGACTGATGTAACCCATTATGCGCCATTTAGAAAATTAAAATATGTATTTATGTCCATAGATACTTATTCACATGCTTGTTGGGCCACAGCACACTCTGGAGAAAGGGCTAAACATGCTGAAAGTCACTTTTTACAATGCTTTGCTATTCTTGGATTGCCAAAACAGGTTAAAACTGATAATGGACCCTGTTTTATGAGCAAATCATTAAAAAAGTTCTTCCAAACTTGGCATATTAAGCATATCACAGGGATCCCATATAACCCAAAAGGACAAGCCATCATAGAGAGACATAATAAAACCCTAAAGGACCAATTAATAAGACAAAATGGGGGAAGCAACCCCCATGACCAGTTAAAGACAGCTATGCTTACCTTTAATATTTTAAATTTTTCCAAACATCAGCCTCTGTCTGCGTTTCAAAGACACTGGTCTAACCAAACACCTTATGTAAATGTTGAGGTCCGATGGAAAGACCCATTAACTGGATTCTGGAGAGGTCCAGATCCGTTAATAAGTGCTGGCAGAGGTTTTGGATGTGTCTTCCCAATGGGAGAACAAAACCCTATATGGGTACCTGCCAGAGATCTCAAATACTGCCAATCCGACCAAAATGACTACCCAGGAGCACAAGCTCTTGAGGGGTGATCCTTTCTTTTTTCCACAGAAATGAGAAGAAAGAAAAAAACACCATGACAAATCTCCTGTCCTGTTGTGATTAAACTTCTCATCACATCCATTCCAAAATTCATCTAAAACACTGTCTTGGACTCCTTCTTTGTCAGTATATCAACCCTCTGCGATGAGAGAAGAGGGACTATGCCATTCCTGTGACAATTGTCTGGACTTTGTGCTAGATGGCTTCCTTTGGACTCTGAGAGAATAGCGCTATATCTGTGACAATTGTCCAGACTTTATGCTAGAGAGAAGAATGCTATTCCTGTGACAATTGTCTGGACTTTATGCCAGATGGCTTTCTTTAGACTAAACTGAATGGGTGGACTTTCTCCCTTTGGTGAAATCCCTGATTGTCATTGTCTTTGTGTTCACATTTTGGCCCTATATAACTAACCAGATTGATACAGCTGGGTGGTCTGCTGTCATGCTGAGCTAAAGCCCTACAGGCTTGGCCATGGTCCTTAACAAGATGCGGAGGTTTGCCATCCAGTCAAGCCTTCCCAAAGGTGACTGTCCTGTCCCGTGTCCTTCCCCTGGCCACTTGCTGGCCCTGGGTGTGTCCACCTGAAGTGCTAGGGTGGTAGCCAATGATGGGTAAGATTTTTCCCAGAGAGGAAAAACAACCTAAACAGGCACACTCTCAAGTGAGATGGACACCCTAATTTTCGAAATACAGGATAGGACATCCCATTTTTGAAGTATAAAATGGAGAAGCCCCATTTTGAAAAAAACGAAAAAGGGGAATTGTTGGGACTTTCCGGACACTGTCTGCCAAGGGGATGTGCTCTGTTTGTTTACCACGCCCTTTGGAGGACCGGGGCTAAGCAAGGGGTGTGGCTATGACTTATCGTGAGAGCCGGAACTGCCCTGCTGGTCAAGGATTGGTTATTTTTAGGCCTATATAAGTGCAGTTCATTGTTCAATAAATTTGAGTTTTTTTTGGCATTGCTTTCTACCAAAACTCCCCGGGTGTGGCGTGGTGTCCGTCAATCAGGCGGGAATAAAGACACTCGGCGACTTTTGCCCTCTAAGCCTATCTTCGCCAGGTAAGCTACTTTAATTCTTTTTGCTGGCAGAAAGAACCCCCTTTTAGGGCCCAAAAAGGGGGGTAGCTTTAGACCTCGGCCCCATTAATAAGTAACACAGCAGTCCCAGCACCTAACAACAGAGTCACATCCTCAGAACCCCTTCCCCATTAAAAATTGTTTCCCTGAGTTGCTTAGGGCATTGATTAGTTGCTGAACCTGGCTTTGAACTCACAATCCTCCTTTCTCAGCCTCGCAAGCCACTGGAATTGCAGGTGTGCACCACTGTGTGGGGTCCATAATTTTCTTATGAAGGTAGCCTTCATATCTCTCCTCCCAAACATTCAATTGATATTTCAGAAAAGGAAGAAATAAGGAAAACAGAATCAGAAATTATATAATTTGGAGCCTTTTTTTTTTCTTTTTGGCAGTGCTGAGGATTGAATCCAGGGCCTTTTGCATGCTGGGCAAGCACTTTACTACCATGCCACATCCCATCCTTGGAAGCAATCTTGAAAAATGGGAATACTTCCAAATTAATTCTTTATCATGTCCCATGAAATTATTATGATTATTTTATACTTTATTGTAGCTTTATCTACTATGGTAATTTTATAAAGAACACATGCTAGGCAATTGCTCTACCAGAGAGCTACATCTCCAGCCCATAGACTGTTTTTTTTCCTTTTATAGCTACCACTTCACTTCTTTTTAAATTTTTTTAATTTGTTTTAATTAGTTATACATGACAGTAGAATGCATTTATGCACTCTGATATATAATACATAGATGAGATATGATTTCTCATTTTTCTAAGTGTACATGTTGCAGAATCATATTGGTCATGTAGTCACATATATACATACAATAATAATGTCTGTTTCATTCCACTATCTTTCCCATCCCCACAACTCCTCCCTCCCCTCCCTTCACTTCCCTCTATATAATCTAAGGTAATGGCCAATTCATTAGATGCATAGACTTGAAATTCTTCAGAGACTTCACATCCCTAAAAAAAAAAAAAAAGCTGGGAATGGTGGCCTATGCCTGTAATTCCAGGGGCTTTGCAGACTGAGTCAGGAGGCCTGTGAGTTAAATCCAGCCTCAGTAACTTAGCAAGGTCTTAAGCACTTGGCAAGACTCTGTCTCTAAATAAAGTGCAAAAAAGGTCTAGGGATGTGGCTCAGTGATTTACCACCTCTGGGTTCAATCCCCAGTACCGAAAAAAAAAAAAAAAAAAAAAGAAAAAAAAAGAAAAAAGAAAAAAAAGTGGTCTTAGAATATAAAATGTAAATTCCCAAACTTATTTTAAAATGTATTTGTCATGTTTGTCTTTCCAATGTCTAAATCCTCCTTAGCATTTTTATGACAATGTTTTACTCTGCGTGATCTTTCCAGGGAGAAGGTCTAGCTAAGGCTTGGTCAAACACCTCTCACCTATAAGATTGAATGTAAACCAAAATTCTTTACCAATGAAAGATAGCTACTCTTATTTTACAGAGGTAAGGTTGGTAGTATCCTACACCTTGGTTGGTTGTGTTCTAGTCAAATTATTGCTGCTGAAAGTTGGCTTTCCTACTTTGTATGCCATGATTTACCCAAATGCCCTGGTTCTCCTCCAACCCTGTATCTGCACTATGAGCCTTTTTCCATAATTTTTCTGATGCTGAAGACAGATTTGATTTCTATTATTTTCTATCAGAAGTATCTTATCATATATACTTGACATAAAAATACTAATTTGGTATCTGCTCACATCTACTGCACGTGGCTGTGCACAACTCAAGGGAAGTGCTGTTCACCTTCATGTCTGCCTGAATAGCACCTTTTAGATACAACCTGCATAGCTGTAAAAAGCAACTTAGTATTTGCTCATCTTTCTACTCTTCAATTGTCTTATATTTGTGCTCTCCAACCGACTCAATTTCAATTACTTTTACTATCCAGATAAGCCATGTAATCTCTTGATGTTTTTTGTTATCCTCTTCATGGCATGCTCCTCCAATGCAGTCATTTCAGCCTGTAATGCTGTTCTCAGCTATCACCTCCACTTTAAAACTTTTTCTGTCACGCCATTTTCTTGCCAGGCATTCATAGTAAATGACTTTGTCAAATATTTGCATTACTTTTTGTGTGTGTTTCTTTCTTTCTGTTTATTTTTGGGGGTGGTACTAAGGCTTGAACCCAGGGGCACTTAACCACTGAGTAACATCCCCAGCCCTTTTAAAAAATATTTTATTTAGAGACAGAGTCTCGCTGAGTTGCTTAGGTTCTTGCTAAATTGCTGAGGCTGGCTTTGAACTCGCGATCTTCCTGACTTGGCCTTCTGAAATGCTAGGATTACAGGCGTGCACTTTGGTGCCCAGCTGGTGTATATTTCTATCAGCTCATATCATGATCATTTTATTTTGATCTTCTGCAGTAACCTGTTTGACTTTTGAGCAGATAGATTTGCCTAATTATGGCCTGGTAAAGGAGGCTCTAGTACACAGCAGATGTTTAAATAACCATCTCTTTGTGAACTCTTTGATACATTCTTTAACATTGATAATCCATTGAATAAATCAATTTAGTACTTGGAATTTCAGTTTCCATTGTCACATGTCTAAATGCAGCAATATTTACTTCTACCAATTGCCAATGTCAAATAAAATTGAATCTCATCTTAGTAAAGAGAATCTATCTGTAAAGATTTTTGCAAAATGGGAGGGATCTATTGCAATGGGGGAGAGGAACTATTTTAATAGGAAGAAAGCTCTTATAATATTTGCAAGCATCTCAAAGAATAGGCAAAAAAGGGTTTTACTTTTCGTCTTTTGGTACTAGGGATTGAACCCAGGGGAGCTTAACCACTGAGTTGCATTCCCAAGCTTTTTTTGTATTTTATTTAGAGACAGGGTTTTGTCAAGTTGCTTAGGGCCTCACTACATTGATGAGTCTGACCTCAAACTTGGAATCCTTTTGTCTCAGCCTCCTGAGCCACTGGGATTACAGGTGTGCACTACCATACCCAGCAGGGTTTTTCTTTTATAGGAAGAAATAAATCCTAGAAAGAACAGGGGAAGTGGAATGAAAGGGTAGCATGATTAGATTATGGATCAGATAGTATTTTACAATGAATCAGCCTATTTTCAGGGGAAATTATATGTTGGCTCAGGCTGAGGGTGGATCAGTGTTCAGGGACCTGGAGGAGAGAGAGGAATTTGAACATTTTGTTCTAAATGATCAGGAAGGACAAGGAGATCAGCTAATAAATTATGAACAGTCATAGTACATTTTCTGTTGCTATACCAGAAAACCTGTGACTGGATGATTTATGAAGAAAAGTGGTTGATTAAGCTCACAGTTCTGGAGTCAGGGAAGTTCAAGATCAAGAGGCTGCATCTGGTGAAGTCACCATGCTGCATCAAAACATGGCAGATAGCATCACATGGCAGGAGTGCAAGGGTGTCAAGCAGGCAAATGCTGAAATGAGGGGGCGAGATGATTTATAACAACCACTTTCTCACTAACTAGAGTGAGCGCTCACTCATTGCTTTAGATGCCATAATATATTCATGAGAGTCCCCAAGATCCAGCCTTCCCAACACGGCAGCTTGAGGAATTAAATCACAGCTTGAATTGTGGTGGGCACAAACCATATGTAAACCATACCATAAGGCAAGAAATGGGAATTTGGAGGATTTTTGTATGAATTTGTCATAGGTAAACAAGTGGAGGCATCCCCGAATCTTAATTAAATCATATGGAGAAGGATGGCTCTTTGTAATAAAGCTCTGGAACACACAAATAAGGTATTTATTAATCTTGAGGATTATATATCTCAGATAAAATTCAACATTGCCACAAATAACAATGTTTTCAGCATTTCAGGAGAAAATTAAATATACACATTTTTCTTTTATAGTGCTTATCACACAGCCAGTAATATGTCCATTTGTTAAATTCAGCAGAGTTACCTTTTATGTTAGAGAACTCTTAAAATTAGATAAGTCAGAGGCATTTTTTTTTTTTTTTAGAGAACCAAATATTGCTTCCTAAATTAGAGTGTGGATTGAGTATCAGAGACTTAACCAGATTTCTTTCATGCTAAAGTCACCTTCATTTCACTTGATAAGACTGTAGAGGGCACAATTATACTGTAACAAAGCTTCAGTGAAAGACCAAGAGCTGCATTCCATAAAACACACTTAGTTAATACTTGTGTGCTGCCAGTGATTTATATATGCCTTTCAGAACAAATGCTTTTTAAGAAATCCTTTTAAAGGAGAGTTTTCTTATTTGTCATCCTCCTTACTTTTTAATTAATCCTAAGTGCATTTCATGTGGGAGAATATTGAAGTGATAGAATTATAAATGAATTCAGCATTATTGGCCCTATTCCCTCGGTACTAGAATACTACTGTAAGGCTCAAGCAAGGAGGCACAGAGAGTTTTTTAAAGAAAAAAAATGCTGGGAAAATGAGAAAGCATTGTTAAAAACATGTGACAATTTTCTCTTACTTTCTTAGTGGTGTAGAAAGAGTGGTAGTAGAAAGAGGGAAGAAATGAGGATCTCAGTAAGCTGTGTGATGACAGTTTTTTGTTTTTTTTTGTTTTCCAATACTGGTATTGAACCAGGGGTTCCCTTTACCACTGGGCTACATACATTCCCAGCTGTTTTTTATTTGTTTGTTTTGTTTTGTTTTTTTGTTGTTGTTTGTTTTCTTGGGATTTTTTTTTTTTTTTTTTTTTGTACTGGGGATTGAACTGAGGGGCACTTGACCATTGAGCCACATCCCCAGTCCTATTTTGTATTTTATTTAGAGACAGGGTCTCACTAAGTTGCTTAATGCCTCACTTTTGCTGAGGTTGGCTTTGAACTTGTGATCCTCCTGCCTCAGCCTCCCAAGCCACTGGGATTACAGGAGTATACCACTGAGCCCAGCCCAGCTGTTTTTTATTTTTAATTTTGAGACAGGTTCTTGCTAAATTGCTTAAGCCCTCTCTATGTTTCAGAGGCTGGCTTTGAATTTAGGATTCTTCTGCTTCACCTTCAGCCATCAGTGGGATTACAGGCATGCACCATCATGTGCAGCAATTCACAAATTTGTTTTTTATTTTATTTTATTTATTTTTTGTTTTTTGTTTCTTTGATACCTGGGATTGAACCCAGGGGCACATAACCGCTAAGCCTCCTCCCTGCCCCCCCACCTTTTTTATTGTACCAGGGATTGAACTCAGGGATACTGACCAGTCCTTTTTTGTATTTTATAAGAGACAGGGTCTCTTTTATTAGAGACAGGTCTGAGTTGCTAAGTGCCTCACCATTGCTGAGGCTGGCTTTGAACTCGCGATTCTCCTGCCTCAGCCTCCCAAGTACTGGGATTACAGGCATGCTCCACCACGTCCCAGCTATTTTTATATTTATTTAGAGACAGAGTCTCATTGAGTTGTGTAGGGCCTTGCTAAATTGCTGAGGCTGGCTTTGAACTTGCGATCTTCCTACCTCAACCTCCCAAGCCACTGGGATTACAGGCATGTGCCAGATTCCCAACTTTTAAAAAGCGAAGTGAAGTTTTCTCTATCAACTTATTTGTAGATTCACTGTCTTTCGGCATTCGTTTTTTTTTTTAAATATTTATTTATTTGCTTTAGTTGTACACAATGCGTTTATTTGTACGTGGTGCTGAGGATCGAACCAGGGCCGTGCACGTGCTAGGTGAGCGCTCTACCGCTGAGCCAAAACCCCACCCCTTTCGGCATTCTTGATATGCTCACTACCAAAATTAAAAGAGGACACTTTTCATAATAGATCACAACTCCACTTTCATGTTCTTATGCATAAAACAAGTGGCTTATTTGTATGAACTCTTTTTTGTTCTCTCTATATGTTGATTTCATTTAACATTCCACAAAGATTTTATTTTGAAAATCAGTAATAACTATATAATTCTCAAACTTTAAGAGTTTTCCTTTGTCTCATTTACTTTAAAATGTCCATTGCTTTTGATACTTTACTGACCAAAGTTGTCTGTTTTTTTCCCCCTCAATTGTGTGATGATATACTATGTCATTGGTCTTTTTACATATTCAATAAATTAGTTACCTTGAGTGCTTTTGTTTTCTTCTTCTGGTATTCCTATTTTGTGCATGTTCTCACTGCAATGCTATTCCTGAATAAGATGAATTGATCTTTGGAGAATTTTTTCTGTTATTTATTTTGACACTAGTTTGTTACTCTTCTTATCCATTTAGCAAATTAGTTTGTTACCTTGAGTGCTTGTTTTTCCTTCTTCTCATCCCATTATTTTGGGAATTCACCAGTCTTCAGTCTTTTGCCTGCTTGTTTTCTTTCTCCACCAGAATGTTATTCAATTTTATGGTACCAACTAAAACATGCTATAGGGTTGAATATTATCTAATGATAACTTAATGCTCTAGTATCTATATTGTTTTCTCTCATTAAAGCTCAAAGTTTGTTTAGTCAATTGCCTTTTAAATAATTACAAATGGATGTCTTGCTATTGCTTTAGTTATCTATTCAAAACCATTTATTTCTCCCAAAACAAGTTCCCTTTTCTAGAAATTTTCTATTGTGTACCTCTGCTATAACCATTAGATAAAATATTGTTTGAATCTTTTTATTGGCTCTTTTTAGTTATACATAACATTATGATTTATTTTGACATAGTTATAAAAGCCTAGAATATAATTTGCTCTAATTCAGTCTCTAGTACTTTCACTGTCCCTCCCCAACACCCCGCCATTCCCTTCACTCTATCATACTAACCTTTCTGCTATTTACTTATACTTTTTTTAAAATTGTGTTTTGTGGATGTATATGTTGGTGAGATTCACTGTGGTATATTCATTTATGTACATGGGAAGGTTAGGTCAGATTCATTTCACTGTTCTTTCCTTATCCTGTCGCTCTTCCCTCCCCATCAATCCCCTTCATCTACTTCACCAACCTTTCTTATGTTTTGATGAAATTTCCTTCCCCATTCCCCCCCCTTATTTTGGACTAGTTTCTGCATATCAACGAAAACATTCAACTTTTGACTCTTTGGGTCTGGTAGCATGGTAGTTTCCAGTTCCATCCATTTATCAGCAAATGCCAAAATATAATTATTTTCTACTGCTGAGTAATATTTCATTGTGTATATATAGCACACTTTCTTTGACCCTTCACCTGTTGAAGAGCACCAAAGTTGGTTTCATAGATTGACTACTGTGAATTCTGCTGCTATAAACATTGATGTATACTGATTTTAGAACTTCGTAATATATACCAAGGATGGGATTCCTGGGTCATATGGTGGTTCCACTCCTAGTGTTTTGAGGAGACTCCATACTGTTTTCCAGAGTGGTTTCACTAATTTATAGGCTCACCAACAATGTAGGAGTGTACCTTTCTACCACACCATTGCCAGCACTTATTCTTATTTATACCATTCTAATTAGAGTGAAATGAAATTTCAATGTAGTTTAATTGCTATAGATGTTGAACTTTTTTTCCATATATTTGTTGGTCATTTGCATTTCTTCTTTTGAGAAGTGTCTCTTTAGATCTTTTGCCCCTTTATTAATTGGTTTATTTGTTTTTTTGTGTCAAGTTCTTGAATATTTTATATACTCTGGGTATTAATGCCTTATCTGAGGAGCTGGTGTCAAAGATCACTCATTCTGTAGGCTCTCTCTTCATGCTCTTAATTATTTCCTTTGCTGTGCAAAAACTTTTAAATTTGGTGCTGTCCCACTTATTGATTTTTGGTTTTCTTTCTTATGCTTTAGGAGTCTTGCTAGGGAAGTTTGTTCTTGTGCTTACATGTTAGAGTGTTGGGTCTACATTTTCTTCTAGCAGTTGCAAAGTTTTTGATCTATTTCCTAAGTCTCTGGTCAACTTTGAGTTGACTTTTGTACTCTGAAAGCTCATTGCTACACTCTTATTTCAGCTTGTAAAGTCCAGATAACTATGCTAGTCTCTGAGTCCATTAGGAGATATAGTCCAAGAGGATGGACTTTTTTTTTGTATGTTTTGTTACTGTAGCTTAAACACAAATGACAGTGAAAATCTCATTGAATATTTATTAAATGAGTGAATGAATAATGATTCCCAAATATCGAAATGTAAGCTCATTCATAACTAGATGAATATTTTAAAAATTATTTCATTGGTGAATTATAATTATAAAGTAGGACAGAAGAGGCTGGACACCTGATGAATTTTCAGGAAACAGGTTTATTGACTGCAGGGTTCAGAGGTGGCTCTTGCCCAAGAATTCTTCCTCTGAGCAATGATTATAGAAATTCTTTGAACTTTATATCCAGTTGGGGGGAGGGTGGCTAGGATTTTCATATGACAAGCATGCTTCATTTTATCCTCTAGACAGATAGGGGTTTCACAAGGTTTTTATGCAAACCTGACCTTTATAAACAAAGAGAAAGCTACAAACCACAATACTTTCTGCAGATTTTTGCTGATAGCTGATGTCCTGTGCAAAAAGCTCTCTGATAAGAAGAGGATCTTACGTGCCACAAATATGGCATGGGTTTCTGCTTAATTATGGTAACGGTCTTCTGGGTGGGGGTCTCTGTTCTGTTTCAATTATGCATAATATTGGAATTCATTATCCCACATTTATACATGCATGTAACATAATTTGATCAGTCTTATTCCCCAGTACCTTCCTTTTCCTTCTTCCTTTTCCTAGATGAATATTTTTAAATGCCCTGTTCATAGTTTCTTTTCTATCAAGAAACCATTTAGTGTATTTTATTGCTTTTAATATAGTCCATTTTCCTAAGGAGGTGCTAAGAAAATAAATTAATGCTATGGATAAGATTGACCATGCTGGAGCTAAACAACCTAAATTTGATGACAGTTTCTTCCTTTACTAACTGGAACTGTTACATATTTGTCCTGTGTCCTTTTATACACATACCTAAAATGTAATTAATGATCATTATAGTGATGTTAATATGCAATGAATTAGTGCATGTTAAGCATTCAAGCAGTGTCTTCTATTTAGTAAAACCTCAACACACATTACAATTATTATGGATCAATTACCTTATTAGTATGGACATTTCAAAATATTGTTTATGCATACATCAGTGGTGTGATGGTTAATCTGGATTGTTGATTTCATTAGATTAAGAGATGCCCAGGATTAGGAGATTTGTGGTTGTGTCGATGTGGGTGTTTCCAGAGATTACTGGCCTGTAGGACAGAAAATGGAGGGAGACCTGCTTCAATGTTGGTGGTACTAACAGTAGGTTGGGGTCCTGGACGGAACAAAAAGGTGGAAGAGGGAAGAATCCATTGCAGATGCAAACTCAATTTTTCTTGAGTTGGGGCTTTGATTGCTGCTGTGATCACCTGAGAGCATCAGGCACCAGCTCCTTCACTCTTCCAAAGTGAACTCTGACCAGAGTTTCCAGGTCTTCAGTCTTGGACCAGTGCTACATTGTTGGTCTGTTTTCTGAGGCTCCAGCTTCTTGGACTGAGCAGGTACTGGTTCCTCCAGCTCTATAGCCTGCAGATAGCCATTGTGAGACTATCCCTACCTTCTGATTCAGTAAGCTAAACTTTTAAATCCCTCTTTAAAAAGAGAGAGAACCCTGACTAATAAAAGTGCCACCAAAATATTTGAAACAGCAAATTCCATTTTTAAACAAAATTTTATGTGTGACCCCAATGACTTTAGGAAATATTAAATCAGTGATAATGCTTTCATTACTTACTTGCACCCTCCCTTCTTTTATAAAAACATTTAACTCTCCTTGACCAAATCCACAAGTTCCAAGGACTGAAATTTAGAAACCTATGATCTAAAGAACACTTGATCTAAGTCTTTGTTTATTAATGCAATTATGTCTAAAACCATGAGATTACAGATGAAGAAGGCATTTTAATAATTCATTTATTTAATTTGTCTCAAGTGAAGCTATTCTGACATTAAAAAGTTATGTTTTAAATGTTACTTAGTAATGTTATTTAGCAAGGATGATTTAAATTCTTTTGGAAAATTACTTTAGGTATCAGAAATTAACTATTTTTCTTTTTTTTCAGAATAAATAATAAGTTTGAAGTAGAAACCATTTAAAGAATTTTAGATTATTGTTATTATAAGTGTCACACACAGAATAAATGGTTTTCCTTTTAAGCATTTCTGGATGATTTTGAGTGTATATTAATTTTTGAACTGAACCTGTGATATATAAAAGGTATTTTCTAAGTAGTGAATATTATTTGCCTTTTTATCTTTAAATTATAAGTTTAGTCAGACTTATACTTTAGTGTAATCCCCATTTTTAGGAAAAAAATATTTATTGCTACTCCTTACCTAGGATTTTTTTTGGAAAAAAATATTTAGTATCACTAAAAGAAAGGAATCATCTTTAATTATCATCATATTCTTAGAGAGTATTTCCCAAATAAAGAAATGAAGATTTGACTTTTAAAGTGATTTAAGAGAACCAATTTATGAGCTATTTTAGTCCCACCATTTTACAAAAAATGAGAAAAACATGACTTGTTTAAGTAAGCAATTCATCAAAAACAAATGTTTGCATATTAAATATTAAAAAGGATTAAGATTTTTATTTCCAGTCAATAACCTTTCCATAGTGTGACAAATTTATCATCTTGTCACAAACATCAAAACATTTTTCCTGTGCCTTGAAGGGAATACACTATCAGATTTTTGTAATATAGTTATAAAAATAAAATAAATGTTAAAATAAAAATTGTGTATTATACAGGTGATGGATAATTGGTAGTGGCTTAAACTAAAATAGAAAATATGATTTAAATGAAATATATTTCACTGTGTTGTATTCATATATGAATAGATTCTACTGCTATGTATAACTGAAAAGAACAAATAAAAATAAAGAAAAATATATTTCAAAATAAAAAGAAAGAAAATATCAATAAGCAGAAATACTGTGTTCATTTATTTTTCCGAATTTTGGTAAACAGAGCTACTCTAGGTAGGAATGAGAAATATTAAAAGGTCTGTTTTTGTGAATACTGTGGTTGCTTTGGTGATCTCATTTTCATCTTTCTTTACCCTTATGGATGCCTGTGTTTGGTCCTCTCATTCATACTGAAACATAAATTGTCTATAGGTTTTAAACTGCTGCACTTCCCAGGGATATGAGGGAGGATAATTTAAGAAAAGCATGAAAAAGTAAAATTGCATAATAAATATTTAAATGTGGGATTTCTTCATCAATGAGGGAGGCAATGAGGGAGGCAGGAGCAATTTTAAACTATGAGAAACAGACTTTTTAGTGTTTCTAAAGACAAAAGGCAAAATAGTCAAACACAAAATAAAAACAAAACGACTAATGAGATTTGATTGATTAAATTGAAACACGTTAATTTTTAGGGTATTGATTCGTTAATAAATTGAGTCTCTCACTCCATGAATATGGTACATTTCTTAATTTACTTGGGTGTTCTTCAATGTTTCTCAGTAATGTTTTGCAATTTTATACATAGAGGTCTTCATATCACAGATTGTATTTATTCTGACGTATCTCAGTTTTTAAATGTTACTGTTAAGAGAAACAGTTTTCTGAATTCCATTTTATTTTGGTCTATGTAAAAACTTTTTTTTTCATATTGATACACTGAATTTTTTCAAGAGCCTTGTTAAATTATCTTAATTATTAGAATGTATCTTACTTGTAGACTTTATTTCATATTTTGTAATGATTTTAGTACTCTAAAACAATGTAGCACTTCTAAGATTCCATGCAAATAATAATGTTCCCTCAAAATTTATATAGTAAAAATTCACAGGAAAAATGATAAACATGTAAAACAACAATCATTGTAGGTAATTTTAAGCACAGATTTCCTCAGTACCAGGAAGAATAGTCAAAAGTCCATATTTGTAACATGAATAACAAACTTGATCAATTTGAACTATGCAAAATAATAATTTCAACAATGATAGAAATCCCATTTTACTGTACATAAAGACCATATTCCAAAAATCTTTATACAGTAGTACTTAAAGCAAGCTTCAATATATTTCAGATTCTGAAATGAAAATGTGTTTTTGACGATTAAGACATTGAATTAGAAATCAATAAGAAATAACTTTAAAATCTTCAAATATTCAGGAATTTTACTTAAAATCCACATATTAAAGAAATTGTAATAACATAAAAACACATAATTTTAGCTGCACCCCATAGTTTCTTATACATGAATATCCTATAACTCCCATCACATTACAGTTACCCCACAAGTGCACTAACAAAGTCTGTGTCCTATTCTTATGGTTACTTCTAGGTTCTGGCAAGGCCTATGGATGTAGCTGAGTAAGTGATAACTGAGTTTGCCAGGCAGAAATTTTAGATTTAAGCAATATGATTTGACTATGACTTATTTGGAAAGAATATAAATATTTTTACAGAAATAGAGTATAGCTTACAGAATTGCAGAGTGACAGAAAAACATGGGCTTAAAGTACCAGCCAGTAACCATGCCTAAACTTATTTTGTGTCCTAATCTGGTGAAGATATGACTGCCACTACTGCTGGATTACTTGATTACAGAATGTAATGCTGAGCTCACAAATACAGGATATTAGATGTTGGTACTTCTGAAAAGTGGATGTTACTTCCACCACTACTCTTTTGTATCACCAGAACAGATATTAAAATTTCTATTCATTTTTCCATCACTGGCAGCTTCTAATTCCAAATCTGGGGCACATGCATCCAATTGACAGAAGCCAGTACTTGTGCTATTGCCCTGGTTTCCATGTAGGCTGAAAAAAAAAAAAAAAAAAGAAAAGAAAAAACAAGTACTGGACATCTTTAGCCTCTATACCTTCTAGAGTGGAAGGCCAATTTGTATAATAAAATGGGAGATTTTTAAAACATGGGAATGTTTTAAGATGAGCAGAAAAAATGGCAGCAGTCTTTGGAGTTTACCTTTTACACTAGTATATCAACACTCAGCTTTTGTTTTCTATTTCTCCTTTTCTTTTTTCCTACTGGGGATTGAACCCAGGGGCACTCCACCACTGAGCTACATCCCCTGTCCTTTTTAGTTTTTATTTTGAGACAGGTTCTCTCTAAGTTGCCTAGACTGGCCTCAAAATTGTGATCTTCCTGCCTCAGTCTCCCTAGTTTCTCAGATTACAGGTGTGCACCACTGCCCTCAGCTCTATTTCTTCACTTCTATTAAAGGAAAATGTGATTATTTGCAACTCTTCATTCTAACTGAAAATGATGTATTTCATTTATTAAGATAGAGCAGTTTCTCACCTTAGCACTATTGGCATTTGGCTCAGGTAATTATTGTGAGGGGCTGTCCTATGCATGATAAGATATTGAGTAGCATACCTCTCATCTACACACTAGATGTCATAGCATCTCTCCCCAAGTTGTGACAATCCAAAATATCACCCCAGATTGCCAGATATCTTTTGGGGGTCAAAACTGTCTAAGACTGAGAACAACTACATTCTTTGTAAGATGATCATTGTTTCCTGCATCCCACTGTGTGGCCTGGATCTTTAGGCAAAATACACATCTCTTATATTTCCATCAAATATCTCTTTTTGATATTTTATAACACATGAACACATGTAAATTTTCACTATCATTAATCTTTTTTATAAAAGTAGTGAGGAGGTACTGAAGAAGAAAGAAGTATTCATTAAAATACAGTTGTCTCCAATTCAATATCAAGGCATCTATTCCTTACAATCACACATTTTACATGTGATCTCAAATTTCCAAGTAAGTTATGACTAAAGTGCAATAAAACAATCATTATGATACTTTTGATTTATATTGTAACACTTTTCACAATGTGTATTCATATTTGTGGCTTCCTACAATTTTCATTAGGAATATATCTTGAGACTATTCTCATGTACTGTTGTATTAATGTGTTGCATTTTTGAGGGTATAAATATATTTTCCTATGCAAATACTGAATTAAAACTTTTGTGAGAGCATGTATAATCTTATGAAATTTTAACATAAAAACAAAAAGGCATTCTTCTGAGCGAAGGAGAATATTTCATAGGGTATGCTGGAATAAACATGTTCTAGCACAATAAGAAAACATGCACAGGTGTGTCATTCTTCACTTCTGCAACTATTCTCCAGAATGTTTTTAAAATAGCACATTTACCAGGTGCAGTGGCACACGCCTGTAATCCCAGGGGCTCAGGAGGCTGAGACAGAAGAATCGTGAGTTCAAAGCCAGTCTCATCAATGGCGAGGCACTTAGCAACTCAGTGAGACCCTGTCTCTAAACAAAATACAAAATAGGGCTGGGAGTGTGGCTCTGTGGTTGAGTGGCCCTGCGTTCAATCACTGGTACCCCCCAAAAATATAGCACCTTAGCTGGTAAGGGTTCTTCACACAGATATTTAACCCAAGCCTTCATTCCAAAAGGATTGGAGTTCTCATTGGGTTAAGTGCATAAAGTTTCTTTTTCTTTTATCATTGGACATATGAGGGTTAAGGAGTTATAGTGCCATCCAGGATACATTCTTGATGGAATGCCAAGAGACATGGCTATGTGTATCCCACTTTGTAGTTGGCAGTCTAGATCAACTAGTCAGCTATCCTTCCAGAGTCACAGTTTCTGTAGTTGTTGGGGTTTGGTAGCTCTAAAATTCCATGCATTTCCATACAACTCTAATTTCAAGACTTTCTTCCAAATTCACACAGTTTTCTTTCACAAACATCTCAACACTATTGTGTTCATGATATCATAAGATTTAAGAACAGAGCTGCTTACGCTGCAGAAGTCCTACCTCAGAGTCTTCTCTTGTGCAGGGCCCATCTATTTGCAAATATATTGATGCAAACACACTACATTATATAATCTACTGCCTCTAAATTCCTCCAACATAGCACCTCTCTCTATTTTAGTGTTAGGGTGCAGAAGATGCAACTACTAGTATTTAACTCTGCAGAAGATTTCCACAATTATTAGTCAGCTCTCCATTGTTATGAAAAAAATGTAATGATGTAATAAACATAAAAGGAGGAGAGATTCATTTGGGCTCACAGTTTGGGAGATTTCAGTTCATGGTTGATTGGCTTCATTGGTTTTGGGTCCAAGATAAGGCAGCAAGTATATCATGGCAGGGTATGCATGGTGGGACAAATCAGTCCACCTCATGGCGCCCAGGAAGAAAGGAGAGAGAGAGGAAAGGGTTGGGGTCTCAATATCCTCTTCAAGGGCATGCTCCCAATGACCTAAATTCTTTCTACTGGGCCCCAACTCCTAAAGGTACCACCACTTCCCAGTACTGCCACAGGTGATCTTTAGTATTTGGAACTTGGGAGATATTTAAGATACAAGCATAACAATAAATTTCCAGTCCACTTTGCTGAGTTGGGGAGTTTCTGTAGGTTCGTGCTACTTACCTCCAGTCTTCTGGTACATGCTTGTCTTATCCAGATATTTAGGTTAGTCTATATGCTGTTTCTGATATCTCTGTTATGCCATCAGAAGATAAGCTATCGTCAGAAGACCAAGGTCTCTTTGAGCTACATTGTGACATAGAATGAGAAAGTTGCAATAAGAGTATAAAATAATACTGTTGCTCTGTGAGTTTCAAGTGTATCGTTCTGATATTCTCTGTTTTTTAGTCTAAAAGAACAAAAGCATCTACCTGATCAATAGCTACATAAGTAGGTTCCTTAGAAACTCATTGATTTGTTTTATTGAAGAGACCACAGACAGAACAGCAAACTCAGTTTCCTCTTACTTATTATAATCCAGTAATATACTACTGAATATTCTGAATTCTGCATCAGACAAACTGAAAAGTTAAAAAAAATAAGAATATGATGGGAATCATTAAGTCTGAATCTGTAAAGTTTTCAAAGGTGAAACAAATCACTGTGGTTCTCTCAGGGATTTAGTAAGGTTTTTGATACATTGTTTCAATAGAGAAAGGAGGCTCGAAGAGCTTCTTGCTGGCCCTTCCAAATAATAGATATCATTCCCTAGGAGCCACAGACAAAATAATATGATACTTTGTGGTTGAACCTACATCTTTAATGGTATACTCAGAAACTAATAAAATTTTGGGGTCCTACAATGAGCTAGTCTTAATTTATCATCCCATCTTCATAAGATCTCAAGCTGACCAGTGAGATATGGTGGCACTTAAGGGATCAAACACCAAGGCTGAAAAGGTTAAGATGAGAAGAATTGGCTTCCACTTTATAAAGTAACTTCTTGGAAAGATTACTACTTGTCTCCAACTATGGTGAAGAAATTGTCTCAATATAAATTGGAAAATCTACAAAATGTTGCTAAATGGGGATTGAGGATTCAACTATTCCATATTAGAATTCACCATTATAACTTCTTTCCACTACAAAAAAGCCCAGCTCTTATTTCAATCAGTGGTCTGTTTCAAGTTTCCAATTTCTCATACTCTGGAAAACTTCAAAATATTTTTTGAGTGGTTTTTTTGTTTTGTTTTGTTTTTTTTTTTTTTTTGTATCTTCACTTCATGAATGCTAAATTTAAGACATTTGCCACATCAGTAGAAAGTGAAAGCTATTTCAACCCTACCTTGAATTGAGAATTTAAGACAAGCATGACATCCTCCTTATATTCCCATATTCCAGTGCCTTTAGAAGCAACTGTGCCACCTTATAGAATTGGAATACTCTTAACCTTAATACTTTATTATAGGAACTACTATTTGGCTTTCCTTAGTCAAATCATTAATGCATATTCAATAGCAAGATAATTTCTTCTTTTGATCATTCTTTTTCTTTATTAGCAAATATTTTTATTCTAATTTGTTATATATGACAGCAGAGTGCATTACAATTCATATTATACATATAGAATACAATTTTTCATACTTTTGGTTGTATACGAAGTATAGTCACAGCATTGGTGTTTTCATACATGTACTTAGGTTAATTATGTCCATCTCATTCCACCATCTTTTCTACCCCCATGCATCCTCCGTTTCCTTTCCTCCCCTTTGCCATATTTAGAGTTGTCTAATCCTCCTATGCTTCCCCCCAACCCCATTATGAATCAGCCTCCTTATATCAGAGAAAACATTTGGCATTTGGTTTTTTGGGATTGGCTAACTTCACTTAGCATCATATTCTCAAACTCCATCCATTTACCTGCAAATGCCATGATTTTATTCTCTTTTAAATAGCAAGATAATTTCAAGAATTACTTTTTCATTCTGTGCTACAGGATGCCAGAGTCTTATTACCAACTGAAGGTTTACTGCCTTTAAAGCCAATCAGGCTAAATTATTGATGGCATTTTCCTATATTTCCTCAATGATCTCTGATCTCTCCTTATCGATTTTTGCGTCAGAGTAAACTTGGCTTTTTCTAGCTTAGTTAAATAGTAAATAAGCTTATTAAAAATATATTGGGTAATTTATAGAATCTCGGAAAAGTTTGAGAACCATGATTGGAATTCAACAGCTTAAAATTATGCCTAGGAATCACACTGTAGAATTGGCTTGGGAAACAACCTACTGCTAGAGTCACTGAGCAAAGATACTGCAATTGAAACTACAAATACCAATGATATGAGATACTAAATGCTATTATTCAAATTACTGATATGTTTCTTCTAGATGCTGAAAGTCATTTCTGCTTCTTATTTCCAGAATACAGTTGGAACAGTATTTTATTCTTGGTAATAGCTTCTAGTCCATTCTCCAGAGAGGATATAACTGATTGATGGAGCTTAGATCATATGCTAGCCTATATCTTTATGGGACGCTTCAAAACCAAGTAGCCGACATTTTTAGTGTCTATAATGAGAGACAAGTACAGCTTTATAAAGTGGGGATTTTTATAACTTCTGTATGGGTCCAAACACAAGGCAAAATTTTATATGAGTGTCTGTATTTGCATGTGCAAATATGTGTGTATGTGTGTGTGTACCCCTGTATGTATGAGTATGTAGGTGGGTTGGTATTTTTAACTTTGTATTTTATTACTTTAAATAATGTAAGCCTTTGTTTTTTACTGCTACTTTTCAGAATCCATAATGGGGATTCTTCTTATTACAAGGAGGAAAATGAAAGCATCTATTCCAAGGTAAATTAAATGAAATATAAATATGAAATTAACATCATCTCTGAAGCAGGAATCTCAAAACTGCACTTCTTCTGGATTGGTGGTGTAGTCAGTGTTTGGCTTTATTTATTATTAATGGAAAGTATTTATTTAGCACATTATTGCAAATAAATATTTTCGAATACTTTTGGCTATTCTTAGCAGAATAAAAATACAATATAATGTGTAAGAAAAGATATTTTTATTTTCAATGTAACTTCTACTTGTTCATTTTTCACATTATAACAATATATAGTTACTGTTAAGTGGAAAGACTGGATTAGAACAGTAAATTGTTATAGAGTCATCAATAAGAAAAGCATTATTATTGTTATTTTGCACAATATTCAAATTTTGTATTTAAGATGTTTTTGAGGAACTTTTCATCTGGCTAAAATGTGAGTTCATTTTTAAAAGAGCAAAGATATGAAGGATGGCAGTATTCTTTTAGAATCAAAGTAATGAGCAATAAAGCTATTTAATTTCATATATATATGTGTGTGTATGTGTATATATACATAATATACACATACATACATTTTTTTTGTACTGTAATTGAACCCAAGGGCAATTTACGACTGAGCCACATCTTCATCCATATATATATATATATATATATATATATATATATATATATATTTTTTTTTTTTTTTTTTTGGTACCAGGGATTGAACTCAGGGGCACTCGACCACTGGGCAACACCTCCAGCCCTTTTTTTGTATTTTATTTAGAGACAGGGTCTCACTGAATTGCTAAGTGCTTCGCCATTGCTGAGGCTGGCTTTGAACTCGCGATCCTCCTGCCTTAGCCTCCCAAAGTGGTGGGATTATAGGCGTGCACCACTGTGCCTGGCCCTTGTTATATTTTTTGAAAAAATTTTTGATTCAGGGTTTTTCAAAGTTTCTTAGAGCTTCACTAAACTGCTGAGGCTGGCCTTGAACTTGTGTTCCTCCTACCTCAGCTTCCCGACCTGCTGGGATTACAGGCATGTGCTACCATGGCTGTCTAATAATAATTTTTGAGAATTTACTACTTCCAGATATGAGTTTTACATAGTCTTTTGGAAATTTTACTTTCATTGTCTATATACATAATAGAACACTTAATTGACAGTGTTTGAAAGCAAATCACATTTTTAAGGCAAGATCATATAAGATTAAAATTATTCCAGGTGACACTTTTTATTATGATAGATTTAAGAGGTTTTCACAGATAAATGTAAATTTTATTTCTTTAAAAAATTAGATGGGTGTGCTGGCACACTCCTGTAATCTCAGTGATTTAGGACATTGAGGCCAGAGGAGCACAAGTTCAAAGCCAACCTCAGTAATTTAGTGAGGTCCTGTATCTAAATTAAAAAAAAAAAAAAAAAAAAAAAAATATATATATATATATATATATATATATATATATATATATGAAGGGCTGGGAATGTGGCTTAGTGTTGGGTTCAATCCCCAATACTAAATAAATAAATAACATGTTTTAAAAATGTAATATTTCTCAATATTTTTGTCATGTAATCAAACATCAGAGTAAGATTTGACTGTGTATTTGACTGTGTATGGAGAGCTTTCAATTTGGGAAATCTGAAGTAACCTAGGAGTGAAATGAAAGTTTGAAGGGTAGTTACTAGTTATGATCAAAAACTTCTCTTCTCCACAAGCAGGCTGAGAGCTATACAAAAGGGAAGCTACAACTGTAGAAAACTAGAGTTTGTAGATGTTTTCAGAATGATTGAACCACCAGAGATTAGTGGTTTATAGTACAATTTTATGAAAACTTATGTCATGTTATCTTAATATCAAAGTAGTATATGTATTCAATTATGATGGTATCTTAAAATGCTAAGAAAATCATAGTATATGCCTATGGTTGTGCATGCATTATAATACCTTGAGGAAACAAACCACTGTATTATTGACTAATTTACTGTATCTCAAAATCAGTATTCAGAGGCTGGTATTGTATAGATCCAGAGGGATATGTGTTTGTGTGTGTGTGTGTGTGTGTGTGTGTGTGTGTGGTTGAGTAGTTGTACTAAAATAACAACATTGGTCTGGGAGTTTCAAGTTCTCTGAAAAAAACAAGTTTCTTTTCTAAGTGCTAGATCATGTTAAGGAAGTCAGCTTGAAAATGTGTCAGTGTCGATATGAAACTTTGATTAATTTGGTATATTTGGTGAATATATATGCACCATGTTGTTTATCAACAAGGGAAGTGATTATTAGCAAAAAGAATAATTACCAATCTTAAAGAACCAAATGTGTTTGTTTGAAGAATTTAAGTGGTTTTAAAGTTGATTCATCCAAGATTATTCTTGGAGTGGAATAAATGGATTGGCATTCAGCACCTTATTGGTTTACTTTCTGGTGTGCCTTCCTAAACAGCAGAAAATAAAAATTATTAAAAAATCCTAGATCCTCTTTCAGCTTGAGATTGATGTGGAAAAGTTTCCATATTCATGTGTGACTTGAAAGTTGAAAGTTGGGAAAAGCAATTATCTTGGTACCTTTATTATTTTGACCTGGCAGCATCTCTGTCTCCACAGAGACAAGACTTTTTTTCTGTAGCAGCAACTCTATGTACTTATATCCCTAGTTCCCATCCAAAACAGTGACTTTCTTTGGTGATATTGAATAGAAGATGAATAACCTATATGTACATTTAATAAATAGTATTGCAAAGATGAATGTGACTATCACACCAGTCAACGAATGAGATGTGACCAAATATCCAGAATTCCCTTTTCTGCCTTGCATCATCTCAAAATTCCCTCTTAATACAAATAATAAGCTCATTTTGTATTAATCTCTATTTTGCTTTTCTTTCTAGATTTACTACATGTATCTTGGTGCTTAGGAGAACACATTTCTCTAGAAAGTGGAATGAAGGGTCACAGGAAAGTTTGAGGAATGGAATAAGTCACAGGGAAAACATATTCTTAACTTTTATATAATGACAAGGAATATCACAAGTGGTCAAATCAATTTACACTTCCAACAATAGTGGGTGAGTTTCTCAAATCTGAATTACTTCCCAACATTAGTTATTATCACATCTTTAAGATTCCCCATACAAAGGGCACATAGTGGCACTGAATTATAGTTTGAATTTAAATTTTCAAGATTACTAAAGAGGTTATGATCTTTAAATATAGTTATTGACTTTTGAGATTGCCTGTACTTCAAAGAATCTGTTGAAGTTATTACCCATTTTTCCCCATTAGGTTATCCTTTTTTTTAATGCTACATAAGAGTTCTTATCATTATTAATAGTGGTCCTTTATTGGTTTTATTATTGCAGTTATCTTGTAAAACTCTGTGTCTTGTCTTTAGTTATCCTTAAGTTTTATTTCGGTGGAAATACTTCTTTTTTTAAAAATATTTTTTATTTACTTTAGTTGTACACAATGCAATACATTTATGTTTACGTGGTGCTGGGGATCGAACCCGGGCCGCGCACGTGCGAGGAGAGAGCTCTGCCGCTGAGCCACAACCCCAGCCCTGGAAATATTTCTTAATTTAATATACATCAATCTTTTCCTTTAAAGATTGGATTTTTTCATCTTAAAAATATCTTTTTGCTATGTGACATGAAGATATCCCCCTATATTGTTTTTTAAAACATATTTGTGAACCTTTCACATTAGGTCATTCATCTACTGAGAAGTAATTATATTAATAGCATCAAGTAGGGGTCAAATTTTTTTTTTTTTTTCACATGGATACCTTATCACTAGAAGCTTTTCAATAAAAAAATTATTTATGTGAAATCATAACTCTACCATGAAAGAGTTTATATATATTTTGGTCCATTTTTAAAATTTCTATACACTCTTTTTTAAATTTATGTTTTAATTGGCAAGTAAAAATTGTATATGTTTCTGTGTACAACACAGTATTTTTGTATATGTATACATTATAAATCTATACTCTCATTTCTGTCTTTATATCAATGTTGCACTGTTTTAAATACTTTAGCTTTATAAGAAATCTAAATACTTGATGAAAATAGGCCTCTTACAATTTATCTTTCTCTTTGAGTATGAGATTGTTATTCTTGGGCATTTGTGATTCATAAAAAAGAAGCTTTTTGGGTCAAAATCAAAACTTTTGGGATTTTCACTTAGATTTTGTTTATTCTAAAAATTATTTATTTAGAAAATTAACATCTTTTTAATATTATGATATCTACTTTATAAACACAGAACATATATCTATTGATTTCTTCAAGGACTTTGAAAAAGTATTATAACATTTTCTGTAGAGAACATGCATGTCTTTTTAGATTTATTAATACAACTTCAACTTTTTTTGTGCTATCTGAAAAGATTTATTTCTTTTTAATTTCACTTTTCTGTTTGTTGCGGTTATATGAAAATACACTTTATTTTTATTGATTGTATGTTATCTTCTCCAATCAGTTGACATTTTGGCTAAATTTCTGTGCTGACTAGGATTTCCAGTATATTCCTGAAGTGGTGATAGAAGGCACCTCTGTTTTATTCTTGATATAAAATAAATCTTGAACCATCTCAACATAAATATGATATTCTTATGTGAAGACAGCCTTTTTTGACTAAGAATGTTTCTGTTTCTACTTTGGTAGGTTTTGCTAAGTTTTTTTTTTTTTTTTTTTTTTTTTTTTTAATATGAACAAATGGTTGAAATGATTAGCTGCTATTATTTAATTTGCTTTTTGTAAGTTTACTTTCTTACCTAATTAGTGGAGTAAAATAACTTTGCATTCCTTATACATCCTTTTTGTATAATTCTGGGTTCAATTCAATTCTATTATTTTAATATTTATCATCTACTTTCCTAGACAATAATGGCTGTCATTATCCTTTGTTATATTGTTCTTTCTTTCCTGAAATTAAGAAATTACAAAAAAGAAACCCTGAATAGTGTCCCTTCCTTTCTATACTTAGAAGAGTTTGTGTATAATTGGAATTATTTCTTCCTTGAATGATTATTAGAACACACTGGTGAAACTCTATTGGATTTAAGCTTTAACACTATGTGAAAAGTATTGACTATTGACTTATCTTCCATAAGGATAAATGAATTTGTAATTTTCTATTTGTTTCCATCTCTTTGAGGTTATATTTTTCCAGGGAGTATGTTTTTTTTAAAGTTTTTAAATTTATAAATATGTTTTCCTTTTTTTTTTTTTTTTTTTGGTATCGGGGATTGAACTCCGGGGCACTTGAATACTGAGCCACATCCCCAGCCCTATTTTGCATTTTATTTAGAGACAGAGTCTCACTGAGTTTGCTAATTGCCTCACCATTGCTGAGGGTGACTTTGAACTCACAATCCTCCTGTCTCAGCAGCCTGAGCCACTGGTATTACATGCGTGCACCACCACCCCAGGCTTTTTTAAAAACTATTTTTTATTTTATTTTATTTTTCTATTTTGTTACATATGACAGCAGACTGCAGTGCAATTCATGTTACACACATAAAGCATAATTTTTCATATCTCTGGTTGTATACAAAGTATATTTGCATCATTCATATTTTCATACATGTACTAGGGTAATGATGTCTATTTCACTCCACCATCTTTTCTACCCCCATGCACCCTCCCTCCCAAACCTACCCCTTTGCCCTATCTAGAGCTCTTGTATTCCTCCCATGTTCCCCCTCCCAGCCCTACTATGAATCAACCTCCTTATATCAGAGAAAACATTTGGCATTTGTTTTTTGGGGATTGGCTAACTTAACATTATATTTTCCAATTCCAACCATTTACCTGCAAATGCTATGATTTTATTCTCTTTTTAAAAAATTTTTATTTTTTAGTTGTAGCTGGACACAATACGTTCATTTTATTTTATTTATTTTTATGTGCTGCTAAAGATTATCCCAGGGCCATGCATGTGCTTGGCGAGTGCTCTACTGCTGAGCCACCACCCCAGCCCTGATTTTATTCACTTTTAGTGCTGAGTAATATTCCATTGTGTGTATATACCACATTTTCTTTATCCATTCATCTACTGAAGGGAGTCTAGTTTGGTTTCACAGTTTAGCTATTGTGAATTGTCCTTAAACATTGATGAGGCTGTGTCATTGTAGTATGCTGTTTTTAAGTCCTTGGGTATAGACTGAGGAGTGGGATAGCTGGGTCAAATGGTGGTTCTATTTCCAGTTTTCCAAGGAATCTCCATACTGCTTTCCAGATTGTCTGCACCATTTTGCAGTCCCACCAGTAATGTATGGGTGTGCCATACATGTTTCCCCATATCCTTGCCAATAATTATTGTTGTTTGTATTCTTACTAGCTACTATTCTGACAGGAATGAGATGAAATCTTAGAGTGAAATCTTAGAGTAGTTTTGATTTGCATTTCTCTAATTGCTAGAGATGTTGAACATATTTTTCATCTATTTGTTGACTGATTGTATATCATCTTCTGAGAAGTATCTGTTCAGTACCTTGGCCCATTTATTGATTGGGTTATTTATTTATTTATTTATTTTTTGGTGTTTAGCCTTTTGAGTTTTTTTATATGCTCTAGAGATTAGTGCTCTATCTGATGTGTGATTGGTGAAAAATTTGCTCCCATTCTGTAAGTTCTCTATTCACCTCACTGATTGTTTCTTTCGCTGAGAGGAACCTTTTTAGTTTGAGTCCATCCCATTTATTGATTCTTGGTTTCAATTCTTGCACTATAGGAGTCTTATTAAGGAAGTTGGGGCCTAATCCAACATGATGGAGATTTGGGCCTACTTTTTCTTCCATTAGACACAGGGTCTCTGGTTTAATTCCTAGGTCCTTGATCAACTTTGAGTTGAGTTTTGTGCTTTGTGAGAGAGGGGTTTCATTTAGTTTTGTTATATATGGATTTCCAGTTTTCCCAGCACCATTTGTTGAAGAGGCTATGTTTTCTCCAATGTACATTTTTGGTGCCTTTGTCTCATAGAAGATAACTGTAATTATGTGGGTTAGTCTCTGTGTCCTCTATTCTGGACCATTGGTCTGCCAGTCTATTTTGGTGCCAATACCATGCTGTTTTTGTTACTATTGCTCTGTAGTATAATTTAAGTTTTGGTAAAGTGATGCCACCTGCTTCACTCTTCTTGCTAAGGATTGCTTTAGCTATTCTGGGTCTCTGATTTTTCCAGATGAATTTGATGTCTGCCTTTTCTATTTCTATGAGGAATGTTATTGGGATTTTGATTGGAATTGCATTGAATCTGTATAGTGCTTTTGGTTGTATGGTTATTTTGATAATATTAATTCTACCTATCCAAGAACAAGGTAAATCTTTCCATCTTGTAAGATCTCCCTTAATTTCTTTCTTTAGTGCTGTAGTTTTCATTGTAGAGGTGTTTCACCTCTTTCATTAAGTTGATTCCCAAGTATTTTATTTTTCTGAGGCTATTGTAAATGGGGTGGATTTCCTAGTTTCTCTTTCTGAGGATTTGTTACTGATGTACTGAAATGCCTTTGATTTATGGATGTTGATGTTGTATCCAGCTATTTTGCTGAATTCATTTATTAGTTCTAGAAGATTTCTGGTGGAATTTTTGGGTCTTCTAGGTATAGCATCATATAATCTGCAAATAGTGATAATTAGAGTTCTTCTTTTCCTATCCATATCCCTTTATTTCTTTCATCTGTCTAATTGCTCTGGCTAGAGTTTCAAGATCTATGTTAAATAGAAGTGGTGAAAGAGCTCATCCCTGCCTTGTTCCAGCTTTTAGAGGGAATGTTTTCAATTATTCTCCATTTAGAATGATATTGGCCTGGGGCTTAGCATAGATAGCTTTCACAATGTTGAGATATGTTCCTGTTATCCCAAGGTTTTCTAGGTTTTTGAACATGAAGCGGTGCTGTATTTTGTCGAAGGCTTTTTCTGCATCTATTGAGATGATCATATGATTCTTATCTTTAAGTCTATTAATGTGATGAATTACATTTATTGATTTCCTTATGTTGAACCAGGATTGTATCCCTGGGAGGATTCACACTTGATCATGGTGCCGTATCTTTTTGATGTTTTTGTATTTGATTTGCCAGAATTTTATTGAGAATTTTTACATCTATGTTCTTAGAGATATTGGTCTGAAGTTTTCTTTCTTTGATGTGTCTTTGCCTGGTTTCCTCAAAGAATGAGTTTGGAAATGCTCCCTCTTTTTCTATTTCCTGAAATAAGTTGGATATTGTTATTAGTTCTTCCTTAAGGTCTTGTAGTACTCAGCTGTGTATCCATCTGGTCCTGGGCTTTTCTCAGTTGGTAGGCTTCTGATGGCATCTTCTGTTTCATCACTTGAAATTGATCTGTTTAAATTTTGTATGTCATCCTGATTCAATTTGGGAAAGTCATATGACTCCAGAAATTTGTCAATGCCTTCGATATTTTCTATTTTATTTGAATACAAGTTTTCAAAATAATTTCTAATTATCATCTGTATTTCTGTATTGTCTGTTGTGATATTACCTTTTTCATCATGGATGTTAGTAATTTGAGTTTTCTCTCTCCTTCTCTTCATGAGCATGGCTATTTGTCTATCGATTTTATTTATTTTTTTCAAAGTGCCCACTTTTTGTTCTGTTAATTTCTTCAATTTTTTTTGTTTCAATTTCATTGATTTCAGCTCTGATTTTAATTATTTCTTGTATTCTACTGCTTTTGGTGTTGATTTTGTCCTCTTTTCTAGGGCTTTGAGATGCAATGTTAGGTCATTTATTTGTTGACTTTTTCTTCTTTTAAGGAATGAACCCCATGCAATGAAATCTCCTCTTAGAACTGCCTTCATAGTGTCTCAGAGATTTTGATATGTTGTATCAGTGTTTTCATTTACCTCTAAGAATTTTTTTAATCGCCTCCTTGTTGTCTCTTGTAAACCATTGTTCATTCAGTAGCATATTATTTAGTCTCCATGTGTTGGAGTAGTTTTTATTTTTTATTTTATCATTGATTTCTAATTTTATTCCATTATGATCTAATAAAATGCATGGTAGTATCTTTACTTTTTGTATTTGCTAAGAGTTGCTTTGTGCTATAATACATAGTTTATTATAGAGAAAGATTCATGTTCTGCTGAGAAGAAAGTGATTTGCTCATTCAAGGATGAAATATTCTATATATGTCAGTTATTGATTATATTTATTGAGTTCTATACTTTCTTTGTTTAGCTTTTGTTTGGAAAATCTAACCAGTGGTGAAAGAGGTGAGTTAAAGTCACCAAAAATTATTGTGTTGTGGACAATCTGAATCTTGAAGTTGAGAAGAATTTGTTTGATGAATATAGATGCTCCATTGTTTGGGGCATATGTATTATAACTGTTATGTCTTATTGGCATATGTTTCACTTGAGCAATATGGAATGTCCTTTTTATCCCTTTTGATTAACTTGGCTTGAAGTCTACTTCATTTGATATGAGGATGGAAACCCCTGCTTGCTTCCAGAGTCTATGTGAGTAGTTTGATTTTTCCCAACCTTTCACCTTCAGTCTGTGTATGTCTTTTCCAATCAGATGAGTCTCCTGGAGGCAGCATATTGTGCTTTTTTTTTTTTTCTTTTATGGATGCAATCTGTTAGCCTATGTCTTTTGATTGGTGAGTTTAGGCCTTTAACATTCAGGGTTATTATTGAGACATGATTTGTATTTCCAGCCATTTTTGTTTATTTTTGTTATTTAACTTGAGTTGGTTTCTTCTTTGATTAGTTTTTACTTTAGTGTAATTTCTCCCTCTGCTGGTTTTCATTGTGGTTTTTCATTTCCTCTTCATGGAATATTTTGCCAAGAATGTTCTGTAGTGTAGGTTTTCTAGCTGTAAATTCTTTTAACTTTTGTTTATCATGGAAGATTTTTATTTCTTCATCAAATCTAAAATCTAAAGCTTAATTTTTCTGGATATAAGATTCATGGTTGGCATCCATTTTTTTTCAGAGCATGATATATGTTGTTCCAGCATCTTCTAGCTTTCAGTGTCTGGGGTGAAAAATCTGCACATAATTTAATTGGTTTCTCCCTATATGTAATCTGATTTCTTTCTCTCGTGGCTTTTAATATTCTCTCCTTATTCTGTATGTTAGGCATCTTCATTATAATGTGCATTGGTGTGGATCTGTTGTTATTTTGTATATTTGGTGTCCTGTAGGCCTCTTGAATTTGGTTTTCCAATTCATTCTTCATGTTTGGAAAATTTTCTGATATTATTTCATTGAACAGATCATTCATTCCTTTGGTTTGGAACTCTACACCTTCCTCAATCCCAATAACTCTTAAATGTGCTCTTTTTATGTTATCCCATATTTCTTGAATGTACTGCTCATGGTTTCTTACCATCTTCACTGTGTGGTCTGCCTTCTTTTCAAGATTATATATTTTGTCTTCATTGTCTGAGGTCCTGTCTTCCAGGTGGTCTACTCTGTTGGTGATGCTTTCAATTGAACTTTCAATTTGGTTTGTTATTTCTTTGAGTTTTAGGATTTCTGTATTTTTTAGAACTTCTGTCTCCCTATTGAAGTAGTCTTTTGCTCCTGTATTTGTTAATGTTGCTCTATTCAAAATGATCTTTGCTGCCTGTATCTGTTCATTTATATGATCCTTTAATTTGCAGAATATTTTAATTATGTACATCCTGAATTCCTTCTCTGTCCTTTCTTCTGCTGTACTGGCCATGGATTCTAATAATGTAGCATATTTATTTGTTTGGAGCACTTTCTTCCCTTGTCTTTACATGATGTTCATTTGTTTTCTCTTCTAACACTATGGATCTGAGGCATTACTGTTTTTACCTTATAGACTTATATAGAGGCCTTGCAGAGTTCCAATGCCTTTCCTTTGAAGGGAAGGACAATGTTGTCAGATCCCAATACAAATAATATACAACCTAAAAAAAATAGTTTCCATTAAGATGTTTACAGTTTGGTCACAATTTACAGAAATGTTGATTTCAATTATTATCTACAATATAATCAGTAGGTTTGTAAAAGAGCTTACAGTTTCTGATGGTGAACAAAGAACCAGGGGTGAGGAGTAGGATGATATGCTGGGGAAATAGGTGAGGATGTAGAGTTAGTATGTCTTAGGAAGTGTGAAAGAGAAATCTAAAGAGGAAGGCTATTAGTGGGAGAATAGAGAGGAAGTAATTTTGGGTAGAAAAGTAGGTGGGTAGACAGGAGAGTATATAAAATAAACACACATATATATTAAGAAAAATAAAATATAGTAAAAAGGGGAAAAAAGAATTTAAAGAAATATACAACACAACTATAATGTACTATTCAGATGATCTAATCCTCAAAATCCTAATTCATGCCACCTATTTGGTTTCACATATGCTGGGAGGGAGGGAGAATAGAGAGGGAGGGAGAAGAAAAAAAATTCTCGAAGGAAGAAACTAGGATTATTTTGGTTGGGGATCAGTATATTTCCTGCTTTCCTTCTGGTCCAATATATGGGGTTGTCTGTTGTTAGTTGGTATGTCTGCCCTCAGGATGGTGAAGGTAGGGTGGGAGGGCTGGTCCTGGTGCAGGGCACCTGGAAGTGGGGTGTAGCGCATGATGGTCCCGAAGGGAAGAGTGCAACTCAAAGGTCTCTTTTTGTGACTGCTCACATGATTTGAGAGCCTGGTCTTATGTCCTTATCTCGCCTGAAGACCTCACAGTTCCTGTTCTTTGTGTTAGTCTCTAAAGTATATCACACTCACCCTCTCCCTAACTAGTTTCTAATAAGAGACCTTTCTCTTGGGGATCTTGTGTGTGGTGCTTTTGTGTTGAACATTCACTGTGCCCGGTTACCAGCTGCTGCTGGGGCGGGGGTTGGAAACTGTTTACCTGGACAGCCAGAGTTCCAAACTGGGAGTTGCCCCCCCCTCACCAAAGATGGTGATGAAGGTGACCTAAGATGGAGACTGTTGCTTACTTGATGGGGTGTCAGGTCAGGTGCGGGGAGCTGGGCGATGGCATTGGATGATGGTATTAGATGATGTGTTCAGAGACAAGCTCTGTGGCTGTGGGCTGCCTTCAGAGACTGTGTGAAGTTCCCAGGTACAGACAGGCTACTGCGCAGTAGGGGACTATCTCCTTGCTGCAGAGTCCCAAGATGGAGGCAGCTGGGAGGGAGCCCCACGTTGGTAGATACGGATCCACACAGGAGTGGTGGCTGGAGTTCCTGTGTATTGGTAGCTGCTGGATGTTGTGCATGGGAGTGGTGTCCTGGGTTTCTGCTCGGGTGGGTGGTCCAAAGTTCTGCTTGGGTGCTGATGCAG
This sequence comes from Tamias sibiricus, assembly GCA_025594165.1. Lineage (NCBI taxonomy): Eukaryota > Metazoa > Chordata > Mammalia > Rodentia > Sciuridae > Tamias > Tamias sibiricus. Next base: position 51,496,610 of record CM046667.1, on the reverse strand, counting down.
ATGGCCCTGCACGGCCACCTGGTAGTCTTGCATGGGCAAGTAGTTGGGAGAGCTGCTTTAAAGTTGAAGCCTGGAGACTGCACGGGCTCTGTGGCCTTGATTCCTGTGCATGAGCAGGAATATCGCTGGAAGAGAAGCAGTATTCTCACTACTCAAGTCCCAGGTCATGGAGCTACACAGAATTCTGCCTCCCTCTGGCCTGCCATCTTGGATCTCCCTCTGTGCCTGGCTTTTACATTTTTTTTGAAGGCTGTAATATATGTTTATAACCCTCTTACATTCCTGATATTGGCTCTTCATTTTTTTTGTTGTTGTTGTTTGTTTGTTTGTTTGTACTGGGGATTGAACTCAGGGGCACTCGACCACTGGGCCACATCCCCAGTCCTTTTTTGTATTTTATTAGAGACAGTGTCTCACTGAGTTGCTAAGTGCCTTGCCATTGCTGAGGCTGGCTTTGAACTCGCGATCCTCCCGCCTCAGCCTCCCAAGTGCTAGGATTACAGACGTGCGCCACTGTGCCCGGTAGAGCCAGGACATTTTATAATACAACTTGTATAAATTATTTATTAGCTTTATTTTCTTATGTCCAGTTTTTTTTTGTTGTTGTTGTTGTTGTTGTTTGTTTGTTTGTTTGTACTGGGGATTGAACTCAGGGACTCAACCACTGGGCTACCCCCAGCCCTTTTTTGTATTTTATTAGAGACAGTGTCTCACTGAGTTGCTAAGTGCCTTGCCATTGCTGAGGCTGGCTTTGAACTCACGATCCTCCTGCCTCAGCCTCCCAAGTGCTGGGATTACAAGCTTGTGCCACCTCGCCCAGCTCTCCTCGTGCTTTTTATGTTTCTTTTTCTTAAGTAGTCTCTCAAATAGATTGTGATGTGTACTAGTCTTTTAAAATACTTGGCTTTTAAATCTCTGTTGTATATTCTCAATGTCATTAATTTCTGCTTTTTAATTTATTATTTACTTTTTCCACTTTATTTAGGCATGTATTTCAAAGGTATTGTATTTACATGTAATTTTACACTGACACTTCTATTTGAAGCAGATAACCATTTTACATTTAATGTAGTTACTGATTTGTTTTGGTGTAAATCTTCCTTTCTTTTTTCTTTCTATTTGTCTTGTCAACACAGTTTCATATTTTCTTTTCTTCCCTTTGGTTTTATTATTTGTAGCAGTTCATTTTTACTGTATTTATTTTTGACATTATAAATTTGCTTTCATTATTTAGTGAAGAATTCATGCTAGAATTTTCAAAGTATTTAGAACTGAAAAGGAAAATTTTTCTTGGAAATTTTCCAATAATATTTGTAATTTATATCTATAGCTATATCTGTGTATCCACTGTGGAAAATGAAACATTTTTAAAATGATGGGCTACACGAATTAAATAAATTTGACCATGGGAGAAAAAATAAATACCAAAACAAATGGGACAAAGAAGAAATAAGCAAGAGAGGGTCTTAAAATTCTAGCTTTTAGGCTAATTCATGCTTTTTGGTTTAAATACTTATGCTGATTATAAATAAGTAGAAAATAATTGAGAATCCAGAAATAGAACATGTGTCTATAGTAGACTTGTTTTTGAAAAGGGTGTCAAGACTACTCAATGGGTAGAAGGAATAAGTTTTTTTCAAAAAATGATGCTGGGACAACTGGAGAGCCACATGCAAAGTAAAATACTCTACCTCTATCTCACACCATTACCAAAATTAAATCAAAATGGACTCAAGCCATAAATTTTGAAACTAAGAGAATACAACTCTCAGAAAAATAAAGGAGAAAATCTTCATGACTTTGGATTTGGCAAGTCTCAGATATTGACCCCAAGCAAAAAGAAACAAAAATAAACATAATAATATAGACTTCATCAGCGTAAACTGTGCTTCAAAGGACACCATTAAGGAAGTAGAAAGACAACCTATAGAGAGAAAAAAATAAATGCAAACCATATATCTAATACGAGACTAATATCACAACATATATAGAACTCTTAAAACATAAAAATTAAAATTTTTGACAAATAAACCAATTAAAATAGATGAAAATTTGAAAAAAATAGATATTTCTCCATGGAAGTCATATAATTGGCAAAAAACAGTCGAAAAGATGTTTTCTTATATATCCCTCAAAGGATTACAGTTACAGTGTGTTAAAACTTGAAGTGTGTTAAAAGTTACAGTGTGTTAAAAACTTTCTCAGTGAATATTAGTCTGGATTTTAAAATCCTTTTGCAATTCCAGGCAGTACTTAGTAAAATATATTTTGAGTACCTGGTGGATTATAAGGCTCAAAAAAAAATCAGAAGTATTAATCCACATTATGTTAACTAATTGTATAATTCTACTTTTACTATCCACGTGGATTCAAATGTATAAAACATGATAACATTAAGCTTTTTTTTAAAGGAACATTTACATTATACATGTGTTTGTGTGTGGGGCAGGGGAGAGGTTGGCAAGTTCAAAATCTGCAGGGATCTATAGGGCAAGCTGGAAGGCTGAAGACTCAAGGAAGAATGATGTAACAGTTTAGTCCAAGGGCAGTCTGCTGGCATATGCCCTTTTTTTCCAGGGGAGATCAGTCCTTCTCAATTAAGGCCTTCAACTGATCATTCTCTATGAGGCCCACCTGCATTATGGAGGGTATTTTACTTTACTCAAAGTCTACTGATTTAATTTTTAATGTCATCTAAAAATACTTCCATGGAAACACCCAACCAAATACCTGGGGACTGTGACATAGACAAGTTTATAATCATTAATAGCAATTTAAAAGTAACCAAATCTTCTGAAGAAGATATGAAGATTTTAAGAAACATAATGGAGGGGCAAATATACTACCTAATATAATCATTTAAGATAGTCATACTAATTAGAACACTGTGGCACTGGCACAACAAAGATGTAGACAGAGTCCAGAAACATAGGTAAATAAAAAAATTGTTATGATATTACACACTTTTCAAGAAAGGATGAATCATTTAATAAATAATGGTATGGGCATGGGAAATCCATATGGACAAAAATCCCCAACCCTTATCCTCTCCCCCTCTTGACTCTCCCACTCCCCTCCCTCAAAACAAACAAAATAAATCCATATATATATATATATATATATCCAGAATATAATTTACCCTAATTCAGTCCCCAACCCTTATCTTCTCCCCCTCTTGACTCTCCCACTCTCCACCTCAAAACAAACAAAATAAATCCAGATCACATATAAACTTTAATATGAAATTGCAAATATTAATGTTTTAGAAAAATATGAAAATAGCTTTATGACATCAGGTTAAGAAAGGGTTTCTGAAACACAACATTCAAAATCTCAAACTACAATATAAAGAAAAATATCAAGATATTAGGAAACATTATTATTTAAAAAAAGTCTTTATAAGGGAGAAATAAAATTGGTAAAGGACAAAAAACAAAAATAATAAATGAATGGCTAAGAATCTTACAAAAGAAAGGTGAATCTATATTATCAAAGAAATTCTCACACATGTACTAGGAGCTGTACTCTTTGGTATACTTCTAAATCAATTATTATGCTAATTGTACATATTTATGGGGTACAATGTGATAATTTGATACATATATCAAATGTGTAATGATAGAATCAGAATAAGGAATAAGTAGTACTTCTGATTCCTAAAACATTCTTTTAAATTTTGCACACTAGAACTACAATGCAGGTTTTTTTTTTTTTTGTTTGTTTTTGTTTTACTGGGGATTGAACTCAGAGGCACTCGACCACTGGGCCACATCCCCAGCCCTTTTCTGAATTTTATTAGAGACAGGGTCTCACTGAGTTGCTAAGTTCCTTGCCATTGCTGAGGCTGGCTTTGAACTCTCTATCCTCCTGCCTCAGCCTCCCAAGTGCTGGGATTACAGGTGTGCACCACCACGCCCGGCTCAATGCAGCATTGTTTATAATACAATGTGGACATTATCTAAATGCCCATCTTAAAGAACGTTGAGAAATAAATTGGGCTATATTTTCATAAAGTATAAATAACTAAATTTAGTTAAATATTTCTGTGTGAACATGGTTTGATGATAATAACACAATCTGAATTTCAAAATCAATCTATTAAAAGGATGTACAGGTTTAAAAATATATGTGAACTAAAAGTGTATATGTGTGTGCAAATGCATGCATCTGTGTTATTTAAGCATACACGTGGTTTATATATGGTAGCATGAACATAGATGTTTCATAGGATTTTTATAACTTTAGGAAAATTGTCTCTTGTCATGACGTTCAGGAATTAAATCTTTGAAAGGATGGTCTGCAAGTGAATTTTTAGAAACATTTTGCATTTTAAGTAAACATATTCTTCTCTGAATCTCTTAAGATTTACAGCAAATGAGACTTTCTAAAGTGGGTTTGATGGGGATAAATGATTGTTTCCCTAAAGACACTAGTACTATTTGAGACCAAGGAAACTCCAGCACAAGGGTTTGTTGACATATGATTCTATTTTCTTGAAGTACTAATTATTTGTGTTTGTGACAGGAAAATTTATTTAAGTGTTAATTGGTGTTTGTGTTCTCCATGACTCTACTACCACAACTTCAAGATGGTAGTCAATATTTAATCTTCATTACTTCAGGGGAGTTTTGTGGTAGGCTTTAAAGTTGATGCTTCCTAGATTTAAAAGATTTTCCTGTAATTCAAAGTGTTTAAATGTTTTGAAAGAATAATGGTAGGTTACCTAAAGAGAGAGGGTAAGAAGGAAAAAAAAAACCAAAAAACAAAACAAAACAGGAGACCCTTATATATCTGCCAAGGGAAGAGGGAAAGATGTCCTTGAGTCTGGAAAAAGTTTAGATATCTTCATATAGCAGACAACTTAGCAACTCATTATGGCAGTGTGAAGATACGATTTATTTCCAGATAGAGAAGAAAGGTTTAAAAAGAAAGGTTATATAAAGTGTGAAGGTAAAATGGACTTAGATACCAGCTTTCCAGTGGTCCCCATTTACCAGTGAAACAGTAGAGTTACCATATTTGACGTTATCATGACAGTTCAACAGAGATCTGTCTGTCCTTAAGAACTGAGTGTAGGCCTGACACAGCGGTGCATGCCTGTAATCTCAGTGGATCAAGAGGCTGAGGCAGGAGGATCACAAGTTCAAAGCCAGCCCCAGCAACTTAACAAGGTCCTTAGCAATTTAGCGAGATCCTGTCTCAAAATAAAAAAAAAAAAAATGGGCTGGGTCTGGGGATATAGCTCAGTAGTTGAGCACCCCCCCAATAAATGAACTGAATACAGAGCTGTCACCACATTTTTTAGGTTATTTTAAGCCTCCAGAATGCTCTTGTGACTTGCAGAAAGAGACCAATTGTCAAATGATGACAAACTGATGTAGAAATTATTCTTAGCCTGATGGGTTGGGAGCTTTCTTAACAGCATTCTTTAATTTGATTTAAAGTAAATAACTAAATGAACCAATTCATGTCCAAATGCATTTATCCAAACACTTAAGTTTCACTTATTAAAACTTCTGAGAGTATCAGTATGATGTTGTAGAATTAAAGAAATCTAATGTGGGGAGGGGTCTTAGGGATAACTCAATCCAGTCAACTATTTTGTAAATAAGGAATCTGGAATTCATAAAAAATGGATAACTCATCTATATTCAACATTCTAGTAAATGAACAAGGTGAGATTTACAGTGAGATACTTTTGATTTCAGGTTCAGTTTATAATCCTCATATCATTATTTTTTAAAAAAACAAATGTGACTAAAAAGAGCATACTGTTAGAATTTAGGCAAAGTTTCTTACACTGGGAATGCCATTTTAATAAAAGAGAAGTTTATTAGGGGCCACGCATGGAAGGAGGAGAAGAAGGGAAAACAGGGACAAAAGGAATCAGGGGCAGGCACGAACAGAGAGAGAGGTTTCAGTCCGGGGGAGGCTTAAATAGCAGTGTAGTGGTCAGAAAGCCCCCTGGAGTGGGTCCTTTCCCTATAGGCTGGTATTGGCCAGGGCACCTGCTGGCCAGGTTTGCTGGCCATGCTGAGGCACCTGGGAAATGTAGTACAAAGTACCTGGGAGGTGTGGCCTTCTGCCTGGGAGGCACAGCCTACTGCCCGGAACCCAACATTCTCCCCTTTTTGTTTTCTTAGGAAGCGGGGTGTCGTGTTTCAATCTGGCTGCTTCAGAGCTGAAGTGGGGTGACGTGGGGTGCTGTGAGGGGAGGAGCTGTGGGCAGGCAGGTCCAGCTGGAGGGTGAAAAAATTCCCAGGAGGTAGGCGTGGAAAAGATGAATATGTCCAGGTATGGGATGGATGAAGTTTCCTTGAAGCCATAGGTTGGTGAGGGTGTCAAACCAGGCTTTTGCAGAAAGTCACTGAGGGAGTCAGCCGGCTATCCTCTCGAAGAGCATGTAGAAATTGTGGGCCTCGTGAGTTTGCAGGTAACACTATTATGGAAGCAACAAAGGGAAAGAAGGTGAGAAGGATTATTGTCCATAGGCCTGTGTTCCACCAGGTGGGACTTACAGTGAAGAGGCCAATGGAGAGTGTGAAGCACACCATAATGAGCATCAGGTGGCAGCATAAGGGCAGGACTCGGCAGGACTCTCTGGTTGGAAAGTCATCTGTTGGTTTTTTAACAGTTGATAGTCCCTGAGAAAAACTGGTTAAAGGTTCAAAACAAGAAAAAACAGAAAAGATTATTTTGAGTTGGTATCGGGGACACGAGAGAAACGAATTTTTAAGGGATCAATGAGACTGGGAGAGCAAGTATATTGAGGTAGTTGTTTGTCGTCCTTTTGTGGATCTTCAGTTGGTTGAGCAGCCGGTTTTAGTCTGGAAATATGAATCCAAGAAGTCAAATTCCCTGAGGTTTCACAAAGCTTAGCAGTGTGGGAGTGCACAGCACAACCTGGAAGGGGCCTGTCCACTTTGGGACAAGGGAGACTGATCTTGTGTCCTGGGGAGGGGAGAAATATACCCAAGAACCAGGTGTCAATGGAAATGAAGCAGTGAGTCTACTTGGGTCAGGTAGGATGTAATGTTGGCACGTCCATAACTGATGTCTGACAAAGGATTGATTTTACTTTGAAGTCTGGGGAAGGTTGTAAAGTCAACAGGGATGGGAGCTTTTATGAGAGAATACAAAAAAAACATGAGTACTGAATAAATGTTGCAGCATCTGGAACATGTCAATGTATACCATGGAGATGATAATTTAAATTTTCAACATGCACAGAGTTATCAGGAATGTAAACACAACATTTAATGTTACAGATGTCTATCTAGATAAGATGGTAGTTAAGCTGCTTAATGTCATCTGATCTTATGACCTCTGTGGCTAGTAGAGAACTCTTTATCTCTATCACTTAGGGCTAGATTATCATACTACTGAATATTAAGCGTACCTGTGTAGGTTAGGAAGATCTGCAGGCCTTAAACTGACTAAAAACTTTTGCCTTGGCAGTTACTTAGTAGTTAAACTGTTTCTTTTATACAAGTGTATATTTGAAGTTACCTTTCCTTCTAAAATGCCTAGAAATGGTTGTGTATCTGTTTCAACTGTTTATTAGATGTTTAGGATGAAGTCTGTCAAATTGACTTTTGCTTTTAACTAAGAGTCAGCTGTTTCTGATGGGAATCTTGGGGAAACTTGAGAGCAGCTTTTCTGCTCGGTGCCTTCTGCAAGGATGGGTCCAGGTCTTGCTTGACCTTGTGGCTTCCATTGGAGGCATTAGGGATATCTCTCCCTTTTTATGGACCCTCCTTTTAGCAAGGGCACTGATTGGCTTTCTTTACTGTATAGGGCTCATTTATCTCCCTGATTGGGAAATCATGTGGCCCAGAGATGCAAAGCTCTTTAGAGAAATTTCCTGTTCCCAAGTAGGCAGACTCTGGGACAAGAACCAAATATTGGTTTTCTTGGCCCTTTTTGATTAATTTAAGGTCTTGATCTTAGACATCCAGTAAGCTAATCTTAAATTGAGAACACTGGGCTTTAATTTCAATGCTTATAAACTTACAGTAGCCGGGATCTGTGGTACCTATCTGTCTTGATGTTTCTTGAAGGTCAGGTGTTTTAGTTCTGAAGTTGATCTCTGCTTACATATATTGCTGCTTGAGCTCCCATGAATATTAGCTGACAAAATATCACATTTAGAACAGATTAAAGAAAGGCTGATAGTATTTAGCTGACAAAATATTACAATTTGAATGGATTAAAGAAAGGCTGAGAGCATTTAACTTTTGTGGAAAAGTAATAATTTGAATTTGTAACAATATTTTGTTTACAGTACTCTTAATTTGGAACAGTCAGAACTTTTGAGCTTCTGCATACACAGCAATCTTTTATGAGCCCTTATATAGAATCACACACATCTGTTTATACCTGTTGGAACTTTAACTTGTTTCACTGATGACAAAGACCAATTTATGAAAACAATCAATATCTCATGGCATATTTAACAGTGAGCAATTTAACCTTGTAAATTAATCAGCTGTTTAATAAACAAAGTTAGTTACAAATGAATAATCCCATGTCAAATACCAAAATATGAGGCTGAACAGTATTAGTCATTTTCCTTGCTGAAGAGAAGTCCTGGAGAAACTTGCAAATTAAGTTTGAAGGTACCTTCATTTATTTGTTTACCCAATTTGAATTGAACACTTTTCACTTAAATGAATTAAAGGTATTTGGATCCACTTTTTTAGAAATTAATTTTCATGAGCGCTCGGTTTGTTATTTGTGACATCACATTTACATGAAATTTGGACAGACGCACAGACATAAAAACATAAAAAACACAATTGTGTGCACTTTGGGAGGGGAAGTGAGGAGGGGTTTGTGAGTTTGTTAAAGGTAAAGCACGCAGCTTTTGCAGTACTGATGCAGCGTGCATTAGAGAGAGATCCTCTCGTCCCAGATGGGAGGAATGAGACTTAAGTTGTGAGTTTATTGAAGGGAAAAAGTGCGCAGCTTAAAAGTTTCTTAGCTGAAGAGGCAAAGGAGAAGTCAGCAGGGGCCGAAAAGAGACAGACTTGCGCAGGTGCGCGGATTGACTGATTTTCCCATTCTAAATGGGAACTGACTGAGGGACTGTGTCCCACGTGAATGAGAAAGAGAAAGAGCCAAAGGCCTGAAGGAATTTAGGGGAGGGGATTGCTATCAGAGGAGAAACTTTGAAACAAAGGAAGAAGTGGGTGAGAGACTAAGAGAGCAGAGGACAGAGGGAGTTTGCTGAAGGAAAAGGCAGCTGCACTAGGGCAGGAAGTTGGAGGGAAGGTTGCACAGGAGGGACAGAAAACTGAGGCAGGGCACAGTGGAGGGAGAACTGGAGGAGGCTGCCCACGTCCGTAGGCAGTGCTGGAAGGCAGGGGATCTGCCACCAGCACAGGCAGGAGGGATGGAAGAGTCCCGTGGCTACTGCCGCTGCTGCCATAAGGCAGGACACAGGCTGGCCCGCTGAGTGCAGCAGCGGAGGCACACGGTAAGGCCGTGCTTGGAAGGCAGTCGGAGGGAACCACGTGGGTTGGGATAGAAGATGGCGGATCCTGGAATTGCGGAAGTGGAGCGGAAGTGGAGACAGATTTGAGTGGAAGAACATGGCGGATCTGAGAAAGGAGGAGGGAATTAAACGGCAGAGGCGGCTGATCGGAATGGGGGAAAGAGTGGCCAATAACAAGTGACCACGAGGCTAAGTAGTAAAATAGGTTGGCTTAAGTCTTCTATGAAAGATGAAGAGGTTTGGGTTTGTGATGTTGAAACAAAGGAAGAAGTGTGCCCATGTTGTCGGCTGCGGGGGGGATCTGGCCTGCGTGTGCAGAGACGCTCGGCTAAAAAGATCAGAGGAGGCAGGGTGGAACAGGCTGCCGTGTGCCAGATGTCTAGCACAGCAGCGCGGGCAGGGAGTGCGGACAGGGAGTGCACCGCTGCGGTGGGGCGCGGGCGGGGCGCCGCAGTAGTGGTGGCAGAAGGGGAAAGAGAAGATAGCAGAGGGGAAAAGAGACGAACCCGCGCAAACGTGCTGAGAGAATGCACCCGGGCGCACAGACTAAGCGAAAGTAAAATTTTCTGTGGCTTGGACGAATGGCGAACACATGGTCGCCGTTGGCTGGCGGGGGAGGGGGAAGGTGCGCAGAGTTGAGGATGGACTGAGGCGCTCGGGGGCACGCACGCACTGCGGGTGCAGATGGACTGGAGAACTGCAGGTTTCAGATCTAATTCTGAAGGCTGAGGTTCCCAGAGAAGGGAGAGGAAGAGAAAAAGAGAGAGCGGGGGGGAGAGAGAGAAAACTTTGCAACTTTTACCCATCCTGAGAACAGTGACCAGCGGTGTCCGAGAGCAGAGCTTCAGCAGAGAAAGAAAAACAGCAATTCCCGAGAAACTTTGTCTTTTGAATGTAGAATTGCCCTGCGTTTAAGGCGCCAAGTGTTAGAATTTAGGCAAAGTTTTTTACGCTGGGAATGCCATTTTAATAAAAGGGAAGTTTATTAGGGGCCACGCGTGGAAGAGGGAGAAGAAGGGAAAACAGGGATGAAAGGAATCAGGGGCAGGCACAAACAGAGAGAGCGGTTTCAGTCCAGGGGAGGCTTAAATAGCAGTGTAGTGGTCAGAAAGCCCCCTGGAGTGGGTCCTTTACCTATAGGCTGCTGGAGGTCAGGAGGTAGTGGCCAGGGCACATGCTGGCCAGATTTGCTGGCCATGCTGAGGCACCTGGGAAATGTAGTACAAAGTACCTGGGAGGTGTGGCCTCCTGCCTGGGAGGCACAGCCTCCTGCCCGGAACCCAACACATACTCTCCCAAAAATACTGTCTTGAGGCAAAACCCCAACATAAAGATCATATTTCTTTATTTGAGTTAGTACAGTTAAAGATTATGCATGCACGCACGCACGCCCGCCCGCACGCATGCTTGCATACACACACACATACACACACACACACACACACAGACATCAATATAAATTTAAAAAAGAAAACAAAAGATTAATACTTCTTGGATTATCATCCAATTGATATTTTCCTGTGTACTTCAGGGATCTGATGCATTTTAAGATTATACATACAAGTTCATTGGATTAGACAAAGGGGAATGAAGTGAAGGGAGGAGGGATGGGAATGGGGAAAACAGTAGAATTAATCGGACATAACTTTCCTATGCCATTTGTGAATACACGACCAGTGTAACTCCACATCAAGTACAATGACAAGAATGGGATCCTAATTAGAATAAGTTATACCCCATCTATGTATGTCAAAATACATTATACTATCATGTATATCTAAAAGGAACAAATTTTTAAAAAAGATTATTTCAGACAAATTATCTGAATGGGTTGGGGTTAGTCTCTGGAAACCAGTTTCTCAATTGGTCGTTAGTTCAGTTCTACTTTCATCACCATAATCTAAACCACTGTGGTAATTTACCTGGACTATTAAAATAGCCTTTTGTTTTCCTTTAATCATTACTAATTTGCCTATAGGAAATACCCCACAGGTTATCTTAGAGGAAAAATCATAAATGAGATCATCTATCTCCCATGCTTAATTTTCCAATCTCAACACTCCATTATTCTATCCTATTGGAATGGAATGAAATCCAAATTTCTCACTGTAGACTGCAACTTCTACATGATCTAGCATCTCCCCACTACTCCCTTAATTATGCAGCTCTCCTATTTACTCAACTTTAGCAACATTGCTTTTTCTGTCAACTCCTGGAGCATAAATATTCCAACCCCATTCCCACCTTAGGGCCTATGCAGTTGCTATTTCCCCTGCCTGGATTTTTCTTCATGTAGGTTTCTGACTTCTACTTATTCGGTTTCTGCTCAGATGCATTCCTGGGAGAGGTCTTTCTTGATCATATCTTCCATAATATAACTATTCCTTCCTGACCCATGCTACTCTGTAATACATAATCTGTTTTATAAATTTATGGCTTTTATCTGTGCATTTACATTTTGTTTGTTTTATTCACTTACTCTCTCTTTATCTAAATTGGACAAAACATGTTAAATTCCATGAAATCAACAATCTTGTATATATTGTTCATTGTTCTATTCATTATACCCCAAAAGCTATTATGCCTATTTATTTGTGCACTGCTCAACTCAAAGGTCACCATTAACATAGCTGATGACTTTGAGAGTGACCATGGACCTATATAAACGCTCACTTATTTTTTGAGTGCTTAGAACAATGATTAACACACAGTAATTAGTTAAGGAAACATCTCTAAATGCTTTAATTCATCCCATTGGTCTGCACTAGAGTGGATGATGCAGATTCAGGGTAAAGGAAAGTGCTTCTGTCAGCTACTTCTCACTCTCTCTCTCTTCTTCCCTTTTTTTCCCCTACAACATAAATACTTCTCAGAAGAACTTAACATGGCAGGGATAATTTTCCTAAAGCAAAATAAGAACTTGCATAATTTTTGGTAAGATAAGCTCCCTCCCTGTCACAAAAGAAAACTAGCAAAATTTCTGTTTTTCCAGGTGCACTCAAGGTCTCAGAGCACATGCTGGCCTTTTATGAATTCCATTTTCCCAGAGAGACTTTCCTCAAGGTTTATTTTAACCAGGTTTTGCCCATCCAAATGTGGGCTGAATAGCAAGGAAGGTCAGCATCTTCAACATCAAATAGTACCAGGCACTGGCACTGTATGTCACCACAATGATCTCACAACAGGAAATGCATTTCTTTTTCCATGGGGCTTTCTAAACTGGTGATTTGCAGCTCTGTTGGAAATATCACTCTTCTCGCAATGGGTTAACAACTACATTGCTAACATATAATAGAAAGGTTTTAAAGGTCATGGTAGATTACTTTTCTGTCAAACAGACTCAACTACGGATGAAGAATCAAAACAACTCTTTTATTCTTATATAGGGGCCAATGATCTGACTCTGACCATGTCCAGTCGCATTTTAGAAATCTATCTTTTCCCCTCTGGTTCATTTAATCCATCTCTCACATTGTATTTTCCCCTGGTTCTGCTTTACATTGCTTGTTTTCTTTTCCATCTTTTCTTATTTCTTTTTAAGAGAATTTGGTTGTACTAAGACATTCAATACAACTTGAAAATGCAGAGTTTCATCATAAACAAAAACATTACTCCCAGATCAAATCTTGCTGCTGACTTTTTTTTTTCATTCTGAAGAGGGGAAATTTGATATGAATATTTGTCTTTCTGAAGCCCTACTTTTATTGATCTGAGTTGCCAAGTATAGGAAGCAAATGTAACTTCTTTTTGGAAACAAGGCTACCTTCTTATATATCTATCTAATGTAATTTTATCTTACTGTTTCCTTCAGAGAAAATGATAGATACTTTGCAGGAATGCTATCTCCATGATGTCTGAAACTTGTGTTGGAGCTCTTCCAAAGGAGGTGGGAAGGTAGATAATTTCATTGTAATATGTGATTCAAATATGCATGATTGGCAAATTTCTTCTCCAGAGTTATTTCAAGGATGAGAAGAGGTGCAAACAAACTGACATAGAGATTTCACCAAGTGGAAGTCCACATAGCATCTTCTCTGTATACAGATGTTGGGTAGATTGGTCATTATATTCCAGAAAGTATGAAATTTTCTAACTAAAAGATAGGAGAAAATCATGCTGCTTCAAATTTAGCTTCATGAAGCAAAACCTAAAAATTATATGCATTAGATGGAAAGCTATTTTTCCAACAAGTTATTATGAACATTTTCAGGTATGCACTAAGGTTGAAGAAATTTGATAGTGAGAAGTTATATATCAATTGCTTACCTGTTACTATTAATATCTTTCTGTATTTATTACATATTTACCCATCTTCTCTCTACCCTTCATCAATCCAGATTAGGTTTCATTTCAAAGTGAATTCTAGATGTCAGTAGACTTATCCCAAATACTTCTGCATTGTTTAGTTCTGTTTATTAAATATCCCAAATATGAGTCTTATGCCATATATATGTGTTGCATGAATATATTTCCAGTCTATGTTTTACCTTTCTGTTATTCAATGGTACCATTCTAAAAACTGAAATTTTAACTTTTAATGAAATTTAATTCATCAATTATTCTTTTATGGTTACTCAAATGCTGATTTAATTAGAAATTGAAAAACACGTTATGGATATATGATTTTTTATATCATGGAATTTGATACTGTGGTAGATAGTGAACATTTGGTTTGTGCAATTACTGCATGTATTAATTTTAATTAATTTAAGATGTAATATATTTTTGGGAGACATACAGAAGATTTTTTAAAAATTTATTTATTTATTTATTTTTTTACATATACATATCAAGTTTATTAATGGAGTTTTTGCATAATTCCTTAGGAGGAAGTTTTTTTTTTTATTACAAAAGTAACAAATTACATAAAGTACGTATGTCTTATTTATATGTAGAAACAATATTTGTAAATTTTAATTCCTCATTCTTGCATATCAAAATTTTGGTAAATACAGAGAATGGTGAATTTTCATGTATAGATTTTTTAAAAAATTTGGCTAAATTTACATTAACGAAATTTATAGACCTTAAGTGTGACTGCATCATTTGTAGCTTTTGATTTATTTATTTTACTGTGTCAGAGATGCTATGTAATTCAGACTGTAATCAATCTAAGGTCTATTCAAAATTCTTTCTCAACTACAAATCTTTCTCTTAAAACTTCCCACAATAAGTAAAAAAAATCAGAAGATTTAAATCATGAAATTTTGCTATTTACTCACACCCTCTCCCCTTCCAATCTTTTGAGAAATGGAGGTATTTACTTTCGTAAATAGCACAGTGTCCTTTTTGGTAGTATGTATGGATATGAGGAAGGTTGATACAAAGAATATCCCAGACTCTTCTCTATGAAAAATATTGGAATAAGGAAGATGGGGAATCACACAGAAAGGATGAAGACATGAAAGAGGAATTAAAAGTAAGGACTAGCAAATAGCAGGAATGGGATTTAGGAAGAGAGATTTATAAAGATAATACTTTGGAAGATTATTGTGTGCTGTGTGATACCTCTGTCCAAAAACCAAAATTGACATTGATCTACAGTTGTTTACGGTGTTTGGTTTTGTTTTGCTGCTTTATTTTACTGAGACTATACCATGTTTCACAACCTGAATTTTCCTGAAATTCATTTCCCACTCTTTGGCAAGCTTTTATCTCATTGACATATCTCTGTTACTAATTGCTTCTCATAATATCCAGTAACCACAATATCATCAATATAATGGACTACATAATGTTCTTGTGACATCTAGATAATTAATATTCACATGGACTATAATGTTATAGAGATGAGTAGAGTTGGCACAGCCCTTGAGTAAGCCAGACAAAGTTTAAGTGTACTTCTGTCTCCGTCAGATAAAAGTGAACTGACTGCCTCTCATCATCCTTCCTAATTGATATGAAGATAAAAATGTGTTTTCCAGATCCGGAATCCATGATATTTATTTGCTCACTGAAAAAACAAATCAAAACAAAACAAAAAAGTTCACAAAGCTGAATAGTTTTGGTTAGAATTATCACTTCGTTATTTTATGATAATCACCAGTCATTGTCCACAATCCATTTGCCTTTTCTACAAGCCAAGCAAGCTATTTCATGAAACACACAACAGAGATTACCATCGGCATGGTTATTTTGGTTTCTGTCCACCTTCCCTTATATGTGGTATTGATAGACATGTGTGATATATATGTGTATAGATATGTGTGTTTATATACATATATATGTATATATACACATATGTGTGTATACAGAAACATATACTTATATGTTTGTATATGTATATATACACAGAAATGGATACAAATAGATTTCTAGCAGTGGTTAACTGCATTTACACTAGGAATTAAATTGATGAGCATGCTTGAACTAGAAAAAAGAAAATAAAATCTACGCACAAGTAACAAAACTTGCATTGATTTGTCATAACAGGAAATCATGATGTCACCCAGACCAAAACTGAAACTCAGGTGGCTAGAACACCTACAGAAAGTTTCCTGCAATGCTGTCAAAAGTGTATAATGTAAATATTTCACCAGGTATTCCCAAAAAAGGCTTAGGACAATTATATTGTGTGTAGATAGAAAATTCTGCTTTCAGGTGTGTGTATACATATAAATATGTAATTTATAATTTTGCAGGTAATTCACAGCACTTTCCATTTGGCTCTTACTACCTTTTCAATGTAGTAAAATATTCATTACATAAGACGTGTCATTTAATCACTTTTAGATGTACAGTTCAATGGCAATAAGTACCTTCATATCATTGTGAAATGGTCCCTATAATACATCCCCAGAAATTTTTCATCTTCTTAAACTGAAACTTCATACTCATTAAACTATATACATTTTCTCTCCCTCCCCCAATTACTCACAACCACCATACTACTTTCTGTCTTTGAAAATTCTAGGTAACTCATACAAGTCCAATCACACAATATTTATCCTATTGTGCTTTATTTCATTTAGCATAATGTATCCAAATTTCATCCATGTCAGCATGTGTCAGAATTAAATGGAATAATATTTTATTGTATTTATATAACACATTATGTTTAGGTGCTCATCTGTCAATGGATATTTGGAATATTTCCACCTTTTGGATACTGTGAATAATGCTGCTGTGAATATGGATATACAAATATTTGTTTAAGTCCCTGCTCTCAATGTTTGAGGTATATACCCTGAAAAGCAATTGCTGGATCATATGGTAATGCTATGTTTCCTTTTTTTTTAATGAACTGCCAGAATGTTTTCCACAGCAGCTGCACCATTTTACATTCTTGTCAGTAATGTCTAAGGGTTCCAATTTCTCCTTGTCCTTATCAACACTTTTTATTTTCATAGTTGTAAAAAAATAATAGTGATGCTAATGAGTGTGAAGTGATGGCTGTTCTTATCAAAATAGCTCTTGCTTTGGTTGAGGATTCTGCCACTTCCCAAGTACATGTATTCTAATTACACATTCATGTATGGGGAAGTAAATACTGTGTTTGTCATTGAACCCATAGAAACTATAGGGTGGTTAACTTGTGTCAAGACTTGATCATCACATGACCTCTATACGCTTCATTAAGACCTGAAAATCACAATGATGTTTTGGATACTCAGGCTTGTAAACATAGCTTGTTATTCTGTCAATTTTCCTTTTTCTTGCTAAACAGTGTCCCTAGAAAATTATCTTAAACCTTTTTTGGGAATACTTGGTGAAATATTCACACTATACACTTTTGACAGTATTGCAGGAAACTATCTGTAGGCGCTCTAGCTAACTGAGTTTTGATTTTGGTCTGGGTGAGATCATGATTTCTTGTTATGACAAATCCATGCAGGGTTTTGCTCCTTGTACTTAGATTTTATTTAAATTTTTCTAGTTCAAACATGCTCATCAATTTAATTCTTAGTGGAAATGCAGTTAACTACTGCTAGAAATCTGTTTGGGTTAAATCACTACCATTTCTCTCCTGCTGACCTTTATGGTTGCACTCAACTCGATTATGATGTTAAATGCTGCTACCTAACTTTTGCTATTCTGAAATCTCATAATTCCTATTGAAAGTAGAAGGAACATTTCAATGGTGGAATCCTGTATTGTCACTTTTAACCCACAGAAGACAGACACTGAAGATATTTTTCAAGGATGTGTATAGTCTTTTCATTTAGGAATATCTTAATATCTTAAAGAAGACCATCATCTGGGACCTCTCAAGGGACATAACTATGGGATAATTGAATGTGTTGTATATAATTAAATCTACTCCAGCATTACCAGTTTCATAAATCCTTGGATTCCTTCCACTGCATCTTGTCAGATATGTTCTGGCATTTCATCCTTGAATATTCATGACTGTTGAATCCATATTTTATTCAACAAAACAAGCCAAGTATTAGAGCCAATTCCATCTGCTACAGCTAATACTTTAAATTGGAAATCTCGTGCAAATTCTTCACAATAAATTCAGCCCATTTCAACCTTATATTCCATCTTCCTCAATCTAACATTAATGAATTCTATGTCACATACACTCTACATGTTTATGAAGATACAAATTATCAAATTATCCAGGTAGAGCATTTCTGTTGATGTGTATGGTAACTCCTGCCGGTGTAGAGATTGTACTCTCATCTTGGAGACTGCTGGAATCTGACTATAGTTACAGGTTGGGAGGTAATGAGTGTTAATGTGAGTGGGTCTTGAGAAAAGTAGAAATTCAGTTATGTGTTGTTTCATGTCTGGGTGCTGGGGGCCAGCCCCAGTCAGGGGGTACAACGCAAGCGCTCAGCGAAGTACGGAGGCAGAGAAGCAGCGATGGGGAAAATAACACACCGACACGCGAGTCAGGCTGTGAAATCTTCTTCTCTTTACTTTTTCTTTGTCATAGGTTTTAAGAACAATTTTTTGGCAACACAGAATATTTACACTTTCTTTGGTGATTTCATTACAGACATGACTTAATTTTTAGATTACATTTTAGACATATTAAATTTCTTATTATATACATATTTCAAGGTTTTGAGGTCACTTGCACCTTTTCAAGGCCCTGTACGTGACTGAAACTGTTTTCTCTGCATATCATTTAGGCTGTCTGATAAAAGTCAACCTTCTTTGTTTGGGATTCCACAGCACTATTGTTTTTTCTTTTATAGCAGTTATTTATAAAATCTAGAAGCAGGGCAAGGCTGCATGTTAGCTCATGGGAGACTTTTTACTCTAAGGGATTTATATCTACTTTAAAAGTAAGAGAAACTTATTTTTAATCACAAAAAGACTCTTAAAGCTTATTAACTAGAAATTAAGTACTTATAGAAAAAGGTTTGTGTTACTCTTTTCAAGAAAAGATAAATGTACAGAGTTAGTCTGGATCTAAATAATTGAAATAGGGATACCTGGTGGCCATATATGTGAATAAAGAACTGAACAGCAGCAAGTAGAAGTCAAAGTTAACTCTTCCAACACCATATCTTTCATGAAAAAGGAGAGGGATTTATAGAAAATGCCACAACAACTGGGGTACTTTCTCATAAATGCATTATTAGGAAATATCATCGTGTTAACATTCAAATAGGTACTTACCCAAACCTAGATGGTATAGGTCAATCACTTTATTTTGTATAATAAAGTAAAATGAGTTATGAGGCTGCAGCTTGTATAACACAATGTACTGTTTCACAGTAAATAATTTTACAATATAGAAACATCACACTAAAAAAGACAATAGTATAGTAAATATATAATAAAGTAACAGGTGCTTATTATCATGTATTATGTATTTCTATAATTATATGTGCTATACTTTTATACAATTTGCAATACTTTTATCTACAATAGCATCATCACAAACATGTCAGTTATGTGTCATGATGTCACAATGGCTATGATATCAGAAGGTGGCAGGAATTTTTCTGCTTCCTTGTAATCATATGCAAAGTTCGTCATCCACAAAAACATCATTATGTCAGACGTGACTATACTTCAGAAGAGGTCTTTAGAGGATGTTAAGCAAAGGATGTTTAGTTTTTTTAGATTGAGGATGGAGAAGTTTTGCTTCCAGTAGCAAGTAAGATTTGGGTTAAAAGTTTTCATTTTAATTTGACTGTGCCTGCCTATCTTTATCCTAAATCCTCATTACCCGATTCTTCCTGATCAATGCTTAAATATTCATCTATGAGATACAACACAGATGTGCATTGAACTTATATTTTAGTTCTTCAATCCATACAGTTAGATTTGAAGCTGGATCCTCAGCCATTGTCTATAGTTATAAGACATGAGGAACATTTAAGGCACTGATCTCAGTTTAAACATTTGTAATTTTCATTTGATAAGCTCTCTCATTGATCCAAAGCAACTAATGTTTCCCATAGTGCTTGTAGTTATTACTATCATAATGAACAGATGCTTCTACAACTTGACCTTCAAACACCCTGTCTTTCTATTATAAATATTCTAAATAAATACTGGTGGTAATTAAAATAATCACATTGCAACCACTTGGAAGAAATGCATCATCTTTACATTGGAAATGAGGTCATTCTTACATTCAAGCTCAAAGAAATGAATAGCCTAATTCCAGGATCCCACCTTAAGGGTCTGTTTCCTGGGACTACTCAGTGACAGTTCCTACATGTAAGAAAGTCTGCTGCAGAAAGTTCAGAAGGTAGAATTTAATAAAGTTTAAGGATCTTCTTTCAAAAGTTGTCTAAACTAAGATGTCAAAATGAGGATAGGAGATAACGTAGAGTTTTGGGGAAACTTCAGGATATTTGGTTTAAAGGTTTTCATATTAATTTGAGTCTTCCCACGTGTGATTGTCCTAAGCAGAATTGCATATCCCCTGAGAAGAACTGAAATGGATGCAGATGTTGCTGGTGGGTACTAGGAACAAAGAGGAAGATCTCTAACAGGAATCAGATCCATGAAAGAGAGAGTCTCAGTTGTTGATACCATTCAAACAAGGACATTCTGAATCCTTTATTTCCTCCTTTCAATCTTTCACAAGTGCTTCCCTTTGCTCAAACATAATGAGAAACTAGTTGTCAAGTATGATGGAAAATTCAGTTTCCATGATCCTGTACTCTATAATAAAAGAGAAAGAAGTAATAGAGAATTGGTTTCTAATACTATCTTTGCTTCTTTCCTAATTTTCTTAGATTCCAATGTCCATTATTTAAATAATATGTTTGTACCCTGAACTCCCTTGCTGTTGTGTCTTTTCTTTATAACCAAACTTAGACAACACAAACAACTAGTAAATTATTTAAATTCCACAATGCAGAGAAATCTTGAACTACCTTTAGTAGGTCATAAAGAAGTAATTCCAAATTATGTCATATATATTGTAGAATAAAATGACTGAATAACTATAATGAGAGTGTTGGGAACCAGAAATCTTACTTTAGGAGAAGGAAAATACAAATATGTGGTGGAAGAAGACAAAGAAGAACCCTGTGGTGTTGTAGTGTTCGAAAACAGTATTCCATTTTACTCTAGCAGCAGCCTCATAAGTCTCATATTTATGACATCTCTAGATTGCATCAAGAGGCCATGCCAAGTGATTGACATATACCATCTTTGTTTGTGTAAATGTGCTCTATGAAATTTTCTCAAGGACAAAATAGCTTAATGACATGTTTCTTAGAACTTATACTCATTGTTAGGCAACATGTGACTACACATAATAGCTCATAGTGTTTCCTTCATAAATACGTGATCACTGACCACAAAGATCCTTCATTATTGTTCTGTAATTGTTATATTAATGTAGACCACTCATTTTCCTATTCTTTGCAAAGTTTTTATTGTACACTATCCCTAAATGTTCATATCCCCACCATTTATTGGAGTATTGGCAATAAACCTAATTCACAGGAAAGAAAAATATTAGAGAGCCAATTTTCTGTGAATGAACATAATGCATCTAACATATCTGCTATATTTTCTATCTCCTTTTTTTCATTTAACAGAACAGAAGGTAACTTCAATTCTTGCTATGGATTAAGGTAACTTCTACCCTGGAAGGATCCTCGTAGAGTTTTTAATATCTTTTTCTCATCTGGATCTTTCCCATTAACACTTAAACATTCTAGAAGTTTATGCCATATTGAGGAAAATAATGTTAAAGAAGTGAAGAGTAAACAAAAAGTGCAACACCAAACTCACTTCTCCTCTACCCAGTTCCTGCTCAGATTATCACGCTTCACCTCTCCTTTCTTCTACAAAGCCACAGTTCTAAAAATAATTCTTTAAAGGTATTTGTCTATATTTGGTATTTTCAATTCATCACCTCCTCACCCATACTCAATAGAATTCAGCCTTTATCCATTGCAATAAAAATGTAAATAATTCCAAGTTCATAGATCTGATGGGCAGATTTTTTTCTTCTAGTTATTTTACTTGTCAGTAGGATTTGCTTATTCTTTTGAATCTTGATTTTCCTTGACCTCTTATTCCCTCGGTTTTCTTCTTATCTCTGTGACTCCTGTTTTATTTATTTTTTTCATCTTCTTTGCAAATACATCTTCTCATTACACATTAAGTATTGAAATTCTTAAAAATTCAATTTTAGGTACCATGTCCTCTCACTTTAGAACTCAAAAGATGATTTCATTGAAATTCACAGTTTTAATTACCATGTCCATGAGGATTCAACATGCATGTATTTGAGGCCTCTAATCTGAATTACATATATCTAATTGTCTATTTACTATCTCAGTCTATTTACTTCAGACATACATAGAACTCACCATACTCATGGTGTCTCCATTCATCCAGTTATATAACACTTAACTTCATCCTTTTACATCATCCATAGCCTATCCATTACTAACTCTACCTAATATACCTCTTTTCAATGGAACAATTTATTTCAATTAGTAAATTAATGCATGGATCTAAATTTTACTCATTCTTTTGCTTGGTGCCTATAACTTCTTTGTCAGAGTAACTTTTCATCTTCCCTATATTTTTTCCTTCTAGTCCTCTATCCTCCTCTTCCCAGTACTGTCTACAAATTATTTGCCTCAGTAAATGTGCTACTGCTAAATATTAAGGTGTGACGGAAGAGACTACAAAATAATTGGAAGGTAAAATATATTTGGGTACAATAAACAGTATCTGATACTACCCTACCACTATAACAGGGCACTGGGGCTGTACTAACTCATTAATGAGAAATAACCGAGAGGAGCTATAGGTAAGCCATGCAGCATCTCATCAAATATTTCCTGGGTTCTAAGTAATGGCTAAAGCTCAGTTATTTAAAAACTTAAATGCATTTAATCAGATAAACTTTGTTTTTTGTTAGGGAGTGGAGTACCAGGGATTGAACTCAGGGGCACTCAACCATTGAGCCATATCCCCAGCCCTGTTTTGTATTTTATTTAGAGATAGGGTCTCACTGAGTTACTTAGCTGCTGGGAATACAGGTGTGCACCACTCTACCTAGTTACAACAACTGCTTACTTTGTATGGAATAGTTATAGCTGAGTCATGGCAGCTGGCACAAATATATGGCAAACATTTTGACTGCATAATCTTCACTATCTGGTATAATGGACCTTCTGTTAAGAAAACTGAAAAAAGAAAAACGGGCAAACAAAATGTTTGTATCCATTGATCCATATTGTTGATAAAGATCTTTGTGCACTCTGACCTTTAATCTCTGGGAGAAATAAAAAAAATCTGGAAATTGAGAGAGATGGGTTTCTTTACCTAAAACCAAATATTGTGGTAGCTAGATTATGGTACCTTTATATCATATGGTTAGAGCAAATTGTGTGTTCCTAATGAAGATGGGGGAAAAAAAACCCCACTAGCACAGATTTTCCATGTTGAAAGAGCAGTGATGGCTATTTGAGGACTATTCCCTTTTCATAGTGCAGGGTTTGGGGGTGGAGTGGGATGGGACTCAATACATTCTGCATGCCATAATATGTATGGGGGGGGGGGGAAGAAGGTGGTAGAATAAGATGGATATCATTATCCTAAATGCATGATTGAAGACTTGAATAGTATGAATATACTTTGTAAACAAACAGTGTTATGTAAAAAGAGGTTCTATATGTGTATTATGAATTGTAATACATGCTACTGTTATAGATACAACAACTTTGAATTAAAAAAAATGAATAAAAATGTTAAATTCAACATTTTTAAAATATCTTGAACATTTTGAACCCAAACGTTTTTGAAACCTTTAAGTTAAGTACAACATATATACATAATTTCCATACATTTAAAATGAGTTGCTAAGTTAAAACTTAGAATTTTTTTTTCCAAATTAAGATGTGCTAGTCAGACCTGAGATAGCCTCCAGAGGGCAACCAAGTTTCATCGTTGCAAATAAATACATCAAAATTTCACATTGTCCCTAACAGAAGCATGGACTAACTAAAGCCAGTTTGAAAAAATAATAGTAATAGGTAATCCTGAAAAAAAAAAAAAAAAAAAAAAACACCATCACAGGAAGTCTGAATAGTTTTGTATATATGAAGTGTCTATTAAGTGACTACTTGTAATTCGATGCTTTAGCAAATCAAGGGTCCTTGAATCTAAACAGACTTGGCCAACGCTTCTAGATCAGACAAACTTGTTATAAGTTGTGCAGGTCCAATTTCTCTGCTCACTGAAGCCTAATTATCCCAAGCACCTTATTTCAGTAAACAGATTTTTGGATATTGAAGTTCAGTCAACTATCATTCAAAGGCAGCTCTTCATTTGGTTGAAATATTACCTTTTAAGCAGAATTTCATCTGAAGAATGGAGTAAGTAGTATTTTCCATAAGTCTTACAGTTGTTTCAGAATTAAACAACATACGAATCCAGTGGTCCACAATGCAAGTTAATGTTACCTTTTATATATTTTGTCCCTATTTTCTTTTCATTTATCTTGAGAAAGAGAAAAATAGAATCCAATAGTTATTCATGTCAATGTTCTAATGATATATTATTCTCTTATTACTTGTCTCCAAGTATATTTTTTAAAATCTTATAAAAATAAAGTATTGAAAAATTTGAAATAATATTTCTTCATCCCCCAGAAATGAATACATCTAGTAAATATTGTTGGTGTTATTAGCCCTTGACTGGTTAATGGAGAGAACTGAGGTAGTATTTATA
Organism: Tamias sibiricus; assembly: GCA_025594165.1. Lineage (NCBI taxonomy): Eukaryota > Metazoa > Chordata > Mammalia > Rodentia > Sciuridae > Tamias > Tamias sibiricus. Next base: position 51,471,994 of record CM046667.1, on the reverse strand, counting down.
ATAAGGAAATCCATCCAATTAGCTCTTACCTTGTACCAATTTGTATCATTTCTACTTATTTCATCTTTATTAAAGCTACATCCATCAAAGAACAGTAGTTGAGTTTACCTTGTAATCATCATTTTTCATTCTTCCTAATATATTTAACCTATAGATAATTTACTTTTATTCATTTTATACATTTTATCAAGTATTGCTTCCTGATACTCTGAGGTTAGATGATGCCCTTATTAGATAAGCTTCTTACTGGTCTCCTTAATTTTAGTCACTGACTAAGATGGTTATAATGCTCCCTCATCTTGACTAAACTTTAGATTGGCTTATTTCTTACTCTATCTCTCTTCTCCCTATATGCAAAGCATTTAATTTAGAAAAGTTGTAATTGTAGCTAGGCACGGTGGCACATGTCTATAATCCCCATGGCTCGGAATGCTGAAGCAGGAAGATTGGAGAATTCAAAGCCAGCCTCAGCAAAAGCAAGGTGCTAAGCAACTCAGTGAAACCCTGTTTCTAAATAAAATACAAAATAGGGCTGGGGATGTGGCTCAGTGGTAGATGAGTGTCCCTGAGTTCAATCCCTGGTACACACCCCCCAAAAGAAAACTTGTAATTGTAAATTTCTTTTCTGCCCCTTTAAGATGTAAACCTCCTCCTAGCCTCTTATTTGTTATAACCATAGAATTTCTTTCCCAATGACCTGAGAGCCATTCCTTTGAGATGTAATCTTCAAGAATAGTATGCCATTTTCCATTTTCTGTGGGAAGATAGAGCCCAACTTAGATAAGTGCCAATTAGCAAAGACAGATGGCTTAATCACATTGAGAAAAATTCCCTGAACATTCTTCAGTTCTCTCCCATTAGCTTTCTGTCACTGAAAATCTCTCCAAACTTTTGTTTCAGAAGAGTTGAGTTCAATTTCTTTCTTTTTGCAATTTTCTTGACTCCTGTTGCAACAGTCTTTAATAAAGTCCACCTTGTGCAATTTTTCTTTTACATCACTCCTTCATAAACTGTAAACTTCCTAGTATAGTTAGATTAATCTTACTAAACTTTTGAATCTCTCTATTTCCTCCATGGTGTTACATGAAGCCCACATTCAAACTCCTCTATCATCTTACATCATCAAAATTCTTTCTTGGGCTGGGGTTTTATCTCAGTGGTAGAGCGCTTGACTGGCATGTGTGAGGCACTGAGTTTAATCCTCAGCACTGCAGATAAATAAATAAAAATAAAGTTCCATTGGCAACTAAAATAATAAATAAATAAATAAATAAATTTCATACTATCAATTCATTCATTAAATTATGGAAACTTGGTTGGTGCACTCCTGTAATTCCAGTGGCTTTGAAGGCTGGGGCAGGAGGATCATGAGTTCAAAGTCAGCCTCAGCAACTTAGTGAGGCCCTAAGGAACTCAGAAAGACCCTGTCTCTAAATAAAATATTTAAATATTCTTTCTCAAAATTCCACTTCCTATATTCCTTCCTCCAATAAAACTGATGCATTAATATATCCCTAAAATGAGACCTTTCTTCTATAATGTTGACATTTTATTTTTATGTGCTAATAGATAAAAGATAAAACAAATCACTTCAAGTCTTTATGATGAATAAGAAATTTAATACAGGGAATTAGTAACATCTATGATGTAACTACTGAGAAGTTAGAAAAAAAAAGACTAGCAAGACAATTGAATGATTAGCAATAACAGAAAACTGTTTCTTCCCATACTGGAAAGACAAAGTCAAGGAGAATGTTGTAAAGGAGCCTAGGACCAGATTATCTGAGTGCCGGAACATACCAGCTCTGTTTCCTAGGCACTGGAGCTACAAAATTTACATGATAGCTGCTGGAGGAGCTACCCAAAGGAGAGAAAGAATGGGGAAAAACCTCTTAGCTTTTTAACATGCCATATCAAATCATTGTCTCTCATCTACTGGATCTGATGAAAAGTAAGATGCCTGCATGAGTCTACTATGTGATACAAAATCAAGACTGGAAAGAACAATAGATGACTGCAAGGAAAAGCAAGCCAGAACTAATACACTTGCTTGAGTGTTACAACAGCCTATTTTTTTTAAAAAATAGTTTTTTAGTTGTAGATGGGCACAGTACCTTTATTTAGTTTTATGTGGTGATGAGGATTGAACTCAGTACCTCACACATGCAAGGCAAGTGCTCTACCACCGAGCCACAACCTCAGAACCCAATAGCCTATTTTCAAACTATATTTTTCTCATTTACTTTCTTTGTGGGCTTATCCAATTGCTTTATTCCCTAAGCTCAAATTTCCTCATCTCTCAAGTAAGTATAAGAATAGTACCTAGTTCAATGGGTTGTTTAGAAGATTGAGTGAAATAAAAAGATAATAGAGCATGCTTCATCAATTAAAACTATCATCACAATTTCTTCTGTGTTACTATTATTAAAATTGTTGTTGTTGTTGTTGTTATAATCACCTCGGCCAAATGGAATCTTATTTCAAAGTCCAGCTTAAATGTCATCAGCTTCATTCAAATTTCTCTGATCATTTCTGCCAAAAGTGATTTGTTCCTTCTTTAAATTTCTGTAATATGTACTAAGTGATTTGTTTATTTAGCATCTATCTTTGGGTTTATTTAGATATATTTTTCTCATAACTAGATTATAAAGTTCCAAAACATAAGAAATACTTTTTGTATATTTGTATATCTCCCATAGAAATTAGTATAGTGTATATCTAGACAATGTACATTATGAAAATATGTTGGATGATTAAATTAATCACCAAGTCTATGATAACTGTACTGCTATATGGATAAAATTTATAACTCAAACTATGATTGGAATATGCTATAAAATTCTAGGTGTTATAATATTTAGAATTTATGAATTTTCATATTGGTTCTTGATTAAATAGATCCTGCAAAAATAATTTGGACAGTTTTTAGGTTAAAGAGATTAATAAATGGTTCACCACTTCTTGCACTTTTATACATATTCAGAATTGCCTCTAGAATATTTAATATCCTGGCATGTGTACCTATGGGAGGCTAGTTAGCTGAATATAGACACCTGCTATTTCTGATATACCTATACTTGGAAGCAAAAGATGGTTATAGTAATAATAATGCTATGCATTTTTATAGTACCCTATCATTATTTCAGAAAGCTCAACCTTCTTCATATAGTAATATAATGTAGGAAGGGAATTCATATTATAAATGCAATCCCTAAGGGCATTTTTATCACTTTAAATTTTACCAACCTTATTATTCATGGAAGATGAATAGAAACCTGTGTGAGGGCATGTACCTGAGATTGGCTTCTAGTAAGATACGAACAAGTATTGGGAAAGATGACAGTAGAATTAATGAGTGAAGGAATAGGGAATCTAAAATAGGGTTGTCATAAGAGGAAAAACCAGGATAGAGAAGAGGGAAATCACATTTAAGAAAGGCAGACTGGAGTGAGAGTAGCACAGAGGCAAGTTTCCCTTTCTTCTCACATATACTTTCCTTTGGCTATTCCTTCCAGTTTTTTTTTTTAATTGGTGAATAATTATTATATGGAACAATGAGATTCATTGTGACATATTCATACAGTCACATAACATAATTTAATCAATTTTACTCCTGGGGATTGAACTCAGGGGTGCTTAACTATTGAGCCACATCCCCCACCCTTTATATATTTTATTTAGAGACAGGGCCTTGCTTAGGGCCTCACTAATTGGAGGCTAGCTTTTTTTTTTTTTTTTTTTTTGGTACTGGGGATTGAACTCAGGGGCACTCGACCACTGGTGCCACATCCTCAGCCCCCCCCTTTCTTTCTTTCTTTCTTTTTTTTTTTTTTTTTTTTTTTTCGTATTTTATTAGAGTCTCATTGAGTTGCTAAGTGCCTCACCATTGTTGAGGCTGGCTTTGAACTCGTGATCTTCCTGCCTCAGCCTCCCAAGTTACAGGCATGCGCCAACGCGCCAGGCAGGAGGCTAGCTTTGAAATTGAGATCCTCCTGCCTCAACCTCCTGAACTGCTGGGATTACAGGGTTTCACCACCACTTGTGGCCTGACTTTTTTTTTTTAAACCTGATTTCCCTAGGGGTAGAGATTTTTAGTTGGGAAATGAAAAGGGTAGCTTTAAAGATAGTACAGCTCTATTAGAATTCACTTCTGTCCTTAATTTATAACATTCTTAGACTCCTTATACCTCCACATATCAGTCAATAAAACAAAACCAAGAACATCAAACCCAAAATTGGATTAGCAGTGGAAAGGTAGGCAGGGCACTGCTGGTGAATATTGAGGAGGAAGCTCTCACTGGAAGAGAGAGTTGGTGGCCCAAAATCCAGACTGGGGGGAAAAGATGAGTTCCTGTCACTACTCAGATTATAAACATGTGGTTGGAGGGAGTTGAAGTTAGGGATAGATTTACTTGATTTCTTGATGCCTTTATTGTCTGAAAGTTCTCATGAAGATATCATTATGACAAAATGAAAATTGCAACTGCAAGTGTGTAGGATGCACAGCAGCTACATTCAGTAGCATGTGTTCAATCTTCACAGTTAAGTTTTATCATGTATATTCTGGAAATGTATTGCCCTGCTCTTGTCATTTCCTAGACTTTTAAAATGAATGTGACATCAGTTTAGACTTAACCAAGCTGTCATTCCTGGTTCTAAAATCTAGTACTCTAATTCTTATTTTAATTAGCACTCTGGTCCTCATTTTCTTAGGTAAGTAAAGAAATCTCAGTTTGGCTAATTTTGTTAAGAATTCTCAAATATTTCATGAAACAGACATTCCCTGAGATTGTGAAATTCAGGATAGGAATTATCATGACACTTTTGTGCTGTGTGAGACCAGAATGTGCCTCCCCAAAATATGAAGAGTTGTTGAGCTGAAAACAATTAAGAAAAGCCTCATGCAGGAGAACTCTCTGTTTTTCCTTCTGCCCAAAAGCTGGGCATAGATTAAAAAAAAAAAAAAAAAAGTACCCTGCTGCCCTCTTTACCAGGAGAGCAAAGTTTAACTACTGAAGACGGATTTAGAGCCTCATCATCTTTAAGATGATACCTGAAGAATCTATACTAAGAGGCTTTACTAACTGGCATTTGTTCTTTGCTTGCCTGTGTACAGACTCAAAGTCCTTTTGTTTTTATCTTATCACTTCTGTAAACTCTTCCTATTCTTTGTTGAAAATACTGTATAATCTTCAATTCAAAGCCACTTCTTTGATAACTACTCATTCTCTATATTTTCCATGTATACATGAAATATACATGTTAATAAAGCTTCTGTTTGTATTTTTCTTGTTAATTTGTCTTTCCTAACAAAGGTCCATTCCAAATATAAATCTGTGGAGGTAATTATGTTTCTCCTGTAGTGCTCAAAGCTTCAATGGCTTCTTCCTAATGCCTTCCATTTATAGGGTGAATTTTTGATCATGGGTTTCAAAGATCTTAAATAGTACTTCAAAGAGTATATTTTAGACTACATATGTACAGTATTTAAATGTTAATATGATTCCAAACTAACCATAACATTTTAATGCCTCACATGAAGCATTGTAGGCTATGAACTAAGATAAAATAAAATAAAATATGGTTTAAAATCCTACTCTCTTGTGCATTTTGCAATAGAATCTTCATTTATTCATTTAATAGCAGTATCAATTTTAAATGTAAAGTACTTACAGTTTCTAAATTACGGCTTCCTACCTCAGTTTTCAAGTCCCCACATCTTTCTCAAGTCCTACATTTTCCAAAATTTGTGCCTCATTTTGCTAATTTCTTTCTGCTCACCTTTAAAATTGGACTAGTCTAGCAATCCTATGTCAGAAACAGAGCACAGCTAATGATATGATTGACTTATTGGCACTGAAGTATATAATTTAGAAAATGGAAAAATTCTGTTACTTCAACAAAGCTTAAAAACTGGCTCTATCTAGCTTACAGTAAAACTGATTCTTGTAAAATATGCTAAATCCATTTCATTATTAAGCAAAACCCATAAAGAGATCTGGTAATTTTATTAAAAGACTGATTGCAATAGTTGCTTGATATCACTTGAAAATAACAGTCCTACTGCTTATTTCTCACTTTTAAACTTCAGTTGTGATTTTAAAAAATTAGGGTAGGAGAACTGGAAAAAGACATGACCAGACTCTAGAAAATACAGGAAAGTTACTAGGAAGTTAATTTTGACATCTTGTGTATGTGCACTAGATATAAAAAAAATACTGACTTTTTTTTTTTTATATAATTTTATTTTTATAATTTTTAATATGTACAACTCGTAGTGCATATATTTAGTATCTTTTTACATACAACTGTTTGTATATAAAGTATATTCGTACAATTCAGGTCTTCAATCATGCATTAAGGAAAATGATATCCGTCTCATTCAACCACCTTTTTTTTTTCTCCCCCTCCCTCCCCTCTTGCTCCCTCCCTTACCCTCCCTTCCCTTGACCATTCTAGTGTTCCTCTAATCCTCCTATGTACCCCCATCCCACAATACTTTGAAATAGCCTCCTTATATAAGAGAGAACATTAGGTACTTGGATTTTTGAGACTGACTAACTTCACTTAGCATTATGTCTTCCAACTTCATCCATTTACCTGCAAATGCCATTAATTTGTTTTCTTTTATTGCTGAGTAAAATTCCATTGTGCGTATATACCACATTTTCTTAATCCACTCATTTACTGAGGGACATCTAGGTTGGTTCCACAACCTAGCTATTGTGAATTGTGCAGCTACAAACATTGAGATAGCTGTGTCACTGTAATATGCTGTTTTTAAGTCCTTTGAGAATAGACCCAAGAGTGGGATGGCTGGGTCATAGGATGGTTCCATTCCCAGTTTTTCAAGAAATCTCCATACTGCTTTCCATAACGGTTGCACCATTTTGCAGTCCCACCAGCAATGTATGAGTGTGCCTTTTTCTCCACATCCTCTCCAACATTTATTGTTGCTTGTGTTCTTGATGGCTGCCATTCTGACTGGAGTGAAGTGAAATCTTAGAGTAGTTTTGATTTGCATTTCTCTAATTGCCAGTGATGTTGAGCATTTCTTCATGTATTTGTTGATTAATCGTGTATCTTCTTCTGAGAGGTGTCTTCTCAATTCCTTAGCCCATTTATTGATTGGGTTATTTGTTTTTTTAGTGTAAAGTTTTTTGAGTTCTTTATATATTCTTTATATATTTTTTTATATTTTTATATATTTTATAAAATTTTTTATAAATCAAATATTTAATACATGCACATCAGATAGAGATTAGTGCTCTATCTGATGTGCATGTATTAAATATTTGTTCCCAATTAGTTGGCTCTCTATTCACCTCACTGATTGTTTCTTTTGCTGAAAAGAAGCTTTTTAGTTTAAATCTATCCCATTCATTAATTCTTGGTAGTAATTCTTGCGCTACAGGATTCTTATTAAGGAACTTGGGGCCTAATCCAACATGTTGGAAATTGGAGTTTACTTTTTCTTCTATTAGGTGTATTGTCTCTGGTCTAATTCCTAGGTACTTGATCCACTTTGAATTGAGTTTTGTGCATGGTGAGAGATAAAGGTTTAATTTCATTTTGTTGCATATGGGTTTCCAGTTTTCCCAGCACCATTTGTTGAAGAGGCTATCCTTTCTCCACTGTACATTTTTGGCACCTTTGTCTAATATAAGATAGCTGTATTTATATGTATTAGTCTCTGTATCCTCAATTCTGTACCATTGGTCCACCCGTCTGTTTTGGTGCCAATACCATGCTGTTTTTGTTACTATTGCTCTATAGTATAATTTAAAGTCTGGTATGGTGATGCCCCCTGCTTCACTTTTCTTGCTCAGGATTACTTTGGCTATTCTGGGTCTCTTATTTTTCCAGATGAATTTCATGACTGCTATTTCTATTTCTTTGAAGAATGACATTGGGATTTTGATTGGAATTGCATTAAATCTGTATAATGCTTTTGGTAGTATGGACATTTTGACAATATTAATTCTACCTATACAAGAGCAAGGTAGGTCTTTCCATCTTCTGAGTTCATCTATAATTTCTTTCTTTAGTGTTCTATAATTTTCGTTATAGAGGTCTTTCACCTCTTTCGTTAGGTTGATTCCCAGATATTTTATTTTTTTTGATGCTATTGCAAATGGGGTATTTTTCATCATTTCCCTTTCAGAGTCTTTGTCGCTGATGTACACAAATGCCTTTGACTTATGTGTATTGATTTTGTATCCTGCAACTTTGCCAAATTCGTTTACTAGTTGTAAAAGTTTTCTGGTAGAGTTTTTTGGGTCTTCTAGGTAGATTATCATGTCATCAGCAAATAGTGCTAATTTGAGCTCTTCTTTTCCTATCTTGATCCCTTTAATTTCTTTCGTCTGTCTAATTGCTCTGGCCAGAGTTTCCAGTACTATGTTAAATAGCAGTGGTGAAAGGGGACATCCCTGTCTTGTTCCAGTTTTTAGAGGGAATGCTTTCAATTTTTCTCCATTTAAGATAATGTTAGCTCGGGGCCTTGCATAAATAGCTTTTATTATGTTAAGATATGTTCCTGATATTCCTAGTTTTTCCAGTGTTTTGAACATAAAGGGGTGTTGTATTTTGTCAAATGCTTTTTCTGCGTCAATTGAGATGATCATATGATTTTTGTCTTTAAGTCTATTGATGTGATGTATTATGTTTATTGATTTCCGAATATTGAACCAGCCTTGCATCCCTGGGATAAACCCCACTTGATCGTGGTGCACTATCTTTTTGATATGTTTTTGTATCCGATTTGCCAGGATTTTGTTGAGGATTTTTGCATCTATGTTCATTAAAGATATGGGCCTGAAGTTTTCTTTTTTGGATGTGTCTTTGCCTGGCTTTGGAATTAATGTAATATTGGCCTCATAGAAAGAGTCTGGAAGAGCTCCCTCTTTTTCTATTTCTTGAAATAGTTTGAAGAGCATTGGTATTAGTTCTTCTTTGAAAGTCTTATAGAACTCGGCTGTAAACCCATCAGGTCCTGGACTTTTCCTTGTTGGTAGCTTTGTGATGACATCTTCTATTTCTTCGCTTGTAATTGTTCTATTTAAATTATGTATAGCCTCCATATCCAGTTTAGGCAAATCATATGACTCTAGAAATCTGTCAATGCATTCAGTATTTTCTATTTTATTAGAGTACAAGTTTTCAAAGTAATTTCTAATTATATTCTGTATATCTGAGGTGTTTGTTGTGATATTCCCTTTTTCATCACGAATGTTAGTAATTTGAGTTTTTTCTCTTCTTCTTTTCATTAGCATCGCTAAGGGTCTGTCAATTTTGTTTATTTTTTCAAAGAACCAACTTTTAGTTTTGTCAATTCTTTGAATGGTTTCCTTAGTCTCAATTTCATTAATTTCTGCTCTGATTTTAATTATTTCCTGTCTTCTACTGCTCTTGGTGTTGGTCTGTTCTTCTTTTTCTAATGCTTTGAGGTGTGATGTTAAGTCATTTATTTTTTGGTTTTTTTTTTTTCCTCTTAAGGAATGAACTCAGTGCAATGAATTTTCCTCTTACTACTGCCTTCATAGTGTCCCAGAGATTTCTATATGATGTATCTGTGTTCTCATTTACCTCTAGGAATTTTTTGATCTCCTCTTTGATGTCTTCTTCAACCCCTTGTTCATTCAGTAGCATGTTGTTTAGCTTCCAGTTGATGGTAGTAGTTTTTCTTATTCCTTGTTTTGTCGTTGATTTCCAATTTCATCACTTTATGGTCTGATAGCATGCAGGGTAGTATCTCTATTTTTTTATATTTGCTGAGAGTTGCCTTGTGACATAATATATGGTCTATTTTGGAGAAGGAGCCATGTGCTGCTGAGAAAAAAGTGTATTCGTTTACTGAGGGATGAAATATTCTATATATGTCCGTTAGGTGTAAATTGTTAATTGTTTTGAGGAGGCTTAAAGTTTCTTTGTTTAGCTTTTGTTTGGATGATCTATCCATTGGTGAGAGAGGTGTGTTGAAGTCCCCTAGAATAACTGTGTTGTGGTCTATTTTACTCTTGAACTTAAGAAGCATTTGTTTGATGAATGTAGGTGCTCCATTATTTGGGGCATACAGATTTATGATTGTTATATCCTGTTGATGGATGGTTCCCTTAAGTAATAAGAAATATCCGTCTTTGTCCCTCTTGATTAATTTTGGTTTGAAGTCTACCTTATTTGATATGAGAATGGAAACCCCTGCTTGCTTCCGCCGGCCATGTGAGTGATAAGACTTTTCCCATCCTTTCACTTTCAGTCTGTTGATGTCTTTTTCTATGAGGTGTGTTTCTTGGAGACAGCAAATTGTTGGGTCATTTCCTTTAATCCATTCTGATAATCTGTGTCTTTTGATTGGCGAGTTTAGGCCATTAACATTCAGGGTTATTATTGAGATGTGATTTTTATTCCCATCCATTTTTATTTGAATTATGGTCTTTAGCTTGATTTGGTTTCTCTTCTGGTTGGTATTTCCTTTAGTTTAATATCTCCCTTTGGTGATTTTCATTATCATCTTTCTCTTCTTCTTCATGAAAAATGTTGCCCAGGATGCTCTGAAGTGCTGGCTTTCGAGTTGTGAAATCTTTTAACTTTTGCTTGTCGTGGAAGGTTTTTATTTCATCTTCGAATCTAAAGCTTAATTTTGCTGGATATAAGATTCTTGGTTGACATCCCTTTTCTTTCAGAGCTTGAAATATGCTATTCCAGGATCTTCTTGCTTTTAAGGTCTGGGTTTAAAAATCTGAACATAGTCTGATTGGTTTCCCCCTATATGTAATTTGCTTCCTTTCTCTTGTGGCTTTTAGTATTCTCTCCTTGCTCAGTGTATTAGGCATTTTCATTATAATGTGTCTAGGTGTGGATCTGTTGAGATTTTGTTTGTTTGGTGTTCGGTATGCCTCTTGAACTTGGTTTTCCATTTCATTCCTCAAGCTTGGAAAATTTTCTGTAATTATTTCATTAAATAGATTACTCATTCCTTTGGCTTGAAACTCTGTCCCTTCCTCTACGCCGATCACTCTTAAGTTTGGTCTTTTTATGCTGTCCCATAATTCTTGGATGTTATGTTCTTGATTACTAACAAGTTTTGCTGTATGGTTTAAATTCTTCTCTAGGACATATATTTTGTCTTCATTGTCTGAGGTTCTTTCTTCCAAGTGGTCTATTCTGTTGGAGATGTTTTCAATTGAGCTTTTATTTTGGTTTATTGCTTCTTTCATTTCTGGAATTTCTGTTTGGATTCTCTTTAGAGCCTCTATTTCCCTATTGAAGTAATCTTTTACTTCCTGTATTTGTTTTTGGAGTTCTTTGTCAAAATGATCTTTTGCCTCCTGTACCTGCTCCCTCATCTAATTTTTGAGTTCATTCTTAAGTTCCATAAACATTTGGCATATGTAATTTCTAAATTCCATCTCTGGCATTTGACCAACTGTGCTTGCCATGACATCTACCGATGAGGTATCTTGATTTGTTTGTGTCATTTTTTTTCCTTGTTTTTTCATGTTGCTTGTGTGTCTATTCTTCCTTCATTGTGGGACCTTGACTGTTTCGATTTTACCTTAAAGCCTTATGTTGTTCCTGTAGTACAATGCTATCAGATCACCTTATAATTTCTTTACTCTTTTAAAACCTAACACTTTCTATTCAGAAAATCCAAGTTTGATCACAATGTACAGATTTTGTTAACCCAGATATTAGTTCCAATTTACTCTGTACGCTTCTGATAGGGTTTTATAGCTTCAAGTATTGGATACAGAGGTGTTATGTTTAGGAAGAAGGAAGTGTCTTGAATTGTTCTTTCTTGGAAAGTATGAAAAGAGATATCTATTGAAATGGTTTAGTGGAAGTGGTTTAGTATCAGTAGACGATGGAAGAAAGAGAATGGGGTTGACAATTAGGTAAAAAGATCAATTTATATATATAGTAAGTTGGAAAAGAAAAAAAATGATAAAAGAGTAGGAATTGGTGTAAGAGAAAGGAGAGAGAGAATCAAGGAAATAGAGAGTAAACTATATATAACACCACTTTGCTACCCAGTTCAATTGCGCCGGTTCTAGAAATCCCAAGTTTTGCGTATAACTTGTTTTTGCCTATGTTTAGTATGCACTGGCAGGATGTAGACATGAAAGATGGAGGAGGAAGAAAAGATACAAGAGTGAGAAGGAGGAAAAGAATGAAAGAAAAAAGGAGCGGAAGCAAACAAACACACTAACAATCAATGCGGAAGGAAAAAAAAAAAGCAGAACAAAACAAAACCAAAAAAAAAAAAGAAAAACAAACAAACAAACAAAAAACCCTCCCTGCAATCCAAAAAATCAAGCAGACCAATAAAAAGAAAAGGAAAAAAAAAAAAAAAAGTCAAACCCCAAGTCTCAGACAAAACGGGCCCTGGGAAGCCCCCCTCTTTTTTTCCTTTCCAGTTCAAACCAATTGCTATTGGATCACAGTCTGTGATCCTGTTAGTGAAATCAAGGCTGCATCTTAGGCCAGTGGCTGCACGCTTCAGTGAAGGAGTGGCCCAGGGGGATTGTGTGTGTCAGCAGATGAATGGTGCCGGGAAGGGGACCTTCCAGAAGGCACCCCCTCCCCAAGCCCACCCACAGTTGCAGCCTCTTGTGGCCGCTGCGCTAGCCTCAGAAACGCCTTCCCCTGCTGACCACCCAAGTCTCACCCAATTGTGCGTTGTCTTCAGAGAGCTGGAGAGTCCCTGGATGGATGCAGCCGTCGCTCTCCGTCTCCTCCCCTTTGTCAGGACCAGCCCCTGCAGCTTTCAAAGATGGCGGTGCTCTCCTTCCAGTCAACAGCAGCTCCGCAGACTCCCGTATCCTCGCCGATCGCACCGGGAAGCCACACCTGTGACTGTGGTGCAGACAGCGCTGCTTCAGACTGTGGCCCGCTCCACTCTGCCTCTGTTTGCTGATCGCAGATCTCTGCGCCGCTCTGTCCGGGGCCCCACTACTGAGGGTCGCCTCAGGCGGAGTGTGGATTTGAACTGGTGTGTGGACCCGCGGTCTCCCGTGGTTCCCCAGCACCAATCCCGCCGGCTGTTATCGCTGGTTTTTATCGCCGGTTTCACGCTGGTGTGCCGTGAGTTTGGCTGGGGTTGCAGTAGTAGCGCGGTCTCCCCACACTGACTTTGTTTCGCACGGCCTGTGCACCACCCAGGCGGTTTTGCAGGAGCCTCGTGGCTCCAGCCGCTGCAGACAGCTTGTCTCTTTCTCTCTCTGGTAGTAGTAATCAAACCATACAGGAGATCGGTATTTTCAGCCTATATATATATGATGAAAGGCAATTTATCTGCTTTGTTGGATTCTTTCCATGGAGCTGTCCTGAAGTGTGGCTTCCTCTAATCCGCCATCTTGGATCCGCTGATTTTCTTAAAATATGTAGGTTTTACTTTTCAAACACACAATCCACATTTATATTTAATATTGTCTTTGAGATTTATTTTGGGTGCACTACATTTTATCCATTTTTCTTGTTGGACTCTGTGGAAAAAGAAACATTTCTGTTATTGTTTTACAGGTGTATTTCTGATTGACATTAAATTAAGCTCCCAGCCTCTTTGTTTTATTTCTTCAATATCTTACTTTAAAAGGAAAATATAAGTACAAGGAGGTTTCAACTCAAATAACACCTGTCAATACATGTAATTATTTTAGGAACACACATCAGAAGTGATATTCTTTGAGTTAGACTAGCTACACAATTTTGCTTTTATATTTTCATTTGAAAAATTTAAACAAGTGCTGGGATTGGTGATTCTATCCTAATAGAACTTAGTGTTTTAATTTTTTGAGCTGCTTAAAGAAGTTTAAGGGTTTAAATAAGTTAAGATCATCTACATCACTTTGGCTGGAAAATCTGGAAGTTCCTATGCTTCTCTGGTATAAAAAATGGATACTCAACTAGGTGGCAGGAAGATATCAATGTAAACAGATTGTTGGAAAAGTCTTTTTGTCCATATACTGGGAAACCATTAATAGTCATGATGCTTGACTCTCCAATAACTTGTTAAGCTAATTATGATTTAAATACTATTTTGCTTAACGTAGAAATGTATATACATTCAGTTCTGATGAATAAGAGAAGAAAGAAAATTGGGGGAACTTTAAAAGGAGACTTTCTCAATTCAAGCAAGAGTCATAGGAAGAAAGATATTATCTTCTGGTTGTTGTCATGCCTGGATGTAATACTGGGACATCCTGGATTCACCTTGTTCTGAGGATGAAGCTAAATCATGAAGGGAGCAAAAGAGTCATTGAGTAAAAAATGTTACTGCAAATCAGATGTAGTCTGCCTACAACCCGTTTTAAATTCTGACTTCTAGGCATAAATACCTCACCAGTTTAATAGAAGTCCTTTTGTTTTCACAGCAAAAAAATAGCCAAATCAATTCATTCACTTTCATGTTTTTTGAGAATGCTATTTATGTGATTATGACATATAAACAGAAGCTTTCACATAAATTTCATGAATCTATTTGCAATTTGAATCTGTGATACCATTTTAAGGCAAGTCTTTTTTGGGGGAAGAGTGTACCAGGGATTTAACTCAGGGGTGCTTAACCACTGAGTTACACCCCCAACTCCTTTTTATTTTGAGACAGGGTTTCCCTTAGTTGAGGGCTTTGTTAAGTTGCTGAGGCTAGTTTTGAACTTCTGATCCACCTACCTCAGCCTCCCGAGCTGCTGGGATTACAGGCATGCACCACCATGCCCTTCTTAAGGTAACTCTTTAAAAATTAACACAATATTTATTTTTTATTATTTGGTATAATTATAAATCACACAAGATATTTTAGTTACTTTTATGTATCAGCTAATAGTCAAATAATTATGGGCAGAATTCCTTAAGATAATTTGCTTATTTTGAAAGTATTTATTATCTTGGGAAAAGCAGCTTTGGGGCTGCCAATGCTTTCATGGCTTTACTGTAGGATTATTCAGCTTCTCTGGAGAACAGATGGAAATGGGATTGGGCAAACCAACCATTTATACTGTCCATACCCTCCAAAATGGCTAAAAATTGGGTGGGAATGTATGTCACAGATGCCAAAAAGAGCTGCTTCTTATGAAAAACTGGCTTAATATTTGATATGCATGAGGAAGAAACAAAATTAATGCAACCTTTGTTAATCAGCTTTGTGTTGCTGTGACCAAAACACCTGACGAGAACAATTTAGAGGAGAAAACATTTATTTTGGCTCACGGTTTCTGAGATTTAGTCTATGGTGTACAAACTCCATTGCTCTGAGCTTAGGGTAAGGCAGAACATCATAGTAGAAGTATGTGGTAGAGAGAAGCTGCTCAGGATATGACAACTGAGAAGCAGAGAGAGAGGAGGGAAGGGCCTGCATGGAAGATGCACCCTTCCATGGCATACCTCCACTAACCCACCTTCTGTAGTCATGCCCCACCTGCCTACAGTTACCACTCAGTCAGTCCATTCAAACTAGGATAAACTGATTAGGTTACATCACACACACTGCAATCATTTCACCTCTGACTATTCCTACATTAACACAGGAGCTATATCCAAACCACAACACAATCCTTCCCTGAGTTGTGGCTTTCACTGCCTCAGCTACTGACTTCTTCTATTTGTGGGTATAATGGGAGACAATCTGGGTATCTTTAAATCTTTTGTCAAGGAAAAATTCCACACTATATTTGCCCAGTGACCACTACACATGCATTTAGGCAGATGCGTTTTCTACACATATTATAGGAACAGTCACTTTCTCTGCTTCTTTGAACACAGTACAGAGGCTGAATTTGCAGTCATTTCAGTTCTGCTCAAAGACTCAGAGGTACAAGGGAAGAGACACAGACAGCATGAATTTCAAGTTTCAATTTTCCACCACTGAGGCTACAGCAGGAAAAGCTATTATAATCTTCTCTGTGTTTCAACTTAACCGTGTAAGAGCATAAGTGTAAAAGCTTCAAGGAAAAACTTACTCACTGCCACGTTGTAGAACAAGGATGAAAATACAGAATTTCCAAGGATCAGGGACATGGTTTTTCTGGGAAAAGCTCGACATAGTGAATTCCTTACATACTTTACAAATATTCAGAGTACTTCAATTAACTCTAAAGGTATTTTAGATTGAAATGGATAGAGGTGCCAAGACAGATTATTTTTAAAAATCCTATAATTTTCTTTGTAGAACCATATGTCTTACTCCATGGAATATTTTTTAGATTTGAAATAAAATTTACAGTGTGACAGACAAAACAGGGCAAGCAATTTTTAGTAATAATTATCCTCAAGACAAATAAAACAAACCCAAAACATTTATTCAGTTCCCTACTATGAAGTCATTTTTCTCACCCTAGTAGATGTCAAATACCTGGCCAATTGGTGATATAAAATTATGCCTTTGGTAACCAAAAATCATCTGAGTCTCAGAAATGAGATTTTTTAGAATTCCCATTAGGGTTTTGAGGTTGGCTTATTAAGACTAAATGGGCAACTGAACAAGATTACCTGTACCTGACTGGAAGGAAAATAAAGTAAGATAAACTGGCTGGCTATATTCTTTAGCTGACCTCCTAACATAGTTTCTAAAATCTTTATCTGAGGACGTAACACTATGGGAACTTGATCGGTTCATTTTTATTGTTTAAGACTCATGGTTGATTTACACTTGTACTTGGAAATTTGGTCCAGGTAAGCATTTAGTAAGCGTGTGGAATTAGGAAGATAGTTTGGGGAAAGATGCTCTAAAATATTGCCCTTCCTTATCCTCCTCCCGATGCCCACTGACATTTCAAGCCAGCATTTAAGAAGTCTCCAGCCTACAGAATAGTTATATGTCTGTATAAAGGATGGAGGTGGGTGAATCTGATGGCTTGAACCTGACAGGTTATTAGGTGAATTTCTGCATTTGACTCTTGGAGGACTTGTGCCCTAGGATGAGGTCTATTTTGTGAAATTTAAAACATTAGCAGATGTGACCTGAGGCAAACTATTAACAGGTTTCCTGGCTTCTTCATTTTATTTTTTTTCCTTTCTTGAAAATCATGCTTCCTACAATATACCCAGGAACTTCTTATCCCTCTGGCCTTCGTAACACAGATCAGAACCTGCTATGGAAAAGATCTTAGAATTTTAGTGAACTTGTGCCTTAAGCTTCATTCCTAATTGTGGAATAAATTATCCTATCAAAGGCATTTCAATCTTTACCTAGTAGAAAGGAAAATAGTCTTTAATGGAAATTCAGAAATCACAGCACGTAGTCACTAACTCTGAAGCTTTGCTGGGCCACTGTACTCTATAGAGTTTTCCTTCTAATTTGCTGAGAAGGCTCAAGGGTGAACATGGCACCAAATTTGCATAAGTGTGTTGTCTGAATTCTGTGCTCAACTTCAGTGTGGTTGAGTTAATTACTTCAGACTAACATTTCCATTGATCACTTTTGTATGAAGGGCAACAATGAACTTTAGTATGACTAAAGCACCATGGTGCATTTTATTGCCAATTCTCTGTGAACCAGTCTTAGAGGGTGGGAGTTATGAGGAACTCAGAAAGAATATCAGATTTGTTGATACAGATCATGGCCACAAAATGTTTACAATACAATTGTAATGAAAACTGACACATATGAATATAGCAACTGTAAATATCCATGAAATAACATAGAGAAAATATGTTTTATCTTCCCAGGAAGGGAAGTCCCTATGGGTTGCTATAGTTAAGGGAGCTATTCAGAGAGAAAATATGGACTATGAAGAGAATATGAATAGTTGTTAGGATTTAGATTGAAGAGGGTGGAGTGGAAGCCTTCCAGGTAAAAACAAGACAAAGTTGATAGACTATGTATGCATTAATAGTTGGGCATTGTGGAAAGGGTACAGAGAGGGATACAGAGATGTAAGATTGCATAGGCAGGAATAGGAAAATTATGGATATGTTGAAAGGTACATACAGAAATTTAGCTTAGATGTGGGAGGGAACAGACAATCAGCAGATTCTATGGTAGTGTGAGAGGATAATGAAATAAAATTGGCAAAAGCACTTATGTGTCTGGGCCCTAACTGTGTGACCCTCATTAAATTATATAACCATTTTAATCCTCAGTTTCCTTCATGTACAAGATACAATATAGGGTTATGTGAAGATATGAGAATAAGTGAGAAATATACAATATCATTACCTTCTCCTCATTCTCATTATAAAAATATCTACTATTATTTTATTATTGTTGCTTTAGACAATTAAGGTGGCTATAATTTCAATGACTTCTCCCAGCCAAGAGGTTGAATATATTTCATCTCTGTTTGAATCTGGGTTGGTTCTAAGACTGCTTTGAACAATAAATTATCATAGAAATTATGATGTGCTGTTTCACTTTGGGCCCCTACCCATGGAGTCCAGTATATATGGCCTGAATTCTGTGAAACCACAAGAGCTTTCCCTCTTCTAAGTTGTTCTTGTCAGGTATTTTGGTCCTACTGACACAAAACTGACAAAAACAATTCATAAATTAAACTTTATTATAGGTATGTATGTATAGGAAAAAACATTGCTGCATTGTATAGGGCTTGGTACTATCTGCTGTTTCAGCCACTGGCTAAGGTTCTTGGAACATTTCCCACATGGATAAGTGGGGGAATACTGAACATTTGTTTTTTATAGTTTTTGTTTCAAGGAGGTGTCTTTTTTATTTTTTAATTGGTACCAGGGATCCACGGATTAAACTCAGGGGTACTCAAACACTGAGACACATCGCCAGCCCTATTTTGTATTTTTATTTAGAATACTGAGTTGCTAAGCACCTTGCCATTGCTGAGGTTGATTTTGAACTCAGGATCCTCCCGCCTCTGCCTCCTGAACCACTGGGATTACAGGCGTGCACCACTGTGCCCGGCTTAAGAAGTTTTGAGATGGGTTTTTATATTGCACTTGATAAATGTATCCTTGATTTTTTAATATCATGGTAAATATTAAGGGAATTTTGTTTGTTATGTTTAGTATACAGAAAGGACTGTTTGCCAGGTGTTGAGATGGTAAAGGCCTTGATTAGGGAATCAGTGTTGAAAATGAAGAGTATTTCTTCATTAACCATTCATCCACTCACTCGATAAAAATTTATTGAATAACAACATTCATAGCACCAGGTTTGTGTGAGTGCTATCTATTATCTACCTATGGAAGTGCCAAAATTAATGTATACTTGTACTAAAAATATTTAAACCTTTTAGTATTGCCAGTGCATGAGCTAAAACTGAGATGCTCACTATACATATAAGGGAGATTAGTAAATTCAACAGACCTATGCTTCTCCACTTCCTGCAAAAGAAAACAAGAAGTAGGCCAAAATAAAAATAAACACCTGGGCGCAGTGGCACATGCCTGTAATCCTAGAGTCTTGGGAGGCTAAGGATCATGAGTTCAAAGCCAGCCTCAGGAAAAGCAAGGTGCTAAGTAACTCAGTGAGACCCTGTCTCAAAATAACATACAAAAAAGGGCTGGGAATGTGGCTCAATGGTTGAGTGCTCCTGAGTTCAATCCCCAGTACTACCCCCCCCCCAAAAAAAAAAAAAAACCCACCCAGTCTCCACACAAAAGAAACGAAGGACTCAGAGGAGCATGATATGATAGTTTAAGTGCAACTCTGGCTCAGAATGCCTAGCTTCAATTCATGTACCACCAATAGCCAAGTGAGACCTCTGGCAAATCCCTTACTTTAAAAAGGAGATAATAAGACAAATTACAACATGTTGCTCATATGTGTTAATGAAGTGAATCTATATAAAGAATAGCTTTGCCCCTTTATTCTATCGGTTGAAGATTTCCCTATAAGTTATATCTGCTGTGTTTCAGTTCCCAGGTTCCCAAGATGTATCTCATGTTCAGCACAATATATACTATTTTAATTAGAATTTAATGTCATTCTGTTTCCTAAATTTTCTATTTGGTCATCACAATGATTCCCCTTTTATTTTTGTTTCTGATAAAGGAAGCTTTTACAGGAGAACACATCTCTCTCTGTAAGTTGAGGTGTTAATTTAACCACAATTTGTCCTTGTATTAGGTCTTATTTATATAGGCAACCACATTGACCTTTTATTAGATACTTTGATTATTGTTACAGTCTTGTTGCTGTGTTGTTCTACTTCATCCCTTGATTTAATGTGTGATTTCCTCACAGATCACAAAGAAAAAAATCCTTGGTTTTAAGTTAAATACCTCCTCACAAATAGCAGTTTGGTTTGTTTAATATTTAATGCTCATACTTACATAGGCTTTTAAAAGAGATAATAGTAGTAAGAGTTTAAAAATGTAAAAATTTAAATACAGGGAAGACATTTAGAAGTTTTAGCCACAAAAACACTTGAAAATCTTACTTACATTGTTAGTCTTATACAAATGAATTGTTAACTTTTGGTGCATAATTTAGGATTTTCCATATCATTTATGTGTGTGTTTTTGCAGTGCTGGCAACTGAACATAGGACCTCTTGCATACTAGGCAAATTCTCTATCACTGATCTACATCCCCAATTCATCCTCAGTATATTTTGTCCTCCATTACCATAGTGCTAAACAGATAATAATTCTAGAACCCTGTGCAACACAGTGTCAAACACTTCTGTATAAAATATTGAGCACCCATGAAGTTATAGGTAATTAAATTAATATTGACAACACTTATGTAAACAGAGAATTGTGTTAGCATAGTGTAAACTGGCCAAATGCAAACAAATGTAGTGATTCCTTGATTTAGACTCACTATGAGAACATGGCTATTCAGTACTATAGCACTAGGTGGCATGATAGCTATATATTTGTAGAACAAATCCACTTTGCTAGGAGATTCAAATTGTTTTCTTAATGCCCCAGGCAAGATAGGCATTATTAAAACAATAGAATACCGCAGTGCTCCACTTTCAAACACCAGTAGTCTGTGAAAATGTATTCCCCTTTGCCATCATTGCATAAAGAGCATGGGAAGGCAGAATCCAAAATGTACACATTTACCTAATAGTCAAAGTTCTGAGATAAGTTTTTCATTAACCATCAGACTAAAAAACAATGATAGTAATAGATCTCAAACCTAAAACAATTTGTTGTACTTTGCATTTTTCAAAACTGTTCATATATTTTGTTTTATCTGATGCTCATAAAAAAGTCCATATTATAGAAGAGGGATGTAACAGAGATATTAAGTGATTTGCCCATTACTATATAGGCAGTAAAGTGATATAAAAATTAAAAGCAGGGTCTTCTGCCTGACAGAGAACTTTCACAGCTTTCACAGGAGGTGATGTCAGCTATTTCCCATAGGAAAAATTAACAATGAATGTAAATTTTAATTAAAAAGCAGGTGGAAGAATCTACCATTTGCTAGGGAGAAAAAATAAATCCACACCTATAGAGCAACTATACAAAATAAAGTTTCTTATTATTTGGAAGTATTTTCCTAACTACTTTGTGGCTCTGTTAAGTAAAGGTTATGGATAGTGGTAGAAAATATACCTGGATATCAGTCTAACCTGGAGGCAAAGTTAGGAGAAGATAGCAAGTAAGACAAAGTTAAAGTATTGGGAGAGTATTGGTGACAAGAAGGCCTCAGTAGTGGGTGTAACATCATTAGTGAGGTTTGGCAGCAGGTAGCAGAAATCCATAAACTGGTGTCCAGTTCCTGAGAGAATATGTGAGAATCAAAGGAGAAGGTCCAAGCTTTCAGGGCACTGTGCCAGGGAACACAGGCAGTGTTGCGAATTTAAAAGGGGTTGAGGTCTTTAACCCTTCATAACCCGGGGTAAGCTTCCTTTGTTCAGCAAAGTAAGCCAGAAGGGTCCACCTCAATGAAGATGTTAGATTGGGAAAGTGAAGGCCTCCGGAATTCCCTCCCCCACCTTCAGAAGACACAGGAACATACCGGGGAGCCTGGTCAGTGGTCAGCGCCGAAGCTCGTTTATTGAAAAGGTGGACAATGCTTTAAAATGGGCCATAGCCAATCAGTGACCAGCAGGGTGGTTATGGTTCTCACAATACATCATAGCCACGTCCCCTGCTTAGCTTATGTCTGTAACAGGGCGTGGTAATGTGGCAAGCAGCCAGAAAGCCAGAGCTTTTCCTGGCAGATAGTGACAAGGCAGGACATGAGAAATAAAGTAATAAAATAAAGGCTCACCGCCGGGGCGCGGTGGCGCACGCCTGTAATCCCAGCACTTGGGAGGCTGAGACAGGAGGATCGCGAGTTCAAAGCCAGCCTCAGCAATGGTGAGGAACTTAGCAACTCAGTGAGACCCTGTCTCTAATAAAATACAAAAAAAGGGCTGGGGATATGGCCCAGTGGTCGAGTGCCCCTGAGTTCAATCCCTGGTACCAAAATAAATAAATAAATAAAAATAAATAAATAAATAAATAAAAATAAAGGCTCACCTACTGTAATGGAATCAAACTAAGTGCTTGAATATAAGACATGAGAACAGCACCCACCATTACAACTTGGAATACTACTTCAAAAAGTCTAAGATGGAATCTCAGGAAATAAGCCTAAAATTCTCAATATTGTGTTCCATGTTCCACATGATGATCTCTTATGTTAGGGACAAATTTGTGGTCATAAGTTCAACATAAGAGATTCATTTACCATTCAAATTGGTCACTTCTGATAATTAATGGGAAATTGATTTTATTACACTGATGACTTACACATTCATTCTATATAAATGTGTATTATGGGAGGTAGGAAACATGCCTGAATAGGAGTACCCAGCACTCACATGCCTCTCCACAATGAAGAACCAAAGCATGTGTATAGCTACATATGGAGATGAGTGACCAGGGAGTATACTATAACTGGAGAAAAATAGAAACTTTACAAAAGCCAGAGAAGTGGGATAGCAACATCACAAGAGAAACAAAATATCCTGTCATCTGCTATCCCAGTTCCACTGCCAGGGGAATTGATTCTCCTCTCTACATGGGTAAAAAAGAGAGTCCTAGCAAACTTTCCTTTCTACATGGGTAAAAAAGAGAGAGTCCTAGAAAACTCTATCACTGAAGATAGTGGCCATCCTGGCTACTTGAAAGTTTCTTGGCTATTGTAGGCTTATAGCCAAATAAAAAAGCAAAAGTCAGTTTGACCTACTTCATCTTAAACATCTAGCAAAACAGTTGAAACTACATACATTGTAGTTTTCTGGCTCGATAGGTGGCTGGCTGTCTCAAAGGCCAGACTTCATTCTAGACACAAACCTATTGAGAGTGCTTTATGATAGGGAATGGGTATTGCAATGTGGAGTGAAGCAAAGAGTGCTGTCCTCAAGAACTGGGGAATCAAGGGAGACTGCTGTCTGAGACTAGCAGCAAGGCAACCTGATGTGGTTTCAAGTGGGTGCCAGGACTGAGGGCTGTTGCCTGCACAGTTTCTGTCCCCTTTGCCAGCTCTATGCATGGGCACCAGGTACTAACAAGGTGGACAGATAACTGAGATTCTAAGGCTTCCTCACCCACAGAGGTGTTCTGGGGAAGTTTCAAGCAACTCCACTACAGCTCTGGTTGTAGCCCTGGCCCCATGGCATACAGCTCTCATGAAGATTTGTAGATGACCTGTTCAATGCCGGGTATATTCTGCTCTTCCTTACACATGTGAGCATCCCAGATGAAAGGAATTTTACATAGTGCCAGCAGTGACCCACTCATACTTTATCCCTGGTGGGCACTACGAATGAAAGAACCTGGGGGAGAAAAGGCACCATCCATTGCTAGTCCCAGACAAGCACAGGTAGAGTGGGAAGTCCCACTCCAGGTCAGGTGTGTTCACTGTAGAGGCAGAGAGGTAATAACACAACTTTTGGTGCTATTTTATCTATATGAGCCATACAGCATACTGTGATTCCTGCCCTCTGAAGCACCTGGGCCTGCACCAGTGTCTAATCAGAAGACAAGGGCTTCAAGCCCCTTACCATTACTGAAGTGGCTTATATTGTTGAAAATGAGTGAAATTAATTTAGATCAGCTGTCATTTGATCAAAATAAACAGTCATTTTCAGTGTTATTTTTATCAAACCTTCTGCAAGTACACATATTAAATCATTCACTTTAAGTACTGTCTTATCAAAATCATGTCTTACATTTAAAATCTGTTTCTATTCAATAGATTTGTGTATTATTTTCATATTCTCAGTGGTATTATCCACAAGGATACTGATCATGAACAATTTTGTGGTACTTACTAATGTACAGAATCAATTCTCTCTAAAAATAGAATTTCAGTGGAAAAATTTTGTTTTTTCTTTCTTTTCCTTTTTTTTGTACATTGTTGTCCAAAGTATTTATTTAAATACTAAAAAATTAAAACAGCATTATCAAACACACATAGATGAAAACTTGTATTTTTTTCACATAAGAAATGTTCGGGTAGGGGATATAGCTCACATGCACAAAGCCCTGGGTTCAATCCCCAGCACCACTTAAAAAAGAAGGAGGAGGAGGAGGAGGAGGAGGAGGAGAAGAAGAAATGATCAAACCACTACAGCACAGATTTCAAAAAAAAAGATATTTATTTATTTGCTTTAGTTGTACACAATGCCTTTATTTTTATGTGGTGCTGAAGATCGAACCCTGGTCGCATACGTTCTAGGCTAGTGCTCTACCGATGAGCCACAACCCCAGCCCCAGCACAGATATTTGAAGTAGCTTTTATATAATAAGTCTCTCTCTTTCTCTTTTTTTTTTTTTGGGGGGGGGTACCGGGGACTGATCTCAGGGGCATTGGACCACCGGGCCACAACCTCAGCCCTTTTTTGTATTTTATTAGAAACAGGGTCTCACTGAGTTGCTAAGTGCCTTTCCATTGCTGAGGCTGGCTTTGAACTCATAATCCTCCTGCCTCAGCCTCCCAAGTGCTGAGATTACAGGCATACGCCACTACACCCAGCTTATAATAAGTCTCTCATGGCAAGATTGCCAAGCCTATATGCCGTGACTGCTGTGTTACTTATTAATGGGGCCGAGGTCTAAAGCTACCCCCCTTTTTGGGCCCTAAAAGGGGGTTCTTTCTGCCAGCAGAAAGAGTTAAAGTAGCTTACCTGGCGAAGATAGGCTTAGCAGGCAAAAGTCGCCGAGTGTCTCTATCCCCACCTGATTGATGGACACCACGCCACACCCGGGGAGTTTTGGTAGAAAGCAATGCCAAAAACTCAAATTTATTGAACAGTGAACTGCGCTTATATAGGCCTAAAAATAACCAATCCTTGACCAGCAGGGCGGTTCCGGCTCTCACGATATGTCATAGCCACACCCCCTTGCTTAGCCCTGGTCCTCCAAAGGGCGTGGTAAGCAACCAGAGCCCATCCCCTTGGCAGACCGCATCCGGAAAGTCCCAACACCTATATAGTTTTTACATATGATTCACATATTGATAACCTATAATTTTTCAAGTTTCTTATTGAAATAATAAATGACTGCCTGGTGTTCAAGGTACAGCATGGTAACAAAGAAACTGAATAGCAGGAAGGGCTTGGTGTTAAACACTGCTTCGGCTAAAATGTAGATAAAGATTAGTCTGTTTTGCCTTCAGTTTCTCAAAGGGATCTCTGCATGGTGCCTTAAAATGAAAGTCTTAGGTACACATGTGTATGAGAAAGAGAATCAGAGAACCAGTTTCTTCCTATTTTTATTTTATTTAACCATATGTGGCTGCGAGGACTATTTTAATTGCATATGTATGTCACATCATAGTAAATGAGACAAGTACAGAAGATGCAAATACAATGGAAGGTCCACATACATATATAGAACAATTTCAGTGCAACTATTGATAACAAGGTTTTGTTATAAAATGAACAAATGTAAAGCAGTGCTCAGAAATTTAGGGGAACTTCTCTTAAGGACAGAAGCTAGCCTTCTTCAATGGGCAAATAAGTTGAAGCATCAGTATAATTCTAGGACAATAAAATATAAATAGGCAAGTAAT
This sequence comes from Tamias sibiricus, assembly GCA_025594165.1. Classification (NCBI taxonomy): domain Eukaryota; kingdom Metazoa; phylum Chordata; class Mammalia; order Rodentia; family Sciuridae; genus Tamias; species Tamias sibiricus. The sequence goes on along the minus strand of CM046667.1, from coordinate 51,446,059 downwards.
AAATTGGAAAGGAATTCTTGCACAACAGAAGCAAACCAGTGTCATCTAGGTAAATTGAGGAAAACATGTGCTGGAAGAAGATGAAGAGTAGGTAGAGGACAGAATAAGTAGTTTCTTGTAGCTCATAGTGAAAACAATGAATTTTTTTTTCAAAGTGAAATAAAAAGCAGTTGAAGCATTTTAAATGTCTGTTGTTTGATTTTTCTTTTGTCAAGATTGCTCCAGTTTCCATGTGGTGAAAAGAAAGAAAGTTTGGTCAAGTGAGAGCAAGGACTGCAAGAGTCAATGACAATAGCCAAGGAAAGAAAAGAAAATCTTTCCAAAAGGTCAAAGAGAATGGAGTGTACATGGGAATGTCATTTTTTTTCTGTCTTTGCCTAAAATCTGTGTGTTCATTGTTCAATACAATCCTAAACAATGTTTCTTGCAGACAAAGGTCCTGCTCTAATGGCAGGCTGTCAGGCTGCAATGCCACCCCAATCTCAGAAAAATAGAGAAGAGATTTTAAAAATGCAAGGTCTCCATTCATTCTATTTTGTTGCTTAAACTTTGTATTTATGGTGAGATGAATATATGTAATAGAAAATGAAATGGTATGCAATGGCAGCACTTCTTTTCTTTCCTGAAGGAAATATCATAAGCAGTACCATCCAAATCATTCTGCAAAGCGGAATCATATTTTAGTGGGTTAGATATTTATCAGGCTGCATTTTGTATTTTAGCCTCAACAGCCATTAAAGGCAGAAAAATTGAGTGTCTTGTATAGAAGAAGATGCATATCTTCAAAATCATTTTGACTCTCCACTGGAGCTTTCAAAGTTCATATTCATAACAATAGTATAAATGTGAAATAATATAACTTGGCACTAGAGTAACAAATGGATTCCCTCAGCTATACTGATGATGATGCATGTTATCTTTCTTATTTATAGAAAATAATATGAACATGGCATTATGAGTCACCTTCACACTCCTATGCTATTCTTTCCTCCTCACATCAGCCCACATCAATAAGATATTGCCTACAAAATAACATGCCAGTACAATTCCCATTTATTTCAGTATTGAATCTCTCTTATTTATGGGAAGGAAGAAATCAGGTAGAATGAACATGCATCTACTCAAATGGAGCTGACTTCTCAAGCTGATTTAGTTTTTCTAATTCAATAGTAAATGAAAAATCCCCTACTTCTTATGCCCCATTTGAGTTAAACTCAGTGGCACAACATGTATTTTTATTCCTATAGAAAATTTCTGTCTCATTTTCCTATCAGACTTTAACCTATAAATTTCAGAAAATAGGTAACTTATAAATATTCCATAGTATTGTATATACTGATCATTTATATTACAGTACTCTTAAAGAGTCTGAGAAATAGCTGTGTGCTAAGATAGAATAAGAGGTTATCCTTTAAAAGTGCTATCACCTTCACCAATATTTTCCAAAGTACCATGTCATTGCTAACTATGCAACATTATCATTTGCTACATGGTTCCCAAAATAGTGGAGTTGATGTTTTGAGTCTCTGAAAGAGCTTAATCTCTTTATGTTAGATTGTCCAAAGTTATTAACACAATGCAGATTGAAAGTAAAACATGTTTGTCATTGATAAAGACTATAACAATAAAACTCATTCATAAAATTTTCTATTTGAAAATTTGAGGAAAATTCTACTGAACTGTTTTGGACTATACACATGAGGAAGAAGTCAACTAATACTGTGTCTTGATTCATTAAAAAAATTCTATCTGTGTTCAGGAGTTAATCTACCTCCTCTTGTACAGAATAAGATCAGATCTAGGGGAAAGCTACTAATACTTCTGTAATGTTGCTGAGTCTTGGGTCACCAATTCAAATGTCATTGCATTGGAGTACTAAGTCCCAAACAAGTAACAGAGGTGGATATTTGAAATGTGTCTGTAGGGTAGAATGCATGGTTTTACAAAATTCTGGGGACTGAAGTGTGCCTGATTTTTCTAACCAACTGTATATCTTAGGCAAAATTTAAGGGAAATTTAAAGCACTTCCCTTGACTTTTCTCCACCCCTGAATCATTTAAGGAATTACCCAGTAAGTCAGAATTAAAGGTATATTACTTGCTATGTAAGATGCAGGGTGCTTTTCTTTTTAAGTAATTTTGGATAAGTTCTCACAATTGTGATCCCATTGGTGTACATGCTTTCCTGTTCTGTGTTTCATAGAGCCAGAACTATCAGAGCTAGAGCCACTCCATGAATTCATTCCATTCCATAATATCTTTTTGAGGTAACAATGAGACTGGAGACATCTACCTGCCCAATTTTCCTTTTACTCTAGAGATACTTAGATAGAAGCTTTCTAAACTTCACAAGGATCACAAAAAGAAAAACAAAAGCCAAACTTATTTTCATGGGAAGCCTTAAGTAGGGAAAAACTTACAAATTGAACAGTATAGTTAATTTAAAAATCAGAATATAAATCAAAAAGATTTGTTCAGGGCCAGGGTTGTAGCTCTGTGGTAGAGCATTTGATCCTCAGCACCATATAATAATAAATAAATAAAGGTGTTGTGTCCATCTATAACTAAAAATATTTTTTAAAAAATTGTTCAAAAATATTAGGATGGTTTAACATTCCATTATCAAAGAATATATAATAGGTCAGTGAAGAAGTATTATGTGATGATTTGTTATTTTATGAACTTGCATGGTAACAATCTTTCTGTCGAACAGTTAGTCACTCAGTGATGAGACAACTCAGTGTTGGTCCTGCATAGATTTCTCTGTGCTTGTAAACTTTGCAGTCATTTGTGTAGAAAAGATTCTGGGGACTTTGAGGAGTTTAGACTAATGAAACAAATATGAATAGAGTGAGGAGTGAAGAATGCAGTCAAATGGGGGTAATAGGACAGAGTATGCACATTTAGGCAATTAGCATTCACAAGAACAGGGTCAGAGACATGGGGCTTGGATGGTATAAAATATGCCTTCTGTTTAAAAGAGCTGAGATAATTAAAAACATTCAAGCAGGGTTTTATGCACTAAAGACAACAAGGCACAAAACAATCAGAAAGACTAAAAGATAAGACTTTGATTTAAAGATCATTGGGAGTCCAGAAAGAGAAAGAAATGGTAAATTAAGATAAATATTGTGGATTATCTGGTATTGGGTCATTAATGACCCAAGGGTGCTTAATGGGCCAAGTGCAGAAGTTGGGGGATTTAATGCTGGGGATTAAATAAAGGTGACAGGAAAAACTGAAGGAACACAAGGTAGGTAGGATAATGCAAATTGGCACTATATCTGAAGTACAAGAATAAAGAGGAAACTGAAGGACACTCTGTGCTTAGACACATTTTTCTACGTCTATAAAACTGAGTTTATCTGTTCCTGATTTTTAAAATAATTCCCTTTAACAAATGATTAAATTTAATAAAATCTGATAGGATAAATGAAATAAACTTTAGCACATATCATTTATTCAGTAAATAGCAATCCTGTTTTCTTTGCCAGTATCTAATAAAATATTTTTATGAAAAATGTAACAGTAGACAATCGAGAACTGTGAATATTTTCCTTCACACATGCTTAGTGTCTTAGTCATTAATGCCAACTATTTGCCAACTATTTCCTGCTTTCTGCCTCCTGGAACAAGGTAGGATTGCATTTCTCTGCTCCATTTGATTCGTGGGGTTATGTGACTAATTTGGTCAGTCGTCTGTGAAAGGAAGTAAGGTATGTCATATACCCTGTGTCACACCAACTGACCAAATCAGAACCATCACCTTGTGTTATTTAGTCATGAGCACAGCTTCTCTGCCAACAGCCCAGAGAAAAAACATGTAGCAAATGCATAACAAAAGCATAGCAGGCATGTAGCACAAGTGAAAAATAAATATATGTTGTTTTCTGCAATTGGAATTTGGGATTTTTGTTAACTGTGGCATAACCTATCCTAGCATCGTTGACACACATGAGCACATTTCAGTGTAGGTAGGAATAACAGGACTCAGCACACTGCAATCCACAGTTCCATGGGCAAAGATCAAAAGATAAAAGGCTTGGAGTATTGAAACTAGACAAAACGTCTCCCACTCAGCAGTAAAATATAAATTCACAAATGTGTAGAATACAAAGACACAGAGACAGAAGAACGATATAATTTTAGAGCAGCAGCAAAAACAGCAGGAGATGTATTAAAGGTTAAGAGCTTTGTTCATTAGAAATAGAACTTAAGAAAAAGTGGAGTTCGTGGGAGCAGTGGCTTATGATGTTATGGGATCTGGGGAGTTGTAGTTGTGACTGTTGGACAAGCCAGAAACACAGATCTTAGTGAAAAGCCACTAGCTGCTGCCTGCATATCTTATATGAATAGTAGGTAGATCATGCTTACTAATTGTGTTTATATTGTTGTTTCTCTTTTGAGGCCTGTAAGGTACAATTCGACCCTTTGTGGTAGGAATGTATTATTTTAATATGGAAGAACAACCCTGATGCCAGTCATTCAAAGAAGAGAAGGGTTTTCAGATAGGATATAGCTTCATTGAAGGTATCTTTGTGAATTTATAAAACCAATATATGATCAAATTGTAAATTTGAATTAAAATACCCTGTGCCTTTCAGGAATGTTTTCATATACCAATATAGCATCTGGTGACAAGTAACTATGAAACTTTGGGTCACTTCTTTGTCCTAACCTCATTTCTTCTTCAACATATTTATATTAGTCATCCTCATGTTTAATTTTTATAAAGTACTGTTTTTTTCCTCTTCATCTTATCTCAAGAGTATCATGTTTAGACTTTAGGATTTAAGGCACAATCCTTAAAGAGTTTATATTTCAGTCTCACCTTTGGTTTACATTTTAGCAAAAGTCTGAAACAGTATAGAGGTGTCTAGCCCCCCAGTTACTTAATTTTGATTAGAACAAAGAATAAAAGCAGGTACAAGATGATCTGAATCTGAAGAACTTCCATTTCTTACTGTAAAATAGGACGTTTCCTATTGCTATATGACCTGAATAAGATGGTGTTTTAAACATTTTTGATGTGTAAATGGGAAATCAAAATATTGCTGTTATACACCAATTTCCCTTTCACACAATTCATGAAAATTTTTTCCATTCAGAACATCATCATTTTTAAGGTAGGATATTTCTTTTTGTGTTCATAGCACATGTGATTCAATGGCATTTACTTAAAGTGAAGAAAATGTAAAAAAGAAAAAAATAAGGTTGTTAGCCGCCGGAAAGGGATTGCAGCCTGGAACGGCAGCGCCGCGGGAAGGAGTCCGGAGACAGGATGGAGACGAAAAAATTCTTTAATCTTTCTGTCTCTGTCTCTTGTAATTTCTAACACTACATACACACTCTCACAAAAAACCAACCATGTACTCTTACAAGAAACTACAATGTATCTATACAATAGCGATAACCCTGTCCTTTCACTCTCACAAGAAACCAAGCCACGTACTCTTACAAGAAACTACAATATATCTATACAATAGCGATAACCCTGTCCTTTCTCTCTCTGGTCTCATCCCATGCGCCCCCGAGCAGGAATGGTGCTTGCTCGATCTGCCGAGTCACTCCTCAAATCTCTCGAGATCTTGGGCCAAGTCCCGTGAGACTACGGAAGGCGACAATGCCCAAAAATGTCAATCTGCTGAGTCATTGCTCAAATCTCTCGAGATCCTGGGCCAAGTCCCGTGAGACTACGGAAGGCGACAATGCCCAAAAATGTCTATGGCCCATAGTCAACCGCAATCTTAGCTATCTCCCCAAACAGGGCTCCTGCATTTCCCCCTTTTGTTTTAAAAGAGGGGATGCTCTAGGACGTCTATGTGCAACCAACATTCTTACCCGTCATTGGATAATCAAGGCTGTGCCCTTGACTCCTGTCTTAGGTTGATATGTCGGCCACATGAGACTGTCCCGTGCGACTGTGCCTGTCTTAGGTTGTCCCCCTCTGGGGATCTTACCCGTCATTGGCTAACCAGCCATCCAATGGAGCCCTTTAGGATCGACTGTGTAAGATGACTAACAGCCGTCCAATTGGGAGAAGATGCTGCGGCTTTAAGGCGACAAGCCTTTTGGTGACAAGTCAAATTGCATAGCATATCAAATTCTTTAAACAAATCAGCTGCCCTAAGTTCTATCAAGTAACACAGTGAGTTCTCTAAACAAATACCCGCAAGGTACTGTTCCATGAAGTCCCAAACAATGAAAGATCAAAATGTCCACTTGTTATAACACGTAGATCTAGGAGGCCCCATGCATGCAGAGCAGAGGCCACACTGCTGGTGAGGTTGTTTGACATTTGAGCAGCAGGGATGCTTGCAGCGACCGCGATCCCTGCAGCTGTAGAAGCAGCCGTCTTTTTTATGTCTAGACGATGCCACCGGCAAATCTTCAGGGCCCGCTATCTAGAGACTGAAGCATCAATTGTTAAAGGAAAGGCAGTGCTATTCCAGCACTGAGTCAAGAGGCGAGTTGTCAAACTAAATAATAGAATTATTAGATTGGAAAAATAAGTTGATTTCTGCTCACACACATTGCAGCCTGAGCTCCCACAAACATAAGCTGGCAAAATATCATATTTAGAACAAAACAAAGAAAGACTGAGGGTAATTACTGCATTAAAGATAGATTAAAGAAAAACTAAAAGCACTTTGGAGAAATAATTTGTTAGCTGGAACTCTCGAGTTTCTGCATACACAGCAGTCCTTTACCTGTTGAAATAATTGAAATTAATCATTTATTAAACAAATGAAGTTAATAACAAATAAGCAACCTCATGTCAAAACACCAAAATATCAGGTTATACAGCCCTAGTCATATTTTTTGCTAAAGAGAAGTCCCTGGGACACCTATAAAAAAAAAAATTGAAGGTACCTTCACTTATTAAATTATTTACCCATTTTGAATACTCTTAAACTTAAATGAATTAGAGTTATTTGGATCCATATATATATATTCACAAGCGCTTTGTTATTTTTGATGTCACACTGGACAGACGCACATACAAACATATATTTGTGACGTCACATTAACATGAAATTTAGACAAATACACAAATAAACACATATATAAAAAGTAAAAAATATATATATATATAATTGTGTGCACACTAAAGAGAGATCTCTTCGTCCCAGCTGGGAGGAATGACACTTAAGTTGTGACATATTTTGAAGGACTCTTTTAAGGGAATCATTCCATATCTTCATCATGGTCCTCTTGATTTTGTACCTTTTTTATTAATCTTGATTCCTCAACAACTTCATCTTGATCCTTTTGATGTGGTACCTGCTTTATTAATCTAGATGGTATCCATATTGGAGAGGATTCATGCTTTGGAAAGACACAAACAGATCCTCTCCCCCAAATTAATACTGGATCCGGACCCTTCCATGTACCTGAAAGAACATCCTTCCAGTAAACCAAAGGTTTATGTTGTTGATGTGGGTTCCAATGTCTGTCTCCAGCAGAATAACCATCAGAGTCTAAAGTTAAAAAATTTAAAGTAAACAGGGCAACTGCCAATCTGTCCTTAGGATTTTTCCAGTTTCCTTCTTTCTGTTTTAACAACATAACTTTTAGTGTGCGGTTTGCTCTTTCAATAATGCCTTGACCCTGAGGATTGTATGGGATGCCTGTTTTATGGGATATGTTGAATTTTGCGCAAAACTGTTTGAAAGATGAGGACGTATAAGCGGGACCATTATCTGTTTTAAGCATTTTGGGGATGCCCAATGCAGCAAAAGCTTGTAAACAATGAGATGTGACATCTTTAACTTTTTCTCCGGAATGTAAGGAAGCAAAAATCATGCCTGAGCATGTATCTATGGTTACATGAATAAATTGCAATTTTCCAAAGCTTGGCTCATGAGTAACATCCATCTGCCACAAATGATTGGGCATTAATCCTCTAGGGTTAACACCAAAATGAGGATTGGGCAAATGTGTTATACAAGATTTACAATCTTTTACAATTGTTCTGGCTTGCTCCTTTGTGATTTTAAACCTACGTTGCAAGGTGGTGCTGTTGACGTGAAACTGGGAATGAAATAAAGTAGCTTGTTGTAGTGCTGAAAGTATAAATATTGTTTTTGTAAGTTCATCTGCCTTTTGATTACCTTCATGGAGGGGGCCAGGCAAATTAGTATGTGCTCTAATATGGCCTACGAATAGAGGTTCTTTTCTTGCCCACAAAAGTTTTTGTATCTGATAAAACAATTTAAAGGCTGGAGTATGAGGTGCTATTGGTCCTGCTAACTCTAATTTTGGGACGGCTTGTACAATATAGTGGCTATCTGAAAAAATGTTTCTGGGCTGGTCTCTAAAATGTTCCAGAGCTCTTACCACAGCTTCCAATTCCACTAGTTGAGCTGATTTGTGTGCAGTTATGTAAGTCATATTTTCTTTTGTAGTGACTACTGCAGCAGTACCATTTGAGGACCCATCTGTAAATACATTAAATGCCTTAGGAATAGGTTGATTTTTTATTACCGGTGGAAATATAATAGGATGATTAATACAAAAAGATAATATAGGAGACTTAGGAAGGTGATTATCAAAATTTGCAGAGGTAGAGCATCTAGCTATAGCCCAGTCATTATCATTGAAGCATAAATATTCAATCTGTGACGATGAATAGGGAGTAATAATAGTAGCAGGGTGAATGCCAAATATTTTAGTAGAAGTTTTAAGTCCTTGAAGAATAAGTTTAGCCACCATGGAGGTATATGACTCAATTATGCTTTTAGGAGAGACAGGCAAATGTATCCATAATAAAGGCCCTTGTTGCCAAAATACTCCTGTGGGTGTATATTGTGAAGAAATAATAATCAATATCAGCGGTTGAGTTAAATCAAATCTGTCACAATGAGCTCCTTCTATGGCTTTTTCTACTACCTTTAAAGCTTTCCTAGCATCAGGAGTCAATGTTCGCGGTGAGGATGGATCAGGGGTCCCCTCGAAGGATATCAAATAAAGGTTTTAATTGGCCAGTAGTGAGGTTTAGTGTAGGGCGAAGCCAATTAATGTCTCCCAGTAGTTTTTGGAAATCATTGAGGGTGGTTAAATGTTCTTTATTTATTAAAATTTTTTGGGGTCTAACAAAAGTATCCATGATTTTAAATCCTAAATATAATATGGGAGATCTGGTTTGAACTTTTTCTTCTGCTATATATAATCCGTATTTTTTAAAATTTTCTACCATGTCACTGAATATATTAAATAAGATTTTTTGATTAGGGTGGGCCAGTAAAATATCATCCATGTAATGTAGACACATGAGGTTTGGATATTTATTTTTAATGGGTTGGATAGCCTTGTCCACATATATTTGGCATATGGTGGGGCTATTAGCCATTCCCTGCGGCAAAACCTTCCATTGATATCTCTGATCAGGGCCATTATTGTTAATAGAAGGAACTGAAAAAGCAAACCTGGGGGCATCCAGAGGATGTAGGGGAATAGAAAAGAAGCAATCCTTTATATCAAGACTAATAACATGGAAATTTTTTGGAATAGCTATAGGATTCGGAAGTCCAGGTTGAGTAGGGCCCATGACTTGCATGGTTTTATTAATTTGTCTAAGATCATGTAATAATCGCCATTTTCCTGATTTTTTCTTGATCACAAATATGGGGAATTCCAGGGAGAGGTGGAATGTTCTATATGTCCTGCTTTTAATTGTTCCTTAACTAGTAGGTGGGCCGCTTGTAATTTCTCTTTAGATAGGGGCCACTGAGGGACCCACACTGGCTTATCAGAAAGCCATGGTATTTTCAAAATTATTTTCTCAGTGGCCCCAAAGAAAAATGTCTTTTTCCTATATGATAATGATTTCTTTTAGGGTTAAGCTTACCCTGTACTTTTTGATGATTTCTTTTAGGGTTAAGATTACCCTGTATGTTTTTACATTTAACACCTGCAGGTTTGGTTGCAAGGTGTACTCCCATTTGTTGTAAAATATCTCTTCCCCATAAAGTAACCGGTAGATTAGGTAAAACATAAGGCTGAAATGTGCCTTTATGTCCTTCATCATCCTCCCATTTTAAAATTACCGCACTTTTTTCTGGGAGGTTATTATATCCCAAGCCTCTTAAACTGGTTGAAGCTTTTTGTAGAGGCCAGTGTTTGGGCCATTGACGTAAATTAATGATGGAAGAATCAGCTCCAGTATCTATAAGACCCTCCATTTCTATTCCTTGGATTCTTATTTTACACATAGGCCTCCTTGTACAGTCCCGAACCCAGCAAACCATGGGTTTCGAATCAGTGGAACAAAATCCTCTATTGTTCCTATTTAGAGGCATATTCATTTTAAATGAATTATGTAAATTTGGAAGGAGGAGCAGCTGAGCAATTCTATCTCCCTGATTAATAGAACTTATACTTTGGGGTGAGCTAAGCATTATTTTTATTTCCCCTTTATAGTCTGAGTTTATTACGCCTGGGGTCACTTGCAAACCTAATAAGCTTTCAGGACTTTGCCCGATAATAAGTCCTACAGTCCCTGAGGGAAGAGGTCCCCTGACTCCTGTGGGAATCAGTTGAACCCCCATTTCAGGTGTTAACACTATTCGGGCGGTGGAACAGAGGTCTAATCCTGCATTTCCTCCTGTTCCTCTGGCGAGGGAGTGGATGGGTAATAGGGATTGTGTCGGGGAAGCATCTGAGTGGATGCTTGAGGATACTCCTCCTCCAATGCCTCGTACATTTGTGGGCCCCGGGGCATTGGGCCCCGTGCCCTGTTTTTTGAATTCCTGAACAAAGGATTTCCATGGATGTCAAATTTTGAATAGCATTTATTGGCCCAATGATTTCCTTTCTTACACCTGGGGCAGCAACCTGGAGTACGGTATGAATTTGGTCTTATTTCTCTTTGGGGATTTTGCCTAGAATAGCCTGATTGATTATGATAATTTTGCCTAGAATATCCTGATTTATTATAATGTCTATGTTGAGCCCTTGTAAAATTTTGAGGGGCAGCATCTCTCACAGCTGCTGCAATCACATTCCCTGTGACAAAGGCATCATTTACATCTTTACATAGTTGTATATATATGGAAAGATCCTTTTTATTTGTCCATGGCCTGATGACTTCCTGGCAATATTTATTAGCATTTTCGTACGCTAATTGAATAACTAATGGCATAACTTGATCAATGTCTCCAAAAACTCTACCTGCAGTTCTCAAAAGTCTATCAGCAAATTCAGCATATGGTTCATTAGGTCCTTGAATTACTTTGGACAAGCTACCTTGTAGATCCCCAGGTCCTTGTACAGTTTTCCATGCCTTTAAGGCAGCTGCATTTATTTGAGCATATACTCCTGGGGTATAATGTTTTTGATCCTGTATGTCAGCGAATTGCCCTTCTCCTGTGAGCATTTCTATATTATGGTCTCCAAACCCCGCATCTGCATTTCTTTTAGCTGTTTCTATACAAAGTTCCTGAAATTGCGATCGCCAAACCAAGTATTGTCCCCCACTTAATGTTGCTTTACATAGACGTTTCCAGTCTGCGGGGGTTAAGCTAAAGGTGTTAAGGGACTCCAATATACTCAACGTGAAAGGAGCTTGGGGTCCATAAGTCATTACTGCCTCTTTGAGATTTTTTATTGTTTTGAAATCTATTGGCTGGTGGCCCCTCTGTCCATTTTCATATTCAAATACTGGCAGTTCCCAATGTATCTGTGAGTTACCCTCGAGAGCGCATAAGCGCTCAGAAAGACTTTTTATTTCTATTTCTAGGGTATGCAAATGTCTAGTGATACCCTTCATATTTTCTGTAATCGATTTCACCCATGGGGGAGTAGAGGACACAAGTTCCTCCACTTGATGATCCCTTATCTTGGTCTTCCTTAATTTCCTTTTATTCATTTTCTCAAAATCACCTTTAGTTAATTCCTCCTCACTACTACTACTCTCATTGGTCCTAACTGACTCAGTAACATCCTGAGTCCCAGGTTCAATTGAGACCATGTATCCTTGAAATATCTCTAATAAATCTTGAATAGCTTTAGCAGCTCGGATCTTTGTAATTTTGGGGACACTTCTAATACTCTCCTTACTGGTCTTAGTTGACTCAGCGGAATCTACGCTTTTATGATTGCCTTCACTGTTTTCTAAATCCTCCTCACTAACGACAGACTCATCCATATCAAAGAATTCATCAAGAGCCTCGTACACTTGGGTCTTAGTTATTTTCGAACCCATTTTAACCGCTCTGACTAGAGACTCCTGCGAGGTTTCTCAGTTCTTACCTGCCGTGCTGAATTCCCCGTACGGGCCACCAACTGTTAGCCGCCGGAAAGGGATTGCAGCCTGGAACGGCAGCGCCGCGGGAAGGAGTCCGGAGACAGGATGGAGACGAAAAAATTCTTTAATCTTTCTGTCTCTGTCTCTTGTAATTTCTAACACTACATACACACTCTCACAAAAAACCAACCACGTACTCTTACAAGAAACTACAATGTATCTATACAATAGCGATAACCCTGTCCTTTCACTCTCACAAGAAACCAAGCCATGTACTCTTACAAGAAACTACAATATATCTATACAATAGTGATAACCCTGTCCTTTCTCTCTCTGGTCTCATCCCATGCGCCCGAGCAGGAATGGTGCTTGCTCGATCTGCCGAGTCACTCCTCAAATCTCTCGAGATCTTGGGCCAAGTCCCGTGAGACTACGGAAGGCGACAATGCCCAAAAATGTCAATCTGCTGAGTCATTGCTCAAATCTCTCGAGATCCTGGGCCAAGTCCCGTGAGACTACGGAAGGCGACAATGCCCAAAAATGTCTATGGCCCATAGTCAACCGCAATCTTAGCTATCTCCCCAAACAGGGCTCCTGCATAAGGTAAAGCCTCACATTACATCATTCTCTTCCTCCATGTCCCAGTCATGGGGCTTCAGTATAATATCGGGTCCTAATCTCTTCCTGTAAATGTTTGGATAGTGCAAATTTGTGCAGTGTGAGTTTGCATTTTAGCATTTTAAATGGGAAATATAGTAATTTGTTCCCAGCCCATACAGACACCAACCAACTTCTCTAATAACATAGACCATCAAGGATTTTTAAAACAATACATATCTGTCATAAAATCTGCTCCTTAAATATTTAACTTCATGTACTCTTTAATGGGTATGATTATGTACAGTTTATTGCAGTAATTCACAGTAGTGATAATAAATGACATTTCTTTCTATATTTCAATAAGCATATATTCTAAGGTTAAAGAGCAATGCAATAATATATAAAAGAGACTAACTGACTAAATACCAGCAACATATGCCTAGGGAAATAAAGTTATTCTTGTTAATATTTGCTATAGCAAAGGGAGCTACACCCCAGGATATCTTAGAAGCATCTCAAAAAGAACTTGGGCGGGGGTCTTCTTATAAGATGAGAGCTTGTGCTTGTTCCAAGGAAGATACAAGAAATCAGGGTCCTGTTGTGGATTAGATGTCATCAACAGGATTGATCAGTGGTTACATATAATGTATATGAAATATTTCATGGTGATGGTAGCATAATGCAGGACTCTAGTTAACATTTGCAAAGAAGCAGTAGTTACTCACAGGTGTCAGAAAATGTAATTATATAGTTTCTTTTGTGTTTACTGAGTGAATTTGTCTCTGTCTTGTTCCAAATATGGTTGCTGAATGACTTTATTTGAAAATTTTTTTTTAGATTCTGTTTAGTGCTGTACATGTTCAATTAGAAATGCCATGGACTGCCAACCATTGTTTGAATTTTTCACTGTCTGATTTATACCTGAGTTATTACTGTTACCAACCTTTTTGCCAGAAGTATATACAGGGGCTCCTGAAAGGCTAATGCACAGGAAAGCGTGATGAAGGTGATAATATGCAATAAGTTTAAACAATGTGAACAGCAGACATGACTCTATCAGAACAGCCAAGACTGCAACATAATTTGTATGTCTCTTGTGGGTTCTCCTCAAAATAAGTCCATATGTACTTTAAAATTTTATTTTAATTGACAGTAATTATATATATATATATATATATATATATATATATATGGAGTACAATGTGATATTTTGATATATTACATTGTAGAATGATTAATTCAATTACCATATTCATCACTTAACATACTTGTAATATTTTTGCAGCAAGAACATAAAAAATCTATTTTAGAAATTTTTTTTGTTTTATTTTTTCTTTTTAAGTGGACAGATAAAATTGTATGTATTTATTGCATGTGACATGATATTTTGAAATATATTTACATTGTGGAATGATTAAGTCTACCTAATTAGCATACATTACCAGGCATATTTATCATTTTGTGGTAAGAACACAAAACATCCACTCTCTTTGCTTTTTCCAATAATATAATATATTGCTATTAGCTATATTCACTATGTTGTACAACAAATCTCTTGAATGTATTCCTCCTATTTGAGTGAAATTTTGTATCCTTTGATCAATCTTTATGCCAACAACCCCCAACTACCCCAGAAGGTAAATTAGTATAACCATTATGGAACGCAGTAATTTTTTGGAGGGCTCCCCCAAATTAAAGTAGAATTAACATGTGATGTAGCAATCCTACTACAAGGTTTATATAAAAATGAAATTAAATCGGTATGTTGAAGAGGTATGTGCACTGTCATTTTGTTACAGTATTATTAAAAGAGCCAAGATATGGAATCAACCTAAGTTTCCTCCAACAAATGAGTAAATAAACCGGTACATATGTAAAATTGAATAGTATTTAGCCATAAAAAGAAGAAACTTATAGCAATTTTTTTTTGGGAGGGTACCAGGGATTGAACCCAGGGGCACTTAATCACCAAGCCACATCCCCAGCCCTTTTTCATATTTTATTTAGAGACAGGGTCTTGCTAAGTTGCTTAGGGCCTTGCTTAGTTGCTGAGGCTGGCTTTGATCTCGCAATCCTCCTGCCTTAGCCTCCCAAGCCATTGGGATTACAGGTGTGCACCACTTTGCCTGGCCCCTTTTAGTAATTTTTAATACACATTATTAATCAACATATTCCCTTTCTTTATCCTCCTTTCATTCATACCCCTGATCACCACCATTCTATTTTCTTATTTTTATGAGTTTTAACTTCTTTCAATTACACATGAGATCATGTAGTATTTGTCTTTCTAAATACACATGTATTTCTAAACGGTGATACTGAATTTTGTCTAAAAGTTTTCAAATCATTAGGGGCAACTATTTTGATAAAATGAATTGTTATAAGAGATGCTTGAACTTCAACTTTCTACCTGTAAAAATCTTCATTCAATGAGGACAAGAAATTCGTCAACTACCAATATAGGTTGAATATTTCTGATATGAAAATCTAAACTCCAAGTTGCTGGGGAATCCAAAAATTTTTGAATGCTGAGATGATGTCACAAGTTTAAAATTTTACACCTGACCTTATGTGACAGCTTGCAGTAAAAAATGCAGGCAAACTAAAAATATTGTGTGAAATTATTTTTAGGCTATGTGTTTAAGGTACATATAAAACATAAATGAATTTTATTTTTAAACATTGTTTCCATCCACAAGGTATCTCATTATGTATATGCATATTTTGAAAACTCAAATTTGAAACACTTCTGGTCTCACGCATTTCGGATAAGGGATATGTACCTGTAGTATAAATTCTCTAAAGTAGTATATTGCTATATAAATCATTTAAGCAAGGAGTAGAAAGTTAATTGGTAGGGACTAGGAGGAAGAAGGCAATGGAGAGGTATTGGTCAAAGGGTGCAAAATTTCAGTAATTCAAGTTGAATAAGTCTTAAAGATCTACTGTATAGTGCAGGGTCTATAGGTAACAATATTGTATTATACACTTAACATTTTTCTACAAGGAGAACTAGTGTTCTTTTTTATTCTTCTAATGCCGAGGATGGAACTCAGGGTCTTGTGCATGCTAAACGTGTGCTCTATCACTAAGCTATGCCGTAGGCCTTTCTTTTGTGTTTTTATCACAATAATAATAACCACAAAGGCAGGAGAAAAATTTTGGAGGTGCTGAATAGGTTTATGCTATATGTTGTTGCGATGGTTTCTTGATACCATGCTCAGATTGTACATATTAAATTTATGCAGGTTTTTCAATATCAATCATACCTCAAAAATGATTAAAACAAACAACTATACTATCTCACAATGTAATATTAATTTTATAACAAAGGATACTTTCGTAGCAAATCAAACAAAAGCAATTATTGTCTCTTTAAGAGAGAAATAATGTTCTTTGGAGGCTTCAGTTAAAGTTGAAATCACTGTGGCAATTCATCTTTGCATAACATCAAACCTAGCAAGCAATCAACAAATATCACTAATTGTTAAATATTTGGGGAAGAGCTTAGTGCCTTTTGAAGCACTGTCCTGATTTCAGCTAATGTTTCAAGGAAGCATATAATTTTTAAAATTCCTCCTTGATAATGGAAGGATAAAGCTGAAATATTGACCTGTAAGAAATGACTGTTGATTCCCTCCTCCCAGGCCATTTCTCAATCTGTTTAGATGTGTCAGATCTATAATAAGGAGGTGCAATAAATATTAAGGTTCTGAGTTCTGTGTTCACTTTCAAATGTCTTTAATCATTTGAAAAATTTCAGCTTCTGTGACTCACAAAATGTGAGAAAAATTTGTTTACATTGTTTATTCACACATTCTGACACTTCCTACTTTAATATTTTTTGAAAAATATGCATTATGTAAAGTTAAGAAAAAAAATGAAATGTCCCTTGAAAATGGAATCAAAATTGGAAAGTGATAGTGAAGTCATTGTTCATCTAAATTCACAAGCCCTATGATTCACAGGAAGTAGGATGGAGAGGTGTTAGTGCATAAATTCTGCAAAGAGATTATCTTGGCCAAAAAGCCATTTTAAAGTAAACTGTCAGAGAGAGAAAGAAAGTGAGCCTGGTGCAATGCAAGAAAAGCAATGGTTGGATGTGTGTGGGGGAATGCCGGGAGGCAGAAATAAGTATTAAAAAGAAAGTCTTCAGAAGGAGACAGACCTGGATTCCTCTATCTCCATCATCTTTGTGAGAGAAATAACCTTCTTAAAACTCAGATTCCTGAACTGTCCAGTGGTAGTTATTATTACAGGCATTTGGTAGGATTAAATATGTTATATATATAGCTATTTGTCTATTTACTGAAACCTTGTTTGTGCTCAGTAAAGAATAACTATGATACAATTAATATTGTAGTACCACATTATCTGCAAGGAATATGTTCTAAGACACCCAGTAGATGTGAGAAAGTGATGTTGGTACTGAACCCTAAAATGTAATGCCTTTTCAGCATAACTAAGCACTTATTATGCACTGCGGTTGGAACTTTTGTAGTTTGAAGCATGACAGCAAAATGCACTAATTTCTTTTTTCTTCTTCACAATTTCACAGGTAGAGGACTTGTTCTTTCTGCACATCTTAACAACCTCTGCCTATTTCCTATTAAGTCTGGAATGTCCACCTTTTCACTTAAAGAAACACTTTACAACATCTCTTTGGCATATCTGAATTGCCAACATCATTATTCTTGCTTTTTTGGGGCCACTATTTTAAAAATTAATTTAATTTGATTGACCCCTAATATTTGTACATTTTAAGAGGGAAAATGTGAGTTTTTTATTCTTGTTTGCATTGGGAAATGATCAGATCAGTGTCATTAGTATATACATCATCATAAACTTTTATAATTTCATTGTGATGAGTACATTAAAACTTCTCTCTTCAGGCTATTTTCAGATAGAGAATGGATTGTTGTTAACTATTTTCACTCCATTGTGCAACAAAACACAATGATGTATTTATGCTTCCTATCTGACTGTAATATTGTACCCATTGCTCAACTTCTACCCTCCATCCCTACTCTTTCTGGTCTGCAGTAACCACTATTCTACAGGTGATTTCTATGACATCATTAGAAAGTAAAATAAGGGTTATTTAACATAGCACTATGACACAACAACAATAGACCTGATAACTGAGATAGTTACTAAGTGAGGAATATGTGAGTAGCATATAGAGCATAGATAATCTGGAAAAAGAGATAATTTACATGTTGGTTGGGTTGGAACAAGGGAAGATATATTTCAACATGCCACTCAGATACACACTTCAAAACTTATGAATTGCTCATTTCTGAAATTTTCCATTTAGTATTTTGAGAATGCAATAGACCGTGGGTCAATGAAACTATGGAAAGGGATACAATGGACAAGGGGGAACTATTGTATACCTTTGCATATTTCTTACTATAAAAGAAGAAAATACACATTTTCTTAATCTCATTACCTCAACAAAACTTCTATTAAGGTCTTAATAATCATTTTATTTATTGCTTTCTGTAGATATAACACAGATATGTGTATGTGTGTGTATATATATTTCTATATATATACTTTTATTTAAGTAGCCACATAATACATATTTTTAAATAAAGGACACATTTAAAAACAATTCTCTTTTTTCTGCCCCCTCTGTTTAGTTCTTCTGTCAGGCTTTTTTCTGCCATTCCCCAAGAAAGTAACCAATAATGACAGCTCAGTGTTTAGCTTTCCAAATTCTTCTCAAGGCTATATATAATAATATATGTGGTACATATGCATACATAAACATAAGAAATTTATTTCATTTTTGACAACATGGATGAAACTAGAGGGACATTATGTCAAATAAAACAAGTCAGGCACAGAAACACAATCATTGTATGTTCTTGTCCATAAATGGAAGTTAAAAAAAGGTGATTTCATAGAACTGGAGGATAGAATTCTGATTGTTAGATGTTAGAAAAGTAGTTGTAAGGGGGTGTAGCAGATGTTGTATAACGTGTAACAAAATACATTTAAATAGGAGGAATAGGTGCTAGTATTCTAACACAGTAGGATGACCATATTTTACATTTTTTACATACTTTAAAAGGAACTAGAAGAGAAACTTAAGGATTTCCAACACAACTAATTGATAAATGCTTAAGGGATGAAATGCTTAAATACCTTGATTTGATCATTTCATTTTGAATGCATGTATCAAATTATAATATTGTACTTCATGAATATGTGTAAATATTATGTCAATTTTAAAAATAATAAGATTCTACATGTAATATAATCAATGTCTCTAAGAATGCAAACTAAGGTAAGAGTTTGGAGTTGAAGGTGTCTGCTGTCACAGACTTACTTATTTCAGTTTAATGCTACTAAAATATGCTTTGTTTTCAAACATAATTGAAGATATTTTAAAATCATACTTTGGGGCTAGGGCTGGGGCTCAATGGTAGAGTACTTGCCTCACACTCGTGAGGTACTAGGTTCAATTCTCAGCACCACATAAAAATAAATAAATAAAATAAAGATATTGTGTCCATCTACAACTAAAAAAAAATTTAAGATCATACTGTGGTTCTTAAACTATGTTAAATGTGTGTATGTTACCTTGTTACAAATTCATTTCATGGTCTTTAAAAAAATGATCAAACATTTTAAAAAGTTAAAAAGAGGAAAAAAAAAAACAATAAATTTTTGAAGTCTATCCAAGACTATGGAGATAGCCCCAAGTCATTGTTATTAATGGTCATATTAGGTTCATGAGATTTCTGTACCACAATATATTAAGATATTCACTATTTCCACCTTTTAGACTTTATAGTGCTGACATAAATATCTTTGCACCAGATGTCCTTAAATTTTAAATTTAAATTTTTAAATTTTACCAGCTTTCTCTTCTTATGTTTTGGTTAATTAATTAAACATTTTAAATCTAAACTATCATCAGTATGTTGTTTATTCATTGTTTTAAATATCTCTTGTTTTCACTTATGTTAAAGCCACTGTATCATTATACATTATTTGTATGTATATATTTGCTTGTATATACATTACATATTGTATATTTTATCATATATATGTATAGAATCAAAATGGGGGGAAATTCTTATACCTATTAAATTCTCCCCTTCTATTCATATTTTCTCATCTTAAATTCTCCATTTTGATTCAGCAATTATTTAGTTAGATAGGCATATTTCTCATATAGAATAATCTGGAATAATATCAATTATTTTATATATTTTGTCAGGTGAGTTACATCTTGATATGGAATTTGGGAATTTTCTCTTTTCTCTTAGTAGCTTATAGATCATTCTTTAAATTTTAGGAATCCAATGTTTGTTTCTTTATATAAACCATTTTTTTTTTTTTTTTAACTCCTGCCAGATTTTGTATGGTTCTTTTCGTTATCCTTCAAGTTCAGAAAATTTAAAAAAGATTGCTCAAGTGAGTATTTTTCCTCATCAGACCTAACTGGAATAACAAGTTGGTTCATTAATGAGTTGGTTCAGATTCAGGACTTTCTTTACCTTGGGAGAATATTCTTTTGTTATTTGTTTAATCATGTCTCCTCTTCCAACATTGTTTCATTCTGGAACTCTTTGTATTTGTATCTGTGCCTCCAGATCTGATATCTAATGCTCTCATTTTTTTTCTCCTGGAATTATCATCTTTTTTAATATCTGTGTTGGATTTATGATTTTCTTTTGACTTTTTGGGGGGCCACTAACTCATGTCTAAACAGTGAAGCTTTTTGTCAAAGATTTATTGCTAATTTTTAAAGTTTAAATATCTCTGTGTGTGTGTGTGTGTGTGTGTGTGTGTGGTGTGTTGGTGGGGAGAGATCCTAGGATGATATGCTACAACCCAATCTCCTTTAAAGTATGATTCATAACCACATTGCGTTTTTTTTTTTTTTTTTTGTACCAGGGATTGAATTCAGGGCCATTTGACCACTGGGCCACATCCCCAGCCCTTTTTTGTATTTTATTTAGAGACAGGGTCTTACTGAGTTGCTAAGTGCCTCACCATTGCTGAGGCTGGCTTTGAACTCACGATCCTCCTGCCTCAGCCTCCCAAGAGCTGGGATTACAGGCGTGCACCACCGTGCCTAGCTTGTACCACATTGTTTTTATTGTCCTATTTGTTTCTACTTTTTATGCCTACAGGGCCTCTTTGGGGTTTAAATATTTGATTTTTATCTCTCTTAGCTCTGTTTATCCTTGGAGGCAGTGTTTGATATCTGTGGTACAACAAACAGAAGCACTCTGTAGAGTAGTGAAGAATTATTAGTCTTTGCATATCTGGACTGGTGATGCCCTAGGGCATAAGTTGTCAGTACCTCAATGGAGCACCATGAGGAAGCCTGTTTAAGGCCTATTAATTCAGTTATAAAGACCATAGGTTTTTACATTCAGGAATAGTGAGGATCCAGACTCCTAGACTTCCTCTTCTGAACTCCTTAGATGCTTTTCAGTAAGAATGCCAGAAACACATAGCAGCTAGAAGCACATTTCCACTTAGACAATCATGGATTCTGGTAGCAAATTATCTCTAGAATCTCTGGTGTCCTGTGTCTTCTGAGGCTTTCTACAATCATTCTCTGACTTTGGCATTTTCCCATATGGGAAAAGTCCTTTGTCAGCTTTCTAGGATGGACCTAAGTAGAATATGAAGATCATTCTTTTTCTTCTTGTTTCTGACTGCTTGTAGGATCCATCAACTATTTTGTATTTTAATGATAGTTTGCAGTTGGATTAAAGTAGGAAGAGAGGGCTACAAAGACAGTTTTGGTTTTCCCCTTCCCCAGAAAGTTCTATGTTCTTTGCATTTTTATTGTTCACTTCCCTTCTCATAAAACACTTATCACAGGTAAATGCAAATGCATGATTACCTTTCTGAGTACAAGGTAATTAGTGGCCAGTCAGGGTAGAGAGCATGAAAATCTATTTTACTGTTTTATCCATAATTTTTGACACTATGCTAGTACATATAGGTGCTCAATAAATATGTGAGAATGAATAAATTTACAAGTGCATGTTGAAGAATTGAAAGGTTAACTAAAGAGCTGAGGTTGTGGCTCATTGGCAAAGCACTCGCCTAGCACATGTAAGGCACTGAGTTTGATCCTTAGCACCACATAGAAATAAAAATAAAGGTATTGTGTCCATTTACACCTAAAAAAAAAAGAAAGAAAGGTTAACTAAAATGTACAGAAGATAGAAAGTAGACACATCCTCAGTCCTTGAGAAGCAAGAAGGTTACTATCAGGAGACCATGCATATTAACTGTGGCCAAAAGGAAAAAAGTACCCTCATTGTTACAGTTATTGTTCATTGATGAAAATCATATTGGAAGATTTGGAGCATGGTGTATGTATAAATGAACATTTTAGCATTATATAGAGCTTTATACGGTTAGATGTTGAGTATTTTATTGATTAAACATTTTGCTTCATCATTCCAGAAGTGGAACACCTGTGAAAACTTAAATATAGTATATACTATATAACATAATACTAATATGATTATATTGTAATATATTAACTGTAATTCAATAATATTAATGAGTATTAATTAATAATATATAACTCTAGATTATGATTTCTAATTTATTTTAATGAACTTAGGTCAATTTCATTGAAATATTTGCAGAATTGAAAACTTGGGACTTAGTAAGTTTAAATTGCTTAGTATAATTCTGTGCCAACAATGCTTACAAAATATGGTGCACAGGGAAAAGAAACAGGATTGTACTGTTCAATATAATTGTTCTTATATGTAAGATACACTGTAGCACGAGGTATTATTATGAAAAGAATAATTGTATCCTTAATTAATATGTATTAGTATGTTAGATTCCATTTAAGATTCTGAAGATTCAATGCCAAACAAGCCAGGAATGGCACAAACTCCATGGAAATAAAAGGCTAGTGGCAGCAATGATAAAGAAAATGTCTAAAATATGGCAAGATGGTCTGTTTCACTGTATTTTTTAAGACAACAGTAGCTGTTATGACAAATAAACCCTCATATCCCTGTAGTTTAACATAATATCTTCTTTTCTGCCCATATCAACCCAAGGTGCAGAGGGCCTAAAGAAGGTTGTTTTCTTCCAGTCATTGATTCAGGGACTCAGATTGATAAAGGCTCCGATGTTTTTTATAACCTCCTCCCACGGTTGCCTTGGGTGTCTAAATTGAACCAGTAGTTAAGAGAAGGAAAAGAGAGAATTAGTTCTAATGTGTTACTCCTGGATGTGATTTATCTGTCTTCACATGCAACTTTCAGTTTAGGAGGTCAGGGAAAGTTTTCTTTGAAGAAATAGTTTCAAACATAAAATCTGAATGATAATGTATATCCAGGCCAGAGAATGGAAAAAAGATTATACCAGAAAGGGGAAGAGCAGGTAGAAGAGCCAAAAAGAATATGCTCCTTCTTGAATATGGAAGTATTTTTATGTATATCACTATAATAGTAGAGGTTAGAGTAATGACAGATTCCAATTGGATGAGAGCAAAAACTTAGGTATTTTCATCATCTTGAATAAGTGGTTTTTAATATATCTTGACTGATTTTAAATATTCCTTTAGAACTGCAGGAACAGAGGCAAAGAAAATTTAGGTAAAAATTAAAGGTCAACTCTTTTGCTAAAAAATTTAGCCTGAATTGTAGGTATTTAATTCAATTCTCTATTTTTCAAAATATAAGTGTTACTTTATACATTCTTTTAAATGATAATTTGATTTAATCAAATATGACAGACACAAACCTATCTTACTTTTGCTAATTTGTTATTATACATTCTAGATTCATTGCACTAATACTGAAAATTATATTATAGTATTTTGAAATAAGTCATTAGAGAGTCATCAATTTTTCCATCTTTCTAAATCACATGAAACCCAAAGTGATTACTGAACCCAGATTTTCATTTATTTATTCATTTATTTAGAACCTAGATTATATTTGGAAAATAAATACTTTAATTGAGAAAGCTATAACTTACACTTTATCTATTACTCTGCCTCACTGTCCCTGTCTGTCTCTCTCTGTGTCCGTCTTTCTCTCTCTCTCTCTCTCTCTCTCTCTCTCTCTCTACACACACACACACACACACACACACACACACACACACACACACAGGGCATGTATTAGTTTCTTATTCATTTATTAAACTTGTGTATTACTTTTTAGTTTTACCTCTTAGAAAAAATGATGGAAACCTCTTACTAGTGCAACTAAAGTGTCTAGTAGTCCTCACAGAACTTTTCTTCTTCCTTGTCCTATTTCTCTTGTCCTATATCTGTCTGTTCTGCATTATCACTTTCGTATTTTAATGAATTTTATTTACAGAAATATTTTGGTCTTAAAGTAAGGGCAATAAAAAATAATAGATGAAAGTTAAGTGGAGTACACAAGACAAATGAAAGGAAGTGAGGAGGAATGGGATAGGGAAAGATAGTGAAATGACTCTGACCTAACTTTATTGTGTACATATATGAATATACCACAGTGAATCTCACCATCATGTACATCCACAAGACCCTAACTTAGAAAAATAAAAACTATAAGTAAATGGCAGAAATACTAGTAGAGTAAAGGGAAGGGAATAGGGGGTTGGAAGATGGCAGGGGAAGGGAAAGTACTGGGGACTTAATTTGAACAAATTATATTTCATGCTTGTAAAATTATGTCAAAATGAATTCTGTTGTCATATATTATAAAAAAGAACCAATAAAAAAGAAAGAATTGTTTTGGTTTTGCTCTATATACTTGATCAAATTTTTTCTTCCTGAGTCTCTTGCATCTGTGATATAACTGGGGAAGCTTTATGTCCAGTTAATAATGTGCTCAAAATAGCTTCCTGCCTGGTTTTCCTACCATCCCTGGAATGCTCGAATACTGTGTAACTCTGCCACTCACTACTAAAGCATTTCATTTCTATTTTTGTGCAATGTTCTACTCTAGGTTGAGAGGGTCATTTTAATCTTCTGTTAAGCTAAAACATTGTCTCTTTTTGATTTGGTTCCAAGATTCCCTGTTCAAAGGAATCAAGCACTAAGAAATATTCTGCATGACACAGTTAAATAGGTCCCCTCCCCAGACTTTCCTTGGTACATACAGGATGGTTTTATTTAAGTCTTATTTCATTACCACATTCTATATACAGAGAGATTTTGACCAGATTCCACTGAAAGAAGAGAATTCACATAGAATTTTTCAGTTTATTATAATTATACATAATATTGGGGTCCACTTAGATGTACTCAAACAAGTGTAGAATATAATTTGCTCTACTTTAGTCTCTAGTACTTTTCCCTTTCCTTCCCTACTTCCCTCCCCCTTTCCCTTTCCTCTACTCTATTAGTCTTCCCTCTAGTTATAGTGTTTTAAAATTAGTGATTTACATATATACTATATATAAATAAAGGTGAAATTCATTGTGGTGTATTCCTATTTTTAGATAGGAGAGTTTGGTCAATTTCATTCCACTGTTTCTCTCTTTTCCCATCCTTTCTTGATCCCCTCTCAATCCACTTTCTCTGATCTACTGATCTCCCTTTTATTTTCATGGGATCTCCCCATCACCTTTCTTTTAATTTTTTATTTCTTATTTTGATCTACTTTCTGCATATGACAGAAAATATTCAACCTCTGACTTTCTGAGCATGAATTATTTCACTTGATATAATTTTATTCAGTTCTACACATTTACTAGCAAATGCCATAATTTTATTCTTCTTTATGGCTGAAGAAAATTTTGTTTCATTTTTATACATATTATCACATTTCCTTTATCCACTCATCTGTTGACAGGCACCTGGGCTGCTTCCATAACTTGGCTATTTTGAATTTTGTAGCCATAAACACTGATGTCACTGTATCTTCATAATATGTTGATTTTAGTTCTTTTGTGTAAATAGAGGCATGTGATATTTGGATCATATGGTGATTCCATTCCTAGTTTGTTGAGAAATCTCCATACTGCCTTCTGGAGTGTACTAATTTGCAGCCTCACCAACAATGTAACAGTGTACCCTTTTTCCTCACATCCTCATTAGCATGCATCATGATATCAGATCTCAAATTATTCTACAGAGCTATAGTTACAAAAACAGCATGGTATTGGCACCAAAAGAAGCAGGAGGACAAAGTGAATAGAAGAGAAGACACAGAACCCACATAGATACAATAATCTGATATTCAATAAACTTGCCAAAAACATACCTTGAAGAAAAGATAGTCTTTATAGCTAGTGGGCTGGGAAAACTGGAAATCTATACATAGAAGAATAAAACATGCCCTCTATCTCTCACCTTGCACAAAAGTCAACTCAAATTGCATAACTGATCTAGAAATTATGATCAGAAACTTTGCAACTGCTAGAAGAAACTGTAGGCTCAACAATTTAACATATTGGCACAATCATTGATTTCCTTAACAAGACCCCTACAACTCAAGAACCCAACAATCAATAAGTGAGACAGCATCAAATTCAAAAGCTTCTGCACAGCAAAGGAGACAATTAAGAACATGAATAGGGAACCTATAGAATAGGAGATCTTCACCAGGTACCCCTCGGGCAGACGATTAACATCTAGAATAAATAAAGAAGTAAAAAGAAATCATAAAGTGAAATAACACAATTAATAAATACACAAAAGAATGAAAGGGACACTTCTCAAAAGAATATAAATAACCGACAAATATCTGAAAAAAAACTTTCAATATCCCTAACAATTAGGGAAATGCAAATCAAAACTATAATGAGATTTCATCTCACTTTAGTCAGAATGGAAAATCAAGAATACACAGACTTTGCTTTTTTGTGGCAACTTATATGCAATCAGCTGCACAAAGGTGAAGAAAAATACCTCCTTCCTAGCCTCTGGTTGCAGAATTTCACTAAAGTGGATAATGAACTCAAACTTAGTACTTTTTATGAGAAGTGTAAGGCCATAGGAGTTGCTGCTGATGATCTGGGTGAAGAAAGCAAGGGTTGTGTCCCAATCAGTGGCAAATGAGGTTTCTCCCTGTGAAGCAAGGTGTCTGGACCCATAGCTGTATTTGCAGCTACTAAGTAAGGGTCATTCCTGTTATAGACTGAGATAAACTAGAGAGAGAAAGCACAATGCAACCTGTTCAAGGTTGCAATGAGGATGCCAATCTGAGCATTCTTAACTTTGTTATTTAAAAAAAAAAAAAAGTAGAGAACAAGATATTCCTGGACTTATGGATACTAATGGGTCTCATCAACTGGGACTCAAAAGAGTTATTAGAATACGCAAATTTTTCAATATCTCTAAGTCAGATGATGTCCGTCAATATGTTGTGGAAAACTCTTAAACGAGGGAGGTAAAAAACCCAGGATCAAAGCACTGAAGATTCAGTGTCTTGTTATTTCATGCGTCCTGCAACACAAACGTCCACATATTGCTCTGAAGAAACTGAGTACTAAGAAGAACAAGGAAGAGGCTGCAGAATATGCGAAACTATTGGCCAAGAGAATGAAAGAAGCCAAAGAAAAATGCCAGGAACACATGTCCAAGAGATGCAGTTTTTCCTCTCTGAGAGCTTCTACTTCTAAGTGTTAGTCCACTCAAAAATAAAAATTTTTAAGAGTAACAAATAAATAAGATCAGACCTTCAAAAAAGTTTTTGTCTGTTAACAGAACCCTAAATGATTGACTTGTTGCATTTTATAAATAAAGTATTAGATGACACAATAGCTATTTAAATTTTATAAGACCTGATGATCTTAAAACTTCTTCCAGGGTATGATTTTTAAAGCTCACAATTTTATGCTACAAATTGTGATCATACTTAACAAGTCTTAACAAGATTAGTCTTTTTTACTGATAGGGTAGTCTATCTTGTATCAGTACTTAATAAACACAAACAGCAGATGTTTGACTAGAGGATAACAGACAGAAGGCTTGATGGAAATATCAGGCTAAATAAAATAAACCTCCTGCTAAGAAACAAATTCCTTTGAGGTAAGACATGCATCAGGCACACATCACACCATATTTTTCTTCAATTTTAATGAATCATAACTTGGTAACTCTTGAAAGTTAGATTGTGCCAAAAGGACTTTGCCTTTTTGAGGGATTTCATATTTTCTTACTGTGAGTATTATTCCTTGAAAAGAACAAAATAGGTTAAAGTGAGAGTTGACAATTAACAAGAACTGTGGACTGGTTGAAATCTGAGCTTCTGAATTCAGAAATGATAACTTTTTCATCAACAAAAACTAAAATGTGGCACATTCAGAGAGAATAGCACTACAATGTGTTATGAATGCTGAGGATAGTTGGGTTTTTTTATTGTTTTTTTCTTCAGACATAATTTCCTTTTCCTCCTTTCAAATTTTTCCAAGCTAAGTTTTTGGCAGGAAATGGCCTCATTTCAAAGATATGGATGTGCTATGCAGCTAAATACAAGAATTTTGTTAAAGAAATTAAAATATTTTGACTACTTAGTGCTTTAGAAAAGTATGAGACAGGTGGGCCATGCCAAATTTGACAAAAATATGATAGACATATTAGTTATATAAGTTGGAATGGTATTTGAAATGTGTCCCAAAGTGCACAATGCTCCTTATCTACAAATAATCTCAGACTGAATTTGAAGTCTTTGTTCTGACCTTCAAAGTTCTATTATACTTGGTTGCTGATACTACTACTATTATTACTACTAGCCACAGTGTATTTAATGACTGTTCTATAGAGATACTATGTTATTCATGCTATGTATTTCAAATTATTTAAACCTTGAAATACCAACTCTTTAGGGCAAATGTTAATAACCAGTTTTGCATATTAAGTAGTTGGGGTACAGAAAATTTTACTGACTTTTGTAAGTTCCTAAAGTATTACATGAAAGAACTAAATTTAATATTCCAAAGCATATGACATTGTTTTAATCTGATGAAACTGTGAAAAGAGTAAAAATACGTCCATGACAGAAAATGTGAAAAATGTTATCAGTCTTAATAAGAAAACGAAAGCATCCTTGTAAATTATCAGTCCAGGAACAAAGGTACAGATAGAGCAAGCTGTATAGTTATGAGGTGTTTCTCCCAAGATCACATAGTAGCTGTAACATCCTTCTCTGTAAGTGATTTCATCTCAATGAGGTCCCCAGATTTGCTCTACTACCATATATTGCTGAGGTGCCCAATTGCTAAGGTGTCATTGCTTCCTGACAGCATCAAATCACTCTTTTATCTCCCCTGCACTTAATTGCACCTCAATATATATATATATATATATATATATATATATATATATATATATATATATATAAAATCCAGATTTGATCCCCTCATGATCCTTTATCAGGAACCCAAACTGTACAAGGTTTGCTTATATCCTTTGAAAGAACGTTATCTGGAGTGTTCTCCTTCACTTCATTGAATCAATAAATCTGATGTTGTTTGACTACATTTTCATTCCTGACAGTCTTTTGCTGATTACATTTTTAACTTAAATGCCATTGTCAAATATTTGTAGGGTTACTTATTGGAAGAATAGAAAAGTAAGCCTAGAATTTGACTATATAGTCATTATCAAAAAAGAAGATCAGAAAATGAATTGCTTTCTATAATTTTACTCAAATGTTTCCATGTTGATAATATATATGTATGTTTAAAATTATTATGTGGCAATGTGGCCCATTTACGGATGAAAAACCAACATTCATTAGTTCGTGGGTTAAGTTTGCACTGACTTTGCATGATATTTACAAAAGATATTTACAAAAGAGTTTAAAACATTGTTTTATGGAGATATACATTGAGCACCATGGAAGTTGCAGAGAGAGAATCATCAAAGAAGGAACCAGAGAGAGAATGAAATAGAGAGTAATGATGCAGGAATCCTGAGGATGATGTCTCTTGAGTGTGAATTTGAAGGCGGAATGGGGTTTAGGTAAAAGGAAAAGTAGGGGATATGAGGAAAGAATTTACCTATAGACCTAATAGCTCTATGAAGACATGGAAGGTTGAAATGAGAATTTCTATTAAAAGGAGTGAAGGGAAGTGACATTTGTAATTTAAAGCAAGCCCATGCCCTCCCAACCAGTATTTCTGTTCCCAATGTTCACTGTACTCACAGAAAAAAAGTATGTGAATATTTGTTTCACATAGTTCTGATAACAAAATGTAATATGTGACAATCTGTTCAGGTCAAATTGTAATTTTAATTTGCACTTGTACATTGCCTTTTCATTTTGCCTTTGGTGTTTGTATTATGTATAATTTTCTAAATTTTTTTATTCTAATTTGTGATATAAGACAGCAGAATGCATTATTATTCATATTACACATATAGAGCACAATTTTTATGTCTCTGGTTTTATACAAAGTATGTTCACACCATTAATGTCTTCATACATGTACTTAGGGTAATGATGTCCATCTCATTCTACCCTCTTGTGTACCCCCATGCCCCCTCCCCATCCCCTCCCACCCTTTTGCCCTAACTAGAGTTTGTCCTACCTTCCCATGCTCCCTCTCCCAACCCCACTGTGAATCAGCCTCCTTATATCAGAGAAAACGTTTGGCATTTGTTTTTTTGGGATTGGCTAACTTCACTTAGCATTATATTCTCCAATTCCATCCATTTACCTGCAAATGCCATGATTTTATTCTCTTAGTGCTGCGTAATATTCCATTGTGTGTGTATGTGTGTGTGTGTGTGTGTGTGTGTGTGTGTGTGTGTGACATTTTTTTTAATTCATTCATCTAGTGAAGATCATCTATGGTGGTTCCAGAGTTTAGCTATTGTGAATTGTACTGCCATCAACATTGATGTGGCTGTGTCCCTGTAGTATGTTGTTTTAAGACCTTTGGGTATATACTGAGGAGTGGGATAGCTGGGTCAAAAGGTGGTTCCATTCTCAGTTTTCCAAGGAATCTCCATACTGCTTTCCAGATTGGCTGCACCATTTTGCAGTCCCACCAGCAATGTATAAGTGTGCCTTTCTCCCCACATTCTCACCAACAATTATTGTTGTTTGTATTCTTAATAGCAAGCAGTCTGACTGGAGTGAGATGAAATTTTAATTTTCATTTGCATTTATCTAATTGCTAGAGATGTTGAACATTTTTCACATATTTGTTGATTGATTTTTATATCCTTCTTCTATGAAGTGTCTGTTCCGGTCCTCGGCCCATTTATTGGGTTATTTGTTTTTTTGGTGTTTAGCTTTTTGAGTTCTTTATATACCCTAGAGATTAGTGCTCTATCTGATGTGTGAGAGGTAAAAATTTGCTCCCAAAATGTAGGCCAGAGAGCCTCATTGATTGTTTCTTTTGCTGAGAAGAACCTTTTTAGTTTGAATCCATCCCATTTATTAATTCTTGAGCTATAGGAGTCTTATTAAGGAAGTAGGAGCCTAGTCTAATATGATGGATATTTGGACCTACTTTTTCTTCTGTTTCATGCAGGGTCTCTGGTTTAATTCCTAGGACCTTGATCCACTTTGAGTTGAGTTTTGTGCTTGGTGAGAGATTAATTTCATTTTGTTGCATATGGATTTCCAGTTTTCCCAGGACCATTTAATGAAAAGGCTATCTTTTCTCCAATGTACATTTTTGGTTCCTTTGTCTAATATGAGATAATTGTAATTTTGTGGGTTAGTCTTGGTGTCCTTTATTCTGTACCATCAGTCTATTTTGGTGCCAATACCATGCTGTTTTTGTTACTATTGCTCTGTAGTATAGTTTAAGGTCTGGTATAGTGATGCCACCTGCTTCACTCTTCTTGCTAAGGATTGCTTTAGCTATTCTGGGTCTCTGATTTTTCCAGATAAATGTTATGACTGCTTTTTCTATTTCTATGAGGAATGTCATTGGAATTTTTGATTGGAACTGCATTGAGTCTGTATAATGCTTTTGGTAGTATGGTCATTTTGACAATATTAATTCTGCCTATTCAAGAACAAGGTAGAGCTTTCCATCTTCTAAGGTCTTCTTTGATTTTTTTTTCTTTAGCATTCTGTAGTTTTGTTGTAGAGGTCTTTCACCACTTTTGTTTGGTTGATTCCCAAGTATTTTATTTTTTTGAGGCTATTGTAAATGGGGTAGATTTCCTTGTTTCCCTTTCAAAGAATTTGTCACTGATATACAGAAATGCCTTTGATTTATGGGTGTTGATTTTGTATCCTGCTACTTTGCTGAATTTATTTACTAGTTCTAGAAGTTTTCTGATGGAGCTTTTTGTGTCTTCTAGGTACAGAATCATATCGTCAGCAAATAGTGCTAATTTGAGTTCTTTTCCTATCCGTGTCCCTTTAATTTCTTTTATCTCTCTAATTGCTCTGGCCAGTGTTTCAGCAACTATGTCAAATAAACGTGATGAAAGAGGGCATCCCTGTCTTGTTCCAGTTTTAGAGGGTATGCTTTCAATTTTTCTTCATTTAGAATGTTGTTGGCCTGGGGCTTAGCATAGATAGCTTTTACAATGTTGAGATATGTTTCCGTTCTCCCTAGTTTTTCTAGTGTTTTGAACATGAAGGGGTGTTGTATTTTGTTGAATGCTTTTTTGCATCTATTGAGATGATCATAAGGTTCTTATCTTTAAGTCTATTGATGTGATGAATTAAATTTATTGATTTCTGTATGTTGACCCAACCTTGAATCCTGGAATGAACCCCACTTGATCATGGTGCACTATATTTTTGATATGTTTTGTATTTGATTTGCCAGCATTTCTGAGAATTTTGCATCTATGTTAATTAGAAATATTGGTCTGAAGTTTTTTTTCTTTGATTTGTTTTTGCCTGGTTTTGGATGTGATATTGACCTCACAGAATGAGTTTGGAAATGTTCCGTCTTTTCCTATTTCATGAAATAGTTTGAGAAGTATTCATGTTGGTTCTTATTTAAAGGTCTTGTAGGACTCAGCTCTGTACCATTGGGTCCTGGGCTTTTCTTGGTTGGTAGACTTCTGATGGTATCTTCTATTTCATTGCTTTAAATTGATCTGTTTAAATGGTGTATATCATCCTGATTAAATTTTGGCAAATCATATGACTCTAGAAATTTGTCAATGCCTTCAATATTTTCTATTTTAATGGAGTACAAGTTTTCAAAATAATTTCTAATTATCTTCTATATTTCTATAGTGTCTGTTGTGATATTTCTTTCTTAATCATAGATGTTAGTGATTTGAGTTTTCTCTCTCCTCTTCATCAACATCGCTAAGGGTTTGTCAATTTTATTTATTTTTTCAAAGAACCAAATTTTGTTTTTTCAATTTTTACAATTTTTCTATTTCATTTTTCATTTCAATTTTTCTGTCTTCTACTGCTTTTGGTGTTGATTTATTCTTCTTTTTAAAGGGCTTTGAGATTTAATGGTAAGTTATTTTTTTGTTGAATTTTTCTTCTTTTAAGGAATGGACTCCATGAAATGAACTTTCCTTCATCATGTCCCAGAGATTTTGATACATTGTATCTGTGTTCTCATTCACCTGTGAGAATTTTTTTAATATCCTCTTTGATGTCTTTTGCAACCTATTATTCATTCAGTAGCATATCATTTATTTTTGGAGTGATTTTTATTTTTTTATTTTATCATTGATTCTTATTTCATTCCATTATAATCTGATAAAATACAGGGTAGTATCTCTACTCTTTTATATTTTCTCAAAGTTGCTTTGTGGCATCATATATGGTATATTTTAGAGAAGGATCCATGTGCTGCTGAGAAGAAAGTGTATTTGTTCATTGAAGGATGAAATATTCTATATATATGTCAGTTAAGTTTAAGTTGTTGATTGTATCATTTAGTTCTATAGTTTCTTAGTTCAGCTTTTGTTTAGAATATCTATCCAGTAGTGTAAGAGATGTGTTAAAGTCACCAAGAATTATTGTGTTGTGGTCTATTTTACTCTTGAATTTGAGAGGAGTTTCTTTGATGAACATAGACACTCCATTGCTTGGGGCATATAAATTTATTATTGTTATATCTTGTTGATGAATGGTTCCGTTAAGCAGGATAAAATATCCTTCTTAATCACTTTTGATTAACTTTGGCTTGTTGCTTCCACAGTCCATGTGAATGGTATGATTTTCCCCAAGCTTTCATCTTCAATCTGTGAATATCTTTTCCTTTGAGATGAGTCTCTTGGAGGCAGCACATTGTTATGTCTTTTTAAAATCTATTCTGCCACTCTATGTCTTTCGATTGGTGAGTTTAGGCCATTAACATTCAGGGTTATTATTGAGACATGATTTGTATTCCTAGCCATTTTTGTTTATTTTTGGTATTTAACTGGACATGGTTTCTGCTTTTATTAGTTTTATTTTAGTGTTATACTTCCCTTTGCTGATTTTCATTGTTGTTTTTCATTTCTTTTTCATAGAATATTTTGCCAAGGATGTTCTGTAATGAAGGCTTTTGAGTTGTAAATTCTTTTAACTTTTGTTTATCATGGAAAATTTTTATTTCAGCATCAATTCTAAAGCTTAATTTTGGTTGGCATCCATTTTTTTCAGAGCTTGATATGTTTTTCCAGGATCTTCTATCTTTCAGTGTCTGAGTTGAAAAATCTGCACATAATCTAATTGGTTTACCCCTATATGTAATCTGATTCCTTTTGTCTTACAACTTTTAAAATTTTCTCTTTATTTTGTATACTAAGCATTTTCATTATAATGTGCCTTGGTGTGGATCTGTTGTGATTCTGTAAATTTGGTATCCTGTACGCCTCTCAAGTTTTGTTTTCTAATTCATTCTTCACGTTTGGAAAATTCTCTGATATTATTTCACTGAATAGATTGCTCATTCCTTTGGTTTGTAACTCTATGTTTTCCTTTTTTCCAGTAACTCTTAAATTTGATATTTGTATGCTATCCCAAATGTCTTGAATGTCTGCTCATAGTTTCATGCCATTTTCACTGTGTAGTCTACATTCTTTTGAAGATGATATATTTTGTCTTCGTTGTCTGAGATCCTGTCTTCCAAGTGGTCTAATCTGCTGGTGATGCTTTCAATTAAACTTTTTTTAAATTTTTTTTAGCTGTTGATAGATCTTTATTTTATTTATTTATATGTGGTGCTGAGAATCAAACCCAGTGCCTCACACATGCCAGGCAAGTGAACTACCACTGAGCCATGGCCCCAGCCCACTCAATTGAACTTTTAATTTGGTTTATTG
Source organism: Tamias sibiricus (assembly GCA_025594165.1). Taxonomy (NCBI): domain Eukaryota; kingdom Metazoa; phylum Chordata; class Mammalia; order Rodentia; family Sciuridae; genus Tamias; species Tamias sibiricus. The sequence goes on along the minus strand of CM046667.1, from coordinate 51,411,060 downwards.
CTTTTTTTCATTTCAAGGATTTCTATTTTATTTATTTTTTTAAGAACCTCTATCTCCCTATTGAAAGTAATCTTTTGCTTCCTGTATTTGCTATTGTAGCTCTTTGTCAAAATGATCTTTTGCTGCATGTATTTTCTCTCTTATATCGTCCTTTAATTCACAGAATATTTTAATTACATACGTCCTGAACTCCTTCTCTGTCTTTTCTTCTGCTGTGCTGGCCATGGATTCTAATAATGTGGTATCTTGATTTGTTTGGGGCACTTTCTTCCCTTGTCTTTTCATGTTGTTTTTGTGTCTCCCCTTCTAGCACTGTGGATCCAAGGCATTACGGTTTTTTACCCTATAGGCTTATCGTGCCCCTGTAGGGTTCCAATAACTCTCCTTTGAGGTGAAGGGCAATGTTAACAGATCCCAATATAAATAATATATACCCTTAAAACAAATATTTTCTACTAAGATATTTACATTTGGTCACAATGGTGAGGATATAGAGTTCTTATATCTTAGGAAGTGTGAAAGAAAAATCTAAAGAGGAAGATCAGTAGTAAAAGAGAGAGGAAATAATTTTGGGTGGATAAGTAAGTAGGAATACAATTGAGTACATAAAACAAACACACATATATATTAAGAAAAAAATGCTCAAGTAGTAGAAATTAGTGGAAGGGGAAAAAAAAATAAGAACATACAACACAACTCTAATATGCTATTCAGATGTTCCAGTCCTCAAAATACTAATTCATGCAAAGTACTTGGTTTCACATATGTTGGGGATCTGAGGGTGGGAGAATAGGGAGGGAGAAGAAAAAAAACATCATGGAAGGAAGAAACAGGGATTGTTTTGGTTGGAGATCAGTATCTATCCTGCTTCCCTTCATATCCAATAGGTGGGGTTTTCTGTTGTTAGTTGGTATCTCTGCCCTTAGGATGGTGAAGGTAACCAGAGTGTCACTGTGCCAGGGTTGCTGCTGCTGGGGAGAGAGGGGAGTTGGAAACTGGGTACCTGGCCAGCCGGAGTTCCAAATTGGGAGTTGGCCCCACTGAAGATGGTGATGAAAGTGACTCAAGATGGAGGTGACTGCTTTCTGCAATAGGGTGTCAGGTCAGGTGAGGGGGGTCAGGTGAGGGGAGTCAGGCGATCACATTGGATGATGAGTTCAGAGATGAGCTCTGTGGTGTGCAGTGTGTGGCTGCTGGCTGATCTCAGAACATTTGTGAAATTGTAGTCCGCAGGCAGGCTCCTGCACATAGGGAACTATCTCTGCTGCTTCAGAATCCCAAGATGGCAACGACCAGGGGAACCCCACATTGGTAGATGGGCGTCCACATGGGAGTGGCTGCTTCATGTCTTGCCTGGAATCCGCATCCTAGATTTCTGCTGTATGTGGGGGGGTTAGCCAAACGTTCTGCACGGGTGCCCGATAGTTCTGTGTGGGTGAGTAGTTGGGAGACCTACTCTGATGCTGAGGCCTGAAGCCCTGGAAGGGCATGGTGAGTGTGATTCCTGCTTGGGAGCAGGAATATCGTTCCCAGAGAAGCATATATTCTCACTACATGATTCCCAGGTCGTGAAATGACACTGTATTACGTATAATTTTTAAAATAAAATGTGCTTGCATTATCCATCTGTCCTTTAATGCATGTAAATACGTGGTCGTAGTTTGGAAGGCCTTATCAATTCCAATACTATATTTGTTCTCTCCAATGTTTTAGCCCAATGCTGTCATGGATTTATTTGTTTGTTTGTTTGTTTATCTGTAGTGCTGGTGAACAAACCTAAGGCCACACAGATATTAGGCAAGCACTTTATTATTGAGCCAAATCCCCTTCCAATAACATAGGATTTTATTTACTCAGATCACATTTTGTCTTTCAATAGAATTTTATAATTTTCTTTAAATAGTTCTTATATTTAAATTTACTTTTATTTTTATTGCTATTATAATTGGAGTTCATTCTTCTATCTTATATCCCAACTGTTTATTGTTGCTATATGAAAAAATCTATTGATGTCTTCATGTAAATATATTATTTAGGTACATTAGAAAATACACTTTTTTTAGTAATTCCAGTTGATTATCTTGGACATTCTAAATATATAATCATACCATCTGTATGTAGTAATGATTTCACATTAGGAGGTATTAAATTAATGGAAGTTGATAGCAATGGGAATCTTAAGAAAACGTTAAAAATTAAAAAAGAGATAAAGATGACTGGTTTTGGGGGCTGGGGTTGTAGCTCAGCGGTAGAGCACTCGCCTAGCATGTGTGCGGCCCGGGTTCGATCTTCAGCACCATGTAAAAACGGATTGTGTACAACTAAAGTAAATAAATAAATATTTTAAAAAATGACTGGTTTTCCTTAACTGTCTATCTAGTAATGCCATTCTCTGAGGTAAGTATGACAAACACAAAAATATTAGGTTTGTAGAGGAAGAAAAAATTTGGAAACTGATGTGCTAATTCTGCATATATTTTGTTGAGAGTATTCATAGAATATCCAACAGGCAACTGAGTTTTTAGTCTTGGTTCTAAAAGGAGGTGGTCACAACAATGTCTTGGAGAGCAATAGAATTTAAGGAAATGGTGGAAGAGGATACTATGATGGACAGTCTTTAAATGACCCCCCTAATCCCTGCCACCTAGTGTTCATGTCTTTGGCTACTATTTTCCCCTTGAGTATGGGTATGTGACCTGCTCGGAACCAAAAGTGAATGAATGTATGTGACTACATTGCATAAGATTATTACATAATGCCCTGCCTTGCTAAGAAATTTTCTCCTGTCTGGTTTTGAAGTTTTCATCCTAATGCACCCTACATGGTCACAACAATGTCTTGGAGAGCAATAGAATTTAAAGAAATTGAGGGTAGCCTTAAAACAGAAAGAAACTGAGGCTATTGGTTTCACACACTGTAAGGAACTAAATTCTGCTCAAAACATGTAAGCTTGGAAGCAAATTCTCCTCTGGTGAAGATGAAGATCAAATAGACCTGGACAACTAGTCAGTCACAGTTTTTTGATATCATGACATTGAGGATCCAGCTAAACTGTGTTCAGACTCCTGACCCCCAGAAACTGATAATAAATGTGTGTTGTTTTAAGTCACTGAATTTGTATTAATAATACACTGCAGCAATCTATAACTAATGAAGCAACAATATAGGATAATGAGAAGTAATGGAATCAGCTAGATGGAGAGCAAATATGGTGTTTTTGATGTCAAGGGAGGAGAGGTTTTCAAGACAAAAAAGTGTGATCTGTTAAGAAATCACAGTGAATTCAAGTAACACAATTTTCTATTTTATCAAGTGCGAATAAGAAATATTAATAGAAATGTTAATCTATTTGATCTGCCTCTTGACTAGAGGAAAATTTGCTTCTCGCCTTACATGTTCTGAGCAGAATTTAGTTCCTTAAAGTGTTGTTTACAGTTCCTTACATGAACACTAACAAGAAAAGTCTTATTAATGTGGTTTGGGAAAAAGCCTAATTGGACTATGTTGGAAGTCAAAAAATATAAAAACATATGAAGACCAAATTTAATGATGATTTTTATAAAGCCATTTTTAGCACATGGCCTTATTTACTGCTAAATTTTAGGTAATTAATTTCAGGCCAGTTGCATTCACATAATAGGGTTCCAGCTAATTTTCCATCATTATTTAAAACTATCTCAACTGTCATATTTTATTATATTTAGATATTATGTAATTTTAAAGGATTATTTTTATGACAAATGAAGTGGTAGTTATTATTATAGTAATATATTACCCAAGTAATAGTATAAACAAAATAAAATCCCCAGCTGTATACACACACACACACACAGACACACACACACACTCACTGGATAACAGCAAACAGATTAAGACAACTGATTATGTGACACCATGTAAAAAGAGAGTGGTAATTTCATTGAAGTAAACTAATGATATTGACCACATCAATTAGTCAAGAATTACAATATACAAAAAATGGTAGTGTGCTACTAGATCTACCATGAATCAAAATTCCAGTGCATATCTAAATAATTTGATTATTTCATAGATTGTGGAGTCACAAAATGCACTTAAGTGATATACAGTGAAATATAATCATAAAATCACAAAATGTACAGTGTTTTTTGATCCAGAATTCAATTTCAATGGGACTCAAAGAAATATATTAAGTTTGTGAGATAGGAAAATGAGCAACTGGTTTTGAAGGAAATATAAAAATTATTTGGAGGGTGACAGGGCTTAATTGTTTTGATTAAATACATATCAGATATTTGGACAGCTGTATTTCATAATAGCACACTTAGGTTGTGAGAGGGATATAAGTTAATGATTGAACATATCTGGATTTATTATAAACAATGTTTGTTCTGCTCATGTTATCAAAAGTAAGAAAAACAAGAAAAAAATCCTTCATCATCCAATGGCTTTTCTGAATATATTTGACTTATTTCATCCTTTATACTAAAATTCATTGCAGACACAAAGAGATTTAAGATTAATGAATCCATAGAGATGGAGAGAAATAAGAATTTTCAAACAAGCATCTTCTAAAAAGTTGAATGACCTTTTGACATGGTATTTGCCAGCAATTTTTCCACAGTAATATGGCAAGCTGAGAAATAGCAATAGCTTTGAAAACTTTCATCCTGCTTTTTAAAGCCTACTCTGATGTTCAAGTAAATTAGATTTCTCTTTGGTGGTTTCTCTGCTGTCATTTTTTCTTCATTGATAAAATATGTAAGAACTGAGCACTGGACATTAAACAGCATCCATTTATAAAGTGATGTTCCCCTTATTCTTTGAGGTTTGGGGGCATGCATTAAGGGGAGGGGAATTTTCATTTCTTGCACTAAACTCGACTGTTACTTTTGAATAGTTTTATCTGATATCATGTAGTAACTCATCTGATTTCTCCTCCACATGGTATATTAAGCCAGACTCATATATCACAAATGATGCTATCAGAGAATCTGGGATTTCAATGGGAAAATATGTACCATGTGATTGTATTAAAAGTCAGAACACAACTTCAGAGATAAAAAAAATAAGACTGGAAACAACAAAAGAGTACAATAAAGACTATTTTTTTTGCAAATTGAGTTGGGGTAAACAAGATTCAACTGAAAAGTTCACTCCACACTGTATGGTGGGTGGTCTGTTCTTTGAGGTCTCCAGGTTAAAGTCAAGCATTTGGCTTAATGAAGGAACCTTTTTGATAGCCAAAGGTAAGCCTAGGATTAACCAGAGTTCAGTTTTCTGCCTATTTATGCTTTCAAGTAATATGTTGAAGCAGAGCTGGAGATTTCTTCAGTGAGATCCAAAGCTATAGTTCAAGTTGTAGGGGGAAGCTAATCAAAATTTATAAAACTATTCAGATTTCTACATATCCATGAACTTTGAAGGCCATAGGTAACAAGGTAACTCACTGCATGGTGTCTGAGACATATAGTTAAGATGAAAGCTCCAGTTACATGTAGATTGGTAAGAGTTGCTGTATTCCAGACACAATCTGCAGGCCCTAGTCCTCATGAATCATAAAGCTTGAGTCCAACTACCATTGACATTGTTTTAATATTAGAGTTTATTTCTTCCTAATTCAGCCCTTGTGCTTCAGAAAATAACAATGAGAAATATCACCAGTTTCTAAAGTCATCATGGCTTGGGCTGTAATTTTTGTTTGTGTGTTAGTGAAGCCCATTTGGAAGATACAATTACTTGTATAGATTTTAAGATGTAAGTGGTACCTTAATTCTGTGGCCCATCTTGATAACTTATTTAAAATGATGAATTTAAAATTGGAAGCTCTTCAAGCACTTTATCTCTGCCCCTTTGATGGCAACAACATAGATTAAAAATTAAGGGATGTAAGGACAGCATTCCCATTCACTCGAAATCAATGATATACAAAGTATACCCAGCATTAGGTTGAATAATTGGGAAAATTCTATTTCATAATCCACACATATTTAAGCCAAACCCTATAAAAGTTTCCCTGAAATGCCTTTAATCACTTTATGTTCTCTAAACACATCTACCTGGGCTCACTATTAAGTACATAGACAGAAATATGCATATTTATATATATGCATATATGTGTGTGTATATATATGTACACACACAGACACACACACACAGAGGCAGTGACACACATCCTAGAATTATTCTCCAATTAGCATATAAACTACTCTGTTTAAATTCAACTGAGCTTCACAATTACCAGAATGTTTGTGTGGAGTACAGTTGTCTCAAAGAACTGGAAACAATGTCAGTATTTCAAATTAAAGAAAAACAAACAGAAAAAAAAAAAAAAAAACTGAGTTTAGTGAATACTTTCATTGCATTTTGCTAGCTCCATACTAGTGAGAAAACAGCGTAAAATTGGATATAGACAATTAAAAGTAGTTGACATACTTTTAAGCTTCATGACCAGACACAGGGAAGGGAAATATGTTAATTTCTACTATATGGATTTTAATAAAAATGCAAAAAGCCCTGCAAAAAATCTTATGAGTTATATATATACCTTCTTTCCATTTTTAAAAATTTGTTTTTTTTAGATATCCATTGCAATAGAGAGTATTTTGACATGTTAGACACATACGGAGTATAACTTATTCTAATTAGGTTCATATTCTTGTGGTTGTATGTGATGTGGAGTTACCCCATGCAGGAGCCCTGTTTGGGGAGATAGCTAAGATTGCGGTTGACTATGGGCCATAGACATTTTTGGGCATTGTCGCCTTCCGTAGTCTCACGGGACTTGGCCCAGGATCTCGAGAGATTTGAGCAGCTAACAACCCCAGTCATGTATTCATATATAAGGATAGGGAAATTTTGTCTGATTCATTCTATTGTCTTTCCTATTTCCATTTCCCCCTCTCTTTCCTTCATTCTCCTTTGTCTAATTCATTGGTCTTCTATTTTTCCCCTCCCCACCCTCTTTTGTTGTGTGTTATCATCCACATATCACAGAGTACATTTGGCCTTTTGTATTTTGGAACTGGCTTATTTCACTTATCTTGTTATTCTCCGTTCTGTCCATTTACTGGCAAATGCCATAATTTCATTCTTCTTTATGGCTGAGTAATATTCCATGGTGTATATATGCCACATTTTCTTTGTCCATTCATTCGTTGAAGGGCACCTAGGTTGGTTCCATAGCTTGGCTGTTGTGAATTGATCTGCTATAACATTGATATGGCTGTGTCACTGTAGTATGCTGATTTTAATTCCTTTGGGTATAAACCAAGGAGTATGATAACTGGGTCAAATAGTGGTTCCATTCAAAGTTTTCTAAGGAAACTCCATATTTTTTTCCAGAGTGTTTGCGCCAATTTGCAATCCCGCCAGCAATGTATAAGGGAACCTTTTCCCCCACATTCTTGCCAACATTTATTGTTTCTTGTATTGTTGATAATTGCCATTCTGATTGGGGTGAGATGAAATCTCAGTATAGTTTTAATTTGCATTTCTCTAATTGGTAGAGATGTTGAACATTTTTTCATATATTTTTGCCTATTCATATTTCTTCTCTTATGATGGAAATAGCTTTTACTTTTGTTTTCTCATTCAAAACAAAGGCAAGCCCTCTTGTGTTCCCACTGGCAAGTTGACTTCAAAATTTTCTTGGTATTAGGCTGCCACTTTATCAGGGAGTCAGTGCAGATTATATCTATATTTATATCTATCTATAGATATCTGATATCAAAATCGTCATATAATCCACCTAAAACAGTATCCACAGTGCTCCCTCTGATTGACAGGCTACTCTATAGTCCTTATCTCTGTGACATTTTTTAGGCAGAAAGATCAATCATAATGATTAGTCACAGAAAAGAGAACAGGTCTAATGAGTACTATGGATATTTATATAAGACCCAAAACACTGGTTGAAAATGAAACCAAAATTATGAAAGAATGGAAGAACATAATAATGAAAGTGATATTGAATGGTAGAAAGAAAATAATGAGAGTGGAAAAGGAGAAGGAACAAAAAGGGAGAGAAAGGGAAGCCAAACCAGTTATAAATTCAGTCCAACAAAAGGTAATGTGGTGGCCAGAATACAATAAAAGGGAGAAGAATAATTAGATTCAAAACCACATTTTTGAATACCAGAATATTAAGAGTTTTATTGCTTATTTATGAATAAGAAAAGATCAATGGGATAAGGCAACTTCAATCTATAAAAAGAAACCCAGAAACTCATTGAAAGGCAAAGGATGCTTACATGGAAAAGTTAAGATTGGGGTATTCAAAGAAAGTACTGTATGTACCATTACTTGAAATTAGAGAGGATATGTATAAACAATAATATCTTTAGTACTGGTGATATTTACTGCCTAAAAGTTAAGGCAATGGGGTTGCTTTTTAAAATTTTTATCATGGAATTTCCATATTCAGCAGAGACCACTAAAGTTCAAACTTCCATGAATAACATAAGGATGATGGAACTAATAGCTATATTTATATCACCTTAGTTTGGGTTCCCCTAAATATGGACTCTTTAATAAGGATTTGAGTTTGAGTGGCTTATTTGGGATATGAACTAAGGAAATATGATGATAAAAATGGGGATAAAACCAAGAAGAGGAAAGGAAACCTGAAGGATGCATTATTGAGCAGTTTAAAGCCAAGGAAGAATAAACCTTGGAACCTTTCTGCTGTGGAGTTAGGAAGCTGAAATATATATCCACCAACTCACATGTCTTGCTGCTGGTTGAAGATTGCATCTGGGGCATTCACTTCCCTCCATGGCATTTCCGTACTCCTACATCCAGAGATTAAACACAGGAATCTATAAATTTGCATGGGAACTTGAGATTGCAACAGCTTCTGTCATAACTCTTTTCCATTACATATAAAATTTTGAAGTTTTATAATCTAGAGTTCATCTATGCCCTGAGACTTATTTCACACCATGATATTTTTAAAATCACAATTAGAAATCTTTAGGTAGAATGAGTTCACTACAATCCAATAGAATGTGGTTTCTATGAAGGCAGACTTTTTTTCCCCTTCTAGTCATGTCACCTAACACATAGAACCTTTAGCCCATATTGCTTGTTCAGTAAATTTTTGAACAAATGCAACAAAAGTCGTAGTCAATATAACTTAAACATGGGAAATGCATTATCACACATAAGAAATGTTCAAAAATAACAACTAATTGTGATTCCTTTCTCAAAAATTTCCCTGACTAGTCTACTAATGGTTGGCTTCACTGACAGATTTGGAGTAAGAGAGCATACTCAAATCCAGGACTCACATCTAAAAAGGACTAGAGAAAAAGAAAGAGAAAGCAACTTCTGGAAAAAAATTCAAAAGGTTGTAAAAGAGCTTTTCCCAAACCTCCCAGCAAAACTCTTTGTGTCTCATTGTTATAAATCACATAACATGCCCATTTCTAAAAGTAACACTGGCAAAGATGAGATTGCTCTTTCAACAATCAGCTTGGGAATGTGGTTAAAATCTCCCAAAGCATATGGGATGCATGCTCCTCACTTGATACCTAAACAGAATTGGAGCTTTCCTAAGAATAAGGGAGGGGAAATGGAAACTGAGTAAGCATACATTTATTGGGTAAGCAACCAAGAACACATTATACTTTTATATATCCTTGTTGCTAAATGATGACATGATGTAAATCTATGCAAAATTAAAAAAAAAAACTTGATGGTTATTATGATTTATTTGTAGCCCTTAGTCCAAGTTTCACAGGGTAAGTTGGGGTTATTTGCTTTCATTTCACAATGTAGCACATGTGTATATGAGTGCATGCTGGAGATGGGCTTTTCCTTTTTGGCCATATGGAAAGTGAAAATGGACTGAAAATTACTATCTTTCCCTTGACAAGTTAATTAAGCCTCATAATCAGTCACAGTCATTTGAACAGCATGGTTGCTGGAATGAGAATTAGTAGGATACCACAATGGACAAATGGGAAACGTTTGTAGAAGGAAATCTATTTGACAAATACATAAATGTTGTAAAAATATGATGAAAGAAAAACTATGTTTTAAAAGAGAAAAGACAACTTAGTTATTCAGGCAATTGGACAGATGTTAAGGAAATTTATTGATGTATCCAAAGAATAGAATTATGTATACATTAATCTTATTTCACTCATTATATATTATTTTATATCTATTTTCCCACTTGACAATGAATTTCTTTTTTCTTTGTTTCTTTTTTGTTTTTCCTCTAGTGGGGATTGAAACTAAGGGCATTCTACCACTAAGCTACATTCCTAGCCCTTTTCATTTTTTATTTTGAGACAAAGTCTCACTAAGTTGCTAGGGCTGCCCTCAAGCTTGTGATCCTCCTCTTAGCTTCTCAAGTAGTTGGAATTAAAGGCATGCACCACTGTGCCATCTTTGACTACAAATTTCTTGAATTTAAGGACTGTTTTATCTTTTACTCTAGTTCCAAGCATATTGTTTGTCATATAAATGTAAATTAAATTAAATAATATACTTAATGTACTTTTATAAACTACACACTAAATTACTTTATTGGATTCTACAGATTTAATTTTTTTCAAAAGTTCAGCTGCTGGTAATGACTAACATTAATATTTCCTAATAATTCTCACTATTTATCTTCATAATATTGTTTTCTGGGTAATGAAATTGTGGAAGATTAAAATGTTCTGGTATTTTTCCCAAGATCATGTTTTACATATATTTGCATATAATAGATTAACTCATGCTCTAAATTTTTTTATAGATAAGTAGAATATTATTGGTAGAAATGACTAATTTTATAACTATTTCCATACATTCCATAAGCTAAAACAAAATGGTTAGCAAGAGACCTGATTCTTTCCATACTTATCCATGCAAATATAAATTTTACTAGTATGCTATATCTTTGTTATGCAGTTTCAAAGCAATCATTTTCCATGCCTTCACAAAGTGTAATAGAGTTGCTAGACTATGATTTAAGAACTATTTCCCTGCTGTTGTATGTTGAGGGTTTTCTCCCCAGTGTTTTTGTTTCCATAACCCTATGAACATGTTCTCATGTATAAGTTTCCATAGGGAAAATTCCTTAATATGAATATAATGTGTGTGATTACATAGGTACACATTTGTTTAAAATGACCTCAATAGAGGCATGAAGAGTGGATAGATCTTCTAGACACACGATTTTGGGGAAGAGCCATTTATTAGATCCCTTGGCCTCCATTTCCTCATTGATTGAAAAAAGAGAACGATAGATTCTGAGATTTCTCATGATAAATCTCTGTTTGCAAAAATAAATAAATAAATACAGCAAACCCCAGTAAACAACTCAAGTTAAAATAAACTTAAAAATAAAGGAAATTTTAAGAAAATAAAAAATCAAACACAAGCTTACCTGCAACTCAAACTAGAATATGAAGTCTTTGTGACCAAATTCTCTTCATCTCACCATCTCCCATTAATGTCTTTTCTTTTTTTATTTTTATCTGTGTTGGTACATTCTCTGCATGCTGCTTCCTTTTCTGTTCTTGAACACAATCTATCATAGTGAAATGCAAATTAGGTCACTCTCAGTCCCTGAGGATATACGACCTTATGTGACTAACACTCACATATAACTTATAAGCAATTCTGTCTCTAAATTCCCAGAGATGGGGACTATGTGTTCTTGTTGAGATCAGTTATCTATTCATCCACAACCAGAGTTACATGATGTTTAAGCTTTTCAGATTTCCACTCTTGTTTGTGTTAAAGAAGGAAATCCTCTGAAAAAGGTGTTCACTTTGCAGGCATCCTAAATTGTATTATTTATAGCTTTATTATATCTGGTAAAGTGAATAAGTTAACTTTTCTTTCTCTAGTATTATTCATCAATAATATTATCCATATTATGGATTTCACCCTTTCATAATCTTTCACTATGTCTAACTTGCAAGACACAGTGCTTATATTGTAGAAACAAACAAAAAATAAGGCATACTCTCTTATATGGTTGTTCATTTAACTTAAGAGCTTGTTAGAAATGTAGAATCTACTGTATAACAATCTGCATTTTGTCCAGATTCTCAATAAGTTCTGTAAGTAATGTGCCTGCATCATGTATTATTCCGCTGGAAGTCATAACACATGAGGCATTTAATTCCTGGCTCTGTTTCTAACCTAATTTGTTCAGTTCTATGTCTATTTCTAGTCAATAACAAACTGATTGCTCTCGTGTTGCTAGACCATGGAATAATTATCTTCTCTGTGTATAAAGTAAGGGCTTTTGTCTTGATTACATAAAGTTCATCAATTTTATTTTGCATATGTGTTCCTATTGAAATCTCTAATTTGTAATTGCTCTGGTAGAAGTCAATGCAGTATAATAATGTCTAGAAATCTAGTTTATCTGTGTACAACCCTTAAGTAAATTCCAATAAAGATGTAATAAAACTTCCATATTTTTAGATGGAGTGAAAATATATTTTGAACTAAACAATTCCTAGGATGGATGTTTTTTACTCATAATTAAACCAACTTTTTATTCATGGAATTTGCATGGCTTTTTACTGTAAATGAGAAAATACATATTTGTTTCCTTATCTGCTTGCTATAGTTAGTCACTTGATATTTAATTCCTTCCTAGCTCTACCACATACATATATTAATAGTCTAAAGAAAAATAGATTTTTTGAACCTTATATTTGTTGATTTTTCTTCAGTGTGTTCATTTTAATTGTGATGACTGGATAAAACAAATATATTTATGAAGCTACCTTTTGTAATAAAGGGTTTGAACTACATAATAAACGATTAATTTCAAATATGACATTCATTTATTTATCACTTTTTTGTTATAGCATTGAGCACCACTTGCAGGGTGCAATGCCACTAGTTCTGGGAGCATGGAAAATACACTTCATAGGCTACAAGCATCTGTACCTGCCAAGGCAAAATGCATACTCTGGAATGACATTAACAGGAATAGCAAGGACATTCCTTTTCCCCTCCTCTTGTCTTCTAATCTTTTCTTATGCCTTTTCTGGCAAAAGGTAAGTGATTTTGCACAGTCCCATCTCAACTGTCACTTAGATGTTTATTAAAGGATAAATTTGAAGTGACGTATGCTAGATAAATGACTAGTACAGTCCTTCCATTTGGCTATGTGACATTAAATTACAATCCTCACCACATACTACCACATATTTGAACTTCTATGTAACAGGAGTAATGACTTCTTCATGCTTCTGCTAACAATATGTGCCAATGCTTTGTACAAAAACACTCACCTCCTCTTTCCTAAAAGAGGAGTTACAAAGTCCCAACAGATGTAGTGTGTCAGTATACAACATTAAGTCCTTTTTAATTTCAGTCACAACCTCATCTGAATTCTCAGATGAGAACATTCAGACTAAGTAGTAAAGTTAACTATGCACACACCAAATCCTCATAAATCATAGTACTTGAAGGATAAGGAATGAAAAATAAACAAAATGACAACTTCACATATACACATTTAACAAGAAAAAAGTATGTGTATCTCTTATATTTGCAATTTTTTAGATTATTATAAGACCAGAATTGATATTTATAATTTTCTTCTATAATATTCTATATTATCTTTGTCCTTAATAGGTACTTTAATTAATTTGCATCCTTTATGATCCAAAACTACATAACTAAAAGATATGAATCTTCATTTTTTTTTTAATATATGCAACTTCACTTTTTTGTTTGTTTCTTTTGTTTATAGTCTGGAACAACGACTTCGGCCAGTATTATAGCCAACCCCCTTATTTGTTCACTTGCTCAGAGGCATATCACAAATGTCCATGTATTTTATCAAAATGTATCTTCTTAATTCCTGTTCATCAGGTCCAGTCAGTCTGATTTTATCAAAACATAGTGGAATGCTTAGTGGATTCTCTCAGGCACATTATTATGAGCTTCTCTTTCAATCTATTTATGCCAGAAAGTAGGTACATTGACATAGCCCTGAAACAATGCAATGAAAATGAACTTCTTCTACTGCTCCTTGCAAATTGGTGTAGAGATAAAAGCATTTGCCAGATCAATAATTATCTACCCTTGCTGGGGCTGTGTTGATTTGTTCCAGTAAAGATACCACAGCTGTAACAGCTGCTGTAATTAAATCACCATCTCATTAAGTTTACAATAATTCACAGTCACTATCCAAGATATGCACAGGCCAAACAAGTGAGTTAAATTGAATGTACATTTCTCAAGTCTGTGATGGCAGGACTTATCTGAGCATTTTTCTTTGGGAATCAAAAGTGCTTTTGGTTTATTTTCCTGGTGGGGAAAGGAGTCAGGAGGCATGCATTTAGTTTTTTCTATGCTGTCATTCATGGTTCAGGGAGGCAATTATACACTAAAGAACTGGAAAAAATACCACAATGTAAGGTTTTGCTCTACCAGCCCTAAGGAGAATGACTTAGGCCAATTCTAATTTTACCACCTGACTACCATGATTGCACAGTATTTTTGTTCCTCAGAAATTATTGTCAATTCATATCAGTGTCTAGTAATGCCCACAACATCTGAACATTTCTCTTACTCTGGTATGTGATGACATTTGTAAGTGAATATGGATCATCTTAGTAAGGCTCAAGGAAAGATTCACAGGACTTGATGTTACACTGACATACACTACGTATCTGTTGGTATAAGAGGTTCAGTTGCAAGAATTAGTTTTTATTCTGCATTTTATGTTTTATGTAAGATGTATTGCATATTTAAAATATATTAAAACTAAATTTAAAATTACATTGCACTTAAGCTGTCACAAGTCTAAATTTCAAACAATCAGATAAAATTATAGGAATATTTCCCCCTAACATATATAATCCCATGCTGTGGTAGGTGTATTCATATCAATAAATTTGGCTTGTCTCAATAATTTATATCATTGTAGCCTTAGATCCATCTATATAGATTTATCTATATATCATCTGCCCCAATTTCATCTTCTTTGGATTTGAACTAGAAGATTCTAGAGTGTGATCTCGTCAGATGGAGGGTATATTAATGTTGATATTCATATTCACACATGTTTATACTTTTAATGTACATATTAATGTTCATGTACATATACATATTCATGTACACATACACATATATATGTACATGTATATGGTCATATTTATGTATATTACATTATATTGATATTCATAAACATTCATGTAATACCCATATTCATACACTGCATATATATTCATATTCATTTACATATTCTTGTACATATTCATGCACTTATGCACATTCATATTCATCTATGTATTTGTATTCCTGTACATGTACATGTACATTTTCACATTCATATTAATAGACATTCATATGAAAATGCATATTCATGTACACATTTATATACTCACATATATGTTCACATTCATGTTCATGTATATTCATATTAATATTCATGTACAAATAAATATACATATTCATATTTGTGTACATACATTTATATATTCACACAAATATCCAGGTACATATCCTCTTTCATATTCATATTAATGTACATTTTCATATGCATACACATAAATACTCATATACACATGAATTCCTTCCCTTTCATACTTTGAGGGTAGAATGAGAAAACTCTGGAATGAGAAAATATCAGAAGGAATGTACAGAAATTAACTCACCAGATTATGTGGATTATATATGTTGCTACCCTCCTCACCAGGTGTAGGGTATGGGGCCTTATACTTCCCCAGGCATGGAATACATGGGGACCTACCACTGAAAGGGAAGTACTCCTCTCATTTGTTGGAGGGCATTGAGTTTTATGCCAAAATCTAGGTCAGGCACGAGAGTATATTTCATAGATTAATCTGAATAGATTCATCTACATAGATTTATCTTTTGAGAGTGTAAGTCTTTGATAACTTATTTATTTTGTATAAATTGATCTATTTCTAGTTTTATGTCTCTTCTGGGGTCTGACTTGGTAAATTTGTTTTTCAGAGTTATTCATTTATTTATTCTATGTTCTAAAGTGAATTTGCATAGTTATGGAAATTAGTTTACACTGATCTTGATAACTCCATTTTGTGTTTAATTCCTCTTATTTATATATTTATATATTAGTGCTCCCCTGTTTTCCTTGATCAACTTAGGTAGAGATTTGTCTATTTTATTTTTTCAAATAATTAGATTAAAATTTAATTCTAGCAAACCCAGTTGGCAACAAGTACAGTTAACTCTCAAAATTTATTTATTTTTTATTTATTTATTTATTTATTTATTTATTTTTTTGTGGTACCGGGGGTTGAACTCAGGGGCACTGGACCACTGGGTCACATCCCCAGCCCTTTTTTGTATTTTATTTAGAGACAGGGTCTCACTGAGTTGCTAAGTGCCTCACCATTGCTGAGGCTGGCTTTGAACTCGCGATCCTCCTGCCTCAGCCTCCCAAAGTGCTGGGACTACAGGCGTGCGCCACCGCGCCCAGCTCAAAATTTATTTTTTAATACAATTTGCTAATACACAGAGATAGGACTTTTTGGAGAAATCTTTGACTCTATGCCTGGGGGCATTAACTGCATAAAATGTACCTGAAGCATCTTGTGGTGTCAGAAAGTAAAAAAGTTCTGAAAAACAAGGAAGCAAACTCAAGTTGATTGGTGCATTTCAGAAATAAATTGAAAGACCTCCATATGGTCAGAGTTGAAATAATTTGAGATACAAAGTAAATAAATTAATTAGTAGATTAAAACTGAAACTATAAAGGTAAATATTAATGAGTTCATACTGATAGAAATGATTGAGTGAAAAACTAAATGTAGGATGAGACAACTCTCCCATATTAATACTGTGTGCCATTGATGGATGTGATGAAAATGATAATTTCCTGAAGGAGCCCTAATAAAGGAGATAGCTAAGATTGCTGTTAGCTGAGAGCCATAAGAGATGTTCAAGTTCCACCTGATATTCATACATTTATCAAAGAATCTTTGTATGCCTGTGAACACTGTGTGACGCACCTGTAAGCTCGAGCTGTAAGCACTTGTCCTTGTTAAGGCAAAATGTATATAACCGGGTGAGGTTAGTTAGAGGTGGTTGGTGGTTGGTGGTTGTTGTTGTTGATTGAAGTTGGTGGTTGAAGTTGGTGGTCGGAGTTAGAGCGGTTGGAGTTGGAGAGGTTGGTGAAGCCAGAGAGAGAAGAAGAATGAAAGACCTTTTTTCATTTTCATCCTGCCTCCGAATTTTCTCCCGCAGCGTCGTAGCTGCAAGCAACAGCATTAGGCAGCTACAATTTCCTTACATGGGCTTCCTCTTCTGCATTAGTCAGGGTCCCAAGAGAGATAGAAACAATAGGACAGATAGATACATTGTAGATAGATGATAGATAAAGAGATATATAGATAAATTTATTATAAGGAATTGTTTCTCATTATTACAGAGATTTAGAAGTTCCCACAATCCATAGGGTGAGTTTGAAAGCTGGAGACCCAAGAGAATTGATGGTATAATTTTAGTTCATATGCAAAGATCTGAGTAAGAACTGGCAGAACTGATGGTATATGTCCAGGGTGAAGACCAGCAGGATGAAAACCCAGAAAGTTCTCATATTTCAGTCAGAGTCTGAAAACAGGAAAAATAATATGTTCTCAGTTTTAAGGCCAAGAATTTACAGACATTCTCCTTTACTTTGGGGAAGGTCAGGCCTTTTGTTCTATTTATGACTTCAGTGATTGGATGAAGTCCACTCACATTAGGGCTGGCAATCTGCTTTACATGATTGTCAATTTAAATTTAAATTTTACAAATAACTCCTTCATGAGAACCACTCAGAATAATGTTTGACTAAATATCTGGGTGTCTTATAGTCCTGACAAGTTGATTTATAAAGTTAAGTATCATATCCATAAAAATCACAGTGTCAGCCTAATCATATGAAAAACATTAGACACATTTCAAGTGGGCTATCCTAAAAAAAATTCTTGAGTAATACAGGTAAAGTCTTTGAAAGTGATTCAAGACAATGCCTGAGGAACATCCCGGGAACATCCCAGAGGAGCCTAGGGAGACATGACAATTAATTATAATATCCTGGATGATATTATTGAGTAGAAAAGGAGCATTAGGTAAAAAGTAAGGAAATTTGAATATAGACCTTAGTGTGTAAAAATGTATCCAATTTGTTCATTAATTATAACTTAGACACCATGCCAAGGTAAGATGTTAATAATGGGGGAAACTGGTTGTATGGTATGGGAAGTTTCTATGTTTAATATAGTCAAATATGTTTTAAATCTGAAATTTCTAAAAATTAAAGACTATAAATTTTTGAATATTGAAAGGAGACAGTGGAAAGGGAAGTTGATAAAATTATGTTTTAGATTATTAGAAGCAGCACCAAAATATCTAAAAATAGAAATGATCAAAAGGAGTTTTTCTGAGAAGTGTTACTGTGGGTATACCTTGGGATGTCTTCTTATAACGTTTGAAATTTGATTTATAAAATTATGCAATCATAAATGATGAAAGTTGGAATTAGCAACAACCAGAATATTTCAAAATTTTTATTTTATCATTATTATTATTATTATTATTACCAAGGATTGAACTCGGGGGCATGCAACCGCTGAGCCATATTCCCAGTCATATTTTGTATTTTATTTTATTATTTATTTATTTATTTATTTATTTTTTTTGTGGTACCTGGGATTGAACTCAGGGGCACTCGACCACTGGGTCACATACCCAGCCCTTTTTTGTATTTTATTTAGAGACAGGGTCTCACTGAGTTGCTAAGTGCCTCGCCATTGCTGAGGCTGGCTTTGAACTCGCGATCCTCCTGCCTCAGCCTCCCAAAGTGCTGGGATTACAGGCGTGCACCACTGCGCCCGGCTCATATTTTGTATTTTATTTAGAGACAAGGTCTCACTGATTTGCTTAGCACCTCACTATTATTGAGGCTGGCTTTGAAATTGTGATCCTCCTGCTTCAGCCTCTGGAGCCACTGGGATTACAGATGTGCACCACTGCACTCAACTCTATTACTAATTCTTATTTTATTGTGTTTTTATTCTCATTTAGTTTCTTTCATTTATTTTTTAATCTAAATCTTGGGCCAGAGTATCAATTTGTTTTACTTCCAATTTTCATTGTTATTACTTACTAAGGTTATGCATTTTCCTCTCAGCACTGACTTAGTCAGATGTCATTGATTTTGAAAAATACTATTTGCATTATTATTGTTTGCTTGCCATTCTGCAATTCTAGTTTTATTTCTCTCATTACCTAAGAGTAACTTACTGTGAAGATTTACAATTTCTTTGTGTTCAGGCCTACTTTATTCTGACTTTGTTGTTTTTATCCTAATTTTATTATATATATATTATATGAATTATTTTTGTGTTAATTCTAATCTAATTTTGAAAAAATTTCAGTGCATTTATAGCCTATTATGTGGACAATTTATAAAAATGGTCCATGGGTCCTTCAATGACATGTGAATTTTCATTCTAAGTAAGGGATACAACATATGGCCAAATATCTACATTAAAATAAAATATGTTTATATCTTCCATATATTTATTTTTGATCATTTGATTATTTTTTCTTCTATAGGATATGCATTTAAATCTATAGATCTCCTTATCTCTTCCTGCATCCCTTTGTGGTTTCTACTTTATGGATACTGCAGCTAGGTAATCAGTTGCTTAGATATTTGTAATGGGTATAGCATACCAGTTTTTGATAGGTATAGTCTTAAAATGCATATGTGTATATGTATAATTTATGTTATATACATGTATATTTATGTTTTTCTATCTATGTATAGAGACAAGAATCTATTGTTTTTTCAGGATTATATCCAGGTTATAATTTAAAATTTTCATTATTCTGTCACTAATTTGTTTTTATTATTTGTGAACTTAATTGCCTGAATATTCTGTATCCAATAATTTCCCTTGAATTCTTATTTCTTTGCTTTTCACACTTATATTCTCTATATCCCTTATTTTCTCTTTAAACTTTAGTCTTTGTTTCTGAAACAATTGTCTTTTTCTTTGTGATTTTTTTATGATTTTCATTTATTTAGTCTCACATCCTTTTCCCAACTATCTAGCAGTCATTTCGTTTCATCCAAGAATACTTTCTATGACTTTTTCTTTTTCTGTTTTAATTTACTCTTATACAAATGTAGTTGTTGCTTTCATATTTTTTTCATTTCATTTTGAAGTGTTAATTTACACTAATTGTTTTAAATATCTTTTCACTTGTGATTAACCAACATATATGAGAAAGATGTGTGATCCATTTTCATGTTTTTTTGTATGCTGTCTGAAGAGTCAGACTGAATTTTTACACAATCGCTCATATTTGAATGAGATGACAGTAGGTGTGAGGGTTTACTACATGGATTTGTATTCTGTTCCATTGGTCTGTGTGCACATTCTATGCCAGTACTGTGGTGTTTTGGTTACTATGGGCTCGAAGCATATTTTGAAGTCAGGAAGTATGATGATTCTTACTTTTTGTTCTTGTTCAAGTTGGGTTTGGCTATTCAGGGATTTGGGAGTTTCCGTGTATATTAAGGATCATTTCTTTCTAGTTCCTTACATAATCTCATTGCTTTGCATAAGGATTGCATTGAATCTGCAAATTGCTTTGGATATCACAGGCATTTAAAAATATTGATTTTTCCTGTACATTAAGATTGGATGTCTGTTCATTTTTGTGTCATCTTCAATTTCTCTCATCAATTTTATTAATTTTATTACAGAGATCTTCCTCATCTTTGGTTAAGTTTTTCCTATGCATTTTTTTTTCTCATAGCTACTATAAAGGCAATTACTTTTTCCAACAGTTTTTGTATTGAAATCTATCTCTCCCTTTCAGCCTTTTATTTTATTTGTATATATGGATGCTATGATATTAGGGATATATAATATATATTATATATTAATATATTATACATAATATACTCATATATATTTGCAATTTGTAATTCCTCTTGTTAAATGGATTATGTTGTTACTACTTTTGATTAAAAGTCCATTTTACTTTTACTGTTAAAAGTATAGCTACTCCTACCAGGTGCAGTGGTGCACGCCTGTAATACCAGCACTTGGGAGGCTGAGGCAGGAGGATAGTGAGTTCAAAGCCAGCCTCAGCAATGGCGAGGCACTTAGCAACTCAGTGAGACCCTGTCTTTAATAAAATACAAGAAAGGGCTGGGGATGTGGCCCAATGGTAGAGTGCCCCTGAGTTCAATCCCCGGTACCAAAAAAGTATAGCTACTCCTGCTTTCTTTTGAATTTCATTGGTATGGACCATAAGATTTCATTGGTATAGACCATCATATTTTATCCCTTCACTTTTACTCTGTATGTCCTTAGAGGTGAAGTGAGTTTCTTCTTTGTAATACAAAGCTTGGTCTTGTAACCCATGGATCTCTAGCCAAGTGATTTTCAGACATGGGGCTAAGAATAAGCATTAGAGAAAAGACAGTCGTCAATAAATGGTGCTGGGAAAATTGGATATCCACATGGAAGAGAACAAAACAAGAGCCATCTCTTACCAGTTACAAAAATCAACTCAGGATGGATCAAAGACTTAAATTTAAGAGCTGAAACTATAAAACTACTTGCAGAAAACATGGGAAAAATTCTTTATGAAACTGCTAGAAAAAATAACCTGGGAGTAATTTAGGCCACTGGAATGGGCATGTTTTTGGGGGAGAAAACTTCAAAAGAACAGGAAACACACAAAATAGAGAAATAGTGTGACATCAAACTAAAAAAAAAAATTCTTGGCAGCAAAAAAAAAAAAAATCAACACAGTTAAGAGATAACATAGAGAATGGGAAATAATATTTTCAAGGCTTACATCTGGCAAAGGTTGGTATATACAGTATACAAGCAGCTTTGAAAACCCATCTAAACACAATGAAATAAGCCAATTTTGAAATGGGTGCCTGATCTGGAGAGACATATCTCAAAAAATAGACATAAAATAGCTAGCAGGTATATGAAACAATGCCCAACATTACTAATTGTTATGGTTTGTATATGAGGTGTCTATCAAAAGCTCATGTGGGAGACAATGCAAGAAGATTTATAGGTGAAATAATTGAATTATGAGAGCTTTAACTCAGTGAATTAATACTTTAATAGAAATTTCTATGCAGCACAGTATTTACGCAGTGGTATAGGTCTTGCTGGAAGCTTTTAGGGAAGTTCCCTGTGATATTCAGGAGCAGAAAACAGAATAGAAATATTTGAAAAACTTTGGAAGGCTATGAAAGTTGCATTTATTAAAAATTTTACCACCAGTAAAAAAACAATGCTAAAACTTTTCCCAGAGAGAGATGACTTGAAGGTATCTCAGGAATTGACAAAATCACACCCATCTCAGGCTCAAGGGAGTACAAATGAAAATTCCTTTGTGAAGAGACAAGTGGGGAATATGCTTGCACAGGGCAGCCTAGGGAGTGGTTTCACCATTCTCAGCCACCCAGGCACTTGGTGGATGCTGTAGACATGGTTCTTGGATGCTTTGTTACTGCTCAAGATGACAGCAGACCTTGGCTGCAAGCAAGTGCTGGTACTGCAAGAAGGCAGGATGCTGGAGTTAGGGGGTCATGGAGGCTTTCACCAAGATTTCAAAGAAAGTCCTCGGAGAACAGGCAAAGTGCACCAGGATCAGAGTCTCTGCAGGCTTCCCATGATAGGGTGATGTGTGAGATCTGAGGAGGAAGTGAAAGCTCTGTGGAGATCCCCCAAGATTAAGAAATGTCAGTACCTCAGAACATATGCCTAGGAAAGCTGCAGGAATTGATTAAATACAAGCTAAGAGAGAGAGCCCATGCAGACTGCAACCAGCAAAGCCATAGGTGCAGAGCTGTACAAGCCTTTGGACGAACATCTAATGCCATGTGCTCCAGATACTGGATATGGAGTTACAAGACTTGTTTGCCCAGCTATATTTTAGTCATGCTTTGGTTCCATACCTACTTCCTCTGCTCCTATTTATTCCTTGTGGAATGGAAATGTGTACCATGTGCCTTTATATATAGGGTATATGTAACTTAGTTTTGATTCTTTAAAGGGCTCATGCTGAGTTTGTCTTGAGTCTCAGAGACTTTGGACTTAATCTTTTGTGCAATCTTGGAACTGTTGAGACTATAGAGACACTTGAAAATGAACTAAATGTGTTTTGCATTGTGAGGTGGTCATGAGCTTTTGGGGGCCCAGGGATAAATGTTATGGTTTTTGTGTTAGGTGTCCTGCCAAACCCATGTGTGAGACAGTGTGAGTGGGTCTAGAGGAAAAACATTGGGTTATTAGAGTCTTAACCCAATCAGTGAATTAATCCTTTGATAGGAAATAACTGAATGGTAACTGTACCCTGATAGGGTGTGGCTGGAGGAGGTAGGTCATTGAGAGCATGCCTTTGGGATATATATTTTGTCTCTGGCAAATGGAGTCTGTTTCTCTCTGCTTCCTTATCATCATGTCTTGCAGTAGTTTCTTCTACCACACTGTTCCACCAAGCCCCAAGGAATTTGGCCAGCCTTCTATGGACTGAGGCCTCTGAAACCACAAGCTCCCCATGTGAACTTTTCCTCTTCCAAAATTGTTTGTGTTGGGTCTTTTAATCACAGCAGTGAAGAAGCTGACTTAAAGACTAATAATCAGGAAATCCAAATCTAATCCACAAGGAGAGAACACTTCACTCCACTAAGTAAGGCTATTGTCAGAAAACAAAAGATAACAAGTACTGGTGAGAAGAAAAGGGAATACCTGCACACTGTTGGTAGGAATGAAAATTAGTAAAGGCATATGGAAAACAGTATGGACATGCATCAAAATATAAAAAAATAGAACTACCATATAATTCTGCAATACAACCACTGAGTATATACCCAAAGGAAATGAAATTTATATGTCAATGAATCATCCACATTCCCATGTCCATTGTGCCATGTCCCTATTCACAATAGTCAAGAAATGGAAACAATGTAAGTGTCCATAAACAGTTAAGTGGATACAAAAAAAGGATACAAAAAAATGTGACACACACACACACACACACAATGAAATGCCATAAAATAATGGAATCCTGTAGTTTTGCAACAATGTGGATAAAATTGGAGATCATTTCATTAAGTAAGTTAGGCAAAGAAAGACAAGTACAACCTGATCTCACACTTATGTGGAATTTAAAAAATTTGGCTGATCCAAGCACAGTGGTGCATGCTTATATCCCCAGCAATTCAGGAGGCTAGGGTAGGAGTATTACAAGTTCGAGGCCAGCCATTGTCAGCAATTTAGAGAAGCCCTAAGAAACTCTGTTTTAAAATTTTAAAAAATAACATATTAAAAATGGGGCTGGGGATGGGCTAAGGGTTGAACCCAAAGGTTAAGTGCCCCCAGGTTCAACCCCTGGTACCAAAAAAAAATATTGGTTGATTTCAGTAATTGATAATAGTAAAATGGTGATTACTAGAGTTTGGGGAAAATACTGTTATACTCTAGGGGTGCTGGGTTCATTGTTTCTTCTCAGCAAAGAATTGAAGAATAGGATGCAGAGACAGCAAGCAAGCAGCAGGTTTATTGCAAAAGCAACAAAGATAGACTTCTCCTGAGAGAAGGTCCCCAGAGCTTTGAATCCAGTGGCAGGGGTTTGGCTTTTTCTTTTTTCTTTTTTTTTTAATTTTAGATTATTTATTTACTTATTCATAATGCACAAGTATATCATCTTTTTACATACAACTGCTTGTATACAAAGTATATAAGTACCATTCAGATCTTTAATCATGCATTTAGGATAGTGATATCCATCTCATTCAACCACATTTTGCTCTTTTCCTTAACTCCTCCCCTATCTATGTGCTCCTCACTATTATTGATTGGTGTCCTCTCTGTCCACACCTCTGCTTTAGCTTTTCTATTGGATCCCCTGTTTAGGAGCATGAGAATGGAAATGTCTATCTGATTGGGTGCCCAGCTTGTATCCATGAGTACTTTTGTCTACAGACAGTTGACCTCATTGGAAGACGCTCTCCATGCCCCTTTGCTTGGGTCCTGCCCCTGACCTCCTCAGTGGGCATCTTTCCCTGGCTGCCTAAGCCCTTCTACATATCCCTCAATAAAGGGGAAAGGGGGGGATTTTGATTAAAGAAGTTCTGAGTAGGTAGTGGGAGGTTGGGAAGAAAGGGAGAAGTGCTGTGGAGTAATGTTGTTTAAATCATATTATATTGTGTGCCTGTACCAATAAGTAATAACAAATCCCATTAATACATACAACTATAATGCACCAATAAAAATATGTGGAAAGAAATAAAAAGATGTTATAAGTCAATGTTAGATAGGATAGGATGTTTTGGTGTGCTTTTGTGTTTTTTTTTAGGGAGACTATATATAACAGTAATGTACTGCGTATCTCAAAAAGTAGAAGAATGTTGTATATTTTCACCACAAAGAAACAATGAGTATTGATCAGATAGCTATGTTTATCCTACTTTAAATATTACACAATGAATTAACCTGTAGAAACCTTACATTACCCCATTAATATACATGATTTTTATGCACTATATATCAGTTGAAATAAATTTAATTAATGAAAAAGATAAAAATATACTGCAAAGCTGTAGCAATCAAAACAGCATTGTATTGGCATAAACATAGTCACTAACATCAATGGAACACAATATGCTCTTTAATTTACTATATACAGAAGCTTTAAAAAGAGTAGAAATTTTTAAAATTAGAATTTAATCATAAATTAATGAAAAACATATCTCCATATGCTTCATTAGGTTATACTTTAAACTTTCAATAAACAGTAAAATATTATATGAGGTTCTGTTGTTGTTTTTGCTTTCTGTGGTACTGGGGACTGAACCCAGGAGTGCTGTACCACTGAACTACATATCCAAACCTCTTTTTTATTTTGAGACAAGATCTTGATACATTGCCCAGATTGCCCTTCTCTCTCAGTCTCCCAAGTCACTGGGATTACAGGAGTACCCAGCAGTATAAGGTATTTTTATCAAGACTTTCATGTCTTGGTAACAGATATTTGACTAATAGTTCCTGATGAGAATGATTTAATGAGAAGATTCACATGACTATTGGCTTGCATTTAAATATTGTGAGTGTGTGCTGAAGTTGGATAGTGTCTTCTATAGTTTTATGCTAGAAAATATTCAGAAGCCTTATTTTTTGAGTACATTTGTTTGTAAAAATCTATCCATCTTAATAAACAACATATTTTATGGTTACTTCAAATATATTAACTGATTTGACATTATGTAAATATATGGTTTATTTGGAAGGATGAGCAAACAAGAACTTAACTTGGACTTAATGGAGCTAAAACATTTCCATGTTCCTGAATAACACAGACCTAGATAGATAATGAAGCCACATTTTCAAGATATGGTATATTTTTTTTTAACCATTCTCCTTAGGGATAGTGGACTATATCAAGTTTAGCAGGCTTCCACAAGTACTTAGGTAGACTAATATTGTACTTCAAAACATACTTTCAATTTGTTACATTTCTGGTGGTGGCTTATGTTTTGAATCCCAAATTTGCCAACCATGTAAATGTTTGGTCCTCTCAGAACTGGTATAGGAGGAAGAAAATTTGAGGGACTTAAAAAATTGTTGTGCAATAATTGTGCATATTTATGAAGTACATTGGGGTGTTTTGACATATGTATCAATATGAAATAATCAAATTTGAGTGATTAGCTTATCCATCACTTCAAAACATTTGCTATTTATTTGTGATGAGGAATTTTTCATAATAATTATGTAGCTAGAAATTAAAGTCAAGGAACTCTTAGAACAATAATCTCTTTAAATGTGTTTATAAAATCTGGAAGTACTGCTTTATAAAATCTTATTAAAACATTCTGTGAGAATTTTGTGAGTGGAAAATCAGGCCTCTTGTAACAATTAGTGGGTAAACATTTCTCATAATCCTTATATGTGAATATTACCAGTTTGAAAATTTTGTGTCTTGGAATTCAGGGGATAAATTGATAAATCCGATTAATATGAATGGGTAACCTGTGGGCAAACTGGTGTTCAAACTCAAACTTTCTCAAACAAATAGCTTATTGCAAATTCTTTGATTTGTGACATTATAGACAATGTTATATCATCTCCTTATATGCACCTTGATGGAAAGTTCTAATAAATGTGTAGGGTGTAGAAATGTCCACTTATACCTATGTTTTTTGCAGGGGGCATTGGTGCAGAATAGTTAAGGCAATAGGTTCTAGTTTTTACATACCTCAATTCAAATTTCATCTCTGTGTATAGTTTTATGACCCTGGTCTAGTTACTTAGGTACTTCATTTCTGATTTGGGAAGGAAAAAAAAGATCTTACATATATCATATTTGTACTTGTGAAGACTGGACAAGATAAAACTTGCTTGGAATCCTGCATAGTTCAATCACTATGAGCTATCATTTTTATGTGGCTGGGCTTGCTCAATCAGTCCATCCAGACCACATTATTTGTGAATTATCTGTGACTGTACAGTGACACTGCTGTGCTGAAGATGAAAGTGTGCCCATGATTTTAAAACATGGCTGAAAGTCTATTCATTCAGGATACTCCACATAGCTCCCTAAACTTTTCCTATCCTAGTATGAATTATTCACAACCATACACAATGCCACACACTTTTGTCTAGCATACTGCATTACCCAGGTACATGGAATAAATAGTTGATAACTTTATAAATGACCTCCAAGTAGTAGGCAGGAGCTTCTAGAAACATAAAATGAAGGCATGACTGTCTGACTTTGTCTAGGCTCTGGTACAGTAAGTCACTATAAAATAATACCAATATTAGATGGCTTAACAATAAAAATATATTTTTCATGGCAAGGTAGGATGCAGGCATGATAATGATCCTTCAGATAGTGACTCAGGGATACTAATAAGAAAATAACTATTCCATGTTAATCTTATAATAATGCTTTTCTTTTTAATCCATAAAGTATAATATCCATTATATTTCATGCTTATTTAATACAAGAAATTGGTGCCAGTATACATGTGACAGCATATAAAGACCATTCCATTAATTAGTGGAGAGGTTTTTGGGATATTAAATCTACCCAGTTCCCCTTCTCTGACTCAAGCTAAATATTAACTCTACACAAATGAAAAATCTCCTTCCTTTTTATTATTCCTGCAGCCGTTAATGGTAGCATTGACCTATGAAAAATATTTGAGCACTATCAGAAGGATGAACTAGTAAATTAAGATTTAGTTTAACTACAGAAGTTATGGCCAAAAATCAAACTCTGAGCTGAATAATTAAGTAAATATATTTCCTTCACAAGTCACTTGCATGTAAGTTGTCCTCTGTTTCATTTGATAACTTTCCTTTGCTTTGGCTATAGTAGACAATTTTGATGTCTTTGATAATAAGCTTAGCATTCACATCAATCAGAATAGCATTGTGCTGTAAACTGAATTGACCTACAATGTATCATTTTAATTTATTTTTATTAAATTTGCATATGTATTCATTATTGCAGTGTTTCAGGCTAATTGTTCATGCTCCTTTAAAATATTAATTCTAGGACCATAACTTCTGTTGGATTCCTGGCAGGAGGCTGCGCCTCCCAGGCAGAAGGCCACACCTCCCCAGGTACTTTGTAAAAAGACTACCTTTCCCAGGTACCCTTGCCGCTGCCCCCTGACCTCCAGCAGCCTATGGAGACACTCGCCCCCAGGGGTCTGCCTGACCAGCACTCTTCTATTTAAGCCAGCCCTGGACTGAAACCTCTCTCTGTTCCTGCCTGTCCCTGTTCCCGTTTGTCCCTTCCCTATCCCCCTTCCCTTCCCTTCCTTTCCCTACCCTTGCCCACGTGGCACCCCAATAAACCCTTTTATATCACTAACACGGTGTTCCCGGCTAAGTTAACTGTGTTCAGCATTTTCTAAAAAAATAAAAGAGTAAACTGTCTCTTTCCTAATTACGGGGTTTTTCCCCTAAGAGTACAAGGATTTCTTAAAACATTAATTTATCCATAATGTTGTGTTTATTAATTTTTGTTTCTTTTGAGCAAGTAATCTTAAAAGGAATTGAGAATTATATAGCTATGGTTAAACAACAACTATTTCAAAATATCATGTTCTTTCTTTAGGAACTAAACTTGATTTATGGAAACATCAATGTAATTGTATATTGTAAAAGCATTTTGCTACTTTTCCAAAAAGGTTAAATACTCTCAAAATTTCTTTAATCCATTCTAAATGTGATATTTTGTCAGCTAAAGTATCCTACCTTACCTAAGATAAGGCTCTGGTCTTACATGCCAGAATGTATGGTCTAAAGAGTGATTGTTGTTGTTCAGAAACAGAGATTATAATATATAACTCAGTCAAAACTCAAGATGCGTTCACAAACTAAATGTGTTTTTACTCTTATTAATTTTATTTTGTATTTTCCTTGTAAACTGTTTAAAAGTTGCATGTTAAGGTCTTGCAGAGGTATTGCTTCAAGAAAACAACCTGAGTTAGTTTAAGCCATCACCTACAGGACAGATAAGGAGCATAAACTCCAGCTAAATGACTGTAAGGTTATAAACATTAAAGTTAAAGCCCAGCGTTCTCAATTTAAGATTAGCTTGCTAGATGTTTAAAATCAAGATTTTAAGCTAAATTAAAAGGGTCGAGAAAACCAATATTTGGTTCTTGCCCTCAGAGTCAAGTCTGAATCCAGGAGACAGGGAGGTTCTCTAAAAAGCTTTGCAACTTTGGGCCACATAACTTCCCGATCAGAGAAGTTATGAGACCTATGGAAGAGAGAAAGCCAAACAGTGACCTTGCTTTGAAGAGGAGGGTACTAAAAAAGGGAGACATCCCTGCTGCTTCCAAGAGAAGCCACATGGTCAAGCAAGCCCTGGATCCATCCTCATGGAAGGCATTAGCAAAAAAGCTGCTCTCGAGTTCCCCCAAGAATTACTCCCATGGGAATTCAACTGACTCTTAGCAATAGATAAATGCAAAAGTCAGTTCGACTTAACTTCATTTTAAACACCTAGCAAAAAGAGTTAAAACCAAAAATGCAGTCATTCCTGGACATTTTTTAAAAGTGAATGTAACTTCAGATATACACTTGTGAACAGTTTAACAACTAAGTAACTGCCAAGTCAAAAGTTTTTAGTCGGTTTAAGGCCTGCAGATCTTCCTAACCTACACAGGTAGACTTAATATTCAGTAGTATGATTATCTAGCCCTAAGTGACAGAGATAAAGAGTTCTCTACTAGACAGGTCATACCAATAAAAAGATTTTATAAGATAAGATGACATTAAGTAGCTTGACTACCATATTAAATGTTGTGTTTACATTCCTGATGATTCTGGGAATGTTAAAGATTTATATTCCCAAATAAAGGCCATATCCACTCTGGCCTTATTATAGGGACAACTTCTCAGCCCTCACACCTCCTGGTGAGAAATTATCTTCATGGTATACATTGACGTTTCAGATGCTGTAACATTTCTTCGGTACTCATGTTTTTTCTTCTCTCATAGAGGCTCCTGTGCCTGATGTCTTTACAATCTTCCCCCAGCTTCAATCTGGCTTGACTTCTAAAAAGGGAACTCCAAACTACTTGTCCCCATCTCGTCGCCCCTGTTCAGCTGGAAGAAGCCAGATCCGGTCATCGTCCCTTTCCCTTACAATAGTAAGGAGTTCCTAAAATTAGAAGGGAAATGAAGCCAGAATCTCATAGGCAGTCAGCATACATAGGTAAATCGAGTCAGGTCGAAAGCCAATTTGAGTGAGCCAATTTTAGGAAGTTGGGAAACTTTCCCCTGAGGGATTGAAATGCTGATTCTCTCAGAGCCCTTCTTCCACCCTTAACAACCTGCCCCAACCTGTTGCCAAGGTAACCCATCTTAGGAATTGCCCCTCCCTACAGGGAACTATCTCAGATCTTCTGCAGAAACGTTTTCTCAGATCCACCCATCCCCCTTATAATATCACCTTCTTCTCTGCAGCCCCTCCTTTTCACAGCTTGTGAGTACTTTTGCACTCTTTTAAACTTTCTCTCCTCTCGTGGGTATCGTGTTTCCCTGTCTAACTTGCTCAGACCCAGGTGGTTTACCTAGGAGTTCATATTTCCCATCAGTCGAGGGCCATTACTGTACACAGAGAGGCTCTCATCAAGGCCCTTCCATGTCCCAAGACAAAGGAAGAGATTCTTTTCTTCCTACGCCTAGCGGGATATTTCCATGCCTGGATTCTCAATTTTTCTCTTTATGTAAAGCCCCTATATGAGGCAGCTAAATGGATTGAGGAAAATTTCCTCCCGAAGGCATTCAGGCTGAGTTTAAGCATCTGCAGCAGGCACTGTCACAGGCCCCAGCTCTTCATCTCCCAGACCTTCTTCAACCATTCACCCTTTATGTCCATTAAATGAAAGGTTTGGCTCTCAGTGTTCTAGGCCAATACAAGGGCCCCACCTTTGCCTACCTTTCTAAACAGCTTGACCCCACCTTTCGTGGATGAGCCCCCTGTCTTCGGGCTCTGGCCGCTGCTTACCTACTTCTACAGGAATCTAAGAAGCTGAATTTGGTGCTCATGTCACTATTGCCTCTCCTCACCATTTAAAGACTAACCTATAAGAGCCTTCAAACTCTCCTGCCCTGTCGCATTCTGCTCCTCAACCTCTTTCCAGTCCTGTTCCTCTTTACACCCAGTTTCCCTTCTCCCAGTCTCCTCAGAGCCCCCAGAACATGATTGTATAGAGATGCTTCAGGCTTTAAGCTCCTGCAAGCCTCTCTTCTGCCCAAACTAATAGGGATCTCCCATTGTCCTTCACAACAAAATAGAGACTCTCCCATAGTTCAGGGAAACATGAAGGCTGAAGCAGCACTGTCTTCTCCTTCTCTTCTGGCTTCAGTCCAATCTACTACCCAGGCCCCCACATTCCCTCCATACAATCAATCCTCTCCTATCTCCATTCTCTTTTCCATCCTATTCCGAAGGCATAAACCTTCTGGAATTGCCTGGCTCAGCCTCCACTCATCTTTTCGACCGCAACATCATTGGATTTAGTCTTAGTGTTCCGGCAACCTTTGCCTCTCAGCTGGAGACGGTTACAGAGGTTCCTTTCCGGCCCTTTGGCCTACTTCGGACTTGAGTCTCTCCTTCCCGTCTGGGACGGGACATGGAAAACCCTTGTGCAAGGTGGCTCATAGTCCTCCGATATCTTGAGAAGGACTCTTCTCATGATATCCCACGTCTGCCTGGCTCCAGTGACGACCGAGTCATAGACCTGGATCTCCCTCTAATACTTATTTTGAAAAGGACGCTTTTCAGAATATTGTATTAGTCTTTGGAACTTCTTAATCCATCCTGGCTGACACCCCTCTAAAGTCCCTTAGATAATTGAAAATTGGTTTTCAACTTCTAGCGGTCGAAAGAATGGGCAAAGATTCTTTTATCTCCAAGCTTTCTTCCTCCTCTGATCAAACCCAATTCAGCTTTGCTCATTGTACTAGTTACCCAGAACATCCCATATCACCCCATGTCTTCAGGGAAGGTAGAGAGTAATAGAACTCTTACTTCCCCTCGCCCTCTTTAGGCTCCTAGTCCTCCCAAAGAAACCTTCTTTGCTATCCCCTTTTGATGTTATGTTTGGGCAACCAGCTCTTCCACTTGGAGTTTCCCCAACTCAAGGACACCTACCCAAAGGTCTTTCTTTTCCCATCTTGTCCTTCATCAGACATCAGCTATGGAAGTGCCAAGATTTTATTCTGCCTGACCCAGGTAGACTCACTGCTTCATTCCCATTAACACCCAGTTCTTGGGTATATTTCTCCGCTCCCCAGGACACAGGAACAGTCTCCCTTGTCCCAAAGTGGACAGGCCCTTTCCAGGTTGTGCTGTTCACACCCACAGCTGCTAAGCTTTGTGAAACCTCAGGGAATTTGACTTCTTGGATTCATATTTCCAGACTGAAACCAGCTGATCAACCAACTGAAGATCCACAAAAGGACAACCACTACTTCAGTATACTTGCTCTCCCATTCCTACCGATCCCTTAAAAATTTGTTTCTCTTGTGTCCCCGATACCAACTCAAAATAATCTTTTCTGTTTTTTCTTGTTTTGAACCTTTAACCAGTTTTTCTCAGGGACTATCAACTGTTAAAAAAAAAAAAAAAAAAAAAACAAAAACAAAAAAAAAAAACAACAACAAAAAAAAAAAACGAATGACTTTCCAACCAGAGAGCCCTGCTGAGTCCTGCCCTTATGCTGCCACCTGATGCTCATTATGATGTGCTTCGCACTCTCCATTGGCCTCTTCACTGTAAGTCCCACCTGGTAGAATACAGGCCTACAGACAATAATCCATCTCATCTTCTTTCCCTTTGTTGCTTCCATAATAGTGTTACCTGCAAACTCACAAGGCCCACAATTTCTACATGCTCTTCGAGAGGATAGCCGGCTGACTCCCTCAGTGACTTTCTGCAGAAGCCTGGTTTGACACCCTCACCAATCTTTGGCTTCAAGGAAACTTCATCCATCCCATACCTGGACAGATTCATCTATTCCACGCCTACGTCCTGGGAATTTCTTTTCCACCCTCGAGCCTGACCTGCCTGCCCACATCTCCTCCCCTCATAGCACCCCACATCACCCCACTTCAGCTCTGAAGCAGCCAGATTGAAACACAACACCCCACTTCCTAAGAAAACAAAAAGGGGGGAATGTTGGATTCCTGGCAGGAGGCTGCGCCTCCCAGGCAGAAGGCCACACCTCCCCAGGTACTTTGTAAAAAGACTACCTTTCCCAGGTGCCCTTGCCACTGCCTCCTGACCTCCGGCAGCCTATGGAGACACTCGCCCCCAGGGGTCTGCCTGACCAGCACTCTTCTATTTAAGCCAGCCCTGGACTGAAACCTCTCTCTGTTCCTGCCTGTCCCTGTTCCCATTTGTCCCTTCCCTATCCCCCTTTCCTTCCCTTCCTTTCCCTACCCTTGCCCACGTGGCACCCCAATAAACCCTTTTATTTCACTAACACGGTGTTCCTGGCTAAGTTAACTGTGTTCAGCATTTTCTAACAACTTCAACTATACAATTATTTTCTTTCTTTCTTTTTTTCTTTTTCTTTTTAGTACTGAGGATTGAACTCAGGGGCACTCAACACTGGGCCACATCCCCAGCCCTTTTTTCTATTTTATTAGAGACAGGGTCTCACCGAGTTGCTAAGTACCTCTCCATTGCTGAGGATGGCTTTGAACTCGCAATCCTCCTGCCTCAGCCTCCCAAGTGCTGGGATTACAGGTGTGTGCTACCGTGCCTGGCTTCAACTATATAATTCTTGTGACTCTTTATGACTATTTCATAATTATAATCTATCAATAAGTAGACTGAATTCTTCTCAATGTGATTAACTGATTTTTTTTTTTCTGGATGTGATGGACATGTTTATTACTTTGATTGCAGTGATGGTTTCACTAGTACATACATACGTCCACCTCATTAAATTCTATTCATTAAATATGTACAGTTTTTACATATCATTTATACCTCAATAAAGCTATTGATAATAAAGAAAGAGCTCAAAAACATCTATACATATAAGCACATACTTTGAATTAAAAGCAAATAATAAACAGATAAATGAATAATAGAAGCTCTAAGGACTGAGCTTTATATAGAAGTGGACCTACAGTCAGAAGAGAGAGTGTCCATCAGGGCATCCTTCCTGCAGGAGATGGGTTTTGAGTCAGGTGGTAAAGGAGTTGAAAGTCAAGGATTAATAGAAGGAATGGGATCTGCATCTCACAGAGGAATCATGATGTTGCTCAGTGATGATGGGGTCATTTTGTTCAAGGTGAAGTCAGTCGACCTTTCTGTCTCTCAGTTTCCTCATCTGGAAAATGGTTATAGAAACATCCACTTTTGTTAACAACAGACAAAGAAACCACAAAACCTTACTTTGCCTTTTTTACTCTGTTTCCTCATCTGGAAAATGAATATAGGAACATCCACATTAATGTAAGGACTCATTTTTATATTATTAAATGTATAACCCAAAGAACTGTTAAGCAGTTGAGAAGGTTGGTCTCAAAAATCCTTCTCAGTAAAAGAGGTTCTCACCTCCCTGTCTCTCTTGATTCAAAGAAACCCATCCCTGAAGATTATGGGGAAATCTCTCCCTACCCTTGCCACCTGGCATTTCCCAGTAGCTGGTCCCTCCTGACCCTGCGTCCCTCAGTCAGTCATCTTGAGTCTAGTGGGATTTGTTAGAGTATACAAAGTGGTCTGTATTTACAGTTTTCAGTTTTGTAAGGTCACAATAGTAAACTCATTTGGAAGACATGATTAATTTCCAACTTATAATATGATCCTGGGAGATTATGACTTGTAGGAATTCTTTCCAGTTTTTTTTTTTTTTTTTTTTTTTTTTTTACTTTCCAATTTTCACTCCCCCTCTCTTCCCTTAATTCCCCACTGTTTAATACAATGAACTTCTATTCTTCCCCTCCCCATCTTCCTTTGTTGTGTGTTAGAATCCACATATCAGAGAGAGTATTTGGCTTTTGGCTTTTGGCTTTTTGGTTATCCATGGTTCCATAGCTTCGCTATTATCAATTGACCTGATATAAACATTGAAGTGGTTGTGTCGCTGTAGTATGCTGATTTTAAGTCCTTTGGGTATAAACCAAGGATAACTGGGTCAAATGGTGGTTCCATTCCAAGTTTTCTAAGTAATCTCCATACTGCTTTCTAGAGTTGTTGTACCAATTTTCAGTCCCCCACACCCTAGCGAGCAATTATTGTTAGTTGTATTCTTGATAATTGCCATTCTGACTGGAGTGAGATGGAATCTCAGTGCACTTTTGATTTGCATTTCTCTAATTGCTAGAGATGTTGAAAATTTTTTTTTCATATATTTTTTGACTATTCAAATTTTTTTTCTTCTGTGGAGTGCCTGTTCTGTTCCTTTGCAAATTTATTGATTGGGTTATTTGTTTTTTTGGTGTTAAGTTTTTTGTATATCCTGGAAAATAGTGCTCTATCTGAGGTGCAGGTGGCAAAGATTTTCTCTTAGTTCTTTAGGCTCTCTGTTCATGTTCTTCACTGTGAAAATGATTTTTAGTTTTTATACCATCCCATTTATAGATTCTTGATTTTAATTCTTGCACTTTAGGAATCTTATTGAGGAAGTCAGTTTCTGACCTGAAATCATGGAGAGTTCTGTCTACTTTTTCTTCTAGTAGGCTCAGAGTTTCTGATCTAATATCTAGGTCCTTGGTCCATGTTGAGTTGATTTTTGTGCAGGGTGAGAGATAGAGGTTCAATTTCATTCTACTACGTGTGGATTTCCAGCTTTCCTAGCACCACTTATTGAAAAGGCCATCTTTTACCTATGTATGTTTATGGTGCTTTTGTCTGGTATGAGATAACTGTATGCATGTGGATTTGTCTCTATGTCTTCTATTCTGTTCCATTGGTTGTCATGTCAGTTTTTGTGCCAATACCATGCCATTTTCTGTAGTATAACTTAAGTTATGGTATTGTGATACCTCCTACTTCACTTTTCTTTCTAAGGATTCTTTTGGCTGTTCTAGGTCTCTTTTCCAAATGAATTTCATGACCGCTTTTTCTATTTCTATGAAAAATGTCATTGGAATTTCAATGGGAATTGTGTTAAATCTCTATAGTGCTTTTGGTATTATGGCCGTTTTGACAATATTAATCCTGCCTACCCAAGAACATGGTAGATCTTTCCATCTTCTAAGATTTTCATCAATTTCTTTCCATAGTGTTCTGTAATTTTCATTGTAGAGATCTTTCACTTCTTTCATTAGATTGATTCTCAAATATTTTTTGAGGCTATTGTGAATGGGGTAGTTTTCCTGATTTCTCTTTTAGCTGATTCATCATTGTTTTATAGGAACACAATTTATTTATGTGTGTGAATTTTATATCCTGCTACTTTGCTGAATTTGTTTATGAGTTCTAGGAGTTTTCTGGTAGATTTTTTTGGGGTCTTCTAAATATAGAATCATGTCATCAGCAAATAGGGATAGTTTTAGCTCTTCTTTTCCTATTTTTGTACTTTGAATTTCTTTCTTTTGTGTAATTTCTCTGGTTTGGTTTGTAAGGACTATATTGAGTAGGAGTGGTGAAAGAGGGCATCCATTTTTTTGTTCCAGTTTTTAGAGGGATTGCTTTCAATTTTACTCCATTACAAATGATGTTGGCCTTGGGTTTAGCATATATAACTTTTACAATATTCAAGTAAGTTCCTAGTGTCTCTATTTTTTCTAGTGTTTTGAGCATGAATGGATGCTAATTTTGAAAAATGTTTTATTCTGCATCGATTGAGATAATCATGTGGTTCTCATCTTTAAGACTATTGATGTGATGAGTTATGTTTATTGATTTCCATATATTGAACCAAACTTGCATCCATGGACTGAATCCCATTTGATGATGGTGCACTATCTTTTAAAATATATTTTGTTTGTTACTTGATACTATGTTATTAAGAATTTTTGCATTTAGGGTCATCAGGGATATTGGTCTGGTATTTTTTTTTCTAGATATATCTTTGTCTGATTTTAGTATGAGGGTGATACTACCTTCATAGAATGAGTTTAGAAGGGTTCCCTCTTGTTTATTTCATGGAATAATTTTAGGAGTATTCATGTAAATACTTCTTTGAAGTTGTGGTAGAACTTTGCTGAAAATCCATCTAGTTGTTGTCTTTTCTTCGTTGGTAGTCTTTTGATGGTATCTTTAATTTTGTTGCTTGAAATTGATCTGTTTAAATTTTCTATGTCTTCCTGATTCAAATTGGGTGTGTCATATGTCTCTAGAAATTTGTCATTGTCTTCATAATTTTCTATATTATTGAAATATAGATTTTCAAAGTAGTTTCATATTATCTTCTGTATTTCAATGGGGTCCATGGTAAAAGTTCCCTTTCCATCATGAATTTTAGTGATTTGGGTTTTCTCTCACTTATTCTTCATTAACTTGTCTAAGAATTTATCAATTTTATTTAACTTTTAAATGAACCACCTTTTTGTTTCATCTATTACTTTAATAACTTTTCTTGTTTCAATTTTATTGATTTTGACTCTGATTTTAATTATTTCCTGTCTTCTACTGCTTCTTGTGTTGATTTGTTCTTCTTTTACTAGGGCTTTGAGATGTAATGTTAGGTTATTTATTTGGTGACTTTCTATTGTTGCTTTGTGGCCTAAGGAATGCTCTATTTTAGTGAGGAATCCATGTGCTGTTGAGAAGAATGTGCATTCAGTCATTGATGGAAGAAATATTCTATGTATGTCAGTTAAGTCCAAATTATTAATTGTATTTTTTAGTTCTATAACTTCTTTATTTAGGTTTTGTTTGGAAGATCTATCCAATGGTGAGAGAGATATGTTAAAGTTACCCAGTATTATTGTATTGTGGTCTATTTGATCCTTGAAATTGAGAAGGGTTTGTTTGATGTACATAGATGCTTCACTGCTTGGGGCATAAATATTTACAAGTGTTATGTCTTATTGATTCACTTAAGCAGTATGAAATGACCTTTTTCATTTCTTCTGATTAACTTCGTGCGAAGTCCACTTTTTCTGATATGAGGATAGAAACCACTGCTTGTTTACAAGATCCATGTGAATGATACATATTTTCCCATTCTTTTACCTTCAGCCTGTGGATGTCTTTGCCTATGAGATGACTCTCTTAGAGACAGCATATTGGTGGGTCTTGTTTTTTAATCCAATCTGCCAGTCTGTGTCTTTTGATTTATGAGTTTAGGTCATTTACATTCAATGTTATTATTGAGGTATGATTTTTGTTTCCTGTCATTTTTATTTATTTCTGTCTGTTATTTGAATTAGTTTTTCCTTTGTTTGGCTATTCTGTTAGTGTAGTTCCTAACTTTGCTGGTTTTAATTTCTTCTTCATGAAATATTTTTTGAGTATATTTTGTAGTGCTAGCTTTCTATTTGTGAACTATTTCAACTTTTGTTTATAATGGAAGGTTTTTATTTTATCATAAATTCTGAAGCTTAATTTTGCTCGGTACAGTATTCTTGGCTGGCATCCACTTTCTTTCAGAGCTTGGTATATATTATTTCAAGACTTCCTAGCTTTGAGGGTCTGTGTTGAGAAATCAGCTGAGCTGTGGATTGGTTTCCCTCCAAATGTTATGTGTCACTTTTCTCTGGCAGCCTTTAAAATTCTATCATTTTGTATGGTGAACATTTTCAGAATAATGTGACTTGGTATAGGGCTGTTGTAATTTTGTATATTTGGGGTCCTGTAAGCCTCCTGGATTTGGTTTTTCTTTTCATTCTTAGGATTTGATACATTTTCTGATATTATTGCATTGAAAAGTTTGTGCATTCCATTGGTTTGTATTTCTGAGCCTTCATCTATCACAATAAATCTTTAGTTTGGTATTTTCATGTTATCTCATATTTATTAAAGTTCTGTTCATGGTTTCTAAACATCTTTTCTCCATGGTCAACTTTATTTTCTAGATTATGTATTTTGTCTTCCTTTCCTGAAACTGTTTTCCAAGTGGTCTAGTCTGTTGGTGATGCTTTCCATTGAATTGTTAATTTGGTTTATTGATTCATCCATTTTGAGGATTTCCAACTGATTCTTCTTTAGGATATCTATCTAATTATTGAAACAATCTTTTATTTCTTGTATTTTCTCTCTGATTTCATTTCTTACATCATCTTTTACCTTGTAGATCAGTTTAACTATTAATTTTTTGAATTCCATCTCTGATATTTACTCCACTGTGGTGTCAATGGAAATTATTATTGAGGTATTCTGTATTATTTTGGATGGCTTGTTCCCTTTTCTTCTATCTGGATGGATCTGATGCATAGATTTTCTTCCTTATGAGTTTTTAGTGTCCCTCTATGTTACTGGTACCTCACAGATGGGGAGGGGGCAGTAATCTCAGTGATAGCAACAATCTATGCAAAATAATATATAGCAGTAGATTAGGTCCTTAGTTCCTACTTTGATATTTAGTGTTAATTGGTACAGTATGTATAGATAGTAGGATTAGCATTCTCCATCAGAAAATAAAGTAAATAATTATGCATAATGTGTGGCTTAAAATCAAACAGTAGGTGTTGTCTATGACTTTGGCCACATTAATTATTGATGTGACATCAGTGGTACGGGCAGATGTTATTTACCTCTTAATACATTAATATTAAGTGTGAAGGATAGAGTTGAGTATGAGAAAAGAAGAAGAGTTATGAAGGTAGAAAGTTGTAATTTCAAGGGATGAATAGGACAGATGCAGTGTTAATTTAGGATATGTTGTTAATAGAAAAGGAGAATAAAAATAGAATATTATAAAGGAAGATAAAAGAATGGAATTTGGGTGTCAAAAATAGAGAAAAAAAAGAGAGAGGGAGACAGGGAAGATAGAGTTCTGGCCAAGACAAAATAAAACAAAACCAAAATATGCTAATCAAAACCCTAACCCTAGCCGGGCGCAGTGGCACACGCCTGTAATCCCAGCACTTGGGAGGCTGAGGCAGGAGGATCGCGAGTTCAAAGCCAGCCTCAGCCGTGGCGAGGCACTTAGCAACTCAGTGAGACCCTGTCTTTAATAAAATACAAGAAAGGGCTGGGGATGTTGCCCAGTGGTCGAGTGCCCCTGAGTTCAATCCCCGGTACCAAAAAAAAAAAAAAAAAAAAAAAAAAAAAAAACCTAACCCTGCATAACCCTGCAAATACAGAGAATGGAAATATAACACCTTCTGGGGGAAAAAAAAATTAAAAAACAAAGAAAGAAAAGAAATGTTTAAAAAAAGGCTAGAAATGAGGTGAGAGAAACAAATATGAATATGTGTAGGAGTTCTTGAATCAATCAGTACTCATTTAAATAAAACAAAACCCATTATAGAAAAAGAAAAGAAAAAGCAAAGCAGAACAGCAACAACAACAAGCAAACAACAAAAACTCAATAAAAAAATATTGGTGAAATGTTAAGAAATTGAGGAGTCATATCCACTATGGTGGAAAAAATAGTGAGTGAGCATATGTCTTCACTCTCTGTGCCCAACTGATTTCCTTTTGGTTTCTTCTAGAGGTATGAAGTAAGCGTAGGAGTATGGGACGTGGGTTATGTGTCCCTTTTTATTCTGTTGCTCGCTGAATTGAAGGTTGAGGTTTAAGACTTCCCAATTTCCCTTCTTTGGAGATTAGTATGGGCATGCCAGGGAAGCTGGGTTGTGGGTAGGCAGCAAAGCAGCTGGTTAAATTTCGGTGGCCTAGCTGGCCTAAACCAGGTGGATTAGGACTGGGTGCTGTGTCCTTCTGGCCTGCAGCAAAGCAGTGTCCTGGGCCGGGTGGGTTGTGATGTGGCTGGCCACGTCTGGGGGTCCCAATTGGCCTGGGCCAGGTGGATTGTGGCCAGGCACTGGGTCCTGAGGGCCTCAATGAAGCTGTGGGTTGGGCCGGGTGGGTCTGATGGGGAAGCTGCAGCCTGGCATGCAGGGCTATGGGCTGGCTGCTAAACTGCAGGCCTTGTAGGCAGAGTGGTGGGTCAGGTCAGGGGCCAAAGTGTTGGGAAACTGTGGATCAGGGAACCAGAGGACCCTGATGAGTGCTTGACTGATGCTGGACCTAACAGGTTCCAGGCACCCAGGGAATGGTGGATGTTTAACTGGGGAGGGAGTTGGGGACCAGGCTAGTGCTGAGACCAGCAGGCTGCATAAGCCAAGAGGCAAATGCTTTCACATTTACCTTTCCAACCTCCAACTTGCTATAGTTGGCTGTGTCAGCCCCTGTGAGCTGCAGGACTCATGGGGCT
This sequence comes from Tamias sibiricus, assembly GCA_025594165.1. Taxonomy (NCBI): domain Eukaryota; kingdom Metazoa; phylum Chordata; class Mammalia; order Rodentia; family Sciuridae; genus Tamias; species Tamias sibiricus. The sequence goes on along the minus strand of CM046667.1, from coordinate 51,369,263 downwards.
GGGGAGATCTGGGATTTCTTTAGCCTCTCTAACTTGCGTCTCCAACCCCACCCTGGATGAAATGCTCCCAGTTTCTGACTTTCCATGTGTGTGTTAGGCTCAGACAGGCCCACACAGACCTATCTGCAAACTCAGGGATCTAGGTTTCCAGTTTCTCTTGGCTCTGCCACACCACAGTCCCATGATGTCCTGGTAAAGTACTGCTATTAGTATACGCATAAAACTCAAGCAAACTTCGGCAAGACTTTCATGGATGGGTTGGGTTTGCTTATATAGAAAGGAAAAGGGTAAGTTATGGAAGAAGGTAAAAATGAGCAATGGTATCCTTTGGAATTCATTAGGAGATAAGTTTACAGGCAGCAAATATCTTGGCAAACAATAATGGGATATGGTGCTGGAAAGCTAGATTAAGTTCAGACCAAGGAGGACTTTGAACACCAAATTAAGGATTCTCTACAGTGCTTTGAAGGTGTTCCAAGAGGATTATTTTTTAATCAATGTGTAAGGTGAAATGGCTTGGAGGAGGCTGGAAGCAGGGAAATCTATTGAGAGGTTGCATTAACTTGGGCTAAAATGTTATATACTCATACTTGAGTAAAGGCAGAGAAAATAGAGCTAAAGCAATGAATCTTAGAAATATTCAAAGGAAAAACAGACAAAGCCCATGTCAGTTTGTACTGTCTATGTAAAATGTATTATATTCATAGGGTTCCAAATTTACAAAGCACTATCACATATAAGAGATGTCATAAAAGGATTTTGAGTCTCAATCTTGAGTAAACAGAGTAGTGATAGAATCAATTGAAGAATATACATAACAGAGAGAAGCTTTTTTTTTTTTTTTTTGGTTTTCTTTTTGGTGCTGGGGGTTGTGCCCAGGGCCTCTTGATGCTAAGAATGCAATCTACCACTGAGCTATAACCCCAGTTCAGAAACGAGCTCCTGTTTGAATGCAGGCAATAGTAGGACCATCAAGTTGAAAAAGCCTCTATCAGAGACATGTGGGTCTGAAGAAAAAGAGCAATCAGAGATGGAAGTATAAATCTGCAAATAACATGCAGTAAAGTTTTTTGTCTTCTCTATCTCATCCAAATACCAAAAACAAGCTTTGATGGAGCATAGTTTCTATGATTTCTATATTTTATAGGTGTCTATAATTATATTTCAGTAGGTTATATTCACTTAAGGGAATGTGTGCAAAAAATAAATATTTCTAAGACTACATATATATGAAATGACAAAAGCACAGACTTCTAAACTCAGAGGATAAACAAACAATTCTTAAAACTAAAATGGAACTACATATATTTAAAGAAGAATTCATTATGAGAACTTCATGAAATTTGGAGTAATTTTACAATGTGATTTTTCTCAAAATATTGCAGTTTGGCGTTGTCTGAACTAGCTTTTGGTTTTTCAGAATATGATGGAAGCTTAGTGTTGGGGACGTTAAGAACACGTCAGCCAAAAGAATAAAAAAAAAACCTAACTCTTTGGTTGTCTCCCACTTCCTGATACGTGGACTTGGCCTAGCCCAGGGGTGTTGCCCTGAAGTATGATGAGAGATCAGACCGCCTCAAGGATAGGCTAGTAGCTCTCCCAATGTGATCTGCTCGTGCTCCCTCTGCTCCCCTATAACCTTTCTGCTGATTGGCCCATGTCTTCTATAAAGGCTGTCCAACTTCCTCAATAAACTTGAATTCCTGCTTTGACTGGCCTCCCTGGTGTCTCTGATTGTCTTCTGCCCTGAAGGCTGAGTGTGGGCCACCAGCCGACTCCTGCTTCTTCCCGACTCCGCCTTACCGCTGGGGCGTGCTCTCCCAGCCTTCTCTGCCGGCCTGAGAGGGCTAATCCCAGGGCCTGGAGAGATAAAAACTCCAGAAGCTTAGATCATGACTTATTATCTTTTTTTAATTAGTATTTTCATTATCCCAGGGTTTTATTGCTCTTTCTGGTATTAGGTCTATTTTAAATTTCAAATAATCATTATCATTTAAATAATACAACATGTTTCTCAGTCATTTTAATATTATTTCCCTATTTACAGCATTATTTCTATTGCTCTGGTGAAAACAGAGCTATGGAATTTTGTGTGTGTGTGTGTGTGTGTGAAATATTAGTGAAAATATACTGAAACAATTAATAAATTTCAGTTAAGCCCAATGGTCTTTTCATTTAACTTGATAATCACAACTGTTGTATAATATCTATTGAACCAATTGTTTAAATTATAGGAAATACGAATTATAGGAATACTTCTTTATTTATGCTAAATAAAGAAGTAGTTTTATACACAGACCTGCGATAGTACCCAACTGGAATCTTTTATTTGTTCCAATTTATTTCTAACACTTAATGCATCAGTGCTGTCCTTCTCTTTTCAGAAGTCTCTTTAATTTCATTCACCATTACAGTGATTCTTTATCCTTGTCCTCTTGTTTCTTCTGATCTAGTGCTTTATTGCATATCCTTATAATAGTTTTCTTCAAGCACCACTTCTAATGACTCTGCCTCAATCTCACATTTCAAAGCCTGCCTTTCCTCATCAATTCTATGAGATTTTAGTTACCTCCCATTTCTAATTTGAAGTTGATGATGTTTATATTTCCCTTTATATTTGCTTTCTTATCATAGATCCACAATCATATAGCAATTGATAGAAAATATCCATCAGTCTCTCAGGGTAATATATATAAAGAAAATTCTAGGGACTGGGCATACACAACACCCTGGGTTCAAGCGCTAGTACCAAAAGAAAATAATAATAAAAAAAGGAAAATTCTGGACTCCAGGGTATATAACAGAGTTTCTTAACCCCAGAAATATTGTTATTTTTGACAGGATAATTTTTTTGTTGTGGAAAGATGTCCTGGACATTTTAAATGTTTAACAGTATCTGTAGCTTCTATCTGCTCTCATTGTAAGGTCTGACAACTAAAAACATAGTCTCCAGACAATATCAATGTTCACTGGTGGGGGGACAAATAACAAAAAAATTGGCAATTAGAGATCAATAGGATCACTTAAGAGAACATATTTGCTTTGGATTTAGATTACTTTTTTGGCTCATAGCTACACTTAGATTTTTAAATATTTATTGTTTTCATTGGTGCATTATCCTTATACTAGGTATTACTAGCCAGTGAATTTTCAATACCCTTTCATTGTTAGTTTCTAAAGTGATTGTTATCCTATTTAAGTTTTCCTAGTGATATCCATGGCAAAATGAGATTTAGTCAATATATGAAGTTTAAAAAACTAGGTTTCCAAAAGCACTTGAAACTATACATGATTAATATTATATTGTGGGAAGAATATTGAAAGAGGAATTAGGGACATTGTATACTGACCTATAAACCAAGTTGGAACATTGACAAGAGGGATTGTCTGGTTTACCAATAATTCCAGAGTGGCTGAACTTAAGGACTATGTATGCTTACCTTGAATTAAAGCAAAATTCAGATATCTACATCTGTCATCCTTCTCTTCTTCTAATGAGGGTATAAAGTTATATCATGTCTGGAAAGAAACTAACTTAGTATACAATGAGAGAGCATAAGAATATTTTTTATCTTTTTTAATTTTTAATTTTTTGGTGGTGCTGGGGATTGAACCCACGGCCTTGTGCATGCAAGGCAAATACTCTACCAACTGAGCTATATCCGCAGCCCTATTTTTTATCCTTTTAACAATTAATTACAGTTTTAATTATTTATATGTAACTAATCACTGATATCTCCTGATTAGACTTTGTTTTGTGCTCTAGGCACATACTTCTAACTAGAGGTTTGATATTTACCCTTAAATATTTCAATTATCTGAGCGTATCAACTGAATTCTTTCATTTCAACTTGAAGAACTTTTTTTGACATTTATTGTAAGGCAGACCTGGTGGTTATGAACTCTCTACCACTTTTTTATTTTTTATTTTTTAATCTAGGAAAGTTTTATATTTTCTCCCTTTTTGAAAGGCAAATTTCCAGGTATAGTATTCTTGATTAACAAGGTTTTTAAAAAATAATTTCAGCACTTTTGAGTGTACCACTATACTCCCCTCTGACCTGTGAGGTGAATGAAAAGTCTACTGACAGATTTTGAAGATTCCCCTACATGTTACAAGTCATTTTCTCTGGTTAATTTCAAAATACTTTTCATTGACCTTTGAAAATTTGATTATGATCTGTTTTGGTATGGCTTTCTGTGGGTCCACTTCATTTTAGATCAGTTGGGCCTTACTGATCTGGATGTTTATAAATGGAATTTTGCATTTTCAATAATCTCTCCAACACCTACCCTTCTGCCTGTCTCTCTAATTTCATCTTAAAATAAACTTCCCTTTACTTCCTGTGGTGGTCTTTTTTAAAAGACAAATTTGAGGGCATTCTTCTTGCTGAAGGTTAGATGCATGCCCCTCCCTGGAATTTGGGTTTGCTTCTTATTGATTCAATCAATCACATGAAGCAGAAGAAATGTCATAGGACCTTTAAGGATAGACTAGATAAGGATGCGAAGCTTAGAATATTGTCATAGTTCATTTTGGCTGTTATAGTACTGTAGACTGTGGACTTAAAACAAAACAAAAAATATAAATATGCATTTCTCATGGTTCTAAAGGCTGGAAAGTCCAGGGTCAAGCAGCCAGTGGATTAAATTTTTGGTGAGGGTCTGCTTCCTGGTTCACAGAGAGTTAGTTGTCTTTTTGCTGTTTCCACACATGGTGGAATGGCTGTGGGTACTCTATGGTGTCTAAAAGGCTTTTATAAAATAAAAGCATTAATCCCAATCATGAGGACAGAGCCTATCAAAAGCCCCATCTCTTAATACCATCACAGTGGGGGTTAGGTTCAAATTTTGGTAGGAATTTTTCAAAAATACAAACATTTAGTCTACAGTCTCTGAAGGCTTTCTCATACTTCTCTCTCAGAAGTCATTTGGTATGCTCTTTAAGAAACTCAGCTCACATGAACAAACTACATGTTGGTGTGCAACTTGATAATCCCAGCTGAGCACAGACTTCAAATTATCCAGTACATTCACTAGATGTGTAAGTAAAGAAGACTCCAGATAATTCCAGCTCCTGGTCAACGAATCATTGCCTCTTTCCATCTAAAGACACAGATACATCATCTTTATTGTGTCCAATATGAATTGTTGGCCTGTAGAATTCATGAGAATAATATGGTTATTGTTTAATGCCACTAAATTTACCTTTTTTTAAAAAAAAATGTTTTTTAGTTGTTGATAGACCTTTATTTCATTTACTTATTTATATGTGGTTCTGAGACTCGAACCCAGTGCCTCACACATGCTAGGCAAGTGCTGTACCACTGAGCTACAACTCCAGCCCCAAATTTAGCCTTTTTTAAATGAAGCAATAGTAATTGTAATACTTCCTTAAGGACCCTAAACTTTCTTCTACTTTAAAGTCTAAGGCAGATGTAGTTAACTGGGCATCCATTCTCCAGCTGCTCTGAATGATGGCTCAGAGCTGCCTCTTTACTTTGGAAAATTAACTTTGGCTGACAGGAGTTGCCTTGCATGGGAATTGTATCTCTCTACCCCTGTAATGCAGCCCTTAGTTAATGAATGACCAACACAGTGATCCACAGGTACAAAATTGTCAACCGTTTAACTCATGGAAAGGAGCATTCTGAAGTATGCTCCAGAGTCCATTCCCTCTGGGTAGCCTTGATGTGAGAACACATCTTAACTTAGTTTTTGCATAATCCATATTCTGCTTGCTCTGCTTAGAACTTTTTCCTGAAAAATACTCTCAATAAATCATGTCTCTCCAAATTCCATTCTCAGTCTCTGCTAATCAAGTACTTAATCTAAGACAGATCCTCTGCATATGAGCTTTCTCTGTAGAAATGTTGTGCTCCCATGATCATGCTTGGCAGATTCATTCTCATGTTTTACTTTTCAGCCTAAATTTCATGTCTTAAGACAGGAAGAGTTTTCTGCCAAAAATTGTTCCCCTACTCTCCCCACCCTCAAAAATTTCTGTCATATCATACTGTTGATTTATCATAGAATGTTTGTTTTCCAGTTTGACAGTCTAAGTTTATTGGTTTAATACCAGTAGAGTATCTATACTTCTTTCCCCTCCACTGAGTATGGGAAACATGGCAGTTTTCACTCACTATTGCATTTCTAATTCTATTAATACAATGTGTCATATACAACAGATACCAATAAATATATGTTGAATGCATAAATGACTAGACAGATAAATTTTTCAGTAACCAAGGTGTATACAAAGTTTTGTTTTAAGTAAAAATAGTATAAAAATAGTATAAAAACTATTTAAATCATGATACTTGATGCTCTCACATGGCAACAAAAACTATATTAAGGGGGCTGGGTTTGTGGCTCAGCGGTAGAGCGCTCACCTAGCATGTGCATGGCCCGGGTTTGATCCTCAGCACCACGTAAAATAAACGCATTGTGTACAACTAAAAACAAATAAATAACTATTTTTTTAAAAAACTATATTAAGTAACCATTAAAGTAATCCATTAAAATAATTTCCTCATTCTTTTAATTTAGAGCTGAAGGTATATAGCTCAGTTTTTGATCACTTGCCTAGCATGCATGAGGCCCTGGATTCAATCCCCACCCCCAGAAAGAAAAAAGAATTCCCTGATTCTTTTAATTTAAAAGACCTTAAAATATCCATGGTAAAATCTTTATTAGGCAAATCAGGAAAAAAGGATAAATACTATATAATTTCAGGTGAGTCCACATTTATATATATTTTCGGAAAAACAGAATAGAGGAAATATGTCAATATTTAGCAATGGTTATGAGTGAATGATTAACTGCTAACTTTTTCTTTCCTTTTGTAATCCCTTTTTAAATTTTTATATTTCAAACTATGTGCAATTAATATGAAAGACAATCATAAATAGAAACAACTATTAATTAAAGCATTGTTTCAGGAGACACAATGCTTTAAGGCACCAGGTATTTGAGGGGGCAATTAGGAATATAACATTAATATTAGTAGCAGCTCATGTTCTCTTCCTTAATGTAGTTTGTAAAGGGCTTTAGGTACATTTTTTAGTAAATTTTAAAAAATATTTTTAGTTGTAGATGGACACAATACCTTTATTTTATTTGTTTTTAATTTATTTTTTTTTAATGTGGTGCCAGGGATCAAGTCCAGTGCCTCACACATGCTAGGCAAGTGCTCTACCACTGAAACACAACCTCGACCCCAACGTACATATTTTTAAACAATATGATTCTTTGAGAATTATTCCTGGCACTAGAAAGATGATAGTGAGCATGCTATGATTTTCTCCTAGAGATAGTGGTAGAAGATTCCGCCTTAGCTGAAACAATAAGCTATCTATCCATTGAGAATTCAGGAGCTATCTGTGGAGATTAGGAATGATGGGAACTCAGAAAGGAGTCTCTGTGTGTAACTTTGAGGAGAAGATTATTAATTGGTGAAAAGTATTGGACAAGAGAATCTACTGGCAGTAAGAAATATAAATGATTACTACTTTTTATAGAAAATACAATTAGATTTAGCTGATTGTGTGTTAAGATAGGATATTAACACTTAGCCTTCTTTGCCCCTTGCCATCAGTTAGTTATCCATGGCATCTTGAGGAGAACAGAGCATTCTGTACATAAGGTTTTTACAGCAATTGTAATGATTCCCCACCTTTAACCCTTGTATGATTTCAAACACTGAAATTTTAGGAAGTAAGGGATGATGGATTAGCCATCTGTGGTGACTGTATTAATCAACATTCCATCACTGTCTCAAAAAGCCAGAGAAAAAACAACTTCAAGGAAGTTAGAACCCCCATGATTGAGTCACTCCTCAAAAGTCCCACCTTTGAATATTGCTGCATTTTGGGGACCAAACTTTCAACAAATGAGCCTTTTGGGGGCATTCCAGATATAAACCATAACATGATCTTTCATGGTAACCTAACCCATTTCTCAAGGGCTATATGCGTCATGAAAGATTTTTCATTGCTGTGTGTTCCTACTGAATGTGCACTTTGCAGCTTTCCTGGGCTATGAAAACACATTTTTAAAGTAACTTCCTCAAATCTGAAACTTGGAATTATGCCATAACAATTGAATCTCCATTTGGGGACCAATCCATCTATTACAGTCAGTGACAATGTGTTATTGATTTCTTATTTATACAAAACCACTGAACCTTTCATGCATATGGTAAACAGATGACATTTCCATTTTCTTGTCAATAATTTGTTCACAAAAAATATTTGGGATTAAAGTTACAAATGATTTTCAATTTTTTTTCAGTTTTAATTTTGTGTGTATGTTGTCTTCATGCTTTCAGAATTTATGTATTATCTTTCTTAGAAAGTTTTTCCTCTAGTTTTATGGAGATATGTTTTGCATTAAGATGATTGAATATATACTGAGCACTTCATCAGTTTTCATTTCTATAAAAGTCTTGCCTCTTGGCTTTAAACCTATTTACATTACTTCTTTAGATCCATAGCTGCATCAATTGCTTTGGTTTTGTGGCCTTCTATGATCCTATGATAGCTTCTATTCTCAAAGATTCCAAGAGATAACACTTAGACCTTTCAAAGTTTATTTTTTATTCAAATTTTAAGAAATATTCTGGTTAGTTCACTGCTGTAAGCTGCCTGGTACCGTAACCCGGGAGGAAAACTCTCGGAGGCAGAGTAAAGCTATTACTACTTTTACTTCTACTTTCTTAGAGAGAGCTTAGAGAGAGAAAGAAAGATTTTTCTTCTTCTTAGAAAGAGCTTAGAGAGAAAGATTAGAGATAGCTTTTTCTTCTTCTTCTTAGAGCTTAGAGAGAAAGAGAGAGAGCTTGAAAGAGAGAGATTTCTTCTTTAGAGAGAGAGAGAGCTTAGCTTTTAGAGCTTCTTTCTTCTTTCTTCCTCGGGAGCCTCAGCCTGACTCTGATCAGGATTTACTTCTTCTATCTGGTTTCTCTTCTGTAACCGCTCTGCCTACGTTCTGGCCGCTCTGATTCTTTTCTTCTTCTCCGACCCGAACTCTTCTTCCGACCGAGCGACTGCATGACTGACAGAATGAATTCATTCTTCTCCTGACTCCGACCGCTTTCACCCGGTTATATACCTTTAGCTTTGCGGGTGCCTCACGTGCATTTACAGGTGCGTCACATACATACTTATTATCAGGTGGAACTTATGGCTTCCAGCTGACCGCAATAGCCATCTCCCTAATTGGGGCTCCTTCACACTGCTGCAGATTAGAATTAGTCAGGTATTCCAAATTAGTACTCAGGGGAAGTGATGAGAGACTTGATGCCTGAGTTACCTCTGGCTCTGGCAGAAATTATATTTATTTGGAGAACAGAAGGATCATTTATCTGGTTTATATTTGGAGTGTAGTTGGCTGAGATATAAGGCTAGAACTGAACTTACTCAATGGAGTATCTTTTTTGAGACACCATGTTGCTCTGAGCTGTCTGTCACACATCGTAAATATCCTACTTTTCCAAGAATTTAGGATGGAAACACATTTACTGAACTTCCAGCTGAATAAGACTCAGCTGTGTGAAAATATAAGGATAAATATGACTCTTATATTTGCTCTGAAGTGTGGTTAAAGAACAATCTTTGTAAAATAGCGCAGTGGGAGTAAGAGAGGAAACAGACAGCAGTTTTACACTTCTGGGCATGTTTGTGGAATGACTAATCTGGGTCAGGAGAGTATGAGGATAAAGCAGAGAAGGATGTTTGGCCTCAAAAGAGAACATTTAGTTACTTGCACAGACTGTGATTTTGTTTCTATAGCTTGGGGAAAGCCACTACAGGTTTGTAAGGAGTTTAGCCAGAAAATCTAAATTTGTCCACAGTATGTAGGACGTACCAGGATAGGGAAGGATTGAAAGAACAGAACTTGATAAGAGAATACTATATCAACCAATGAAGAGGAAGTGAGATATAAGACTTTGACAGCAGAACATGGAAAGGAAATGAATTAAATAGATTTTATAAAGACAGAATAAAGCAGAATCAGCAATTATTTAAATGGAAGAGTGTTTCATTTTTTTCAGAAACAGCATCATTTAAAAAACTGCACTAGATTTAAGTTTATGGGCACCTGATATTCATGTATGTTATTTTGTTCTCTTGCTTGTCTGAAGTTTGCTTACTAAGTATTCCTGACTTTCAATCCCTAGTCTTATCCTTAATTTTCCATAGCAATGTTGGACACTACATTTTGATGAAGCTTCCAACTTATTTCTCTATGACACTTTTTTGTCTCAGTTCTACTAGGTATGTGGTAAAAGCACACAAACATACATTGGAGTAAAATAGTTTACTTTTGTAAAGTTTGAGACATAAATTCGACAAGCATATGGTTGAAAGTATGGGATTTATAATAAAGAGTTATCCAATACAAAGAATGATATGGTCTTTTAAGTTTAAATAAAGGTTTTCATGAATTGTCAATTGTCTCTTGGAGGAACATATATAATCCATAAAAAAATTATGACAAAAAAAAAAAAAAAAAAAAACAAGCTGCAACGTATTTTGTTTATGCTTATTTTGTGGAAACATGTAATTGTTATAATTTTCTTCCTTGCTGTATAGAAATCTATTATATCCCCAAAGTATTAAAATCTTGCAAGATCAATGAAATGTTATCACTGATGTTTTACATTCATTTAAAGTCCCCTCAATGGCAGGGATTCCACACAATTTACCTTATTAAGTCTTTTCTTTTTTATTTTAATTTTTATCATTACCTTTTTTTTTTGTTTTGGTCGTGTTAGGGATCAAACACTCGGCTTCGTGCATTCTAGGCAAACACCCTACCACTGAGCCACATATCCAGTCCTCTTGTTAATATTTATATACACCATTACCTAAATTGAGTTCAAATTTCATATGGCTGTCTTTAATAATGAGAGCAGATATTTCAGAATAAACAAAGGGGAGAAATTTAAGATAAACAATGAATTTTTGTTGAAGTTATATATATATATATGGATATATATATATATGTTGAATTTGTATATATAAATATGCAAGAGAAGAAGCTGTTACCTTATTAAATTTATTTCCTTGAATATTGATAAAAACAAAATCTAGCAGGTGACAGTAATATATATGAAGAAAACTCAAACCCTTGATTTGGTGAGGATATCTTGGGTTGAATAATTTCCTTTTCATCCTGACAGGATCTCTAATATTGTACTTTCCACACTCCTCATTATATGATTATTTCATAGTTCAAAAGTCTCAGAAGGATTATAAATTGTAAAACTAGAATTATCATACTTTACATAATTCCAAGTAGCTGGAATTTGTGAGTGTGTGCTTTCCTTCACTTTGAAGACCACATTATTTTAATAGTAGCAATGAATTCGTGTATGGCTTCTTTAACTCTTTAAATCTGTTATGTGACTATAAAGGAATTAAAATAAATAAATGATTTGGTATTTATATTTGTTTCAAAATCAAGAATCATAGAGTATGTTGTTGTTATTATATTAGTTACCCAGACAGTCTAAAATGTGAAAACAGAACTTAAAGGGATAATAAAAAATTGAAAGAAAACAATTTTCTCTATCAGTGAGATATAATTTAACTGGGATATTTTGGAGATTTCCAAAAGTTAGTAGTGTGATGTTAAAGTCAAGGTGAAACTTTAAGTTAGGCTAAGACTTTCTATTGCCATGTGCCACTGATTTATATAAAACTTAAGGCACAACAAATTGGATCTGCAAAGAAATCTCTGTAAGAGAGCTTTTTTGGATGACAGCCCATGGTGAGGGTTTGTTTTATTGTAAGATCTAAAAATCAATACAGTTAAATCCACTGGGTCATCTTGGTTCATAGAGAGCCAAACCATAATCTTAATTTCTATGGGATGTATCATGGTAATCATGTGGGAGTTCCTGGACTTCAATCCTGACTTGAGTTCCTAGGAAAATCTTTGTTCCATGTGACACTGAAGACTGAGGTTAAATAATTTATTATTTTATTTGGTTAAAAGTGTAATTCATACTTCATGGATTTTAGAAAGTGTGAGTTTATCTCAAGAATGAGAATCCACAAAATTTATATAAAACATTTTAAAAATAAATATCAACTGCAATATTTTAAGTACAAAATATTATAAACTTCAATATGTATGAAGAACTCAAGTGGAAATGTACAGAGAAACAAGTGGTGTATCTTAATTTATCTATTTAGCCAATCCAAAGCATGATATGGTCTTTTAAGTTTAAATAAAGGTTTTCATAAATTGTCAATTGTCTCTTGAAGGAAACATATATAATCCATAAAAAAAAATATGACAAAAAGCTGGGCGCGGTGGTGCACGCCTGTAATCCCAGCACTTGGGAGGCTGAGGCAGGAGGATCGTGAGTTCAAAGCCAGCCTCAGCAATGGCGAAGTACTTAGTAACTCAGTGAGACCCTGTCTCTAAATAAAATACAAAAAAAGGGCTGGGGATGTAGCCCAGTGGTCGAGTGCCCCTGAGTTCAATCCCTGGTACAAAAAAAAAAAAAAAAAAAAAAAAAAGACAAAAAAACCAAGCTGCAATGTGTTCACTCATTTTTCCAAATCTGTTATTTGCCAGACTGCGTTCTAAGCAGAAGCCATTTACCAGTAAACCAGTATCATCTTGATACTCCCACACAAGCAGAGGACATGATTAAAAAGATAAACATGTATATTAGGCAGGAAGGTAAAAAGTGAAAAGTATTGAGGAGAAAAATTAGGAAGAAAGTCAGGAAGGAACGGTTCATAGTGGAGGATTGTGATCTAATCCCTAGAAAAAGGGTAAATGCTAATCTGAAAAGAAAAATAAGTGCTGTGTAATTGTAGCTTTAGTTATTAATGATTATACTAAATTTATAAAAGTACCCTATAAATCTTAGACATGAAAGAAACTATAAGGATTACTTTGAAAAAAAGTATTAAAATTACATAAGACTCCAATTCATCATCTTTTATTTGTAAAGCCAATTTAACAATATATGTTTCTAGTAAGATTCTGAAATAGAAAGTACATTAACTATATACTTAAAAGAAGTTTTGTTTTGGTCATGAAGGAGAGACTGGTATTGTACTGACCCTTAGAACAAAATACATTAAATACATATTTTAGAGTTTGAGAATAGGCAGAGTACAACTATAATCTCTGAGAGAAGGGAAACAAAGATGATATCTTTCAACCCAAAATTTCTGACAGACATTTGATAGACTATAGCCTAAGGAAGTGGAGTCCTAAAAGAGAAGGATGCTTCTGAGCAGAGCAGAGATAGATAAATCAGTTGGATATTAATGTAGCTCTAATTTGAGGACTGGATATGAATGAGAAAGGAAACAGTTATTGGAACTCCAGAAAACTCCAAGAGGGTCCCTTTGAGAATGTGGTGAAATATTAAGATATTTAATTTAATGTATATAGTGCATTTATATTGTATATTTATTTATATTATTATTAAGTTATATATATGTATATATAAAACTTAATATATATAAAACATATATATATATATATATATATATATATATATATATAAAACTTAATATTTCACATATATACAAAATACAGAAAGCTGGGCAAAGAACACTATTAGGAAAAGAGCCATTACCAAGGAGCCAATAGCTGAAAACTAATAGAGGTTGCAGAAGACTGAGAAATAATTGAGTTCTGAACAGACAAAGTAAAGACACCTTGTTGAAGACCCATGATATTCAGTAATGATCTCAAAAATGACACAAGGTAAATGTTGTGCTAATCTAGCTATTAAGGAAAGGCCAGCTTGGCTTTCGTTAATGAAGGTTAATAATAAGCTTTAAGATGACCAGTGTGATCTATAAGAAAATTAACTGCCTAAATAATATTCAATATTTCCATTAATGAAAATAATAAAAATCTGGACGCTCAAGCAAATATGCATCAAAATTGTTCCTATAAAATAAAAAATGTTATGCATAGGAGAATGTGATGCCTGCCTTGGGGGAAAAAATCAAACACTAATAATATCTGCAAAACAAAGTAAATTTTACATATGTATATTAGAATAGAAGATAGGTTTAAAGTTAATAGTATAAATTGTTACCTTTTGAAACTAGAAAAAGAAGAGAAAATTATACTACAGATAACAAAAGATAGATCCTGAAAACAACAATAAACAGTAAAATATATCCCTAAAATATATAATAAAGACTAACAATAATCAATGAAAACAACAACAAAAAAATCGGGGTAGTTAACCTGTTATGACAAGGTAAAACCCCTATTAAGTGTTATAAAATTAAAATAGGAATTATTAATGAAGAAAAGCAAAAGTGTATATCAAAATCAATAAAGCCATAGGAATATCATGTTAATAAATTTATTCCAATAAATTTAACAACCTGGATTAATTGAACAAATTTTTGAAAGATTAACACAAACCAACAAATTTGACACAAGCCTTGAAATCTGAATAGCCCCATATTTATTCAATAAATCACTTTATGAAACTATTATGACTCTGATACAAAAAGGAGTGCCACATGAAAAAGAAATAGACTAGAACTCCTCATATGGATACAAAAACTCTTAACAAAATATTAGCAAATGAGGGCTGGGGCTGAGGGCTGGTAGCTCATTGGCAGAGCTCTTTGCCTAGCATGCATGAAGCACTGGGTTTGATCCTTAGCACCACATAAAAATAAACAAATAAAGTAAAGGCATTCTGTCCATACATAACTACAAAAAAATTTAAAATATTAGCAAATGAAATCTAGCAATATCTGAATATATAATACATCACAAAGTAGGTTAACCCTAGGAATGCAAGATTGCAAACATTAGAAATCAATTCACAAAAAAAGAAATCAACATAAAATTTAGTATACTTTCAGAATATAGTTGACTAATCACAAGATCTTCAATAAGTGAAAACAAAGTATTTCACAAAACCCATTTGTGACTAGGGAAGGAGCGAAACTTAACCAAAGTTGGGTTAACAAAAATTTTATTCCAAAGTGGGGACAAAACAGTATGGATTTCATTTATGTCAAAATGGAAATTTGGGAGAGATCCAGCCGCCAGTTTGCCTGGCCTCCAGGCCCAGAGTGGCAGCTCCCTGCTGCTGCACGCAGGGCCAGACCTGGGGTAATACCTCCTACACTCCACGCAACACGCCCAGTGGTGACCAGAGCAAGAGGTAGGCATCCGCCCGCAGGCTGGAAGGAGAGATCCAGCCACCAGTTTGCCTGGATTGCAGGGCCCAGAGTGGCAGCTCCCTGATGCTGCACGCAGGGCCAGACCTGGGGAAGCGATACCTCCACTCCCCGCGACCCGCCCAGCGGTGACCAGAGCAAGAGGTAGGCATCCCCCCGCCCATGGGAAGGAGAGATCCAGCCACCAGTTTGCCTAGCCTGCGGGGCCCAGAGTGGCAGCTCCCTGCTGCTGAATGCAGGGCCCATCCTGAGGATAAGCCCCCTACACTCTTCCACTGTGCCATTCTGCAAAGGGCCAAAGGTGCAGACTTGACTCCACTAACAGGATTGCTGACTGGATAAGTTCCGGGTCAATTGTCTTAATCTGGAAGGGAAATAAGAAGGGCTTCCAAGGGTCCATTTGGCTTGAGATTTATTCCTGGTTTCAACGTTTTTGTTCATTTGTTTGTTTTTTTGTTTCTTGGGTGGGGGGTTGTTTGTTACTTTCTGGGTTTTTTTGTTGTTGTTGTTGTTGTTCTGTTTCATTTTGATTGACAGTGTGTTTGTTTGCTTCTGCTCCTCTTTGCATTCTTTCTTTTCTTCCTTCTCATTTTAGTATTTTTTCTCCTTCCTTCATCTTCCCTATTTACACCCTGCCATTGCATACTCAACAAAGGCAAAAACAAGTTATACGCAGAAATTGGGATTTTTTGAACGAGTACAATTGAAATATATAGCAAAGTGGTGTTATATGTAGTGTATTCACTATTTTCTAGACTCACTCCCTCTCATGCTAATTTCTACTCCTTGGTCACTTTTTTTCTTTTTCTTCTTTTTCTTTTTCTCCATCTTTCTTTATCTCTTCTCGCAACCGCTGCATAAATTAGGTTTATATATAAATTCGTCTTTCCACCTAATCGTTCATTATTTCCTCTCTCATCTGCTGATACTAAACCACTTCCATAGAACTCTCTTTTCATACTTTCTAAGAAAGAACAAGTAAGTTCACTCACTTCCCTCTTACTAAACATATCACCTCTGTGTCCATTACTTGAATCTATAAAGCCCCATTAGAAGCTTACAGACTAAAATGGGAAACAATATCTAGGTTAACTAAATCTGTACATTTTGATCAAATTGGGATTCTCTGAATAGAAAGTGTCTGATTTTAAAGTGTAAAGGAAATATAAGGGGATCTGATAGCATTGTACTACAGGAGCAACGTAAGGTTCTAAGGTAAAAGCAAAATAGTCAAGGTCCCATAGTGCAAGAGAATAGGCGTACAAGCAAGATGAAGAAACAAGGAAGGAAAGTGACACAAACAAATCAATATACCTCCTCAGTAGATTCCATGGCATGCACAGTTGGTGAAATGACAGAGGTGGAATTTAGAAATTACATTGGCCAAATGCTTGCGGAACTTAAGAATGAACTCAAAAATGAGATGAGGGAGCAAGTACAGATGGCGAAAGATCATTTTGACAAAGAACTCCATAAACAAATACAGGAAGTAAAAGATTACTTCAATAAGGAGATAGAGGCTCTAAAGAGAAACCAAACAGAAATTCCGGAAATGAAAGAAGCAATAAACCAAAATAAAAGCTCAATCGAAAGTATCACCAACAGAATAGATCACTTGGAAGAAAGAACCTCAGACAATGAGGACAAAAATATATACCCTAGAGAAAAATCTAGATTACACAGCAAAAATGGCAAGAAACCAAGAATACAACATCCAAGAATTATGGGACAACATAAAAAGACCAAACATAAGAGTGATTGAGGTAGAGAAGGGGGCAGAGTTTCAAGCCAAAGGAATGAATAATTTATTTAATGAAATAATTACAGAAAATTTTCCAAACTTGAGGAATGAATGGGAAAACCAAGTTCAAGAGGCTTACCGAACACCAAACATACAAAATCACAACAGATTCACACCAAGACACATTATAATGAAAATGCCTAATATACTGAGCAAGGAGAGAATATTAAAAGCCACAAGAGAAAGGAAGCAGATTACATATAGGGGGAAACCAATCAGACTATGTTCAGACTTTTCTACCCAGACCGTAAAAGCAAGAAGATCCTGGAATAGCATATTTCAAGTTCTGAAAGAAAAGGGATGTCAACCAAGAATCTTATATCCAGCAAAATTGAGCTTTAGATTCGAAGATGAAATAAAAACCTTCCACGACAAGCAAAAGTTAAAAGATTTTGCAGCTCGAAAGCCAGCACTTCTAAACATCCTGGGCAAAATTTTTCATGAAGAAGAAGAGAAAAATAACAACGAAAATCAACAAAGGGAAATATTAAACTAAGGGAAATACCAACTAAAAGAGAAACCAAATCAAGCTAAAGATCATAATACAAATAAAAATGGATGGGAATAAAAATCACATTTCAATAATAACCCTGAATGTTAACGGCCTAAACTCACCATTCAAAAGACACAGATTATCTGAATGGATTAAAAGAAACGACCCAACAATTTGCTGTCTACAAGAAACAAACCTCATAGAAAAAGACATAAATAGACTGAAAGTGAAAGGCTGGGAAAAGGCTTATCAATCACATGGCCTGCGGAAGCAAGCAGGGGTTTCCATTCTCATTTCAAATAAGGTAGACTTCAAGCCAAAACTAATCAAAAGGGACAAAGATGGATATTTCTTACTACTTAAGGGAACCATTCATCAATAGGATATAACACTCATAAATCTATATGCCCCAAATAATGGAGCACCTACATTCATCAAACAAACCCTTCTCAAATTCAAGAATAAAATTGACCACAACACAGTTATTATAGGAGATTTCAACACACCTCTCTCACCAATGAATAGATCATCCAAACAAAAGCTAAACAAAGAAACCGTAGTCCTCCTTAAAACAATTAATAACTTAGACTTAACAGACATATATAGAATATTTCATCCCACAGTAAAAGAATACACTTTTTTCTCAGCAGCACATGGCTCCTTCTCCAAAATAGACCATATATTATGTCACAAGGCAACTCTCAGCAAATATAAAAAAATAGAGATACTACCCTGCATGCTATCGGACCATAAAGGAATGAAATTGGAAATCAACGACAAAACAAGGAATAAGAAAAACTACTCCATCAACTGGAGGCTAAACAACATGCTACTGAATGAACAAGGGGTTGAAGAAGACATCAAAGAGGAGATCAAAAAATTCCTAGAGGTAAATGAGAACACAGATACATCCTATAGAAATCTCTGGGACACTATGAAGGAAGTAGTAAGAGGAAACTTCATTGCACTGAGTTCATTCCTTAAGAGGAAAAAAAAAAAAAACCAACAAATAAATGACTTAACATCACACCTCAAAGCACTAGAAAAAGAAGAACAGATCAACACCAAGAGCAGCAGAAGACAGGAAATAATTAAAATCAGAGCAGAAATTAATGAAATTGAGACTAAGGAAACCATTCAAAGAATTGACAAAACTAAAAGTTGGTTCTTTGAAAAAATAAACAAAATTGACAGACCCTTAGCGATGCTAATGAAAAGAAGAAGAGAAAAACTCAAATTACTAACATTCGTGATCAAAAAGGGAATATCACAACAAACACCTCAGATATACAGAATATAATTAGAAATTACTTTGAAAACTTGTACTCTAATAAAATAGAATATACTGAAAGCATAGACAGATTTCTAGAGTCATATGATTTGCCTAAACTGGATCTGGAGGCTATACACAACTTAAACAGATCAATTACAAGTGAAGAAATAGAAGATGTCATCAAAAAGCTACCAACAAGGGAAAGTCCAGGACCTGATGGGTTTACAGCCGAGTTCTACAAGACTTTCAAAGAAGAATTAATACCAATGCTCTTCAAACTATTTCAAGAAATAGAAAAAGAGGGAGCTCTTCCAGACTCTTTCTATGAGGCCAATATTACATTAATTCCAAAGGCAGGCAAAGACACATCCAAAAAAGAAAACTTCAGGCCAATATCTTTAATGAACATAGATGCAAAAATCCTCAACAAAATTCTGGCAAATCGGATACCAAAACATATCAAAAAGATAGTGCACCATGATCAAGTGGGGTTTATTCCAGGGATGCAAGGCTGGTTCAATATTCGGAAATCAATAAACATAATACATCACATCAATAGACTTAAAGATAAAAATCATATGACTGTCTCAATAGATGCAGAAAAAGCATTTGACAAAATACAGCACCCCTTTATGCTCAAAACACTAGAAAAACTAGGAATATCAGGAACATATCTCAACATTATAAAAGCTATTTATGCAAGACCCAGAGCTAACATTATCTTAAATGGAGAAAAATTGAAAGCATTTCCTCTAAAAACTGGAACAAGACAGGGATGCCCCCTTTCACCACTGCTATTTAACATAGTACTGGAAACTCTGGCCACAGCAATTAGACAGATGAAAGAAATTAAAGGGATCCAGATAGGAAAAGAAGAGCTCAAATTAGCACTATTTGCTGATGACATGATAATATACCTAGAAGACCCAAAAAACTCTACCAGAAAACTTTTACAACTAGTAAATGAATTCAGCAAAGTAGCAGGATACAAAATCAATACCCATAAGTCAAAGGCATTTTTTATACATCAGTGACAAAGGCTCTGAAAGGGAAATGATGAAAACGACCCCATTTACAATAGCATCAAAAAAAAAAAAATAAAATACCTGGGAATCAACTCAACAAAAGACGTGAAAGACCTCTATAAAGAAAATTATAGGACACTAAAGAAAGAAATCATAGAAGAACTCAGAAGATGGAAAGACCTACCTTGCTCTTGGATAGGTAGAGTTAATATTGTCAAAATGTCCATACCACCAAAGGCATTATACAGATTTAATGCAATTCCAATCAAAATCCCAATGTCATTCTTCAAAGAAATAGAAAAAGCAATCATGAAATTCATCTGGAAAAATAAGAGACCCAGAATAGCCAAAGCAATCCTGAGCCAGAAAAGTGAAGCAGGGGGCATCACCATACCGGTCTTTAAATTATACTATAGAGCAATAGTAACTAAAACAGCATGGTATTGGTACCAAAACAGACGGGTGGACCAATGGTACAGAATTGAGGACACAGAGACTAATACATATAATTTCAGTTATCTTATATTAGACAAAGGTGCAAAAAATGTACAGTGGAGAAAGGCTAGCCTCTTCAACAAATGGTGCTGGGAAAATGGGAAATCCATATGCAACAAAATGAAATTAAACTTGTATCTCTCACCATGCACAAAACTCAATTCAAAGTGGATCAAGGACCTAGGAATTACATCTGAGACAATACGCCTAATAGAATAAGTAAGCTCCAATTTCCAACATGTCGGATTAGGCCCCAAGTTTCTTAATAAGAATCCTGTAGCGCAAGAACTATTACCAAGAATTAATGAATGGGATAGATTTAAGCTAAAAAACTTCTTCTCAGCAAAAGAAACAATCAGTGAAGTGAATCGAGAGCCAACTAATTAGGAACAAATATTTAATACATGCACATCAGATAGAGCACTAATTTCTAGAATATATAAAGAACTCAAAAAACTTAACACCAAAAAAGAAAATAACCCAATCAATAAATGGGCTAAAGAACTGAAAAGACACTTCTCAGAAGAAGATATACAATCAATTAACAAATACATGAAAAAATGCTCAACCTCTCTGGCAATTAGAGAAATGCAAATCAAAAAACTACTCTAAGATTTCATTTCACTCCAGTCAGAATGGCAGCTATCAAGAACACAAACAACAATAAATGTTGGAGAGGATGTGGGGAAAAAGGCACACTCATACATTGTTGGTGGGACTGCAAAATGGTGCAACCGCTATGGAAAGCAGTATGGAGATTTCTTGGGAAAATGGGAATGGAACCACCCTATGACCCAGCCATCCCACTCCTGGGTCTGTTCCCAAAAGACTTAAAAACAGCATATTACAGTGACATAGCCACTTAAATGTTTATACCAGCACAATTCATAATAGCTAGGTTGTGGAACCAACCTAGATGTCCCTCAGTAGATGAGTGGATAAAGAAAATGTGGTATATACACAAAATGGAATTTTACTCAGCAATAAGAGAGAATAAAATAATGGCATTTGCAGGTAAATGGATGAAGTTGGAGAATATAATGCTAAGTGAAATTAGTCAATCTCAAAAATCCAAATACTGAAGTGTTTTCTCTGATATAAGGAGGTTAGTTCACAGTGTGATTGGATGGGGGTACATATGACTAGAGGAACACTAGAATGGTCAAAGGAAAGGGAGGGTAAGGGAGGGAGCAGGCGGGGAGAAGGGGGGAAAAATGGTGGTTGAATGAGATGGATATCACTATCCTAAATGCATGATTAAAGATCTGAGTGGTACTTATATACTTTGTATACAAGCAGTTGTATGTAAAAAGATGATATATTTGCTCATTATGAATAAATAAATAAATAGATAACAAAAAAATTAAAAAAAATAAAAAAAGAATATATGTAACAATAAATGTTGGCAAAGATGTAGGGGAAAAGGTATACTCATACATTGCTGGTGGGGCTGCAAACTGGCGTAACCACTATGGAAAGCCGTATGGAGATTCCTCAGAAAATTTGGAATTGAACCATTATTTGTCCTCAGTTTACACCCAAAGGACTTAAAATCAGCATATTATAGTTAGAGAGCCACATCAATGTTTATA
The DNA here is from genome assembly GCA_025594165.1 of Tamias sibiricus. Classification (NCBI taxonomy): domain Eukaryota; kingdom Metazoa; phylum Chordata; class Mammalia; order Rodentia; family Sciuridae; genus Tamias; species Tamias sibiricus. Next base: position 51,347,393 of record CM046667.1, on the reverse strand, counting down.
GCAGCTCAATTCACAATAGCTATGTTATGGAACTAATCTAGGTGCCCTTCAACAGATGGATGGATAAAGAAAATCTGGTGTATGTATACAATGTAATATTATTCAGCTATAAAGAAGAACAAAAGTATACCATTTACTGGTAAATGGATAGAACTGGATACTATCATGCTAAGTGAAATAAATCAATCCAATATAAAAAAAAAAATGGAAATTTGGGGAGACCGCATCCTTTTTCTCCAAATGGGTGGGGATTTTTTATTTTATTTTATTTATTTTAGTTGTAGGTGGACACAATACTTTTATTTTATTTATGTGGTGCTGAGGATCGAACACAGGGCCTCACACATGCAAAACTTGAGTGCTCTACCACTGAGCTATAGCCTCAGTTGGGGATATTTCTTTTAATTGTCATTAATAGGATCACAGCACCTGGAAAAAATTCTACATTGTCAATACCTTGATAGTTGTATGGATTAACATAGCCATGTGTGCTACTGTCAAAATGTGTCAGTCTGTTTAAAAAACAAAACATTCATTTTACTAAATAGGGCAACCCATAAGAAATGGTCTTTGATGAATCAAATTGGAAATTTTAAATGCCATAGTGTACAGAGTATTTTGTAGATTTGATAATAACATTTAGGATTTTGGTTCTGAGCCTACTTGTACTCTTCAAGACAGCACCAAAGAGTGAGACTATTAAGGGTGTGCATTCATTCATATGGATGTATGTGAGTGTGTAGTATTGTGAAAAGGAAACAATAGTTTCCATTCTAATGATTTAAATTTAAAAAATGATCGATATTTATCCAAGAGATGTTATGATTTTCTGACAATTTTTTTCTGCAAAATTCCAAGTTGTCTTTGTGTAAGAAAAGCCTTACAGAAGATCATTATATATTGGGTTAGCTGGAATTTTTGTGAAAAGCTATAGTCTCTATTCTGCGTTAGTATTCAGGCATGAATTATCCATGCTGATTATCTGTTTGATCTACATTTCTACTAATTTCTTTCATTGTGGCCAACTCCTCTTCATGCTGATCATATTCACATAAGCAAACTGATGGGCCACCCTCCTGACCCACATTATTATTTTGCCTGTCTTTATGATCTGTGCAGTTTATTGCATGATTAGTCCAGCTATGACAAACAGAGCAGATTTTGAAGACAAAATTATTGAGTCAGCTGTACTACAGTCTGCACAAATGCAGACTCAGTCCATGTGTTGTTCATTTTTTAATTCAAATTTGTTGTATTTATAATAGTAGTATGCATTATAATTCATAATAAACATACAGAGCATTTTTTTTACAACACACTGTTTGTATACAATGTATATTCAAACCATTCAAATCTTCAATCACGCATTTAGGATAATGATATCCATCTTATTCAACCACCTTTTCTTTTTTCCCCTCCACCCCCCCTTGCTCCCTTCCTTCCCCTCCCTCCCTTTTGACCATTCTAGCATTCCTCTAATCCTTCTTTGTACCCCAACCCAACACCACTGTGAGTCAGCCTCCTTATATCAGAGAAAACATTCGGTATTTGGATTTTTGAGATTGACTAACTTCACTTAGCATTATATTCTCCAGCTTCATCCATTTACCTGTGAATGCCATTATTTTATTTTCTTTTATTGCTGAGTAAAATTCCATTGTGTATATGTACCACATTTTCTTTATCCTTTCATCTACTGAGGGACATCTAGGTTGGCTCCACAATCTAGCTATTGTGAATTGTGCCTCTATAAACTTTGAAGTGGCTGTGTCACTGTAATATGCTGTTTTTAAGTCCTTTGGAAATAGACGCAGGAGTGGGATGGCTGGGTCATAGGGTGGTTCCATTCCCAGTTTTCCAAGAAATCTCCATATTGGCTTCCATAACTGTTGCACCATTTTGCAGTCCCACCAGCAATGTATGAGTATGCCTTTTTCCCCACATCCTCTTCAACATTGATTTTTGTTTGTGTTCTTAATAGCTGCCATTCTGACTGGAGTGAAATGAAATCTTAGAGTAGTTTTGATTTGCATTTCTCTAATTGCCAGCGATGTTGAGCATTTTTTCATGTATTTGTTGATTAATTGTTTATCTTCTTCTGAGAAGTGTCTTTTCAATTCCTTAGCCCATTTACTGATTGGGTTATTTGTTTTATTGGAGTTAAGTTTTTTTGAGTTCTTTATATATTCTAGAAATTAGTGCTCTATCTGATGTGCATGTATTAAATATTTGTTCCCAAATAGTTGGCTCTCGATTCAACTCACTGATTGTTTCTTTTGCTGAGAAGAAGCTTTTTAGTTTGAATGTGTTGTTCATTTTTTAACCTTGGAACCCATATTACTTTTTTCTATTTTTATGGATGAAAGAAATGGATGTTTAATTCCCAGTTTGTTATATGCTGTGAATATACAGTATGTTACACTAAATGTTTTATTGGTGCTGTATTTTATAAAAAAAAAAATGACCCAATTGCATATTTTTGCATCAATAGAAACCTCAATCAGTATAATTCATACTCACTTCATTTTTTACCATAATAACATTTCAATCCTAGATTCTTATTTTCATTAATACTATAACAATTTTCTTTGTGAGAGTTTAAAAGATAAATATAATCAAAGAGTTTATAAATGGAATAATATTTTTTCCTAGATATGCTAAGCAATAGCTGTACTTTTTTTAAAATTTTATTTTTATAATTTTTAATATGTACAACTCATAGTGCATATATTTAGTATCTTTTTACATACAACTGTTTGTATACAAAATATATTCGTACAATTCAGGTCTTCAATCATGCATTAAGGAAAATGGTATTCTTCTCATTCAACCACCTTTTTTTGTTCTTTTCTCCCCCTCCCTCCCCTCTTGTTCCCTGCCTTACCCTCCCTTCCCTTGACCATTCTAGTGTTCCTCTAAATCCTCCTATGGACCCCCATCCAACAACACTTTAAAATACCCTCCTTATATCAGAGAAAATATTTGGTACATGGATTTTTGAGACTGACTAACTTCAGTTAGCATTATGTCTTCCAACTTCATCCATTTACCTGCAAATGCCATTAATTTATTTTCTTTTATTGCTGAGTAAAATTCCATTGTGCGTATATACCACATTTTCTTAATCCACTCATTTACTGAGGGACATCTAGGTTGGTTCCACAATCTAGCTATTGTGAATTGCACAGCTACAAACATTGAGATAGCTGTGTCACTGTAATATGCTGTTTTTAAGTCCTTTGGGAATAGACCCAGGAGTGGGATGGCTGGGTCATAGGGTGGTTCCATTCCCAGTTTTCCAAGATCTCCATACTGCTTTCCAAAACTGTTGTACCATTTTGTAGTCCCACCAGCAATGTATGAGTGTGCCTTTTTCCCCACATCCTCTCCAACATTTATTGTTGCTTGTGTCCTTGATAGCTGCCATTCTGACTAGAGTGAAGTGAAATCTTAGAGTAGTTTTGATTTGCATTTCTCTAATTGCCAGCGATGTTGAACATTTTTTCATGTATTTGTTGATTAATCGTGTATCTTCTTCTGAGAGGTGTCTTCTCAATTCCTTAGCCCATTTATTGATTGGGTTATTTGTTTTTTTAATGTAAAGTTTATTGAGTTCTTTATATATTCTAGAGATTAGTGCTCTATCTGATGTGCATGTATTAAATATTTGTTCCCAATTAGTTGGCTCTCTATTCACCTCACTGATTGTTTCTTTTGCTGAAAAGAAGCTTTTTAGTTTAAATCTATCCCATTCATTAATTCTTGGTAGTAATTATTGCGCTAGAGTGAAGGAGCCCTAATTAGGAAGGGCTGTTGCAGCTAGCTGGAAGCCATGGGTTCCACCTGATATGTATGTGACGCACCTGTAGGCACCCGCAAAGCTGAAGGTATATAACCGGGTGAAAGCAGTCCGAGAGAGGAGAACGGAGAATTCAGTCAGCCGGGCAGTCACTCGGTCGGTCAGAAGAATCAGAGCGGCCAGAACGTAGGCAGAGCGGTTACAGAAGAGAAACCAGATAGAAGAAGTAATGACTGGTCAGAGTTAGGCCGAGACTCCTGAGGAAGACAGAAGACAGAAGAAAGAAGAAGGAAGAAAGAAGAGAGAAGAAAGAAGCTCTAATCTTTCTCTAAGCTAAGCTCTATCTTTCTAACTCTAACTCTAAGACTCTAAGAAGCTCTATCTTTCTAACTCTAACTCTAAGCTAAGAAGACAAGAAGAAAAGCTCGCTTTAATCTTTCTCTCTAAAAATCTTTCTTTCCCTCTCTCTACAGAAGAAAGAAGAAGGAAGAAAGAAGAGAGAAGAAAGAAGCTCTAATCTTTCTCTAAGCTAAGCTCTATCTTTCTAACTCTAACTCTAAGACTCTAAGAAGCTCTATCTTTCTAACTCTAACTCTAAGCTAAGAAGACAAGAAGAAAAGCTTGCTTTAATCTTTCTCTCTAAAAATCTTTCTTTCCCTCTCTCTAAGCTCTAAGAAAGTAGAAGTAAAAGTAGTAGAAGCTTAACTCTGCCTCCGAGAATTTTCCTCCCGTGGCGGCGCCGTGGCTGGCCGTGACAGGCAGCTTACAAATGGTGGTCCGTCCGGGGCTCGGCAGGCAGAGAAGAAAAGCTAAGAAATAAGAGCAATGAAAAAGCATAGCCTCAGACTCAGTTGAGACCAGCAAAAAGAGTAGAAACAAGAGAGCATAGCCTCTGACTCAGTTGAAGCCAGTTAAGAATTAAGCTGAAGCAGAGTAGCCGGCCAAAAGCCGAAGCCGAGAAGCCAGCCAAAAGCCATAAAAAATATAGAGAAAAAGCCTTGAGCTTTAGTATAAAGAAAAAAGCCATGAGCTTAAAAGAAAATAGAGAATTAAATAGCATGGTAAAAACCATGCAGAAAAAAAAAAAAGCCATTGAGCTTTGGCAAGAAAGCCATAAAGAAAAATAGAGGAAAAAAAAAAAAAAAAAAAAGTCAAAGCCGCTTATGCAATTGTGCTTAACTAGGTGCGTTAGCTGCTCCTCAGCATTAGGCTTCCTTAAAGCCACAGCACCTTCTCAAAAAGGGCTCAAATATCCACCCTTTCAAAAATAAAAGGTGAAAAGCTAGGTAGAGACAAGAAAATAAAAGAAAATAGAGAAAATAAAATAGAGAAAATAGAACAAAAGCACCTTTTTAAACTAAAGGGAAGGAATATGAAGGAGCCCTAATTAGGAAGGGCTGTTGCAGCTAGCTGGAAGCCATGGGTTCCACCTGATATGTATGTGACGCACCTGTAGGCACCCGCAAAGCTGAAGGTATATAACCGGGTGAAAGCAGTCCGAGAGAGGAGAACGGAGAATTCAGTCAGCCGGGCAGTCACTCGGTCGGTCAGAAGAATCAGAGTGGCCAGAACGTAGGCAGAGCGGTTACAGAAGAGAAACCAGATAGAAGAAGTAATGACTGGTCAGAGTTAGGCCGAGACTCCTGAGGAAGACAGAAGACAGAAGAAAGAAGAAGGAAGAAAGAAGAGAGAAGAAAGAAGCTCTAATCTTTCTCTAAGCTAAGCTCTATCTTTCTAACTCTAACTCTAAGACTCTAAGAAGCTCTATCTTTCTAACTCTAACTCTAAGCTAAGAAGACAAGAAGAAAAGCTCGCTTTAATCTTTCTCTCTAAAAATCTTTCTTTCCCTCTCTCTACAGAAGAAAGAAGAAGGAAGAAAGAAGAGAGAAGAAAGAAGCTCTAATCTTTCTCTAAGCTAAGCTCTATCTTTCTAACTCTAACTCTAAGACTCTAAGAAGCTCTATCTTTCTAACTCTAACTCTAAGCTAAGAAGACAAGAAGAAAAGCTCGCTTTAATCTTTCTCTCTAAAAATCTTTCTTTCCCTCTCTCTACAGAAGAAAGAAGAAGGAAGAAAGAAGAGAGAAGAAAGAAGCTCTAATCTTTCTCTAAGCTAAGCTCTATCTTTCTAACTCTAACTCTAAGACTCTAAGAAGCTCTATCTTTCTAACTCTAACTCTAAGCTAAGAAGACAAGAAGAAAAGCTTGCTTTAATCTTTCTCTCTAAAAATCTTTCTTTCCCTCTCTCTAAGCTCTAAGAAAGTAGAAGTAAAAGTAGTAGAAGCTTAACTCTGCCTCCGAGAATTTTCCTCCCGTGGCGGCGCCGTGGCTGGCCGTGACAGGCAGCTTACACTAGAGGATTCTTATTAAGGAACTTGTGGCCTAATCCGACATGTTGGAAATTGGAGCTTACTTTTTCTTCTATTAGGCATATTGTCTCTGGTCTAAATCCTTGGTCCTTGATCCACTTTGAATTGAGTTTTGTGCACGGTGAGAGATAAGGGTTTAATTTCAATTTGTTGCATATGGATTTCCAGTTTTCCCAGCACCATTTGTTGAAGAGGCTATCCTTTCTCCACTGTACATTTTTTGCACCTTTGTGTAATATAAGATAGCTGAAATTATATGTATTAGTCTCTGTGTCCTCAATTCTGTACCATTGGTCCACCAGTCTGTTTTGGTGCCAATACCATGCTGTTTTTGTTACTATTGCTCTATAGTATAATTTAAAGTCCAGTATGGTGATGCCCCCTGCTTCACTTTTCCGGCTCAGGATTGCTTTGGCTATTCTGGGTCTCTTATTTTTCCAGATGAATTTCATGACTGCTATTTCTATTTCTTTGAAGAATGACATTGGGATTTTGATTGGAATTTCATTAAATCTGTATAATGCTTTTGTTAGTGTGGACATTTTGACAATATTAATTCTACCTATTCAAGAGCAACGTAGGTCTTTCCATCTTCTGAGTTCATCTATAATTTCTTTCTTTAGTGTTCTATAATTTTCATTATAGAGGTCTTTCACCTCTTTCGTTAGGTTGATTCCCAGGTATTTTATTTTTTTTATGCTATTGTAAATGGGGTATTTTCATCACTTCCCTTTCAGAGTCTTTGTCGCTGATGTACACAAATGCCTTTGACTTATGTGTATTGATTTTGTATCCTGTAAATTTGCCAAATTCGTTTACTAGTTGCAAAAGTTTTCTGGTAGAGTTTTTTGGGTCTTCTAGGTAGATTATCATGTCATCAGCAAATAGTGCTAATTTGAGCTCTTCTTTTCCTATCTTGATCCCTTTAATTTCTTTCGTCTGTCTAATTGCTCTGGCCAGAGTTTCCAGCACCATGTTAAATAGCAGTCAGGTCCTGGACTTTTCCTTGTAGGTAGCTTTTTGATGACATCTTCAATTTCTTCGCTTGTAATTGATCTGTTTAGATTGTGTATAGCCTCCACATCCAGTTAGGCAAATCATAACGACTCTAGAAATCTGTCAATGCATTCAGTATTTTCTATTTTATTAGAGTACAAGTTTTCAAAGTAATTTCTAATTATATTCTACATATCAGAGGTGTTTGTTGTGATATTCCCTTTTTCATCACGAATGTTAGTAATTTGAGTTTTTTCTCTTCTTCTTTTCATTAGCATCGCTAAGGGTCTGTCAATTTTGTTTAGTTTTTCAAAGAACCAACTTTTAGTTTTGTCAATTCTTTGAATTGTTTCCTTAGTCTCAATTTCATTAATTTATGCTCTGATTTTAATTATTTCCTGTCTTCTACTGCTCTTGGTGTTGGTCTGTTCTTCTTTTTCTAATTCTTTGAGGTGTGATGCTAAGTCATTTATTTGTTGGGTTTTTTTTTCCTCTTAAGGAATGAGCTCAGTGCAATGAATTTTCCTCTTACTACTGCCTTCATAGTGTCCCAGAGATTTCTATATGATGTATCTGTGTTCTCATTTACCTCTAGGAATTTTTTGATCTCCTCTTTGATGTCTTCTTCAACCCCTTGTTCATTCAGTAGCATGTTGTTTAGATTCCAGTTGATGGAGTAGTTTTTCTTATTCCTTGTTTTGTCGTTGATTTCCAATTTCATCCCTTTATGGTCTGATAGCATGCAGGGTAGTATCTCTATTTTTTTATATTTGCTGAGAGTTGCCTTGTGACATAATATATGGTCTATTTTGGAGAAATATGTGCTGCTGAGAAAAATGTGTATTCGTTTACTGAGGGATGAAATATTCTATATATGTCCGTTAGGTCTAAATTGTTAATTATTTTAAGGAGGCTTAAAGTTTCTTTGTTTAGCTTTTGTTTGGATGATCTATTCATTGGTCAGAGAGGTGTGTTGAAGTCCCCTAGAATAACTGTGTTGTGGTCTATTTTACTCTTGAACTTGAGAAGCGTTTGTTTGATGAATGTAGGTGCTCCATTATTTGGGGCATACAGATTTATGATTTTTATATCCTGTTGATGGATGGTTCCCTTAAGTAATAAGAAATATCCATCTTTGTCCCTCTTGATTAGATTTGGTTTGAAGTCTACCTTATTTGATATGAGAATGGAAACCCCTGCTTGCTTCTGCCAGCCATGTGAGTGATAAGACTTTTCCCAGCCTTTCACTTTCAGTCTGTTGATGTCTTTTTCTATGAGGTGTGTTTCTTGGAGACAGCAAATTGTTGGGTCATTTCTTTTAATCCATTCTGATAATCTGTGTCGTTTGATTGGCGAGTTTAGGCCATTAACATTCAGGGTTATTATTGAGATGTGATTTTTATTCCCATCCATTTTTATTTGAATTATGGTCTTTAGCATGATTTGGTTTCTCTTCTGGTTGCTATTTCCTTTAGTTTAATATCTCCCTTTGTTGATTTTCATTATCATCTTTCTCTTCTTCTTCATGAAAAATGTTACCCAGGATGTTCAGAAGTGCTGGCTTTCGAGTTGTGAAAATCTTTTAACTTTTGCTTGTCGTGGAAGGTTTTTATTTCATCTTCGAATCTAAAGCTCAATTTTGCTGGATATAAGATTCTTGGTTGACATTCCTTTTCTTTCAGAGCTTGAAATATGCCATTCCAGGATCTTCTTGCTTTTAAGGTCTGGGTTGAGAAATCTGAACATAGTCTGATTGGTTTCCCCCTATATGTAATCTGCTTCCTTTCTCTTGTGTCTTTTAGTATTCTCTCCTTGCTCAGTATATTAGGCATTTTCATTATAATGTGTCTTGGTGTGGATCTGTTGAGATTTTGTTTGTTTGGTGTTCGGTATGCCCCTTGAACTTGGTTTTCCCATGCATTCCTCAAGTTTGGAAAATTTTCTGTCATTATTTCATTAAATAGATTACTCATTCCTTTGGCTTGAAACTCTGCCTCTTCCTCTACACCAATCACTCTTACGTTTGGTCTTTTTATGCTGTCCCATAATTCTTGGATGTTATGTTCTTTATTTCTAACAAGTTTTGCTGTATAGTCTAAATTCTTCTCTAGGACATATATTTTATCTTCATTGTCTGAGGTTCTTTCTTCCAAGTGGTCTTCTCTGTTGGAGATGCTTTCAATTGAACTTTTATTTTGGTTTATTGCTTCTTTCATTTCTGGAATTTCTGTTTGGTTTCTCTTTAGAACCTCTATTTCCCTATTGAAGTAATCTTTTACTTCCTGTATTTGTTTTAGGAGTTCTTTGTCAAAATGATCTTTTACCACCTGTGTTTGCTCCCTCATCTCATTTTTGAGTTCATTCTTAAGTTCCATAAACATTTGGCATATGTAATTTCTAAATTCCATCTCTGGCATTTGATCAACTGTGCCTGCCATGACATCTACTGATGAGGTATCTTGATTTGTTTGTGTCATTTTCTTCCCTTATTTTTTCATGTTGCTTGTGTGTCTATTCTTCCTGCACTGTGGGACCTTGACTATTTCAATTTAATAGCTGTACTTTTTAATGGAGCACGTTTGATGCTAATTCAAGAATTATGGCATGTCTCTACATTCTTTGACCATTAGATAAATTATTATTTTCCCACTTGCCTTCAAGCCAACTGGGTGTATATTCTCCTCTTTTATGTTTTTGATGGAGCTAGATCCTTTTATACACATTTGTCTTAAGAAAATATTATTCATAATATTATCTTTATGTTCATATGTTTATATTCCTTCAAATATTTTAATAACAAATTACTTAAAGAAAGGGATAACTATAAAATTATGCAGGGTGCAGTGGTGTATACCTATAATCCCATCAGCTCTTTAGACTGAGGAAGGAGGATTATAAATTCAAAGCCAGCCTCAGCAATTTAGCAAAGTCATAAGCAACTTAGTGAGATCCGGCCTCAAAGTAAAATATAAAAAGAGCAGGGGATGTGGTTCAGTGGTTGAGTGCCTGGGGTTCAATCCCTGGTCCCTAAAAGAAAAAAATAAATATGTTTTAACATTTTCCATTTTTCCACTACATTCTTTTTCCAATTCTCATATATAGCTACTGTGTTTATGGCCAGAGTGAAGATTGATATGAGTTTAAGTACAGTGATGATTGCAATTCCACAAAAAAGCTTTTCAATTCACGTGAGATTTCATACATCCTGTTATTTGTCCTGTCCTTTGAGTAAGCATACTCTCTAATTTTGAAGTGTGCGCTTCTGACCTTAAATAAAAAATATTCCAGATTATAAAGTTATGATTAATTCATAATTTTTCCTAACTTTGAAGAATGATATTGACCTAAAGTTTGTAGCAGATTCATTAATACCTGGAATCAGATAGGATATGAGTCCTCTTAGAGAGGTTTCCAAAAGAGAAACAAAAAATGGTAGAGAAAAGTATGTTCTTTAAGTTTTATTGTTGGTCTGTATTTGTAAATCCCTGGATAAAGGACATTACTGTAAAAATTAGACATTCTTTTAATCCTGGAAGCCATAACAGTAATGAAAACAAGATATTAGTTGAGAACTCACTGCACTTTATAAAGTGCATTATATATAAATGCCTTACATATTAAGGTAAACAAAAATTCAAACTGCATCTTTGCTGCTTTTGATTTTTTATAACCATGGCACAATCTGTATTAATAGGAAGTAAAATATAATTTCAAATTACAGATAGTAGTATGGAATGAGAAAAATATATGGAATTTTATAACTTTTCAAATTCTTTTTAGATGCTAAAAGGTATTATGACTCTTTCATAAAGAACACACATAATAAGTTCTTACATGTACAAAGGAGATTAAGGGCAATTGATTCACTACTAAGCAACAATAGTTTCAGAAAATGCAGGAATGGCAAAAATGAGTTATCTTGTAGGAAAAACATAATTTAGCAAATTATTCTGAAGGCTGTTAAAGCTTCCATTTCACAAAAAGTTATGACCATGTCTCTTCAAAATGTAAAATGAATATATGTCAAACACATTATTTCATTAATTAATTTAAGGACAAGTAACCACTATGATGCAACTACTTCAATGGAAGAATCACCCTATTATAAATAGTAAATGATGCTGAAATACATTTATAATAAAATGTACGTGTGATTTATAGGGGAGAGCAATATATTTTTATACTGGAAATAATTCATTTGTTTATGGATAAGAATCACTTGTATTACTGTCTAACTTATTTTTTAAATTTGTTCTTTTTAGTTATATACAATAGTAGGATCTATTTTGACACAATTATACAAGCACAGAATATATCATTCTAATTCAGTACCCAGTACCTCTCCTTCTTCTTCCCTTTCCCTTCCCCTCCTCCCTGCTTTCTTCTATTGATCTTCCTGCCATTTACCCATAGTTATTATTATTATTTAATTAATTTCTTTTGGATGTACATGATGGTGAGATTCACTGTGGTATATTCATATATGTATGTAGGAAAGTTATATCTGATTAATTCTACTGTTTTTCCTATTCCTATCTCTTCTCCATTCCCTTCATTCCCTTTTTTCTACTCCACTAAACTTATGTTTTTTCCCCACACCCCCTTATTGTGGCTCAGCTTCTACATATCAGAGGAACATGACTTTTGTTTTTTTGTGGACTGGCTTATTTCACTTAGCAGGATAATATCCAGATCCATCTATTTCCTGCAAATATCATAAAGTCATTTTTATTTATAGCTGTGTATATATACTACATTTTCTTTATCTATCCATCTGTTGAAGGGAACCAACTTCATTCCATAGCTCAGCTATTGTGAATTGAGCTGATATAAAATTGATATGGTTGTGTTACTGGAATATGCTGATTTTAAGTCCTTTGGATGTGTACTGAAGAGTGGGATAACTGGGTCAAATGGTGGTTTGATTCCTACCTTTTTGAGGAATCTCCATACTGCTTTCCAGAGTGGTGGCACCAGTTTGCAGTCCCACCAGCAATATATGAATGTACCCTTTCTCCCACGTCCTTACAATCTGATTTCTATAATTAACAGATTTCTAAAGGAGTACAAAGAGGCAGAATGACTCTGTATTATCAGAAAATACAGTTTTGTGTGCTTAAATAATGCCTAGCTTCCTTTGTCGAAACTCAATGATCATTTTAGAACCTGAGAAATGTTGCCAGTGGGGAAAAAAAATATCTGTGAAAACATTTGAAAGCAAAAATTAACATCTAATTTTAAGACACTATTTGATAGGAATCCTCTTCATGATTCCTAACATTCTGTAAAATATGCTACATACCCAGATGATGTAAGCAAGTAGTATTTTTGGGGATCAAGGAATGCACGTGAGTTGCACAGCTGCACATAATGTAACAAAAGGAATTAACAGCAATAAAATGTGAGATCTAAAGTTTGTTGTTGGAAAGTACTATGGGAATAAAGTGTATTTGCATAAGTCTGGGGGAGGGAAGTGAATTTCCCATAGAATTAGGAATATTGAGCTTGAATAAATTATATATAAATATCATAGGGTGATGATAACTGCCTTCAGAATTTTAGTGCTTCTGTTGTTAACTATTTATAATTTTCACTAGTGTATTTGCAAAACCATTAGTATTGAATGACTAATACTGTCTTTTTTCTGCCCCAGTTTTTATTTCAGTGTGTTGCTTGAGAATATCTAAGAGAAAATTCTTCTTTGTTTCCCTGGGTTATGCAAATCATATTGTACCAGGCTGAGAGCTTCTTAAATACACTTTCCATCACTCAATTTTCTTTACTTATAGAATTATTCCATGTATTTCAATCAGTCAAGAAGTTATTTGCCTATGGGAACAATTTTGGACTCACAAGTTGATCTGACACTGGTGTTTTTTTCTTTCTTTTTTAACCAACTATATTTCTCTCTGAGTGTGTATGCATATTATAAACTCTTCATAACATTTGATTCCCTGGCTATACCTGCCTTGTTTACTGTTATATTCATAGTGTGTAACAAAGAGCCTGACATAAAATGTATGTTCAAATTATACTAGTTATACAAAATAATGCAGAAAAGGGTCAGAATCAGCAGTTGTTTACGAACTAAGCTCCAGGGAATCAAATGGCAGCTAGTGCCAAAGATTTCAGTCTTCTCTATCTGTTCAAAGAATGGATACATGTATGTTTGAAGAAAATTAATCAATTAATAAACTTGAAGGAATCTTTTATGACTTTATATAATTTTTATATTTTAGCATGGTGTTGCGGATACTTTTCTAAAATGTCCATGTTCAGCAAAGTTTTTTAACACATGAAATAAACAGCAAGCTGGGTGCGGTACCGCATGCCTGTAATCCCAGCACTTGGGAGGCTGAGGCAGGAGGATCATGAGTCCAAAGCCAGCCTCAGCAATGGCAAGGCACTTAGCAACTCAGTGAGACCCTGTTTCTAAATAAAATACAAAAAGGGCTGGGGATGTGGCTCAGTGGTCGAGTACCACTGAGTTCAATCCCCAGTAACAAAAAAAAAAAAAAAAAAAAAAGAAAGAAAGAAAGAAAGAAAGAAACAGCAATCTTTATCTCTCAGTTACGTATTTTGATAAATACAATCTGTTTACAAAATGGTCAAAGTGTGAGATCACACTCAGCAAGTATGAATGAGCATAAGGTTAATAACATGGTCTTTCTGGTATTGTAGATGATTGACTGTATTAGCATAGCTTTAACAAAATAGGAACTTTTGAATTTTGGTACATTAAGAGCAAGGATAGACAACATAAGGATTTGGTTCCTACTGTCACAAAATGAGCCATTCAGAGTACTTCTCCCTCTTGTTCTCAGATACCAGTTAATGCCGTGTTCCTTACTTCTAAGAATTTTGTGTATGAAACTCTTGATGTATATGTGCACTTATGTTGAGAATTGGCAAAAATTGCACATGATAATTATATATCTTAGCAATATGAGCCAAAATTCATTTAAGGATGTCTTATCCATTGTTTAAATAGTTGCTTTTCTAACAGAGTTTAACTTTCCATTTCTTCCCTAAAAGATGACAAAAATTTAGAAGTTTGCATTTTCTAGGGATCACAATCAAACTTGGGGAGAAAATCAATATGGTATATTAATGTTGTCAAGTAGAGCCTCAATTTATAACTTCATAAGGGATTGCAGCTTTGGTAGTACCGGCCTTTTAACTGCCCTCTGTATCAGTCTAATTGTGTGTTGTGTGTTGTGACAAACTGACTGAGCAAGGTGATGTTGCATCCTGATTCTCTAAAGCTTCCAAGCAGTTATAGAAGTTTTCCATTGAAATTTGCTATCAAAGTACCAAAATTGGTTTATTAGATAAGGGGAAAGATAGGGCAATAAAGGTCACACAACCTACATTTTTATATGTTAATTAAAATATTTTCTGACACAAAACCACAATTTTCTTCTTGGCTCAAGTTAACTTATTTTCACTTGAAAAGTCTAGTGTATAACAAGGAACTTCTCTATAAATAAATATGATATTTTAAAATAGCCAAGCCAAAAAAGCAAATAAGCAACAAGAAAACCTTTCTATAACATCTGTTCAATTTTAGCAAACTAATGTCACCAACATAAATTGATGAAGACAATAAATATATACATGTCAATTCTCAAATAGTCAAATGCCAATTGTACACAACATGATATTGTTATATTTCAGGGAAAAATACACTCAGAGTAGTGTTGTTTGATTGGAGTAAAATATGATAATCTGAAATAAAATTATCAGGGTCAAATTGAAGCAAAATTTTGAAGTATGTATCTTTATGTCTATAGCAACCCCATCTACATTCCATCACCATTTTCCTTTCTTCTCACATATAACCATTTTTGTTTTGATAGTATTTGAATGCTAAATGATTCATTACAGCTACAAACCTAAACAAGTCTTTCCTTCTCTTTGACAAGTTACAAAATAAATACTGGACTTGTATTATGCTTTTCCTATGCTTTACAAAGTGTCCCTCCTTCCACTTGGTCAACTATTTTTTTTCTCAATGGCTCATGAATACCTAAACTGATTATTATGTCTGCTATATTGCATTTCTGGGATTGAAATATTAACGTATTATTCCTCCTAACTGGCATATATTATATGCAGACCTTCCAGGTGTAACACCAAAAATTTTTTAAAAGTCTCTAAATGTAGGCATTGTTGCATCCAGTGAAAGAACAATGAAGAGATAAATAAGACCATTGAAACACTTCATATACACCATATAGTTAGTGTAGATGCAAAAAATTATATGCCATATATTATATTTTTAATAAATTCTGTCCATTTTCTTTATATATTACAGAATATTTCCCTTGTTTTTCTGGACTTTATTAATAAATCCACTACTTCTGTTTAAAAATAAAAGATTTCTTAATGTTTCTATGAAATAAACTTCCACCAAAAAGGTGAATATATTTTATCTCTATGGGGTTAAAAAGAAAAAAGACACTCATCTGCATCTTAAAGCTTGCTCATTTATTTATTTTTGCTTAAATCTACTTGTACAACTGACAAAAAGATTTAATACACTCTGAATTCAAACTATCCTATGTATATACATAAATAAACCATAGTGAATTTCACTTTTATGCATCTATAATGCACTGTTGGGGACTTAAGAACACATCCTGAAAGAATAGAAAAAGTTAACTCTCTGGCTGCCTCCCACTTCCTGATATGGAAACTTGGCCTAACCAAGGGGCGTTCCCTTGACATGTGCTGAGAAATCAGATTGCCACTAAGATAGGCTAATGGCTCCGCCAATGTGATTTGTTCATGCTCCCTATATGCCCCTATGATCCTTCTGCTGATTGGCCCATGTCTTCTATAAAGGCCATACAACTTCCTCAATAAACTGACCTCGTGCCTTGACTGGACTCCCTGGTAGCTCTGAGTGTCTTCTGAAAGCGGGTGTGGGTTACCAGTTGACTCCTGCCTTTCCCGATCTCGCCTCACCGCTGGGGCCTGCTCCCCCAGCCTTCTCTGCCAGCTAGAGGAGGCTCACCCCAGGTCAGGGGGAGTTAAAAACCCTGGCAACTTTAAAACCCTGACAATGTACTAATTTTTAAAAATAATAAATAAATAGAAGACTAGCAGAGTACAGGAAAATGAAAAGGGGGGAGGAGGGGAGGGAAAGGGGATGCACTGGGCACTAAATTGGAGCAAATTATATTCTATGTGTAATTATGTCAAAGTGAACATGATAGTTATACATAGGTATAACTAACATGCACTAGTAAAATTTTTTTTAAAAAAATATTTATTTGCTTTAGTTGTACACAATATGTTTTTATGTGGTGCTGAGGATTGAACCCGGGCCGTGCACGTGCTAGGCGAGCGCTCTACTGCTGAGCCACAACCCCAGCCCTAATAAAATTTTTGAAAAAATAATCTTACACTTTTAAAAAGTAATAATCTTTAGTAAAGAGCATATACTCAAATTGGATTACTAGAAGACTTTGGATTGTAATGATAACTCTTTTTAAGAAGAATGAACTAGAAAAACAATTATTGGAGTGCTACTATGTATGAGACAATGGTCGAGGACAAGGAATAATTTTTTATCCTTCATTTTATTTAAAACACTAAATTTTATTTTATTCTTCGTCGATAGAATCACAACTGGAAAATTCCTATAACATTAGAAATTTGTATTGTTTTATTGTCTCAGGAATGAGAATGCCCATAGATTTTGTTATCTAGATTATATCTAAAAGAACATCTGATGTTCATCTCTGCAAAAATCTATGCAAAGTCTGTCTCAATGAATATGCTGTGGTGACTTATTTACAAATCCAGTAAATGCTTTTGGTATTCATGGCATTAAAATTGTATTAAAATGAGGACAATAATTTTCATGTTTAATCTAGGGTAGTAACTAATGAGTATCATCTTTAATATTTGTAAAATACTAGAATCCAATAAAATCTTAGAATTATGATATAGCTGCTGATAATACCAGTGCAACTTTTATTAAACATGTGTTAAGAATTATGATATAGCTGCTGATAATACCAGTGCAACTTTTATTAAACATGTGTTAATGGAATGCCAGATATAAACAAATCCATATTTTTTCATTTTGGTACGTTGTACCCACTTAACTCATGCTTTACCAGCTAAGTGATGTTGATTGGGACAAAAAAAAAAAAAAAAAAAAAAAAAAACAAAAAACAAATTTTATTCTCTACATAACACTATTTATTTAGGTACTTCCATAAGCTTTAGAAAAGTTAGATATTGATCTGATAAGTACAAAAAGAAATTGGATTTTTATTGATTGTGGCTTCTTAAAGTACACAAAGTCTAATAAAGAGTAGATCAATTATTTTTATATTTAGAAAAATTCAAGTTCTTCCTTGCAATTGTTAAATCTCTCAAATATTTTGATTACAATTACTTGGCATTCATATCCTCTCCTTGTTCTTCATTCATTCATTCCTGAACTAAGTCAATTCTTTTTTTGGGGGCAGGGGTGATACTAGGGATTGAACTCAGAGGCATTCAACCATTATGCCACATCCCCAACCCTATTTTCTATTTTATTTAGAGACAAGGTCTCACTGTGTTGCTTAGTGTCTTGCTTTTGCTGAGGCTAGCTTTGAAATTTTGATCCTCCTGCCTAAGCCTCCCGAGCCACGGGGATAAATCAATTCTTAATAACTGAGCAAGCATATGAGATCTCCAGGCCCATCCCTTAGAGCATGAATGACCTGAGTCCAGTTCACTGACGAAGCTTATTCTTTCACTATATAACAGATTCACATTAAAAATTTAATAAATTATATACCATCAATGGAAAAAGCAAATGCTAATAAAGGATGTAGCAATGTGTTTAAAAAAAAAAAAAAAGGCTAAGCTCAGGCCTGATTCCTGAGAGATGACTTCTGATCTTGGACCATCATGGACAGTGTATACTAGCTATGTGATTTATGGCAAACATCTGTTTAAATGTGGATGAATCTCTGGGATGAGGGCTGAGTGCATGAAGTCAGTCATGTGGATGCTATTTTGTCTATATGACTGAACTGCAATAAAACCACTAAACATCAAAGCTTGGGTAAGCCTCCTTGGTTGTAACAGTTTTCTTATTATACATCATTGCTGGGGGAATTAAGTATCATATGTGTTATTGTACTGAGAGAGGACAATGGGAACTCACTCCTGTTTTCTCCTAGACCTTACACTATCAGCCTTTTACATTTGCTGATATTAATCTGTATACTTTCACTTTAATAATATAAAAACAAAAAAAACATAACAATTTTTCTGAATCATGAGGCCTTCTAGCAAATTATTGAGCCACAGGTTGAATTTAGGCACAGAAAGTAAATAGTACTATATATATACATATGCATATGTATGTATATATATACATACGTTTATATACGTATGTATATAGAGAGTACTATAACTATATAGAGAGAGTAATGAGTATATACTATATAGTACTATTTACTACACACACACACACACACATGAATGAGTATGTAGTGTGTATATATATATATATATACATATATACACACACTATATTTAGTAATGGTATATAGAAATTATATATTATATAATATATATTATAAAAAGTAATGAGTATATGGTAAATGAGTATTAAATGTCTGTAAAAAATAAAAAGAAATCAGACTACTCATGATATAGACTATTCATGATATATTCATATATATATATATATAATATATAGTATATATCTCTATATCACAAAGTAATGAGTAAAATGTATCTGTGCATGTGTGTGACTATTGAATGAGAAGGTGAATAGAGATGAGGGACACAACAAATACTGTGTATTTACTATGTATAAAGTGTGTTATACAGTCTATCATTTTAGCCTTCAAAATAGCTATGGTGTTATTATCTTTATTTCACAAGGGAACCAATAGTCAGAAAGATTAAGCAAATTAGTCATAGAGATCAAAGCCAAAATTATTATTTTCCTGACTTCAAAATTAATCTTCTCAATGCTTTAACTTCTCTTCTGTGGCTAAAGGCTTTTTTATTATTTCAAAGAAATTAGAAAAGACAGCATGTGGATTAATTTTAGTGGAAAATATTTTCTAACCCCAAATTCAAAATTGATTTTTATAGAATATTCTCAGTATGACAACCTTTAGACTTCTCATCATACTTATTCCTGTTCTGTACCAGGTATATCCATAGAAAATAGGTTCTTGTAAATAGACCATAAATTCTTTGAGTGCCACAATTTTAAAGAGTGGAAGTGTTAAAATAGTCAAAATTGTGTAATTTTTGAAATAGTTATGTTTATTATTCTGAAATTTTAAAATAGTTCCATTCAAAACAATTTTCAAAAATAATTTGAAATAAAAATTACATATAACATTATTGTTGATCATATTGGTACATTTCAATCAATTTCTTAGTTCTATGTCTTTATTATTATGATATTGCTTTGTTTAATATAAACAAATCTAAATATAAGGAATCTTATCAGAAATACTAAAAGAAAACATGGTTCTCTTAGGCCTTAACCTCAATATGTCAGAAAACTTTCTAAGTTTCTAATTCCAAAGTAATAAAAAAGATGGATAAATTAGACTCTAAATGTTTTATACTAATAAAGTGTCTGAAATCAAAATGCTATTTTCAAATTTAAGGAAAATATTTTTAATATGTAGTGCAAATAAAGAGCTAATGTATCTAATATATAAAAAGCTCTCAAAAATTAAAGAATGAAGGGTTAAAATATGAGAAAAATGAGATAAATTCATAGACAATTTGTAAAACTGATATGAATATGTTCCTTAAACTACGGAAAATGTGTAAATTCATAATTGGAAACAAGTGAATCAAAACAACTTGAGATACCATTTCTCACTATCAAATTGGGAAAAGTTAAAAGGTATGATAACACATTCTCTTGTTGAGTTTTGGGGTAAAAAGAGTACAAACTCATTCGTCTGTTGGCCATTTTGGTAAGACCTAATCAGAGTACGTAAGAACTTACATTTTGAACTTGCAATCCCATTTATAGTCATCTATTTGAAGATATACCTACAATAATATTAAAATACATACACAGAGTGTTATTGCACATTTTTTTGTAATGACAAAATATTGGAATCAACTAATGACTCTAGAAATAAAACCATTTAATAAGCCATGTCATGTATATATAAATGAGTGGTACATTTTTTCTCACCCTTTCACATTCAGTCTGTGAATATCTTTTCCTGTGAGATGAGTGTCTTGAAGGCAACATATTGTTGGGTGTTTTTTTATTTTTTTTTTCAATCAAATCTGTCAGTCTATGTCTTTTAATTGATAAGTTTGGGACTTTCAAATTCAGGGTTATTATTGAAATGTAATTTGTATTCCCAGACATCTTGGTTTATTTTTGTTTTTAAACTTGACTTGGGTTCTCCTTTGCTTGGCCTTTACTTTAGTATACCTCCTTCTTTGCTGATTTTCATTGTTTTTCATCTCTTCCTCCTGGACTATTTTGTTGAGGGTGCTCTGAAGTCCAGGCTTTCTTGCTATGAATTCTTTTAACTTTTGTTTATCATGAAAGATTTTTATTTTGTCATAAAATCTGAAGCTTAATTTTGCTGGATATAAGAAATTCTTGGTTGGCATTGATTTTCTTTCAGTGCTTGGTATACATTGTTCCAGGATCTCCTGGCTTTGAAGGTCTGGGTTGAAAAATCTGCTGAGATATGAATTGGTCTCCCCTATATGTGATCTGATTCCTCTCTCTTGCAGCCTTTAAGATTCTGTCCTTCTTCTGTATGCTAGGCATTTTCATTATAATGTGCCTTGGTGTAGATCTGTTGTAGTTTTCTACCTTTGGTGTCCTGTAAGCCTCTTGTATTTAGTTTTACAATTTATTCTTAATATTTGCAAATTTTCTGATATTATTTCATTAAAGATTTTGTGCATTCCTTTGGTTTGAATCTCTGAGCCTTCCTCTAACCCAATAAATCTTAGATTTGGTCTTTTGATGCTATCCCATAATTCTTGGATGTTCTGTTTATTGTTTCTTACCATCTTCACTGTGTGGTCTACTTCATTTTCAAGATTGTGTATTTTGTCTTCATTATCTGATGTTCTGTCTTCCAAGTGATATAGTCTGTTGGTGATGCTTTCTATTGAGTTTTTTATTTGATTTATTGTTTCCTTCATTTCATTAAATGTCTACAATAAATAAAAAGAAATTATAGACTCTCCATGAACTGATATGGATTTATTTCCAGTATATATTGGTAAGAAAAACATCACAGTGAAGAAAGTACCTAAAGTAGGGTATCATTTGTATAAGAGTAAGTGTACACAGACACACACACACACACACACACACACACACACACACACACACACACAGAGTCAAAATCATTATGGAAAGGATAGGCCAGAACCTAATGAGATTTGCTACCAGTAAGAGGTGAGTGAGATAAGAGAACTAGGTATTCAGGATGGGTGGATGACACTTCTCTCATAATATATTTTTGGATAGCTCTGACTTCGAGACCATGTTAATGTTTCACATACTCTCAGAATAAATAAAATTAAGTTAGAAAAATAAAAGGAAGCAAAAATATGAAAACAAACAATAATAATAAATGAAGCTAACTCTATTATAAGTTATAATCCCAGCCATACTAACAGGAAGGAGAAGAAAGAAACCAACAAAACTACTTTTAAGAAATATTATATACATACAATAAGCTAAAAAAAAAGATGTGTATCAATACTACACTTAGTAAATTTCTTTTGCTTGTGAAAGAAAACAAGCAAAGAATGAAGTTGCTTTGGAGAACAGGCAGGTTTTGCACTGTCAGGCATTATTCTATCTGAAATAGATCAGGTACAGAAGGACAAATAGTGTATTATCTCATTTATAGGTGGAATCTAAGAACGTTGATATCACGAGTAGATAGTCGACTGCTCAACAAGCTCTGGCAAGTACAGGGAGAGTGGACAGGGAAAGAAGAGAGGGTGTTCCACGAATACAAAGTTACAGTTAGATAGGAAAATAAGTTCTGGTGTTCTATTGCACAGCATGGTGACTATATTCCAAGATAGCTAAAGAAGAATATTTAATGATCTCAAGACAAAGAAAGGATAAATATTTGAGATGATGGACCTGCTAATTACTCTGATTTGATCATTACACAACATATACATGCATCAAAACATCACATTATACCCCATAAATATGTACATTTTTATTCTTTAATTAAAAATAAAATAAAACTTAAAAGTGATAAAGTAGTTGCAAAAAAGTAAGAGAGATGCAATTGTAGCTCAGTGGTAGAATACTTGCCTAGCATGTGTGAGGCACTGGGTTTGATCCTCAGCAGCAAATAAAAATAAATAAATAAAAAGATATAAAAATAAGAAAGAATATAAATGAACCCTCAGTGTCCTATTGTAATTGGAAATGTCCATATGTAGACATGGATGTTATTATTTGTATGAATTAATAGGATTAAAAATAAATAGCAATATGTGTGTGAAAAAATTCAAACACATGTCTATTTCTCTGTTCTGATGAAGGATTTAGAAGGAACAACACCCTAATAGGTATACATGGAGAATCTGAGTGCCCAGATCTTTGTTTTAGAATACTATTTTCCAATTAAATAAACCAGATATCCTTGTACAAATAGTTGATACCAGGGCTGCGGTGGGAAAAAGATGAGTCAAGATTATCATGTGGTGTCACAAAGTTAAGAATGTGTTCACAAATGGTAGGGGTATGATGAAATGCATACAGAGTCAACTTGGGGGCAACTAATGGCCAAATCTTGAAATAAATATCCATGACTCCATATCGACATAAATAAATAATTGTATAAATAAGCACTTGGACTCAGGGGGGAGAAAAACCTAGGTCTTATGGTAGAAATTCAGTTAATAAATTCTGAAAGTGACATGGCAACAAAATCACAATTAAGCAAATACCACAATAATTATTATTACAGGCAAGGATTATTGATGGCAATAAAGTTCATGAGAACACAAGAAATCAGATATTTATATAGTATTAAAACATCTTCTTGCTGGTGCATTGGCACAAACCTATAATCCCAGTTACTCGGGAGGCTGAAGTAGGAGGATCATGAGTTCAAAGCCAGCCTCATCAAATTAGTGAGGCATTTAGCATCTCAGTGAGACCCTGTCTCTAAATAAAATATAAAAAAGGGCTGGGAATGTAGCTCAGTGGTTGAGTACCCCTGAGTTCAATCCCCAGTACCAAAAAAACCCCTCAAAAATCTCCTTTATGTTTTATATATAAACTATATATAAATATACATATATAATATACATAATATATATTGCATACTTTAACAAGTATATTTTACTTATTATAATGTATATTTTCCTCATTAAAATGTATTGTTTTACTTACGACAAACAGAATAAAAAACTTGGCTAACAAATCTTAACTGTAACCTAAGTTACCATCACCATTAATAATATATATATTGACTTCACATACTTCTCAAGATGATATATTGCCAAGGGCACATTACTTGTGTTGTGTTTTTGTTCAAAGTTCTTTATCTTAATCTAATTATTTTTAGAAAATAACTGGTTGTATTCTTCAAATTGTCCAGGCCTTTAAAGACAAAGTAGACTGAAGAACTGTCATAGATTAAAGGAGTGTAAAGAAACAAAAAATTGATACATGTAAGATTGTTGAATTAAAATCTATACTATAAAAGGGAAATAAATTGGCAAATTTGTTTAAAAATGCCTAGAATCATTAGAGTACTTGACAACATTATGTGAATATTTATTTCCTGATGTTGTAATAAGTTTATGGAATATGTCATTATTTACATTGCCTAAGTGAAGGGCCTTAGCTAGTGAAGGATGTATTGTTTTTGTAACTTTTGTATGACTCTTAAAATATTAACATTTTTATAAAGCTAAAATATATACTGTGTAAAAAGTCAAGATTCTGGTTTAAATCATAAATCAGATGAGACTCAAGGACAAGACATATTTCAGTATTTTCTTGGTGAATTGGGGTACATAGTCTCCTTACATGATAAGCCTTTATATTTTTTTATACTGTATTTGTAAGATATATGTTTAGAAATCAAAAGAAACAAAAATTACATAATGATAAACTAATATTTGTAAAAACATACTCATCCAGCAAAATCATTTTTGAATGACATTTCTACATTTATTTTCTGTATAATAATAAAATTCCAACAGTCATAAATCACAATATAATAGCAGCTTTAACATAATGAGAAATGTTTCTCATTGTTATGAGAATAAAAAAATTTCATTGTTGGTGGAAATGTAAATTCAAGTGCCAATCATATCAGAACAGTATTGAAGTTTTTACAAGAATTAAAAATAGAAGTACCATATGATCTACTAATCCCACTATGGGTATATATTATCAGCATGTCAAAGATTTATGTGTTCTCCAACATTAATTGCAGCAATGTTCACAAGGTCTAAAAAATAAAATTAACCTAAATGTCCATCAATAGATGAATGGATACATAAAATGTGGTACAAAGTCACAATGGAATAGTATTCAGCCTGTAAAAAGAAGGAAATCGTACCTTTTGTGACAACATGGATAAATCTGTAGGGCATTATGTTAAGTGAAATAAGACAGGGACAGAAAGACCATACTATTTATTCTCACATATTTGGAGTATACATAATGTTTAAGTCATAGTGGTATAGTTAGACTCAACTGGCTAACAGAAGAGTGTGTTGGGGGTTTGAGGAGATAATTGGTCAATTGACACAACACTTCAGTTTGAGGGGAGGGATAAGTTCAAGAGATCTTTTGTAAAGTATAGTGACTACAGTTAATAAAAATACATTGTATACTTTAAAATTTCTGTGAGTGGATTTTAAGTGTAAGATAATATGTGTGACTTAGCATATGTTAGTTAACTTGATTTGGCTGTTCTACAATATATGTCCATATCATAAAATCATGTTACATACCACAATTATGTTTGGGTTTAATTATCAAATATTATTAAGAGGAAAAAAGAATTTATAATTTTCAATTGGGAAATATTTCAATTTTCACATTATGCAAAATTATACTATGCAGAAGTGGAATTATTGATATTTATTTTTATTGCCATTAAATTTGCGTTTAAAATTTTATTGAGAAAGTCTTTACAAACTTATTTTTAGAGTTTTAGATTTCATTTTCTCTAAGTAGCTGATTCATCCAAAGTTTGATGTAAAATACTAATATAACCTCCTAATCCTATTCAAAAAAATCTTTCTAAGTATTTTTTTCAAACAATAGTATGCCAAATAGCAAGAAGCAAAATAAGTAACACTTATATAACACTTTTCCACCAAAGAACATAAAATGTTTCCACAATTATTTCACATTTCTCAAATTTTTACTTATAAAAATAACATCCGGGGGCTGGGGTTGTGGCTCAGCGGTAGAGCACTTGCCTCCCACGTGCGCGGCTGGGGTTCGATCCTCAGCACCACGAAAAAATAAATGGCATTGTGTACAACTAAAGCAAATAAATAAATATTTTAAAAAATAACATCTGCCTGAATGTTTTCTCCGTGTGTGTGTGTGTGTGTGTGTCTGTGTGTGTATTTTTCCCTAAGTTTTCATTTCCTTCACATTTAACTTAGTTATCATCACTTTGACTACTAAGCTTCTCCTTGCCTAGTTCTCTTGTCATCTTTCACCATGACAAACATAATTCTCCTCCTTTTAATGTCTTTTCTCAGCCATATTCTGTTCCATTCTGTGTAGCACTGCTTGCTAGAACTTATTATTTTTCAAATCAGAAATATACTTCCTTCTCTTAAAGATGTGACACATTTATTCTGAAATTGCCGTCAATAATTGGATAAGGACAATATTAACGGTAATTCCTTGACCATTTCAGATCAATGTATTCATTTTATTTACTTTTGTTATTATCCCACCTTTTACACCTAATGTAAGTTTATGATTTCAAGCAATTCTGAAGATTGATGTTTGGCTATCAATGTAAATATCATTACAACCAGACTAGCAGGGATTGAATCCTGTCTCTGACACATAATAGCTTTGTGGATTTAGGGTAGTGAGATAAATATGTGCTAGAATAAGGACAATACAGAATAAGCCTGGAATTTCCATTCACATCAGACACTAGGAAATATTTTAAAAACATGAATATATCAAAAGAACACAGCTACCAAATCTGTAGAACTGTGAACACCAAAAGAAATAATAGTATTTATGGGTCCTAACCAATTAACGAAAGAAAAAAATCCATCAGCCATGAGGTTGAATAAGTGAATAATTGACCTGATAATGGTTAATGAACATAAATGTCAAGGATCATAAGCATTGTTTCACTTCATCTTTTTATAATCATGTCTACAGTTAGGCATGCTTTTCTTGTTATACATATGAAATTAGAGATTGAAGTATTTGTGTAAATTTCTTTTTTCCCCATATTTTTATCGGTGCTTTATACTTATACTATTGATGGGATTTCTTGTTATTTATACATATGCACAATATAACAATACAATTTAGCTAATACCACCCCTATCTGTGTAAATTTCTTAATAATATATCCAAAACTAGCCAAATATAGTTTTACATGTTTTCAAAATGACTTTGATCAAAATCTGAATTTATACAACCTTTTAAAAATAAACAAGATAAAATATTAGATACTCCATTTTTATCATCTAATGAAAACAATATTAAGGATATAAAAGTACTGCCTTAGAAATAATCATCTATTATCTTTCAGAGCCTGGTATATGTTGTTCCAAGATCTCCTGGATTTGGGGGTCTGGGTTGAAAAATCTGCTGAGATGTGAATTGGTCTTCCCTTACAGGTAATCTGATATTTCTCTCTTGTGACCTTTAAAATTCTATCCTTATTCCGTATGCTAGGCATTTTCATTATAATGTGTCTTGGTGTAGATCCGTTATAATTTTGTACATTTGGTGACCTATAGGCCTCTTGTATTTAATTTTGCAATTCATTCTTCATGCTTTGGAAATTTTCTGATATTATTTCATTGAAGGTTTTGTGCATTCCTTTGGTTTGAATCTCTGCACCTTCCTCTATTCCAATAAATCTTAAATTCGGTCTTTTGATCCATAATTCTTAGATATTCTGTTCATGGTCTCTTACCATCTTTACTGCGAAGTAAACTCTATTTTCAAGATTGTGTGTTTTGTCTTCATTGTCTGAGGTCCTATCTTCCAAGTGATTTTTGTCTGTTGGTGATGCTATCTATTGACTTTTTAAAAATGGCTTATTGTTTCTTTCATTTCAATGATTTCTGTTGTTTTGTTTTTTTTCCCCCAAATCTCTATCTTTTTCTTGAAGTATTCTCTTGCAACCTATATTTGCTCTCTTATCACTTTGTTGGTGTTATTGATGGTTGCCTATATTTGATGTCTTATCTCTTTATTGGATACATTGTGTTTTTTTGCCTGTATCTGCTCACTTAGGTTGTTCTTTAATTATCAAATCATTTTAGTTATGTATTTCAGAACTCTTCTCTGACATTTCACCTACTGTGCTATCTATGGATTATCTTGTTGTAATAACTTGATTTGTTTGGGGCATTTTCCTCCCTTATTTATTCATTATGTCTATGTGTCTTCCTCTCTTGCAGTGTAGATCTGAGGTATTACAGCTTCTGCCGTATTGTCTGATGATGTCCCTACAGGTTACCCATACCTCACTTTTAAGGGAGAGATCAATATTACAGCACTCAATGTACCCAACAAATAGCCATATATCTGTTAGCTTCTATTTTTACATTTGCAGTTTAGTCAGTATAATCAGAAATGATGCAATCAGTTATCTTCTACCATATAGTCAATAGGTTTGCATAATAGTTTATAGTGTCTAATGTTAGGAGGGGGGACTGGGGGATTGGCTGAGAAGTTTATGAGGTAGGATGTACAAAAATAGAAGTATTAGTTTTTATGACTAGTGAGAGTGTAATCACAAGAAGTTGGCTGTTATTAGGAGAAACAAGAGATAGGCATCCGCATGTAAGACTCCCTGTGAGCTCAACAACAGAATAAATAATAGCACTTCTAGTAGAGAAACCTCTGGTGCAGCCAGGCCCACAGGAACTTTGGTGACAGTTTACCTGGTCTTTATTGTTGTCCCTTGATAGAAGCAGTGCTATCCCATTTTCATGGAGGTCGCAGCATAAAATCTTATAATTACCCTGCTTTTGGGCTGTGCAGCCACGCTTTGGTGAATAGGTAACCCAGTGTGGAGTGCCTTTCTCTGGGTCATGGGCCCGGGGCAGGCCTGTCTCTGGTTCTCCTCCAGCCATGGTGTTGAGGGGCAAAAGTTCAGTCCTGCCTCTCTGTATCTCCTTTGGCACACAGTGTCAACTTTGTATTCTTTAATGAAAGAATTGTAGTGTAAAATACAGCTAGGATGGATTGAATCAATATGGAGAATTTTTCTTTATGTTTTTCCATGATTTCTTCATTGGGTTATAAGTACAAACTAGCTGCCCTATGTTTGTATGCCTAGAAATCACATATTTTAAATGTTATCCTTGTGAATTTTTTGTATAAGTTACTTTAGTGGATCTATTTGTAATTGATAAAACAATATTATTTGTTGTTAATTCAGATTCTACCAGAGGTGAATACCTAGACTTTTGAACTCCCAATATATTTAGAGGGCCAATAAAAACATTCTGTACATATGAAATAAATTTTTGTTGTGAAGATAAACAATATCTGTATTACTTTTTACAAACTAATTACAGAATGTATTTTTTTTCTAGTAAACCTCTATTTAGGTTAAACAGATTATAAAATATTTGGTATTTATATTTCCTTATAAATATTCAGCATTTTTTAGTATCCTAGTTTTTGCCTATTTTAACAGGTAGTCATTTGTGATTTTGTCACAGCCTAAATATGCCTTTTAAAATTGATTACTCAGAACCATTTTATTTTAAACAATAAATATTCACCAAGAAAATTTTTAATAATAAGGAAGAGAAAACAAAAACCTTAAACATGTATATGTGAAAGCTCTGGATAATTACCATTAAATATTTTGTACATATAATTAGGAAAAAGGTGAGAATTATAAACATTTTACCTATACAAATTGGCAATTATCATCATATAGAATCTGTAGAAACTCAACAAAGCTCTAATCTGCTATTTCTTGAAAGTTTCTATTTTGGACAATTTATACCAATTCAAAAAAACATGTAACAACAATAAGAAAAATAAAATATCAGTAATTTTTCTTTCTAAAATTCTGAATCCCCCCCTCTATATATACATATACATATATATATATACACACATATATATATATATATTTATTTATCTCTATCTCTTCCTCTCCCCATCCCTCCTCTCTCTCCAACATAGCTCACACAGCTCATCTCTCTCTCTCTCTCTCTCTCTCTCTCTCTTTCATATGTGTATATATATATTAGCTGTGTTGTTTCTATATATGTATAGATAGAGAACAAGAGAGAGAGAGAAAAAAAAATCTTTCTAGTCAAAACCAAAGATTTTCAAACATTAAAATTCAGAAAAGTGTATTGTAAATTCCTGCTGCTACAGCTGCAGGGAGCATCCCTGCTGCTCAAATGTCAAACAACCTCACCAGCAGTGTGGCCTCTGCTCTGCATGCATGGGGCTTCCTAGATCTACGTGTTATAACAAGTGGACATTTTGATCTTTCATTGTTTGGGACTTCATGGGACAGTACTTTGCGGGTATTTGTTTAGAGAACTCACTGTGTTACTTGATAGAACTTAGGGCAGCTGATTTGTTTAAAGAATTTGATATGCTATGCAATTTGGCTTGTCACCAAAAGGCTTGTCGCCTTAAAGCCGCAGCATCTCCTCCCAATTGGACGGCTGTTAGTCATCTTACACAGTCGATCCTAAAGGGCTCCATTGGATGACTGGTTAGCCAATGACGGGTAAGATCCCCAGAGGGGACAACCTAAGACAGGCACAGTCGCACGGGACAGTCTCATGTGGCCGGCATATCAACCTAAGACAGGAGTCAAGGGCACAGCCTTGATTATCTGATGACGAGTAAGAATGTTGGTTGCACATAGACGTCCTAGAGCATCCCCTGCAAAAGGGGGGAAATGCAGGAGCCCTGTTTGGGGAGATAGCTAAGATTGCGGTTGACTACAGGCCATAGACATTTTTGGGCATTGTCGCCTTCCGTAGTCTCACGGGACTTGGCCCAGGATCTCGAGAGATTTGAGCAGTGACTCAGCAGATCGAGCGAGCGCGATTCCTGCTCGGGCGCATGGGATGAGACCAGAGAGAGAAAAGACAGGGTTATCGCTATTGTATAGATATATTGTAGTTTCTTGTAAGAGTAGGTGCCTTGGTTTCTTGTGAGAGTGTGTATGTAGTGTTAGAAATTACAAGAGACAGAGACAGAAAGATTAAAGAATTTTTTCATCTCCATCCTGTCTCCGGACTCCTTCCCGCGGCCCTGCCATTCCAGGCTGCAATCCCTTTCCAGCGGCGAACAAATTCCGGTTGTTTACAATGCCAAAAGTATATTTTATTATTTCAATAAATATTAATAAATTTTATCCATTGGATGAATGGACTATCTCAGTTTTTAACTCTTCAGAAATTTTTTCAATTTCTAGGTTTAACAATCAATTTATTTTATCTATTTAGAGTATGGTATTACATTCTCCTAATCACTCAACAGTACTTTTACTGAGTTCAAGGATAATACCCTTATGTGTATTGGTAGTGTGTGTGTGTGTGTGTGTGTGTGTGTGTGCACATGTGTGACCTGACATGTATGTTCCAGGTGTTTTCCTGAGCTTTGCAATTACATTAAAGGAAACTTTATTCAAAAAGATGGTTTATAGTATTTATTTGGCAAAAAGACAATAACCTGGAATAGACACATTCCTAGAACCATATAACTTATTAGCACAGAAATCTAAACAGACCAAGGAGTTTGAATAAGTATTCAAAAAGTCTCTCATCAAAAAAAAAAAAAAAAAAAAAAGCCGGGCGCGGTGGTGCATGCCTGTAATCCCAGCACTTTGGGAGGCTGAGGCAGGAGGATCGCTAGTTCAAAGCCAGTCTCAGCAATGGTGAGGCACTTAGCAACTCAGTGAGACCCTGTCTCTAAATAAAATACAAAAAAGGGCTGGGGATGTGACCCAGTGGTCGAGTGCCCCTGAGTTCAATCCCTGGTACCCACAAAAAAAAAAAAAAAAAAAAAAAAAAAAAAAAAAAAAAAAAAAAAAAAAAAAAAAAAACAGGACGTGATGTCTGTTGATCCACGACACAAAGAAAACACCACCGACTTACAATTTTAAATCAAATTAAAGCACGCTTATATTGTGTACACAAAGAAGGCTGGCCAGAGGCTGTCTCTTCCAAAAATTGGGCTATAGTTCAGCCCCACCCTCTGGGAAGGCAAGGTTTTTATAGCACAGAATGTTACAAAAAAAAGGGGGGGGGTAAATTAAGATTTCTGTTGGAATTCATGAGGCACCACTGAGGTTTTAGGGGGGATTGTTGTCTGGTCTAGGAGATCCAAGCATGTGTGAGTATAGAGCATGGGCAGGAATTCCAAATAAGATTAGCCCTCAGAGTATTGTCAGGCCAAATAAATATCTTAGTAAAACAGAAATGAACTTTTTTTTTTTTTTTTTTTTTTTTTTTTTAATTTATGGTTCCCAATTTTAAGATAGAATTAGGTTGGGTTCATCATTTCCCCTTTGTCTTATGTGTCCATTTCAAATCTTTGATAGTGAAGAGGAAGGGCTCTGGAGGAATTTCAATCCCACAGGGGACAGTCTCTAACTTTGTGGACCCACTCAAAATTGGCCTCCCTGATCCAACATGACTTGATTTACCTATCTATACTGTCTATATGACTCTGATTTCATATCCCCCCTTCTAATTTGAGTAACATTTTACTTCTGTAAGGACAAAGGGGCGATGATTGGGCTCTGGTTGCTTCGGAGCTGAGAGGGGGCAATGTGTCAAGATAGGGTAAATGGTTTGTTGTTCCCTTGTAGAAGTCAGGTCAGATCACAGTCTGGTTGGGGAAGAACAGGTTGTAAATTCAGTTGGGGATGGGTGCTTCTATGAGAGAAAAACAAACAAACAAACAAACAAACAAAACATGAGTACTGAATAAATATTGCAGCATCTGGAACATGTCAATGAATATAAAGAAGATGATGGAACTGAATAGTCTCTCACCAGGATGTGTGAGGGCTGAGAACCTGTCCCCATCATAATGCCGAGTGGACAAAGCCTTTATTTGGGAATGTAATGCTTTAACATCCTCAGAGTTATCAGGAATGTAAACATAACATTTAACTTTTAATGTCACATAAGTCCAAGCCCATAAGATATAGTTAAGCTACTTAATGTCATTTGATCTTATAAAATCTTTTTACTGGTATGGCCTCTGTGTCTAGTAGAGAACCCTTTATTTCTGTTACTTAGGGCTAAATAATCATGCTGGCAAATATTAATCCTACCTTTGTAGGAGGTTAGGAAGCTCTATATGTCTTAAACTGACTAAAATCTTCCAACTTGGCAGACTCACTTGATAGTTAATAGGTATTTTTTTCCTAAGAATTTCTCTCTTATTTAAAAAAATTTTTTTTTGTTCTCTGTTCACCTCACTGATTGTTTCTTTTGCTGAGAAGAAGCTTTTTAGTTTGAATCCATCCCATTTATTAATACTTGGTTTTAATTCTTGCGCTATAGGGGTCTTATTGAGGAAGTTGGGGCCTAATCCAACATGTTGGAGATTTGGGCCTACTTTTCTTTCTATTAGGTACAAGGTCCTTCCTAGGTCCTTGATCCGCTTTGAGTTGAGTTTTGTGCATGGAGAGAGATAGAGGTTTAATTTCATTTTATTGCGTAAGGATTTCCAGTTTTCCCAACACTCTTTGTTGAAGAGGCTGTCTTTTCTCCAATGTATGTTTTTGGCACCTTTCTCTAATATAAGGTAACTGTAGAAGTGTGGGTTAGTTTCTGTGTCTTCTATTCTGTACCCTTGGTCTACTGGTCTATTTTGGTGCCAATACCATGCTGTTTTTGTTACTATTGATCTGTAATACAATTTAAGGTCTGGAACAGTAATGCCACCAGCTTCATTCTTCTTGCTAAAAATTGTTTTGGCTATTTTGGGTCTCTCATTTTTCCAGATGAATTTCATGATTTCTTTTTCTATTTGTATGTGGAATGATATTGGGATTTTGATTGGGATTGCATTGAAATTGTATAGTGCTTTTGGTAGAATAGTCATTTTGACAATATTAGTTCTACCTATCCATGAACAAGGTAGATCTTTCCATCTTCTAAGATATTCTTTAATTTCTTTCTTTAGTGTGCTATAGCTTTCATTGTAGAAGTTTTTCACTTATTTTGTTAAGTTGATTACCAAGTATTTTATTTTATTTTTTTGAGCTTATAGTAAATGGGGTGGAATTCCTAGTTTCTCTTTCTGAGGATTTGTCACTGATGTACAGTAATGCCTTAGATTTATGGGTGTTGATTTTATATCCAGCCACTTTGCTGAATTCATTTATTAGATTTAGATTTCTGGTGGAATTTTTTGGATCTTCTATGTATAGAATCATATCATCTGCAAATAGTGATAATTTGTTTTCTTTTTTTCCTATCTGTATCCCGTTAATTTTTTTTGTTTGTTTGTCTAATTGCACTGGCTAGGGTTTCAAGAACTATGTTAAATAATACTGGCAAAAGAGGGCATCCCTGTCTTGTTCTAGTTTTTAGAGGGAATGCTTTCAGCTTTTCTACATTTAGGATGATGTTGGCCTGGGGCTTAGCATAGATGGATTTTATGATGTTGTGGTATGTTCCTGTTATCCCTATTTTTTCTAGCGTTTTGAACATAAAGGGGTGCTGTATCTTGTCAAATACTTTCTCTGTGTCAATTGAGATGATAATATGATTTTTAACTTCAATGATATATAAAGTTCTCAAAAACCTTTACCCAAAAAAAGATTTTAAAAAAATCAATAAACGGGCTAAGGAACTGAACAGATACTTCTCAGGAGATGATATACAATCAATCAACAAATATATGAAAAAAAAATGTTCAACATCTATAGCAATTAGAGAAACGCAAATCAAAACTACTCTAAGACATCATCTCATGCCAGTCAGAATGGCAGCTATCAATAACACAAACAATAATAAATGCTGGTGAGGTTGTGGGGAAAAGGGCACACTCATACATTGCTTGTGGGGCTACAGATTGGTGCAGCCAATCTGGAAAGTAGTATGGAGATTCCTAGGAAAACCTGGAATGGAACCACCATTTGACCCAGCTATCCTACTCCTTGGTCTATACCCAAAGGACTTAAAAATAGCTTACTACAGGGACACAGCCACATCAATGTTTATAGCAGCACAATTCACAGTTGCTAGATTGTGCAAACAACCCAGATGCCCATCAGCAGATGAATGGATAGGGAAACTTTGATATATATACACAATGGAACACTACTCAGCACTAAAAGAGAATAAAATCATGGCATTTGCAGGTAAATGGACAGAGTTGGGAAAAATAATGCTAAGTGAAGTCAGCCAATCCCAGAAAACCAAAGGTTGATTGATTCCTTTGCTATGATGATACTGAATTATAGTGGCAAGGGAGAGGGGATGAGAGGAATGAATGAATGTTAAATAGAACAAAGGGGAGACAGGGGAGGGGTCGGGGGATAGGAATAATGGCAGAATGAGTTGGACATCAATATACTAAGTGCATGTATTAAAAACTCAAATGGTATGAAAATACTTTGTATAAAACCAATGACTTGGAAAACTGTGCTCTTTATATGTAATATGAAAGGAATTGCACTCTGCAAGCATGTATAACAAATTAAATTAAATTTTAAAAAGTTACATTCCTCTAGGAGGGGGTCATGAGTAAGAAAAAGGGTGAGGGGACTGAGGAATGAAATTGATCAAATTATGTTCCTGTACTGATATGTTAACAATGAAACCCACTATTCTGTATAAATAGTTTTCACCAATAAAATTTTTAAAATAAAAAAAATATTTTGTTGATAACCCTTCATTTTATTTATTATATGTGGTCCTGAGAATCAAACTCAGTGCCTCACACATGCTAGTCAAGTGCGCTACCACTAAGCCATAGCCTCAGGAAGAATCTCTCTTTTGTAGCCTCCAGTCTAACTTATTTTGGGGGCTAATACAAGTGTATATCTTATGTTACATTTTATTATTATTATTATTATTATTATTATTATTATTATTATTATTTAATGTTCAGGAATAGCTGTGTTTTGGTTTTAACTGTTTTTGTTAGGCATTTAAGATCAATTGGTCAAATTTGACTTTGTGTCTATCTGCTGTTAAGAGTCAGCTGAGTTCCCATGGTAGTCACTCTTTGGGAACTTGTGAGCAGCTTCTTAGTTCTGCTAGTGCCATTTCCTCTAGGATGGGTCCAGGTCTTGTTTGACCATGTGGATTTTCTTGGAAGCATCAGGGATGTCTCCTTTCTCCAATGACTTCATAGCAAATGCACTGATTGGCTTTCTGTTCTACAGTGGTGTCATTAATCTCCCTGATCAGGAGTTTATTTGGCCCAGAGATGCAAAGCACTTTAAAGAAGTTCCCTGTTACCTGGATTCAGATTGACTCAGAAGGCAAGAGCCAAATATTGGTTTTCTTGGCCCTTTTAATTTAACTTTAATTTTTAAATTTTGATCTTAACTATCTAGCAAATCAGTTGCACCAGAGTAAAATTAAGAGTACTGGGCTTTAACTTTAATGTCTATAACCTTATAGTATTTTACCCTTTTTATCAATTGGGGTCTATATTATCCTATCTGTCCTGTAGGTGATGGCTTATTATTATTCTTTTTTAAATATATATTTGTTTTATTTGTACACAATGCCTTTATTCTTACATGGTGCTGAGGAGAGAACCTGGGCCGTGCGTGTGCTAGGCGAGCGCTCTACCACTGAGCCACAACCCCAGCCACCCCCCACATATTATTGAATGTAAAAGAAAAAAATTGACCACAACCCAATGATAGCAAGGGGGCTTCAAAACCCTGTTTTCAGCACTGGACAGATCATCTCTGGACACAGTAGACATTTACAGACCCTCCCTCCCAACCTCTGCTGTGTACATTTTTCTCAGCAGCCTGTGACACATTCACCATTTATTCTGAAAATAAATCTTTATAAATTTTAGAGGAATGGAACCATCCCAGGCCTCTTCCCTGATCAGAACAGCAGAACATGAGGAGTCAACAGCGGGAGGAACACCTGGATAGTTACAAAGCATGGAGATTTTCAGCATGCTCCCCAACAACTAATGGGTCCTTGAAGAAATCAAAATGAAAGCGTAAAACGCATACAGACCAATGACAATGGCCACACAAGATATTGAAACTTGTGGATACAGCAAAAGCAATTCTAAGTGGCAAGTTTCCCAGCAAGAAATATCTACATTAGAAAAACAGATCTCAAATAAATGGCCCAATATTGCATCTCAAGGACCTAGAAAAAATCAGGATGGACAATGTCCATACTTAGTAAAACTGGGATAAGGAATGAAACAATAAAGCTTCTCGAGAAGCTGGGATTACAGGCATATGCCACTGCAACCAGGTTTTTATATATATTTTTGTTTTTGTTTTGGGTACCAAGAATTGAACCCAGGGGTGTTTCACCACTGAGCCACTTCCCCAGGGAGCATTTTAAGACAGGTTCTCCCTGAGTTGCTTATAGCCTCACTAAATTGCTGAGGCTAGCTTTGAACTCATGAACCTCCTGCCTCAGCCTCCTGTGCTGCTGAGATTACCCAGCTCTTTTATATTTTTTTTGAAAAGAATATTTAAGGACATCAATTTTGCATGCCTCTGAATACCAATTGAAGATTGCATTCGATCATTTTCTTGTGGGTTCTGTTTTTTTTCTTTTTGTGTATTTCTCACAGATAGACAGATTTATTAAAATTAAAAGTTCCCCATTGTGTGCACATCAATTCTGGATTCATTATTTGTTTCTGTACTTTTTTGGTGCTGAGGATGAACCCTAGGGCCTTGCAGATGCAAGGCTATTGCTCTACCATTGAGCTGTCTCCCCAGCTCCCTGAGTTATTTTTGATAAAGTTCACTCATTTTTAAAGAAAAGCATGAGATCTGGGTTCCTAGATGTATAGGTAAAATTGGCCAGTGTTCCAGAAGGGGTTCTAGACCCTTTCCATGCAGATACATGCAGGAATTCGTGTCTTTCAGTAGCTGCTCCAAACAGTTGCAACCAGTCCCAAAGTGACCAGGCCACCCTTACAAACCCGGTCCTGGTTGTCATGACATCTTAGAGGTGTGTGCTCTCTCACAGCACAAATGAACCTAGAGTCAAAAGATGAGATTCTCAAAGAGCAGTCTGAGTGCTTTATCCCCAGGGCTCTGTGGGGACAAAGGGACCTCACAACCATTCCAGTGTTCTAAGGGTCTGGAGCCACCAGAATATGTTCAAGTCCCTTTTTGGTCATCAAAACCCTTAAAAAAACAAAAGATGACAAATTTCATTTTTCAGATCTTTGTTGTCTTTATTGGATCCTAGAATACAGGAGCAGTGCATAATGAATGTGGTTCAGGAGCTTTTGTCATGCCACACATGCAAGCTAGACTTAGAGCCTGAGGAAAGGAAGTACCATCAAGAGGGGGTGAGGCACAAAGATTGACCTGTCTGTGACAAATGGGCTGGTTGTGCATGGCCAAGACTCTGCAACCTGATCCACAATTAAGCAGCAGTCTGTTTACATCAAATTGGGTTCCAGTTCACTATGAGTAGAGAAGCCTTTAAGCCAAATTTAAAATATGTAAACAAGCAGTATTAGGACAACTCAAATGAAGATAGGGTAGAATTCATTCACTTCCTTGGATGGGAAGCTAAGGCTCAGGTCACTGCACAACCCTACCAGCCCAAGTCCTAGGCACAGAGACGTCACTTAGAGGATTTTGGTCTAGGACCAGGCAGCACAGGCAGGGTGACCCATTTGTCCACAGCCACCTCATCCTTACTCATGCTGACCATCTGCTTACTTAAAACAGGCCACTTCAGGTCTCTGGGTAGGGAGACACAGGAAGGGTTAGGGGAGGATCTGTCCCTTATGACCAGCACACTCACCCCCTGAAGGTTGTGATTTATCAAGTTTGGTTTAGAAATATATGCAGGTATTATCTATCTCTATGATTCTAGTATATTGCTGAAAGGTAATTTGGATAGCTTCATTGGCCGCACTAGTTTGTTTCAGGAAAGACTACCCACCAGGCTGACAGGCAAGGTTTGGCGAGGCCCAGATGCTCTGGTCCATTCTCAGCACAAACAAAGGGCAGGGCCCAAGGCTTCAGAGTCTACACAGAGACCCAGAGGAGGGGCAATTGCTGCATGTCTGGGTGGCACTGAGGTCCCCTGGGAAGTGGCTTTCTTGCAATTTCCGTGTCCACTTAAAATGTACCAGGCCCCTGTGGGCACATGCATATGTTAAGTTACAGAGTAGCCACACATAATGACTGGATTTCGGTTTGGTTCCTTGAGTTCCTGGGGCTGAACCTCATTGATCACCAAGTGCCCAGTGCTGTCTTCTCCATCAGCCCCTGGAGAATCCCAATGTTTAATCAGAAAAGCAGGTAAAAACCACCATGGAGGACACCAGAAGACTAACATTTAGATTCTGTTGAATTTTGACTATGTATTTATGGACCATCCATGAAACAAAATAGTTTCACCATGTGCCCATCAAACCTAAGTTCTATTCTAGACATCCAGGTCCCCAGTTATGGCTCTATACAGACACATGTCCTCTAGGTCCTATCTTCAGTGGGCTTCCTTCCAATGTAGCCCCTGCATCAGTTTCCTTTCCCCATCCACACTCAGGCAGAGTCTAAAATGCTGGGCTCCATGTTCCCTTTATGATGATCCTACATCCTGGTTACACCTCCAGAAAACTACCACCTAGAAGAAAGCTGTTGAATTTTTTAATATACACCCAACTAGGCAACTGTTATGGACAGCAACAGTGAAAGAGGCTCTGGTTGTAGACAAACTTGTAGCCACATTGAGGACATTGAGGACAGGGGACACTACAGAAAAGAAAGATCTTTGGCTGCTTAAAGTCCTTCACTATTGCTGTCAGCTCAGCACAGAGTTGGGAACATCTCCATGGGAGGATGGCACCCTGGGCATCATAGCTCTCCAGAGAAGCAGGATATAGCTCTAGGACCAACTGGCTCAGCCTGGCAGTGTGGCACAGCAGGTCCCTCAGGACCTACATGGAGATACAGTTTCCTTGGAAGTTCAAGATCAGAAGCCGGGGGCAGCGGCTCAGGGAAGGCAAGATGACCTGGAGCTGGGACTCCGTGATCTCGCAAGCTTCTAAGTCCAGACACTTAAGGGTGGCTGCAATGTTCTCCAGAAGAATTTGGAGAGGATCTGGACTGAAATTGGTCAGTTTGGTGCCCCTCAGATGCAGGTGTTTTAGCTGCTTGATGTTTGGGCTTCCGAAAAGAGAGATCCAGTCTGAATCTGAGAGTAGGCAGTTGGTTATTGCCAGGGTCTCCAGGGGGGTCTTCAGGTACCTCAGCACCTGGTCCAGGTGGCCCTTGAGGAGGAAGACAGCATCCATGTAGAGCTTTCGCAGGCAGTGCATCCTGGGGAAGTGTGAGGTGAGCTGGGTGAGCAGCCTGCTCCTGCTCCTCTGGGGAGGCGTGTGCAGGCATGTAGACCTGGGAGACCAGCAGCTTCCTCAGGTTCCTCATCTGGCCCAAGAAAGGAGCACAGGCAGCCCAGGTGGAGAGTGCCCAGGTGCAGTGCACTTCCACCTCCTGGACAGAGTCCAGCTCCAGCAGCTTCAGGAGCTTCCTGGTGTTGCCCCTGGGTTTGGCCAAGATCTTCAGCTTCCTGCAGCACAGGTGCAGCCTGTCTCTTCTCTGTGCGACCCACTGAAACAAGTTGGTTTGGAATTCATCCAGGGGCCTTTATGTGAGGCACAAGTCTGTGAATACCTTCAAGGGAGACTTAGCTATCATTGATGGGTGAACTTTCAATGTTTTCTTCTTGTTCCTGGCCTCTGGTGAGCGGGCCTCAACCTTGGCTCCAGACCACATCATCCAGAAGTTGTGGTGAACATTCTGCAAATCCAGCACCTGCAATTTCCACCTTCTGGAGAATTGCTGCTGGGCTAGCAGCATATCCAGCCCCTCCAGTGCCACTCGGGTCATCTCCAGCTGTGGCTTCCTCATCAGGGCCCCCAGGGGCAGGCAGGGGAAGGGCCAGGCCTGCACCATTTTCTTCAGGACCTCAGTGTGTCCCCTGCTGAAGGCCTCCATGAAGAGTGGTGAGAAGAGCTGTGTGGGCAGGTCCTCCAGAGCGAGGATGGCCTTGGGCTTGTCCATTAGCAGGCTCCATCCTTCCAGCTCTAGGAGTGTGGGTGGGGCCTGGCTGCTCATCCTGAGGAGTGGTATCTGGTCAGGTGTGCGTGGTGCTTGGACCCTCAGAATGCCAGGCTGGCACTCCTGGGCTCCAGGACTCTTCTTATTATCTTAAATTAACCCAGGCTGTGTGTTCTTAAAGCAATTCTGCAAAATATTAACAGGCAACCTTTAGACAATTTATAAAAATACAATATAAAATGAGTAAACACATATTTAGTTTGGCTGAGTTATGTATTATATCCCTTGTTTGAGATCCCAGTAATCTAAACAACAAAAACCAATCTTTTGAACATAATTTTAAATAAAGTTTGATCTACTTTGGAGTCATTCTGGCATGTAGTAAGGTGGGAGACAGAGCCTTACCTCAGGTAAGGTGGGGTTTTTCATAAATTTTTATAAATCTTAAGTAAAGAGTTCTAGTTCTGAAGCTGATCTTTGTTTTTTAAATACCATTTTATAAAGTTTACATATAGTGCTGCTTGAGTTCACATCAACATTAGCTAACACAATGAGATATTACATTTAAAATAAGAATTAAAGAAACGCTGAGAGCTTTTAACCTTTTGTGGAAAAGTAGCAAAATGTTTTTTGTGTTTTACAATATTAACTTTTATATAGATTAGGTTCTCATTAACTTAAAAATACATTTACTTTGTACCACAGTGTACAAAGTAACATAAAACTTTATATATCTTATTGATAACAGGTCCAGGTGTAGAACATTAAATGATATAAAGTTTCAATAAAGTTTGTTACATTTATAAGCCCAAAATTACCATACAACTTTAGTTTGGAGAACACCAGCTTGATTTAATGTACTTTTAAAGTTTCTACCTTAAAGACTTGTATACCTGGAAGATATGAACACATTTAATATACAAAGAAGAGTAATAGTAACACAATTGCATGGATGCTTTTTTTATTAATCAAGTTTAGCTGTTAAAGAAATAACATATTACAATATTTCAAAATAACAGTTGTTTAGCCACAGTTTTATAATCCCTAATTCCTTCAAGATCATTTGTTCAAAAAAGCAAAACTTAATAAACACAATGTTATGGGTAAATTAATGTTTAAAGAAATCTTTGTCTTTTTAACATAGATTATCAGTACATCAACATTTGACCTGGGGGGGGGGGTGAATCTTATGTATATAACCAACCTACACAGACCTTTTTTTTTTTTTTTTTAATCACTTACTTAAACCTTCTTGTTTATAACACAAAGACTTTTTTTTTTTAATCTAGAAACACTTTCTTTTCATTCTATTAAATATGGTTTCCATATGTAGAACCTTTTAATTTCTCTTTCCCATCTGCTAACCCTCTTTTTGTTCACCTTTTGAAACAAGCCTTGTAAATTTTTGAATTTAGGCAAATTATTTCATTTTAATAAAATGAAATACTTTATGTTATTTACAGTACCCTTAATTGGAACAGTTGAAACTTTTTGGGCCTTTGTATATAAAAATCTTCTATTAACTTTTGTACATAGAATCACATCTGTTCAACATTTTGTGAAAACACACTGTTCAGGTATATAGAATTATACCTCTTGTGACTTTAAAATTTTTAGTAACCTTTTTTCACTTATGACAAAGCAACCTTAAAACCCTGTTTTTCATTTACCAATTTATGAGAATATGAACAATATTACCCAATGGAATTCAAGGAGTTAAGAGTACTTGATGGCATTTAACATGGAACATTTTAACTTTGTAAATTAATCAGATGTCTAACAAATACATTTATGAGTAATTTCATGTCAAATATAATTTTCTTATTTTTACCAATATATCAGATAAGTATATTAAACAGTATTAGCCATTTCTTATTTGAAGAAAAGTCCTAGAAGCAATGGATATTAGACATTTTGTAAACATCAACATTTTATTTTTTTTGACCACCTAGACAGACTTGTGAATTAAGTTTAATTTTAAAGACATCTTTACTTTTATCTGCTTATCCAATTTAAATTGAACCATTTAAAATCATGTGAATTAAAGGTTTTGGATCCATTTTTTAATTTTATTTTCATGAGCGTTCATTTTCTATCTGCCAATCTTGATATCATGTACACGACATATGGACTCACACATATGGACAGACAACACAATACACAGTGTGCACACATACAAAAGTAAAGGTCTTGTAGCTTTCACACGTGGATCTCTATTGCAATGTTACATATGTTTAAAAATTCCATAGTTGAATAAAAATTAGGACTGATGATAAAAAAAAACATTAACCTAGATGCATAGGACCAAAATCATGAGTTCAAATAATATACAGAATCTATGAAAAAACAAGAGTCTTAGAAAAATGACCAGCTGGTAATTAGTAAAGTATCATACGATTTGCCTTTTGGTTTAGTCTAATGTAAGTTCAGGTAAAAGACACTTACCACCCCCCCCCCCCGCCCCAGGGGGGCCTGAGCCATCTCCTACTGAGCTGAGCTTACCTGCTTCCACATTTGCTTTTTAATGTAAGTTCTGGCAGAGTTTGGAAGGAGCTGGGAAAAATTGCAGTTCTGAGCATTTAAAATGCCTAAGGCATTTTAACCATTTTTTAGTTTGTAACCAGACAGGTTTAGATGAAAATTATGATACCTTAGTTTTTATTGCTTTTAAGAACAAAGTGATATTAAGCTCCTTAATGAGATAAGCCACTGGCTGTATAGCATGTATATTTCCTTGTAACCATTTCTAGGGTTATTTTTCCTCTCTTAGTGACAAACAAGTTAAATCTTGCTCTAAAGCCTGTTCATAACTCAGGGGGAAGAAACCTTTTGGTAATAGGCTGTTCAGATATTCCTAAGAGGTCTAAGGTAAGAGGTGAAAACAAAAAATCTGGCCTGTATTCAAGGGAAAATTGACCTCTTGGCTCCCTACAGAGAAGCAGGAGAAGCATACCTGGGGCTTTTGAGACTAAAGTTTGGCTAAGTAAAAGCATAACAAATTTCCAGGTAAGGTCAAACATCTGGCGTAAGTTCTGAAATATCTCAATGTAAAAATACATTGAGTACATCTGAGCACAGGAACAGTAATGGGAGATTTTAGATTGGTTCATGAAGACTAACTATGTGAACAAAGGGAACCTGGATGTTTCTTACTAACTATCCTATGGCTGTTGCTGCCTGCAGCTGTTGCCGCCTGCAGCAATGATACCACGGGAAAGAAATTGGAGGCAGACTGGGAATGAGAAGGTTCTTTATTCTTGCTTCTTCTCTGCTTTCTCTTCTGTATTCTCTCTCCAACTCCAACCACCCCTCTCGCCAGCCCTACCTGGTTAAATACTCTTCACCTTAACAAGTATACACGTGTCACAAGCTTAACTTACAGGTGCATCACACAGTGTTCACGGGCACAGAAAGATTCTTAGTTGATTACATTAAGGTCAGGAGAAAACAATTAAATGCCTCCTCTTTGGCTCTCAGCCAGCCGCCATCTTAGCTACCTCCTCATTAAGGCTCTTACACATGGCTTTCTTTTAGTCCTACAATTTGAATTGCTAGTGTTTCTGATCAGCAAAGGAAAGGAAGCATACAAGGAGGGAATGAATTGGGGGGGGGGGGACGGGAATCCTCCTGAGAATCCTGCTATGCTCACACATTAGAGGCAGCACTTTTGCATCTAGCATAGTTTTTGACTGTTAAAACTCCTTATTAATTATTTTATCTCTGACAAACCAACTTTCAACTGCAAGATTGTAGTATAGTTCAGAAAACCATTCAAAGACCAGATTGTTACAGTAAAACATAATCTTTTTAGACATGTTTATATCTATAGGTGACCCATTTAGCCAAGATCATTTCCAAGAAACAATCTATATGATCAATATATTATTGCCCATGTCTTAAAGGGTCGGAAACATATACAAATGAAAAAGATAATGACAAACAAACAGAGAGGATCCCCAAACTATGGCGACAGACGGGAACCTTTAAAACAGACAGACCAGGTAGGGGGGAAATCTCTCCAAGATCTCAATTTCCACATAATCATGGCTCCTACACCAGTAGTGCCACAGAGATCCTCATGAGGGGACCAGATGCTCTCACAAAGGGGAATCAGAAGTGTAAAATTAAGGGTCTCCGTGTGGTGCCTTTACTGCATTCAGTTTTATTTTTCTCAAAGTAGACAAAGATTGAACAATCCTTACAGTGCAGGGAAGGAAGGCTGAAGTTCCCCGAAGCAAAAGGGGCTTTGGCAGCTGCTGGGAGTCCCTCAGTCCCTCCCCTTACTTACAGGAATGGCTCCT
Source organism: Tamias sibiricus (assembly GCA_025594165.1). Lineage (NCBI taxonomy): Eukaryota > Metazoa > Chordata > Mammalia > Rodentia > Sciuridae > Tamias > Tamias sibiricus. The sequence continues at coordinate 51,302,475 of CM046667.1, read as the reverse complement.
TTTGTTTGGTTTGTTCTTAGGCACATTCTCCTGTCTCCTAACTTCCCAGTAGTCTGCTCTCAAAAAGTTTAACTTATATCCTCAGCATGGAAGTTCAATTGCTTGGAGTGCCAGGCCTGCCCAAGAAAGCAGAGTGGGGGATACTCTGGGGTGCCCAAATTTGTAATAGAAAGTCCCTGTCCTGTCCCCAAAGCCAATTAATGTCAATTAAATAATGAGGACACGGTTTTGAGAAAAAGGAAGAAGAAGGTTTATTCCTTTGCTAGCAAAGGAGAAACACAGGGGCTTCCTATCCCAAAGGCTGTGATTCTCTTGATCTGGAGGGACAAGGGGTTTTGAAGGAATTTTTCAAGAGTTACATTCCAGTATGGGTTCCCAGGGTGCCCTGATGTCTTGTTAATTTGGGAGATATTACTTTCCCAGATCCCCTGCAGGCATCTCCCTCCTACAGTGGGTGTGTTCAAGGCAGCCAACAAGGGGAAAAAAAGATAACATTGTCTCCCTAATACTAATCCCAGTAAAGGGGGGTAAAGTTTGTCAAAGTTCTTTAAAGTACAACTAAAAGAAGTACCACGCTTACTTGTCTTATTATGCATTTTGTTGTTCAATTAATACTAATCTTTCTCAAATTCTTTTTTAAAAAATTGAGGACAGAAATCATTGAAACTCCTTTTATGAGATCCTCATTACCTTCATGCCAAAGCCAAATAAAGAGGAAAAAAAAAGGTAACATACATACCAATAACAATATCACTGATGAACCTAGATGCAAATATCCTAAACGTAATACTAGTTTATAAAATTAATAGCATGTAAAAAGGATCATTTGAGATCATTGACCAGCGGTCTTCACTGAATGTTTAAGATTATTTGACATATGCAAATCAACAAATTTGACAGAGCACATTAAAATAATGAAGATGATAAGTCACATTTTCATCTCAATAGATGCAGAAAAAGTTTGAATTTCAACATACCTCTCTTATATTTGTACACTTTTAATTTTAGATCAGATTTTTTTATCTAACACCACTACAGTAATAGAAATCTATTACACATAGTCCTCTCCATGACCCCTCCTTTCTCTTTTTCATCACCCTATAACTGTCCTAACTAAACCATTTCACTCACTTTAATAATTCCTCACAAGCAAACCACATATCTGAGTTCTTGTAGCTGACATTTTAATGTGTTGATTGATCATTTTAACATATGACTCAAAGCATTTATTTCATATCATAACTTGATTTATTTTTATTTTTAATAAATTAATATAATTCAGGAGTATAAGATTATTCTGACAATATTTGTCATGTTAGTTATCATCAATATTGCTAAAGTTCAAAGTAGGAAATGGATACTGTAATGGTTGATTAAGAAAAAAATAAGGAAAAATATAAGTACTATATAAAGAAATAATTTGTGAAGAATAATCAAGAAAATGTTATTGCCAAATTGATGATTGAAGGATAGATGAACACACGCTGAAACCGCTGTATAGGAAAAGGGAGGGGGTTTATTGATTTACCAAAGAAACACGTGGAGGGGATGGGGTTGAGCCACGAAGGAAACGAGTCGGGGGGGGGAGGAAAAGAAAGGAAAATGGGGGTTTATTAAGGGAAGGGAAGAAAGGGGGAAGGGAGGAAGGGAGAAAGGGGAACGGGGAAGGGGAGAGCTAGTGAGAAAATGATGGCGAAAAGAGAGAGAGAGAGAGTTCTGGACAAGCCGGGCTTAAGTACAGAGGGGTGGGAGCATGACTTGTATGGTCTGGATTGGCTCAGAAAGGGAGAGCCCGCCCTGGGTTGAATTCCCACGAGAGGCAAGTATTCCCAGGATCAGGAAGGGTGGGGATCTGGAGCCCACCAAAGGTGAATTCTCGCGAGAGTTGGGCACTTCCAGGAAGGCGCCTGGGGGTATGGCCTGCCAGCCTGAATCTTGTCCAACAATGATAAACCAAGAAAATGGCCTGAACCTATATCTGCAGGGATTTATATTAGATATGTAGTTTGCTTGTGAGTTATTGCTAAAGAGAGTGGTCTAGTTATGGTGGTTAGAGGGCAGAAAGAAAGAGAAAATTAGGGATTTTGGAGACAAATATGTGTGTTGATCAACTTTCTCGTACTGTAGCAAATATCTAAGATGAATCACCTTATAAAGAGGAATGGTGCCGGGCGTGGTGGCGCACGCCTGTAATCCCAGCACTTTGGGAGGCTGAGGCAGGAGGATCGTGAGTTCAAAGCCAGCCTCAGCAATGGTGAGGCACTTAGCAACTCAGTGAGACCCTGTCTCTAATAAAATACAAAAAAAGGGCTGGGGATGTGGCCCAGTGGTCGAGTGCCCCGTACCAAAAAAAAAAAAAAAAAAAAAAGAGGAATGGTTTATTTTTGCTCAGAGTTTTGAGGTTTCAGCTCATGATTGGTTGGTTCCCTCATTTTTGGGTCTGTGGTGAAGCATTACTTCATGGTGGGAGAGTATGCAAGAGAAACCTCATTCATCTCAAAATCATGTGTGAAAGAAAGGAGGAAAGGTCTAGAGTCCTTTTTATCCTTCAAGGACATGCTACAATGAATTGAAGGCTCCGCACTAGGCCCCACATTTTAAAGTGCTCACCACCTCCCAATAATGCATTTAATTAAATTTAAATTAAATGCCTTTAATTTAAATTTGTATTAATACAATCAAGAATTATTTAAGAAGGGATGGAGGGAGATTAAGAAGCCATTTTGAACACAGGGTTAATTTATTTAGGAGCTCCTGGAAAAGATCTTTGTGAAAAGAGCGGTATGAAAATATAGAAAGAAAAACAAAGCATGAAATATTTTAGGAATAATGTGTAAACAAATAATCCAGTCAACTAACCAACTAACTACCCAAACAACCAAAAACACTCTAAAATATCAAATGAATAGAAGCTTATGATAAGATACTATGAAAACAGACTAGAGTTATTTTAACCTATTTTGTCTTTTTGTTGCAGATTTAGAATGCCTATAAAAACTTAAATATAGCATATAATGTATAACAAATATAATTATATAATAACAAAAGAAGAATATAATTATAATACATATCACTTCAAATGATTATTTTAACCTACTTTCATGCACCTGTGTCAATTTCATTGACACATCCAAATAATGGAAAATTTGGGTCTTACTATGTTAAATGAACTTTAAAAATAGAAGAATAGAACTATCTGGAGAATGAGACTGGTTGTTTTTACTAGGCAACTGAGAGGGTAAAATGGGGAAAGTTACAATACACTGTTCATATTTGCTTCCCTTTTCTCTCACATAGAAAAGAAAGTACTATTAAGAGAATATTGATTTTTCAAAATAATCAAGATGATTGTAGAGATGGCTAAAGCTTATCCAGAATTTTTATTTTATTTTACTTTTTTATGGTCTATCAAAAGTTGAAAATCTTTATTGGAAAAGTGTGATTGCATTTTGAGGAGATGTTGACAATTAGTCTTGATTTACTCTTCATCTCACTACTCAGACAAGACCACTAGGAAATAAAGCTTGAGACATCTTCACAATAATGTCTGAAGACTCTGGGAAATCTCATGCCAATTTTCTTGGGATACCCACCACACCCTTTTAATTGAGAAAATGAGATATATAAATACAATGGAGTTGTTACTCAGTCATAAAGAAGAATGAAACCCTGGCATTTGCTGGTACATGAATAGACCTGGAGAACATCATGCTAAGTGAACATCATTATCCAGACTTTTTAAATGTAAGGAAATCTAATCTGACAAACTTGAAATTAATGTAAGATATAAAAATCTATAATGTTTTATCAAACAGATTTCCAAAATACAAGAAGTCATCTCTATGGTATAAGATTCAATTGATAAGAATAATTTAAGGCAAAATTCATTTATTTTAAAATATTTTCTGTACTATGAGATATTGACTGGACATGTAAAATTGGATGTCAATATATATTTAATACTTTTTTTAAAAATTTAAAAATTGAAGTTACATTGGTTATAGGATTGGAAACCAGATAGTGTTTTTAATGGAAGTTCATTTTTGTTACATGAGAATAACATAATACCTCAGTATCTGATAATAGGATTTCTCGCTTATCATAAAATTATGATAGAAATAAAAGCAGCATATATTAAACAAGATTTTACATTTATTAAAGTATTACAAATATTAAAATAATCCTCTCATTGGTCTCAAGTATGGATACATTAGTGATATATTGTTGTATAATAAATTATCCCAAAATAATTTGTTGTTTTATGGCCGTAAAAAAAAAATTTATTATATGAAAATTTTGTTGCATAAGAAGTCAGGACATAGCTTGGCTGGATCTGAGCATGTCTGGGCTGGGTGTTTATGCCTTAAGATTTCTCATGAGACTCTAATCAATGTGAACACATGACTAAGGGAGGAATTGCTTTCAATCTCACTTGCATAGATTTTAGCCAGCCTCGATTGTTCAACCATAGGGTTATTGCCAACAGGGAAATTTAATTCTTCATAGTAGAGAAAGACACATACACAGAGAAAGGGTACCATTTGTTGTAATAGCTTCTGAAAACAAATAGAGGCCAATGGATCGTAAGAATAAAGATCAAATTTACACAAGTATCTCTATTTCTGTTTCACAGTATTGTGTTGTTCAATGTCTCCCTGCCTCGCTCTCTCCTTCCTTCCCTCCCTTCCTTCCTCCTTTCCTAAAATTGAACCCCTGGGCACTTAACCTCTCAGCCATATCCCCAGACTTCAATATCCTTTTCTTAATGGAGATACATTTCAAATTTTAAATGAACTCTGAGAGTGTTCACAATAATTTTAGATAATAGAAATTACCTCCATTTCATCTACCAGAACTATCTTTTTTTGAGTACTAGACCTGCTAGAAGATATACTTCTGAGCTTATATCCAAATATCTTAATTGGTGTGATTTCCAGAATTCCATTCACAAATCAATAGTAATTTTATGTCCTTTTGTCCAAGATCTAACTGAAAAATGCAATATAAAAAGGGTAATTTTTTTCAGTATTTAATGGACTCAAATTTAGTTGAGTCAACACTGTTTATTGCATTAAATGACAATGATGGTGGTAAGCGGATGGTGTTGTGTTGCAATGTGTGGAATGCCTAACTTTTCTACCCAAGGTGTAGTATCTCCTTTCCAGTAATGAGGTCCATGTCAAATCAAATGAATAATCAAAGTCTTTTGTAAAACACTAAATCAGAAAAGGAAAATGATAGATAGTGTCAAGAGAGATTTTATCCAGGGCATTCCTTCACCCAAAATACAATGTTTTAATTAACATTTGCAAATTAATTTCTTTCCTTCCAAATTCCCCATGGAACACCCTCTTCAGCTAGTCTGATCTTTACTTATTGGGAGTAAAGATCATTTATATTTTTCATTTTTATTAGCTACAATTTCATTATTGTCCTGTTTCTCTGAGATTTAAGAGGTAAAATGGTAAGGAAAGATGAGAGGTCAACAGCATTATCTTCCTCTGTCTAAAAGTTCTTGATAACACACAGACAACATCCTAATATTACTCCTATTTGATCTTTCCTAATTTTATTCTTAAGAATTGGGGTTTGGGAGGTGGACTTGCTCAATTTCCTACTCTTTTGACTGGATACAGTAGGGAAACCCGACTCTTATTTGATCAGATCACATGTGCACTTACTTTGATCGCCACATTTTAAAGAGGACTTTTTAAAATTAGATTATGCCCCCAGGAGAGCAATCAGAATTTCTGAGGGATCTCAAAACCAGAATTTATGGAGGTTGATTAAAGGTTTTCAGAACATTTGGCTTGAACAAGAGGAAATCTAAGACTACTACTGCTATATTTTATGTATTAAGGCAATTATGTGAAAAGGGATTTATTTTGTTTAGCTAAAGATTTCAGAATTAAGTGACAGTGAATAGAACTTTAAAAAAATCAGATTTCTGTTAAATAGAAGAAAGACTTTCTTTTAACAATATACCTATTAAAAAATCAAACTAGTTAAATAGTAGTGATTTTCTTAAAACTTAGTTATTCAAGAAAGATCCAATTTTTGTTACAAATCCATGAAACATTTTATAAAACATGTGCTCTGACTACATCTCAACTCGAATATACATTTTAACATGGAATATACAATCTCTAAGCGATCTTTGGCCTTTCTACAAACTATCTACACTTAACAATTTTTATATTCATTTGTAGATTTTCTAAAGAGAAGATTACTATTATTCATCAGGTCCTCAAAATAGTTTTGATTCAGGGATAGTTTAGAAATCCTTGCTGTAAGTTAACTTCTAACTAAGTTTCCAAAATTCCACTTAATGTAAATAATGTATTTATAGATATACAGTTATCTAATAATTACTTTTTTGATCTTTTCTGAGTTTAGATAAAAATTCTAGCTTGTTCAACCCACATTGTTGTTGATTTATTAATGTATGTTTTAGCCTTTTACCAGCAAGTATTTATTTTAGTGTTAATAGGCTAATTTTCCACAGAAAATACTTGGATTACTTATAATTACTTTAAGAAAACAGACTCTATATTTTGAGTCTTTGAAAGAGTTTATTGAATCTGAGATATGTATTAAATGAATCAACACAATATAGTCAGTATCTCAGGGGTTTTAAAAGTATTAAATAAAAAATGATGAATAATTTCATGACTGGGCCAAATCAGAGGAAATAGACTTTAAATTGTTAAATAGAGCAGAGGAACTATTAAAAATGGCAACTGAAATGTGTTCAAATTAATTGAAAGATTTTATTATGAATTGATGTATGGGAAAAAAATGTGCCTCTGAGGGCAAAATTTTTCCCTACGGTGTCCAATATCAAGAACTTTAGTACACTTTGTCCTTATGTATAATTATTGCTGGGATTTGAAGGGCTCTGTTTTCTGTTAGCCAGTGGGGAAATGAGATGAAAATGACCTTTAAATAAATAATTATAAACTAGATTTCATTGCAATCTTCAATTGCTTCTCTCCTTTTGAATATACTTTTAATATATTTTTTCTGATTATTCTGAAGACTAGATTTTGAATAAATTTGGTCTTTGAAGTACTTTAGAAAGATTTCTATCTAGATTTCACAAATCTGTGAATGAGAGAGGAATATAAACTGATGCAGCAGCTTAAGTACATCTGGAATAACCAAGAAAGAAACACATTAAAGTTAATTAGGTCCAAAAAAAAAAAAAAAGCAGCTATTATCTCATACTTATAGAGATGAAAATATGATTCTAAATTATAACTTATCTCTAGCTAAATTGGCCAAATGCATATCCAGGGAGATATAGCTTTTCAGCCTGAGATTTATAAAACACTCAGCTAGATAAGCAGGTACACTGGGACTTACAGCTAACTGTGGGTTGTTGCTTTTTTTCCCTTTCATCAGAAATGAGAACAGCTGTAATCATCACAGCAGGATGCTGGCCTATGCCACTTGGATGGCATCCAGCAAAGACCTCTGTTGAGCTATGTTTGGATAGTCTCACATGAGGAGAATAGACAATTACTGAGAAATGGCTGGGAGGAAGAAAATTCTGATTTTTTTAAAAACAAAAATAACCAATGCTATAAAATAAACTAGAATGTACAATATGAAATGTGGCATTAAAATAGCATATACCAAAATTGAGAATGTATTTTATGAGAAAAAAAAAATGGAGTACATTAGAAATAAATTATCAGGAAGGTTTTAACTATTATTACATAAAAGCAAATCAATAAAAAAATACATTCAAATCTAAATTATGGCCTAGGGTCTAGATAATGAGAAATATTTTTGAGAGGGGAGGAATGGGCTTATTTCATTTTCCATGATGAAAATAAAATGATAAATATTATGTGACAATATTTATGCTTAAGAACAGACATTGTATTTGTGTGATAGGGAATAGAATGAAAGGCCAAAGCAGCGGGGGAAAGATAATGAAAGACAAAGAAAAATCTGGAAGAGAACGGAAATGAAGAAATATTTTGGAAAACATAAAAGAAAGGAGAGAGGGGACAAAAATTAGAAAGAAGAGGTGTGAAAAAGAATTAAAAATTGTTGTTTTGTTATATTATAAATATATATTAACATTTGTTATAAATATATATTTGTTATAAATATATACTAACATACATGTCTCACATGTATAACTACAGCCAAAATTCCCTTATTAGATTATTTATAATATAGTTGTCTATTCCCTTTGTGAAGAACATAAGCAACAATGGCTCTTTCAAGGGCATTCCCAGATAGACTTCCACAATTCTCTCAAATTAAAACTATAAGCCATAATTCAGATAAGATAAACATATATTATTTAAAGTTCCAATGATTAAAACATGTAGAATGAAAGAGAAAAATATATCTTACAATGATACCTATGTTCCAATTCCTAGAGATTTGACAATAATGTTTTCTCTTTTTGAAGGGTGGTTAAAATTCAAGGATGGACAACCCCTAGATTAATGCCTCTATCCATCACTTGCCCTAAGTAGTTTTCCCTTTGTGTTCAGTACGTCTACACAGGTTCATAAGATATATAGTTAAGACACTGTCCTTCATTCTTTATTTTATACTCCTAAATTTTCATTAGCTATGTTTTGCTCATGGTGTACTACAGAAATAACAACCTCTAGCTTAGAAAAAAATGTGAATATGAATCCTACTTCTTATTCTCATTAGCTCCATGATCTTAGAAATGTACTTAATTCCCTGTAAAATAACAATAATAAGAGCAACTCTGAGGTGTTATTAAGTTTAAAAAATTAAAGAACATAAAATTAGCACAGTACATGACATATAAAAACTGGTCAATACATGTGGGCCATTGTTTTTATTCTGAAAGGTGTAGTGGCACCCCTCCACCACAGAAAATCTTAACTAAGCTTCTCCAGAAATCTTCACCATGGTTGATTTTAGTACAGTCGGCAAAAGAGTCTCTACAAAAGAGTTCAATGTACATAAACTTCCTATTATCTTATTGCTCTATTACTTGGCCACTGGCCTTGAAGAAATCAGCACTCCAGTTGCTGGACACCCCTTTACTTGTTTTTCACAAACACTAGTTTGTAGAAGTGTATTTGTAAATGCAAAGTTAGATAATAAAAAGACAAATTCTTTAACAAGGCCTTGGCCTTGAGCTGGAGCTTCACAGAGATGTCTACATTTCTAAGATAAGAGAAGTTACCAATTGGAATCCATGGTAACAGCTGGCCGGGGGAGGAAAGAAAGGGGAAAAGAAACTCTACCCTTCTCAGGTGTTGTCCTTGAAGGGTTAACTTGCCTTCAACAGTGAAAGAAAAAAAAAAAACCAAAAACTTCTTTTATGTGAACTTCTGTAAACTGTGAACTTCTGAGCCCCTCCCCTGACATGCTGGGTATAAAGTTCTGAAACAACCTGAACTCAGGGTTCAGGGGATTAATTGATTACAGAGAGAGCTGTGCCCTCTGAACCTGGCTGCAGCCAAATAAAACTGTTTCTTGCTATCTTTGGTGCCTTGCCTCGTCTGTCCCTACAACAAAGGTACTCTGGGTTCTCCAACTCGGCTTAATAGATTTCTCCTTAAGTTCTTTACTCTGGTCAAAATCATCACTTTTTCTCAGACAGTGATTACAATCATTTAACTTCTTGTAGAATTGGTGGCAGGAAACAAGGATCATTCTATTAAGTTATGTACTTGAAGAAATAGACAAGAAATAATCAAGCTTTATTGATAATATTTTAATACTTCCAACAGCATCATTTTCTGTATCACTCCAAAATGATTGCAGCAGGTAATACTATGAATTCAAATGGACTCAAACATACCCACTTATTATTCTATTATTTTTAAATGGAATGTTTCATAAAGAACATTGCAATCATGTGATGTTGTAAGAGTTAATAAACAAGAGACTCAATGTACCATCTACATGGTTTCCCAAAAATCCATTTTGGAAAACTACAATAGAATATCACAACCAGCGCATTGGCATTGATATAATACATCCATTTTATTTAGGTTTCCTTAATTTTCTTTGTATTTGTGTATGTTTTCTCACGTGTGTTTATCTGGTTTCACATGATTTCATTCATGTGTACATTTTTGTATCTGCCAGTACAACCAAAATGCTAAACACTTACATTACTACAAGAATTCCTGCTATTGCCCTTTGATAACGACCACAACCCACCTTCCCAACCACCATTTCTTCTGCCAAAAATCACTAATATTTTCCCCTACTACCAAAAATAATTTTTTTTGAATCAAGGATTGAACCCAGGGGTGTTTAACCACTGTGCAACACCTCCAGCCCTTTTTTTATTATTTATTTTGAGAAAAAGTCTTTCTAAATTGCTGAGGCTAGCCGTGATCTTGTAATCCTGCTTCCTCTGCCTCACAAGCCACTGGGATTACAGGCATGAACCATCTAAATATTTTATTATTTGCACTACATATATTTATGTTGGGGTTTGTTTGAGTTTCTGGGGTTTTTAGTTCTTCCTGACCTGGGTTTAGCTTCTTCCTGCCAGCAGAGAAGGCTAGGGGAAAAATACGCCCCAGCGGAGGCATGATAGAGAATGGTAGAAGCCGGCTGGAGGCCCACACCAGCCCTCACCGATGGAAGACAATCAGGGACTCACCAGGGAGCCCAGTCAGAGCTGGAACTCAAGTTTATTGAGGAAGTTGGACAGTTTTTATAGAAGACATAGGCCAATCAGCAGAAAGATTATAGGAACACATAGGGAACATGGGCGGATTACATTGGCGGAGCCCCTGGCCTATCCTTAGGGTGGTTTCAGTTCTCACGACACATCAGGGGAACACCTCCTGTTTAGGCCAAGTCTCGTATCAAGGAGTGGGAGGCAACCAGAGAGTTAAGTTTTTCTGTTCTTTCAGCCGATGTGTTCTTAAGTCCCCAAAATATTTATTTTTTGCTTTTGATGAACAAGAATTTTTAAAAATTTTCTAATTTGTTATATATGACAGTGGCATGCATTACAATTCATATTAAGATATAGTGCACAGTTTTTCATATCTCTGGTAATATACAAAGTATATTCACACCATTCATGTCTTCATACATGTACTTTGGATAATGATGTCCATCTCATTCCACCATCATTTCTAACCCCATGCTCCCACCTTTCCCCTCCCACCTATTTTTCCCTATCTAGATTTTGTCTATTTCGCCCATGCGCTCCCTCCACCTCACTATGAATCAGCCTCCTTATATAAGAGAAAACTTTTGGCATTTGGCTTTTTGAGTTTGGCTAATTTCACTTAGCATTATATTCTCCAACTCCATCCATTTGCCTGCAAATGTCATGATTTTATTCTCTTTTAGTGCTGAGTAATATTCCATTGTGAATATATACCACATTTTTTTTTTTTTTTATCCATTCATCCATTGAAGGGCATCTATGTTGGTTCCACAATTTAGCTATTGTGAATTGTGCTGCTATAAACATTGATGAGGCTTTGTCTCTGTAGTATGCTGTTTTTAAGTCCTTTGGGTATAGACCGAGGAGAAGGAGAGCTGGGTAAAATGGTGGTTCCATTCCCAGTTTTCCAAGGAATCTCCATACTGCTTTCCAGAATGGCTACACCAATTTGCAGTCCCACAAGCAATGTATAAGTGTGCCTTTTTCCCTACATCCTTGCCAACAATTATTGTTGTTTGTATTCTTAATAGCTACCATTCTCACTGGTGTGAGTAATTTTGATTTGCATTACTCTAATTGCTAGAGATATTGAACATTTTTTTCATATATTTGTTGACTGATTGTATATCATCTTCTGAGAAGTGTCTGTTCAGTTCCTTGACCCATTTATTGATTGGGTTATTTGTTTTTTGTGTGTGTGTGTGTTTAGCTTTTTGAGTTCTTTATATAACCTAGAGGTTAGTGCTCTATCTGATGTGCGACGAGTAAAAATTTGCTCCCAATATGTAGGCTAGAGAGCCTCACTGTTGCTTTTGCTGAGAAGAAACATTTTAGTTTGAATCCATCCCATTTATTGATACTTGATATTAGTTCTTTTGATATAGGGGTCTTATTAAAGAAGTTGGGGCCTAATCTGACATGATGGAGATTACAGAATACTATTTCTTCTATTAGACGCAGTGTTTCTGGCTTTATTCATAGGTCCTTGATGCATTTTGAATTGAGTTTTGTGCATGGTGAGAGATAGGGTTTTAATTTCATTTTGTTGCAAATGGATTTCTAGTTTTCCCTGCACCATTTGTTGAAGAGTCTAACTTTTCTCCAATGAATGTTTTTGGCACCTTTGTTTAATATAATATAATTGTAATTTTGTGGGTTATTCTCTGTGTCCTCTATACTGTATCAGTCATCTACCAGTCTATTGTGGTGCCAATACTGAGCTGTTTTTGTTACTATTGCTCTGTAGTATAGTTTAAGGTCTGGTATAGTGATGCCACCTGATTCACTCTTCTTGCCAAGCATTGCTTTGACTATTCTGGGTCTCTTATTTTTCCAGATGATTTTATTGACTGCCTTTTCTATTTCTATGAGTAATGCCATGGGGATTTTGATTGGAATTGCAATAAATCTGTGTAGTGCTTTTGGCAGTATGTTCATTTTGATAATCTTAATTCTTCCTATCCAAGAGCAAGGTAGATCTTTCCTTCTTCTGAGGTCTTCTTTGACTTCTTTCTTCAGTGTTCTGTAGTTTTCATAGCAGAGATCTTTCACTACTTTCGTTAAGTTGATTCTCAAGTTTTTTTTTTTTTTTTTTTTTTTTTTGAGGCTATAGTAAATGTGGTAGTTTTCCTCGTTTCCCTTTCAGTGGATTTGTCACTGATATGCAGAAATGCCTTTGATTTATATGTATTGATTTTGTATCCTGCTACTTTGCTGAATTCATTTACTCGTCCTATAAGTTTTCTGGTGGAGCTTTTTGTGACTTCTAGGTACAGAATTATATCATCAGCAAATAGTGCTAATTTGAGATCTTTTCCTATCTGTATCCCTTTAATTTTTTTCATCTCTCTAATTGCTCTGGCCAGTGTTTCAAGAACTGTTAAATAGAAGTGGTGAAAGAGGGATCCCTTGTCTTGTTCCAGTTTTTAGAGGGAATGCCTTCAATTTTTCTCCATTTATTATCATGTTGGTCTGGGGCTTTGCATAGATAGCTTTTACGATGTTGAGATATAGTCCTGTTATCCCTAACTTTTCTAACGTTTTGAACATGAAGTGTTGCTGTATTTTGTCGAATGTTTTCTCTCCATCTATTGAGATGATCATATGATTCTTCACTTTAAGTCTATTGATCTGATGAATTACATTTATTGATTTCTGTATGTTGAACCATCTTTGCATTCCTGGGATGAATCCCACATGATCTTGGTGCACTATCTTTTTGATTTTTTTTTTTTAATTCTATTTGCCAGAATTTTATCTAGGATTTCTGCATCTATGTTAATCAGAGATATTGGTCTAAAGTTTTCTTTTTTTGATATGTCCTTGACAGGTTTTGGAATCAGGGTGATATTGGCCTCATAGAATGAGTTTGGAAGTGCTCCCTCTTTTGCTATTTCCTGAAATAAATTGAAGAGTAATTGGATTAGTTCTTCTTTAAAGGTCTTGTAGAAGTAGGCTGTTTATGCATTCGGTCCTGTGCTTTGTTGGTAGGCTTCTGATGGCATACTCTAGTTTATCACTTGTTATTTGTCTGTTTACATTGTGTATCTCATCCTGATTCAATTTGAGTAAATCATATAACTCTAGAAATTTGTTGATGTCTTCAATATTATCTATTTTATTGGAGCACAAGTTTTCAAAATAATTTCTAATTATCATCTGTTTTTCTGTAGTGTCTATTTTGATATTACTTTTTCATCACGTATGTTAGTAATTTGAGTTTTCTCTTTCCTTCTCTTCATTAGCATAGCTAAGGGTCTTTCAATTTTATTTATTTTTTCAAAGAATCAAGTTTTTGTTCTGTCAATTTTTTTATTTGTTTCTTTTGTTTCAATTTCATTGATTTCAGCTCTGATTTTAAGTATTTCTTTTCTTCTACTGTTTCTGGCATTAATTTGTTCTTCTTTTACTAGGGCTTTGAGATGTAATGTTAGTTCATTTATTTTTTGACTTTTTCATCTTTTAAGAGATGAACTCCATGCAATGAACTTTCCTCTTAGTACTGCCTTCATAGTGTCCCAGATATTTCAACATGTTGTGTCAGTGTTCTTATTTACCTCCAAGAATTTTTTAATTGCATCCTTGATGTCTTTTCAAACAATTGTTCATTCAGTAGCATATTCTTTAAACTCCAGGTGTTAGAGTAATTTTTTGGTCATTGATTTCTAATTTTATTCCATTATGATCTGATAAAATTCAGGGTAGTATTTCTACTTTTTCGTATTTGCTAAGAGTTGGTTTGTGGCATCATATATGGTATATTTTAGAGAAGGTTCCATGTGCCACTGAGAAGAAAGTGTATTCACTTGTTGAAGGATGAAATGTTCTGTATATGTCAGCTAAGACTAAGTTATTAATTGTGTTATTGAGCTCTATAATTTCTTTATTCAGGTTTTGTTTGGAAGATCTTTTCATTGGTGAAAGAGGCATGTTAAAGTCACCCAAAATAATTGTGTTGTGGTCAATTTGACTCTAGAACTTGAGAAGAATTTGTTTGATGAACATAGATTCTCCATTGTTTGGGGCATATGTATTTATAATTGTTATGTCTTGTTGGTGTATGGTTCCCTTGAGCAGTATGAAATGTCCTTCTTTATTTCTTTTGATTAACTTTAGCTTGAAGTCTATTTTATTTTATGTGAGTATGTAACCCCTGCTTGCCTCCTCAGTCCATGTGAGTGGTATGATTTCTCCCAACCTTTAGCCTTCAGTATGTGTATGGCTTTTCCTATCATATGAGTCTCCTGAAGGCAGCATGCTGTTGAAGTTTTTTTTTTTGTTTTTTTTTTTTTCAGTACAATATCTTAGCCCTTGTTTTTTGATTAGTGAGTTTAGTCCATTAACATTAAGGGTTTTTCATCATTCCTCATAGAAATAGAAAAACAATCATGAAATTTATCTGGAAAACTAAGAGACCCAGAATAGCCAAAGCAATCTTAGCAGGAAGAATGAAGCTTTTGGCATTGCTATTCCAGACCTTAAATTGTACTACATAGCAATAGTAATAAAAACAGCATGATATTGGCACCAAAATAGGCCAGTTGACCAATGGTACAGAATAGAAGACACAGAGATGAACCCACACACCTACAATTATCTTATATTAGACAAAGGTGCCAAAAATTTTCACTGGAGAAAACACAGCCTCTTCAACAAATGGTGTTGGGAAAACTGGAAATCCTCATGTAATAAAATGAAATAAAATCTCTTTCTCACCATGCACAAAACTTAACTCAAAGTGGATCAGAGACCTAGGAATTAAACTGGAGACCTTGCACCTAATAGAAGAAAAAGTAGGCCCAAATCTCCATCATGTTGGCTTAGGCCCCAACTTCCTCAATAAGACCCCTATAGCATAAGAACTAAAAAGGAGAATCAATAAATGGGATGGATTCAAACTAAAAAGATTATTCTCAGCAAAAGAAATAATCAGTGAGGTGAACAGAGAACCTACAGGATGAGAGCAAATTTTTACCACAAGAACATCGGATAGAACACTAACCTCAATGATTTATAAAGCTCTCAAAAGCCTTAACACCAAAAAAAAAAAAAAACAAAAAAAAAAAAAAAAAAAAAAAACAAAAACAAAAACAAAAACAAAACAAAACAAAAACCCAATCAGTAAATGGAACTAAACAGACACTTCTCAGAAGATGATATGCAAACAATCAACAAATATATGAAAAATGTTCAACATCTCTAGCAATTAGAGAAATGCAAATCAAAACTATTCTAAGATTTCATCTTCCTCCAGTCAGAATGGCAGCTATCAAAAAAAAAAAAAAAAAAAAAAAAAAAAAAAAAAAAAAAAAAAACAATAAATGCTGGCGAGGATGTGGGGAAAAGTCACACTCTTAAATTGCTGGTGGAACTGCAAAATGGTGAAGCCAATCTGGAAAACAGTATGGAGATTCCTAGGAAAACTTGGAATGGAACCACCATTTGACCCAGCTATCCCACTCCTTGGTCTATTCCAAAAGGACTTAAAAACAGTTTACTACAGGGACACAGCCACATCAATGTTTATAGCAGCACAATTCACAATAGCTAGATTGTGGAACCAACCCCAATGCCCATCATCAGATGAATGGATAGGGAAACTTTGGTATATATACACAATGGAACACTACTCAGCACTAAAAGAGAATAAAATCATGACATATGCAGGTAAATGGATGGAATTGGAGAAAATAATGCTAAGTAAAGTTAGCCAATCCCAAAAAACCAAAGGTCAAATGATCTCTTTGATATGAAGATACTAACTTATAAAGGCAAGTGAAGGAGCCCTAATTAGGAAGGGCTGTTGCAGCTAGCTGGAAGCCATAAGTTCCACCTGATATGTATGTGACGCACCTGTAGGCACCCACAAAGCTGAAGGTATATAACCGGGTGAAAGTGGTCCGAGTTAGGAGAACGGAGAATTCAGTCAGTCGGGCAGTCACTCGGTCGGTCAGAAGAATCAGAGCGGCCAGAACGTAGGCAGAGCGGTTACAGAAGAGAAACCAGATAGAAGACAGAAGAAGTAATGACTGGTCAGAGTTAGGCCGAGGCTCCTGAGGAAGACAGAAGACAGAAGAAAGAATAAGGAAGAAAGAAGAGAGAAGAAAGAATCTCTAATCTTTCTCTAAGCTAAGCTCTATCTTTCTTTCTCTCTAAGACTCTAAGCTAAGAAGAGCTCTTTCTAAGCTCTATCTTTCTTTCTAAGACTCTAAGCTAAGAAGACAAGAAGAAAAGCTCTTTAATCTTTCTCTCTAAAAATCTTTCTTTCCCTCTCTAAGTTCTCTCTAAGAAAGTAGAAGTAAAAGTAGTAAAAGCTTTACTCTGCCTCCGAGAGTTTTCCTCCCGGTTTTCGGTACCAGGTAGCTTACAGGCAAGGGAGCGGGCTTGACAAGAATGAAAGAGCTTTAAATAGAACAAAGAAGGGGGGGAGGGAAGGGGCAAGGGGATAGAAATAATGGTAGACTGAGTTATCCATGATTACCCTAAATACATGTATGAAGACATAATTGTTGTAAAAATACTTTATATAAAACCAGCAACTTGAAAAACTGTGCTTTTTATATGTAATATGAAATGAAATGTGCTCTGCAAACATGTATAACAAATTAGAATAAAATAATTAAAAACAAACAAACAAACAAAAAAACATTCAGGGTTATTACTGAGACATGATTTGTATTCCCAGCCATTTTTGTTTATATTTGTTATTTAACTAGACTTGGTTTCTCCTTTCTTTAGTTTTTTCCTTTAGTGTAATAACTCCCTCTGCTGATTTTTGTTGTTGTTTTTCATTTCCTTTCCATGGAATATTTTGCCTAGGATGTTTTGTAATGTGGGTTTTCTAGCTGTAATTTTTTTTAACTTTTGTTTATCATGGAAGGTTTTTATTTCATCATCAAATCTAAAGCTTAATTTTGCTGGATACAAGATTCTTTCCTGGCATCCATTCCCTTTCAGATCTTGATATTGTTCCAGGATCTTCTAGCTTTCATTATCTGGGTTGAAAAATCTGCGCATAATCTAACTGTTTTCCCCTTATATGTAATCTGATTCCTTTCTCTCATGGCTTTTAATATTCTCTCTTTATTCTGTATGTTAGTCATTTTCATTATTATGTACCTTCGTGTAGATCTGTCGTGATTTTGTAAATTTGGCATCCTGTAAGCTTCTTGCATTGGGTTTTCCAATTTATTCTTCTGTTTGGAAAGTTTTCTGATATTATTCCATTGAGTAGGTTGTTCATTCCTCTGGTTTGAAACTCTATCCCTTCCTCTATCTCAATAACTCTTAAATTTGGTCTTTTTATGCTATCCCATATTTCTTGAATGTTCTGCTCATGTTTTCATATTATTTTCTGTGTGTGGTCTACATTCTTTTCAAGATTATATATTTTTAAAAAGATTATGTATTTTGTCTTCATTGTCTGAGTTCCTGTCTTCCAGGTGGTCTACTCTGTTGGTTATGCATTCAATTGTTCTTTTAATTTGGTTTATTGTTTCTTTCATTTCAAGGATTTCTGTTTGTTTGTTTTTTAGAACATCTATGTCCCTATTGAAGTAGTCTTTTGCTTCATGTATTTGTTTATGTTGCTCTTTGTCGAAATGATCTTTTGCTCCCTGTATTTGCTCTATTACATTATCCTTTAATTCTGAAATCCTTCTCTGTCACTTCTTTTGCTATGCTGGCCATGGATTCTAGTAATGTGGTATCTTGGGGAATTTTCCTCCCTTGCCTTTTCATGTTGCTTGTGTGTCTTCTCTTCTCTTCTAGCAGTGTGTGTCCGAGGGTTATTCTTTTTACACTATAGGCTTATAGTGCTCCTGTAGCATTCCATTAACTTTCCTTTGTGGGGAAGGACAATTTTAACAGATCCCAATATAAACAATATACAACCTATGAAACAATTCATTGCTACTACGGCATTCACTTTGGTCACAATGTACAGAAATGTTGAACTCAATTATTACCTACAATATAATCAGTAGGTTTGTAAAAGGGTTTACCATTTCTGAAGGTGGACAATGAACTGGGGGTGAAGTGTAGGATGATATGCTTAGGAGGCAGGCTGTGAGGTTACATAGAGTTAATACATCTTAGGAAGTGTGCAAGAGAAATCTAAAGAGGGTTAGTAGCAGAATAGACAGGAAGTAATTTTGGGTAGACCAGTATGTGGGAAGACAGTAGAATACATAAAACAGACACACATATTAAAAAAAATAAAGGATTTTAAAATAGTGAAAATTGGAGGAAAAACATGGAATATACAACATAGCTCTAATATACTATTCAGATATCCCAGTCCCCAAAATCCTAATTTATGCAAAGTACTTGGTTTCACATATGTTGGGGAAGTGAGGGCAGGAGAATACAGGGGGAGAATAAAAAGAAAAAAATATATTAAAAATTAAAAAATAAAAAAAAATAATCTCAAAGGAAGTAACCAGGATTTCTTATTGTTTTGGTTGGAGATCTTTTCTGCTTCTCTTCTCCTCCAATATGTGGGGTTGTCTGTTGTTACCTGGTATTACTGCCCTCAGGATAGTGACAGTAACCAGGGTGGGAAGACTTGTCCTGGTGCAGAGCACCTGGAAGTGAAGTGTGGTACATGCCAGTCCCTGAATGGAGACTGTACCTTAAGGGTCTCTTTCTGGGCCTGCTCGTATGACTTGGGCATCTGGTCCTATCTCCCTATACTGCCTGAAGATTTCCCAATCTCTGGTCTCTCTTTTTTGTCTTCAAACTGTTGTACCCTCTCTTTCTACCTTACTAGTTCCCAATTAAGGTACCTCTCTCACCAGGGCTACCGTGGGCGGCACCTTGGTTGCACTGCGTACCTGTCCCACTGAGAACTGTTTTTTGTTGGCCATTTACTGGCTGCTGGGAAGAGGAAGGAGTTGGAAACCGGGCACATGGCCAGCTGGAGTTCCAATCTGGGATCTGCCCCCATCAAAGATGGTGAGAAAGGTGACCCATGATAGAGGCAGGCTGCTTCCAGTGCTGGGGTGTCAGGTCCGGTGGTGGAGGTCATGTTGTGTGATGTGTTCAGAGTTGAGCTGTGTGGCGTGCAGTGTTGCAGCTTTTGGCTGTCTTCACAGCCTGTGAGATGTCCCCAGGTACAGGCAGACTACCGCGCATAGGGTACTATGACAGTCGCTGTCGAGTAGCAAGATGGAAGCAACTTGGGGAGCCCCACATTGGTAGATGGGAGTCCACAGGGAAGTGGTGGCTGGAGTTCATGTGGGTGGGTAGCAGCTGAGTATCCCACATGGGAGTGGCATCTGGGAGTTCTGCGCCAGTGCTGATGTGTGATCCTGTTAAGGCACTCTCAGGCCTTGAGTAGGCTAGTAGCCGCAGGAGTCGGGAGACCTGCTTTAAGGCTGAGGCCCAGAGCCCTGCCCACCAGCACAGTGGGGGTAATTTCTGCCCAAGAACAGCTGTGGAGGTGTTCTCTATCCCTCTCATAGAAGTAGCATTCCAACTAGTTGAGATGCTGGTCACAAAGCAACGCAGAATGCTGCCTTCCTCTGGCCCACCATCTTGGATCTCCTGCACTGCATATAGTAGTCATAGTTTTTTTTTTTTTTTTTTTTTTTTTTTTTTTTTTTTTTTTTTGTGGCAAAGGGGAGATTGGGGAAATTAATAGAGAAAGCAAATTCTTTCCCTTTAGAATATTCCTGGAAGAAGGAAAGATTGTCATCTTCATATTATAATAAATTATAAATATAAGTTGTGCTTCTTGAATCCATTATTACCTTTCATTCCACTATGTCTTTGCTAACTCTGTAATATGAGTTTCTATTTAATGTTATAATTTTTATTGTTAAGACTGAATTCTTTGAAGCCCTCCCTGATCCTTGACCCTTTCCCACAATAATGTAAACATGAGAAAAGTCCAAATTCACCCATTCAGGATGAAATCCTTCATTTCCTCTGCTGATGAGAGTGCTGACTGATGACAGTCTTTAGTTATATACTTTTCAAAGCCTTGCCTTCTGCTATAGTGTGCTACAAAATATATAAATGTTTTCATAAGAATATTCAAAAGTATACACAAATAAAGCAACCCAATGACAGGAGAGAATGATTTTTTTCTAATGAAATATAACCTTTATATTTTATTTTTATTTCTTAGTACTGGGGATTTTTTTTTCTTTGCTTTTTTTAGATATATGTGACAGTAGAGTGTATTTTGACATACATACATGGAATATAACTTGTCCTAAGTAGGATCTCATTCTTGTGGTTGTACATCTTGTGGGGTTTCACTGATTGTGTATTCATATATGAAAATAGGAAAGGTACGTCAGGGGAATTATTTTTATAGTTTGTGCTCCTAGGAAGCAAACTTTGAAGATGATATATGAGTGAAATCATTTCAATAAGGAGTAACCTCTGGAAGAACAAGAGAGATAAGATGAGTGATATAATCTCAACCAAGGTCTCAGCTGCTCCCATAGGGGATCCCTGGAGCTGGAAATTGCTTGAGAATTGGCTTAAATCACAGAGTAGGGACCTGGACTTTGATACCTCCATCTCTGCATTGACTATTTATTTGATATAAGTTGTCCCTGAATGGTGAATGTCTGACATACAGGACACTAGACAGGGCATTAACTTTTATCCTCTCTTACTTGGTATCCTTCAGAAACACAGAAAGGAACTGCCATGAAGGTTTAGCATTTCTTCTATCATGACATCTTTCAGTATAGTGAAAATGGTAAAGGATAAGAGGATATGGAGAAAATAACCAGATTTATACAGGCTGTGTATAATACTCCCACTATTTTTCTACAGGAAAGGCTATGGTGATTACTTCACTCATCGTAAGCCAGCATCATTTCAAATAACAAATTCACGTTAGAGGAAAAGGCAATATATCTAGTACAGAAAAAAAAAAAAAAAAAAAAAAAAAAAAAACTACCCCCAAACATTAAAGGCCTTGTTTAAAATAATGAAATATCTTGATTTCCTAAAATGCTAGAAAGTGTTTATTATTCATTCAAACCTGAACATATGTTGAAATAATTAATTATTAATGTCTTAGCTGGGATTGAAAAATTTGAGTGTTATCAATCTTATTTCTCCCTTTTACATTTAATAACCATGTGATGAATAATTTAATTCTGTGCATTAAAAGGCTATGTTTCATTTTAACAATACTTTATAAAATATTTATTATGATTTATGACATATAACTTAAAAAATACTTTTATAATTCAAAATTCAAAATCTACTAATCTTAAAAACTTTTAATAAGTGTTGGAAGAACAATGTTCCAATATAAAAATACAAAAAAAAAATTCATTTATTTTTTTCCAGTACTAGGGATTCAAACCAGGGGCACTTTACCACTGAGCCACACCCCCAACCCTTTTCTTTTTTTTTTTTTTTTTTTGAGACAGGATCTCCCTAAACTGCTTAAGGACTTGCTAAATTGTTGAAGTTGGCCTTAAAATTGGGATCCTCTTGCTTCAGGCTTCAAAGTCACTGGAATTACAGACATGCACCACCACACCCAACAAATCTAAACTTTAATCACCACAAATTAAGTGTCAATAGTGGTTGTCCAGCGAGAACCTTTTTGGACTTACAAAATATAGAAATTTTGAAAAGCCTTTCCGTATCTAACCTCTCTTGTCCATTATGATAAATCTGTCCCCTTATTTACATTTTTGCATTGTGTTGTCAGAATGGAGGAAATAATTCCAATTTATGAAATTAAAATAAATTTAGGCAGATAGTAGAATATAGGTTATTTTAAAACTATTTTTATATAACTGATTAGATTTTGAAAAGCTACATGAATATTTTGTAAATTTTTATGGAGCCCTGGGTGAATTTGATAAGAAACTGTTGTAAAAGCTGTTAATAACACTGTAGTGTATTCAGGTAAACAGACCTGATTTCAAGACTTTTCAGAGACCTGCAATTTGGTCAGGTAGGAAGTTCTCATAACTTGTCTTCACTGTGGATGAGCAATCTCATTCTTTATATATGATTCTATATGCAAAGGGCATGCAGAAAGATTTTTTCTAGGTGCACTAGTTATGGTCAATAGAACAGTTTTCATTATTTGATTTTATGTCTCCTATTTTCAATAAACTTTGAAGAGGTTACTCACTCTTCTTCAGAATTTCTAACTGAATAATACTCCATTGTGTGTAACACATTTCTTTACCTATTGATGAGTACATAGGGTGATTCTGTATCTTGGCTGCTGGAAATAATGCCACAATCTACATGGATATGCAGATGTCTCTTGTTTTCTGACTTTATTTCCTTTAGATAAATATCAAAAATTAGAATATCTTGAACATATAATAGTACTATTTTAAGGTTTTGAGGCATTCCATACTGTGTGTATGTGTGTGCATGTGTATGTGTGTGTCTATTGTGAATGGAATTGCTTTCCTGGTTTCTTTCTAAGCTATTTTATTTTGGTGTAAAGAAAAGCTACTGATTTTTGTATGTTGATTTTGTATTCTGCTAAGCTACTGAATAGTTTCCCAATTTTATAGTCTTTTGGTAGAGCCTTTAGGGTTTATATATATACAATCATATCACCAGTAAATAGGGATAATTTGACTTCCTCTTTACCTATTTGTATCACTTTCTTTTCACTCTCTTTCTTGATTGCTTTGTGGCTAAAATTTCTAATAATTTATTGAATAATAGTGGTGAGAATGGACATCTTTGTCTTGTTCCTGATCTCACAGAAAATATTTACAGTTTTCCCATATTTAGATTGTCGTTGTTTATGGATTTTCATATAGAACCTTTATTACATTGAAGTATGATCCTCCTCTACTTAATTTATTCAGGGCTTTTATTAGGAAGGGATGTTGAATTTTATCAGTCATTCTCTGCATCTACTGAGATGATCATGTGAGTTTAATCCTTGATTTTCTTTATGTACTGAATTATATATATTGATTTGTGTATGTTGCATCATCCATGCATCCCTGGAAAGAAACCAACTTGATCATGTCGTATTATATTTTCAGTGTTTTATTGAATTCAATTTGTAAGTATTTTATTGAGAATTTTTACATCCAAGTTCAACAGGAATAATGGTCCTTAGTTCTTTTGTTGTTTGTTGTGTCCTTATCAGGTTTGATATCATTAGAACTCACTTCATAGAACAAGTTTGGAAGGTTTTCTTTCTTTTCTATTTTGTGAAATATTTGAGGAGCACTGGTGTTAATCTTTCTTTAAAAATCTGACCAATTCAACAGTGAAGCCTGGGCTCTTATTTTTTGTAAGCCTTTTTTTTTTTTTGGTGGTGCTGGGGATTGAACCCAGGGCCTGTGCATGCTCGGCAAGCACTCTACCAACTGAGCCATATCCCCAGCCCAAGACTTTTTATTACTACTTTAAACTCATTACTTGTCAGTGATATATTTAGTTTTTCAAATATCCTCCTGGTTCAATTTTGTAGGTCATTTGTGTCTCAAAGATTTCCATTTCTTCTAGATTTTCAACTTACTGGCATATGGTTTTTCAAAATATCCCCCAATGATCCTTTGAATTCTGGTGGCAATTTCTGATCCTTTGAATTCAGGCAGCAATTTGAATTCTGGTGGTAATTTCTCCTTTTTAACTTCTAATTTTATTAATTTGGGTCTTCTCTCTCTTTCTTTGGGCTAGTTTAGCTAAAAGTTTGTCTTTGGTTACTTTTTCAAAGAACCAACTGTTTCATTGATGGTTCATATTGTTGTTTTGGTCTCTAGTTCATACATCTTTTCTCAGATCTTTCTTTCCTTCTATTGATTTGGGTTTGGTTTGTTCTGGTTTCTCAAAGATTTTGAGATGCATCATTATGTTATTTATTGAAGATCAATCAATCTCCCTTGTTGCCGCCTATAGCGATTGCTGTTTGCAGCAATGACGCCGCAGGAGAAAATTTGGAGGCAGGATGGAAATGAAAAATTTCTTTTATTCTTCTCTCTTCTAACTTCTCTCTCCGGCTCCAACAACCTCTCCAACTCCAACCATACCTCTAACTAACCCTCACCCGGTTAAATGCTTTTTGCCTTAACAAGGACACGTGCTAAAAGCTCGAGCTTACAGGTGTGTCACGCAGTGTTCACGGGCATAAAAAGATTCTTAGATAAATGCATGAATATCAGGTGAAAATACTTGAACACCTTTATGGTTCTCAGCTAGCCGCCATCTTAGCTATCTCCTCAATTAGGGCTCTTACATTCCCTCTCCCTCTCCCCATCTCTCTGATGATGTAGGCACTCACTGCTATAAATGTCACTCTTAGTGCCACATTCAGTGTATCCCAGAGATTTTGGTGAGTTGTGATTCCATTTTTGGTTGAAGCAAGAAATTCAATAGTATGTTGTTCAATCTCCATGTGTTTGCATAATTTCTGCAGTTTTTCTTCCTGTTGATCTCTAGTTTCATTCCATTATGATCAGATGTGCTGTAAAAATTATTTTAATTATTTTGAATTTGGCAACACTTGCTTTGTGGCTTAACATACAGTTTATTTTGGAAAAACTTTCATGGTTGTTGAAAATGGTTTCTGTAGATGTTGGATGGAATATTATGGAGATGTCTGGTAAGTCCTTTTGATCTATAGTGTAATTTAGTTCTGATATTTCTTTGTTGATTTTTGGAGGAGGGGTATGGATAATCTATCTGTTGGTGAGAGTGGGGTATTTATATCAGCCATCCTTATTATATTGGGGCCTATTTCTCCCTTTAGCTCTCATTGTATTTGCTTTCTAAAATTCTGTAGTGAATCTCCCTCCTGCCTTTGTGCTTGTTATTAGTTTTGAAATAGTTCTTACCATATCAGAACTTGAGGGTTACAATTTCTCTGTATATCTCACAAGAATGGGGTACCCTAGAGTCATTCAGGATACTACGGTGTAGGTATACCCTTTTTACCTACCATGGGAATGGAAGCCCCAATTAAGAGGTGAGGGTTTCCATGGGCACTGTTGATACTGGATCTGTTGTTTGAAAGGGATTCTGATACTGGCTATTCCAAATGTGGTAAATGGCCTGAGGCTTTTATCTTCAGTTCAGACAGTAGTGCAGTTCCTGGTGTTTCTATGGAGATGTGAGAGGCAGCATCAGATCAACTGCCCTTTGGTGCTCACATGCAGTTTTGCCAGTGATGTGCACTCTGACAGCATATGTGAGCAACCCTTTGCTCAGACCCTTTTCAGTGTGGTTTCTTCAACAGTTGTGTTGTTTCTTTTTGCTACTACAGTGGGGGTCTGTTCAGGTCTGTCAGCCCCCTGTGGCTGTGTTCAATTGGGGATATATCATTGACCGGGGGCTTTTCTCTCCCCTATTCCTTAAGTTGAAGTTCCCATCAAGGTTCAAGTGGGACTAGGTCGTGGCTGAAACAAGGTATAATTCATGTCAGCTAGGTTGGTTGTATAGCTCAGTGTCAGATCAGAATACCTCATAAGTGTCCACAAAGTCCCAGACTTTATCCCTAATATCATAAGAACAAAAAAGTAAAATAAATTAGGACAAAAGTAAAAAAAAAAAAAAAAAAAGAAATTTTTAAAAAACTGAAAAGAAGGGAAACAACAGAAAAAAAAGAAGTAAAAATTCAGTGAAGTATTATTTCTGTGGTGGTGCTTACCAGATGACTAATGGGAATGGCTGGAGACTGAAACTAGTAAGAATTCCTCTCAACTGCTTTTCACATTGAAACAAGCTAATGTAGAATGTAGAACTTGATAGGTAATGATTTGCACCATATCTTTGGGGGTTGGGCGCTCCAAGGTTGGGGCCAATTCCAACTGGAACAGCAGTGTATTAATGAGCCATTTGGGAATGCAGATTACACTAAACTACAATTCTCTCTGGAGCATTGTGTTCTGTTTACTACAAGGGTGGGGTCAATACCATTTCTGTGGTATTTGAACTAGCTAAAGTGGAATTCATAGGTCATTAAGCAAAGATTCTAGGTTTGGGGGAACCGCATGCTCCAAGGGTGGGTGAAATACTGGAGCTTCAGTGTGTCATCAATCTAGGACAGAACTTGTTGATCAGTTAGCCAAGATTCTCTCCAGAGCTCCATGGGCCACATACTCCACTGGTAGAGTAAATGCTGGGGCATGTCTCCAGGTTCCCCTGTAGGTGAGGAGAGTCCTCTAGACCACAAAGATTTGTCAGGGGCACGGGTTCCATGTGATTTACAATTCTGGAGCCTCAAAATTTGGATCTCATGCAGTCACACACAACTTATAATGTCCCTGAGCTCTGGTAGTACATTTCCCTGATTGGAGATTTTATGAGAAGTACTTTTTCTTTCTCTCTACATTGTAGCCAGTACTTCCCATCGCATAGAATTCTCATGGGATTTGTGTCAGAGTTATTTCCCTAGGCCCAATCTGTCTCAAAAGACAGTAGTTGCCCACTAAGCCAGACACCGTTGGTTCTCAGAGATAGAAAAAGCAGTCTTCTGATCCCTAGAGCAATTATCTCAAACAATAGGACCGTCCTCAAAATGGCTTCTGGTTATGGCACCCACTGTGGGAACACACTGGGAAATGCAAGGGTCTTCTGCAAAACTGTCTCACTTTGCATATCCTGGGTTGAAGGAGCCTATAATCAAGGAGATAGCTAAAGATTGCGGTTAGCTGAGAGCCATAAAAGATGTTCTAGTTTCCACCTGATAGTAATACATTATCCAAAGAATCTTTGTATGCCCGTGAACACTGCATGACGCACCTGTAAGCTCAAGCTGTAAGCACGTGTCCTTGTTAAAGCTATATGTATATAACTGGGTGAGTTTAGTTAGTGTGTGTGGGAAGAAGAAGAAGGTGGTGGTTGGAGTTAGAGCGTTTGGAGTGATTGCTGGAGCCAGAGAGAGAAGAAGAATAAAAGACCTTTTTTCATTTTCATCCTGCCTCCGAATTTTCCTGCGGCGTTCGCTGCTCCAAGCGGCTTCCGCTTCAGGCAGCGACACTGGGTCTCTTGTTTGCTTTGATTGTATGTTTTCAAATGTCATTCTGAGCTTGTGGAGATCACCAGGATACTTTCTCTTTCACCTATACCTTGCCTTAGGGGCGGGTCCCCTTCCTTCTTCTGCTGAGTCACTGAGTTACTGGTGTTGGGACACACTCTTTCTATTATTATTTTAATATTAAAAGTTTTTGGGTTTCATCTGATCACTGATTACTTTTAAACTCCCACACTAAGACCACCCACCTCAACATGCTACTACACATCCATCATTTTGGTTCTATCTTGTGTAGAAACAGGCAAGTGCTGAATTCTCTAATTTGCCATCTTCCCAATGGAAATTATATCTCTCAATTTAATAATTTAGAAACACTGGTCCACAGAACTGTAAGGATATTAAACATTATCATGGGAAGTTGAATTTTTTTTTTTTGGTACTGGGGATTGAACTCAGGGGCACTTAACCACTGGGCCACATCCCCAGCCCTTTTTTGTATTTTATTAGAGACAGGGTCTCACTGAGTTGCTAAGTGCCTCACCATTTCTGAGGCTGGCTTTGATCTTGCGATCCTCCTGCCTCAGCCTCCCAAGTGCTGGGATTAGAGGCATGTGCCACCGTGCCGGCAGGAAGTTGACTTTTAAGCAAATTTTTTAAAAGTAAAAACTTTTTAAAAAGCATCAAATGGGCTGGGGTTGTGGCTCAGCCTCAGAGCGCTTGCCTCGCACGTGCACGGCCCGGGTTCAGCACCATGTAAACATAAATGCATTGCATTGTGTACAACTAAAGTAAATAAATAAATATTTTTTTAAAAAAGCATCAAATTTTCAAACTATAAGTATTTCAAAGTTTTGGAGAGCAGCAAAGGCTCTCAGAATATCAGCATCATATGGAAACTCTTCTATTGCTTCCTGTGGCTTTTTATACTAGTACATGTTTTCTTTCAAGTACCTAAAAGTACACTCTACCAATATACTTCTTTTTACTTTGTCCTTGAGTGATGCTATTAAAAATAGGATCAATAAAATACAACCAATTTCATAACAATACACCATTACAGTGATGATTGGATTATATAGAAGAACATCAAAGTAAAAATCTATATAATCTCTATAAGGAAATATGGGCTATATATAAATAATTCAATATTACAAAATGCAATGTTATATCTTTTAGATAAATGGTCCTTCCATAATTTATCCTTAGGTATTTCCTTTTGTAGTCAACCATTCTCTTCCTTCCACTCTCAATGAAACATTTCTTTAATATTTACCAGAAAGGACAACACCGTCAAGTTTCCATGCCACATCAACAGACATTCTTAACATTATATTTCTCATATTTTATGTATGCTCATATCACTTGCTTTTAGTGAAAATAAATGTTTTCTTTTTAAGTTCTACCTATCTTATAATTTCTAAATTGATCTGTCAGAAAGATTTGCTGAAATTGGAATGGGATGATCAATACTGAAATCTACATCTTCTAGAGTTTGAATGAAAATGGTCAATTTATTTATCTCTAGAACGTTGGTGAACTTATTTATAAAATGGAGACAGTATTTACCTCACAAAATTGTTATTTTAAGATATGAACTTGTATATGCAAGTAATCTGAATGGTAAACATACAATAAAATTATATATAGATGAATATGTTTTTCACCTCTAGATAATTTTGTAATCAAGGCTCATTGTATAACAAATGTAAAAATTGAAATTTGATGTGAGGCCATTTTTATTTTACCCAAGTAAAATTGCTTCTAATTTTTTTATGCTTTATACCATTGAAAGCTTCGTAAAATTAAGCAATTATAATACATATGTATTTGTGTATATGTACACATATAATTACATTTGAAACTACAATTGACTGTAGACATGTTTGTTTCCTTGGATGGTAGCATGATCTCACTTTTTAGTGCATAGTGCCTTATTAAATAAAATACCTTGCTATGAACACAATAGAGGAAATCTTTAGGTTATTACCTGAAGGCCATAAAGAGAACTAAATAACTTTGTTCTGTATATTAAAACATCAATTTTGAGCTTCCATAATTTCCTAGGGAGAAGACAAGGTTGGATTCCAGTGTGTGGAAGGATGACTTAAACAAAAGGTGAGACAGAAATGAGAAATTGAGGATCAAGGGGTCAAGAATATTAACCAAAAGTGAGGAAGAGAAATGATCTATCCAAACATCCTGAAAAATGATATGGACACTGGATTTCATACTGTGTGAAATGTGGCTGGATTTATTTCAGTCTTAAAGGTCAAGGTGAGTCCAGCAGGCTATAGGACAAAAAGGCATCAGGGCAATAGTCAATTTTGACATAATGGAGTCTACTAGTTAGTATTATCAGTATTTTCTATTTCATATGATCATATTAAAGTGATCTCCACGAAATGCAAGTTTGAAAACCATAAAACTATGTAAATGTAAATAATTTGGTTAACAATGAATTGGTAATTCATATGTGGACAAATGCATAAAAAATCAGGTAAATCAGAGTGTCTAATATCAAAACTGGCAAAGAAGTCTTTGGAGAATTGGAAAGGATCTAACATTCTAACTAACAGTCTCACGTTTACATATTTAAATCAATATATAATTTATTTGTTGTCCTAGAGGAAATTAAAGATAAGTATACTATAATTATCAGGTAATAAAAAGAATGCCTTCTAGGTTGGTTCCACAACCTAGCTATTGTGAATTTTGCTGCTATAAACATTGAAGTGGCTGTGTGTCTGTAGTATGCTGATTTTAAGTCCTTTGGGAATAGACCCAGGAGTGGGAAGGCTGGGTCATAAGGTGGTTCCATTCCCAGTTTTCCAAGAATCTCCATACTGCTTTCCATAACGGCTGCACCATTTTGCAGTCCCGCCAGCAATGTCTGAGTGTGCCTTTTCCCCCATATCCTCTCCAACATTTATTGTTGTTTGTGTCCTTAATCGCTGCCATTCTGACTGGAGTGAAATGAAATCTTAGAGTAGTTTTGATTTGCATTTCTCTAATTGCAAGCAATGTTGGAACATTTTTTCATGTATTTGTTGATTGATTGTGTATCTTCTTCTAAGAAGTGTCTTTTCAATTCCTTAGCCCATTTATTGATTGGTTTTTTTTTATGTTAAGACTTTTGAGTTCTTTATATATTCTAGAGATTAGTGCTCTATCCGATGTGCATGTGTTAAAAATTTGTTCCAATTAGTTGGTTCTTTATTCACCTCACTTATTGTTTCTTTTGCTGAGAAGAAGCTTTTTAGTTTGAATCTATCCCATTCATTAGTTCTTGATATTAATTCTTGTGCTGCAGGATTCTTATTAAGGAAGTTGGGGCCTAATCTGATATGTTTGAAATTGGAGCTTACTTTTTCTTCTATTAGGCATATTGTCTCTGGTCTAATTCCTAGTAGATGAGTGGATAAAGAAAATGTGGCATATGTACACAATGGAATTTTACTCAGCAACAAAAGAGAATAAAATAATGGCATTCACAGGTAAATGGATGAAGTTGGAGAATATAATGCTAAGTGAAGTTAGTCAATCTCAAAAATCCAAATGCTGAATGTTTTCTCTGATATAAGGATGATGATACACAGTGGTGTTGGGTCGGGATACATAGGAGGATTAGAGGAACACTAGAAAGGTCAAAAGGGAAGAAGGGGAATGGAGGGAGAAAGGGGTTATGGAGGGAAAAAAAAAAAACCAAGAAGGTGGTAGAATAAGATGGATATCATTATCCTAAATGCATGATTGAAGACTTGCATAGTACAAATATACTTTGTATACAAACAGTTTTATGTAAAAAGATGATCTATATGTGTATTATGAACTGTAATACATGCTACTGTTATAAATACAACAACTTTGAATTTAAAAAAATGAATAAATAAAAAAAGAATGGCTTATCTAAATATTTTGGAGATATTTGTTAATTATGTACTATACAGAGAAAAAGTGAAATTTTCTAGATAGGAGGAAAACTTACATTTTGGAAAATGACTAGTCCTTAACTTGATGCCTGTTTTCAATTCTGTACTTTTTCTTCTGTTTATGATAGGAATATTTTTATAAAAACTTATTTAAAAATTTCACAAGCTTCATATTTAATCTAAATGCTTAAAATTGAGCTTTAGTTAAAGCATGGAAATAATTTTTTCTTACGTATATATTGCATAAAACATGTAAATGATTTTTCCTGATAGCATTGAAAATAAAAAAAATAAACTATTAGATTTGCCTAAGGCATAATAACTTTTTGTTTTAGATGCAAACTGAAAATATAATTTTGATTTTTCTCTTAATATATTTGATTCTAAAAACAATAGCACTTATATGCTATAGGATGGATAATTCTTTTGAAGAAATTCTAACCCAAATTATGATGGTTTGGAAGGTGAAGATTTGGAGAGGTGATGAGGTCAAGGAAATGTGCTCATGAGTGCAAATAGTACTCTTATAAACGAGTGGAGAAAAGCTCCCTGGTGCCACGTGAGGACTCTGTGAGAACTCAGCTGAACTAGTAAGTGCGCCCTAACCAGCACCAAATCTTTTGGCACTTTTATTTGTGACTTCCAATCTGCCTACACATTCTTTGGTATTTTTGTTATAGGAGCCCAAATGGGTGAAGATATTGAGATGGGACTCACCAAAAGTTATTACATTTATTCCACATATACTATTTGTTTTAATTAAAAATTAAAAATATTTTCACTGTTTTCATCTCAGAACCCTTTCCCATTAATAGCTAAAACCTAACACACATGCTGTGTAAAAAATAAATGAATGTATTATCCTGTTCATTTTAGAGAAAAGAACTAATAAAATCTTATTTAAAAATTTCACAAGCTTCATATTTAATCTAAATGCTTAAAATTGAGTTTTAGTTAAAGCATGGAAATAATTTTTTTCTTATGTGTATATATTGCATAAAACATGTAAAATGATTTTTACTGATAGCACTTAAAATAAAAAAAATTTAATAAGCTTAGAGAGATTGTTTTTTTTACAATGTGTGTTTTTTAAATGTCATTTGATTTATGCCATAAAAACCTGAATTTCCACCAGAGTTTCTCATTAGGTGGAAATAATTAGTAATTCTTACTCTATGACCTCCAATACCTCTTTTTATATCCCTATAGCTATATGATTCCTAAAAGTTCTCATATTTTACAAATAGATTACAAAAATTGAAGAAAATTATATTGATGTAAACTCTCCATCTAATTTGGCTTGTTAAATTCAATGCTATTTATTTTGAACTGAAAATGTTAGAAATGGAGGGTATTTTCTCCTAAACACTGGGCTTACAGTTAGGCTCTGTTGTCTCTGGTGAGTCCGTATGCATATTATAGTAAAGTAAAGTAATTTGCCCTAAATTTTTGACCATAAGAGAACAGTTTCATAAAATAATGAACTCTGGCATCTGTTAAATTTATTTTTATCCTGAAAGTGGAATGTAGATTTTGATATATCTACCCTCGTTTTAATTACTGAGTTTGTTTGTCACATATGAAAACTTAGTTTTGACAGATCCAGATTATTCCTTTTAATCATTATATTGGATTGCTTAGAGGAGTTCCTTAGTTTCACTAGGATATATATATATATATATATATATATACACACACACACACACTGCTATTTCATTAATGTCCTATGCCAATTTTCCAATTTTTTTTTTTTTTTTTTGTACCGGAGATTGAACTCAGGGGTACTCGACCACTGGGCCACATCCCCAGCCCTTTTTTGTATTTTATTTAGAGACAGGGTCTCACTGAGTTGCTAAGTGCCTCACCATTGCTGAAGCTGGCTTTGAACTCGTGATCCACCTGCCTCAGCCTCCCAAGTGCTGGGATTACAGGCATGGGCCATAGCACCCAGCTCTATGCCAAAATTTTAAAATTATTATTATTCTCAGTGGACAATTTGACAGATCTAGCATATGTAACATAAGTTTTATCCTGCAAATAAAAATACATTGTGTTTATATAATTATACTCAAAGAAAGAATAATTAACTTTTCAAATAATTATTCAAAACATTTACCAATTGTATTCTTCATCAAGTGGTATATAAGGCTGAGCAGAGAAAACAAATAATGCCTTATTCCTGCTTGAGATTTACTTATAATCCAGTGAGGCATACAGAGTATTCAACAGATCACAATGTATTAAAAGCAAAAAAGTACTACTGATATGCAGAAGAAACTTTTATGATAGCTGTATAATGTACTTGTTGAGAGTATATCATTTGGAATCAGACTGTCTTGAGTTTTAATGCTTACTCTGTCACTTCCTATGTTATCTTGTATATGTAGTTTAAACTCCAAGTCTATTCTCAAGTTTTCATATCTAGTATAATGTTACATGATAGTGTTGAAATAAAAGCACATAGCCAACTGATACATGGCATATACTCAATAAAATTTTTCTTGTTTTTGTACCAGTGATTGAACCCAGGGGTGCATATACCAGTGATCTACATCCCAGTTCATTTTTTATTTTTATCATTTTTTTTTTTATTTTAAGAAAGGGTTTTGCTAAGTTAATGAATGTGCTAAGATTAGCCTTAAACTGTGATCCTCCTGTCTCAGCCTCCCAAGTTGCTTGGATTACAGGTGTGTGTCATTTTGCTCAGCAACAAATAAATTTGTATAGGGGGAGCATGAACAGTCTGCTATGGGAAGATCTTATTCTGTGTCTGAAGAGAATAAAAATCCATATGTTATGGACACAGTGCAGGACATAGGGAAATTGGGTAACAAGAATATGGCCTTGGGAGGAAGATAAGTCTGGAAAGATATCTTTCAATTAGCAACTTATTATTATATATATATATATATATATAATAAGATGGAGGAGGTGATGGAGGAGGTGAGGACACCCACAAGATTTCTGTTTTGCCAATCTGTAAATATGGTGATGGCATTACCATGTTTCATTAAGTGTAGATAATGTATATTATAAAACATAACAGTAATTTAATAATGGATATTTTTATGTGAAAAAGTACATATTGTATTTGCTCTTCACCAAAAATCCCATATTTATAGCTATATTAATTTTCTTCAGAAGCACCTAAAAGTATGAAAACAAACTTACAAATCAGTTTAATTTGAGTAAAATTCATAATAATAAAGGGTATTTATTGAGTATTTACCATATGCTAAAATTGACCTAGGCATGCTATTTCTTTATCTCCTAAAACTCTGAAACAGCCCTGTGAGAAAAGTATTAAAATTAGTTCATTTATTATATAAAAGAGCAAATTAGAAAGCATTTCCAAGTTTATTTTATAAACTTCTGATATTGATTTTGTCATGCTTTAGATTATCATTAGAAGGTTTTATCAAATAGATTATTATGATTAGAAAGGAAACAAATCATTCATCTTTGTTTCACTCACTTTTCTTGTTTCATTGAAATACCCATGAAAACCAGAAACAAATGCCATGTTAATCAAATATTTCCTGATCTCTGGGTGAATGACTAGTACAAATGAATAAAACTAAGAACAATGACATACAAGGTACTTGAAGTAACTTTCTTATACCTCATTTACATATCTGCAAAACTATCTTGGGGTCTGAACTCTTAATCAGAAACCCAAGCAACATCCTGTTCTGGCATAGTAGCTTTTCTAAAGAACACATAATTTCTCTCCACTGTTATCTTTAACTTTTATTCATAGCCAAACACTCTTTTAAATATTACTTTTATTATAGTTTTATAATAATACATAGCAGTTGGGTTCATCTCACTGAACTCATACATGCATGGAAATCTATTTCAGTTTATGATCCCTCCTTTTCCCTCCTGTCTTCCCTCCCCTCTCCCATTTTCCTTCCTCTACTCTACTTGACTTCCTTTTGCTTGTCTATTTTTGGTTGGTCCTTTATGTTATCCTATCCTTCCCTCCCCCTTTCCTTTATTTTATTCTGGCTTCTGCATATGCGAGAAAACATTTGAGCTTTGAGTTTCTGAGTTTGGCTTATTTCACTTAGTGTGATATTCTCCATTTCCATCCATTCACCAGCAAATGCCATAATTTCATTCTTTTTCATGGCTTAATAGAAATCCATTGTGTGTGTGTGTGTGTGTGTGTGTGTGTGTGTGTGTGTGTAACACAGTTTCTTAATCCATTCACGTATTGACACGCATCTGGGTTGATTGCATACTTTAGCTATTGTGGATTGTGCCATTATAAATATTGAGGTGGCTGTATCACTGTAGTATGCCAACTTTAGATCTTTGAGTACCAAGGAGTTATGATGGTTCTATCCCTACTATTTTTTTTTTTCTTTTTCTGAGGCAGGGTCTTGCACTAAATTGCTTAAGGCCTTGGTAAATTGTTGAGGCTGGATTTGAACTTGCTATTATCCTGCCTCAGCCTTCCAAGTGGCTGGGATTACAGGTGTGTGCCACTGCACCTAGTAAGCCCTAGTTCTTTGAGGAATCTCCACGCTACTTTCCAGAGTGGTTGTACTAGTCTACACTCCCACCAACAATGTGTGAGTGTACTTTTTTCCCCACAGCTTCACCAGCATTTTGTTGTTTGTGTTCTTGATCATTGCTATTGTGACTGGAGTGAGATAAAATCTTGTTCTTTTGATTTGCATTTCCCTGATTACTAAAGATGTTGAATATTTTTTCTTATATTCGTTGGTCATTTGTGTTTATTCCTTTGAGAAATTTTCTGTTTAGTTCTTTTGCCCTTATATTGATTGCCTTTTTTTTTTGGTGGTAAATTTTTTGAGTTCTTTGTATTTTGTGTATATTAATCCCCTACCATAGGAGTAGCTGGCCAAGATTTTCTCCTACTCTGTAGGCTCTCTCTTCATGCTCTTAATCATTTCCTTTGCTGTGTAAAAACTTTTAAATTTGATGGTGTCTCACTTACCAATAGTTGGTTTTATTTCTTGTGCTTCAGGGGTCTTGTTAAGGAAGTTGGTGCCAGCACTTATATGATGAAGTGTTGACCCCATGTTTTCTTTAAAAATTGTAAAGTTTCTGGTCTAAATCCTAAGTCTTTGATCCATTTCAAGTTGAGTTTTGTGCAGGGTGAGGGATAGGAGTCTAGTTTCATTTTTCTACATATAGCTGTCCAGTTTTCCCAGCACCATTTGTTAAAAAGGCTGTATTTTATCCAAGATGTATTTTTGGCAACTTGTCAAATACCAGATGGATATAGATGTGTGAATTTGTATCTGTGTTTTCTATTCTGTTCCATTGGTCTTCACATCTATTTTTATACCAATACCATGCTGTTTGGTTTACTACAGCTCTGTGGTATAATTTCAGATCAGTATTGTGATGCCTCCTGCTTTGATTTTCTTGCTTAGTATTGCTTTGACTAGTTTGGTTCTCTTATTATTCCAAATGAATTTCAGGACTGATTTTTCTAGTTCTGTGAAGAATGTTATTCATATTCTGGTGGGGATTGCATTGAATTTATATATTGTAATTGGTAGTATGGCCATTTTGACAATATTAATATTGCTTACTTAAGACTATGGGATGCAATTTCATATTCTAAGGTCTTCTTCAATTTTTTTTCTTAGTGTTCCAATAATTTTCATTGTAGAGTTCTTTTAACTCCTTAGATGAATTCTTGACAGTTTTATTTTTTTTTTTTTTGAGGTTGTTGTTAATGGGATAGTTTTCCTGATTTCTTCCTCACACAGCCAATCGTTCTTATCACATCATATTTTCATATCTCTTTGGGATCTAAAAATAACTAGTATTATGACCAGGTCAGAAGTTACATGAGGAGGGTAATATCATACCATATTTTCAAATATGAAAATTGTATTTTGCTAGCAAGAGGAGATAATTAGCATTGACCAAATAAGTCAAGGCAAACTTTATTTTTCTTAAATACTTATCTATTTTCCAATTTTTATGGAATGGAAAATCATTGATAAGTTATAAGCCAGAGGATGACATAATTTGATACACATTTTCAAAATATTTCTAGTTTGCTGTTTTGAGAATATATTATAGGAGAAGATATTGGTCGTTTAGGAAGAAAATAATGGTGGCTTGGAAACACAGCCAGTCAGAGTTGATGATAGAGTAAATATGTTGAGAATGAAAAAGAGGTAAATGTTGAGGATTACTCACAGATATTGGTTTTTCATGCCAAGGACCATTTACTAAGATGAAGAGTAAATAGAAACATATATGTAAAGGGCTACATTCCTTTTTGGACAAGTTCATCTCGGCTTCCTCAGTGACACAGTTTGATACATTAGTTTACAGTTAAATGAGAGAGGAGAGAAATGGGGAGAGAGGAGGAGGGAAGAATGAAGAGAGAGAGAGAGAGAAAGATTGTGGTGGGGGGATGGAGAGAAGGGGTGATGAGTATTACGTGAGAAGACTGTGGGATTTTTTACCATATGATAAAGAGTTAATGATATCCCCCAAACATAAGATATAGAATGAAATTTAAGAAAGTCAAGTTCTGAGAACTGAACCTCTGACATTTAGAAATGGGATATAGAGGAAGCGAGTTCAAAAACAAACAAAAAAAAAAATAGAGAGAGAGAGAGAGAGAGAGAGAGAGAGAAATCATAAAGGTGAGAGTAAATCCAGGAAAGTCATATAAAAGTCATCATATGGCTGGGTATGGTGGCACATGCCTGTAATCCCAGCACTTTGGAGGCTGAGGCAGGAGGATCGCGAGTTCAAAGGCAGCCTAAGCAATGGTGAGGCACGTAGCAACTCAGTGAGACCCTGTCTTTAAATAAAATACAAAAAAGTGTTGGGGATGTGACCCAGTGGTTGAGTGCCCCTGAGTTCAATTTCCAGTAAAAAAAAAAAAAAAAAAAAAAAAAAAAAAAAAAAAAAAAAGCCATCATATGAGTATTGTTTTAAGATGGATGACATGATGCTGCTGAGAAGTCGAGGAAGAGGAAATTGGAATGCCATTCACAGACATGCCAACATGGAGGACATGGGTGGCCTTAGCAAAATATAATCAGCATTATTTATCTTATGAATAAAAAAGAAAGAAAAAAGAAAATGCTGCCTGTTTAGCAATAAGCGTCCTCAAAAGTAAAGGAAACCAGATTTTTCTGCTAGAATTGATAATAATTTCTTATGAATTTTTCTAGCTATATATAGCTAGTTCCCATAAGAAAAGGATACAGATAAGGGATAATAAGGTAATTGTGGAGAAATCTTAAAAATTGTAGAAAGAACCAGTGATATACAAAATGCTACTACCAACCCTAGAATACAAAAAAAAAAAAAAAAGGTGTAAAGAAAAATCTATCTTTATTTTTGTATGAGGAAGAAATATGTCATTATTTATGAACCATAAATATTTTATAAAGCTAAACTTAATTGATTTTTAAAGCAAAAATATGAAATTTCACTCAGTACCAGTTATGCTGTGAATTGGACACAGGTAAAGAACACTGGTTTGAAATACATATTTTGAGCCTTGGAAGTTAGATTGACAATAGAAAGACACACTAACAAAGAAGGAAGGGTTATGATAGAAACTAAAAGTTTGTGAATATAAGTAAAGACTTTTGAGTAAACTATAGTTAGAGAGCAGTCGAGTAGAATCATTCTACAGAGACACAAGCTGATACTGTATAAGTGAAATCAGTTGTACAACACTACATTACAGAATAAATATGTTGCTATTGGTATTTGTTCAAATTCAAAATTTGAAAAAAATAATTTACCATTTTCTCTATGTGAAAAATGATATTTTGCTAAAAATAAATAAGTTAAACTGCTATACATATGTATCATTTTCCTTAATGAATTTAAGAACATACTCAAATGAATCTGACATAACTTTCCTATGTACATATATGAATACACCACAGTGAATCTCACCATCATGTACACCCACAAGACTGGGATCCTAATTAGAATAAATTATATTCTATGTATGTATAATGTGTCAAAATGCACTCTACTGTCATGTATAACTAAAAAGAATAAATCAAAATTTTAAAAAATTTAAAAATAGAATATGATTCACTTTCATATCTATATTTACATCAGGAAAGAGTAACTTCTAAATTTACGTGAAAGATTTGAGGTTCTGTAGTTTTCTATCATGAAATACCTTAAAGATAATCAAATATTTAATAGATAACTTCTGAGTAAATTACGATACATATTGTTATTATTTATAAATGCATTCATTGTAAAATTGAAAGCTTAATTAGAACAACATCATAATTGCTTTGAAATATTTATGGTGTAAATTTATACCAATAATAATATAAAACAGAAATTATGAAACTTACTAGAAATACATATTTAAAACATAATTTAGATAAATTTAACTGAAACACAAAGCAAAACACAGAACTCCTCAAAAATTCTATTTGTCATTGAAATTTTTTGAAAAGTGTTTAGTTAGACTTAGCTATTCTATTATATGTTTGAAGATAAATGAAAAATTTTACTCAATTATTCTTTTAAAATGGTAGAATATATGTTTAGAAATTGAAAAATTTTACTTAAGATAGATACTACATGAAGGCCCATGAAACACGATGTATCTGATTAAAAAGCCCTAGCATACTAGTTGTAAGATAGCACTGTGTGGTGACTGAGTATACTTAGTTTTAAATTAAGTCATATCTTACATAGTCAAATTGGACATATTTTTAAATGGATATGGACAATCAAGTAGGAAAAATAGGAGATGAATGGTAAAGAATATTTGAATTGTATTCTATGTAAGAAACATGATTACCATGTCTTTGGAATGGATAAAAGAGTATTAGGGCACAGGAAGATGTAAAGAAGACTATGGACAATTTTCTTAAAATAATTTATAATCAAACATCTTAAATGAGCTTCAAATATCCTTTTTACCTATGAAATTTCCTTACTATCCTATTCTTGCCCCAGAAAAAATACCCAGCTTTAATGAAGCTTGAATGTCTTGGGACTAATTCTGTTACAGAACACAATCCACAAAATTAAGAAGTAACCATCTAATATCAGTATGTGAATATTCCCAGTGTCTCAGCGTGCACTTGATGACTACTGTCACCAATGGTACTGTTATGATTTTATAAGACATAAATTATAATCATGAAAATATTTCCATTTCTTCTAGTATGCCAAAATATTTTCAATATGATATAAATATTGATAGTATATTATAAACAAACATCTCTACCAAAAGGGAAGATCTCTGATCATTGTAGAGAGAAGCTGATTTGATTTAGTCAAACAAATAATATAGTACAGAAAAAGAATATAGAGTGTTAGAAAATAATTTGAAGGTTTAAAGTACAATGAGATATATGAAAACATGGTGATTTGAAAAAAAGACTATTTTGTTTCTGTTAACTATTTGGTCTTTTATGTTTAAAAACCAAAATTACAATTTTACATATTTTTGGGCTTTTTTTTTTACTATTATACTATGTTTTCTTAAATATGATATTGCTCTGATTTTGAATACATGTGCCTTAGAATTTGTAAATTTTTGATAATAGACTTTTTTTATGAGAAAACTTAAACCATAATCATTCAAAATGTTGTTGAAATAAGACTCACTCCTCTTGAAAATGTGTTAGCCAAACAGTGGGGAGAAATCAAAATGTAAGAAAAGAATGAGAAAATGTACATGTAACAGCTCTAACACATTTTACTACTTGCATCTGCTCTTTTCTGAAACTCTGGTCATCATTACACATAGCATGCATTGATATATAATTTGAAAATCTCTTAAAGACTAACATATTTCATGTATGTTTGTTCATGTTATATTTTTTAAATTTATTTATTTATGTATTTATTCTTGAGAGAAATCTGGCTTTTTTCCTTTTGGAACTACTTCTGCATTTCTGTTTCAGCTTTTACTAGTAATGACTATGTTATTCCCATATCTTTCTAGGGTGTTCTTGTTTTTTTCTATGATTTCCAAAGCATTTAATTGCCCCTCCTTAAATGGTTTCAACTTCCAATTTTTCAATCTGTTTATTAGAAGATGAAACTTGAATTTATGTTGTCTTTCTTCGTGGAGAATTTTCTAATTCAAATGTGGCAGTGAATAGGTTCAGAAATGAGGGGAAATTGGAAGTTTATAAATTGATAAGGTAAGGACAAGCTTTCAAAATTTTGTGGGGGTATGGGACAGAAATTGGAGTTCAGAGCCTTCCAAGTGGAGATACCTAATTAACAACCCAAATGTCCTATTGATATTCCAAGGGGCTATTTTGCAGGAGAGAACCAGAA
Source organism: Tamias sibiricus (assembly GCA_025594165.1). Classification (NCBI taxonomy): domain Eukaryota; kingdom Metazoa; phylum Chordata; class Mammalia; order Rodentia; family Sciuridae; genus Tamias; species Tamias sibiricus. The sequence goes on along the minus strand of CM046667.1, from coordinate 51,260,666 downwards.
ATCACCCAACTTCAGCAAGGACTAAAGTTCATCTTCCAATAATAAGATAAACCCCACTTAATGACACCAGTCTTCCATTACTATACCTGACTGAGAGAAACAAAATTTTTTTAAGAGAATGGGAACATCATACAGTCTCAAAGTATGTGCATACATTTTACACATATTATTCTGTGCTAAAAAAATAAATAAATAAATAAATAACCAGAGGGAAAGACAAAACATAAGCAAAAATTCTGATTAAATAATGACAATTGAGGGGCTGGAGTTGTAGCTCAGCAGTAGAGCACTCGCCTTGCACATGTGAGGCCCTGGGTTCGATCCTCAGCACCACATAAAAATAAATAAATAAAATAAAAGTATTGTGTTCAACTACAACTAAAAATAAATATAAAAAATAATAAATAAATAATGACAATTGAAGGTGATCCACAGTATATCAGATACCAGAGATAAGAATGGCATAAATTACATGGAATAACATTTCAAGAAACTTAGTGACAATATAGAAAAAATTAACAGAAAACTGAAACCTTAAAAAAGTAGATACTCTAGAACTGAAATATACAATTAGCAATTACAAGAATTCAGTAAATGGATTTAATAACACATTAGACAACAAATGTGAAAATTCATGGCCTGGAAGAAAAATCAAAGAAAATCCTAAGAAAAATATGATAGATAACCAAAATAAGTGTAGGAGACATCTGGGACATGGGAAATGTTTAATTAATGTGTAGTTGTTGTTCCAGGAGAATAGAAGACAAAGACAATACTGTATATAGCTATGACAGAAATTTCTAATGCTGGAAAATACTAATGACACAGATTCAGAAAGTAACACAAACCATAAGAAAGATAAATATAAAGAAAACAATACTCAATCACATATTAAGAATGTTGAAAACCAAACACACCTTAATGTGTGTGTGTGTTTGTGTATAATTTTAGCAGAGAAATATTTTTACTGCCCTACACCTCCTGTGTTCCACTGATTCCATCCTCCTTTACTTCCAACAAATATCTGGGAACCACTGATAGATATATATTTTAACTGTCTATAATTTTGCCTTTCCACAATATTGTAGATTTGGAATTATACAGTATGCAGGCTTTTAGATGGGCTTCTTTCACATAGCACTATGGATTGTTCATGGCTTGACAGCTCATTCTCTCATATAACACTGAATGGTTTACCACAGATCATTGATTCATTCTCCTACTACTGAAGGACATTTTGGTTGTTTTCAAGTTTTGGTAATCATGAACAAAGTTGCTATAAGCATTGTTGTGCAAGCCTTTGGGTGGACATAAATTTTCAATTCATATGGGTAAATACCAAGGATCATGGTTGATGGATCATATAGTATGTTAGTATTTTAGTTTGCAATAAATATTCAGGCTGTATTCCAAAGTGGCTGTCCCATGTTGCATTCTCACCAGCAATGACTGAGAGTTCCTGTAACTCCACACTTTTGCCAATATTTGGTTGTATCAAGGTCTTGTTTTTTCCATTTTAATAATTATGTGGTGATTTTTTTCTTGTAATTTGTAATACTCTAAGGAAATATAATATTGAGAATGCTCTCATGGTTATTTTACATTTGTTTATCTTTTTCAATGAGGTAACTTTCTGAATATTTATTCCACTTTTTGTATTATGATATGTTTGTATTGTTGAGTTTCAACAGGTTTTTGCCTATTTTGGATACATGTGTTTAGCAAATATTTTTATCCCACTATGTGGCCTGATTTTCATTCTGTTAACAATGTCTTTCACTGAAAAAAAATTTGTTTTAAAGAATTCTAATGTGTCATTTTTTTTTCTTGAATTATGCTTAAATCCATAGACTGCCAAGGACAAATTCCCCTGTATTTTCTCCAATGTTACCATTTAGAGTTTCATTATTCTGCATCTTACATTTAGATCTGTTGCACATTTTGAATTAATATTTTAACAGGTAAGGGGCACATATAGATTTTTCCCATGTAGATATCCAATTGTTTCAGCAATGTATGTTTGAAAAGGCCATTCTTTTTTTAATGTTTATGTTAGTGCATTATTATTACACATAATAGTGGGGTTGATATTTGGAAAGGCCATTCTTTATCCATTGAATTTCATTGCTCTCTTATCAAAGACAAATTAACTGTGTTTATGTAAACCTAATTTTGAATTCTATTATCTTCTATGGCTCTACTTGTGTATTAATTTGCCAATACCACAAAACATTGATTGTTGTTGCTATTATTGTAAATCTTGAAGTTGGATGATATCAGTTCTTCAACTTCATTTGTTCCCTTCAAAACTGTGGTGGCTGTTCTGGGTTTGTGTTTTTCTTTTGTTTTGTTTTGACCTTTTCATATAAACTTTTAGGAATTTTTTTTTTTTTTTTTTTTTTTTTTTTTTTTTTGTGGTACCCGGGGATTGAACTCAGGGGCACTCGACCACTGGGCCACATCCCCAGCCCTTTTTTGTGTTTTTTATTAGAGACAGGGTCTCCCTGAGTTGCTAAGTGCCTCGCCATTGCTGAGGCTGTCTTTGAACTCGTGATCCTCCTGCCTCAGCCTCGCAAAGTGCTGGGATTACAGGCGTGCGCCACCGCGCCCGGCAGGAATATTTTTTGATATGCACAAAATAACTTGCCAGTCTCTTGATTAGAAATACATGAAATCTATATAGATTAGGTTGGGAAGAACTGAAATATTGAAAATATTGTCCTCTGTGTACATGAACATATTTCTATTGATTTAGATCTTTAATATTTCATCAGATTTTTAAGTTTGCCTCAGGTAGCTCTTACACATATTACTTGGATATGTTCTTTTATGTGTGTGTTAATATAAATGATACTGTGGCCGGGCGCGGTGGTGCATGCCTGTAATCCCAGCACTTGGGAGGCTGAGGCAGGAGGATCATGAGTTCAAAGCCAGCCTCTGCAATGGCGAGGCACTTAGCAACTCAGTGAGACCCTGTCTCTAATAAAATACAAAAAGGGCTGGGGATATGGCCCAGTGGTCGAGTGCCCCTGAGTTCAGTCTCCAGTACAAAAAAAAAAAAAAAAAAAAAATATATATATATATATATATACATGATACTGTGTTTTTAATTTCAAATTCTAACTCTTTGTTGCTGGCTTGCAAGAAAGCAAATGATTTCTTACATTAACACTGTATCTTGAATATTTATTGTAATCACTTTTTAGATTATACTTTTTGGACCCAGGAGTATTTTGTTGATTCTTTCGGATTTTGCATATAGACAATCATGCCAACTCTGGGAAAAAAAACAAACAAACAAACAAACAAACAAAAAACCAACCTTTCCCCCCCTTCTTAATGTCTATAGTTTTCTTTTTCATTTCTGGTCTTATTACATTTCCTACGACTTCTAATAAATGTTGAATTGTGAATGGCGAGAATGAAGTTTCTTACCTTGTTCGTGAACTTTGTGTGAAAAATATATAGTTTCTCACCATTAAATATTTGTTGGTGAGGGTTTCTTAGCACTTGAAGGGGGAAAGTAACCCTGTTAGATAATTCAACAAGAGGATATATTTTATCTGTATAAGAACAAAGACAAAAATTATAATTTACTTCAGGAACTAAATAGGAAGAAAGGAGTATAATGAAATAGTTTAAGTGTTGAGGAAAAAGCACCCTACCTCATAAAATGCTGTATTCCTTCTAGGAGCGGCATCATACAACTGTAATCCCAGCAACACAGGAGACTGAGGCAACAGGTTCCCAACTTCAAGGCCAGCCTCAACAATTTAGGAAGGCCCTAAGAAACTTAGTGAGAGTTATCTCAAAATAAAAAATAAAAAAGTGCTGATTATGTAGCTCAGTGCTAAAGCACCCATGGGTTCAATCTCCACTACAAAAAAAAAAAAAAAAAAAAAAAAAAAAAAAAAAAAAAAAATCTGTACCCTGAGAAATTATCCTTCAACAGTGAACAAAAAAAAAAAAAAAATAAATAAAGACTTTTTCAGACAAAATAATTGATATAATTTGTTATCAGTAGACTTGGTTTGCAAGAAATATTGAAAGGATTTCTTCAAAGAGAAAAAAATCATATAAATATCTTTTATCTACATAATGATAGAAAGAGCATTAGAAAAAAAATAAGTGATGATAAAATAAAAATATTTAATTTCCATATTCTTAATGGAATAACTTAACTGTTCAAAATTACCATAGAAATAATGTATTCAATAACTATCATACAACTATATGTATGCATATGTATAATTTAATGAATGACAGCAATCAGGAACACTTTGTTATTATAAAGTGCTTCGTACTGCTGTGAAGCATTGCAGAATAATTTGTAAGTGGACATGAACCATTTGTAAATGAGTATTGACAATTCTAGGGAAAACACTAAACACAGAAATAAAGGAAGTATAACCAATATGCTAAGAAAGGAGAGAAAATCAAATGATATAAAATGCTCAATTAAGACCACAAAAGGCAGAAAACTGTGTAAGACAAAAATAAGAATGAAGAACAAGGGTAACAATTGGAAAACAGGAATAAATATAGCAGATAATGATCTAACTATATCAATAATCATGTTAAATGTCTGTGGTATGTGAATACCAATTAAAAGACAGATTTCCAAAGTGGATCAAATGTAAAACCCAATTGCATATTATCTACAAGAAACTCACTTTAAATATAAGTACACATATAAATTAGGACTAAAGAGATGGAGTTAGTCACACCACATTAACAATAATCAAAAGAAAGCTGTAGCTATACTAATTTTGAAAGAGCATACTTTAGAGCAAGAAAATTTATGAAAGATAAAGAAAGATAACACATAATGATAAGGGAAAAATCTACAAGAAGATATATCAATCCTTAATTTCTCAGTGCCTATTATGGTTCAGATATTAGGTGTCCCCCCAAAACTCATGTGTGAGACAATGCAAGAAGGTTTAGAGGTGACATTATTATATTATGAGAGCTTTAACCTAATTAGTGGATTAATCTACAGATATGGATTAACCAAGTAGTAACTGCAGGCAGGTAGAGTGTGGCTGAAGGAGGTGGCTCTTTGGGGGCATGCCTTTGGGATATATATTTTGTCCAAGAAGCTGGGTAAAACGCAGCATAACAGAGCATCAAAATATATTACATGGAAGATATTTCTCTTCCTATTTCTGGAATTCTCCTGTTTTGTTTCACTACTAAAACTTTGTACACACTGATCATTCTAAATCATTACCCTAATCAAGTTATTTCCTTTTAAAATTGTTAATGGCTCTTCCTTAACCTAGAGATCTAAGAACAGTGCTTCAACCTGAATTTCAGGCCATTGCTCAGTATGACAATTCATTCCACTTTACTCATTTATTTATTCCTGGGTTACTGTATACAAACTAAGACATGTACTTTTCTGGCTTCGAAAGGTTTTGTTCCTATTTTTTTTTATACTGGTGCTGCTACACCTGTCTATTCCAGACAACTAAAATTCTAGCCTTTCCTTTGAACAACATTCAAAATGCCTTGTCTTAAATACCATGTCATTTTTATGAATCTTTTTGTTTACTCACAATTATTTCTGTACACTGAAGATTTTTTACACTTTAAAAAAAATTTGTAACATATAATATTCTGCCTTACATTGCAGCTCTTTATGAACTTTTATACTACCTACACTCCTGGATTGTAAGATCTTTGAGGACATGGTTCAATCCTTTATGTGTGTTCTGTACCATATAGCACAGAATCTCACACATAGATGGTGATAAAATAAGTTGGCTCAATATCATTGTTTTCAAATTTATGTCAGTGAAAGAAAAACTAATCCTCTTGCATGAAGATTTCCTGAGCATTCAGGTCCTTTTTTATTTCTCTCTAGTCTGAAATTCTATAGTACTCAATCTCTGCACCAGTTGTTTTAGCAGTTAATTACTTATTTAATGGTGCCATGTGTCATTCTCAGTAGTTTAAAAGTTGCTTGAGGGCTGGGGCAGTTCTCATTATCTCTTTTGTGTTCTTTACAGTGCCTTGAATACATAAGTGATCCAATGAATACTTGTTGAATTAGATTGAACATAGTAGTCTTTCATCCTTATTCCAAAATGCCACACATTTGGCATGCAAATGAAGCATCAATAAATTAGAGGACAATTGTGAAAATATAATGAAAGTTGCACATAAAATTCAGCTACTGGAGAGAAATATTGCTCTGCACTCATCCACATCATTTGGCAACCACACTCCAGCTTCATTTATACTAAAATTATCCATTATAAGGCAACAGTTTGATGTACAACTGTGATTTTGAATAACCATCCCTTTATTCATCATTTAAATCTTTATTTCAAAAAGATTTTTCTCTATTGCTCATTTCTTTATACTTCAGAAAATGTATGCATTGTACCTGCTGTCTTTCTTCACCGTCATTTTGTGACAGGATTCCAATCACAGTGAAATATTCCCAAAATCACAACTATATTTAGGTGAAAGTTAAGTATAAATATGCCTTCCTTCATGTTTTCTCTTATTTCCCAGTATGAGAAATACATCATTGAAATAATAATGAGGATAATTATAATGAGGATGTAATTCTTCCTCTTTAAGCCTTCCTTAATCATTTATAGGTCTTAACAATTGTATATAATATGTGACTTTACAAGTCAGGCCCGTGCTATGCATTTTCTTGAAAGTTTGTAATTATTGAAAGCATTAGAATTAAAAGAATTCTATAATTGTGTTATAGAAAACATATCAAGCAAGACACATTTTTATAATATTAACTAGTAAAACCAGTGAATATGGTATAAATTCCAGAAACTAACAATGGTTCTTTGAAATCAGTGGCAATTATTAAATTTTTATATTGTATTAATTATGCCTTTTATTTACTAATGACTTCTTAATTTGATATGCCCTGGGTGATAAATTTCTGTCCTTAATCATCATATAAATGCCAAACAATATATATGATAAAATCATATAAATGCCAAACAATATATATGATAACTACATTAACCACATGTATTTTGAATTACATGTAAAATTTATAAATCAAATTGGTATTTTTTTCAAAGGGTCAGAGTGCTCAGAAGCATTTTTTACCAATTAAAATTAATCAGTGTGGGGTTGGGGTTGTGGCTTAGTGGTAGAGTGCTTGCCTGATGCATGTGAGGCAAAGTTGATTTCTAACCACCATATAAAAATAAATAAATAAAATAAAGGCATTGTGTCCACCTAGAACTAAAAAAAAATCCATGTACTAAATTCCTTAATTCATATACAAATACACACAAACACATATGCTCATAGAAAAACATCTTTCAAGTATTTTTTTAAAGATTACAAAAAATAAAAGCAGGAGGGAAATTTGCCAAAAGAAATTGAAAATACTATCTTCAAGTTTAAGAGAGCAGAGTACAAAGAGTGTAAAATTAATTGTATTATTTTTCAGTGATTACCAGGATGTAGAAGTATAAATACTTCATAAAAAATTGGCGTCATTTTCATTATCATTTTAATGTGCTTTCAGACATATGCTATATTTTTGCTGTATCACTAATGGTGTTCTTTCAGGCCTGCCTTCACACCCAGTGCCTTTAAACTGCCTTTATAATGTTCTTTTATAACAATTTCTATTTAAATGCAAAGACCTATAGGGCTAGACATTACTGGCTTTTTCTTTTTATGTGCATTTGTAAAATACAATTCAACTTAGTATTTCCTCCATTTACTGACTTTGTGATGAAAATAAAATGCTCCAAAATATTTTGTAAATAATATTATTTTTTGTACTTATTGCAAAATATCAGGCTGCAAAATTAACATAGAACTAAAAATTTTACAATTATTGGAACTTTTTAAAGATTATTGCTCACTTACTGTCTCTTAATCTTCTAAGCAAAGCCTCTATTTCATTGTGATGTCTAAAATATATCTCCTCAGTGAATATATACTATGCATATTGCTTTAAATGCTATTCTCTTTATAGCTGTGAGCATCGATAAGATTATGCTATGGTTTGTAATATGAAACTAAAATATACACTGTGAAAATTCTTACTTGCTGGTAACTTATAATGAGCTGCCAAAGTGGACCAAAATTCTAATGAAATTTTCAAAGTAAAAATACAAGTTCTTCCCTACTTTGATGATTTGCAATTTGAAATATTTTATTCTTCCCTTTCCCTTCTGTTTGGGGTTCTACAAGGCACTGTCCCATTGTAATTTTTGTGCTATTTCTTATTATCCACTTATATCTATTTATTTAAAACTCTATATTCTTTCTAAATTTGTATTTCCTGTTCAATTGCTAGCCTATTACAGGTCTCCTTTATTTTATAGAATAGAGAAGTAGAAAGAAACAATCCATGAAGAAAATGGTGAGAAGCAGAAAAGATGGCAAAATCAGGGGAGAGTCATAGAATGCTTGAAGGGGAACATTTAGAAATTTCCATTCTAGGTAAAATGGAGTAAACTCATTCTGCAAAAGGCCGTAAACAGCTGTGTGCAAGTTACTATTCAAAGCAGCGAAGCTGTGGAAAAAACTCAAAAGACAAAATAGAAAAGAAAAGATTAATTTAATTCTCCCAGGCCAGATCCCACTACCACCCGGTCGGGCAGGAGAGAGAGTGGCTACTGTTGGTTGTTTTCTCTGGTAAAACGTTTTTTCTATCTCGCATCAAGTCCCGTGAGATTTTAAGGCAAGCGAGATCCGGAAGGCATTTCCGATGTAAACAAACGGTCTCCACCGACTCTCTAATCAGGGCTTCTGCAAACTCATTCCATTGCATTTTTCTTACTGGATACTTCAGTAAAACCTGTATAGAATACATATTTGAGCTTTATTTTTTCAAAATTTAAACTTATTTGCTTACTTAGTTGACAGTAATTGTATACATTCAGAGATTACAATGTGATATTTTGATGTTTTTTATACTTTGTAGAAAGATTATATCAAGCTACAAACATATCCATTACTTACCTCCTTGTCATTTTTTGTGGCAAGATTTAAAAAAGGTTCTTTAAGGCACATCATAATCAAACTTCCTAACATAGAAAATAAGAAAAGAATATTTAAATGCACAAGAGAAAAATGACAGGTGACATTTACAGGCAAACCGATAAGATTCACTTCTGATCATTCAACTCAGACCCTAAAATCAAGAAGGGCCTAGAAGGTGATATTCCAAGCTATAAAAGAAAACAATTATCAGTCATAGTTGCTATATTCAGTAAAATATCTTCAGAATTGATGAGAAAATAAAACCTGAAAATCAAAAATCCAAAATGATCCAAAATCTGAAACTTGAGTGCCAACATGGTGTCATAAGTGTAAAATGCCACACCTGACCTCAAGTAACAGGTCACAGTCAAAATGCAAATGTATTTAAAATATTGTATACATTCACCTACAAGCTATGTGTATAAGTTCCATACAAATCTCAGATGAATGCCATGTTTAAACTTGGGTACCATCCCAAAGATATCATTATAAATATGTAAATATTCCAAAATCTAAAAGTTTCAGAAATCAAAAGTATTTCTGGTTCCCCAAATTTTGCATAAAGTATACTCAACAGATTAAGAAACAAAATAATCAAAAGGAAATCTGACAGTTTAATGATTAAGCACTAGTCCCAAATAACCCAAGACTGAAAGAAGACAAAACACAATATAGAACATAGTATGAGCCAAATGATACTGGGAAAGAGATTGAAAACATAAAATACAAGTACAATAGTGTACAACAACAACAACAAAATCTTTGAAATACACACACTAAAAAAGCTTAAAAAATGAAAATGTGATTTTCGTTTTATAAATTGTAAGCTGGGAAAATAAGATAGAAATAATTTAAATATGAGCAAAAACTAATAAAATAGAAAACAATATAGAAGAGAGAAAAATCAATGAAACAACATTTGTTCCTAGAAAATTTGTGATAAAAAAAAAAAAAAACAACTTGGGATAACTAAAAAATAATGAGAGAAAGAGCAAAGTTTCAATATCAGGAATAAAAAATGAGGAAATATGACATGTCAAATAGATGTTAACAACATAAAACATAAATATATTCATGGCATTTATTTTGAAAAGTTGAATAAAGAAAAAAGAAATAATAGGAAATATAAATTATACAGTATGTGTAATCAACCTTCATATTTAGAAACTCTGGGCTCAGATGACATGCTTCTGTAATTGTTCAATTAGTTAAGAAAGAAAAACTTAAACCTTAAAGGAATTATTTTAAAAATAGAGAAAGGAAAAATACTTCCCAATCCACTTAATGATGCTAGTTAGCAGAACCCAAATTTGACAGATACATTTTAATAAATAGAAAATCTACTTCAATATTTTCTGTGAAATAGAAGAAAAGTCCTAAACAAAATATCATCATAAGACAATGTTATATGAAAAGGAAAAAAAAAATTACTAGTCTGTGTTTAGTAAAATAACACATGGTTAGTTTAATATTTGAATATCTGATGATAAAATTAATTATATTTTATTTTTTCTTCTACCTTTCAATGTTGGGACATGAAAAGTATACTCAACGGAATCAAGAAACAATATTCATCCCATTTTTAAAAATACAATTCAACTATAACAGTGTACAGGAGAAAATAGCCTGAAATTTACATTCTCATATTTTCTGTACGTCTTCACAATACAAATTTTTATAGGATAGTTTGCATTAAATTAATGTAGTCTAGCTTCCACTCTGCTATTTTTAACTTGCTTTTTTCAAATTCAACAATTTTCTGAAGATAAAACCTCAAAAATAATCATCATTGCTTATTTCTTAAAATTTCAAAAATATTTGACTATTCAGACCAATTATTTTTTAAAAGTGTTTCAGTTGCTACAAGTGTAAAAAACTGCTAGTTTGAGCTGGGCGCTGAGGCGCACGCCTGTAATCCCAGCACTTTGGGAGGCTGAGGCAGGAGGATCGCGAGTTCAAAGCCAGCCTCAGCAATGGTGAGGCACTTAGCAACTCAGTGAGACCCTGTCTCTGTCTCTAAATAAAATATAAAAAAGGGCTGGGGATGTGGTCCAGTGGTTAAGGGCCCCTGAATTCAATCCCCAGTAAAAAAAAAAAAAAAAAAAAAAAAAAATTCTAATTGTTCTCATTTATTTTCTTTCAAGAAATATAAAATCAACCATCCACCCTATGTTTTGACATGACAAGAACTAGCTAATCCCCTTGAAGCAGTCATAAATTTTAATGATTATATGGTGAGTTAATTATATAATTAACACAACATTCTTCTCACATTAATTAAAAATAAAATTCTTCTTCTTACATTTTTCATTTTTTCTTTTCCCTTCTTTCAAGAACATTGATATGGTTGTCATTGCTGACTATTGCTGGTGAGAGTGGTCAATGGAGGAATGGGGAGGAGGCAAAGAAACAGCATAGAATAGCCTAATTTTTTTCATGGCACTGTGAAACCAAGCAACACATTGAATCTGGATAGCCCATGCAATGCTGGGCTATTACATACAGAAAAATTAAACTTCATCTGGTTCAATATACTATATTTTTGGTTCTTTCTGTTATACCAGATTAACAGATCCTAATTTATAGAAAAAACAAAACATTGCAATAATGATATTTAGTTATAATTTTACAAGTAATTGAATGTTTCCAGATTTGGCAAAAAGCCTTAGCAATAGCAGCATATAGGTAGACTGTTTAAAGTATTTATCCCCTGTGCCATGCTTGGTATTTTTTTCCTATATTTATATTCTTATGATCCAAAAATGACTGAAGCATCTGTAATTATCATCTTATGAAAAAATAAATTTCAATTAAATGAAAAGGGAGTATAATTTTCCCTAAATGTCCAGTATCCCTTAAGTGGATTAACAATAGAATGTATGAATTTAAAAAGCACTCACTAAAGAATAATGGGGTTATTTTGGTTTATTTGTGTCAACCATGTTTTCTCTAAAGCTGGGAAAATGACAGTATATTGCTAATTTAATGAATTAGATTTTTATAAACTAGGGAAGATGGGAGGCTGATGAACCTTTAGGAAAATCAACAACAATACATGTAAATTTGTTTGCAAATTCAGTATCTTTTGTGTAGCTTTCACTAATGTATATGTATTTAAAATTTTCTTATACCATTTTCTCAATGCATTTATACCCTCTTAGAGTGAGAAATTTCTACAGGCTATCTAGTTACCAAATTTAGCTTGAAGGAAATGATGTTTGATATATTCACTTATTAAGAAATGGATAATAATTAAGATATAGCACCTAAACAAAAATAAATTACCCACTCACAAAGTATTCATTTATTCATTACACAATGATGGAGAAGGAACAGAACAAGTTTATTTGAATAGGGGGTACAGAGAAGAAGTCCACAGTAATTTTTGGTTCATAATATGAATCATAATTTATTAGAAAAGATTTGTGTTGATTCTCTGTCATGTGGTAAGCTCTTTGGATAGCTTATCTATTACTTCTATATTTTAGGGATGTATCTTTCTCAGCTATTGTCTTCCTTGTCCACAATTAATATGGGTATTGGGGGAAAGGCTCTTTTCAGATATTAAAGCCTACTTGCTATGTTGAGAGTTATGATTCCCGGGTTGTGTCCTCATGCACTGAACACTTAGTCTGTTGGTTTCTGTTCTTGAGCTGGGTGCTGTGGTGCATGCTTGTAATCCCAAAGGTTCCAGAGGCTGAGGCAGGGGGATTGTGAGTTCAAAACAAGCCTCAGCAATTTAGAGAGGCCATAAGCAATTCAGTAAGACCCTGTCTCTAAAAGTACTAAAAAAAGGGCTAGGGATGTGGCTCAGTTGTTGACTGGCCCAGGGTTCAATCCTTGGTACATACACACACACACACACACACACACACACACACACACAATTCTGTTCTTTATTGTGGTAAATTTTCCTAAATTTTTGAGCTCTGGTCTCTCTCTCTCTCTCTCTCTCTCTCTCTCTCTCTCTCTCTCTCTCTCATTTTTTAATCTTCCATGTTTTAGCAACCACAGTGTTATGATTTGGATGTGAGGTGTCCCCCAAAAGCTCACATGTGAGACAATGCAAGGTTTGGAGGAGAAGTGACTGGGTTATAGCCTTAATCTAATTAGAGAATTAATCCCTGATGAGTTTATCTGAGTGGTAACTGGAGTCAGGTGGGGTGTGGTTGGAGGAAATGGTTCATTGGGGGTGTGGCTATGGGGTATATAGTTTGTGTCTGGAGAGTGGAGTGTCTCTCCAGACTGTGTGTCTGCTGTCTGATCAGCATGTGAGCTGCTTTCTTCACTCTCTGCCACACTCTGACATGATATCCTGCCTCACCTTGAGCCCCAAGGAATGGAGCTAGCTGTTTATGGATTGAGACTTTGGAATCCATGAGCCCCCAAATAAACTTTTCCTCCTCTGAAATTATTATTCTTGAGTCTGAAAAGGCTGACTAAAAGACACAGCTAAAAATCTTGTTAGAGTGTTATCTGTAAGCCCTTTAGACTTTACATTTTAGACTGTATTTTTTTTTCACTAGTCCTTATAAAGATTTCTCTCATTTAATGGATCTTCCTGGATATGTAGGCATATCCATGAATTTTTGTTTATTAAACTTGTGCTCTATAACCTTCCTATAGCTGCTATCTTCCCATTCCATGTGTTTTTAATTTCATTCCTTGCCTTATTGCACAGTAATTTTTGGTTCATAATATGAATCATAATTTATTAGAAAAGATTTTTATTGATTCTCTGTCATGTGGTAAGCTCACATCCTAACCATAACACTGTGGTTACTAAAACATGGAAGATCAAAAAATAAGAGAGAGAGAGAGAGAGTTATAGTTAAGTATAACTTCCAGTATCATGTTGAATAGTATTTGAGATGGATATCATTGCTTTGTTTCCAATAATAATGGAGAAAAATATCTAGTTTTTCATCATTAAAATTCTCTACATTATTACTTACAATATATCTACATTAACACTTCCACATTTTATTTTGTAGATTTCTCTAAGAAATTGATGCAGTGGCCCTGTACTGAGATTTTTGAAAGCTCTTTTAAAATTATTGTTGGATTTTGGTCAAGTGTTGTTTCTGCATCTATGGTGTGATCATGTGAACTCTTTTTACCCTTTTGCTGCAAAAGATGCATTTTGTTAATTAATTTTTGACTGTTGAACCAAGTTAACATATCTGGAATAAAGACTTCTTGATGTATAATTATATTATACGTTGTTGGAATTGAATCATTGGTATTATTTTGTGAAATGTATCTATATTCATTAGAGATATTCATCTGTAGTTTTCCCTTCTTATAATGTGTTTATGGCAAATATTGTAGATAACTAGAATGATTTCTTCCTTAAAAATTTGATAGGATTCAAAATTGAACCCGTCTGGACTTGTTGCTTTCTTTTTTTAAAAAAAAGTTATGAATTATTAATTCAATTTCTTTGATAGATATAGTCTTATTCAGGCTATAAATTTTTCTTGTTGCAAAACATGGTGTTCATGTTTTTCTAGAAACTGATCCATTTCATCTAATGTCGGGTTTTAAAGTTGCCAGGGTTTTTAACTCCCCCTGACCCGGGGTAAGCCTCCTTTGGCCGGCAGAGAAGGCTGGGGGAGCATGCCCCAGCGGTAAGGCGAAATTGGGAATGGCAGGAGTCGACTGGTAACCCACACCCACCTTCAGAAGACACTCAGAGCTACCAGGGAGTCTGGTCAAGGCACGAGCTCATTTATTGAGGAAGTTGGACAGCTTTTATAGAAGATATGGGCCAATCAGCAAAAAGATCATAGGGACACATAGGGAGCATGAGCAAATCACATTGGCAAATCCATTAGCCTATCCTAGTGGCAGTCTGACCTCTGTCATAAGTCAGGGGAACACCCCTTGGCTAGGCCAAGTTCCCGTATCAAGAAGTGGGAGAAAGCCAGAGAGTTTCTATCTACTGGCATGTTGTTAACGTCCCCAATAATCTAACTTATCAAATATGTAAACATAGAGTTGTTTACTGTATCCTTGTATTGTTCTTTTAATGAATATGAAATCAGTAATGATATACTCTCTTCTGTTTTTTTTTTTTTTTTTTTTTTTTTCCCTTTGGGTGGCTCATATAGAATATTATCGGTGTTAGTTATCTTCTCAAACAATCTGATTTGGGGTTACTTAATTTTATCTCCTGATTTTCTATTTATAATATCATTGGTATCGGTTCTCATTTCTGATTTTACTTTTTCCTTTTCTTCTTCTTATTTTATATTTATATCATTTTTTTTTTGTTTCTTAAAGTGGGAACTTAGATGATTAAATTCAGATATTTTTCCTCTTCTAATATATACATTCAATGTTATAAATTCTATCAGATTTTTGTTATTCTTTGTAAAATTTTTAAATTTGTTCTAATTAGTTATACATAACAGTAGAATGATTTTTGATACATGTACACAAATGGAGCACAACTTCCCATTCCTCTGGCTGTACATGGTACAGAGTCACACCAGTGTGTAATCATAAATATATGTAGGATATTAATGTATATTGGGTAATGATGTGTCTTATTTTACTGACTTTCCATCCCTGCAGCCCCACCCCTACCCTCACTCCCTTCTGCACAAGCCAAAGTTTTTTCATTCTTCCCTACCTGCCTCCCACACAATATGCATCAGATTCCACTTATCAGAGAAAACATTCATCCTTTGTATTTTTGGGATTGGGTTATTTCATTTAGCATGATATTCTCTAATTCCATCCATTTACCTGCAAATGCCATAATTTCATTCTTCTTTAAGACCGAGTAACATTCCATTGTGTATATGTATCACATTTTCTTTATCCATTCATCTGTTGAAGGGCATATAGGCTGGTTCCATAGTTTAGCTCTTGTGAATTAAACTGTTATAAACATTGATGTGGTGCATCACTGCAGTATGCTGAATTTACATCCTTTGTGTATAAACTGAGGAGTAGGATATCTGGGTAAAATGGTGGTTCCATTCCAAGTTTTCTGATTTACACAGTGGTTGTACCAATTTGCAGTCCCACCAGCAATGTATGACTGTACCTTTCCCCCTACATCCTCGCCAACACTTATTATTGCTTCTATTTTTGATAATTGTCATTCTGACTGGATGAGATGAAATCTTAGAGTAGTTTTGATTTGCATTTCTCTAATTGTTAGAGATATTGAACACTTTTTCATATGTTTGTTGATCAATTGTATTTTTATTCTGTGAAATGTCTGTTCAGTTCCTTAGCTCTAACATTATATCTCAAAGCCCCAGAAAAAGAACAAACCAACACCATGAGCAGTAAGTAAAAGACAGGAAATAATTAAAATCAGAGCTGAAATCAATGAAATTGAAACAAAAAACAACAATTGAAAAAATTGACAAGATGAAAAGGTGGTTCTTTGAAAAAAATAAAATTGATAAACCTTTATCTACCCTAATGAAGAGAGAGAAATTACTAAAATTCATGATGAAAAAGCAAAGATCATAATGGACACTACTGAAATACAGAAGATAATTAGAATCTATTTTGAAAATTTATACTCCAATAAAATGGATAATATCAAAGACATCTACAAATTTCTAGAGATCAGGAGAACGTATAGAATTTAAACAGATCAATATCAAGCAATGAAATAGAAGATGCTATGAAAAGCAAGAAAAGCCTAGGACAGATAGATTCTCATTTAAGTTCTACAACACTTTCAAATTAACACCAATACTCCTCAAATTATTCCATGAAACACAAAAGGAAGGAATCCTTCCAAACTCGTTCTATGAAGCTAGTGTCACCTTGATACCAAAATCAGACAAAGACACATCAAGGAAAGAAAACTTCAGTCTAATATCCCTAATGAACATAGATGCAAAAATTATCAATAAAATTCTTGCAAATTGCATACATGTTAAAAAATAGTGCACCATGATCAAGTGTGGTTCATTCCAGGGATGCAAGTTTGCTTCAACATATGGAAATCAATGAACATAATTCATCACATCAACAGACTTAGAGAAAAGAATCATATGGTTATCTTAATAGATTCAGAAAAAGTACTTGACAAAATCCAGCATTCACTCATGTTCAAAACACTAGAAAAACTAGGGATAGTAGGAACATATCTCAACATAGTAAAAGCTATCTATGCTAAGCCCAAGGCCAATGTCATTGTAAATGAATAAAAATTGAAAGCATTCCCTCTAAAAACTGGAATAAGACAGTGATTCTGTTTCACCACTTCTATTTAACATAGTCCTTAATACTCTAGCCAGATCACTTAGACAGATGAAACAAATAAAGGAATAAGAATAGGAAAAGAAGATTATAAACTATCACTATTTGCTGGTGACATGATTCTATATATAGAAGATCCAAAAAATTCCACCAGAAAACTTATAGAAGTAATAAATGAATTCAGCAAAGTAGCAGGATATAAAATCAATACCTATAAATCAAATGCATTCCTATACATAAGTGATGAATCCACTGAAAGAGAAACTAGGAAAACTATTCCATTCATAATAGCCTTTAAAAATACTTGGGAATCAATCTAACAAAAGAGGTGAAAGACCTGTACAATGAAAACTACAGAACACAGAGAAAGAATTTGAAGAACACCTTAGAAGGTAGAAAGACCTATCGGTTTTTGCCTCTAACATTTCCCCTTAATACATGCTAGCTCTTCAAAAAAACTTGGAAAGTACTATTTTCATTTTCATTTATTTCAAAATGTATTAAAATTTTATCTTGGGGCTTGTTTTAAACTCACATGCTATTTAGAAGTGTTTTGTTTAATCTCCAATTACTTTGGGGATTTCCAATTGTATTTCTGTTACTTTTTAGTTGAATTCCACTGTGATCTGCTATATTTTGGATCTAGAATTTCCCAAAAGACCCCTGTGTTGTAAGCTTGTTGACCTACTTGGTATTACTGGGAGATAGTAGAAACTTTAATTAGACAAGGTATAGTTGGAGTTCTTCAGGCATTTTGGGGTATGCCCTTGAAGGAAATTGTGGAATCTTGGTCTCTTTCTCTTCCTGTCTCTTTAGTTTTCTGGCCACTGGTGAGCAGTTTTTGTTTTATCAAACATTTCCATTATGATGTGCTACCTCATTACATGCCTAAATCAACAGGGCCAATAGGTCATAGCCTAAAACCTCCAGAACAATGAGCCAAAATAAAGCTTTGCTTTTCATAACAATCTATCTAAGGTATTTGTTACAGTAAAAGAAAGCTAAAACTAGTCAGAGATCATGGATTTCATCATTTCTGTTTTTAAATAATTTGTTATGATGTGTTTTATGTTACAGAATATGATCTATTTTTATGAATGTTACATGTGAGTATGAGAAGACTCTGTATTCTGCTGTTGTTACATGAAATGTTCTATAAATATCAATTAGAACCTGTTGATTGATGGTGCTGTTCAGTTCAACTGTATCTTTACTGATTTTCTGTCTGCTGGATATGTCAATTACAGATAGAGGGGTGTTGAAGTCTCCAACTATAATAGTATATTTATCTCTTTTTCTTTGATAGTCTGTCAGATTTGGCCTCGTGTATTTTGAAACTCTGATCTTAAACACATATACATTAAGTACTGTTATTCCTTTTTAGAGAATTTACTAATTTACTATTATGAAATGCTCATTTTTATCCCTGATAATCTTCCAAAATCAACTTTATCTAAAATTAATATGCCTATGTAAGAATTTTTGTTATTGTTAGCATGTATTGTTATTGTTAGCATGTATTGTGTTCATTACATTAATATGTCTATTTCTTCATATTTTAAATGGATTTCTTATAGATAACAAATGTTGTTGTCTTGCCTTTGGTCATTCTCTTAGTCTCTGTCTTTTAACTTGTACATGTTTCAAGTGATTATTGCTATAGTTGGATAATTATCTAGCATTTTTGTAATTATTTTCTATTAATTGCTCTCAGCCATTGTTTATTATATTGTTTACTTATTTTATTTGTTTTTATATAATCTGCTTCCTTTCTCTCATGGCTTTTAATATTCTCTCCTTGGTCAGTATATTAGGCATTGTCATTATAATGTGCCTTGGTGTGGATCTGTTGTGATTTTGTACGTTTGGTGTTCGGTAAGCCTCTTGCACTTGGTTTTCCCATTCATTCCTCATGTTTGGGAAATTTTCTGCAATTATTTCATTGAATACATTACTCATTCCTTTGGCTTAAAACTCTGCACCTTCCTCCACCCCAATCACTCTTAAATTTGGACTTTTTATGTTGTCCCATATTTCTTGAATGTTTTGTTCTTGATTTCTTACAATTTTTGCTGTGTAATCTACATTTTCCCCCAGGATATACATTTTGTCTTCATTATCTGAGGTCCTTTCTTCCAAGTGGTCTAATCTGTTGGTGATGCTTTCAATTGAACATTTAGTTTGGTTTATTGCTTCTTTCATTTCCAGAATTTCTATTTGGTTTATCTTTAGAACCTCTATCTCCCTATTGAAGTAATCTTTTGCTTCCTGTATTTGTTTTTGGAGTTCTTTGTCAAAATGATCTTTTACCACCTGTATTTGCTCCCTCATCTCATTTTTGAGTTCATTCTTATGTTCCATAAACATTTGGAAAATGTAATTTCTGAATTCCATCTCTGGCATTTCACCAACTGTGCTTGCCACAGAATCTGCTGAGGAGGTATGTTGATTTGTTAGAGTCACTTTCTTCCCTTGTTTCTTCATATTGCTTGTGTGACTTTTCTTCTAGCACTGTGGAACCTTGACTATTTCATTTTTACCTTAAAGCCTTATGATGCTCCTGTAGTACAATGCTATCAAATCCCCTTATAAATACTTTACACTTTAAAACCAGACACTTTCTATTCAGATAATCACAGTTTGATCACAATGTACAGATTTAGTTAACTCAGATATTGTCTCCAATTTACTCTGTATGTTTGTAATGGGGATTATAGTTTCAAGTATTGGACACAGAGGTGATATGTTTAGGAAGAAGGAAGTGAGGGTATTGAGTTGTTCTTTCTTAGGAAGTGTGAAAAGAGAATTCTAAGGAAGTGGTTTAATATCAGCAGATGAAAGAGGAAATAGAATGGAGTGAATGATTTAGTGGAAAGACCGATTTATATATAAACCAAACTTGTGCAACTGTTAAGAGAAGAAAAAAAGAAAGACAACAAAGAAGTAGGAATTAAGGTAAAAGAAAGGAAAGAGAAAGTGAGTCCAAAAATTAGAAAATGAACAATATATAACACGGCTTTGCTGTATAGTTCAGTTGCCCCGGTTCTAGAAATCCCAATTTCTGTGTATAACTTGTTTTTGCCTCTTTTGATAATGTAATGGCAGAGTGTAAATAGGAAAGACAATGGAAGAGGAAAAGAGACAAAAGTGAGAAGGAAGAAAAGAAAGAATGAAAAGAGGAACAAAAATGAACAAATAAACACATAATAATAAAAAAAAAAAAAGTTGAACCCAGGAACAAATCTCAGTCAAACAGCACCCTGGGAAGCCCTTCTTTTTTCCCTTCCAGTTTAAGCCAGTTGTCCCGGATCACGTCCAGGCAGTCACAGAGAACCTGTGGGTGGAGTGAAGTCTGTACCTTTGTCAGCAGCAGAATGGCACAGAAGAAGAGTGGCAGGGGGGGTGGGGGTGTCAGCAGATGAATGGCACCGGGAAAGGGTCCATCCAGAAAGAGTATGGTCCCCACGCCCTCCCACAGTTGTAGCATCTTGGGGCCACCGAGCTGGCCTCAGACATGCCCTCACCTGCTGGCTGCCCGTGTCTCACCCAGGTGTGTGCTATTCTCAGAGCACTGGCCGGATCCCTGGATACCCGCAGCTGCTTCTCCTTTCTTCCTTGTTTCTTTGTCCCGGTCAGCCGTGGCTCTCCTCGACAATGGCGGCGGTCGCTCTCCTCAGGCTCAACAGCACTTCCCCAGACTTGTGTGTCACTCCCAAGCGTGCAAGTCTGGCCTGGCAAATTGCGTGAAAGAACTCTGTGTGGAAGCCGCTCGCATCTAGCTTTCTTTTTATCCTTCTGTGTTGTTCAGTTTTAAAGCCGTTGCCCAGATCTTTCCCTTACCATGCTGCTACCGCGCCAGCTGCACCATTAGCGCTGGTTCGTCTGTAGAACTCTCATACTGGGCCCCAATGTGTTGGAGGTCTGGAGTTCCTTGTATTTCACCGTATCACCGTCTGGAGAAGCACGAATGTCCCAGTTCCCTCTCAGTTGCAGGAATAGTGTTAGCAACTCGTTCAAACTTCCCACTAAGCCTCTTTTAGTGACTGACTCCCGAGAGCACCTCCCTCCTGTCCATCATCTTCCTCTCTTGTTTTTCCAGTAAAACTCTTAACGTTTATGCACCAAACAAAGAACAATGAAGCTAGGCATGGTGGTGCATGCCTATAATCCCAACAACTCAGGAGGCTGAGTCAGAACCATCACAAGTTTAAGCTTTTCTTGGGCAACTTAGTGAGACTGTGTCTCAAAAAAAATGGAAAGGGTTGGAAGTATAGCTCAATGGTAAAGTGCACCCCCCCAATAAAAAGGAAGAAAGAAAGAAAAACATAAAGCACAAATTTTCAACAATGCAAAAAAAAAAAAAAAAGAAATTATTATTCTGGTTTTTAATAATTCAAAAATAATTTGGTTTTTAGTATTTTAATATGCTTTCAAATATGACTTACAAGTAGCCATGGATGAGCCGGGTGTGGTGGTGCACGCCTGTAATTCCAGCACTTGGGAGGCCAAGGCAGGAGGATTGCTAGTTCAAAGCCAGCCTCAGCAATGGAGAGACACTTAGCAACTCAGTGAGACCTTGTCTCTAATAAAAAATACAAAAAAGGGCTGGGGATGTGGCCCAGTGGTCGAGTGCCCCTGAATTCAATCCCCCGTACCAAAAAAAAAAAAAAAAAAAAAAAAAAAAAAGAAAAAAAAGAAAAAAAAAAAAAAACGAAAAAAGAAAAAGTAGCCATGGATAAGCCAAAACGGCTGTTTGGGATTTAAATGATACCCTGAAATTTTTCTATGGTGAGGAGGAAATAGAGGGCACTCTCTGTAAAAGTTTGTTTTAAATCCCTACTAGAGTATACAGCAATCTGTTTCATTTGTATAGAGCTTAGATACATCCATTTTGGCTATAAACAAAAAAATGTCAAAAGAAAAGGATCCAACAATGGCATGATCCTCTGATCATAATTGTTCTTTAGTAGAAAATAATAAACATTCATCAATGTTATTTATGGATTAAAGAGCCAATTTTTGAAATAAAATAACCATGTAAAAACCTACTGTGTTAAAATGAAGTTTCTTTTTCATTTTCTCAGGTTGTATATATTTTTCAACTATGCAATTGTACAGTTCGTGTGTGATTAAATCTGTTCTTTCTGGGTGATTGCTATTATCATTTCATTGAGTAGTCCTTTTTTTCTCTGAATATTAATAAATTGTCTCACACAGCACAAGAAATTTCTACCTGATCTATTTCTGATAAGCTTATTTGTATGAGGTAGACATTACACAAAATACTCCTTAGGAGATACACCTTAAAGGTATCACATCAGGAAATATGATTTCACCTTTTCCAAATTCAAAATTGGCTTAAAAATTTAAATATAAAGTAGAAATACTTAAATATGTTTGGTATTTCCCATAATTTGGAAGATAATTTTTCTGCCAGACTTAATTAAAAATTAATTTCCCAGAAATCAACAATATTTTAATCTTAAATTTCTAGGAGACTGAAATAATATGACTAATAAAACAGCTCCTTCTCCTATTCCCAAGTATCCAATAATTGGTACAAAGTATGTGATGACCTACACAACGAGACATGTTTGCACAATAGGTTTAAAAATGATTTTGCAGAATTTCCTCAATTCACTCACAAATCACTTATTTATAGAATAAAATGAAAGTGTCAAAGCAGGTTTGCTTCTCCTGTGGGCCTTTACAAGGATTCACTTCCTGCATGAAAACATTCTTGTCTAAACAACAGCAAAAATCATCAGTTAGATGTTTGGGATCATTCACCACGATGCAATTTTCAGCAAAGCAACTAGAAACAATAGCCTTGACACTTCTTAGAAATCTGAATTTCTTAAAATCTACAGGCTTGGCCTTTTGATAATTCCAAATAAAGTTTTCTCATTCTAGAAAAACAGTATAAAATAACTGTCAAGATATATCTTACCATGTAGAGAAAGCTGAAAGCAGAGTTTAATGGTATAAACTAATAGGGATTCATTCACTTTTAAGATTAAACCATCATTTTATATAAAATATTAAATATGTAGCTTATAGGCAATGCATTGATTTAATGTGTATTAATCATTTACATTTCAGGAATTTAATTTTCCTGAAAAATATTGTAAATATAAACACTGAAATTTTCTTGTACAAGAATGTGTCACTTTTCTCAAGCAATCAGTGTGGGAAAGCTTAGAATTATTTTCTGCTTACATAAGAAACTACACAAACTGTTAAAAATTGAAAGAATTGTTATTAAAATTTCTCTTAATTATTTCCCTTCCTTTTTCCCTTACCATTGTTCTTGTTCTGAACTATATTCATCTATAAATGGATTGCCACAACAGAATATTAGCTGAATATTTTTTAAATATTTATTTTAGTTGTACACAATGTGTTTATTTTTACATAGTGCTGAGGATCGAACCTGGACTCTTCATGTGCTAAGCAAGCGCTACACTGCTGAGCCACAACCCCAGCCCCAGCTGAATATTTTTGACTGGTCTTCATTACCTTAAAGCTCATCTCACAGCCACTGATTAATCATTCTTACATAAAACAACTTCAGTACAAATGGACCTCATAGAAGACAATTCCAGGAACATCTCAAATTCTCAGTTATTGGGCATCTTCAATTTGCCCCTGAGTCTTAAGTGGCTCAGCATCATTTCTGTCTACAAAATAGCAAATTATGTCATAAACATCAATATATTTTACATGAATTATCTTCCCATTCTTGAGTGAGACCCATATCTCATCTCCCACTTAATCCTCTATGTGCAAACTTTAAATTACTAGTTATGAAGTATATAGTTACAAAAATATACACATTGTATATATGCTTTTACTGAATTTATGCCATATTATTCCTAGTATCCATTAATATAGGAAAACCCTTCAAATTATAGGCAAAAATGGAAACAGTTATGTTTAAATGGAAATAATTGGATGTTTGACAATTATTGGACACTGGCCCTGAACTGCAGTATGAGAGATTTTGCCTCTACTTATGAAAATAGTAAACCAAAAGCAATAACCCAATTTTTTCAGTTTTTGTAGGTGCATTATAATTACACATAATAATGGGATTCATTGTGACATATTTGTACATACACATAACATATTTGATCAATCTCATTCCCAAGTAGCTCCCCTTTCCCTCCCCTCCTCTCTCACCTATATTCCCCCTTCTTCTTCTCCACTGGTCTCTCTTCTACTACTTTTTAAAAATATCTTTTTAGGTGTAGATGGACAATACGTTTATCTATCTATCTATCTATCTATCTATCTATCTATCTATCTATCTATTACCGAGGATCAAACCCAGTGCCTCATAAGTGCTAGGCACGTACTCTACCACTGAGCAACAACTCTGACCTCTTCTATTACTTTTAAAAAAAATCAGTGTATTGTGATAATGCACACAAATAGTATTCACTTATGGCTACTGCATAATTTGGTCCCCAAGTAATTCTCACTTGCCCTTTCCCCCAGGTCTGTTTCCTCTGCTCTATTGGTCTCTCTTCTATTTTTGCAAGACCTTTTTTTTTGTTTTTCTTTACTCTATAGCTTCCACATTTAAGGGAAAAATATTTTAAGGGAGGACTAATTGACCTCACAACCTTGTGAGCAAGAAATCATTACCCACTAAAGTGTAATGAGGGCAATGAAAATACATATCATATACTAGAATAGTTTATTACCTTACAAATGAGTTATTACTTTTGTTTTACTATTTTCCTAGGTATAAGAAGTTCTAGTGGATTCTACTTTGCCTCACATCACAGTTTAAGAAACTGAGGTTTGGATTCTGCCAGTTTCTAGATATAAGATTAACAATTGTGAGTATGCTCCAGAAGCATGTGAATAACTACAATATGGATTTGGGAACCTCCTGTACCCGTTGTGAGTAGTATCTGAACTAAAATTCTATTTATTACCTAACTTCCATAAGTTCTAGTCCAACTGTTAGACCAAAATTATAGTTTGGGTCTCCTGTAATTAGGATAAGTTTAGAGCTGTATTCAGTAATTGTTAAACATCTAGTAGTTTACATTTCACCAGTGTATAGTCACTCCCATAAAAGGGAAAAGGTAGCAGGACCTTTTTCATGGGGATATGGAATCACCTTTATTCAAAAAGCTGAACTGCTGACAAAATGAGTTGATGTTTCAAGAAAAAGATTGGAGTAAATAGCTTTAAGAATTCGGCTCCTTCTGTTGCTTTGCATTGTCTTGGGACAATTTTATACTTATTCTTCTGAGAAATGACCCACCTCAGTAGGTCCACCAGTGCTACTGCCTGAAGTATAATATGGGTAACCAAAAAGCTCTGCAGGTATAGGAAGTTCATGAACACAAATGAAGGCTTTCCAGAAATCTTCAGGCTTCCTTTCTTTTACTACTTCCCTAGAAAAATTGTTGTATGCCTGATACCAAAATTGATTCCTCCTTAGTCTTTAAAGGTAAATGTAAAGACTATGCCTCTTACCTGGTAGAAGAGCAGCCAAAAAAAAAAAATAATAATAATAATCAAAGGTGGCTTGATGGGACTTCAGTTTCTGACTATGATTAAGCCATTTATGAAAAAAAAAATGTTACTGCCACAGAACATCTAAAACAGAAAGATTTTGAAAAATAAATTCTATTCAAACATGCCTTCAAAGGTATCTAATAAGACTAAAATTGAACCTCACAGAGCTTGCGGAAGCAAATTCCTTGAAAAAAGTGAAGTGATACATAGAACAGGGAGCACATATACTCTGAGGTCAATTTTCCTATGAACATTTGCCAATTGTTGGCATAGAGGAAGATGCTGCAAATCTAGTCAAGTGATGTTGCTTAGAGGCAGAAATTCCAACAGAGCTTTAGAAATTCCACAAAGCAATAAAGACAAAAATTGAAGTGTGTACCTGCCAAATAAGCCAGGACTTGATAGACCAACATCTCTAATGAAAATAAGGGGCAGAATGTAAAGTCAAGTTTCAGTTGAATGTATTTACTATATTATTAAAATGATTCAGGGGAAAAAAAAAGACAAACTAAGCTGAAAGCTGCTAAAAGCTGAGGAGTAGAAATTTCAACAATCTGAAGGTTAGGAGACATAATTAGTGGGTTTTTTTTTTTAAATTTTAGTTGTTGTTAGATCTTTATTTTAGTTATTTATATGTGGTGCTGAGAATCGAACCCAGTACTTCGCACATACCAGGCAAGTGCACTACTGCTGAGCCACATTCCCAGCCCTATAACTAGTGTTTTGAATACACCAAGGAAAAAGGAGTCTTAGTAAACTCCCTAGGCTCTCATTTGAACTGCAAAATGCCTACTCTTGATATCAACAAGAATCTATATTAAAAACAGTCTATCAAATAGTTCACCTCTGTGGTAATGTTCATTTTCTTAATCTGAGTGTTAATTACATCAGTTTATTCATTTGTTTAAGAAAAATTAATGAAATTATTACATAATCTACATACTTTTCATTATGGTGTTTTACTTGAACAAGATTTTTTTAAGTATTTTTATTGTTCATTAGACTCTACCTGTAAATCAAGAACTCTCCTCTCATTAGATACACTTTAATGTACAAAAAATAATTTTGGGTCTTTGACATCTCCCAGGCCACATTCCTGTATCTCATTATGGAACATGTATCTGATACTTCAACATTGCTTATATCTATTTTGAAAGAAAAACCAAAATGAACAGTGTTGGGCCTTCTGAACACTGTCAGCCAAGGGGATGGAAAGCTCTGTCTTTTTGGCTGATTGCCACACCCTGTTGTGGACCTAGGCTAAGCAGGGGGTGTGGCTGTGATGTATCGTGAGAACTGAAACCGCCCTAAGTATAGGGCAGAGGATTCTGCCCTATGAGGTGTGCCCGTGCTCTTTACCTGTTTTCTATCTGCTTACTGATTGGCTTCTGTCCACTATAAAACGTTGTCCACCTTTTTCAATAAACAAGTTCCAGTGTTGTCCATCTGACTGAGCTCCCTGATGTGGCTCTGAGTCTTTTAAAGGTGGTGGAGGAGACGTCAGCGACTTCTACCTTCTCAGTTTTGTCCCTGCTGAGGTACGCTCTCCCCACCTTTCTTTGCTGGACAAAGAAAGGTCCATCTTGGGCCCATGGGGGGCTAAAAACCTTGACCCATTACCGTAATTTTGCTACAGAACAGCACATAACATCAATACCAGAATTATTTCAAATAACATTTAAATAATTTTAAACAACCATGATTAATAATGCCAAATTTATGTGATAATAGATATATAAAAGAATAAGCAAATATAAAAAACAACCAATATATGCATCAGGTAAGAAAACCATAGTAGTTAAATAACAATGACCATAACTGGAGAGTGGCATCAGCAAGATGGCTGACTAGAGGTGCTAGCTATACTTCCCTCCACAAAAAGGCACTGACACACAAGAAAAAAAAAAAAAAGTTTTCCACTGGAATTTTGAAGCAGAGTTCCAGAGTGCAGTGGGTATATGGCAGAATGTCAAAGACCATGAAAGCATGCAATGGCCTTATAAAGAAGTATAGTATAGTAGTTTCCAATGGCTGGAGAGAAGGGAAAATGTGAAATGCAGTTCAAGGGGTATAGAGCTTCAGTTACAAAAAGATGAGTAAATTCTAGAGATCTGCTGCATAGCACTCTGCATCTAGTTTACTGTCCACTTTAAAAATTTGTTAAGAGAGTAGATTCATGTTAGGTGTTTTTACAATAATGGAAAGGAAAGTCGGTCTTCAATATATGAAAGGAGAATGTCTATATTCTTGAATAAAGACAAGAGACAGTAATATCATATTAGACAACTTTAGTGAGAATGTAATACCTTTAACCAATGACAAGAGGAATGTTCTAGATTTATAAATGAGAGTAGTTGATTAAATTTGCTAATGGGAAACAAATAAAAGATAAAATGAACACTCCCAATTCCCTAGATAACTATGTAATGGATTGAAGAAAATATGGACACATTGTAAGATAATATGAGGAAGTTCAGTAAACAATATTTCAGGCACTAATTAGTGAGATTTAAAATGTTGGAATAATTTTAGATGATAATTGTTCATGCTAAGAGGAAAATGCTAGGGAAGTAATGAGGTAATGACTCTATAGTTAGTCATAGTGAAGACAAGGCATATTAAAGCATTAATGAGCAGTACCATAATTAATCATTTTATTATGTGGTTGGAATTTGGAGCAGGAATGACATGAAACATTGCTAGTGCAATTATTCTACTGAGTCAGTTGACAGTAGTCAAGCAAATGATCTGTGAGATATCCAAAACAAACCAAACATTCAAGTCTCCATATTTCCCAATGTGGGAAACCAAGGATGCTAAAATGGAAAACTCATTAGCCAGGAAATCAGAAGAGGAAAATGTTGACTGCATGGCTATACTTCAAAGGAGATATAATTGGATTATTAAAAAATATGGTACAAAGTAAAAATCCCTTCTAGAAGTCAGTATTTACAGATTCAAGAAAGTTCAGGTCAGGAAGTAGAATCACTGTTCACCCTGTTTCACTGGCAACATGGTGTAAATATGCCATACTTCTCATCAATTGTGAGCTTTATTGTTAAACAATGATTTAATTAGTGAAAATAAAACAAGAATGTACTGTATAAATCTATAGGAGGGAATACTGGAGGAGGAGAGCTGTGTGTAAAATTATGAAATAACATCACTATTTCACTTTTTCTTTTTTTAGTAAAAAGGAGTCAAATGATTTTCTTTCAATTTTAAACACAATTAGCCTTATTAAATGTACTCACATTGGTATCACTGACCAAAATATTAACAAAGTACATAATATTTCCTTTCCATCCAATCATGCAGATTTTAAAGATATTGTTGCTCTAAATCTCTAGGCACTTACAAATACATAGCTGTGAATTTTCTTCCCATTAAGAGTCATGATTGTTATAATGCACATAAATCAAATTTGTGTTTCACCTTATGTGAGAAAATGCAGGTTTCTTATTCATGAGGTTAAAAAATTACATCACAAAATAAAGAATTTGGCACTATATGCATCTCTTTTAGTTCTTTAAACTAAAAAAAAATGGTAGTAACTATTAACTAAGAATATATCTACACATACACAATTTGTAACTATTTTACCCGCTAGAAGATTAACATGCTGGATTGTTACATTATAAATTAAAAATATGTTTTATTACATGGCTAAAAGCTTCCAGTAAAGGGCAATAATAAAAAAAAAATTGTGGAGAAATATGTCATAACTGTGTTTATAAGGTTGAAATAATTCAAGTTTGTTCTAGAAATAATGGGAGAATTAAATAAGTATATATCACTAAGAACAAAGACTCTAAATGGTAAAATTTAACAAAAGATTCATGGAGAAAACTATTTTGTCTATTTTGTAGAATCATTATATTTTCATTCACTACAATGTTATTTATTTAGAATTTACAAGATGAAGTTTAAGATCAGGGATATTCCTAAGAAGAAGACCATAAATATAAGAAAGGGCAGTAAATAAATATGTAATTGAGTTAAATACTATGACAGAAATGGATAGAGACACAAAATGTATCTAAATGTAGAAAGCAGGACACAAAATATATTTAAAATTCACAAAGAATTTTAGTCCATAAAATCTTTTGATTTTGTAGACTATGAGTTAAAAATAGTTTATCAAAATTTTGTTTCTTATAAAATAATACCAACTCATGAGAATCAGGCATTTTCATAATCATAAGAAAATATAAAGAAAAATTCAGGCCAACAAGCAATATTTATAGCCTCATGAAAATGTCAGTAAAGAAACAAAATATCATTTGTTCCATTGTTCTTTTAAAAACAATTTCTGTTTTCAAAAAGTCAGGTGAATAGTCTAAATGTTAATGTGTTTAGACATTCGAAGGAATGAAATATTGAAATGAATATGTAAACACAGAAATAGAGAAAATAATTGCAAATGGTCAGGTAGGAGGAGGATTGTCATTACAATAGTAATTTTAAGCAGGAACAAATGAAATCTTCTAGAACCAATGGTCTGATGCTGCAATGATGTTATGGATTAACAATCTTAATGTTTCTAAACACTGAAACCTGGAAACATTTGAATTGTCTTATGAAAGACAAGCAATTATACCCTGCCCACTCTTATCTCCCTGTATTTATATCAAGAACTAAAATGTACAAAATACAATCATATTCTAATGAATAAGAATTTCAAGGGAAAATGATGATATCTTAGTATGTTAATTTACTAGGTATAGCCAATCTTTGTCTATGCATCATAGCAAGGACTCTATCTGGAGGATTATAAATGAGCACCTCTGAATAATAAAATCACTAATAAAACATCTACAGGTTGTAACTCCATCTGCTCTTTTGTTCAATTTGCCATTTGAATTACATGTAAGACTAAGTATCAAGTTGTGATGATGGAAAATTGCTTCAAACCATCCCAGACAGATCTATAAAATTCTTAACAGCTTCAATTTGTACAATTTTGTATAATATGAAAAAGAAACTTCCAAACAGTAAAGAAAGTTAATAATGCATCTTCATGAAGTTTACTTTCCCAAAGAAATTGGTGGCAGGAATTTTTTTTTTTCTAATGAATAAAGCATTTATTACAAACTGAACCTAGATTGACTCAGTAGTAAACACAAATGAAAGGAAATAAAACATGATACATTTTCCCTCATTTTCAAGTAATTCTGGCAGATGCTTTTCTAAGGTTTTCATAGCAATAAGGACAACGACACATATGAAAATGCTGTTCAAAGTTGAATTTATTAATTTAGCAACAAATTTATTTGGGCAACAAATGCATGTCAGGCAATTAAAGTAGAGGGTTACAAAAAATCAACCAAACAAGCATAAATACACAAGAATCTTACAGTCCTGTGGAGACATATAGGTAAAATTGTAGAATTTTTTTTTAATTAATGCTACAACGGAGAATAGGACGAAATGGAAGAGGTATTAAGCTTAGAATAAGGTAATCAGAGAAATCTTCCTGAAAGGTGGTATTTCAGCAAAACCCAGAGTAAGTAAGGGAGTAAACCATTTTATAACTAAGCAAAGAGTTGCAGATAGAGCAAGCCCAAAGTACTAAATCCCAGAGTCAGTAACATCCCTGATTTGATAGAGTTCAAGCAGACCAGTGTGGTTGGAGAAAGGTAAGTAAGGGGGAGAGTGTTAGGAAATGAGATCAAACATAGGATCAAAACTTTGAGAGACTTCTAAAACCCTGGCAAGGTTTCAGTCTTTTAATCTGAGGGAGGTGACAAGTTACAAGTAGTTTGTTTATTTATTTTGCATAGAAGCCAATTATTTTTAAGGTTTCAACAGGATAACTCTGTACTGAGAATAAACTGCAGAAGAAAAGAGTGTAAGCAGAAGTTACAGGGACACAGCCACATCAATGTTTATAGCAGCACAATTCACAATAGCTAAACTGTGGAACCAACCTAGATGCCCTTCAGTAGGTGAATGGATAAAGAAAATGTGGTATATACACACAATGGAGTATTACTCAGCAATAATAGAGAATAAAATCATGGCATTTGCAGGTAAATGGGTGGAGTTAGAGAATATAATACTAAGTGAAGTTGGCCAATCCCCAAAAGCCAAATGCCAAATGTTTTCTCTGATATAAGGAGGCCAATTAACAGTCGGGTTGGGATGGGGAGCACAGGAGGATTAGAGGAACACTAGAATGGCCAATGGGGAGGGAGGGGAAGGGAGGGAGCAAAAGGGTGAAGAAAAAAAAAGATGGTAGACTGAGATGGATATCATTACCCTAAGTGCATGTATGAAGTCACGAATGGTGTGAATATACTTTGCATACAACCAGAGATTTGTAAAAATGTGCTCTATATGTGTAATATGAAATGTAATGCAGTCTGCTGTCATTTATAACATCTTAGAATAAAAATTTTTAAAAAATTATTCTGCTAAATTTATGTAGCATCATATCCCTAAATATTGCATGAAATACAATCTACAACCTTTCTATGTCATTATATTAAATTTAAGTATGAGATAAAATAAATAAACTTCTAAGGTAGTTTCTTACGATTTAAATATTACATGAAATAGAAGACAACTAATGATTTAAGCTGTTTTAAAAATTGTATATGTTATCACAAGCATTGGCTAAACAGCTGGGTATAGAGCTCATTGATAGAGAATATGCTTAGCAAGCACAAGGCCCTGGGTTCAGTCTCTACTGTCTCCTCACAGATGTACTAATTAAATGATTTGAACACACACATATGTATACATACTATTGGGAGGCAAATGGAACAATCCAAGAGAATGATGATGTTGACTCAGTACAGTAATACTGTGAGAGTTTTCTGACAGATTGAAAATAATGGTATAAGAAAAGGACCAAGGATGGCTTTAATTTTAGGGCTAAATAACTATTGTGAAGTAATATGAAGTTGCTATTAACTGATATGGGAAGACTATATGAAGAACAGTTTAGAAAGTGAAAGATCAAGTGTTCTACTTTGTACTTGACTTCAATATGCTTGTTAGTTATCTAAGTTCAGGTGATGAAGATTCAGTTGACTGGTACCCTTGGAAGAAATCAAATATCCAACATGGAAATATACATATGTCATCAGTGTATGTTTTTAAATCCATGAAACTGGAAAATATCAAAGCTCATGGAGGAGCAGATAATGGTGAATAGGAGAAAAGGTCCCAAGGAACTTAATCCTCAAATATACTGCAATTAATGGAGAATATTTAATTTGGGAAAATTCTGAACTTTATCTCAATATAGAAACTACAGGTAACAACAACACCTTACTCTGATAGAATTATTATATGTCTACATATGTAGAATCATACTGAATATTACACTAAATATTCAATAATTACTTGAGGATTTCACTACATGTAAAATATGTTCAATGATAATTATTTAAGAATAGCATTTTAGATGCCTGCACATTAAACTTGGCAAATGAGACAATTATTTAATAAAATCCTGTGACATTATTCAGGTTTTCAGAGTTCTGATGTTATTTTTTTCATTCCAAAGGCATATCATGTGATTGTTTTAAATTTTTTCTACCAATTCCTTATGGACTATACCTTCCCTTGCCCTTCCACAAACACTCTAAAAAGTCTATAAATAGAAATCTTTGTCTGTTTGGCTCACTTGTATATTCTAAGCATCCCTTTCCCAACATTGTCCAGTACAGAGAAGGCAAAAATAAATATTTTAAAGAAAGAAAGGATACGAGGAGTTTGAATTTTTTATCATGTAATTAATTTGGCTTCCTAAGTAATTTTCTTTTCTCTATTCAGAATTCATTTTTGTGTCCTTCCTGAAGCTATTTCTTTTTCTTAAATATTTTTTTAGTTGTAGATGGACATGATACCTGTATTTTATGTTTATGTGGTGCTGAGGATTGAACCCAGTGCCTTCCACATGCAAGGCGAGCACTCTACCACTGAGATACAACCCCAGCCCTCCTGAAGCTATTTCTTTGAAAAAGGATCTCCCACAAAGAAAAGGTGTTTTCTTTAAATGATATATGGGGGAGACTAATATCAAAATTACAACAGAGGTAGAGAAAAATACTCATCTGTTTTGGAAGTAGGACTAGTTATTGGTTGAACCGAAGTCTGTTATTGCCATATTTTTGGAACTAGGAGTTGTGTCACCAATGGCCAGGCTGAGGGAATTGAGTTATATCTATATAGTGATCCAAAATAAGCCAAATCATTTTCCAAAGTTAAGTTTCTTTCTTCATGGGATGGATGAGATCTTAAACTGAAGTTGTGACATTTTCCTTCTACATCCCAACATAATTCATCTCCTTACTCACTGATAAGCATTAATTACCTCATACCATTATACCTATTTTAAAAATCCTGAAATTCATATGGAATAATAAAACTCCCAGAATAGTCAAAGCCATTATAAACAATAAAAGTGATGCTGGAAGCCACACAATACATAATCTTAAATTATACTACAAAGTTACTATAACAAAAACAGCATGGAATTATTATAAAAACAGACTTGAAGACCAGTGGACTAGAATAGAAGTACTGGTGACAAATTGATATAGATACAGTTATCTGGTCCTTGAAAAATGTGCCAAAAACTTAAGTTGGAGAAAAGACAGCCTTTTAAACAATTGGTGCTGGGAAACCTGCGTATCCACACATAGAAAACTGAATCTAGATGCCTATCTCTCACTCTGCACCAAAAAAAAAAAAAAAAAAAAAAAAAAAAAAAAAAAAAAAAAAAAAAAAAAACCTAAAAGTGAATCAAAGATCTAGGAATTAGACCAGAAACACTGCAACTGCTCGAATAAAACAAAGGCTCATCAGTCAAACATCTATACAATCCCCAACTTCCTTAACAAGACTCTCAAAACTCAAGAAATAAAACCAAAAATCAATAAATGTGACAGCTTCAAATTAAAAAGCTCCCTCACAGTAAATATAACAAGAGCATGAAGAGACAGACTACAAAATGGGAGAAAATCTTTGCAAGCTACTCTTTCAACAGGGGATTAATATCCGCAACATATAAAGAAATTAAATAAAAAAACTTACCACCAAAAATCAAGTAACTCAATAAATAATTGGGCAATTAAACTTAATAGGGATTTATCAAAAGAAAAAATACAAATGACCAACAAATACATAAAACAGGTCAACATCCTTAGCCATTAAGTACATGTAAATAAAAATTACACTGAGATTTCATCTCACTCAATTTATAATGGCAATCATCAAGAATACAAATAATAAAGAGGAATGGGGGAAGGAAAAGGGGAGGGAAAGAGAAAATACTGGAGATTGAAGTGGAGCAAATCATATTCCACGCATGGATGATTATATCAAAATAAACCCCAATATTATGTACAACTATAATGCTGGCAAGAATGTGGGGGGGGGGGGGGGAAATGTACAATGATTAATTGTTGTTCATACTGCAAATTAGTACAACTACTTTGGAAATCACTATGGAAATTCATCAAAAGACTAGGAATGGAACCATCATAAGACCCAGCTATCCCACACCTTGGTATTTATTCTAAAGTATTAAAATCAGCATACTATAGTGATACCTGCATACCAACTCACAATAATGGTGCACTTCACAATAGTCAAGTTAATAAATCATAACTTGATGAATGGATAAAGAATATATGATATATATGTATGTATATATGAATGATGGAGTTTAAATCAGTCATAAACATGAATGAAATTAAAGGATTTGCCAGAAAATCGATGGAACTATGCTGAGGTCAGGTTCTCAGCCGAGGTGCTGCACTGGCACGGTGGGCGTGCAACACAACACGTGTAATGTGGCAAGGGGGTGACAAGTCAGTGACGGAGAAAAGCACACACCACAAGGTCTGGAGACGTAACTCTAACTTTACTTCTTTGGTTCAGTTTTTATAGCCCAGTAAGCACAGCAATTTACATTACAACTTTTGAAGTTACATCAAAGAGGTTCAGAGTTATACATTCTGGGGGAAGCAGGATGTTTTTCTACGTACATTTTACTGATTAATCTTATCCAGAGACGTAAGAAAAGTATATATTGATCAATCTTAAATGTCAAGAACAACATATAGCAATACAAAACATGTTTTCACCTAAACCTATTCCCACAACCCCTTAAGTCTAGGCAATACCACTTATAATGTATCACAGCCAGATGACCCCAATACATCTTATTTAAACTTTAACTGAACTCAGACTCCTAGGCTCCTTTGTTCCCTATGATGACTTTGTTTTGAACTCAGGAAAAGGAAGTATGGTTATTTTTTAGAAGTCGAGTTAACTGGTGGTGTTTCATTGATCAAGTGTCAGATCTAAGGGGTCTCTACCATGAAAAACATATATATACATATATATATGTATGGATATATATATATATATATATATATGTATATATACATATATATACACATATATATATACATATATATATACATATATATGTATATATATACATATATATATATCCTAAACTACTTAAAAGATAAAAGGAATTCTAATCAATCACAAGAAGACATTTACAGCTTTCTCACAGTGCGCATGATTATGACCAAAAAAAGGTTAAACAGTGGCATTTGCAAAAGCTATTTTCTAACTAGAAAACTGTTATACTTACTAGTTTAACTTAAGGAAATGTTTTCATGCTCCTTGCTCAGACTCCACAAAGCCACAATTCCCAGAACCAGTTTCATTCTTAATAATTAATGCATCTGACCTGATGGTCATATGATCAGAAAACAAAACAGCGAGAATATAGAAAAGCACAATTAGCCATTCTAATGCCATTTTTATGTTGTATTTTCCTTCAGGGAAATCGCCTTGCATTCTCCCACGTGGAGAGACCCTGCTCGTGCTTGATGGAGAAGCTTTGCTCATCCATCTAAGAGGAAGATGCCACAGAACTAGAGAACATCATGCTATGGCGAAATAAGCCAGACTCAGGAAGTATGAGTCAAAAGTTTTCTCTCAGATGCATAAGCTAGAGATAAGGAATTAACATAAAAGTGAACCCCATCCAGGCGCAGTGGCACACGCCTGTAATTCCAGCACTTGGGAGGCTGAGGCAAGAGGATTGCAAGTTCAAATCCAGCCTCAGAAATGGCGAGGCACTTAGCAACTCAGTGAGACACTGTCTCTAATAAAATACAAAAAAGGGCTGGGGATGGGGATGTGGCCCAGTGGTCAAGTGCCCCTGAGTTCAATCCCCGGTACCAAAAAAAAAAAAAAAAAAAAAAAATAGAAAGTGAACCCCATGAATACAGAAGGGAGAACAATAGAGGAGAGGAAAGGGCAAAGGGAGAGGGAAAAGGGACAGGAAAGGGTAGCAACTGCAGTATTAAATTGGCCAGACTTTACTATGCACATGTATAAATATGTCACAATTAATTCCACCTTTATGTATAACTATAATGTGACAATTCTAAACAAAAATAATTATGAGAAGAAAGATCTGGAGAGGAGAGAGTAAAGAGATGGGGTGGGGAGGAAAAGGGGAAATACTGGGGATTAAAATGCAGTAAATTATTATGCATATATGGTCAAAATGAACATTACCATCATGTATAACTATATTGAACTAATAAAAACATTTAAAAAATAAAATAAATGTTATGTAGCTTCACAAGGTAGTGTGAGTCCTCATGACACTTACTTCGGAATTCCAGATATTTACCAGATTTGCTTTGTGATATTTTTCAAGGAATGCCAAAATTGTTACATGTTCCACAAAAATGGTGAAAAAAATTTTTGGATTGCCACTTCAGCTAGTATTTTTCACCCCTACTTCTCTGTTTTTCAGACCACTTCTTGTTTTGGTACTATTCTTTCCTGGTGTTCATTCCTCTCCTATTGATTTTCCCAGTCCCTGGACTCATGTCCATATTTTTATTTCACACAGGAGATCTACAAAATATAACATCTCTAACATCTTAGTGAAGTTGTGGGGATATCAACACCATCACCATCACCACAAACAACAGAAAAATATAAAAACCGTACACAAGGTATGACTCCTTCCTATACATATATAGGACAAGAAACTTGACATATATGTCTCTCTAATTCTAATGTTATTTTTTAACGTTTTTTTAGTTATAGGTGGGCAGAATATCTTTATTTTATTTATTTTTATGTGGTGTTGAGGATCAAACTCAATGTCTCATACATGCTAGACTAGTGCTCTAACTCTGAGCCACAACCCCAGCCCAATTTTAACATTATTTGACACAAAACTGTAGAAGACATTTTCTTAATCCACATGATATAAAAGTATTCAGTCCAAATTTTAGAGTGACAGAGGGAGAAAAACTTGTAATTTGTTTTTCAAAAGGGAAACAAACTTCAAAATCTTAGAAAAAAATTCATTTTAAATAAAGATAAAATTCTATTTATATTTTTCTTAAATTTGGGCATAGATTTTAATCACCAGTACTTGGTGTGCTGTTTCTCCCTGCACCCCCACCCTTTAATTCAGATGTCTGGTCTAAATCCCCATGTAAAGTTTCAGTGTGTCGGTATTTTTGAAGAAATTATCCATATAATTCCCATTTACATGAAATTTGAGAATTACTACCAATTATTGTATAGAATAGCAAATTATGTTGCCTGGATTTTCAGGCTCTATTATATGACATACATTTGTATAAATGAAACATTATTCCCCATCAAAGTATCCTTCAAGTCTGCCTCAAAGTAAATTCTCATTGCTGGTGTTTTTTTCACCCTAAAACTGATTATTTCCAGTGCAGGTATCCCTGTCCTCATAATATAAAACCACTTGTAGTATTTGTGTGATAAACAAAAGGGTGCAACTGAGCAGATAGAGAGACTAAATCACTTGTCTCTGTTATTGAATATAACCTCTTTTCCTCAGGCTGCACTAAACTTAGATTCCTGAATTCCATGTAGTGCAATGAAAGTAACTGTTATTCTTCTCAAGGGATATTCCTTCCCATGAATTCTGCTCCTAGCTAGAAGATATAGTGCATGGTCATTTGCATCCTTATGACTTTCTTTCCTGAGTGTCCTTATGTCATTATGGAGTCCTTAAACCCTTGCCAGCTGCATTCCAGGTGTCTTATGTAAATTCCGCATCCTCTCCTTTCTAAAGCCTGCAAACATTTGAGAGAGAGTTAACTGTGTTGTTAGTCTATCAGCTTGGAGAATTAGGATGGTTTATTTCTTTTTATTTGTTGTTTTCAGATATACATAACAATAGAGTGTATTTTGACATATTATATGTACATGGAGTACAACCCATTCCAATTAGGATCCCATTCTTGTGGTTGTGTATGATGTGGAGTTTCACTGGTCATGTATTCATATATAAACATAGGAAAATTCTGTCCAATTAATTCTATTCTCTTTCCTATTCCCATCTCCTCTCCCTTCCCTTTATTCCCCTTTGTCTAATCCAATGAACTTCTATTCTTGCCCTTCTTACCCTCCCTGGTTATAGATTAGCATCCACATATCAGAGAGAACATTCAGTCTTTGGTTCTTTGGGACTGGCTTATTTCACTTAGCATGACAATGGTTTGTTTCTACTGTTACTTCATTTGATTCTTGGTTCAGCCTCCAGATTTTGTTTCATTGAACATATAATATGGTTCTAAAGAAGAGTCTTTCATATAATCAGTAAGATTCATCTAACAATTCATTTTCATGACATATAATAGCACATTGCTGATTTACTTATACATAAAGGATTTGTTTTTATGTGTGCTTTAACACAATGAAAACTTTTTTGAAATTCAACATCAAGAGACTTTAAAAATGACAGCTTTTAAATTAATATGTAATTTTTAAAAATTCCCCCAATTACCACCATCTCAATTAAATACATCTTTTATAAAATGTGTATATATATATAAATTAAATAAATACATATTTTTACTCTTTGAAACTACGGTGATCCTTTATATAGACATTCATGATGCTGCTTTTGTTTTTCTCTCTGTAAAATGTCCTATATCCTTATCTTCTCTGACATTAAGACCGTTTTCATCCAACAAGGCCTAAGTCTAGCTCAAGCATGATTGTTTTCATCTCTGAAATTAAAAATGCTCTTTTATATAACCTGTGATTTATAAAAGTATTGGGAATATTGGACTAGATAAGCCTCATTGGCCTTACTTCTTCATTATGATTTGAAACCTGCAATAAAGTTAAAGAATTTCTGTCTTAGCAATGAGTTTTGACTCAAGCACAGACTTGGAAAATTGACGTATGGGAATGAATACTCCCACAATAATTCAGTATATGACAGAAAAATTATCAAATCTTTCATAATAATCCCAGTGTGTATGTATATCATTTGGATTTGATCTTACAAACTCTATTTTTCTTCAGTGAGTGTCTGTTAATCTTCATGTTCTAACATCTATTTTAAATGTTCTGAAATTTATCCACTAATATGAATTTGGTTATTCTAAACACAATTCAAGTGACATTATAGATGAAATCAAATTATTCTCAGATTAGCTTTCTAGAATTGCTTTTTTTTGCTTTTTCTCATTAGAAAAACTCCTCTATTTCATTTATAATTTTAGTTGCCTTGTCTGAAAAATGTCAAAGTGACCTGGATCACTAGGCTACCATGTATAATTATGCAAGAAATGTCCTACAAAATTCCAGAAGATGTCATTTACGTGGACTATCCATTGAATAGCAACACATAACCTTGTGTAACATACATGCTATTCAACCATAATGATTGCTTTGAAGGCTTTTCAACCTGAACTCTGTGTTATTCTACTGTAGTTTGTCAATAAAACTATTATATGTTAAAATGTATCTGAGTCACAAACTAGATTACTGTATTTCACAGATTAGGATACTGAATTAAATATTTTCATTTTAATCAAAATAAATGTACTTCTAATCACATTAAACTTATGTGTTGTTTGAATCATTTATTAGTTGTTAACAAGAAGTTTCATTTAATACTTAGAAGAGATTGAGGGAGGGAAAATTATTCAAACACATATTTTTCTATTGAAAAGTGATGTCCATTTTGGTTCAAATTTGAATTTCCCTGATGATTAGTGATGTTGAGTACCCTTTTCTATTCCTGTTGGCCATTTTTATGTCTTCTTTGAAAAAAATGCTTATTCTAGTCCACTGACCATCTTAAAATCAGGTTATTTGTATATTTTGCTATTAATTTGGAAGAGTTATTTTATATTTTTTTATATTAATCCCTTATTAGTTACATGTTCTAAAATATTTTTCCGTTCTATAGGTTGACATTATTAAATTCTAAAATGTTTCCCACACAATTTCCATTTTCAGTTTATTCAATTCAATCCTAATCTATTTGTTACTCTTGAAGGGATTATGTAGACATGGATTGATTCGCTTTCTTGATCTTATTTTTTTTTTTATTTATTACTTTAGTTGTACACAATGCAATGCATTTAGGTTTACGTCGTGCTGAGGATGGATCCCCAGGCTGCATACGTGCGAGGCAATCACTCTGCCGCTGAGCCACAACCCCAGCCCCTCTTTATCTTATTTTTAAAAATTTCTTTATATGTTTAGTAAAGGAGAATTCCTTTACCTTCTCCACTGCTTTGAATATGCTCAAATCTGTTTTGCCAGATGTACTGTAAAATACATTATATCTTTGATTTACAAAACAATGTTTTTACATCACTTTCTAAATTGTTGATGTATATAAAGAATTTGGAAAGAGAACAACATTTTCTTCCAAATAAACATCAATTTTTTAATTATCTCTGTAGATCAACAGTATAGCACAGTAATCTAAACCTATAAATTATATGATAATTCAGAGCGTGTGTTTGGTAAACATCATTGGTTAATTAGCATAATGCCAGCACTCAGAGATGCAACATGGCTAAGGGGAAATGGTTTCTAATATTTACAAGTTAAGATTTCTAGCAATTGTTTATTTTTATTTTATGCCTTATAGACCATTTGATGAAACATTCGACAAGCAATTTCTTTTTACCATTTTGAAACAAAATAACACTTTACCCTAGGCATCTTCTTTCTTTGAAGAAAATCCATGTGTCTTACTACTTTTGGCCTCTTGAGTGAGGAAACAACTGACTGAATTTACATTGTTATATAATTCAATGATCTTAAGAAGTCAATATACTTGTTATTGAAAGAGAGTCTCTGATGAATCGTAGACTAAATAATAAATGACCATGTGACAGGAAATGTGTAGTTTGGAGAACTGGTTACTATTTTAAAACTATTTTATATATGGGTCATGTGAGACAAATTGTTCAAAAATAATGTGTACAGATGATTATGGGTTACAAGACATTTATGGGGACTTAGTTAAATAGTATATTATCTAAGATTTTTTGTGTAAAATAAAGTGGTAGATTTTGATGAATGTTAAAGTCTCTTCATGCACTAAAATGATTCTGAAAGAAAAGTAAGGGAAAAATCCAAAACATTAAGCAAATGAAAATTTACATCTGTTTCTTTAAACTTAATAATGTGATCAAACATTCATGAAATTTATTGCTTTATTATAAATTATTTAAAATGATTTTGGTTATCCTGACTAATGATTAATATTTATAAAGCAATGGTAATGCCTCAAGTCCACACTAATTAAATAGAAGTTTATTTCTTAGAATCTCACAAATTTGCCATTCCTATTCTTGCCCTAACTCTTTAAATAAGATTTAAAAATCTTTACACTTTGCCTGAGGGTATTACCTAATAAACTGGTTCTAACTTGCATTTTTCTAGAGCTAAAAAGAAGTACTCCTTATGTGCATTCCCTGCTCCCCTTTATACTTTAAAAAAAATAGTGGCATGGCAAATTTGTATACTTATTCATTCATGGGTTTTTCCAAAACAGACAAAGAAGCAGATCAAGAAACAAGAATATTGAATGTTTACCCTTTATCTGGAGCTTAGTTTGTGTTCCTCAGAAACATCAGTTGATGCAGAGATTCAGGTGTATGTTTTACTGAGGATGCACTTACAGAAAGACTTGTAAGAAGAGTTAAAGAAGCAGCATAATAAAGAGGAAACAGCACGTTGAAGATGGAGCATCACCTAAAATCTAGGGTTAGCCCCATCTGCAGATATAGATCAGGTACATCTGGGACATAAGTCATACCACAGGACTATCCTGACTCAAGACAAGGTATGCCAGTTTTATATATCTTTATATCAGTTTATTATCAGCTGTTTACAAAGGAGAATGAGTAGGGGAGAGGCATAAACTTTCCAATAAAAGTTAAGCTACCACAAACCCGAGAAAATGCTCTGACAAAAGATCCAGATGTGAGACATCAATTAGGAGCCAACACAGCAGCTGAAATGTACTAGTCTAGTTATGCTTTTTCTGAGGAAAAGCACCAAATGGTATCCACTATAGACCACCCTTTGCCACTGATACTACACAGTCCATCTGTTTTTTAATTTTAATTTGCTCCATCTACGTATATCTGTTAGATTCACAATTATTGGATAAATTTATTTATAAAAGATTAGTGGGATGAAATATATGCATTATTGTTATAAATGTTCCTGAGCCCATAGCTAATATACATTTTCCCCTTCCACAAATCATTCTAGATTTCCCTCACCCTCAATAGGTGATTTTCCTGATTTGGTGATCTCACACCGCATGGAAGAGGGGCAAGCCACTGGTTAGTATGCCATTCATTTTTAAATTATCATTATTATATATCTTTTTTAGATATACATGACATTCTTAGACCATGGCTGCTACACCTTTCTACTGTGCATGGAAACATCTCAGTGAATTCCCCAACTGTCTATTATTATTCCCTATAAGCACTGCTGTAGCAACAACCCTGTCTCCTGAATTTAGGAGAATTATCCTTGCTAACATGGTAACTACTTTCTTTGATTGCTGGTCTTGTAGCCACAGGAGCCAGAAGTAATCAAGGAAGGATCGGAGCTAAAACTTAAACAGCCAGAAATATTTACACTCTGGGAAACAGGAACTTCAAACTAAGAATGGCTTCACCTTTTCTACCTGTGAAGACTTTATGTTTAGCCCAACAGCTTAAAAATGGGTTTCTTTTTTGCTTCAATTCATGATTAGTCCAATGTTGTAGTAACTATCTTGAGTAAGTTGTTTTAGAATGTGCAACTGATGTTTACCATCTCCCCAGGATGAGTTGTTACATTTGATTGATCATACTGGCTGATGAGATTGATCATATCAGAGCCCCACCCATTTGATTGTTTTCACTATTGTAGGTTTTTGCCTTACATACCAAAGAATGAACATGAATATTCTCCCATTTACCAAGTAAGTTTATTTTGGTTACACATCTTATGTATAACTAAATGTATACATTTTAGTTATACATTTTTTAGACAGAGGTCATGATCACTCAGTGAGTAGATGGATTCCACACAGCTATCATAGCATCCCATTTTAAAAGGGCTATGAAAGTTTAAAAACATGCCCCAATATTATTTGACACCCATCTTCAAAAGGCACACTCTAGTTTTCCCTCCTTTGAATGTGGGCACTGTTTAGGAAATTGCTTGTAACAAATAGAATGTGGTAGAAGCGATGGTGTGTAGCTTCTGAGATTATATCACAAAAGACATTACCACTTCCACCTT
This sequence comes from Tamias sibiricus, assembly GCA_025594165.1. Classification (NCBI taxonomy): domain Eukaryota; kingdom Metazoa; phylum Chordata; class Mammalia; order Rodentia; family Sciuridae; genus Tamias; species Tamias sibiricus. Next base: position 51,216,293 of record CM046667.1, on the reverse strand, counting down.
GCTCATTTAGATGACTCTTCCTGGATAAAGTCAGTCAAAATGTAATAAGGACACTGGCAGTCCTGGGTTAGGTCCACCTGGGGAATATTTGAGCCCTTCCCCTGCCCGAATATCTAGTACCAATGTGTTAGTTATATGTGTTAGTAACTATCATGGCCTGCATGTTTGGTGTGCACCCCCATGCATATATTGAAACCATAACCCCTAATGGTATAGTATTTGGAAGTGGGGCACTTTGGAAGTAAGTAAACAATGAAGGTAGAATCCTCATGATAGAATTAGTACACATATAAGAAGAGGTATATGAGAATGATTCCCCCACCCATTTCATGTACAGCTGTCTACAAACCAGAAAGTTGGTCCTCATCAGACTCTGGACGTACTAGTAACTTGATCTTAGACTTGCCAGCCTCCATAATTGGGAGAGGTAAATATTTGTTGTTTGACATACCTAGTATATGGTATTTTTGTTATAGAATATCAAATGAACTAAGACATTCACCTTAGAATTGGATCCTCCGGAACCAGTTATACCTTGAAATAACAGAAACCTCATAAGAAACCTTAAAATTATCCAACAAAGCTACTTGAAAATATTTCACTAGCAGACACCATGAAATAATAAATTATAGTTATGGATTTAAGTCATTGAATTTTGGGGTGATTTGATGGGCAAAAATAGATAATACAGGGGTGTCCAGTGGTAGCACTTTAATTCATCATTATTATCCATACTATCATAATATATTCAACCATTCTTGAATTATCATTGTATACTCTTTTCCAAAGTATAATTCCTTTACTACATATTCATAGAAATCATTAGAGAAAGAGTGGAAAAATTGCTAACGAATATACTTACTTGGGTAATGCAGAACCATTTTACATAGGGATGCAGTATTTCCCTCGGCAATGAGTACCAAACTTGATAATTAGCTTAGTTCTCTAGAACTAAATTTGTACAAAAGACTATGATTTAGGGGGAAAGACAACTGCCTTCAACTCCCTGACAATTTATTCTGGATTTCCTTTTATTGTATATATTAACAATTAATTTCATCGTCTATCGGTACACTTCATTCTAGGACTATCATTTTCCATTAAATATCTCTTTAGTTACCTTTGATACTGCTGTCTCTTTGATATTGACTGTCGCTGCCTGAAGCGGAAGTCGCTTGGAGCAGCGAACGCCACAGGAAAATTCGGAGGCAGGATGAAAATGAAAAAAGGTCTTTTATGCTTCTCCTCTCTCCAGCTCCAGCAATCACTCCAAATGCTCTAACTCCAACCACCACCTTCTTCTTCCCCACACACACTAACGAACCTCACCCAGTTATATACATATAGCTTTAACAAGGACACGTGCTTACAGCTCGAGCTTACAGGTGCGTCACGCAGTGTTCACGGGCATACAAAGATTCTTTGAATAATGTATTAATATCAGGTGGAAACTAGAACATCTTTTATGGCTCTCAGCTAACCGCAATCTTTAGCTATCTCCTTGATTATAGGCTCCTTCATTTCCCCCTTTTAGTTTTAAAAGAGGGGATGTTCTAGGACGTCCATGTGCAACCGACATTCTTACCCGTCATGGGAGTCTAGGCTGTCCTGACTCCTGGCTTAGATTGACATGCCGGCCACATTAGACTGTCCCGTGCGACTGTGCCGTGTCTTAGGTTGTCCCCTTCTGGGGATCTTACCCGTCATAGGCTAACCAGCCATCCAATAGAGCCCTTCAGGATCGACTGTGTTGACTAACAGCCGTCCAATTTTTAGGAGATGCTGCGGCTTTAAGGCGGTAAGCCTACTGCTGACGAGCCAAGTTTCCATAGCGTATCAAGTTCTTTAAGCGAATCAGCTGCCCTTAGTTTCATCAAGTAACGCACTGAGTTCTCTTAGACAAATACCCACAAGGCATTGTCCCGTAATGTCCCAAAATAATGGAAAATCAAAATGTCCATAAGTTATAACACATAGATTCAGGAGGCCCCATGCATGCAGAGCAGAGGCCACACTGCTGGTGAGGTTGTTGATGCTTGAGCAGCAGGGATGCTTGCAGCGACCGCGGTCCCTGCAGTTGTAGCAGCAGCCGTCTTTTTTATGTCCAGACATTTCCACCGGCAAATCTTCAGGGCCCGCTACCTAAAAACTCAAGCATTCATTATTAAGGGAAAGGCAGTGCTATTCCAGCACTGAGATCAAAAGGTGAGCTGTCAAACTAAAAAAAAAAGAACTATTAGAGTAGAAAATAAAAGTTGATCTCTGCTCACACACATTGCTGCTCAAGCTCCCACAAACATAAGCTGGCAAAATATCACATTCAGAAATAATCAAAGAGAAACTGAGGGTGTTTACTGCATTAAAGATAAAGAAAAGCTAAAGGCATTTTGGAAAAATAATTTGTTAGCTGGAATTCTCGAGTCTCTATATACACAGCAATCCTATACCTGTTGAAATAATTCAAATTAATCAGCTACTAAACAAATGAAGTCAATAACAAATAAATGATCCTCTGTCGGAACACCAAAATATCAGGTTATACAACATTAAACATATTCACAGCTGAAGAGAAGTCCCGGAGACAACTATAAATCAAAATTGATTATCATTATAATTGATTATCTAAAAATATTCTGAACTTATATAAATATCTATTTATTTATCTATCTATTGATTATCAAATTAGAATATTCTAAGCTTAAATGAATTAACGTTATTTGTTATTTGGATCTATATCTATCTACCTTTTTTTTTTTTTTTAAGCGCTTAATTATTTGTGACGTCACACTAGACAGACGCACATATAAACATATTTGTGACATCACATTAACATGAAATTTAGACAAATGCACAGACATAAAGACATATATAAAAGAGAAAAAAAAATTACAATTGTGTATACACTGAAGAGAGATCTTCTTGTCCCGGCCGGGAAGAATGAAATTTAAGTTGTAAATTTAATGGAGAACTCTTTTAAGGGAATCACTCCATACCTTCATTTTGGTCCTCTTGACCTTGCACTTGTTTATTCAATCTAGACTCCTCAATAACTTCGTCTTGATCCCTTTGACTTTGTACCTGCTTTATCAATCTAGATGGTATCCATATTGGAGAGGATTCGTGCTTTGGAAAAACACAAACAGATCCTCTCCCCCAAATTAATACTGGGTCTGGACCCTTCCATGTACCTGAGAGAACATCCTTCCAGTAAACCAAAGGTTTATGTTGTTGGTGTGGGTTCCAGTGTCTATCTCCAGCCGAATGTCCATTAGAATCTAAAGTTAAGAAATTTAGGGTAAACAGGGCAACTGCCAATCTGTCCTTAGGATTTTTCCAGTTTCCATCTTTTTGCTTTAGTAACATATTTTTAAGTGTCCGATTTGCTCTTTCAATTATTCCTTGTCCCTGAGGATTATAAGCGATACCTGTTTTGTGGATAATATTGAACTTTGTACAAAATTGTTTGAAGGATGTGGATGTATATGCAGGGCCATTATCTGTTTTAAGCATTTTGGGGATGCCCAATGCAGCAAAAGCTTGCAGACAATGAGATATAGTATCTTTAACTTTTTCTCCGGAATGTAAAGAAGCAAAAATCATGCCTGAGCATGTATCTATGGTGACATGAATAAATCGTAATTTTCCAAAACTTGGCTCATGTGTGACATCCATCTGCCACAAATGATTGGGCATCAAACCTCGTGGGTTAACCCCATAATGTGGATTGGGCAAGAGTGTTACACAAGATGGACATTCTTTTACAATTCTACGAGCTTGTTCTTTTGTGATTTTAAATTTTTGTCTTAAGGTAGTGCTGTTAACGTGGAACTGGGAATGAAATAAAGTAGCTTGTTGTACTGTAGTAAATATAAATATTGTTTTAGTGAGGGCGTCAGCTTTTTGATTACCTTCATGGAGAGGACCAGGCAGATTAGTGTGAGCTCTTATGTGACCTATAAATAAAGGTTCTTTTCGTTGCCATAGGAGATTTTGGATTTGAGAAAACAATTTAAAAGCTGGAGTATGTGGTGCTATTGGACCTGCTAGCTCCAATTTTGGGACAGCATGTACAATATAATGGCTGTCTGAAAAAATATTCATAGGCTGTTCTTTAAAATTTTCCAGAGCTATTATTATAGCTTCGAGTTCCACTAATTGAGCTGATTTTTGATTAGTGATATGAATCATTTTTTCATTTTGAGTGACTACTGCAGCAGTACCGTTAGAGGATCCATCTGTAAATACATTAAATGCTTTAGGAATGGGTTGATTTTTTATTACCTGTGGGAATATGATAGGATGATTGATACAAAAGGACAGTATAGGAGATTTAGGAATATGATTGTCAAAATTTGCAGAAGTAGAGCATCTAGCTATAGCCCAATCATTATCATTGAAGCACAAATATTCAACCTGTGACGATGAATAAGGAGTAATAATAGTAGCGGGATGAATTCCAAATATTTTAGTAGAGGTTTTAAGTCCTTGAAGAATAAGTTTAGCCACCATGGAGGTATAAGACTCAATTGTACTTTTAGGAGAGACAGGCAAATGTATCCATAATATAGGTCCCTGTTGCCAAAATACTCCTGTTGGAGTATATTGTGAAGGAATAATAATCAATATTAGTGGTTGTGCAAAATCAAATCTATCGCAATGGGATCTTTCAATGGCCTGTTCTACTAATTTTAGAGCTCTCCTGGCCTCAGGAGTTAATGTTCGAGGTGAGGATGGGTCAGGGTTCCCACGAAGGATGTCAAATAAGGGTTTTAATTGTCCAGTAGTGAGGCTTAGTGTAGGGCGAAGCCAATTAATGTCACCCAGTAATTTTTGGAAATCATTGAGGGTGGTCAAATGTTCTTTACTTATTAGAATTTTTGGGGGTTTAACAAAAGTATCCATGATTTTAAAGCCTAAATATAGTATAGGTGATCTGCTTTGAACTTTTTCTTCTGCTATATATAATCCATATTTTTTAGATTTTTTGTTATTTCACTAAATATATTAAATAAGATTTGTTGATTAGGGTGAGCTAATAAAACATCGTCCATGTAGTGTAGACACATAAGGTCTTGATATTTGTTTTTAATGGGCTGTATAGCTCTGTCCACATATAGTTGGCACAGTGTAGGGCTATTTGCCATTCCCTGCGGCAATACTTTCCATTGATATCTTTTATCAGGGCCATTATTATTAATAGAAGGAATTGAAAAAGCAAACCTGGGGGCATCCAGAGGATGTAGGGGAATGGAAAAGAAACAGTCCTTTATATCAAGGGTTATAAGGTAATAGTTTTTTGGAATAGCTACAGGATTAGGAAGTCCAGGTTGAGTAGGGCCCATAATTTGCATTGTTTTGTTAATTTGTCTTAGATCTTGTAATAGTCTCCATTTTCCTGATTTTTTCTTAATTACAAATATGGGAGAATTCCAGGGAGAGGTGGAAGGCTCTATGTGTCCTGCTTCTAATTGTTCTTTAATTAATTGATGGGCCGCTTGCAATTTTTCTTTGGATAGGGGCCACTGAGGGACCCAAACTGGCTTATTAGAGAGCCATGGTATTTTTAAAATTGTTTTCTCAGTGGCCCCTAGAAAAAATGTCCTTTGCCTTTTTTATTATGATTAGGATTTTTATTCTTAACACCTGCAGGCTTGGTCGCTAGGTGTAGGCCCATTTGATGTAAGATATCTCTTCCCCATAGGGTAACTGGCAAGCTGTTTAAAACATAGGGTTTGAATGTTCCTGTATGGCCTTCATTGTCTTGCCAATTTAAGATTACAGCACTTTGAGCTGGGGTATTACTGTATCCCAAGCCTCTTAAACTGGTTGAGGCTTTCTGTAGAGGCCAGTGCTTAGGCCATTGTTGTAGATTTATGATGGAAGAGTCAGCTCCTGTATCAATCAGCCCCTCCATCTCTATACCTTGAATTTTTAATTTGCACATAGGCCTCCGTGAACAGTCCTGGACCCAGAAAGCCATAGGTCCTGAACCAGTGGAACCGAATGCTCTGCTATTTCTATTTTGTGGCATGCTTTTAAAAGAATTATGGAGACTGGGAATGAGGAGCAGCTGTGCGATTCTGTCTCCTTGATTTACAGAGATGATGCCCCTGTGTGTACTTAGCATTATTTTAATCTCTCCATTATAATCTGAATCAATAACCCCTGGTATAACATTAAAGCCTAATAAACTTTTGGAACTACGCCCAAGGATTAGTCCCACAGTTCCTGAAGGGAGAGGTCCCCTGATTCCCGTAGGAATCAGCTGAACCCCCATTTCAGGTGTCAGGACCATCCGGGCAGTAGAACAGAGATCTAATCCTGCACTTCCTCTTGTCCCTCTGATAAGGGAGTTAATGGGTAGGAGGGACTGTGACGAGGAATCGTTTGAATCTGAGGGCCTTCCTCCTCTAGTGCCTCGTACATTTGTGGGCCCCGGGGCATTGGGCCCCGTGCCCCGTTTTTTGAAATCCTTGATAAATCATTTCCATATATATCATATCTAGAATGGCATTGATTGGCCCAATGTATACCTTTTTTGCATCTGGGGCATCGGCCTGGAGCACGGTATGAATTTGATTTTATTACCCTTGGGGGATATTGCTTAGCATATCTTGGTTGATTATAATAATTTTGTCTGGAATATCCTGTTCTAGGTTGAATCCTTTGGGAATTTTGAGGGGAGGAATTTTTCATCACTGCAGCAATTACGTTGCCTGTGATAACAGCCTCGTTAATGTCTTTGCACAGTCTGATATAAATTGATAAGTCTTTTTTACTTCTCCATGGCCTTATTGCATCCTGGCAATATTTATTAGCGTTCTCGTATGCTAATTGGATAACTAGGGGCATAGCTTGCTCGACTTCTCCAAAAACTCTAGATGTTGTTTTTAAGAGCCTATCTACAAAATCAGCGTAAGGTTCGTTAGGCCCTTGTATAACTTTTGATAGGCTGCCTTGCAGATCCCCTGTGCCTGAGATTGTCTTCCAGGCTTTCACAGCTGCAGTGTGTATCTGGCATACACACCTGGATCGTATTGTAGCTGATTTTGTAGTTCGGCGAACTCACCCTCCCCTGTGAGCATATCTATATTGCGTTGAGGGAAACCTGCTGCAGCATTTCTCTTTGCTATTTCTGAACAAAGTTCCTGGAATTGAGTTTTCCAGATTAGGTATTGTCCCCCACTTAGTACCGCTCTGCATAGACTTTTCCAATCTGAGGGGGCTAAGGTTAGGGTGTTAAGTGACTCTATCATACTTAATGTGAACGGAGCTTGAGGCCCATAGGTCATTACCGCCTCTTTAAAATTCTTTATTGTTTTAAAGTCTAGGAACTCGTGATATCTTTGTCCCTGTTCATTTTGAAATACTGGCAGTTCTAGGTGCTCCTGCGGTCTATGTTGTTCGAGAGCGTATAAGCGCTCTGAAAGGCCGCCAATTTCTACCTCAAGGGCACGTACACTCTGATCAATACTCTTTATTGTTTCTGTTAGGGATTCTATCCATGAAGGAGCAGAGGGCGCTAGTGGTTCCTCTATTTGACGGTCTTTTCTCTTTTTTAATTTCTTTTTGTTCTTTTTATTGGAGACTGTGCTCTCCGAATCGCTTTTTGATTCCTCTTCACTACTAGCTTCATAATTCCTAACCGGCTCAGTAGAGGAGACTGTACTTTCATGGTTTGGCTCCTTGTTACTATTATTACTTTCACTAGTATCCTGAGTTTCAGTTTCTAAGGAGAGTACATACTCCTCAGCTAATTTTATTAAGCTTCTGATGGCTTTTGCAGATCTTACTTTTGAATTTACATTCCTACTCTCCTTGCTGGTCTCCACTGAGTCAGAGGATAAGCTTTCTTGTTCACTTTTCTCACTATCCTCTGAGTTCTCAATATCAAAAATTTCATTCATGGCTTTTATAAACCGACTTTTTGTTATATTTGCTCCCATCTTTTTAAATTTTTTTTTTTTCTTACCTTGCCGCCGAATTCCCCGTACAGGCCACCACCTGTCGCTGCCTGAAGCGGAAGTCGCTTGGAGCAGCGAACGCCACAGGAAAATTCGGAGGCAGGATGAAAATGAAAAAAGGTCTTTTATGCTTCTCCTCTCTCCAGCTCCAGCAATCACTCCAAATGCTCTAACTCCAACCACCACCTTCTTCTTCCCCACACACACTAACGAACCTCACCCAGTTATATACATATAGCTTTAACAAGGACACGTGCTTACAGCTCGAGCTTACAGGTGCGTCACGCAGTGTTCACGGGCATACAAAGATTCTTTGAATAATGTATTAATATCAGGTGGAAACTAGAACATCTTTTATGGCTCTCAGCTAACCGCAATCTTTAGCTATCTCCTTGATTATAGGCTCCTTCAATTGACATTCTTTGCAATAACTGTGTCCACTGATAACAGTTGAGGACATCAAACTGGCCTGTGACATTTGGGATTCTCATCTTCATTGCTATCAAATAGCTGAATCATTTATTTATTTATTTATTTATTTATTCATTCATTTATTTATTTATTTATTGATATTTGACATTGAACCCAGGGGCACTTAACCACTGAGCCACATCCCCAGAGCACCCCCCCCATTTTTGTATTTTATTTAGGGACAAAGTCCTACTGAGTTGCTTAGGGCATCACTAAGTTGCTGAGGCTGGCTTTAATTCACAATCCTCCTGCCTCAACTTTCCAGGCCGCTGGGATTATATGCATGCTCCACCCAGATAGCTGAATTCTGTAATATAATCTACCTTTAACCTTGCCCTACAAAAGATGACCAGTAATGAATTTCCCGGCAATGTTCTTGGTCCTACTACTAATGTATTCTTTATAACTTTGGTCAATGGAATACACTCTAGGCTTTCCTTAGAAACACAGTCCTCTGATGAGTTTTTCAGCATTAAGGATATCTGTCTATCATACCCACTTTTGAGTCTTTTAATCCTTTAAATCACTGTCTGTAAGAGCACTTTAGTCATGTCTATTTCATTGATTGCTGTTCTCGACTTTTTCCAAGATTCTAAAAGCTAACTTGGCATCATGTCAGTACCTTAAATTGGAATTCTTGATAGAGTGTTTAAAAACCATAATATGACTGGTTACATATGTACAAATTATCTATTAACTAACATTATGCTCTGTCCCATTAATCTGGAAACCTCAGTATTTAGTGACACAAACATCTTCCTTGCTCATTCAGTATGTAGTAGCTAGTACCTTCCACATGTAGTTCATCTCTTCTCTTAGCAAGTCTAGTACATCCTGAAACAAGTTATATTTGAATTTGACTCTTGTTACTGTGTATTTTCAGTAGGTAATGATGAAGGAGCCTGAGGGAGGCATATATTTAAGTTTTACTGTAGTATATAGTTAAAAATAATAATAGTATTAACAATAATGATAAAACCATTCTTACTAATATTTGAGAGTGAATTATAAATATTCTGATTGTTTATTCCTAAACAGTCCAGTGTGCATCTCCTAAGATATATGATATTCTAATAAGTAACCATACCACAGTGATCAATGTCAGGAAATTTTAAATGGATACAATATTATTATCAAATACACAGCCCTTGTTCAAATCATGCAAATTTACCCTATATTAAAATATAGCAATCATTTTGTAAACCAAAATTGAATTCAGGATCATGTATTACATTCAATAATAATGTCTGTATCTATTTTAGCTTGCTAAAATATCTGCTTCTATCCTGAACTTCAATGCTGAAATTGCCTGGAATGAGGTATCATGATTCTCCTTGTAAATTTTGTATGGGCTCTAAGAAGGAAACGTATTACATGATCTGGCATGGAATTTCTAAATTGGAAGCCCTAGAAAATTACAAGATTTGTATATATCCCCTGTGCTACTTTATAACTGATATTAGAATACACTTCACAATGATCAAAGAAGAATTAAGGCTATGATAACAGATTTGTGTGTATGTACATGCACTCCCTGTGTATAAAGAATATTTACTATTTGAACTACATTATTTGTCTCTCACTATTGAAAAACACCAGACATATGGTCCAGTAAATGTTAATATAAATGCTAACTGCACACTATTACTGCCATATGACATCATTGAAGATTCAAAATAAATTTAGTGTGCAGCTTGGGAACTATTATACTATGATCATTTGTGATTAGCAGAGAATGCTTACAAGTCTGAGTAAGCTAAAGTGAAAGAAGTTCTAAGAAGGTAATTTTCTTCTCATATGAGTATCTAAGCAATTTTCCAATTTAAACTTTGCTGTCCTCTTTTTAAACTTGACCAACTTTGTTTTCTTTTATAACTGAGCAGCATATACATATTTTCATAACTCCAACAAATGTCTACTATATTTTTCTTTCTTGCTAAAATATCTGCTTCTATCCACTCTTCAGTAGATTTGTGTAATGCTAGTTTACCTCCACTCCCTCCCCCCCCAAAAAAAAAATCTTTACACACAGAAATTTGGTCTTATTTGGTACCAAGGATGAGATTTTAGCCTAGATATTTAAAATATGGGGAAACGTATTGTTTTACACATTCTATTGATAACTAATCATCATTTAAATTTAATCAAAATATGGTGTCAAACTTTCCTTTAATTTTTTAGCATTGTTTTTATCAATAGAAAATGTGAAATTGTGGCTTTTTTTTTCAAATCTTCCCATGTACACTTGATTAGAAATTTAAACATTTTTTTTTCTTCTTCAGTATCTTCTAAATTTTATTTCTTGATTTCCATCACTTCCCATGCCTTATTTTCTCTTTCCTGGCTTAGTATGATTTCTTTTTTACTAAAGTTTTGATAATTCTAACAATAACTACAAATATTTGGAAAAGCAATTCCTTATTTCTCCTGAAAATAAAATTAAAAAGACCATAGGAATAATTGGAAATGTTACAACTGTACAACTTCTTTTATACTGTGTTCTTATTTAGTCTCCTCAGGTCTAGTTACTTTAAATACTTTGAATAAATCAGTTTTAGTTCAACAATATTCAACTAAATTGTGTATAAGCTCATGTCACATTTATTTGGCTTGCATAAAGGGAAGAAGTCTCACAGTAGATCATTTCAAAAGTTCCCTTTTGGGGGAGGCTGATGATGTAGCTTAGTGGATAAGCACCCCTGGGTTCAATCCCTGGTACAAAAAAAAAATCCCTTTTTGGGTGAACATTTTAAAGAAAAAGAGGATAAAGGAGAGTTGTTCAGTTTTGGCACTTTCACATTTGGATCTGGGTAATTCTTTGTTGTGGGAGGATATTCTGTGCTTGTGCTAAGTTTACAAGCAGGTCTAGTTTCTTAAGTACCAGTAGCACTTCCAAATGTGACAACAAAAATATTTCTATATGTTTTCAGATAAAATTGCCCCTTGTTGAGGTGATCTAACTACTGGGTTATATATGGGAAAAACAAATATTTACATTAGCCAGCCAGTTAGTTAATCTGAGATCCCAGAAGTTCTTAGTTTCATTTTGAGGTGACAGAAAACTGCTCAAGCATTTTATAGAGAATTCAAATTCCTCCATAGAAGAAAGTCGTGAAATTCATCTTGCAAAAACAATTCTGGTCTCACCTGGTCTGAGATAATTCTTTCACAACATTTCTCAGCTTTATCAGATCCAATACAATCTTTTCTGGCGGGAAACATTTTATAATGTGGCCATTTCTATCTGCAATTCAATGTTAGAATTGCAAAAGAAAAAATTCTCATACTAATAGTAAGTAAGACAAAAGTAATTTACAGTATGAAATTACATAAGTTTGCATATGTTGATGCTCAGGCTTGATTATACTGGAAGATATAATGAACCAGTTATATTCTTTCACCTATACATGAAATTACCATAAGTGCAACATTTACAAATGTAGACTTAAAGAGGAATGTAGTATTGACAATTGAAATATGTGAGCAGTGTTACTATGACTGATGGAATTATCTGAAATAGCAGACAGCTTGATAAAACTTAAAACAAATGTACAGCCTTCTTTATATGGTGGAAATTCTAAGAAAATCAGGTGTATTAAAACATTCTAGAAAGTTGTTTATATGAAAAGAGATGGGCTCAATTTTCAGATTATCATATAGTTTTCATTTTCATGTATGGTAAATCCAATATTCTAAAATTGTGCAGGATGTAGAAGAGTTCTACATAGTGAAAAGCTATCCTGTAAAAAGTAGGGAATCTAGCATTTCTGGACTCAATGCCAGTAGCATACCTTGATCATTCTTTTACCCAAAGTTTTACTGAAAATTCTTCAAACACTCTCCAGATTACAGAACACTATTCCAGATAAATTTCCTTCTAGTTCTAATTTTGTTTGGGGATAAAAATCCAAGATTCTCAGACTTCTATTCATAAATGCAATCCCAGGATTTTATAATAATTATAGATTATTTGTCCTCACCTTCACATTCTGACGTAGTAGTTCGATTGAAGTGGGGTTTAGGAATCACAGTTTCTAACAAGTACTTCAGATGAATCTAATGTGAATGGCTTCTGGACACCACTTTGGGAAACACTTAAAATATTTAAGCCTCCTTTGTGAAAAGTCAATTTTTTTATGGGAAAACAAGTTGAACATGTTCCATATTAGTCAAATAACAGTGGTCTTTTCTTCCTCCTTCTTTACCTTACAATCTTACAGTCTTGAAGTTGTGATTAAGTTGCCCACCAATTTCTTGAAAATACCTTCTAATGAGTCCTTTCATTGTTTTTCAAGTCAAAAGAATGAAATGATGTGATGCCATTTTTAAATACAGAAAACAATAGATTTAGTTGCTGCCTAATGTGAGGATATTTTTCCCTCAGGTTTGTTATGACACTGAAAACTCAAAAAAGATTAACATTTTGCATATGGTACAGGATACATTGTTTTAAAAATGAATATTGAATTCATAATTTATAAATTTATTTTATATTACCTCTTTCCTCATATATACCATGCATAAAAATTAGACAACCTTCAAAGGGAACTTCCTGGGAAAAGATGATAAGGAATATCACAAGTGTGACAACTTGAGGAAAGCTGTTAAGAACCCATGAATATGTCCTTAAACAATTGCAGGACAAGAAATTGAAATGATCAATTACTTAAAAGAAAACTCACTGTATAAATAACCTTATTGTTTTAATATTTGTGATCCCAAAATTATAATTTTTATCCTGCTTGGGGGAGCATAGAATATTTTGAATATCCCCTTAAGTTTTTACTTAGCCTAGAGAAATTGGTATCAATTCCTATTTTAAGACATATTTGTCTAAATGTAAAATGTGTCATTAAGTATCAACCTTTGAGTCCACTGTGGTTTCTTATTACTGTAAATCAGTTTAGGAATGAGAAGAATTTTTTTTCACTTTTGACATGTACCTTTGAGTTTGAGTGAGATAAATACATGTAAGGATTCTGACTGTGGATATGTACAAGGCAGCGTTCCTCTGGTGAGCAAACTCCTGGAGGGTAACAGGTGCCATGTTATCCACACCTGAAATATTCTACAGTTTCTTCCTTGAGCTAGTAAGATGCCTAATACATGCTCAATGCTAACTGCTATGGTAATGTCCTCCATGAGGCGGCTCTGTGCTAGAATCTTATCAGCCTCGACCTCAGACACTCAGCTTCTGGGAATAAAGGAACTCTCTAGGACAACACCAGTGTGGCACTGGGCCTAAACCTGCCCACGTAACAGTAACTTTACACTATGAGCAATATGTATTAATGATGTCAATAACCTAATGTAACCTATGGACATAAATAAAGCTGGCAGCTCCGATGAGCAGCCCGTTTTACTGTGCCCCTGAACCTTGCTTGCTTCTGTCTCTCTTTGTTTATCTTTACAGCTGGCACCTGAACAGGGACCCTTCCAGATGGACATGTTAATGGGGAAGGGAGTAGCTTACCACCTGGAACAGGCTTATGACACGCGTCTTTCATCAGCTGGTACTGATCCCTAATCAGTAAGCTATGGGAAATTCCCTATCTGACGCTCAGTGACCTCATAGGGCTGAACTTTCTGATTGACTTTACAAGGTTGGACATATTGTAAGTAATGCTAACCTCGCTGCTTTGCTAGCAGAAATAGATTCTCTTTGCCCCTGGTACCCAGAAAATGGTTCTTCAGTTCAAAATATTAGGAAGATATAGGTAGAAAGGCTTCATGAGGTGCCACAAGCTCCTATGCTTCTGCTACAAACTTGGTTTCTTTGTCATGATGCCATTTCTAAACTTAAGCTTTATAATTCTCAGCCCATGCTCTCTTTCCCTTCCATGACCAACACGCTGCCCGCTGCCATAATCCCAGAGCCCCCTGGGTGCATGGCCCCTTTAAAATTATCTGCCGCTGCTCCCGCAGTTCCAACAGGCAGAAACAACCAGCTTGCCCCCACTTAGATCACGATTTAACTAAAAGTTTACAGGAAATACAAGAGGAAAAAATAAATCTCATAATTTTGCTCTTGATCCTATTATGCTGAATCCTACTTGCCAATTAGAGCACGAACAATTAAAAACAAAAAGAAAAAATAACTTTCCTAAAAGAATATAAAATACAACACCATGCTTTAAGAGAATAATCTTACAAAAGAAAAAATGGTTACAACAGTTTTCCATACTTCTTAGATTCTGCTGGATCTCTAATTTTCCTAGCCTTATAATTACAATGTGAATTACAGGGTCTACAATATTTACTAGGCTTATGAAAAACCAGTTTAGACAAAAGAGGAAAAAGTGTCCCTTTTAAATCCAAACTGCTTGGCTGGCTATCTTATCTGTTTTCTGCCACCTTTCTTAACCAGTTTCTCCCTAATGTTACAGCACAGAAAGACAAAAGTAGAAAGATTCCAAATGTACAAGTTTTCTTTTTCAAAAAAATTTTTTTCTGAAAATGTCATAAACTTCCAACTGACTCTTAGCTGAGCTAAAGATACACTATGACATGATGAAGAAGTTAGTATTAAGGCCATTTAATTTTTTTTAATATTCTACATAAGATAATGAACTTTTCTGATCAGTCTTATTTTAACTTATATAGAATATTAAAAAACTTACATGTTAATTACACATTTTTGAATTATTTTTCTTTTTACAGTTAAATGAGTAAATTAAATTTAACATAAATGAAATTAATCTTCATAAATATGTCTTATCAAATGGATAAATGAAGAAATAAGTTTTAGATTGCTTTGTCTGGTTTTCACTAAAGCAAGGTTACTAAGAGATAAAGTTCTAACAGATATAATTCTATATACAAAGGGTCCAAAAAGTTTCAGCTGTATTCAATTAAAATACTGTAAACAACAAAGTATTTTATCTTATTTAGAGGAGTAATTTATCTAAATTCAAAATTTTATAAGACTTTGCAAATTATAAATTTTAAAAGATAGAAAAAGATATAAGATTGTTTGTAATGGGGAATTAAATATAAGATGGTTTTTGATAGGAAATTAGATATAAGGCTTATGAAGAGAGTTAGACATAAGGTTTATGATGGAATTTAGATATAAGGCTTGTTTTACCATATAAAGGAAAAAAATGTTTCTGGGTAAGAAAGTCTTTGGTAGAAGTTGTGAAACAATAAGAGGGTCTGAGTAAGTGATAAGAGGGTTTGAGTGATAAGAGGGTCTGTGTAAGTGAAGAGTAAATTTCAAAAAGTTTGTGATTAAATTGGCTATAATTAATACAGTCCATTAAATTTACTTGAAATTTAATGTACTGATATAAAGCAAAGGCTCCCCCCCCCCCCACCCCCCCCACCCACCCCCCCACTACCACACCACCCCAACCCCCCCACCACCCCCCCCCCACCCCCTACCTCCACCTACCCACCTGAAACATTGGTCTACTCTTATCAAGATATTTTTCTGGTATTTGTTAAGGTTTATTACTTGGAAAAGTTAAGTCTTAGGAAATTAAGGTGTGTTCCCATTTAAAGTTTTAAATTATTTCTTTACAACTAGTTAAACAACTGTTATTTAGGTTATAACAATATTGTTGACACCCAAAATATGTGTGTCTAGGTATATGTGTGCATCTGAGAACTATATCTGTCTAAGCCTTGTATAATTTTATATAAAAATTTAAAGACCTGTCATATCTTTTTGCCTTGAATAAGTCAATTTCTATACTGTTCCCTAAATGTATAAGAGATTTAAAGGCTATCCTTTGATTTTTATTAACCCATACTGATCTGTAATTTGTTACTATGCCTCTGGATTCTAAAGTGTACTTTAAATGTTAAACTTAGTTAAATAAATGTAAGGCTTAAGAGAACACTTTGTCAAGTTGGTGTTCTCCAAACTAAAAATTATGTGTAATGAAATTTTTATCAAAAAATTGGTCTTAAAGAAGTTATTGTTTTTCCAGCTCTGATAAACTATTATTTTAGGGTATTATGTTACATTCCACGTTCTAAATTTTTCTTTAAAAGTTAAACTTGATTAATATAAAAACATCAATGAAATTCTAAATATCAATGTAATTGTGGTGATATTAACTGGTTTCTTTGTATTACAAAAGTATTCTTTTGAATATAAGGTTTAGGAGAAAGAATATCTTTACAAAGCTGGTGTTCTCCAAATTAAACTTCTCTATAACAGTGGTCTGTTATAAAAATAACAAATTTAGTTAAAAAATCTCTTTGTGTGATTTTAAAATTCTATAATTAGATAAAAATAATCTGTCATGAATTATAAAATTTTGTTACTCTTTACAGTGAGAGGTAAACTCAAGAATACTTTTTTAAAAAATAATTTTTCAGTTGTAGATGGACACAATACCTTTATTTTGTTTATTTAATAGACAATAAAGAGAACCTGTTTTATTTAAGGTTTTACAATATGAGATGTAAAAATACTTTTCCTCTCTCCCACAAAGTGTTAGAGGGTCTCTTGACTTGTTTGATTTATATTTCACATGTAAAGTTAAATTATGTTAAGTGATTCAAATAGTCTCAAAAATGATATATAAAAGCTTTATAAAATGATATTTAAAAGAGAGATTAAAATTATTTTCAAAAATAAAATGCCTTACCTAAGATTTGTCTAGAGGCCACCTCACTTGAGTAAAGACCATATGCTTCTGATCACATGGGGAAAAAAGATATGTTACTGCGCTTACACCAACTGGTCCTATTTAGATTTCAGCTCTATGCATGAGACCTATCAATTATGAGTTGACATTAGGGACATCATAACCCAATCCCCAAGTTTCATTTGACCCTCGATGAAGAGGATTCTGCCAAACAGAAAGACAATCACTCTCCTAGAAAGAGAAGAAACACAAGAGGGCCCCAAGATATCCAACCTCCAGTGACTTGGGGAGATACAAAATCATTAACAGCCTCAACTCAACAGCTGTTGGCTCAAAAGAGGTTAAAATGTACTCCAGAAAAGGGTTACTGCTCTGTTTCATAAACTTACACACAAAACTCTGTTAATTTTTTGATCCTTATGACAATGTTGTTCTGCTGTTATATGCCAGCTATGGGAAATCTAAAAAAAATCAGACTGCTTGTTCATAAGTGGATGTTTACCAGTACTGGGATTATTATGTTATGCTTGCTACTGTCAATGACTACCCTATTTTTTGCCTCCACCAACATTAAAGAAAAAAACAAGTGCTATTCATCCAAAAGGCCATACAAAACAAGAAAGGGGAGCTGTAAGGATTCTGGCTGTGGATATGTACAAGGCAGTGTCACTCAGCCTAAACCTGCCCACATAGCAGTAACTTTATACTATGAGCAATATGTACTAATGATGTCAATAACCTAATGTAACCTATGGATATAAATAAAGCTGGCAGCTCCGAAGAGCAGTCCCGTTTATTTTGCCCCTTCACCTTGCTTGCTTCTGTCTCCCTTTGTTTATCTTTACAAATACAATTTAAAATACATCTCAAAATTACTTGTCAGAATAATTTTTTAAAAAAGGTTAATCACATATGATTATGATTAATATTTTAAAATTTAACTATAATATTAAATTATATTATTTATAATTATATATTAAGTTATAATATTTTTCAAATATTTTATATTTTATGAATTCAAAATTAAAATGTAGTTGTGTGCCAAGATTTGGGGGAAAGGGGAAGAATAGATATTCAGTGGGTTAGACAAAGGGGAATGAAGGGAAGAGAGTAGGGATAGGAATAAGAAAGACAGTAGAATGAATCAGACAAAACTTTCCTATGTTCGTATATGAATATATTGCAAGTGAAACTCCACATCATGGATTCTAATTAGAATATGTTATACTACATGTATGTATAATGTGTTAAAATTCAACCTACTGTCATGCATATGTAAAAAGAAAAAAATTTAAAAAAGGAAAGATAGTAAAATGAATCTGAAATAATTTTCCTATGTACATATATGAATATACCATAGTGAATCTCAAAATCATGTACATTCATAAGACTGTGATTCTAATTAGCATAAGATATATTCCATGCTTGTATATTTCTATCAAAATGAGTTCTACTGTCATGTATAACTAAAAAGAGCAAATTAAATTTTAAAAGATTTGCTACTCTCATTACAATTTCATTTTTAATATTTGATTGTAATATATAAAATAAAGATATGTTTAAAAAGATCACATGTGGTTTAAAAGCCAAGGAATGCTGGGAATTATGTAGAGTAGTTTATAAGGAGATTATAATGAAAATTTTAGATCCACACAAAATTTCTCAACTAATTAAAATAATATTATAAGTAAGTTGTAGTCTGGCCAAGGAAATAAACAAAAATTTGCTAAAATTACAATCACTTGCAGAATATTGATTTCTTTTCTTTATTAATAAAGTATGTAAGTACCAAAATTATTCTTATAGCTAAATTATTTTAACTTTATACTTGAACTCAAATTATATTTGTACTTTTCTTATCTAAGTAATATCTACACTTGCATGATATCTTATACTTTTCATATCATTTATACCTTTCAGAAAAAATAACTGTTGCATATTAATTGGGTTTTATTGTGACATATTCATATATATGCAAAAATGTAATTTGATTAGTTTTGTTAATCAGGTCCTCCATTTAATTAGACAACTTGGGGTTCCATCTTGACTACATCAATTTTTAATTTTTGCATGGGAGAATTATAAAACACATGTAAAATGTGTATATTTTCTACTTTTGTGAGGATTAAATAATTATTTTACAAAACTGTTTGACATGGAAGGCACATGCGTATTGTTTACTCCTATTTTAATTTTATACAGAGGATATCTGAACCTCTTAGAGGGCAAATGAATAGTTCAAGTTATTAGTTTTTCAACATTTTAACTGGGATGCAGATTATAAAATACATGTGATAACTATCCAATATGACCATACATCTATATGAAACAAAAGATCTACAATGTCAATTAACTTTTGCTGCATGCAAGAAAATCTGATATTTTATATTCTGTCTTCTCCTATGCGCTTCTGTCCTTTTATTTTCTAAGTTTATTTTGGATCACTACACTGATTTCTCCAATTATAAGAGTCACAATCAATTGTTTGAAAAACACAACTGTAGTCACAGTTAGGCAATTGCAAAAACTAGCATATAAACCTATAGCTGTTGTAAACTACAAGCACATGAGTTCTATAACTCTCCAGTGCTAAAATTAAAAATTGGTGGACTCAATATGGAAACCCAAGTTGTCTAATTAAATGTAGAACCTGATTAACAAAACTAATCAAATTACATTTTTACATATATATAAATATGCCACAATAAAAGCCACCATCCTGCATAATTAATATGCAACAATAAGTTTTTCTGAAAGGTATAAATGATATGAAAATTGTAACATACCATGCAATTGTAGCACTATAAGGGGAACAGCTATGTCTTATTGAGATATAATCCTTTTGGCACCAACAGTAGTGCTTTGAAAAGAGTAGAAGTTTAACATGTTTGCTGAGAAATTTATAATGCCAACATTTTCTGACACTTCAGGAATTTTCTGTGGATGAATATAGTCCTTTTTAGTACATTAATGATAGTTCAATATTAGAAGAGGAGAACAGACATGTTTGATGGAAAGAAGTAAAAAGAATAGATTTGGAGAACATTAAAATGTAAAAATTTTGGTTAATAAGAGATATAAGAAATAATTCTGCCAGAAAATGAGGGCTGTGAATCACAGATTAGACATGATTAGGCAATATAGCATAGCAAAAAATCAATATTATTTGTGCTTCAACACGTCACAAATCATTGCTGTTCCAATTGACACTTGAAAGCTGATTTACCGACAAACAGTTAATGATCGTGACCAATAGTGAAGATTCTGATGATAAATAATATATTAGTGATAGTCTGTATTTAGTTGAGTTTATTGGAATAAGTATGTGGATTAGTAAATTATCCAGAAGAACTAATATGACATTTACATCCACATTTTATCATATCAAACTTTAATTGAAATCTCTGTAAAGAATTTATACTGACCCACTCTAAATTTGACTTCACTTGTCCTTTCCTATTCTTCAGTATTTTTTCCCTCTTAAAACAAAAGGAAATGATAAAAGGCATGACAATCAGAAAATGAATTGAAATGGTTTGGGATTATTATTAGAAATGAGTACTTCAAATTCATTTTTTTTGTTATACAAAATAAAAAGTCAGAATCAAATACACCTTATAATCATGCACATACAAAAGCACACAATTAAAAATTCTGAATGAATCAGAAATCATGCAGAAGATTTCCTATCAATGTTTGTTTATAATCTCTAACAATTTGATGTATTTGAAACACACACACACACACACACACACACACACACACACATATAAAGATTTTATTCTCTGTTATAGAAAACTGGGCTTAACCACAGACAGAGATATATTGTACATAATGCAGTGATCCATAGACACTGCATATACAGAGGAAACTTAAAGACTCTTAACAATTTTACTCCATTTACAGAGTAAAAACTGAAATATTGAATAAAACTTTCTGATAATTCTCAACCCAGCCACTGACTCAGTGATTTATTCTTGGACATGGGGTTCCATGGTTGGTCTTATGAAAAGTTAGAGAAAATAGCCAAATATTTCACATCCTCATCAAACCAAATTGTTCTAGTACAATTATCTTATCAATGACATTGAATAATTATACATACTTGTAATAGAACTCTTTTAAATCTACTTGCTTTATTATCAAGTCACTAAAAAATGGAGTCCATTCCAATGGAGTATGCTTTCGACCATATTCCATAACAGTTGGTGAATCACTGAATAAAAGGAGTGGATTTTTATCAGTTATTTAATTAGTGAGATTGTATAGAGTTTCCTTTATTGAAGATGAACATTTGTCTATCTAAATTTCTTTCCCTACTTCATTCTGTTCATCTGTTTTATTTTCAATAGAATTTATTAAATGAGATTTTCAACTATGACCAGTTAGTGTGTTCTGATAACTAATTTAGTGAGGTTTTTAAGCATATTTTAATTTAAGATGAAGTAGAGAATTATAAAATAAGAGTAGAATAGAAAGCAGTATCCGAGTTCTTATCCAAAGTAAGGGAATCATCTATAATTTTTTTTTTCATTTAGTGAAATGTATGTATATGCATGTATGTGGAAATAATGATATATTTCTTACTCAGTCATATGCAAATTCTGTAACATAACATTTTCTATGGATATAATATAATTAGTTGAGAGTGACATGCTGATGTTTTTAAATTTAAAAAATTTAATGTTAAAATACAAAAGGATTATATTTTAGAATACGTATACTATGAAATTTGACATTACATACAGTATCCACTGTATGAAATCAACCACATCAATTGTATACTAAGTTTATTTCTTAATGAGTTTTGAAGTGGATATCCTAATTTAAACCAATATTTTATTTTAAAATAATAAGAAAAAAGCTAAAAGTTTAAAGGTAGGTTTCATACTGGTTCACATTTAAAGCTCTTAGCTGTTAAACAGGCAAAAGAATGAGGAGGACTTGCTACTACTTGTATTGATACATGATGACATACAAAGATAATGTAATGAATGATCAATAATATTCAACAAAGTTTAAAGAAGAGTGGAATTGGTGCATAAAATATAGAATGATGAATAAATTCCAACTATCCAATACTTTTCACTCACACAAAGATAATGTGTTTCGATATATTACTACAGTTGAGATACCAATGTGTTAATACAGTTGCAAAACCCATAGTACCATAGCATTCTTATGTTTATTAAACCCATGTCATCCTTATATTTTTTATTTTTTCTTATTGGTTATACATGATAGTAGAATGTATTTTGACATATTATACATATGTGGAGTATAACTTCCCATTCTTCTGGTTGTACATGATGTAGAATTACATTGGTCATGTAATCATATATGCACATAGGATAGTAATGTCCAATTCATTATAATATCTTTCTTATTCCCATTTCCCCTCACTTCCCTTTATTCCCCTTTGTCTAATCTAAACTACTTATTTTCTTCCCTAATCCCCTTTGTTGTGAGTTAACATCTGCATATCAGAGAAAACATTTGGCCTTTGGTTTTTTTAGGACTGGATTATTTAGCTTAGCATGATATTCTCAAGCTCCATCCACTTTCGAGCAAATGCCATAATTTTATTCTTCTTTATGACTGAGCAATAGTACATTGTATGTATATACCATATTTTCTTTATCCATTCATCTGTTGAAGAGCATCTAGGTTGGATTCATAGTTTAGCTATTGTGAATTGAGATGCTATAAACATTGGTGTGGCTGCTTCACTGTAGTATGCTGATTTTAAGTCATTTGGGTATACACAAGGAGTGGGATAAATGGTGGTTCCATTCCAAGTTCTGAGTACTCTCCATGCTGCTTTCAATAGTGGTTGCACCAATTAGCAGTCCCACCAGCAATATATGAGTGAAACTTTACCCCCATACCTTGGCAACATTTATTGTTGCTTGTATTCTTCATACTTGTTATTCAGACTGTAGTTTTAATTTGTACTTCTCTAATTGCTAGTGATGTTCTTCTCTGAAGTATCTGTTCAGTTCCTCTGCCCATTTACTGATTGTCTTTTTTTTTTTTGGTGTTAAATTTTTTTTGTTTTTTATATATCCTCAAGATTAATTAAAAAAAACACAGCACCCTTTCATGTACAAAACACTAGAAAAACTAGGGATAGTAGGAACATACCTCAACATTGTAAAAGCTATATAGGCTAAACCCAAGGCCAACATCAGTCAAAATGGAGAAAAATGGAAAGCATTCCCTCAAAAAATGAACAAGACAAAGATGCCCTGTTTCACCACTTGTATTCAACATTGTCCTTAAAACTCCAGCCAGAGCAATTAGACAGCAGAAATAAATTAAAGCAATACAAATGGGAAAAGAAGAACTCAAACTGTCCCTATTTGCTGACAACACAATTCTATATTTAAGAGGCAAAAAAAAAAAAAAAAAATCTCCCTGAAAACTTCTAGAACTCATAAATGAATTTGGGAAAGCTGCAGGATATAAAATTAACACCCACAAATCAATTACATTTCTATATATTTGTGATGAATCTACTGAACGAGAAATTAGGAAAGTTAACCCATTCACAATAACCTCAAAAAATTAAATATTTGGGAATCAATATAACCAAAAAAGGTGAAAGACCTCTACAATGAAAACTACAGAACACTAAAGAAATTGAAGAAGTACTTAGAAGAAGGAAAGATTTCCCATGCTCTTGTATAGGCAGAATTAACATGGTCAAAATGGCCATACTACCAAAACTGTATGATTTAATGCATTTCCTATTAAAATTCCAATGACATTCTTCATGGACATAGCATTCATGAAATTTATTCATAAAAGTAAGAGACCCAGAATGGCCAAAACAATACTTAGCAAGAAAAGTGAAACAGGAAGCATCACATTACCAGACCTTAAATTATAGTACAGAGTTACAGTAACAAAAATGGCATGGTATTGGCACAACAGACATGAAGATCAATGGAACAGAATAGAAGACATAGAGACAGACCCACATAAATACAGTTATCTCATACTAGACAAAGGTGGCATAAACATACATTGGAGAAAAGATAGCCTCTTCAACAAATGGTGCTGGGAAAACTGGAAATCCATGTGCATCAAAATGAAACTAAACTCCTATCTCTCACCCTGCACAAAATTCAACTCAAAGTGGATCAAAGACTTAGAAATTAGACCATAAACCCAGAACCTACTACAAGAAAAATTAGGCACAACTCTCTATCATGTCACTTAGGAACTGTGTTCCTTAACAAGACTCCTAAAGCACAAGAAGTAAAATCAGAAATCAATAAATGCAATAGAATCAAACTTAAAAGCTTCTTTACAACAAAGGAAACAATCAAGAACATGAAGAGAGAGCCTACAGATTGGGAGAAAAATATTTGCCACCTGCCCCTCAACCCATGTCTTGAATGCCAATTCCTACACTATCTAAGCTTGGAGCCATATATTTAATTTATTGGCAGATATTAATGTTTCTTGATTTTACCCTGCCTATAGTTGTCATTTAGAAGCAATTTAAGTTATTTCATGTTTTCAATTTCATCAGCTTTCATAGTAACTGTAGTACAACTCATCTATAAGATATTTCCTGGGCTAAGTCTGGATAAGTCTCTAAACAGCTATTTAATGTAGATATACTTCTCTATTATTGAAGAAAACAAAAGCTTTTATAGTCAAGCACACACACACACAAAAAAAAATAATAAAGGATCTCTGGAAAGCAATCATTTGTCCTATCCTTAAAACTATCAAGGTTGAGTTAGAAACCAGAATCAATAGATGCTATTAATCTTTTCAGAATAACAATTATGTACAGACATTTAAGTATATATCTAGTGAATGTGTCTCATTAATTTTGCAGCTAAGCTGTAGTCCAATAAGGAAAGTTTGCCAAATAAAGAAATAAACAAAGAAAAACAAGTACAGAAGTAAATTAGGGGACACAGGCTAAATGTGGAACTTCAATTTGATATACCATTTTATATGTGTGTGTGTGTGTGTGTGTGTGTGTGTGTGTGTATCACATATACATATATATGTGTATATATATGTCCATATGTACTTTTTACAATTTGAACTCATTGTTGTGCTTCCAGGCCTATAAAGAAAAACTTACACATGGTACTGAAAAGTGAAAGTGAGGATATACTGAAAATATTGTTTTTGAATTTCTTGTTCTGCAGCTCCAGTGTCAGTAACATTCAGCATGTGCTATAAAAATGGGAGATTAGAAGACTAGTATGAATAATCTTTTATTAAAAAAAGTACTAGCTGTCTATACTTTTTCCTGGTATCACCGAGCCATTCTGTTTCTTTGGATAAAAGGCAAAAGCTCCCTGAGGTGCATCACATGTCATTATACTATTTTACTGGAGGAAATGGGTATGACATTTTTCTCCTTTCCTACTTAAACAATGTAGACTGAATCTGGTCTTTGTGGGGAATATATTTATCTGCATAGCTTTATTAGTCTTAGACAATGAGAAATAGTTGTTTGTACCTCACCCCACATTAAGATAAAGTGCAAACAAACTATTCCTACTGAGTATCTAGACAGATATGTGACAACCAAAATAATTACTATTTCCAATACTCTTCATTTTTTAATTTTTGTATTATTTTACCTCCGCCTACAGGACAGCTTTTAAATTTTCTTTTAGTGTGTATTTGCTTGTGATGTATTTGTATGCCTGGAAAACTTTTTATTCATTTTCATTTTTAAAGGATTTTTTATACTAATAATGTTTTACATTATTTTATGTTTTACATTTTATACTAATAAATGTTTTACATTTTATACTAATAGTGTTTTACTATATTATTAAATATATAAAATAATTATATATTATTAAAATAGTATAATGACATGTTTACATTTATACTAATAAATGTTTTACATTTTATACTAATAATGATTTACATTTTATACTAATAATGTTTTACATTGTTATATATATATATATATATATATATATATATATATATATATATTCATTCAGTACTTTAAAGATGGTGCTCCACTCTCTTCTAAAAGGAAAGAAATCATCCATATTTTTATTCTTTTCTTTAGGATATACGTATTTTTTTCACTTCTTTTAAGATTTTATATTTACTGGATTTGAGCAATTTAATAATAATATGCCAATGTGTACTTTTTTGTACTTGGGATTCACAGCTTCTCAGATTTGGTGAATTTTCAAATATTACTTATTCAATTTTTTAAGCCTCCTTTCTCTCCTTTAGGGACTCTGATTACATTTATAAAAATTTTATAAAAATTACAGGTCACTAATTTCTCTGCTCATGTATTTTTATTATCTTTACTTTTGTGTTTCATTTCAGGTTTCTATTTCTAGATATTCCATTTACTAATGTTTTCATATACAATATCTAATTTGTTTTTTATTTGCTGGGGGGAGGTACAAGGGATTGAACTCAGGGGCACTCAACCGCTGAACTACATCCCCAGCACTATTTTGTATTTTATTCGGAGACAGGGTCTCACTTTGTTGCTCAGCACCTCACTTTTGCTGAGGCTGGTTTTGAAATTATGATCCTCCTGCCTCAGCCTCCCACACACTGGGATTATAAGCATGTGCCACCACACTAAGCTCTAATTTGTTTTTAATCACAATCAGTATATTTTTCCTCTAATATATCTTAATTTTCATCTCGAAAATTCTTTTGTACCCTTTTATAGCTTTCAAACCTCTACTTAACATTTCAAATACATGTATTACTTTAATACTTTAATACCATTTTCTAACATCTATACTACTAATATATTTTATTGAGCTGAAATTCATATATCTTAAAATTAACTACTTTATAGTGCAAAGTTTATTGTCATTTAATACATTCACAATATTGTGCAATTTTAACCTTTATCTGGTTCCAAAATATGTCGCTGCCTGAAGCAATTGTCCCTTGAAGCAACGAAGCCACGGGAAGAAGTTCAGAGGCAAACTGGAAACCAACAGGCGTTTATTTTGATAACTTCTCTCTCCGGCTCTAACAACGACTCTAAAACGCACCACCAAAAAACCCATAAAACCAAATGGCCCCGACCTGATCCGATCTCGGCTCAAGACTCGTGAGATCCTGGGCCAAGTCCCGTGAGACCATGGGAGGTGGCAATGTCTGAATATCTCTGTGGCCCACAGCCAACCATAATCTCAGCCATCTCCCCAATCAGGGCTCCTGCATTTCCCCCCTTTTGTTTTAAAAGAGGGGATGCTCTAGGACGTCTATGTGCAACCAACATTCTTACCCGTCATTGGATAATCAAGGCTGTGCCCTTGATTCCTGTCTTAGGTTGATATGTCGGCCACATGAGACTGTCCCGTGCGACTGTGCCTGTCTTAGGTTGTCCCCCTCTGGGGATCTTACCCATCATTGGCTAACCAGCCATCCAATGAAGCCCTTTAGGATCGACTGTGTATGATGACTAATAGCCGTCCAATTATGAGGAGATGGTGCGGCTTTAAGGTGACAAGCCTTCTGCTGGCGAGCCAAGTTGCATAGCATATCAAATTTTTAAAAGAAATCAGCTGTCCTAAGTTCTATCAAGTAACACACTGAGTTCTCTAGACAAATACCAGCAAGGCCTTGTTCCGTAAAGTCTCAAACAATGAAAGATCAAAATGTCCACTTGTTATAACACGTTGATGTAGGAGACCCCATGCATGTAGAGCACAGGCCACACTGTTGGTGAGGTTGTTTGATGCTTGAGCAGCAGGGATGCTTGCAGCAACCACGACCCCTGAAGCTGTAGCAGCAGCCGACTTTTTTATGTCTAGACAAAGCCACCGGCAAATCTTCAGGGCCCGCTACGTAGAAACTCAAGCATCAATTATTAAAGGAAAGGCAGTGCTATGCCAGCACTGAGTCAAGAAGCAAGTTGTCAAACTAAAAAATAGAATTATTAGATTAGAAAATTAAAGTTGATTTCTGCTTACACCCATTGCTGCTTGAGCTCCCACAAACATAGCTGGCAAAATATCATATTCAGAACAAAACAAAGAAACACTGAGGGTATTTACTGCATTAAAGATAAAGAAAAGCTAAAGGGACTTTGGAAAATTAATTTGTTAGCTGGAACCCTCAAGTCTCAGTAAGCTTCCATGAGATTATCTGTTGAAATAACTCAAATTAATCAGCTATAAAACAAATAAAGTTAATTACAAATAAACATTATTATGTCAAAACACCAAAACATCAGGTTATACAGCACTAGTCATATTTTGCGCTAAAGAGAAATCTCTGGGACACCTATAAAACAAAATTGAATGTACCTTCACTTAGTAAATTATTTACCCAAATTGAATACTCTTAAACTTAAATGAATTAAAGTTATTTGGATCCATATATATATATATATATCCATATATATATATAATATATTTTCATAGCACTTTGTTATTTGTGACGTCACAGTGGACAGACGCACAAACATACAAACATATATTTGTGATGTCACATTAACATGAAATGTAGACAAATGCACAGACATAAAGATATGTATAAAAAGAAAAAAAAGTACAATTGTGTGCACACTAAAGAGAAATCTCAATGTCCAGGCCGGGAGGAATGACACTTAAGTTGTGAAATATTTCGAAGGACTCTTTTGAGGGAACCATTCCATACCTTCATCTTGGTCCTCTTGATTTTGTACTTTTTTTTATTAATCTTGATTCGTCAACAACTTCATCTTGATCATTTTGATGTGGTACCTGCTTTATTAATCTAGATGGTATCCATATAGGAGAGGAATCATACTTTGGAAAAACACAAACAGATCCTCTCCCCCAAATTAATACTGGATCTGGACCCTTCCATGTACCTGAAAGAACATCCTTCCAGTAAACCAAAGGTTTATGTTGTTGGTGTGGGTTCTAATGTCTGACTCCAACAGAATAACTATTAGAGTCTAAAGTTTAAAAATTTAAGGTAAACAGGGCAACTGCCAATCTGTACCTAGGAATTTTCCAATTTCCTTCTTTTTGTTTTAATAACATAATTTTCAGTGTGCGGTTTGCTCTTTCAATAATGCCCTGACCCTGAGGATTGTATGGGATGCCTGTTTTATGAGATATATTGAATTTTGCACAAAACTGTTTGAAAGATGAGGACGTATATGCAGGGCCATTATCTGTTTTAAGAATTTTGGGGATGCCCAATGCATCAAAGCTTGCAAACAATGAGATGTAACATCTTTAACTTTTTCTCCGGAATGTAAGGAAGCAAAAATCATGCCTGAGCATGTATCTATGGTCACATGAATAAATCGCAATTTTCCAAAACTTGGCTCATGAATAACATCCATCTGCCACAAATGATTGGGCATTAATCCTCTAGGGTTAACACCATAATGAGGATTGGGCAAATGTGTCATACAAGATTTACAATCTTTTACAACTGTTCTGGCTTGCTCCTTTGCGATTTTTAAACCTACGCTGCAAGGTGGTGCTATTGACGTGAAACTGGGAGTGAAATAAAGTAGCTTGCTGGAGGGATGAAAGCATAAAGATTTTTTGGGTAAGAGCATCAGCCTTTTGATTACATTCATGGAGGGGACTAGGCAATGGTATGTGCTCTAATATGCCCTACAAATAGAGGTTCTTTTCTTGCCCACAAAAGTTTTTGTATTTGATAAAACAATTTAAAGGCTGGAGTATGAGGTTCTATTGGTCCTGCTAGCTCTAATTTTGGGACAGCATGTACAATATAGTAGCTATATGAAAAAATGTTCATGGGCTGCTCTTTAAAATTTTCCAGAGCTCTTACCACAGCTTCCAGTTTCACTAATTGAGCTAATTTGTGTGCAGTTATGTAAGTCATATTTTCTTTTTTAGTGACTACTGCAGCAGTACCATTTGAGGACCCATCTGTAAATACATTTAATGCCTTAGGAATAGGTTGATTTTTTATTACCTGTGGAAATATAATAGGATGATTAATACAAAAAGATAATATAGGAGACTTAGGAAGATGATTATCAAAATTTTCAGAAGTAGAGCATTTAGCTATAGCCCAATTATTATCATTGAAGCATAAATATTCAATCTGTGATGATGAATAGGGAGTAATAATAGTAGCAGGGTGAATGCCAAATATTGTAGTAGAAGTCTTAAGTCCTTGAAGAATAAGTTTAGCCACCATGGAGGTATAAGACTCAAATATACTTTTAGGAGAGATGGGCAAATGTATCCATAATAAAGGCCCTTGTTGCCAAAATACTCCTGTGGGTGTATATTGTGAAGAAATAATAATCAATATCAGCGGTTGAGTTAAATCAATTCTATCACAATGAGCTCCTTCAATTGCTTTTTCTACTACCTTTAAAGCTTTCCTAGCATCAGGAGTCAATGTTCGCAGTGAAGATGGATCAGAGTCCCCGCGAAGGATGTCAAATAAAGGTTTTAGTTGGCCAGTAGTGAGGTTTAGTGTAGGGCGAAGCCAATTAATGTCTCCCAGTAGTTTTTGGAAATCATTGAGGGTGGTCAAATGTTCTTTATTTATTAAAATTTTTTGGGATCTAACAAAGGTATCCATGATTTTAAATCCTAATTATAATATGGGTGATCTGGTTTGAACTTTTTCTTCTGCTATATATAATCTATATTTTTTTAAATTTTCTGCCACATCACTGAATATATTAAATAAGGTTTTTTGATTAGGGCGGGCCAGTAAAATATCATCCATGTAATGTAGACACATGAGGTTTGGATATTTCTTTTTAATGGGTCGGATTCCTTTGTCCACATATATTTGGCATATGGTGGGGCTATTAGCCATTCCCTGCGGTAGCACTTTCCATTGATATCTTTTTTCAGGGCCATTATTATTGATAGAAGGAACTGAAAAAGCAAACCTGGGGGGCATCCAGAGGATGTAGGGGAATGGAAAAGAAACAGTTCTTTATATCAAGAGTAATAAGATGGAAAATTTTTGGAATAGCTACAGGATTAGTAAGTCCAGGTTGAGTAGGGC
Organism: Tamias sibiricus; assembly: GCA_025594165.1. Lineage (NCBI taxonomy): Eukaryota > Metazoa > Chordata > Mammalia > Rodentia > Sciuridae > Tamias > Tamias sibiricus. Next base: position 51,185,272 of record CM046667.1, on the reverse strand, counting down.
CTTTGATTTGCATGGTTTTATTAATTTCTCTAAGATCATGTAACAATCGCCATTTTCCTGATTTTTTCTTGATCACAAATATGGGGGAATCCCAGGGAGAGGTGGAAGGTTCTATATGTCCTGCTTCTAGTTGTTCCTGAACTAGTAGGTGGGCCACTTGTAATTTCTCTTTAGATAGAGGCCACTGAGGGACCCACACTGGCTTATCAGAAAGCCATAGTATTTTCAAAATTATTTTCTCAGTGGCCCCGAAAAAAAAAATTTTTTTTTTCCTTTATGATAATGATTACTTTTAGGGTTAAGATTACTCTGTACTTTTTGATAATGATTTCTTTTAGGGTTAAGATTACCCCGTACTTTTTGATAATGATTTCTTTTAGGATTAAGATTACCCTGTAGATTTTCACATTTAACACCTGCAGGCTTGGTTGCAAGGTGTACTCCCATTTGTTGTAAAATATCTCTTCCCCATAAAGTAGCCGGTAGGTTAGGTAAAACATAAGGCTGAAATGTTCCTTTATGCCCTTCATCATCCTCCCATTTTAAAATTACTGCACTTTTCTCTGGGAGGTTATTATATCCCAAGCCTCTTAAACTGGTTGAAGCTTTTTGCAGAGGCCAGTGCTTGGGCCATTGCTATAGATTAATGATGGAAGAGTCAGCTCCAGTATCTATCAGTCCTTCCATCTGCATTCCTTGGATTTTTATTTTATTCATAGGCCTCCTTGAACAATCCTGAACCCAGCAAGCCATAGGTCCTGAGTCAGTGGAACAAAATCCTCTATTGTTCCTTTTTTGAGGCATACTCATTTTAAATGAATTATGTAAATTTGGAAGAAGAAGCAGCTGAGCAATTCTATCTCCTTGATTAACAGAACTTATACTTTGGGGTGAGCTAAGCATTATTTTTATTTCCCCTTTGTAGTCTGAGTTTATTACACCTGGGTCACTTGCAAACCTAATAAGCTTTTAGGAATTTACCTGAGAATAAGTCCTACAGTCCCTGAGGGAAGAGATCCCCTGACTCCTGTGGGAATCAGTTGAACCCCCATTTCAGGTGTTAACACTATTTGGGCGGTGGAACAGAGGTCTAATCCTGGATTTCTTCCTGTTCCTCTGGCGAGGGAGTGGATGGGTAGTAAGGATTGTGTCGGGGAAGCATCTGAGTGGATGCTTGAAGATATTCCTCCAATGCCTCGTACATTTGTGGGCCCCAGGGCATTGGGCCCCTTGCCCCATTTTAAGAATTCCTGGACAAATGATTTCCATAGATGTCAAATTTTGAATGGCATTTATTGGCTCAATGATTTCCCTTTTTACATCTGGGGCAGCGGCCTGGGGCACGGTATGAGCTTGGTCTTATTTCTCTTTGGGGATTTTGCCTAGAATAGCCTGATTGATTATGATAATTTTGCCTGGAATATTCTGATTGATTATAATGTCTAGGTTGAGCCCTTGTGAAATTTTGAGGGGAAGCACCTCTCATTGCTGTTGTAATCACATTTCCTGTGACTTAGGTATCATTTATATCTTTACATAGTTGTATATATATGGAAAGATCCTTTTTATTTCTCCATGGCCTGATGGCTTCCTGGCATTATTTATTAGCATTTTTGTATGCTTATTGAACAACTAATGGCATAGCTTGATCAACATCTGCAAACACTCTACATTCAGTTCTCAAAAGTCAATCAGCAAAGTCAGCATATGGCTCCTTAGGTCCTTGAATTACTTTTGACAAGCTACCTTGTAGATCCCCATGTCCTTGTACAGTTTTCCATGCCTCTAAGGCAGTTGCGTTTATCTGAGCATATATACCTGGGTCATAATTTTTTTGAGCCTGTAAGTCTGCAAACTGCCCTTCTCCTGTGAGCATTTCTATATTATGGTCTCCAAATCCTGCAGCTGTGTTTCTTTTAGCCGTTACTATACAAAGTTCTTGAAATTGCGATTGCCAAACCAAGTATTGCCCCCCGCTTAATGCTGCTTTACATAGACTTTTCCAGTCTGAGGGGGTTAAGCTAAAGGTTAAGGGACTCCAGCATACTCAACGTGAAAGGAGCTTGGGGTCCCTACGTCATTACTGCCTCTTTGAGATTTTTTTATTGTTTTGAAATCTACTGACTTGTGGACCCTCTGTCCATTTTTCTTTTCAAATACTGGCAGTTCCCAGTGTATCTGTGAGTTACCCTCGAGAGTGCATAAGCACTCAGAAAGACTTTTTATTTCTGTTTCTAGGGTATGCAATCGCCTAGTACTACCCTTCATATTTTCTGTAATGGATTCTACCCATGGGGGAGTAGAGGACACAAGTGGTTCCTCTACTTGATGGTCCTTTTTCTTGGTCTTTTTTAGTTTCTTTTTCCTCATTTTCTCAGAATCACTTTTACTAGATTTCTCACTACAGTTAATTTCACTGACAGCAATATCCTGAGTCCCAGGTTCCATGAAGAGCAAGTATTCTTTAGCTATCTCCAATAACTCCCGAATAGCTCTAACAGCTTGGATGTTTGTCATTTTGGGGACTCTTCTAATACTCTCTTTACTGGTCTTAGTTGACCCAGTGGAAGCTATGCTTTCTTGATCACTTTCACTTTTTTCTAAATCCTCCTCACTGACAACGGAGTCAGGTATATCAAGGATTATTTCCATAACCTCTATCATTTGGGATTTAGTTATATTCGAATCCATCTTTAGAGAGCTTTGAGTTCTTACCTGTCCTCTCCGAAGTCCCCGTACGGGCCGCCACCTGTCGCCGCCTGAAGTGATTGCCGCTTGGAGCAATGAAGCCACGGGAAGAAGTTCAGAGGCAAACTGGAAACCAACAGGCTTTTTATCTTGATAACTTCTCTCTCCAGCTCTAACAACGACTCTAACACACACCACCAAAACACCCACAAAACAAAATGGCCCCTACCTGATCAGATCTTGGATAAAGTCTCGCGAGTTCCTGGGCCAAGTCCCGTGAGATCCCGGGCCAAGTCCTGTGAGACCACAGAAGGCAGCAATGTCCGAATATCTCTATGGCCCACAGCCAACCGGAATCTCAGCCATCTCTCCAATCAGGGCACCTGCAAAAATATTTTCATCATATCCCTCAAACCAGGTACCTATTAAGTAGTCACTACATATTTCCCCTGTTTTCTGTCTTTATGGATTTACCTCTGGAATATTTCATAAATGTAATCATAAAATATGTGACGTTTCCTGTCTTGATTCTTTCACTCACCATTATGATTTTTACATTCTTTTATTATGTAGTTTGTGAATTTCATTCCTAGTTGTGAGTAGATAATATTTCCTTGTATAGATATACCATGTTTTGCTTATCCATTCATCTGATAGACATTTGGGTTGTTTCAATCTTTTAGATATGGGGCTATTATAAATTTTTGTGTACAAGTGTTTTTCAAAATATTTGCTTTTAATTATTTTTGAATCCAATTTCATCTCTGGTGTGAGGTAGAAGAAGGGCCACCTTAAAACTTTGCTTGTGGATATCTATTGGCCCCAGCAATATTTATTGAAAAGACTGTTTTTCCCAATTGCATGTTTTTATCAGAATTATCCTTTGAATATAGTGCTTTTCAAAGATCCTGGTGTTAAAGTCTTGGTCCAGGGGATTACACTATTGAGAGGTGGTAGGCCTTTAGAGGGAAGGGCCTACTGAGAGGTTCTTAAGTCATTAGGGATGTGCCTTTGAAGTGGATTGTGATATTCCAATCTCCTAGTCTCTCTTTGCTTCCTGGATTATGATAAAAATAGTTTGCCATGATGTGCTCTTCTCACCAGAGGCCCAAAGCAAAAGTCTCAACTGATCGTAGACACAAACCTCCAGAAGGATGAATCAAAATAAACATTTTACATTTATAAGTTAATTGTTTCAGGTGTCTCATTATAGTAATGAAAAACTGATTCATTCACCCTTGCCCAATATAAATTTCTTTCTGGATTTTCAAACCTATTTTGTTAATCTACATGTCTCTTATGTCTATAGTAAACTTTTTTTTTTGCTGTATCTTTGTAACAAGTTTTGAAATTTGAAATTGTAAGTCCTCTAATTTCATGCTATTTCATGATTAATTTAACTAATTTGAGTTTCTTGGAATTCAATACAAATTTTAGGACAAGGTTGCCAATTTCTTTTCAAAAGTAATTTTAATTTGGATAGAGCTTCCACTAAATCTATAGATGGTTTGGGGGAGCATTGTCAGTCTGAACAATGTTAAGTCTTCTAGTCCATGAACATGGAATGACTTTTAGTTTTGGGGATTTTATTTAATTACTTTTGGCTGTATTTTACAGTTGCCAGTGAACAAATTTTGTACTTCCTTAGTTAATTATAAGTATTTTATTTATTTTGATTCCACTGGTTTGAAACCATTTTATTTTCTTTTCAGATTATGCATTGATTATGTATAGGAATACAACTGATTGTAGCATGTTAATCTTATATCTTGTTACTCTGCTGACTTTGCTTATTAACAGTTTTTTTATTCCATTTTTTATTTTATTTTAGGGGTTATTTAGGATTTTCTATTGGAAATCAGTTCTTAATCTGAGTGAGGATGCTTTATATTTGAAAAAGTCACTTTTCCTATACTGTTTTCAAGATTCTCTTTAGGTCTTTGTTTTTGAAGAGCTTAATTATAATGCTTAGTGGGAACTTCTTTGTGTTTATCATATTTGGAGATTATCTAATTGAGCATCTTGAATATGCTTCCAGAATTTCAACAAAGTTGGTTTCATTTTTACTTCCTTTTTTGGTGTTTCTGTGGATAAATTGACCCTTGGATTTCTTTACTCTACTGTTTGTTTTGATTGAGTAATCTCAATCTCAGTAATAGATTGTTTTGATTGAGTAATCTCTCCATTATGTGTTGCATTTTCCTTTGTCCTTGCCTGCTGTGAATTCAATGAGATAAAATTTTAGCTTGCTGGGTCTTAGAATATTGTTTACCCATAGGAGTATTTTTGAGTTTTATTCTTTGGCTTTACTAAGTTACTTGGAAATAGTTTGATCCTTTCAGATTTTACTTTAAAGAATTCTTAGAGCATTTAGAGCATTGCTTAGTTTTTTTTTTTTTTGTGGTACTGGGGATTGAACTCAGGGGCACTAGACCACTGGGCCACATCCCCAGCCCTTTTTTTGTATTTTATTAGAGACAGGGTCTCACTGAGTTGCTAAGTGCCTCGCCATTGCTGAGGCTGGCTTTGAACTCACAATCCTCCTGCCTCAGCCTCCCAAAGTGCTGGGATTACAGGCGTGCGCCACCGCGCCCGGCTAGCATTGCTTAGTTTTTGGTTAAATATTTCCCACTGTGAAGGACTGAATGACCCCTAAAATTCATATATTGAAGTCTAAGTTATTGAATCTTCTTTTTAAAAAAATACTACAAACTAGGTAACTTGTAAACACCAGAATTTTAAAAATAATACTTCTAAAAGCTGGCGAAGTACAAGGTCAAGGTGACAGTACATTTTGTATCCAGGTGAAGGCCAATTATCTAGTTCATACATAGCTGTTTTCTTTTGTGTGCACACATGGCCAAAGGGGATAGGGAGCTCTCTGATACTGCCATTATAAGGCTGATGATGCATTAATTGGGGTCCTATCTTTATGAATAATTGATTCCTAAAGTCCCCACCTATAAACATAATCACATTAGGTTTTGATATATGAATTTTGAGAGGATGTAAACATTTGATCTATAAGCAAAACCCTAAGTACCAATGTAACTGTATTCGGTGATAGGGGCTTGAGGGAGAGAATTAAGGTTAAATTAGGTCATAGGGTAGGGTCCTAAACTAGTAGGATTGGAGTCCCTGTAAGAAGACTAACATTGTATTAGCTTTTTCATCACTGTGGCCCAAAGACCTGACAAGAACAATTACAGGATGAAAAGTTTTTCTTGGCTCATGGTTTCAGAAGTTTAGTCCATAGATGGCCAACTTCATTGCTCTGGACTCCAGATAACTCAGAATATCATAATAAAATGGCACAGTGGAGGAATGTAGCTCCTGGACATAGCCACTAGAAAGAAGGAAAAGAGTTCCACTCACAAGGGACAAAATATAAACCCCAAAGGCATGCCCCCAGTGACATACCTCCTCTAACCACACTCTACGTGCCTATAGTTACAACCAAATTATTCCTTTTTTTTTGTCCTCAAAACTGTGAGAAAATAAATGTGTGTTGCTTAAGCCATAAGTCTGTGATTATTTTTATGGCAGCCCTAAGATAAGACCCTGTACATGCTACAAAATGTTCCATAAATCATGATGATTTCTGGTGTTGCTTGTAGAAAAATAATTATAAAAAAACTACTATGCTCAGCCCTGTATAGGATTCAGGTATTGTTTCTGCCAATACTTTTGGGTATATTTTATCTCATTTCCAATTTTTTCCTTAGACACATGTGCTAATCAGTACTCAGATGAATACTTGAGCATTCACTCCTAAATTCTTGTCTCAAAGGAATACTGCAAATGTGTGGAATTCTTTCTTTTGGTTCGCTCTCTCCTCTCTCTTTTTCTTTCCTGTGAACAATATCTGCTTTGGTTTTCTCAGTCATTTATCTCCATCTTCTCACCTCAGGAAGTCTGCTGACCTCTGTTTGCTTCCTGTCTCACACACTGTGCCCAGAAAACTTTCTCAAGTTAATAATGTAGGGCAATCAGGCCTCACTATGTTCATTCTCATCTCAGTAAAATCGCTGTTTTCCATTGCCTGATGAACAGTGTTATGAAAATTGTTGATTCATGTATTTTGCCTATTTTGTTTAACTTTCAGCCAAAAAACTAAAGCTGATCTCTGATAATACTGCATGGTCAGAAATGGAAGTCCTTGTATTTATTATCAACTTGATCTGAACCAAATATTCTGTTTATACACACACAAACACACACACACACATGAAAGTAATGACTTTACAGGTTTATTGTAAATGTCAAGTAATACAACGTGTTTATTACTGGAGTATCATGAATAAAAATATAGAATTTAACTGAAAGACATAGATCAAATAACTAGGGATACTAAAAATTAAAACAACCCAGAAACTAGAGATTAGCTTAATTATGGAAAATAACTTAAATGTCGTAGAACATTCTCAATATCTTTGTGACTACATGTGGTTTTCTAGAGGAAAAATATATTGACAATTATAATGGTTGTCCGTATACAAAATATTTATAATTTCTTATAATATAAAAGGAGTCTCAGTTTTTTTTATGGAACATTAGATGTTGCAAGTTTATATCTCACAGTTATTTTTCAGGTCCATACACATGTACGATTAGGGAGTGACAACTTATATAATGTTCATTTCAGGCAGTGGTGGAGTTCCTTCCTTGTTCATATCCTCAGGTGAAGTCCTTCTTTTTGACAAATGAGGACCTGCAACAAGAATCCAACAATTTCTAATGCTCAATCTTACTTTAAATTTTAGTTCTCTGTTAGAATTAGTTTTCTGTATTGGACGGAAAGCACTATTCAACCAGACCTAACTGAGTAAACCTTACATGGGGGAAAATTCTCTACAGGCTTCACTGCCATTGTTCCTGTAATGCTTTTAGCTTCATTTCCCAGCACAGTCTTAGTAATCTTGCAGCTGACAAAGGATGTAAAAATAATAGTCTCAGGAAAGTTGTCTACTTTTTGTTACCTATATGACAGTTGCATTTCTATCCTAGTCACACAAGTCTATTTCTCTTCCCACATTTCCTGTATTTGAAACTCAGTCTAGGGCTAACATGACAAATTTCGACTGCCTCTTTATATGATTTTATATTTGCCATAATTTTTTGAATTAAGTCTCTGTAATACTACTTTATATTGAGGGAACTTAAATCAGGAGTTTATTAACTTGTCACACAATTACATATATATCTGTCTGAATCAAAATTATGTTCTTCCTTCTAGAGTTCTTTTACATTGAGAAATTGAAACTGCTTTTATCTCACCTTTGCTTTTAAATCCTATATCAATTTCCTTGTCCTAATGTATTTTTCCTTTTCATTTGTCTAAATTTGTTTTTGACTCTCTCACATCTACCTTTTTCTCCTTCCTTGAAAGCCCTGGGTCCTTACTTCTTTCTCTTCCTTTACAAAACACCAATGGAAACAAGAACTTCTCCATTGTCTCTTATAGTCTTTAATATGTCTCTTAAATCTCTTACATTTCTTCTTTCTTTACATGATTATTTATAGAATTTTCTCTCTCCCTATTTGTTTCTGAGCAAAAACTCCCTTTCCCATATTGCAAGATATAATCTTATTATATAAAACTATCTTTGTTAACAATGTTAGAAAATTTTCTAATCTGATTTATCAAAATTTCAAAGGGCTTTTTAAGCAGCCTTCAGTATTGTAAATTTGTTCACTTTTATGGTCTCTTAACCTAACATTTCAATTTTTAACAAAGAATTTCATATTTAAAACACTTATGCATTTGAGAGTATTCATTTTCATATAAAATTAAACTACTTAAAAAAGAAAATTGTGAACCTAGACAGTAATTGCTCCAATTTTATCCACAGTGGCCTTTATAAAATATAAGTTGGACATAATTACATTCTATTTTATGGCTGAATAAAAACCCATCGTGTGTAAATTATATCATTTTCAAAAAAAAATTGGTGATTGAATGTGATGGATATCATTATCCTAAATGCATGATTGAAGATCTGAATGGTACTTATATACTTTGTATACAAGCAGTTGTATGTAAAAAGTTACTATACTTGTGCATTATGAATAAGTAAATAAATAATTTTTTAAAAATGGATGGAATAAATATATGAAACTGGAGAACATCACGCTAAGTGAAATAAGCCAGATTCAGAAATTCGAGGATCAAATATTTTCTCTCATATGTGAAAGTGACAGAGAGAGACGAGAAGAGAGAAGAGATTTAATAGAAGATTTTACAAAAATAGAAAGGAGGCCAATAGAGTAGAGGAAAGGGATCAAAAAGGAGGGAGGAATGGAGGGCATGTGGAAATATCAGGGAACAAAATCTACCAAATTATGTCTACATATAAAGATAACACAATGAATCACATATAATTTTAATTCATGAATTAAAATAAAAATTGAATGGAGGTTACCAGAGTAGAGCAAGCAGATCAGGGGAGAGAGGAAGGAAGGGAAAGAGAAGGTATTGGGAAATGAGATTTATCAAATTATGTGCATGTACAAATATGGTGTGATGAAATACCCTAATGTTTATAAATATAATGCAATAATAAAAAGTGATAAAAATAAAATAAAATGCCAGTGGAGGATATAAAAATACCCTATTGAGATTATAATTTCTGTTTTTAGAAATTTAATAGCTATTTTCTGTTTAATTTTCCCATGTCAGTGTTTGTGGCCAGGTCTCTTCACAATGAGGCAAAATTGAGATTACTTTAGGAAGTGGCTTTAGAAAACATCTTTATAGTGATGCATGAGCTCAGAAAACATTAAATCATAGTCTATTGGCAGACTAGGAATACTGATTAAAAATTGAAATGTCAATATGTGTCCACTTTTGAAGACAGTAAACATCCAAATAGATGATTGCACAGAATGTATAATTCAGACACTCCAGACAATTGATGAATTACAAAATGTGCAAAAGACCATCTTTCATCATCAGTGTTTTCTGAGCACACAGGGACTAAAATAAATGTAGAAAAAATAGCACAGTTGTATCAGTATCTTTTTAAATAATTTGCTATACATTCAACCTCATTCTTGAATATTTTTTAAAAAAAACAAAGCTAAGAGTTTTTGGAATATTTTTTAAATCAATTAATTTTGTGATTGAAGGGCTGATTAAGCACATAGAGACATAATGTTTCATTCAGTTTCTTTTAAAAAGATGAAACATATTAGTGAAAAATAACAATTAAAAATTTAATATAGAGACATTATATACCCTAAGTTAAAGATAAAATGCAAAGTATATCAGCACAAATAATTTAATAACCACCTTATGTGCTAATTATTTGAAATAGATCTAGAGGTTTTATTTACTTGAAGATAGAACAGTATGATATTTACCAATAAAATATAAACTGCCTAAATATTAATAACATAAAACTAATGTAGGTAAATATACATACAGTCTGTCAAACCATACCTTCTATGAGATAATCAGTTTTTTTGAGCTCTTGATATATATTATTTTATGTGAATTATGCTCATTTATTCAGACCTTTGAGGCTATCGGATCATAATAGAACATGCCACCTATTTTACATTTGTTCTACTGTTGCACTGACATGAGAATTCATATATTCATATTAACATGAAAATCAAATTATTTTTAATCAGGACTTAACTTCTTCCTTACAATATTTCAGCAATCACACATGTTGATTTTCTTTTACAGTATCTATTATTTTTAAACCCCCTAATCTCCACCTACATTTTATACCATACTGGAAAGAGCACTAAAGTAGGACTCAGAAGACAATTTTATCATGATATTTTATTTAAATGTATCTCCAAACCTCCCAGTATTTAAAAAATATTATGAAGCTTGCATTAGCCTATCATTTTAATCTTTACTCCCTCTGCTCTGAAACTTGCATTGAAATGATTTGCCACTTTAACAATATTAAGAAGGTGGACCTTGGACAGGCAAATAGACATGATGTCATCACTCACATGGATGAGTTTAATGTTTTACTAAAAGAGCTACTGGGAATGGACTCTTACACCTCTAACTTCTACCATGGTAATACTGTCTCTAGGGTACAGAAACATGACTTCATACAACTCTATTCTCCATTTTTAAGAAATGTCTGTTAAATTTAAGTTCAATAAGCTCACAATCCAATACTTTACCTTCCAAGAAAAAGAACACTTTCTTGGCTTGGAAATCTATCTCACCATGTACTTAATTTTTTAAGCTCAGGATCTTGTCATATTCAAAAGTCAAGAAGTGACATCAAATAACTTCTCTTATCCAACAATTATCTGATTCTTTTTTAAGACAACTAAAAACAAATTTTTTAATTATTTTTTATTCTAAGATGTTATAAATGACAGCAGAATGCATTACATTTCATATTACACCTATAGAGCACTTTTTTACAAATCTCTGGTTGTATGCAAAGTATATTCACACCATTCGTGACTTCATACATGCACTTAGGGTAATGATATCCATCTCATTCTACCATCTTTTTTTTTTCCTTTACCCTTTTGCCCCCTCCCTTTCCCTCCCTCCCCATTGGCCAGCTTCAATAGCTCTAATTCATGCTTGCCATCTTGTGTGAAATAACTTCGTTAGTGTAGATACAATATAATGTCAATGAAATCCAATTTTCACACATTTACCAAGATCATCATTTTAAACTACATATTCAATCATTTTTTTTTTTTGCTTCCTCACTGCAAAGACCATAGCCTAGTATTGTGGCAGGCCTATACAATTCACATGTGCCAAATAAACATAGATGAATTATTTTGTCAAAACATGATCTGAAAATAATGATGGAATATTTTGTTACATATTAGCCATAAATCTGAGAACTAGTAGAGAGCTTGGATGCAATTATTTAAAAAATTTTGTACATAGCAGAGAGGTAGTGAATTATAGCATTTTCAGGGCCATGTTCAGATGACAAAAGAAATCAAGAGAAGTGAACATAGTATCTGTTCTCAAGGCATTTTCTGAACTCTGAATCAGTACCTAAGGAGTTTAGATGCTCAATAGAGATTTTTGTTTGACTCATGGTACTTGGAAAATAGAGATCAAAATGTATAACCACTGAGATGAATATAATTTAGTAAACATTCCTTTAGGGTGGTATCCTAAATAACTAAGATATATAAATAAAAGTGAACTAGAAGTAGATGAGTTCTCACAGTGACTGAAATTCACCTTTGAATTATATCAGTGTCTGAGTGAATTTAAGTGATTTGCCATTGCCAGTGCCCCTAGAGTTGTAGCTGCATGTTCAAAGCAAAATTAAATATTCCCTGGATGAAGGTAAGAACAGCAAGACCTTGTCTCAAACACTTTAATATATCAGTTCAGCTATCAATCAAAAATAGTGTAGAAATATGAGAAGACAAAACTTTATTTTAAAATGGAAAAGGAAATGAAAGTAGATTAACAGAATATCTAAATAATGGGGATATCTGTTTGAAAATTTCAGATAAATATTTTTGAAATGGTGAGGAATTTGAAATGTGTGATAGATAATGTCTTAAGATCAGAATTATAAACTTCAGAAGATAATCATGAAATCAAGGTCTCAATTGTGGATTTAATAACAGATAAGAAAATGCTCACTATAGAAATAATATACTAGAAGACAGATTAGAAGAAAATATGTTTAAAAAACAGAGAGGAAGGGGTTAGAAACGTTTTTAAAGATATAAAAAAACAATGAAACTTCCTGTTTTAAAATTAACTAGATCCCAAGAGATGACAGCAGAAGAGATAACTATAAAGGAGTAATAGAAGAGAAACTTTCTGAGAATATTTCAAAACTGAAAATGACATCACATCCATTGATTCCAATAGTGATTTCAAACCTGAGCAGGAAAAATGAAAAGGTCACACCAAGGCACACGAGAGTGAAACTGCTGCAATCCAAAGACAAAGGGGAAAATTAAGAACTTCCAGAGTAAAAAGGATATATTATGTTCACAGGAACTTTAATTACTTATTTGAATGAAACTCATGTTTTCTGATAATTTCTATTGTGGTCTCTGCTTCTCTTCAAGATAATGTATGGATATAGAGGAAAGTTGGGCTTCATGTTTCTTATGTACAGAGAGATGAGACAAGTAGCCTTCCCATAATCATGACATTCTTTGGCTTTTTTGGATTCAGTGACTATGTCTTATGTTTCTGTAACTACTGCTTATTGAAATTAGAGGACAAAAAGTTATCATCGTGTACTTTCAAATTACCCATAGCTCATTTCTACTGTATGCCTAACAGTATCAGTTTTAACATGAATTTCTCTCATCTATGCTCATGTTAAGCCCTATTTGATAAGACGTCAGCTCTATTTACAAACCTTTTGGGGAGGCCAATGACATATTATGGATTTATTCACATCAAAATGATTCCACGAGTGGCTTAGGAATACTAAATCATAACTGCCACTTATCTGCCATATGGGCTTTAAGTGGTCATCCCCTACCATACACACAGGCTGGAAAAAAAGGCAAGTTAAAAGTCATCTATTCCCAAAATCTAAATCATCAAGATGAGAACTGGAACCCATGTTGTCTTCTTATTTCCTATTTCACTTCTTTCTACAAAGAGGAAATAAAGTGGGAAATAACATTTAACAAAATATAGTGTAGTTCACTTCTACATTGCATCCTTCTTATAAACCATAGTAACACGATTTGTCACTTTGCTATTTTAGGTAAAAAGGATGTGCTTTTTTTTTTTCCACTTAGGAAGAGAATCTGTAATAAGAACTTCCAGTATGTTAGTTCTTTCATTCCAAGGTCATAGTATGATTGTCATCCTTTAGTCTCTAGAAAATAGCTTGGACAACTTGACTTGCTTTGACTAAGAAAAATGAAAAGAGAGTGGCATGTGCAAATTTAGTGAATAAGCTTTAAAACCTTCACAGAGAATTCATCACACTCTGCTTCTGATGGTTAAAGTTTGTGATACAACTAAACCGATTGACCCAGTTTCCTGAATGACTAGTATGAGCTGAGCACTTTTACTAGCACATAATAGACAAGTAGTGAGAAAGAAACAGCAATCACTTTTCTTATAAGAGTCACATTTTGGTGCTGTTTTTTACCCAGCTTAATATGAGCAACCCATCCAGAATTAGTTTTCAGTTTCCTTTATTTCCATAGCTACTTTTATGTCTCTCTTTAACTCTATGTCTACCTCTATCCCTATCTCTATATTTTTTTCTCAAAACTTGGTTTACAAACTTATTATCACCATTTCTTCATAATAAATATCTCTGGAAATTTAGGTATAAAGAAATATACCTCAACTTAGTAAAGGCCATATACAATAAGCCAAGAGTTAACATCATACTGAATGGTGAGAACTGAAAGTTTTATCTTTGAGATAAGGAATAAGACAAGGGTACCTACCTTCACCAGTTTTGTCTAACATAGTGGTGGAATTTGTAGCAAGAGAAATGAGGCAAGAAAAAGAAAAAGGCCTTCAAATCGCAAAAGAAGACAAATTGTCAATGATTGACAGGATTTTATATAGAAACTCCCAAAGATTGTACCCCAAACCATTAAAACTAAAAAAGGAATCTGGCCAAGTTGCAGGATACAAAATGGACATATGTAAACTTCTATCATTGCTGAACACCAACAGTGAGCTACCTGAAAAAGAAATAAAGAAGAACTACGTTTACAATAGTGATAAAAATTCTTAACAATTAATTTAATCAAAGTGGTGAAAGTTCTCTACAATAAACACTACAAAACACAAATGAAAGAAACTGCAGAGGACCCGAAAGGTGGAATGAAACTCAATGTTCTTGAATTTTAAAAAATCAATAGTTAAAATGTCCATAATATTCAGAGTGATCGAGAGATTTATTTCAATCCCTACCAAAATATAAATGAACTAAGAAAAACAATCCTAAAATTCATATAGAAGCACAAGAAATCCTGAATAACTAAAGCCATATGAGGAAAAAAAAAGACACTGGGGGAAGCATGAGGCATTACCCTGCTTGATTTAAAAACATACTGTAATGTTATAATAATCAAAACAGCATGATATTAGAATAAAAACAGACACATAGACCAATGGAACAAAGTAGAGAATTTAAAAATGAACTCATACATCTACAGCTAACTGTTCTTTGATTAAGGTGCAAAGAACACATATTGAAAAATTTTTTCAATAAATGGTGTTGTGAAAATTGGATATCTATATACAAAAGAATGAAAATAGACCTTTGTCTCTCACCAGTTACAAAGAAAAAACAAATCCAAATTGATAAAAGACTTAAATGTAAGTCCTGAAACCATAAAACTAGTAGAAGACAGCATAAGAGAAAAGCTTTGGGACACTGGAATGGACAAGGATTTTTTTATAGGGCCCCATTTAAGTATGAGAAACAAAAGCAAAATTAGATAAATATGATTACCTCAAATTGAAAAACTCCACATACAAAGGACACAAATAACAGAGTGCCTAGACTACCTACAGAATGGGAGAAAATATATCTGACCATGTGTTGATATTCAGAATATATTTTACTCCAAAAATGCAGTAGCAAAAAATATACATATTCTGATTTAAAAGGGGGCAACAGAACTATAAAGAAGGAAGATATACAAATGGCCAACAGTTATATGAAGAGGTACTCACCTTTACTATATGAGGGAAATGCACATCAAAACCTCAATTAGATATTATCTCACTCCAGCAAGAATGGCTATTACCAAAAATACAAAGGGTAACAAGTACTAGCAAGGATGTGAAGAAAAGGCAGTTTTTGTATACTGTTGGTGGGAATGTACAACCATTATGAAAAATCATGTGGAGATTTCTCCAAAAATTAAAAAAAATAGAAATATCATGTGATCCAGGAATCCCACTATTGAGTATATATACAATGCAAATAAAATCAGTCTAAGAGACAACTGCATGCTCATGTTTATTATAGCACTATTCACAATAACCAAGTAATGGAAACAACCTAAGTGTTCAACAACCAATGAATGAATTAAAAATGTGATACATATACACAAAAGAACACTATTTAATCATAAAAAATGACCGCCATATGTGACAACCAGAATGGACCTGAAGGTCTTATGTTGTGTGAATAAGCCAAAAACAGACAGATAATTACTTCATGATTCACTAATATTTGTAATCATATAAAGTTAATTATACATAAATTGAGAAGAACAGAATAGTGTTTATCAGGAGCTAGGTAGTGTGGGGGTGGGAGGGATGAGGTAAAGTTGATCAATGAGTACTATGTTATAGTTAGGAACAAGAAGTTCTGGGTGTTTGCACAAAAGGGTGATTATAGATAATGAAAATTTAGTATACCCATTTTTAAATCTAGAAAGCATTTTAAATATGTTAACCATAAAGAAATGGCAAATGTTCATGAAGATAGATATGACTACCCTAGTTTGAATATTATACAATGCCTATATGTGTCAAAATGTCACAAAGTACCACATAAACTTTTTATGTATAAGTTCAAATGAAAACAAAAAATAATAGTGAAAGAAATTTATTAATGTTGGCAGCTATAAGATACAATAAGAAAATGATGCTGTCAACATTGATGGAAAATATGGACATTACTTCAAAAATCACTCAATCAAAATGTTTATTAACAAAGTACTGTGTATCATTACAGCAATGAAATAGGAGAGATTGTTATGTGTTTGGGAATATTTAATTATTAAATTTCAGTCTTTCATGTGGTCAGGAATTTCTAAGTATTTATGGAGCATTTATTTTTCTAATATTTTTCTGAACTGCAAATGACTTTTAGGTATTATTATGAGAATATGGCTAAAAGGAAATTAACTACATAGCAACACCATTGTTTTTTGTTGCCATTATTACATTCAAAAATAGGTGAACACTTGAAGTCTCTGAGTGAAAAATCTGTCACTAGAAATGTATTCATTTTATATTTTTAAAAATCTATACCACTAAAGTTTAAAAACAACAACAAAGTCAAGTAAAACAACAGCTTATCAGTATGCACAATTATATGATATTAGAACTATTGTCTGGAATTGTAAAAGCAATATATATATGTATATATATGTGTGTGTGTGTATATATATATATGTAGTTGTGTGTATATGTTTATATACATGTATATATACATATCTGCTAAATATGTATGTATTTAAATAAATGGTTTCATCTGCTAAACTATACATATATATACATACATATATATACATATGTGTATATATATGTATATATACACACACACACACACACACACACACACATGTGGACTTATAAAGATTTCTCTGAATGATTTCAGCACAAAAATTACTTTGCCAATTTATCTTTACATACTCTAAGTTATGTATTAATGCAGTTATTTTCTATATGCTTCCAACATTAAAATGCACCATTTCCTATTCATGGTTACTATTTATTAATTCTCTTCTGGTATTAATAATCACTTGAATTCTATATATAATTTCAGGCATTTGAGAGACTACTTTTGGAGAATATAATTCCATTGGTTTAAAAATGTAAACAAAAATGACAAGACAAACTGTTGTGTGCATATACATATAATGCATATAAATGTAATATTTTAACTGGGCATCTACTTATGTATCCATGAGGTATTTTAAAATAAGTAAGTAGTATGTTATATGTGTACACTAAGGATTCAAAGAACACTTATTTGATGGGCCTAGAAGTCCACTTTAGTGACTAATGAGATTCCATTTGAGCCCCTTGGATATTTGCCACAATCTTTCCCAGTTTCAAAAATATTTGAGTATCCACAATTCTGACAAATGCAACAACTGTTATGACTTCTAAGTCATAATATATTAGTATTTAGGAATCTTGTATATAAACAAATCTGTACATGGACATTAAGTGATGCCATCGACCTTCTGCAGCCTCCAAAGCTAGAGCTCAGATAATGCCTCTTCCACGGAATTTGAAAATAAGTTTCATCTGCTAAAACTAAAAAGAAAAGAAAAAAACAAACCTCACAGAATAGACTCCATTCTTAGCATGTTATTCTTTATTTACATCTTCAGATCTAGTCTTCTCTGTCCTATGCTATTTCCTGTGAAGATGAATTCTATGGATTATCTGTGTTCTCTTGCCTTCTGATTTTCTCTTGAGATTCTAGTGGCAAAAGATAAGAGGAAGGAAGAAAGAGAGATTATAATATGAATCCCCTCTTACTAATGCCATACAAGAACCAGGTTACTATACTATTAAGACCTTGCACTCCTTTATCTATGTTTGCAACTCTTGGCACATGGTCACATATCCATAATTATAAACTCTTCAGGGTCTTTTTTTTTTGTAAAGGCAACTTTGCATTGTTCCATCAGGCTAACAAGTGACATAAAAGTTTAAATTGCCTTTCCCATATACAAGATAATACACTGGTCCATTAAATTGATAACATTACCTAAATTGGACCTAGTGACCAAGAAATGGCAAGTACTTTAGACTTACTGTTAAGATATTTGTGTGTCAGAGCATGGAAAGTAAATCTGACAAAATTCTAGTGCCTTCTACCTCCATGGAAATCTATGGATCCAGCGGCACAGGGCAGGTTAATACATTTCTTCTGAGGTAAAGTTCAAGACATTGTGTTACTGCCTCATAAAATTTAAAAAAAAGCCTCTTCTTATATTTGGGGGGCAACATATTTCTCATTTAGGCATGTTAATCTGGCACATTTACTGAATGACTCTAAAAGGTGATAGTTTTGATTGGGTCCCAGCATAAAAGAAGGTTATACAATAAATCCAGGTGCACTGAAAGCTGCTATACTGATTGGGCCTCGTGATTCAACAGACCTGATGGTATTTGAACTGTTCATAGAAAATAGGGATGCTAATGGAGCCTCTGGAAGGCCCCTATTGGTGAGTCATAGTTCAGGCTCAGAATTTTCATGCAAAGGCATGTAATCCTTTGCATATAACTACTCATTTTTTAAAGAAAAATAAAAGGATTTTGACTAATTACTGACCTTTAGTAGAGACTGAACATTTGGCCCTATACCACCAAATTACTTTGGGGCTTAAGCTGATCATCATAAACTAGGTGTTATCTGATTTACCAAGCCATACAGTTGTATGTGCACATCAGTATTCCATCATCAGATGGAGGTGGTATACACAAGAACAAGCCTAAACAGGCCCTTGAAGTACAAATTACATGAAGAAATGGCACAAATGCTCATGGTCCTCACTTTTAGTTCATTGTCTTATTTCTCCCATTCTGCAGCATGGAAAATACTCTATGATCAGTTCACAGGAGAGAAGGCTCATTCCTGGCTTGCATACAACATCTGAAAGTGGACAGCTGCATTATTATAGCTCCTCTCTGGGACATCTCTAAAGGAGAATAGTGAAGGAAAATCAACTGGGCAGAAATTTGAGCACTGAATCTGCTCATTCACTAAGGTACAGAAGCAGATTATATATTGGGGTCAGAAGTTTGACTAGATTGTCAGGGACATTGAAGGAACATATTTGGAAAATTGGTGACATGGACATCTATAAGAGTTATCTAGATAGACCTCCTGAGTGGACAAAAACCATGGAGATATTTGTGACTCATGTGAACACTCAACAAAGGATTATCTCAGTAGATAAAAATTTTAACAATCAATTGGATAGAATAAACTGTTCTGTGGACACTGGTTTCTTTATCCAGCCACCCACTTGTTGCCTAATTGTCTTACGAACAATGCTATAGTGGCAGGAATGGGAGTTTGGTGTGGGCTTAGAAACATGAACTTCCACTCATTAAGTCCAACCTGGCTACAGCCACTGATGAGTATCCAATCTTCCAACAGCAGAGACCACCACTGAGTCCCTGATATGTCACCATTCTCTGGGGGTGATTAGCTAGCTACTTAGTGGTAGTGTGATGACATTTGATCATTTCCATAATGGAAGGTACAGTGTATTCAAATGGGGAAATTCATCCCATTCATCACAGCTGTCCTCAGAATCACATAGAAGTTTTTTCTGCATCTGTGTTAGGAATCTATTTGACTGATGGCCTCTTAACATGAAGTCCTGGTTTTAATTTCTCATCCATTTGCTAATCTTTCTTCTATTTATTTCTGTAGGCATTCCCTTGATCAAAATCTCCTTAATGGAATTACCTGACAACTATCAGTCAAGCAGCATGCCCATCAGAGGGTACAACTGGTTCTCTAGGCATAACACTACCAAGAAAATTCTGACCCAGATGACTATTTCAATCATCCTCTACTTCAGATTTCCCTTATCCTTGAATTGTTCAAGGAAAGTGTCTCTGAGCATGTTTTAAACATGAGAAGATATTTATAAGGTTGATAAAATGCTGTGTTGATATAAAGTTAGGTTGGCTGGATTGACTAGGACAGCTTGTCCTTAAACTTTTAATGTGAACTTCCTACACTGTTTGTTCTAATCTCTAATCTAATTCTAATCTCTAATTCTAATCTAATTCTAATCTAGATTAAATGGAACTTGTTTGTTCCATTTAAGATCCAAACTCCTGTCCCATGAACCTCAACTTTCCCCTTATTACAATATGTGACACAGTTTCTTAAATTTTAAGACATGCCCCCAGTAGTTTTTAGTAGCTCCCCACTCTTTCCTCTTTTATACTCACTATCTGGGTATAAAAGTTGTGCTGATGCATTCCTTCTCTCAGAAATTTCTGACTTTCCTTTGAATATTTCTCTATAGAGATAGTTCTCCTGAATAACTATTTCTTCATTAACATCCAGATTTGCATAATTATTTTTATAACAAATAACCTACCTTAATCTGTAAAGATAATTACAAATTACATTTAAATTTTTAAATTATTATTTTAATATGTAATTAGTGAGTAATGACCAAGTCAGAGTAATTAATAGTTCCATGTTCTTAAACATTTTTAAAACGTTTTATTAAAAAAAGTTTTTGTATATTTATGGGTTATAGTGTGATATTCAATATGTGGATGGAATATGTACTAATCAAATCTGAAAACAATGTTTCTATCTCCTTCAAGTCCCTCTCTTCCTGCTATTCATGAAATTGTATTAGTTGATTATAAAATATAATCCTACTGTGGTGTAGAACACTAGAATTTATGACATCTATGTAAAGACTTCTCTTTGGCCCCCAATTTAGATTAATTCTCTAACAACTGTTAGTATAGTAAGCATTTTTATCTCCATCCACTGAGCTTCTCTGCCTATCATTAATCAGCTTCAAACTCTTAATGATTGTTAAATGATTGCTGTTTTCTCAACTATCACAGGCACAAATAAGTCACCAAGTCTATATGGCATTTCATGATACTTTCCTAGTGTCTTGGAGTACAAATGCAATAATAAACATTATACAATTACAATATTAGAATGGTTTTGAGCATACAATATAATTCCTTTGTGAAATCATGTGTCATAATAATAATCATATAAAACTTTGGCAATGAATGAATACTCTCCACACTTTACATTAAAACTATTCCAAGTGAAAATTAATGCAAAAACAATGCATTTCCATTTTGAACACTAAATGTTATTGCCGAAAAGAGCTATTAAACAGTTTACTTCTAACAAATTAGTGTTTATTGGTATATAAGGGCATACCATATACTACTCACATGAATCTAAAATTTTATTAACTTATTTTTGTTTCTTCATTTTTTTTTACTCCTGACTTTCCCCTCTGTAAGCTGCCTGGTACCGTAAACCGGGATAAAAACTCTCGGGGGCAGAGTTAAGCTTTTCTTTCTTCTGTCTTCTGTCTTCCTCAGGAGTCTCGGCCTAACTCTGACCAGTCATTACTTCTTCTATCTGGTTTCTCTTCTGTAACCGCTCTGCCTACGTTCTGGCTGCTCTGATTCTTCTGACCGACCGAGTGAGTACCCGACTGACCGAATGAATTCGTTCTCCTAACTCGGACCGCTTTCACCCGGTTATATACCTTCAGGTTTGCGGGTGCCTACAGGTGCGTCACATACATATCAGGTGGAACTTATGGCTTCCAGCTAGCTACAACAGCCCTTCCTAATTAGGGCTCCTTCATATTCCTTCCCTTTAGTTTAAAAAGGTGCTTTAATTCTATTTTCTCTATTTTATTTTCTCTATTTTCTTTTATTTTCTTGTCCCTACCTAGCTTTTCACCTTTTATTTTTGAAAGGGTGGATATTTGAGCCCTTTTTGAGAAGGTGCTGTGGCTTTAAGGAAGCCTAATGCTGAGGAGCAGCTAACGCACCTAGTTAAGCACAATTGCATAAGCGGCTTTGACTTTTTTTTTTTTTCTCCTCTTCTTTATTTTTCTTTATGGCTTTCTTGCCAAAGCTCAATGGCTTTTTTTTTTTTTTTTTTTTTTTTTCCTGCATGGTTTTTACCATGCTATTTAATTCTCTATTTTCTTTTAAGCTCATGGCTTTTTTCTTTATACTAAAGCTCAAGGCTTTTTCTCTATATTTTTTATGGCTTTTGGCTGGCTACTCGGCTTCGGCTTTTGGCCGGCTACTCTGCTTCAGCTTAATTCTTAACTGGCTTCAACTGAGTCAGAGGCTATGCTCTCTTGTTTCTACTCTTTTTGCTGGTCTCAACTGAGTCTGGCTTCTTCATTTTTTATGGCTTTTGGCCGGCTCGGCTTTTCGCCGGTTACTCTGCTTCAGCTTAATTCTTAACTGGCCTCAACTGAGTCAGAGGCTATGCTTTTTCTTTGCTCTCCTTATTTCTTAGCTTTTCTTCTCTGCCTGCCGAGCCCCGGACGGACCACCATTTGTAAGCTGCCTGTCACGGCCAGCCACGGCGCCGCCACGGGAGGAAAATTCTCGGAGGCAGAGTTAAGCTTTTACTACTTTTACTTCTACTTTCTTAGAGCTTAGAGAGGGAAAGAAAGATTTTTAGAGAGAAAGATTAGAACGAGCTTTTCTTCTTGTTAGAGTAGCTTAGAGCTTAGAGTTAGAGTTAGAAAGATAGAGCTTAGCTTAGAGAAAGATTAGAGCTTCTTTCTTCTCTCTTCTTTCTTCCTTCTTCTTTCTTCTGTCTTCTGTAGCTTAGAGAAAGATTTCTTCTTGTAGCTTAGAGAAAGATTAGAGCTTCTTTCTTCTCTCTTCTTTCTTCCTTCTTCTGTCTTCTATCTTCTGTCTTCCTCGGGAGCCTCGGCCTTACTCTGACCAGTCCTCTGGAGCCTCGGCCTAACTCTGGCCAGTCATTACTTCTTCTATCTGGTTTCTCTTCTGTAACCGCTCTGCCTACGTTCTGGCCGCTCTGATTCTTCTGACCGACCGAGTGACTGCCCGGCTGACTGAATTCTCCGTTCTCCTAACTCGGACCGCTTTCACCCGGTTATATACCTTCAGCTTTGCGGGTGCCTACAGGTGCGTCACATACATATCAGGTGGAACCCATGGCTTCCAGCTAGCTACAACAGCCCTTCCTAATTAGGGCTCCTTCACCCCTCTGTAAATTTTCTGTGTTACTGATAATTAACTTAGGCATCAATACAGGCACAACTTTCCAGGGAGATAGTTATCATGTAATGAGACAGAAATCAATGTCAGTTAGTCATACACCAGTACTTTATTTCTTCATGTAATTAGTGCTAGGGAGCCTTATCATTAGAAATTCTATTATAAGAAAAAGAGGTAATTATAATCTCATGGGCAGTAAAAAAACAATAAAGATGTAAACTTTGATTACTCCTCTTTTTAAATTGGCAAGCAATGAATTTTTGAGAATGTTATCATGCCTATGTCTAAAAAGGAGAATACAGGTTTTGAAAATAAAGTACATAACATTAACCATATATTTTTGTATGTCACTACCTGAAGTGATTGCTGCTTGGAGCAACAACGCCGCGGGAATAAGTTCAGAGGCAGACTGGAAACGAACAGGCTCTTTATTCTGCTAGCTTCTCTCTCCAGCTCCAAAAAAACAACTCCAACACCATCCACACTCCTACAACCACCACCACAAAAATGGCACCAACCCAATCTGCAATGTCCTGGACCAAGTCTCGTGAGATCATGCAAATGACGCTGACCCGATCTGCAATGTCCAGGGCCAAGTCTCGCGAGGTCATGGAAGGTGGTAATGCTTGAATATCTTTATGGCTCACAGTTAACCACAATCTTAGCTATCTCCTTAATTAGGGCTCCTACATTTCCCCCCTTTTGTTTTAAAAGAGGGGATGCTCTAGGACGTACATGTGCAACCAACATTCTTACCCGTCATAGGATAATCAAGGCTGTGCCCTTGACTCATGTCATAGGTTGATATGTTAGCCACATGAGACTGTCCCGTGCGACTGTGCCTGTCTTAGGTTGTCCCCCTCTGGGGATCTTACCAGTCATTGGCTACCAGCCATCCAATCGAGCCCTTCAGGATCGACTGTGTATGATGACTAATGGCCGTCCAATTGTGAGGAGATGCTGCAGCTTTAAGGCAATAAGCCTTCTGCTGACGAGCCAAGTTGCATAGCATATCAAATTCTTTAAACAAATTAGCTGCCCTGAGTTCTACCAAGTAACACACTGAGTTCTCTAGACAAATGCCCACAAGGCATTGTCCTGTAAAGTCCCAAACAATGAAAGATCAAAATGTCCACTTGTTATAACACATTGATCTAGGAGGCCCCATGAATGCAGAGCAGAGGCCACACTGCTGGTGAGGTTGTTTGATGCTTGAGCAGCAGGGATGTTTGCAGCGACCGTGATCCTTGCAGCTGTAGCAGCAGACGTCTTTTTTATGTTTAGAAAATGCAACCGGCAAATCTTCAGGGCCTCCTACCTAGAAATTCAAGCATCAATTATTAAAGAAAAGGCAGTGCAATTCCAGCACTGAGTCAAGAGGCGAGTTGTTAAATTAAAAAATAGAATTATTAGATTGGAAAATTAAAGTTGATTTCTGCTCACACATATTGCTGCTTGAGCTCCCACAAACAAAAGCTGGCAAAATATCATATTCAGAACAAAACAAAGAAAGACTGAGGGTATTTACTGCATTAAAGATAGAGTAAAGAAAAGCTAAAGGCACTTTGGAAAAATAATTTGTTAGCTGGAACCCTCGAGTTTCTGTAACCTTCCATGAGATTATCTGTTGAAATAACTCAAATTAATCAGCTATAAAACAAATAAAGTTGATTACAAATAAACATTCCTATGTCAAAACACCAAAATATCAGGTTATATAGCACTAGTCATATTCTTTGCTAAAGAAAAGTCCCTGGGACAGCTATAAATCAAAATTGAAGGTACCTTCACTTATTAAATGATTTACCCAAATTGAATACTCTTAAACTTAAATGAATTAAAGTTATTTGGATCCATATATATATATATATATATATTTTTTTTTTATAAGCGCTGTGTTATTTGTGACGTCACACTGGACAGAAGTACAAACCTACTAACATATATTTGTGACGTCACATTTATAAGAAATTTAGACAAATGCACAGACATAAAGACATATATAAAAAGAAAAGAAAATACAATTGTGTGCACAGTAAAGAGAGATCTCCTCGTCCCGGCCAGGAGGAATGACACTTAAGTTGTGAAATATTTTGAAGGATTCTTTTAAGGGAATCATTCCATACCTTCATCTTGGTCCTCTTGATTTTGTACCTTTTTTATTAATCTTGATTCCTCAACAAATTCATCTTGATCCTTATGATTTAGTACCTGCTTTATTAATCTAGATGGTATCCATATTGGAGAGGATTCGTGCTTTGGAAAAACACAAATAGATCCTCTCCCCCAAATTAATACTGGATCTGGACTGTTCCATGTACCTGAAAGAACATCCTTCCAGTAAACCAAAGGTTTATGTTGTTGGTGTGGGTTCCAATGTCTGTCTCCAGCAGAATAACCATTAGAGTCTAAAGTTAAAAAATTTCAGGTAAACAGGGCAACTGACAATCTGTCCCTAGAATTTTTCCAATTTCCTTCTTTTTGTTTTAATAACATAATTTTCAGTGTACAGTTTGTTCTTTCAATAATACCCTGACCCTGAGGATTGTATGAGATGCCAGTTTTATGAGATATATTGAATTTTTCACAAAACTGTTTGAATGATGAGGACGTATATGCAGGGCCATTATCTGTTTTAAGCATTTTGGGGATGCCCAATGCAGCAAAAGCTTGCAAACAATGAGTTATAACATCTTTAACTTTTTCTCCAGAATGAAAGGAAGCAAAAATCATGCCTGAGCATGTATCTATGGTCACATGAATAAATCTCAATTTTCCAAAACTTGACTCATGAGTAACATCCATCTGCCACAAATGATTGGGCATTAATCCTCTAGGGTTAACACCATAATGAGGATTGGGCAAATGTGTCATACAAGATTTACAATCTTTTACAACTGTTCTGGCTTGCTCCTTTGTGATTTTAAACCTACGCTGCAAGGTGGTGCTATTGACGTGAAACTGGGAGTGAAATAAAGTAGCTTGCTGGAGCACTGAAAGTCTAAAGATTGTTTCGGTAAGGGCATCAGCCTTTTGATTACCTTCATGGAGGGGACCAGGAAAGTTGGTATGTGCTCTAATATGCCGTACGAATAGAGGTTCTTTTCTTGCCCACAAAAGTTCTTGTATTTGATAAAACAATTTAAAGGCTGGAGTATGAGGTGCTATTGGTCCTGCTAGCTCTAATTTTGGGACGGCATGTACAATATAGTAGCTATATGAAAAAATGTTCATGGGCTGCTCTCTAAAATTTTCCAGAGCTCTTATCACAGATTCCAGTTCCACTAGTTGAGCTGATTTGTGTGCAATTATGTAAGTTATATTTTCCTTTTTAGTGACTACTTCAGCAGTAACATTTGAGGGCCCATCTGTGAATACATTTAATGCCTTAGGAATAGGTTGATTTTTTATTACCTGTGGAAATATAATAGGATGATTAATACAAAAAGATAATATAGGAGACTTAGGAAGATGGTTATCAAAATTTGCAGAAGTAGAGCATCTAGCTATAGCCCAATCATTATCATTGAAGCATAAATATTCAATCTGTGATGATGAATAGGGAGTAATAATAGTAGCAGGGTGAATGCCAATTATTTTAGTAGAAGTCTTAAGTCCTTGAAGAATAAGTTTAGCCACCATGGAGGTATAAGACTCAATTGTACTTTTAGGAGAGACGGGCAAATGTATCCATAATAAAGGCCCTTGTTACCAAAATACTCCTGTGGGTGTATATTGTGAAGAAATAATAATCAATATCAGCGGTTGAGTTAAATCAAATCTATCACAATGAGCTTCTTTGATGGCTTTTTCTACTAGCTTTAAAGATTTCCTAGCAACAGGAGTCAATGTTCGCGGTGAAGATGGATCAAGGTCCCCGTGAAGGATGTCAAATAAAGGTTTTAGTTGGCCAGTAGTGAGGTTTAGTGTAGGGCGAAGACAATTAATATCTCCCAGCAATTTTTGAAAGTCATTGAGAGTGGCCAAATGCTCCTTATTAATTAATATTTTTGAAGCCTAATAAAAGTGTCCATAATTTGGAATCCTAGATATAATGTTGGAGATCTAATTTGAACCTTTTCCTTAGCAATGTTTAGTCCATATTGTTTCAAGTTTTCTTATATATCACTAAATATGGTGAATAAGACTTCTTGATTAGGATGAGAAACCAAAACATCATCCATATAATGGAGGCACATAAGCTCTGGGTATTTATTTTTGATAGGCTGAATAACTTTATCTACATATATTTGACACATAGTTGGACTACTAGCCATTCCCTGCAGCAAAACTTTCCATTGATATCTATGACAAGGGCCATTATTGTTCATAGAAGAAAGTGAAAAAGCAAACCTGGGGGTATCCAGAGGGTGTAGAAGAATATAAAAGAAACAATCCTTTATATCAAGAGTAAGAAGATGGAAATTTTTTGGAATAGCTACAGGATTAGGAAGTCCAGGTTGAGTAGGGCCCATGATTTGCATGATTTTATTAATTTCTTTAAAATCGTGTAACAATCGCCATTTTTCTGATTTTTTCTTGATCACAAATATGGGGGAATTCTATGGAGAGGTGGAAGGTTCTATATGTCCTGCTTCCAGTTGTTCCTGAACTAGTAGGTGGGCTGCTTGTAATTTCTCTTTAGATAGGGGCCACTGAGGGACCCACACTGGCTTATCAGAAAGCCATGGTATTTTCAAAATTATTTTCTCAGTGGCCCCGAAAAAAAATATCTTTTTCCTTTATGAAAATGATTTCTTTTAGGGTTAAGATTACCCTGTACCTTTTGATAATGATTTCTTTTAGGGTAAAGATTACTCTGTAGATTTTCACATTTAACACCTGCAGGCTTGGTTGCAAGGTGTACTCCCATTTGTTGCAAAATATCTCTTCCCCATAAAGTAACCGGTAGGTTAGGTAAAACATAAGGCTGAAATGTTTCTTTATGCCCTTCATCATCCTCCCATTTTAAAATTACCGCACTTTTCTCTGGGAGGCTATTATATCCCAAGCCTCTTAAATTGGTTGAAGCTTTTTGCAGAAGCCAGTACTTGGGCCATTGCCATAGATTAATGATGGAAGAGTCAGCTCCAGTATCTATCAGTCCCTCCATCTCTATTCCTTGGATATTTATTTTACACATAGGCCTCCTTGAACAATCCCGAACCCAGCAAGCCATGGGTCTTGAGTCAGTGGAACAAAATCCTCTATTGTTCCTTTTGTGAAGCATACTCATTTTAAATGAATTATGTAAATTTGGAAGAGAAGCAGCTGAGCAATTCTATCTCCTTTATTAACAGAACTTATACTTTGAGTTCAGCTAAGCATTATTTTCATTTCCCCTTTGTAGTCTGAGTTTATTATACCTGGGGTCACCTGCAAACCAAATAAGCTTTTAGGACTTTACCCGAGAATAAGTCCTACAGTCCCTGAGGGAAGAGATCCCCTGACCCCTGTGGGAATCAGTTGAACCCCCATTTCAGGTATTAACACTATTTGGGTGGTGGAACAGAGTTCTAATCCTGCATTTCCTTCTATTCCTCTGGTGAGGGAGTGGATGGGTAGTAGGGATTGTGTCAGGGAAGCATCTGAGTGGATGATTGAGGAAACTCCTCCTCCAATGCTTCGTACATTTATGGGCTCCGTGGCATTGGGCCCTGTGCCCCATTTTTTGAATTCCTGGACAAATGATTTCCATAGATGTCAAATTTTGAATGGCATTTATTGGCTCAATGATTTCCCTTTTTACACCTGGGGCAGCAGCCTGGGGCACAGTATGAGCTTGGTCTTATTTCTCTTTGGGGATTTTGCCCAGAATAGTCTGATTGATTATGATAATTTTGCCTGGAATATCCTGATTGATTATAGTGTCTAGGTTGAGCCCTTGTGAAATTTTGAGGGGAAGCACCTCTCACTGCAGCTGCAATCACATTTCCTGTGACAAAGGCGTCATTTATATCTTTACATAGTTGTATATATATGGAAAGATCCTTTTTATTTCTCCATGGCCTGATGGCTTCCTGGCAGTATTTATTAGCATTTTCGTATGCTAATTGAACAACTAATGTCATAGCTTGATCAACGTCTCCAAACACTCTACCTGCAGTTCTCAAAAGTCGATCAGTGAAGTCAGCATATGGCTCATTACATCCTTGAATCACTTTTGACAAGCTACCTTGTAGATCCCCAGGTCCTTGTAAAGTTTTCCATGACTTTAAGGCAGCTTCATTTATCTGAGCATATACACCTGGGTCATAATATTTTTGAGCCTGTAAGTCTGCGAACTGCCCGTCTCCTGTGAGCATTTCTATATTATGGTCTCCAAACCCTGTAGCTGCGTTTCTTTTAGCTGTCTCTATACAAAGTTCTTGAAATTGCAATCACCAAACCAAGTATTGCCCCCCACTTAATGCTGCTTTATATAGACTTTTCCAGTCTGAGGGAGTTAAGCTAAAGGTGTTAAGGGCCTCCAGCATACTCAACGTGAAAGGAGCTTGTGGCCCATACGTCATTACTTCCTCTTTGAGATTTTTTATTGTTTTGAAATCTACTGACTGGTGGACCCTCTGTCCATTTTCATTTTCAAATACTGGCAGTTCCCAATGTATCTGTGAGTTACCCTTGAGAGCACATAAGCACTCAGAAAGTCTTTTTATTTCTGTTTCTAGGGTATGCAAACACTTAGTAATACCCTTCATATTTTCTGTAATGGATTCCACCCATGGGGGAATAGGGGACACAAGTGGTTCCTCTACTTGATGGTTCTTTTTCTTTTTTAATTTCTTTTTGTTCTTTTTTTTTGGAGACTGTGTTCCCAGAATCACCTTTTGATTCCTCTTCAGTACAATCACTTTTACTGGTATCCTGAATATCAGCTTCTAAGGAGATTACATGTTCTTTGGCTAATTTCAATAAGTTTATGATGGCTTTTGCAGCTCTTACTTTTGAATTTACACCACTACTCTTCTCACCGTTATTAACTGACTCAGTGGCTATGCTTTCTTGATCACTGTCCTCTCTATCCACTGAGTCCGCGATATCGAAAAACTCATCCATGGCTTTTATTATCCGACCTTTTGTTATTTTCACTTCCATTTTTTAAATTTTCTTATTTCTTACCTACAGACTGAACTCCCTGTACAGGCCACCACTTGTCGCGGCCTGAAGCGATTGCCGCTTTGAGCAACAACGTCGCGGGAATAAGTTCAGAGGCAGACTGGAAACAAAGAGGCTCTTTATTCTGCTAGCTTCTCTATAAGGCTCCAACAACAACTCCAACACCATCCACACTACTACAACCATCACCACAAAAACGGCACCAACCTGATCCACAATGTCCCAGGCCAAGTCTCGCGAGATCATGCAAATGGTGCCGACCCGATCTGCAAAGTCCATGGCCAAGTCTTGAAAGACCATGGAAGGTGGTAATGCGTGAATATCTTTATGGCTCAATGCTAACCGCAATCTTAGCTATTTTCTTAATTAGGGCTCCTACATTTGTAGACATATGTTTAAATTTCCCTTGGGTAAACATGTAAAAGTGGAATTGCTCCATCATAATGTAGTTGCATGTTTAATCTTATGACAAAGAGTGATTTTCAAATTGCTGTACCATTTTATATACCTAGCAACCATTTATGAGATTTCAGCTTGCAGTAAATTCTTTCCAACATTTGTAGGTGCTATATTTTTATTTTAGCAATTCTAATGTGTGTAATAGAAAATTCTACTGAAAAGTGCTAGTCTGGATGGTAGGTTTTCATGGCCAGCTCTATATGTTGAAAATTAGCTTATAAAGTTGAGACTTTAAAGAAAAGTGTTTGTAAATATCTCCATGCTCTCTCTTTATCTTCTTGTTTCCTTTGCTGTACAGAAGATTTTAAAATTGATGCTGTCCCACTTATTGTTTCTTGGTTTTATTTCCTGAGCTGTAGGGGTCTTGATAAGAAAGTTGGTTCCTATGCCAAGTATTAAGCCTAAGTTTTCTTTCAGCAGTTATAAAGTTTCAAATCTATCTCTACTATAATTTGAGGTCAGGTATTGTGATACAACAGGGGATTATCATCCAGATTATATAAAAAATTTAAAAACATCCCCCCAAAAAATGCACCAAAATAACCTAATCAATAAATAGGCAAAAGAACTAACCAGACATAAATGGACAACATATACATGAAAAAATGTTCAATATCACTAGTAATCAGGGAAATGCAAGCAAAACTAAAGTGAGATTGCATATGACTCCAGTTAGAATTGAATTTTACTATATACCACTGTTAATGTACCATAAGTGAATGCTCAGTTATATCAAGAACCTTGCTATATTAGCTTCACGTAGTAGCTGATTGGGTTATTCATCTTTAAACATTTTCCAGGTGACATTTATTAACTCCTAGTAGCCCTGGCCTGTTTGCAGTAAGAACAATTTTAGGATATTTTGGCCAGAAGCCCCTTATCTTAGTTTTTTTTTTTTTTTTTTTTTTTTTTTTTTTTTTTTTTTTTTTTTTTTGGTAGTACGGATTGAACCCAGGAGCCTTTAACCACTGAGCAACATCCACACATCCACAGCCCTTTTTACATTTTATTTAGAGACAGGGTCTTGATACTTGCTAAGTTGCTTAGGGCCTCACTAAGTTGCTGAACATGGCTTTGAAATCACAATCCTCCTTCCTCAGCCTTCTAACACACTGTTGACTCTTAAGTGACCATACATGAAACCTAGAGGACTGGGAGAATTTTCTACAAGATCATAACTATAAAGTTGAATCCATTTGATATCAGTTTTCAGACAACTCTTTAATAAAAACTATCAAATAAAATTAAATGTCATGATCCCAGAAACAATAAAGTTTTCTTCTTTGCATGGAAAATTTGGGAAAAAAAAATGGGACTCATGGTATAAATATATATTTTATTGTAATGAAAACACTTCGAAAGTAGATTTGCTATTTTAGTCTATTTTCATATACTAAGCAACATATGGATTATTTGAAATTACATTTTAATTCACACATATATTGTCTTCTGTATCTTAGAATGTTTACAAGATTTAATAGAGAAAAAAAAGTAATGCCTTATGAAATGTTTCTTACAAAGTGTGTATACATTAAGGGAGGCTCAAGTGAGAGGATAGATATATGAGAGGATGGAAGAGGGAATACATGCACATCTGACCACATTAAAATTAATACGTGAAAATTAGATTAGGATACCAATAATTAAAAAATAAATGCTATATGAGAAATCATTAGTACTTACACTATCGTTTTCTGACTGAAAACAAAAAAATAGATTAAACAAAATGTAAAATTTAATGATGCATGAACCTAAGAAGGAAGAAAAAAAATGGCTATCATGAACAGTAGCCATTTGCTAGAGAGGGTTTCATAAAAAAGAGAATATTTTCAATTTAGGAAGGAAAGAAATGAAGAATGAATTCAGAGAATCTATAACATTTAATGTAAGCCTTAAAAGACACATCAGACATAGTGTGTTATATTGGTCCAAAAGAATGGCATTTGAATCAGAATATATAACAGGAGAAAAGTATAAACATAGTAAAATACAGAGATATTATCACCCAATGACAGATAGTCAAGTTGCCTGAGAATTTAGAAATTTACCTTCAGAAAAAGGTTCCGGGATTATGTGTTCAATTTTATAAAAGATATGGAGCTGAGTACCGGGGTCCTACTTCAGAGTGCCGCCAGGCCCAGGCTCCATCCAGTCCCGCCGTCCTCCACCCCAGAGCAAGAGACAGCAAGGACAGACCTGCCAACTCTGTCTGAGCCCAGGTAGGCCCAGGGCAGTCCTGTGGACCTTCACCCAAGCGTGGCCAGCCCCAGGTAGGTCCCGCCGATGCCTGCCGGTGTGCGACCAGACTCCAGCCAGCCCTGCAGACCTCTGCCCCAGAGCAGTAGACAGCAAAGACAGACCCACCAACTCTGCTTAGAGTACAGGTGGGCCCAGGGCGGTCCTAGGGTCCTACATCAGAGTGCCACCAGGCCCAGCCTCCATCTAGTCCCTCCGACCTCCACCCCAGAGCAAGAAACAGCAAGGACAGACCTGCCAACTCTGCCTGAGCCCAGGCGGGCCCAGAGCAGTTCCAGTGAACTTCACCCCAGTGGGGTTAGCCCCAGACCACCACAGCAGCTCAGACTCAACCAGTTCGGCCCGCACCAACCAGTGTGAATCCAGCTTCAGGTAGCATACTTTGAGGGTCAGTGGCAGGTTCTGATAGTCCAGCGCTAAGGGGAGACACAGACAACCTGCAAGGGTATTATAAAAATGTAGGGAAAAATCTGTAATAACTCAGATCTACACTGCAAAAAAGTAAAGCAAATAGACATCATGAAAAGACAGGGGAGGAAAATACCCCAAACAAACCAGGATACTACAATAACAGAACCCATGCTCAGCAAAGTTGAAGAAATGTCAGAGAAGGAGTTCAGAAGGTTCATAATTAAAATGATCTGTGAATCAAAGAATGACCTAAATGATCAAATACAGGCAAAAATTGACCACTACAACAAAGATATAAGAGAGCAAATACAGGTAGCAAAAGATTACTTCAAAAAAGAGATCAAAACTCTGAAAAAAAATCAGTCAGAAATCCTTGAAATGAAGGAAACAATTAACCAAATGAAAAACACAATTGAAGGCATCACCAACAGACTAGATCAACTGGAAGAAAGAACTTCAGACAATGAAGACAAAGTATATAACCTTGAAAATAAAGGTGACCACACAATGAAGATAATAAGAAACCATGAACAGAACATCCAAGAAATATGGGAAAGCATCAAAAGACCAAATCTTAGAATAATTGGGATAGAGAAAGGCAGAGAGTATAAAACCAAAGGAATGCACAATCTCTTTAATGAGATAATATCAGAAAATTTCCCAAGCATGAAGAATGAATTGGAAAACCAAATACAAGAGGCTTATAAGACACCAAATGTACAAAATTACAACAGAGCTACACCAAGACACATTATAATAAAAATGCCTAGCATGCAGAACAAGGATAGAATTTTAGAGGCCACAAAAGAGAGGAATCAGATTACACAAAGGAGGAGACCAATTCATATCACAGCAGATTTTTAAATTCAGACACTCAAAGCTAGGAGATCAACATATTCCAAGCACTGAAGGAAAAGGGATGCCAACCAAGAATCTTATACCCAGCAAAATTAAGCTTTAGATTTGAGGACGAAATAAAAACCTTCCATGATAAACAAAAGTTAAAAGAATTTACAAGTAGAAAGCCAGCACTACAGAACATCCTCGGCGAAATATTCATGAAGAGGAAAAGAAAGACAATGATGAAAACCAACAGAGGGAGGTATTATATTAAAGGAAAATACAATCAGAAAAGAAACCATGTCAAGGTAAATACCAGAAATAAAAATAGCTGGGAATATAAAACACATCTCAATAATAACTCTGAATGTTAATGGCCTAAACTCACCAATCAAAAGACATAGACTAGCAGATTGGATAAAAAAAAAAAAAAAAAAAAAAAAAAAAAAAAAAAAAAAAAAAAAACAGACGCAACAATATGCTGCCTCCAAGAGACTCATCTCATAGGAAAAGATATCCATAGGCTGAGGGTAAAAGGTTGGGAGAAATCCTACCACTTATATGGACAGAGGAAACAAGCAGGGGTTTCCATCCTCATATCAAATAAAGTAGACTTCAAGCTAAAGTCAATCAAAAGGGATAAAGAAGGACACTATATACTGCTCAAGGGAACCATACACCAACAAGACTTAACAATTATAAATATTTATGCCCCAAACAATGGAGCATCCATGTTCATCAAACAAACTCTCCTGAAGTTTAAGAGTCAAACTGACCACAACACAATATTTCTGGGTTATAAAATAACATACCCCTTTCACCACTGGATAGATCTTCCAAACAAAACCTGAACAAAGAAACTATACAACTCAAAGTACAATAAACAACTTAGACTTAACTGACTTATATAGAATATTTCTTCCTTCAACAAGTGAATACACTTTCTTCTCAGCAGCACATGGAACCTTCTCTAAAATGGACCATATACTAGGCCACAAAACAACTCTGATCAAATACAAAAAAGTTGAGATTCTACCCTGCATTCTATCCGACCATAATGGATTGAAATTAGAAATCAATGATAAAATAAGAAATAAAAGCTACTCCAACACCTGGAGACTAAATTATATACTACTGAATGAACAATGGGTTGCAGATGACATCAAAGAGGAGATTAAAAAATCCTTAGAGGTGAATGAGAACACAGACACAACATATCAAAATCTCTGGGACACTATGAAGGAAGTTCTAAGAGGAAAGTTCATTGCATTGAGTTCATTGCTCAAAAGAAGAAAAAGTCAACAAATAAATGACTTAAAATTACATCTCAAAGCTCTATAAAAAGAACAATCCAACACCAAAAGTGGTAGAAGACAGGAAATAATTAAAATCAGAGCTGATATTAATGAAATTGAAACCAAAGAAACAATTGAAAAAATTGACAAAACAAAAAGTTGGTTCTTTGAAAAAATAAACAAAATTGACAGACCCTTATCCAGGCTAACAAAGAGAAGGAGAGAGATAACTCAAATTACTAACATATGTGATGAAAAAGGAAATATCACAACAAACACTATGGAAATACAGGAAATAATTCGAAATTATTTTGAAAACTTGTACTCCAACAAAATACAAAACACCGAAGGCATAGACAAATTTTCTAGAGTTGTATGATGTGCCCAAAATTAAGCAGAAGGATATACAAAATTTGAACAGACCAATTTCAAGCGAAGAAATAGAAGATGCCATCAGAAGCCTACCAACCAAGAAAAGCCCAGGACCATATGGATACACAGCTGAGTTCTACAAGACCTTCAAAGAAGAACTGATACCAATAATCTTCAATTTATTTCAGGAAATAGAAAAAGAGGGAGCACTTCCAAACTCATTCTATGAGGCCAACATCACCCTGATCCCCAAACCAGGCAAAGACACATCCAAAAAAGAAAACTTCAGACCCATATCTTTAATGAACATAGATGCAAAAATTCTCAATAAAATTCTGGCAAAACTGATACAAAAACATATTAAAAATATAATACACCACGATCAAGTAGGGTTCATTCCAGGGATGCAAGGGTGGTTCAACATATGGAAAACAATAAATGTAATTCATCACATCAATAGACTCAAAGATAAGAACCATATAATTATCTCAATAGATGCAGGAAGAGCATTTGACAAAATACAGCACCCCTTCATGCTCAAAACACTAGAAAACCTAGGGATAATAGGAACATATCTCAACATCGTAAAAGCTATATATGCTAATCACCAGGCCAACATTATTCTAAATGAAGAAAAATTGAAAGCATTCCCTCTAAAAACTGGAACAAGACAGGGATGCCCTCTTTCACCACTTCTATTCAACATAGTAATTGAAATGCTGGCCAGAGCAATAAAACAGACGAGAGAAATTAACGGGGTATAGATAGGTAAAGTAGAATTCAAATTATCATTATTTGCTGATGATATGATTTTATACCTGGAAGACCCAAAAAATTCCACCAGAAAACTTCTAGACCTCATAAATGAATTCAGAAAAGTAGCAGGATACAAAATCAACACCCATAAATCTAAGGCATTTCTATATATCAGTGACAAATTCTCTGAATGGGAAATGAGAAAAAAACTACCCCGT
Source organism: Tamias sibiricus (assembly GCA_025594165.1). Classification (NCBI taxonomy): domain Eukaryota; kingdom Metazoa; phylum Chordata; class Mammalia; order Rodentia; family Sciuridae; genus Tamias; species Tamias sibiricus. The sequence goes on along the minus strand of CM046667.1, from coordinate 51,148,409 downwards.
TTACAATAGCATCAAAAAAAAAAAAAAAAAACTTGGGAATCAACTTAACTAAAGACGTGAAAGACCTCTAAAATAAAAACTACAAAACACTAAAGAAAGAAATTATGGAAGACCTTAGAAGAGAGGTCTACCCTGTTCTTGGATAGGCACATCTAATATTGTCAAAATGACCATACTACCAAAAGCACTATACAGATTTAATTCAATGCCAATAAAAATCCCAATGACATTCCTCAAAAAAAAAAAAAAAAAATAGAAAAAAAGCAGTCATGAAATTCATCTGGAATAATCAGAGACCCAAAATAGCTAAAGCAATCTCTAGTAAGAGGAGTGAAGCAGGTGGCATCACTATGCCAGACCTTAAATTATACTACAGAGCAATAGTAAAAAACAGCATGGTATTGGCACCAAAATTGGCTGGTAGACCAATGGTACAGAATAGAGGACACACAGACTAACACATATAATTTCAGTTACTTTATATTAGACAAATGTGCCAAAAATATCCATTGGAGAAAAGATAGCCTCTTCAACAAAGGGTGCTGGGAAAACTGGAAATCCATATCCAATAAAATGAAATTAAACCTCTATATTTCACCATGCACAAAATTCAACTCAAAGTGGATCAAGAATCTAGGAATTATACCAGAGACACTACACCTAATAGAAGAAGAAGTAAGCTCTATTCTCCAACATGTTGAATTAGGCCCCAAGTTCCTTACTAAGAATCCTGTAGCACAATAATCAATAAATGGGATAGATTCAAATTACAAACTTCTTCTCAGCAAAAGAATAAATCAGTGAGGTGAATAGAGAGCCTACTAATTGGGAACAAATTTTTACCACATGCACATCAGATAGAGCACTAATCTCTAGAATATATAAAGAACTCAAAATCTTAACACCAAAAAAAAAAAAAAAATAACCCAATCAATAAATGGGCCAAGGAACTGAACAGACACTTCTCAGAAGAAGATATACAATCAATCAACAAATACATTAAAAAATGTTCAACATCTCTGGCAATTAGAGAAATGCAAATCAAAACCACTCTAAGATTTCATCTCACACCCATCAGAATGGCAGCTATTAAGTACACAAACAACAATAAATGTTGGCAAGGATGTGGGGAAAAATGCACACTCATACATTGTTGGTAGGACTGCAAAATGGTGCAGCCAATATGGAAAGCAGTATGGAGATACCTTGGAAAACTGGGAATGGAACCACCTTATGACCCAGTTATCCCACTCCTTGGTCTTTACTCAAAGGACTTAAAAACAGCATACCACATCAATGTTTATAGCAGCACAATTCACAATAGCTAAACTATGGAACCAACCTAGATGCCCTTCAGTAGATGAATGGATAAAGAAAATGTGGTATATACACACAATGGAGTATTACTCAGCAATAAGTGTTGCTTCCTGACTTGGAGCAACAACGCCACGGGAGAAACACTTGGAGGCAGAATGAAGATGAAAGAAGGTTTTTTTATTCTTCGGCTTTAGCAATCTCTCAAAACTCTAACACTGGCTCTTTCAGCAACCTCTCTGACTCTTTACTTCTTCTGACTACTGACTCTTTACTTCTTTACTTTACTTTCTTTTACTTTTACTTTCTTAGAGAGAGAGAGAGAGAGAGAGAGAGAGAGAGAGAGAGGGAACTTCTTTCTTCTTTGCCAGCCTCGGCCTGACTCCAACCAGCAACTGCTTCTTCTATCTTCGTCTGACTCCTCACCCGGTTATATATCTTTAGCTTTAACAAAGACCACAGGTGTGTTACATAGTTCACAGGCATACAAATATTCTTTCAGGTGGAAACCAGAAAAATCTATGGCCGTCAGCTAACTGCAATTAACCATCTCTTATTAGGGCTTCTTCAAATAAGAGAGAATAAAATTATGGCATTCACAGGTAAAAGGATAGAGTTAGAGAATATAATGCTAAGTGAAGTTAGCCAATTCCAAAAAGCCAAATGCCAAATATTTTCTGTAATAAAAGGAGGCCAATGCACAGTCGGGTTGGGATGGGGAGCATAGGAGGATTAGAGGAACACTAGAATGGCCAATGAGAAGGGAGGGGAAGGGAGGGGGCAAAAGGGTGAAGAAAAAAAAAGATGTTAGAATAAGATGGATATCATTACCCTAAGTGCATGTATGAAATCACGAATGGTGTGAATATACTTTGCATACAACCAGAGATTTGTAAAAATGTGCTCTATATGTGTAATATGAAATGTAATGCATTCTGCTGTCATTTGTAACAACTTAGAATAAATAATAAATAAATTTTTAAAAAAGATATGGAGCTATTGAAGGATCAGGCAAAGGGATCCATCAAATACTGTCCTTTGGGCAAGTTAGTCATTGAAACTGAACAAAGCAAATTAATGAAGAAAGACTAGCAATATGGAGAAGAGTTAAAATTATATCATTGGGATGAAAATACTTTAAAGATAATTTGAAAGGAGTGAAATTATATGAAGTGGAATATTTCAATTGTTTGAGGTTGAGAGGAAGTGAAACAATAATAAATAAGTTCACCATGGCAAATGCTTGACCTCTCCATCCCAAATTATTACAGGGGATTTCCTCTTTTATCTTTATTACATAAATGAAACTTTAAATTTAATTTCCTTTGGAAAATATTTCCTGCTTTAAAAAAATCACTGGTAGGAATAAAATGCAAATATTGCATATACTAACTACTTATCTTGGTTGAACTTTTTAGTTGCCTGTTATACAGATGTTTACTATGATAGTTTGGGTATTGAACATCTGCCAATGGTCCATTGTGTTTAACAACTTGATCCCCAGAGTGATGCTATTGATAGCTAGTGGAGCCTTTAAGAGGAAAAGCTTGCTGGAAACTCTCCAGGTCATAGGGGATGTGCTCTTGAGGCAACTGTGGGATCCCAGGCCCCTTCCCACTCACTTTTGCTCTCCGATCACAAAGTAAACAGTTTTTCTACTCTATGCTCTCTTGCATGATGTGCTGCCCATGGAACAGGTTCACATGAAAAATGGACTAAAACCTCCAAAACTATGCAACAAAATAAACTTTTCTCCTTATATAAGTTGATTATCTCACATGTTTGTAATAGTGATGGGAAACTGACTAAACTGAATGATAAAGATACCTGAATGGATTTCTTTGATGACAGTACTTGGGTATTCCTCAAACACTGATGGAAATGTAAAGATATGGAGAAGACTTACTCGATAAGAAAAAATCTCTGCTTGTCCATACTCTATATGTGCATTTCCTTATAAACTTCAATATTGGAAAGATCCTTGCTAAGTTAAAGAATCATCCCACAATATCTAATTAGGTTCTTTATCTTTCACAATTCCTCAGGAGATATCAGATCACCCTGGTCCAACTTCAACAAAATCCCTGTTAATTTAGTTAGAACCCCTTCTTACCCCTGATTTTTCCTCTCAATAATTTTCCATTCACCAACCATTACCTTAATCATTAGCTGTAAATTCCCACCTGACCACACTGTATTCAGAATTGAGCTCAGTTCTATACTATAATTTTTTCCCTAGTTAAATAGACCTGAATAACAACTGTTTGTTTTTTTTTTTTTAATTTTACCTATTATAAACCTTCATTTTCTTTGACTCTGTTAAGAGGAATATTTTGACAGTACATCTAAGTAGATATTAAGAAGGAATAAGTCCTCTTCAAGCTGCAAGTTAATAAATTGGTTTGTGGGAAAGGTAATTGCCGTCAACTACTAGACTTTCTTTGGATGAGGGGACAATGAAATTTGGGGGATTAGAAAGAATTCCTGAGGACACTAGAGAAGAGTCTGAATTATGCTTCCATGCTCTTCTCTTATTTGTTCCACAGTGCTAAGACTTGCCTCTAAATCCATGTTAAAATATATATTTATATTGAGTATATATGAGAATATATTTAGATGTTTGTATTGTTTCAACATGGTTTCATCTATATTGACTATCCTTGTTTAATTATTTTAATAATATGGAAGACATGTTAGGAGGAGGTAAAACATTCAAGACAGGTCTTGCAAAGTATTACCAAAATATGACCTTCCTATCACATAGTAGATTGTTAAGAAAAAGTGTTTTATGTAAACTTTCCTTTCTTTCTTTCATAAATAAGAAGCAGAATTAGAATTCTTTATCAATCACTGTATCCCAGGTGATATAGTTCCAACATGTAAATCATTGGAGGCTACAGAATAAGTAGGAAATTTTCTGATTTGTGTATCCAGACAATTTTCTTTTATATATGCTCTCTCTCAAAGAGTCAGAGAACCAACTAAGTGGGAGAGGAAACAAGCTTTCAACAATACAGCAGAACATCATTAACTGTATATCTATTCAATACTGGTAATTAATTGCTCTGTTTTAGACCTAGGAGTAAGGTTTTATAAGCAAAACTTTGAAAGGTATAATAGGTCTTCAAACACATCTCCTTACTCAAGGATGAACAAAGAAAAGGAAAAAATAACCAACAAAGTTACAGATAAATTAACTTTTTCTATACAGAATTAGATGAAGAACAAATCACTAAAACTATTTTTCTAAAGTAAATGAAGTGAATTTTTTAAAAAAAACCTCTGTTTTGATCTTTGATAAATTCTTTATAGAGTAATTATTCAAGTCATAAAAATAGAAATAGCAAAATTAAAATATTACAGAAGTAAAAAAGTATAAGCCTAACATTTAATATTATATGTAATCAGAAAAATTAAAATTTAAACAACAAAACCATGTCGATTTTATCCAATAGGTTGGCACAATTTTAAAGGATTAAGCACGTGTGTAAAGGGTATGGAGAAGTATAAACTCTTTCACATTATTGATTTAAATGTAAATAAATGGATAAAGCATTTACACATAGGCAAATTGAAAGAATCTATCAAATTTTGAGATGAAAATTAAAAAGCTTCTGCACAGGATGTGAAGAGAGAAACTATAGAATGGTAGGAAATCTTGGCTAGCTACTCTTCTGACAGAGGATTAATATCTAGAATATATAATGAACTCAGAAAACTTTACATTAAAAAATCATAATTAATAAATGGCTAACAAATTTTACAGACATTTCTTAAAAGAAGAAATACAAATTAACAACAAATACATGAAAAAATGCTAAAGATCATTAGAAATTAAGGAAATTCAAATAAAAGCTACAATTGTTAGATAATTCCAGGCCCATAGGCCACACTTCCCAGGTACCTTGGACAGGCCACACTTCAGGCCCCTTACTGAGCCAATCCTGGCACACGGGTTCCCCTTCCGACCCCAGGCAGCCTATGGAGTCAGGGGTCCCTCAGACTACCGGAGTTGCTATTTAAACCTCCGCCACGCTGAAACTCGCCCCTTCTCTCGCCTTTCCGGCCCCTTTTCGCCTTTCTGTCCCTTTTTTTCCCCTTTCCGTTCCCTTTTTACCCTTTCCGTCCCTTTTTCCCCTTTTCTCTTTTGTCAGCCGTCTCCTCTCCTCCCAACGGTTTTCCTCATTCCCTTCCACGTGTCCCTCAGTCCCCACCGGCCATTAGGGGCCGGTTAATAATCCCCTTTTCTACATGGCAGTCCCAGCGTGTGTTCATCTGCCCTTCAACAATGAGAATTCATCTCACACCACTCAAAATGACAGTCATCAAGAATATAAATAATAGCCGGGCGCGGTGGCGCACGCCTGTAATCCTAGCACTTTGGGAGGCTGAGGCAGGAGGATTACGAGTTCAAAGCCAGCCTCAGCAATGGTGAGGGACTTAGCAACTCAGTGAGACCCTGTCTCTAATAAAAACACAAAAAGGGGCTGGGGATGTGGCCCAGTGTTCGAGTGCCCCTGAGTTCAATCCCCAGTACCAAAAAAAAAAAAAAAAAAAAAAAAAAAAAAAAAAGAAATATAAATAATAATAAATGTTGAACAGGATGTGGCAAAAAAAGGAGCACTTTTATCCTGTTTGTGGAATTGTAAATTTGTACATTTTCACTATGGAAATCAGTATGGCAGTTCCTCAAAAGACTAGACATGGAACCACCATATGATCCAGCTCTACCACTCCTCCTTATTAATCCTAAAGAATTAAAGCCATCATGCTATAGTGATACATACATACCCACATTTATAGCAGCACAATTCACAATAACCAAACTATGGAACCAGCCGAGGTGCCCATCAACGCATGAATGGATAAAGAAAATGTGGTGTATATACACAATGGAGTTTTATTTGGATATAATAAAAAGGAAATTATGTCATTTTCAGGAAAATGGATGGAACCAGAGAGCAAAATAAGTCAAACTCAGAAGGTCAAAGATTACTTGTTTTCTCTCGTATGTGGAAGCTAGACAGAAAAAAGGAAAAGAAAGGTGGGGGAGAATCTCATGAAAATCAAAGGGAGATCAGTAAAGGAAAGGAACCAAGGGGTGGGACATAGAGAGGGAAGGGGAAGTGCTGGGGGGTGATGTTAGGCAAATTGTATTGTTATATTGTGTATATGCAAGAATATGTAACAACAAAGCCCATCAATATGTACAAATACAATTCACTAATAAAAATGGGGGAAAAGGAAGAATGTGAGATGAAAAATCATTATCAACATTTTCACTTTAAGCAATCAATTTTACAAAAATACTCCACTGATAAAAGTGTTTTGAACTTTCATCTCTGAACAACCCATTCTTTGAGAAAGTACTGTTCCCAGTCCATGCACAAATGTTTGGGGTGTAAGTGATGTTAACCTAGGCCTTCTGAAATAAAGAAGCAACCTGTAAAACATAGTCAGAAATATTGAGATGAAAATTTAAAAAATATGGAAAGCCAAAGAATTTTTAAAAATCTATCATAACAAATAGAAATAATAATATGAAAAGGTGGAATGGAATTATTAATATGAAACAACAAATTTTATTCCATTATAAAACACATGTCATGGGTCTCATTTTCTGAAGAAAATGGAAAAAGAAATACCAGAAGTTAAAAGAAATGAAAGTTAAGTTATAGTTCTAGACAAAACAGACACATTTTCTCCTATTCTTCCTGATATATACAACTGAAACCCCTAAACATAATATGTAAAACACACATAAGAAGATTCTGAAAGACAAAGATGATGAACTACACATATATCTTTTGATTCAATAAATGGCATGGTAGCATATATTTCCATGATTATCTTTTTTTACCTCTATAAATTATGTGATGGGTTATGAAAAAGTGTATAATCAAAACCAGCAATGAATATTGAAAAAATAAATAAACCAAGAGAATTTTGCCTCACTTACCAATGGACCTGGGAAGGGAGGATATTTTCTGACAGTAATAGCTTTACTTTTGACAAACACAATGGACCTACCCCATTACTGTCAGAAAAGACTGAGTATGGAGCATGAACTCCTACATCTACTCAACAGTGATAACTTTCCTACCAGTATAGTTTCATAAGGGGCTACGTGTTAAGCAGAATTCTGAGTAGACATCTAGGTTGGATAAATATTAAATGCTATATTTGATTATTATTTCCTATAATTTTCATTGAAGAGCAAAGAGTTTCTTGGTTTGATTTATCAAAAGCCTATAAAACAACACATACACTTGAATACTACTTTTATCTTTAAGAAAATAATAAAACCAGTGCCAAGGATTTATGTATAAAGTCATCTATATCACAATTATTTGCAATAGCAAAATGGAAACAGACAACATTTCTACAAATAAGTAACTGCTAAATTACATATACTGCTTTGAAGTTATGAATCATATATTGGTATTTACATATGTGATTTTGAAGAACTATGAAGACAGAAAGAAATGTTCAAATGTATCTGCACTATTAGAAATTAGTATTTTATTTAATTATATTATATCTGGGCTTGGATTTCATAGCATATGGTGTTTTCCTTAAACATTCCAAAACTTTCAAGTTTTTAATAATGATTATTCACTCCTTTGATCTTTATGAAAAAAACCAAAACAACAAAATTTATTCAAACAATGAAATATCATCCTTTATTCATTTTTTTTCCTATATTGGAGATTGAACCCGGGGCACTTTAACACAGAACTACATCCATAGACCTTTTTATTTTTCATTTTGAGACAAGGTCTCACTAATTTGCAGAGGTTGGCCTTGAATTTGTGATCTTCCTGACTTAGTCTCCTGTGTCGCTGGGATTACAGGTGTTTATCACCATAGGTAGCTTCATCCTTGCACTCAACATCTCAAGATAAGACAGACACTAGGAAATGGATACTCTTACAAAGGTTATGTCCCATAGCATAATATTCCAAGATTCCTTTAAATAATTACCCCCTCTCCACAGAAATCTACCTATATATCTGTGGTCATAAGGCTCTTTCCCAAAGGGAAAGAAGATAAATTTGTAATTTTTTTCATTTCCCCCAAATACTTGTTTCCGATTATGCCATTTGAGGCATAAAATTGCTCACATTGTAATGTTAACTCACCAGAGGGCCTCAAATTAGGGCCCTGTCCTATCCAACTTCCTCAAAATTATGTATTACAGGACAAGGTAGCAATGCCTTAAAATATGTAGACCCACAGGGAAAGAAAATAAATAAAACAAAACAATTCACATGCTAAATCTAGAAATCATTAAAGATAATAAATACAAATATCAGATTCAATAGATCAGAGAGAGGATCTATTAAATTGTAACAAAGAAGTTTAAAGAGACATTAAATATATGTAAAACCTGAAGCAGACATAGCATTAAAAACAATCTATCAGAGATAATCAACAATAAAAATTGAAATTTAGGGGCTGGGGCTACGGCTCAGCAGTATAGCACTCGTCTCATGTGTGTGAGGCCCTGGATTCGATCCTCAGCACTACATAAATAAAGTAAAGGTATTAAAAAATTGAAGACATAACAGTCTGGATAATTATTTCAGGTAATGGGATAATAATTCAATGACATTTCCCAGGAGGCATAAAGAGAAAATAACAGAAAATTTAAATGATATAGAAAATAACATTTTAATATCAATATATCTGAAACCCAAGAAAGGAAAAAAAAAAAACATTAGGTAACAGGAGGTGGGAATAACTTTTTAGAAAAAGTAATGATGACAGATTCTTGGTAAAATAACATTGAACAAATGAATATATATATAATTATTCTTCCTTCTGACATTCTGCTAAAATTAAAAAATAAAATGAAGTATTTTTTCAAAGATATAAACAAACTAGGAAGATAGCACAAAAACAAAAAGAAGAATATAATTTTGAAAGCTGAGAAGTAGATGGAGGGGTGGAAATTGAATCATCTTTGGTACATTGATAACTAATCTGACATATACATATAAATCCGCAGAAACTATCATTGTTGGGCATTTGAGGAACTGAAAGTTAGGAAGGATTCTTTGACAATAACAAAATGATAGTAAACATGAGAAAGATAAATCACGACTATGCACAAAACACTATCTAATAAAATAAAGCAATAAAGGGGAAAATATGGAGACAATGAATATGACAACAATTACAGTTAAAAATTTACATTTATTTCCTAGTAAGAAATGCATACAAGAAAACAAATTAACATGTTCAAACCTGTAGATATCATTACCTTAAAAAAAAAAAAAAAAAACAGATTCAGTGTTCAACCCCTTAATTACTACTATGTCCAAAGGGAAATTTACTCACTACTATAAAAGTTTGCATGACACAAAACTCATCTATATATTCAAAAATTTATTAGAACAAACTAAGTACTAAAAAATGCTTAAGGCTAATCACATTAAGATTTCAAATATGAAAATAATTCTTGCTGTTACTTCTCCTGTTTGACATAAAATTGCAGGTCCTAGTCAATGCAAGAAACAGAAGAGAAAGAATTTGAAGAAATAAAAGAAAAAAATTGTTACATTTTCAATGATGTAATTATCTACCCTGAAAATTGAAGAAAATCAGTGTCCAGTCTATTGGGACTATAATGAAAGTTTGACTAAATTAAACAAGATTAATTTCAATTCCAAGTTTATACAAACAACTGGAGTTTCAGCACATTTAAAAGCCACACAGAACTTAAATGTAAAACTATGTGTACATAAATACTTGGTCTGGAAATAATAAAAATTTCCATTAGCAAAGGCTCTCCACAACATACATTACAATAATCTAAAAAGTCATAAACACAAAACAACGTGACATTGAAATGAACAAATAGAAAAATAGAACGGATTGAAAAGTTCAAAATCAGTGTCCTGTATAAATAGGGACAAATACATCATACATGGTCCAGTGTAAGGTAATGTACGAATATTGTAATATTCTTAGTTGGTTTTGGAAACCTCAATCAATAAATAGAGAAAAATAATATTTGATCCTCCATCTCATACTATTCCTTAAATGTAATCTTTATATGAATTGAAGATCTGAATGTGAATTATAGAAATATTAATATTAATAATAACTAAATTATAGAAAAATTACTTTATGAACTTGGAATATGAATGGATTTCCTAATATTTCAAAAAGGATAAAACAGACCAAAGTTTTGAAAGGCCTAATGCATCAAAAATTATAGATTTTTATTCAACAAAGAACATCATACACAATATTAATAAATATGTATAACAGACTAAGAAATTATATTTATACTATCCCTGGTGGACAGATGGTTAATGAATAATTTGGGTATTAAAAAAACACCAATATTTAAAGGACATAGGTAATAAACAGTTAATTCAACCTAGAGGATGCTAAAATGCTTAAACTAAATAAATAAAAGTACAATCAAATCTCAGTAGCAATTAGAAAAAATGCAAATTAAAATAGCAGAGGAACCACTTACAGCCATCAAGAGTTGGAGAAATTTGAAAGTCAGCTAATGCTAAATCTTGATAGAATGTGTTGAAATAGAAATCCTTATGTTCTGCAAGAAGTATGCAGTGTTAAATATAATATGTAGAACATTTTGGAAATACTTAGATTAAACATGCACTCACACCCTGTCTAGAATGATTTTACAGTTTGTCATACAACCTGATACTTCATAAATATCCTAGGATAATTGGCATAAATTGGGACTATTCTGGATAAACCAGGAGACATTGTCATCAAATACATCACATCAGTCCTATCCTAAATGTATCCAAAATTAGAGCAAGTATCAATATAGAGGCATATGTGTTATGTTCATTATACTACATTGATGGTATATTATGAAAACTAAATGTTTTAGGGAAGGTCAAAAAGATTAAATGAACACACATACTATGTGTTAGATGTAGTGAAAAAAATGTCCATTAGGTCACATTAAAAATTATTGTTAAGTGAAGCAAAAAACCCTATATATTCTTCTGTGATATATGAAAATTCAAACATATGCTATCAATGGGTTAGGTGTAGACTAGAAAGACAAAATGGTAGTGTAAATTTAAGGAAAGGAAATAGTGAATAAAAATTACAGAAAAGACTTGAGTAGAACTAATAAATACAATTAATTCAATTCAACATCAATAATCCTTAGAATTACAATATACATCTACTCTGTCTATATACCTTTGCTAATCTATGTCTAACCTCATGTAACATTGAAATTGATTACCTATCTTTACAGCACTCTGTTAAGAATCATAACAGGTGTCTTGATATTTGAGGAATCCTAGTTGCAATGTTAGTGTGGAAATCTTTTGGCTTCAAAGTCACCTTTTTGTATTTATTGGTAAATTGGTTGAAGAGTACTTTTATTTCCTCAGCTGCTTCAGACGAAAAAAAAAAAAAATTGTAAAAAGTAATCCTAAAAGCATAAAAGGTTTTGATTCATTGAGATTTTTGATTGTCTATCATCAATAGAAATACCAAAAAAGCTCTTACAAATTGATGTTTTTGATGGTAAACTTAGAGGAGAATGAAAGTTTAAATCAATGCTTATGAAAGACTAATTTTAGAAAATTAATTTAGAACTGTATCCACAAAAGTTACAAACAGTTGAGATTCCTTGTGGACATTACAAGTATCTATAAAAATAACAATTATTTTGGCATTAGATTGTCAAGTTCAAAACTCCAGTTAAAATCTCTCTCTCTCTCTCTCTCTTATACACACACACACACACACACACACACACACCCCACACATTCAGGGAGATAACCATAAACCCTTCATGATCATCAGCTGGTTGTATTGATTGGTTTTCACTAAATTGAGTAGTATTTAGATGTCATAGAGACAAAGCCACTATAAAGGACTAACTAATGTGTTTGCATTTGAATGAAGACAATGAAAGGAGCAATAGACTTGAGTTTGCAAAAGGAGCCTGCTGAATTAAGTGTTTTCCTGGTGCCCATTTTCCATTTGTTTTCCTTCTGTTGCATATTGACATAAAAAGCCTTCAAAAGACCTGATTAACTCCTTTTAAGGTTTCACCATTTTTTTTTAAGTTTTCCTTTTTTTTTTTTTTTTTATTTAGCATTTTTTTACATACAATTGCTTGCATACAGAGTATATTCGTACAATTCAGGTCTTCAATCATGCATTTAGGAAAATGATATCCATCTCATTCAAACACCTTTTCTTTTCTTTTTCCTTTTCTCCCTCTCCCTCCCCCCTTGCTCCCTCCCTTACTCTCCCTTCTCTTTGACCATTCTAGTGTTCTTCTAGTCCTAGTATGTACCCTCCCATCCAACAATACTATGGACTAGCCTCCTTATATAAGAGAGAACATTTGGTACTTGGATTTTTGAGACTGACTAACTTCACTTAGCATTATGTTTTCCAACTTCATCCATTTACCTGCAAATGCCATTAATTTATTTTCTTTTATTGCTGAGTAAAATTCCATTGTGCGTATATACCACATTTTCTTAATCCACTCATCTACTGAGGGACATCTAGGTTGGTTCCACAACCTAGCTATTGTGAATTGCGCAGCTACAAACATTGAGATAGCTGTGTCACTGTAATATGCTGTTTTTAAGTCCTTTGGGAATAGACCCAGGAGTGGGATGGCTGGGTCATAGGGTGGCTCCATTCCCAGTTTTCCAAGAAATCTCCATACTGCTTTCCATAGCGGTTGCACCATTTTGCATTCCCACCAGCAATGTATGAGTGTGCCTTTTTCCCCACATCCTCTCCAACATTTATTGTTGCTTGTGTTCTTGATAGCTGCCATTCTGACTGGAGTGAAGTGAAATCTTAGAGTAGTTTTGATTTGCATTTCTCTAATTGCCAGCGATGTTGAACATTTTTTCATGTATTTGTTAATTAATCGTGTATCTTCTTCTGAGAGGTGTCTTCTCAATTCCTTACCCATTTATTGATTGGGTTATTTGTTTTTTTGGTGTAAAGTTTTTTGAGTTCTTTATATATTCTAGAGATCAGTGCTCTGTCTGATGTGCATGTACTAAATATTTGTTCCCAATTAGTTGGCTCTCTATTCACCTCACTGATTGTTTCTTTTGCTGAGAAGAAGCTTTTTAGTTTAAATCTATCCCATTCATTAATTCTTGGTAGTAATTCTTGCGCTACAGGATTCTTATTAAGGAACTTGGGGCCTAATCCGACATGTTGGAAATTGGAGCTTACTTTTTCTTCTATTAGGCATATTGTCTCTGTTCTAATTCCTAGGTCCTTGATCCATTTTGAATTGAGTTTTGTGCATGGTGAGAGATAAGGATTTAATTTCAATTTGGTGCATATGGATTTCCAGTTTTCCCAGCACCATTTGTTGAAGAGGCTATCCTTTCTCCACTGTACATTTTTGGCACCTTTGTCTAATATAAGATAGCTGAAATTATATGTATTAGTTTCTGTGTCCTCAATTCTGTACCATTGGTCCACCAGTCTGTTTTGGTGCCAATACCATGCTGTTTTTGTTACTATTGCTCTATAGTATAATTTAAGGTCCGGTATGGTGATGCCCCCTGCATCACTTTTCTTGCTCAGGATTGCTTTGGCTATTCTGGGTCTCTTGTTTTTCCAGATGAATTTCATGACTGCTATTTCTATTTCTTTGAAGAATGACATTGGGATTTTGATTGGAATTGCATTAAATCTGTATAGTGCTTTTGGTAGTATGGACATTTTGACAATATTAATTCTACCTATCCAAGAGCAAGGTAGGTCTTTCCATCTTCTGAGTTCATCTATAATTTCTTTCTTTAGTGTTCTATAATTTTCGTTATACAGGTCTTTCACCTCTTTCGTTAGGTTGATTCCCAGGTATTTTATTTTTTTTTGATGCTATTGTAAATGGGGTAGTTTTCATCATTTCCCTTTCAGAGTCTTTTTTGCTGATGTACAAAAATGCCTTTGACTTATGTGTGTTGATTTTGTATCCTGCAACTTTGCCAAATTCATTTACTAGTTGTAAAAGTTTTCTGGTAGAGTTTTTTGGGTCTTCTAGGAAGATTATCATGTCATCAGCAAATAGTGCTAATTTGAGCTCTTCTTTTCCTATCTGGATCCCTTTAATTTCTTTCGTCTGTCTAATTGCTCTGGCCAGAGTTTTCCAGTTTCCAGTACTATGTTAAAAAGCAGTGGTGAAAGGGGGCATCCCTGTCTTGTTCCAGTTTTTAGAGGGAATGCTTTCAATTTTTCACCATTTAAGATAATGTTAGCTCGGGGCCTTGCATATATAGCTTTTATAATGTTGAGATATGTTCCTGATATTCCTAGTTTTTCCAGTGTTTTGAACATAAAGGGGTGTTGTATTTTGTCAAATGCTTTTTCTGCGTCAATTGAGATGATCATATGATTTTTGTCTTTAAGTCTATTGATGTGGTGTATTATGTTTATTGATTTCCGAATGTTGAACCAGCCTTGCATCCCTGGGATAAACCCCACTTGATCATGGTGCACTATCTTTTTGATATATTTTTGTATCCGATTTGCAAGGATTTTGTTGAGGATTTTTGCATCTATGTTCATTAAAGATATGGGCCTGAAGTTTTCTTTTTTGGATGTGTCTTTGCCTGGCTTTGGAATTAATGTGATATTGGCCTCATAGAAAGAGTCTGGAAGAGCTCCCTCTTTTTCTATTTCTTGGAATAGTTTGAAGAGCATTGGAATTAGTTCTTCTTTGAAAGTCTTATAGAACTCGGCTGTAAACCCATCAGGTCCTGGACTTTTCCTTGTTGGTAGCTTTTTGATGACTTCTTCTATTTCTTTGCTTGTAATTGATCTGTTTAAATTGTGTATAGCCTCCACATCCAGTTTAGGCAAATCATATGACTCTAGAAATCTGTCAATGCATTCAGTATTTTCTATTTTATTAGAGTACAGGTTTTCAAAGTAATTTCTAATTATATTCTGTATATCTGAGGTGTTTGTTGTGATATTCCCTTTTTTCTCACGAATGTTAGTAGGTTTCCCCATTTTTATAACTACTTATTTGCTTGTCAAAAAATTAATTCAGGGGCTGGGGTTGTGGCTCAGTGGCAGAGTGCTCACCTGGCACGTGCACGGCCCGGGTTCAATCCTCAGCACCATGTAAACATAAATGCATTGCATTGTGTACAACTAAAGCAAATAAATAAATATTAAAAAAATTAATTCATTCTGCTGCCCTGAACTGTCATCATTCCTTTTATATTCTTTAAGGAAGACCCTATGATATGAATAAATGTCTTCAGTAATACTAACACCTTTGGATTTAGACAACTGAAAGAGGTTAGCTTTCACTTCATCATAGATTTATTTAAGAAAAACACACAAACACACATGTCTGTTGAATGCTTACTGATTTTCTTTTCTTTTGAATTTCATTTTCACCGTTGACTTATTATATATTTATTTTGTTTATAAAATATTGAAACCAGTCTTGAAAATCGGAACTGAACCTCTCTTTGAAGATTAAACACCCAAAAAAATGGTGAGGCAAGAGCAAAATGTAAATTTTATTTAAGAAACTGAACAGAGAAGGGGGGCCAGGAGAGAGAGAGAGAGAGAATGAATGACCTCCAGAGAAGAGGGGGTCACTGGTGATCGAGAGAGTGGGTGTCTTTCCCCTTTTATTGATTTCAGGTTTCCTTTCTTCTCAAGTCTCCTCTCCCCATTCTGCTTAGTGGTGACCAAAAGCCCAGAAAGGAGCTACCCAGCAGGTACTTATTAATAACTCCTTGTTGTGAGGAACAATTTCCTGGAGGCATGTGACCTTGGCAGCAGGTAGCAGAGAAGGGAAGTGTTCTGGAGGAATTAAAATTTTATTTCTTTTTGAATCTTTCTCCATCTTCCCAGCCTGAATATCTATCTACACTGACTGCCTGTCTTTTTTTTTTTTTTTTTTATCTCAACATTGTCTTTCTTTGCATGCTCTCTTATTTTATCTTGTTATTTATAGCTTTATCCCCAAATCACACTTCCATTCCACTCCATTCACGGCAATCACTCTAACACTAAACAAACATGTTTTCAAAACAAGAGAGTGTTTATTGTTGGATTCCAGGCAGGAGACCACACCTCCCCAGGTGCTTTGTTAAAAACTACACCTTCCAAGATCCTCAGCGTGACCAAAAAACCTGACCAGCAAGTCCCCTGTCCACTACCCCCCCCTTGACCTCTGCTGGCCTATAGAACAAGGACTCACTCCAAGGGGGTTTTATGACCCCTACTCTATTTAAACCAGGACCGGACTGAGCTTGCTCTCTGTTCCTGCTCTCCGTTCCCGCGTGCTCCAGCTCCCATTCGTTCCCCGCGGTTCGTCCCCATCCCCTCCACGTGTTTCTTTGGTAATTCAATAAACCCCTTTCCTTTTCCTATACGACAGTTCCAGTGTCCGTCCCTCCTGCAAATTTCTCTAACATTTGGTGCGTTGGCCGGGAAAGGAGACGAGCGTCCAACACGTCTCCGTTTGTCTGTCCACCTTCTCCACAACATCGCTGGACTTCGGTAAGCCCCAGTCCACCCCGAGTTCCTAAACCTGTTTGGCCACTGCGTGGCGAAAATTGACCATCGAATGTCCGGCAATCTCGCCCGCGGCCTATAAATGGGGGGCGACACCCCACCCAATCCTTCAGGGTGACGGTGGACCCTGGGAACTCCCCCCCTCCCCCACCTTTGTCCGCCCGCCCACCTTTATCCGCCCGCTTTAAAATTTCCAGCTGTAAGACTACGGCTCTCGGCTGTGAGTGGCTAGGAAAGTTCCCCTCCGCACTCCGGGCTTGGGCTTCCGTTTTTCCGTTCGGAACGGGAAAAAAATCCGAAAACCTCCGCGGAGTAAGCTCATAGACCCTGGCATCTTCAAAATCTGCCGTCCGGGACAGAAGGTGGTTAGATGTCCCAGGCTCGTTTCACCTGGTGACGACTGGGCGAGCGAAATTGGATCTCACTCTGATACACATTCTGGGAGGGACGCCTTCCAGAATATTGTATCACCCTCTCCCCGTTAATGGGAAATATGGGAACTTCCCTATCAGCTCCAGCCAACACGCCTCTCAACTGTCTCCTAAGAAATCGAGCACATTTAGGCTTAAAACCCCAAATTAAGAAAAACAAATTAATAAAGCTATGTACAAAAATCTGGCCTTCTTACCCGCTATCCAATAAGTGGCCAGAGTCAGGATCCCTGGATTCCCGGCTTTTACGGGAACCCTCCAGCTTTTGTCAACAATCAAAGAGATGGACAGAATTGCCGTATGTCGACGCCTTCTCCCTTCTACGTTCGAATCCTTCCTTGTGCACCAGGTGCAATCCCGAGACGGTATTGCTCGCCTATAGGCTTGCAGATTCCCCCCCATCTTCCATTGACCCTGATTTCCATCCAGGATTAGAGGCTCCACCTCCCCCGTACCGGCAGCCTGGGAGGCTGCCACAGACCGTTTCCCCTCCCCCAGCTCAGGCTTTGGATTTTGAAATTGGCGGGCTTCCGAGCTTAGATCCTCCCCCTCCTTTGTCTTCATCCTTCGCCCCGCCCCCGCCTTCCGCTCCGTCAGAACCCTCCTCTGTAGACCCGCCTTCTCTGTCCACGTCATTTCCGGTGACTTCACCGCCGCTACCCCCGCCCACTCAATTTCCTGTTCCCAGCTCGGTGCCACTCCCGCCGCTACCCCTGCCCTCTCAATTTCCTGTTCCCAGCTCCGCGCTACTTCCGCCGTTATCCCCGCCCACTCAGCCCCCGCCACTCGGTTCCGAGTCACCTCCGGCCATGGCTCCCCCGCCCTCTCCAGCCATGCAGCCGTTACTGAACGCGCTGCCTCAGTCCCAGACTCAAGTCCATACTCCCTCGGATTCTGAGACTCGTCTCTTACCAGACGCACTGCCTCAGGCTCTGGCCCCCTCCCCGGTTCCTTCCCCAACGGCTCTGGCAGCGGCGCAGGGAGAGCATTGCGTAGCCCGCGTTTCTCCCCCAGTGTCTTCCGCAGAACTACTCCCGGCCCCAGCCGTTCCAACACCATCCCTCCCAGACCCGCCTAACACTCTGCCGCCCCCACCGTTCAGTCCTCCCATGACGCACTCGAGAAAACAGGCAGCTCAGATAATCGCGCCGTTAAGGGAGGTAGCTGGGACAGAGGGAGTTGTAAGGGTTCATATCCCGTTCTCCATGTCTGATCTTTCCCAAATTGAACGCCGCTTGGGCTCCTTTACAAAAGACCCTACGACGTACATAAAAGAATTTCAGTGGGTCACCCAAGCATACAGCCTTACATTCCATGACGCATACTTTATTTTATCAAATACTTTACTTCCTGAAGAGCGTAGGCGAGTCTGGGAGCAAGCAAGAGCATATGCAGATGTGACTCACAGAATGAACCCAAATTTTCCCATTGGTCCTGAGGCTGTCCCAGATAGGGATCCACACTGGGATTACAATGCCCCAGGGGACGTGGTCTTAAGGGACCAGTTTTTAACATGTATAGTAGATGGTCTGAAACGAGCAGCTCAGAAACCTGTTAATTTTGATAAGCTACAGGACATTATTCAAAAGAGAGAAGAGACCCCCTCTGAATTTTTAGATCGGCTCACGAAGGCCCTCCAAAAATACACAAACTTAGATCCCGAGTCCCAGGGGGGCCGTCAAGTCCTTATGACATATTTCCTGTCTCAGAGCTACCCCGACATTCGAGCTAAGTTAAGGAAATTAGAATTGGGCCCTGTGACCCCCCAGACTGAGATTTTGGCCACGGCTTTTAAAGTCTATCATAACCGTGAAGAAGACGCTGAACGTTGCAGGTTTCAAAAATATGAGAAGGCTGAGCGATCAAAGTTCCAAATGCTAGCCCAGGCCCTTAGGGGCCCTGACGCTCAGGCCTCAAGAAAAGGGGCATATAAGTCCACACAGGAGGAACCCCCAGGGCCTTGCTTTAGGTGCGGGAAAGATGGACACTGGGCTAGAGAATGTCCTAATCCCAAGCCCCCTAAGCGCCCGTGCCCAAAGTGTTCCAAGATGGGCCATTGGGGCATTGACTGACCCAGCTCCCACAGGGGGGCTAGACCGGTCACAAATCCCAGCCTGTTGGCACTGGCCACGGAAGACTGAAGGGGCCCAGGGGCTCCTCTCCCGACCGTTGACATCGCATTGAAGGAGCCCAGGGTTACTCTCCTTGTTGATGGACGCCCCGTGAATTTCCTGCTAGATACAGGAGCCACCTCCTCAGTCTTGAGGGAGTTTTGGGGCCCCAACACCATAGCACCATCCCCTATTGTCGGGGTAGAGGGAAATGCTATTCGCCCCCGCAAGACTCCTATGCTGTCTTGCTGTCTTCACCACCATCCCTTCACCCACCAGTTTCTGGTAATGCCTCAGTGTCCTGTGCCCCTATTGGGCAGGGACATATTGGCCAAATTTCAGGCCTCAATCCTGTTCTCCAATCTGCCTAGCTCAGTTATGCTTCCTGGTTCATCTTGCTCCGTCTCCTCCCCCATTTTTCTTCTTACCGTTTCAAAGGCCACTGACCCATCAACCCCTACTGATGCTGATGAGGAAACCCCATCGCCCCCTAGTGATGTAAGATCCCCTCAGCCCCCTACTGAGGCAGAAACCCCCCAACCTTCTTTAGACACAGAAGAAACCTTTCATTACCCTGTCCCCGCCGATTTAGTGGACCCCAAAGTCTGGGACACTCAGACTCCCTCCCTTGCGCAGTGTGACCCCGTACAAATCTACCTTAAAGATCCCCAACATTTCCCCAATAAAGCCCAATATCCACTTCCAGCCACGAGCCTCAGAGGTCTTCAACCCATCATCTCAGATCTTTTGCGGAAATGCTTTCTCAGACCTACCCATTCTCCTTATAACACCCCTATATTGGCAGTTCAGAAGTCCAACGGGTCCTATCGGCTAGTCCAAGATCTTCGTCTCATCAACGAGGCTGTCAGGCCTATACACCCCGTGGTCCCAAATCTTTATACTATTCTTTCCCTAATTCCTTCCTTATCCACCCATTTCTCAGTAATTGACCTGAAGGATGCCTTCTTCACTGTACCCTTAGCCCCAGAATCTCAAGACCTCTTTGCCTTTACTTGGACAGATCCAGATACCCGGTGTTCCCAACAGTTAACCTGGACAGTCCTCCCTCAGGGTTTTCGAGACAGCCCTCATATCTTTGGTCAGACATTGGCTGCAGACATCAAAGATCTTAAATTCCCTAATTCCACTCTCTTACAATATGTAGATGACCTCCTCCTCTGCAGCCCTTCCCTCTTCACAGCTCGTGAAGACTCTTACACCCTTTTAAATTTTCTTGCTTCTCGTGGGTATTGTGTCTCCTCATCTAAGGTACAGCTTGCCCAGACCCAGGTAGTACATCTAGGAGTTCAGATTTCCCATCAATCAAAGGCCATTACTATAGACAGAAAAGCCCTCATCAAGGAGCTCCCATGTCCCAAGACAAAGGAAGAGATTCTCTCTTTCCTAGGGCTAGCAGGATATTTCCGTGCCTGAATTCCTAATTTCTCTCTTTATGCAAAGCCCCTATATGAGGCAGCTAAGGAGATCGAGGGAAAATTCCTTCCCGACAACATTCAGGCCGAGTTTAAACATTTGCAGCAGGCACTGTCACAGGCCCCAGCCCTTCATCTCCCAGACCTCCTTCAGCCATTTACCCTTTATGTCCATGAAACGAAGGGTTTGGCTCTCAGTGTTCTAGGCCAATACAAGGGCACCACCTTTGCTCCAGTTGCCTACCTCTCTAAACAACTTGACCCCACCGTTTGTGGATGGGCCCCCTGCCTTAGGGCTTTGGCTGCTGCTTACCTACTTCTGCAGGAATCAAAAAAGTTGACCTTTGGTGCCCAGGTTACTGTTGCCTCTCCTCATCATTTAAAAGACTTACTAACCTATAAGAGCCTTCAAACTCTCCCACCCTGTCACGTTCTTTCTCTCCTTGTTTCCTTTTTACATGACTCCTCAATCACCTTCCTACACTGCTCCTCTTTACACCCAGCCTCCCTTCTCCAAGTCTCCTCAGAGCACCCAGAACATGATTGTATAGAGACACTCGAGGCTTTAATCCCCCATCCCTCCCATGTTAAAGAGGGTCCACTTCCTGATCCTTCCTTAATTTGGTTCACAGATGGCAGCTCTTTCTTTAGGGATGGGCAACGTTTTGCTGGATACGCTATCGTTTCCCTATCAGAGGTTATTGAGGCAGCACCCCTACCCCCCAACACCACAAACCAACGGGCTGAATTAATAGCTGTCATTCGTGCCTTCGAATTAGCTGCTGATCAAAACCTCACCCTTTACACAGACTCAAAATATGTCTGCCATATTTTGCTTTCCCATTCAGCAGTATGGAAAGAGCGAGGGCTGCTGACCACAAAAGGTTCTGCAGTTACTAATTCTAAATTAATATCAAAACTTTTGCAAG
Organism: Tamias sibiricus; assembly: GCA_025594165.1. Taxonomy (NCBI): domain Eukaryota; kingdom Metazoa; phylum Chordata; class Mammalia; order Rodentia; family Sciuridae; genus Tamias; species Tamias sibiricus. The sequence goes on along the minus strand of CM046667.1, from coordinate 51,126,645 downwards.
TCTCTCTCCTGCCCAAGCTAATAGGGATTTCCCATTGTCCTTCACATCAAAGTGGAGACTCTCCCATAGTTCAGGGAAACACAAAGGCCGACAGGGCCGCAAGGGAGGCAGCACTATCTTCTCCTTCTCTTCTGGCTCCAGTCCTACCTACTACCCAGACCCCCACATCCCCTTCCACACAATCAATCCTCTCCTATCTCCATTCCCTTTTCCATCCTAACCCTCAGGCCCTCAAGACTTTCGCTACCTCCTTCCTCACCCTGACTCCGGAAGACACACAGTTTCTCCATCAGCTCACCTCAGCGCGCACTGCATGTCAGCGCACTAACCCATATACTCCCCTTAAACCAGGAACATTTCCCTCTCACCAAGCTCGAGGCCATCTTCCAGGAGCCGATTGGCAGATAGACTTCACCAACATGCCAGCTGCCTGGAGACACAAATATCTCCTGTTTTTGGTAGACACCTTCTCTGGATGGGTGGAGGCCTTCCCTACTTCCAATAAAAGGGCCTCCACAGTAGCTTCCATTCTAGTCTCAGAAATCCTTCCCCGTTTTGGATTGCCCACGTCCATCCAGTCTGACAACGGGCCTGAATTTGTTTCCCAGGTTACCCAAAGTATTTCTACTTCCCTTAATATCCCTTGGCATTTTCACATCCCATATCACCCCAAGTCCTCAGGGAAGGTAGAGAGGACTAATAGGACTCTTAAGGATGTCCTGACTAAACTCTCCCTAGAACTCCACTTAGACTGGGTCAAGTTACTCCCTCTTGCCCTTTTTAGGCTCAGAGTCCTCCCCAAAAAGCCCTCCTTACTATCCCCTTTTGAGGTTATGTTTGGGCGACCAGCCCTTCCACCCAGAGTTTCCCCAACTCAGGGACCCCTACCCAAAGATCTTTCTCTTCCCATCTTGTCCTTCATTAGACATCAGTTATGGAAGTACCAAGATTTCATTCTGCCTGACCCAAATAGACTCACTACTTCATTTCCATTGACACCCGGTTCTTGGGTATATTTCTCCCCTCCCCAGGACACAGGAGCAACCTCCCTTGCCCCAAAGTGGACAGGCCCTTTCCAGGTTGTGCTGTGCACACCCACAGCTGCTAAGCTTCGTGAAACTTCAGGGAATTTGACTTCTTGGATTCATATTTCCAGACTAAAACCAGCTGCTCAACCAACTGAGGATCTACAAAAGGACGACAAACAACTACCTCAGTATACCTGCTCCCCCCTCCCCACCGATCCCCTGAAGATCCGCTTCTCTCGTGTTCCTAATACTGATCTAAAATGACCCTTTCCGTAATTTTCATTCTATCTCTGGCTCTCTTTCCATTTGTCCCTGCAGGTTCTGTGTCCTATTGCTCTGCTCCTCCATGCCGTTACTTTTTCGAGGTTTGGCAACTAGATAATGATGGGCAAAAAACACGCCTTCTCAATCAATCATCCTGTCCTTTTGATAATTGTCCCTCCATTCTGCTTACCTTTGATGCAGTTTCCACCTGTACTCACCAATGTTTTCCTGCCATGTCAAAATTACCAAAGTATTTTGTTTTAAAGAGGACCAGACAGAAAATTGGTGCAATAACGACCCTAATGGATGGGTTGGATGTCCATCCTGGAGCTGTAAATATCATTGGTCCCATCCTGTTATGGGAACAACAAACTCCTGGGAGATCATGCCATCCCAACTCCAATCCTAGAAGTACAATAATAATGTAACCTTCAAGATTACTGACCCTTTTTCCTGGCAGAGTCGTGTTGCTGCAGTAGGGTTTGCTAATCGCAACTGGGTCCATGGTCAAGGGAAAATCATTATAGAAAAAACTATAAAAGACTCTTCTGCTGCCAGGGCTTTTGAGAAACTTAGTGCCACCAGACAACAGACTCGAACCCATCTTTGAAACTTGAACGACTCTCTCTCCTTCTCCTGGGACTCCATTCTCTCTTTATCTCTTTCCTTATTAGCAAGCTATTCCACCTTTAACGCTTCAACCTGTTTCCTCTGTGCACCGCTTCGCAAGTCTTTATTAGTCCCGGTCCCAGTTCGAGCCAATGTCACCCCAACCTCCTCATGCCACAATCAATCATCTCTCTCTCTCCCACTTCCGACTATGCCCCCCTTCCTTAACGCTACTTCTTGTTGGGCCGCCGCCAAAGACTCTTGCCCAGAATGCACCTGGCATCCCATAACGAGTAATTTGACTCTCCCTCCCCCTCTCCTATTTTGGTGCTCCACCCACGTGTTCAGATGCATTGATGCTAAAACCCCAGGGCCCTGCTATCCTGTTGTCTTAATTCCAGGCTTGACTCTATATACAGAGGCTGAAGTTGAGGACCTTCTTTCCTCCCTACAGTCTAAAGGGGGGCGCTCTAAGCGAGTGGCCACTCTGGCAGCCTTAGTGGGTGTTAGCCTAGTCACCGCGATTGCCTCCACAGGCCTCTCAGTTGGAGGACTGGCTCATTCACTTGTAATGGCCCAATCCTTTGGACAGGAGCTCTCTGACCTCACAGATAAGCTCGCCACCACAGCTGAAGCCTCCGCCTACTCCATCCAGGCCCTCCAGCAACAACTCTCATCACTAGCGGAGGTTGTGCTCCAAAACAGGCGAGCCTTGGACCTCATCACAGCAGAAAAAGGGGGTACCTGTATTTTCTTGGGTGAGGAATGCTGCTATTATGTCAACCAGTCAGGCAAAGTTAACCACAACGTACAACGCTTAAAAGAGGTAGTGCAAGGTTTAGGGGACAAGAAGATCTGGTGGCAGCAGAGATCCTCATGGGAACTATGGGAAGGGGTGGCCCCCTGGGTCCTCCCTCTCCTAGTCTTGCTTATAACTATATGTCTTGTCCTGATGATAGTTTCTTGCCTCATACGATGCCTTCAAAATCATATTTCTCAAATTTCTAACCAAACCGTTAACCAGCTTCTCCTCAGGGATTATCAACTGCTAACAACCACAGATGACCTTCCAACCAAAGATGACTTCCCTGCACCTCGGGACAGAGTTGCCAATCTCTAGAGAGATCAGCTACATCCTGACTCCCTCGATTGGCTTTTTGCTGTAAGTCCTGCCGGGTGGAATAAGCAGCCGGACAATCATCCCTCTCACCTTCTTTTCTTTGTTGTTTCCATAATAGTGTTAAGATGCCACCTGTAAACACGAGATGCCTACAATTCCTACATGCTCTCCAAGAGGATAGTTGGTTGATTCCCCTGGTGACCTCTGCAGAAGCCTGGTTTGACACCCTCACCGATTTATGGCTTCAAGGAACCTTCATCCAATTCACTCCTGCAGAGATCCATCTTTATGGTGCCTGCCTCCTGGGAATTTTTTTAACCCTCAAGCCTGACCTGCCTGCCGGCATTCCCCCCTCCCCCAAAACTACCCCACATCGCCCCATTTCAGCTCTGAAGCTGCCAGATCGAAACACGACGCCCCTCTCCCTAAGAAATCAAAAAGGGGGGAATGTTGGATTCCAGGCAGGAGGCCACACCTCCCCAGGTGCTTTGTTAAAAACTACACCTCCCAAGATCCTCAGCGTGACCAAAAAACCTGACCAGCAAGTCCCCTGTCCACTACCCCCCCTTCACAAGGACAAGGACTCACTCCATGGGGGTTTTATGACCCCTACTCTATTTAAACCAGGACCGGACTGAGCTCGCTCTCTGTTCCTGCTTTCCGTTCCCGCGTGCTCCAGCTCCCGTTCGTTCCCCGCGGTTCGTCCCCATCCCCTCCATGTGTTTCTTTGGTAATTCAATAAACCCCTTTCCTTTTCCTATACGACAGTTCCAGCGTCCGTCCCTCCTGCAAATTTCTCTAACATTTATTTTGTGTGGTTCTTTGTATAATTCAAGGGTATCACAAGAACACTAATGGGTTAGTCACACTTGCAAAGTTGATTTTACTACATGTAAAAGATGAACATGGCATTGGTATTCTGAACATTTATTTCTTATTTATCTGTTACTTTTCTATTCAGCTGTTTATATCACTTGTTATTATTTTTCTGAAATTCAGTATAGTAAGAAATAGCTATCAACATACATGATCACACTGCCTTGTATGTATTGTCTTTAGTCCTCTAAAGAATTAACTTTACATTAGCAACTCTGCACTCTTACATAATCCATGTTGTATTTGTCACAAGTGCTTCTAAACATTTTATTTGAAATAATTATAGTCACAGGAAATTGTGTTACCACCGTTTACTGTGAGGAGTCCTTGCTTCCCCAATGTTGAAGTTTAACTCAGAAGAAGCATGCCAGGCAAGGGTAGAGTAGAAAGTGAAAGGTTTTATTAAAGGACAGTAAAAAAGACTTACTGGCAGAGGGAGAAGGGGACCCAAAAGGCAGAATCCAAGGGAAGGGGAGGTCTTCTCCCTTTTATATCTAATGTCTTCCTATATTCCTATTATTTATTTTGCTTATCTCCCTTTAACCTGCATGTGGTGGGGTATGCAGTTGGGAAGGCCAAAGGTGAAAGACAGGTGGGTGGATGGGGGTGGGGGGAAGGAGTGATCTGGGCAGGAAGGGCCTAGGGTGATTTAATTAGCATCTCCCTGTCTTGCTGGGAACTGGTTCATTAACAGTTCTTTAGGATGGGGGTAGGGTGGGGACATTAACATTTCAGTCTCCAGGGGTGTTTTTCTGATTACCCAGGCTCAAATTGGACTCAATTTTCTTTATTAGAGACTCAATATTAGACCTGATTTACCTAACTACACTAACTATGTATCTTTAAATCTGGCTTCAGTTGCAAATGCAGTACAGAGAAATCCTTATATACCTTCCACTCAGTTGCCTCTAATGCTATAGAACAAAATGAAAGCCAGGAAGTCAACTTGGTAAAATGTGTGTGTATAGTACTATACTGTTATGTTATGGGTAAAATTTGTAGATACCACCATAATCAAGATACAGAACGATTTCATCACACCAAGCAACACCTTCATGCTAGCCCTTTATAATCACCTCTTTCACCCTTCACTCCATCATCCCTAATTAGTGATTTCAGGGAAGAAAAAACAATTATGTTTCCCTCTCCTGTCATTACCACTTTTATTTAAGGAAGACCCTAAAACTCTAATAATTATGCCACTTCTAAACTGTTATGTAAATGATTCATGTAGTATGTGACCTTTAAAGATTGTTTTTTTCCCACTCATTATAACACCCTTGAAATCCACCCAAGTTATGTACATTAATATTTAATTTCTTTTTGTTACTTACTAGTATCCCATGGTGTAGATGAAGCCAGATTTAAAGCTAGGTAGTGAGTGTAGCCAGGCAAATCGGGTCTAACATCAAGTTTCATAAAGAGCATGGAGTCCATAAGGAAAATGGAGTCAGTCTGAGTCCTGGAAAAACACAGAGAAACTCTAAGGGAGATAAGATGATTAATGTTCCCAAGTTTAGGGCCCATCATATGGAATGTTAATGAAACAGCTCCCAGCAAACAGAGATGCTAATCAACTAGCCCTAAGCCCTTCCTGTAAATCCCACACCCACCATGGGCCCTCCTGTGTCACATCTTTTTGACATTCCTGTCCCAGGCAGGACAGAGATAGAGAACATGAAAGGAAAAAAGAAAGATTTCAGATATAAAAGGGAGAAAGCCTCTCCTCCCTTTGGATTCCTGGTTTCCGGGTCCCCTTCTCCCTCTGGGGGAAGTCTTTTGCTATCCTTTCAATAAAGCTGTCCACTTTCCACTCTACGCTTGCCTCAGAGTGCTTCTTTGGTGTTATTCTTCAACGTTCGGGGAGCAAGAACTCGTCACAGTATAAAGCGGTTTCATATGAAGGAGCCCCAATTAGGAAGGGCTATTGCGGCTAGCTGGAAGCCATAAGTTCCACCTGATAATAAGTATGTATGTGACGCACCTGTAAATGCATGTGAGGCACCCGCAAAGCCAAAGGTATATAACCGGGTGAAAGCGGTCGGGGTCAGAAGGAAGAAATTCATTCAGTCAGTCGTGCAGTTGCTCAGTCGGTCGGAAGAAGAGTTCGGGTCTGAGAAGAAGAAAAGAGTCAGAGCGGCCAGAACGTAGTCAGAAGAAGAAATAAGAGGCAGAGCCGTTAAGAGTTCGGACAGAAGAAAAACCAGATAGAAGAAGTAATTGCTGGTCAGAGTCAGGCCGAGGCTGCTGAAGAAGAAAGAAGAAAGAAGAAAGAATCTCTCTAATCTCTCTCTCTCTCAAGCTCTCTCTCTCTCTCCCTCTAAGCTGAAGAAGAAAGAAGAAGAATCTTTCTCTAAGCTAGCTCTCTAGAAAGAAGAAAGAAGAATCTTTCTCTCTCTCTCTAAGCTCTCTCTAAGCTGAAGAAGAAAGCTCTTTCTAAGCTAAAGAAATCTCTTTCTTTCTCTCTCTAAGCTCTCACTAAGAAAGTAGAAGTAAAAGTAAAAGTATCTTCATTCTGCCTCCGAGTTTTTCTCCCGCGGCGGTTTGTGGCTGTAATTCAGGCAGCTAACATTCATAGATATACCATAGTTGGTTAAAAATATACCTGCTATAGTACATTTTGATTATTTCTATATTTGTATAGTTGAAAATTAGCTTATATGAACAGTCATGTAGCAGTTTTTTTTTTCGTTTCTGTGAGATAAATGCTCAGGTTTACAATTGTTGGGTCATATAGTAAATGCATATTCTGAATTTTAAAATTTATTCTCAAGTTCTTGCCATTGTTCCAATGTAGTTCTGTATAAATCCTTTCTTATTCAAGGATAAGCTATGCATGGGAGATACTTTAACTTACACACACGGAAAATAATAAAATATAAAGAATCATGCCACAAAGATTTGAAAATGAAAAGTCTACCCTCTATGTCTTGAATTTTAAGATTGGTCAAAATTCCAATTTATGAAAGGTGGTCTCTAGCTGGCCCCTATCTCTTTGGTTGACCATCTTGAATGTTTTCTTTCAGTAAGTTTATACACCACAGTATGACATATTTATCCTTAGGTATACATGAACTCAGTCATTATGGTACAATCCTCTTGGTTATGGTCTATTTCAACTCTGTTTTAGTTGCTGAATCTTAGGTATGTTTTCCCAAAATTATTCTCCTTCTTTTATCCAGATTTGACATTGCACCTATTAATCTGGTTTCTAACATTAAACTTATACTCAAAACTTTAGCTTGATTCATTCCTAAATTTGTATTCCTAATTCACGTTAACTTGGAAAGGCAACCTACTAAGCCAGTCTCTCAAAGGTAATTCTGAAGCTATCAGTCAGAACCTAGAAAGTTAAAAACAATTGTTTGCATATATGGGTTCAGATCCACTTCATCTCAAGCAGATTTAGTTAAATATCTCTGGATTTTGATTTCCTCATGCAAATGTAGTCTACTTAGTTACTATTAATTTATTATTTTGCATTAAAAGTTATCAAAGAAACTTGGACTGGAACTATCATTTGACCCAGTTATCCGACTCTCAGTTTGTACCCAAAGGATTTAAAATCAGCACACTACAGTGACACAGCCACATCAGTATTTATAGCAGCTCAATTCACAGTAGCTAAACTATGGAACTAACCTAGTTGCCCTTCAACCGATGAATGAATAAAGAAAACATGGTATATATAGACAATGGAATATTACTCTGCCACATAAAAGAATGAAAGTATGGCATTTGCCAGTAAATGGATGGAGGTGGAGAATATCATGCTAAATGAAATAAGCTAATCCCAAAAACCAAATGCCAAATGTTTTCTTTGATATGCAGATGCTAACTCACAATAAGGGGGGTTAGGGAAGAACAGACTACTTTGGATTAGACAAAGTGGAATGAAGGGAAGGGAGGAGGGATGAGAATAGGAAAGACAGTAGAATTAATCAGACATAACTTTACTATGTTCATACATGACCAATGTAATTCTACATCATTTACAACCAGAAGAATGAGAAGTTATACTCCATAATATGTCAAAATCCATTCTACTATCATGTATAACTAATTAGAACAAATAATTTAAAAAAAATTACAGAAAAAAACTTTTCAAAGGATTCAAGCTTGTGTAATTGTTTCTACTTATGTTTCTTACACCAATCTTAGGCCAGAATTGTTTCCCTTAGTTACCTTGGGAACGAAAAATGAATTCTGACAGAACCCATCTGTATGTGGTTTATCCTGGTGATCATAGTAGCAGAGTGGTTTCAGGGTAGCTAAAATTCTCACATATTGGTTCAGAGCTCATAAGGAATGGAGTTAAGGGTGGCACATATCGTTAATTTCTCACAAATTCTGTTGGTCAAGGCAGTTATAATACTTGGCCTAGATCCATGGGAAAAACACAAACTCCATTCCTTGATGAAAGAGTGTCAAATTCACAAAGAATAGCATATAGAACAAGATATTTACTACTCCAGCTTTCTTTGAATAATACAACAGACCATTAAGGTAACATTTGAATTAGGTATTATAGGATTACCTAGAGGTGATTTCCTTTTTTATTTTATTTTTTTTTTTTTTTTTGGTAATGGAGAATGAACTCAGGGGCATTCGACCACTGGGCCACATACCCAGCCCTTTTTTTGTATTTTATTACAGACAGGGCCTCACTGAGTTGCTAAGTGCCTCGCCATTGCTGAGACTGGCTTTGAACTCGCGATCCTCCTGCCTCAGCCTCCCAAGTGCTGGGATTATAGGCATGCGCCACCTCGCCCAGCTGTTTGTAGAGGTGATTTTTTAAATTTCTTTCCAGATTGAGGTCACCTCTCACTCAGAGGAAAATTACAGTAGTATCTTGTGGAATCCCCTATGTGATGTTAATGAACTAGCAGACAAAGCTAATATGTTTGTATTTGGATGTATAGCAAAGAGTGTTTAAGTAAATGTCCACTGAAAGAAATTCTATACTTAAAATTTGTGACTCTTGAGTTTAGTTTACATGGGTAAAAAATGTTGATTATAAATATTAACTATATACATTATATTAACATTTCATGCTGGTTTCTTGAGTCTATAGGAATCTTTTGAGGGCCAAATAAGATGCTGTAGTAAAATATTTAGTCCTATAACTAGCCCATCGAAAGCAATCAATAAATATTAACTATTATGACTGTCATTATTTTATTGGAAATTTGTCTGAGGTAAATTAATTATTTTAGTCTCCAAGAACTTTCTGTGTATCCAATTATGACAATAAAACTATACATAAATGAACTCACAAACTGGAAACTTGAAAAAGATGGCAAAAAGTTAAGGAACATATTCAAATACTGTGTGTGTTTTTAAAATAATAATCTGTAATGATAAAATACCTCCATATCAACACAGATTTTTGAGAAGTATAAATTCATTGTGAAAAATGTAAAATGTATTTCCATTTTTACTTTATAAATGTAGAATACTCCATTTACTCACTCTATTTTTATCTGAAAAATAAGTTCATGGAATATAGAGTTAAATCTGAATTATACCTGGTTCAACATTGTTCAGAGTTGGATTAATGTATTTGAGTTTATATGAAATTAAAGGCCATCATTTGCTAACTGCTCCAAGCCCACACTGCCAACATGTTATGTAATTTTTAAAATTATAGCATAAAATTCACAAGTGTCTAACAATATCTAACCTTTATTATAATGACTAATTTGAACATTTAAACTATATCAAATACTGTATCATTTCCTAATATTTTATTAACATGGATGTGTCTTTGCTTTGGAAATGCCTTCAGTATAGACTCAGTATGCCTAAAGGATATCAAGCAAAAATCTATTTTATTGTGTATAGATGACATATTCAATTTCACTTGCAAGTCGTTTATCTTATTTATTTATTTATTTACTTATTTATTTTGCAGTGCTGGGGATTGAACCCAGGGCCTTGTGCATGTGAAGCAAGGACTCTACCAACTGAGATATATCCCCAGCCACTTTCCCATTCATTCTTTAAGACAAAGATTTTCAATTTCATAGAGACCCTAGTAAATATAATTTTCTTTCTTAGCAATTTAAGGAGAATACAAATACAATTGTATTGCTTACTTGACTTGTTAAAATGAGAATGTATAATGCAGAAGATAGAGAAATATGTATATATTTTCTTTTGTTTTCTTTTCATTTAACAAAAGAGTAAAATAAATGAGGCAGGAAGACAGGAGTGCTGAACTCACATTAAGCAAGCTTAGAGGAATGAAACCTGTAAAAAATAGTGAACAGACTTCTCTGATTTCTTCTCTTTCTACTCTTATAAAGCAACAAAAATGAAACCCCCAAAAGGGGGTTTAAAGGTTAACTGGAATGCCAATAGGAACAACAGCATTCCAAACCAAAACAAATTGAGCTACACAGGTCACTCTGGGAGGAGAATAGTAAAAACAAAGGTAAAAAATCAAGTCAATGTCCTAAAGTAACTTAGAAAGAAGAAAAAAAAATAATGAAAACAACTATAAGTAGCCAAGGGATATGAATATCAGAGATCTGGCAGAAATTATCCTGCAGTTAACTCCAGAGAATAATTTTTATGCAATAGTTTATTTTCTGTGGTGGGAAATAATGATTTCTACAGAATGTCTTTCATCAGAGTATGAAACTAGGGGTAAGAATTTTATCACCTTATTTTTCTTTTTTTAGTTACATGCAGATGGAATTAACACAAAATTTTCACACTCTGGTTTTTACTATGTGTGTTGTGCTTGTTTGTTATATTTCATTCTAATCACACTTATAATAAACTGTCAAATTATTCTAGAATGCAGTTTAAAAAAATGAAAAAAAAAAAAAAAAATGGAACCAGGAGTAGTAGCACACACCCGTAATCACAGCACCTCAGGAGGCTGAGGCAGGAGGATAGTGAGTTCAAAGCAATCTTCAGCAATTCAACGAGGCCCTAAACAACTTGATAATTGATAATCACCTTCCTAAGTCTCCTATATTATCTTTTTGTATTAATCATCCTATTATATTTCCACAGGTAATAAAAAATCAACCTATTCCTAAGACATTTAATGTATTTACAGATGGGTCCTCAAATGGTACTGCTGCAGTAGTCACTACAAAAGAAAATATGACTTACATAACTGCACACAAATCAGCTCAACTAGTGGAATTGGAAGCTGTGGTAAGAGCTCTGGAACATTTTAGAGACCAGCCCATAAACATTTTTTCAGATAGCCACTATATTGTATAAGCCGTCCCAAAATTAGAGTTAGCAGGACCAATAGCACCTCATACTCCAGCCTTTAAATTGTTTTATCAGATACAAAAACTTTTGTGGGCAAGAAAAGAACCTCTATTCGTAGGCCATATTAGAGCACATACTAATTTGCCTGGCCCCCTCCATGAAGGTAATCAAAAGGCAGATGAACTTACAAAAACAATATTTATACTTTCAGCACTACAACAAGCTACTTTATTTCATTCCCAGTTTCACGTCAACAGTACCACCTTGCAACGTAGGTTTAAAATCACAAAGGAGCAAGCCAGAACAATTGTAAAAGATTGTAAATCTTGTATGACATATTTGCCCAATCCTCATTTTGGTGTTAATCCTAGAGGATTAATGCCCAATCATTTGTGGCAGATGGATGTTACTCATGAGCCAAGCTTTGGAAAATTGCAATTTATTCATGTAACCATAGATACATGCTCAGGCATGATTTTTGCTTCCTTACATTCCGGAGAAAAAGTTAAAGATGTCACATCTCATTGTTTACAAGCTTTTGCTGCATTGGGCATCCCCAAAATGCTTAAAACAGATAATGGTCCCGCTTATACGTCCTCATCTTTCAAACAGTTTTGCGCAAAATTCAACATATCCCATAAAACAGGCATCCCATACAATCCTCAGGGTCAGGGCATTATTGAAAGAGCAAACCGCACACTAAAAGTTATGTTGTTAAAACAGAAAGAAGGAAACTGGAAAAATCCTAAGGACAGATTGGCAGTTGCCCTGTTTACTTTAAATTTTTTTAACTTTAGACTCTGATGGTTATTCTGCTGGAGACAGACATTGGAACCCACATCAACAACATAAACCTTTGGTTTACTGGAAGGATGTTCTTTCAGGTACATGGAAGGGTCCGGATCCAGTATTAATTTGGGGGAGAGGATCTGTTTGTGTCTTTCCAAAGCATGAATCCTCTCCAATATGGATACCATCTAGATTAATAAAGCAGGTACCACATCAAAAAGATCAAGATGAAGTTGTTGAGGAATCAAGATTAATAAAAAAGGTACAAAATCAAGAGAGGACCATGATGAAGATATGGAATGATTCCCTTAAAAGAGTCCTTCAAAATATGTCACAACTTAAGTGTCATTCCTCCCGGCTGGGACAAAGAGATCTCTCTTTAGTGTGCACACAATTATATATATATATATTTTTACTTTTTATATATGTGTTTATGTCTGTGTATTTGTCTAAATTTCATGTTAATGTGACGTCACAAATATATGTTTGTATGTGCGTCTGTCCAGTGTGACATCAAAAATAACAAAGCGCTTGTGAAATATATATATATATATATATGGATCCAAATAACTCTAATTCATTTAAGTTTAAGAGTATTCAAAATGGGTAAATAATTTAATAAGTGAAGGTCCCTTCAATTTTGTTTTATAGGTGTCCCACGGACTTCTCTTTAGCAAAAAATATGACTAGTGCTGTATAACCTGATATTTTGGTGTTTTGACATGAGGTTGCTTATTTGTTATTAACTTCATTTGTTTAATAAATGATTAATTTCAATTATTTCAACAGGTAAAGGACTGCTGTGTATGCAGAAACTCGAGAGTTCCAGCTAACCAATTATTTCTCCAAAGTGCTTTTAGTTTTTCTTTAATCTATCTTTAATGCAGTAATTACCCTCAGTCTTTCTTTGTTTTGTTCTAAATATGATATTTTGCCAGCTTATGTTTGTGGGAGCTCAGGCTGCAATGTGTGTGAGCAGAAATCAACTTATTTTTCCAATCTAATAATTCTATTTTTTAGTTTGACAACTCGCCTCTTGACTCAGTGCTGGAATAGCACTGCCTTTCCTTTAATAATTGATGCTTCAGTCTCTAGGTAGCGGGCCCTGAAGATTTGCCGGTGGCATCGTCTAGACATAAAAAAGACGGCTGCTTCTACACCTGCAGGGATCGCGGTTGCTGCAAGCATCCCTGCTGCTCAAATGTCAAACAACCTCACCAGCAGTGTGGCCTCTGCTCTGCATGCATGGGGCCTCCTAGATCTACGTGTTATAACAAGTGGACATTTTGATCTTTCATTGTTTGGGACTTCATGGGACAGTACTTTGCGGGTATTTGTTTAGAGAACTCACTGTGTTACTTGATAGAACTTAGGGCAGCTGATTTGTTTAAAGAATTTGATATGCTATGCAATTTGACTTGTCACCAAAAGGCTTGTCGCCTTAAAGCCGCAGCATCTCCTCCCAATTGGATGGCTGTTAGTCATCTTACACAGTCGATCCTAAAGGGCTCCATTGGATGACTGGTTAGCCAATGACGGGTAAGATCCCCAGAGGGGGACAACCTAAGACAGGCACAGTCGCACGGGACAGTCTCATGTGGCCGACATATCAACCTAAGACAGGAGTCAAGGGCACAGCCTTGATTATCCAATGACGGGTAAGAATGTTGGTTGCACATAGACGTCCTAGAGCATCCCCTCTTTTAAAACAAAAGGGGGAAATGCAGGAGCCCTGTTTGGGGAGATAGCTAAGTTTGCGGTTGACTATGGGCCATAGACATTTTTGGGCATTGTCGCCTTCCGTAGTCTCACGGGACTTGGCCCAGGATCTCGAGAGATTTGAGCAATGACTCAGCAGATTGACATTTTTGGGCATTGTCGCCTTCCGTAGTCTCACGGGACTTGGCCCAGGATCTCGAGAGATTTGAGCAATGACTCAGCAGATTGACATTTTTGGGCATTGTCGCCTTCCGTAGTCTCACGGGACTTGGCCCAGGATCTCGAGAGATTTGAGGAGTGACTCAGCAGATCGAGCAAGCACCATTCCTGCTCGGGCGCATGGGATGAGACCAGAGAGAGAAAGGACAGGGTTATCGCTATTGTATAGATACATTGTAGTTTCTTGTAAGAGTACGTGGCTTGGTTTCTTGTGAGAGTGTGTATGTAGTGTTAGAAAAAACAAGAGACAGAGACAGAAAGATTAAAGAATTTTTTCGTCTCCATCCTGTCTCCGGACTCCTTCCCGCGGCGCTGCCGTTCCAGGCTGCAATCCCTTTCCGGCGGCTAACAGGGTGGATTTATTTTTAGTGTTGAAAGAAGTATATGGACACTTCTAAAAATGTAAACAGGATGCAAAGAAATGATTAGTTTCAAACAAGCTTAACAATTAATAATAAGTTTCCATGCTTGGATATATTTGATGCTAGGTATGTAGTACACAGAAAAAACATACATTATAAATACATATTGTACACAGGATAGGAATAAATATGTTATATTGCCAACTAAAGATAAGGAGAAAAACAGCTGATGTATTAATGTGCACATTTCTTTCCCAGAACTCAGAATATTTTGTGTACATGGTTTTTGTAGAGCTTATGATGAGTACTAAATTCCTCCCCCTCTATATTAAGTATATGTCTTTCTTTTTAGAAAAAAAATAAAGGGGAAGGTAAAAATAATGAATCATCTATGATGCCCTATCATCTGGATCTTTTTCTCAAAGTGGTTCTCTATTAGTACTAATTGGATGTTTGGTCCTTCTGGAATAAATCCAAGTTCATATAATATGGAAAAGACTTTTTTATACCTGTACCTTAAAAATACAACTCTCGTCATTAAATAGCCAAAAACTTTTGGAAGTAATTATGTTGATGGTAAAGTTTGAAGTTAGCAATACTTCGCTCATACACTCTGGAGACTTTTTGGTGAGGTTGAAGAAATAACTTCATCACTCTTTCTTTTTTAGAATGTGGATTGTGGAATTACATGGAGACTGTCATGGAGTTCCAATATGAGAGTAAAGGGTACAAATTCATAGTTTGATACTAGTTTATAATGCCTTGAAATTCTACATACCTATGAAGCATGGCATGGTTGCATTAATGGTGATTCTCAAATTGAAATGTATACCAGAATCACTTGTATGGATTGTTAAAACATAGATTGCTGGACTTCTCCCTCAGATATTTGGATTCAGTAGGTGTATGGCTATGATAATTTGTCATTCTTAGAAGTTCCTGGGTTATTCTAATGCTTCTGATTTGGGACAAACCATTGGAACCATTAATAGGAGCATATCACAAATAATTTTATAAGATTCTCAATTTGATATGATGAACAATCAAAATGATCATATCCTCCTTGCTCTGTTTTGGCTTTTATATTTTAATTATTATGATAAAATTACGAGCTCTATATTTTTATGCCAAATCCAATAAAATAATATATTAATTTCCAGTCTTCTGGAAATATCATGTGAGCAGAAAGCAAAAGAACTGAAATGAGAACATGCATTTCTCCCCTAGCTAATTTTTGTTTTATATATTTTATTAGTTAATTTTAGTTATACATAATATTAGTGTTCATTTTGCCATAATTATATAAGCATGGAATATAATATACCACAATTCAATTCCTAGTACTTCTCTCACCTCCTCCATCCCCTTGTTCCCTTTCTTTTACTCTATATAATTCTTTTTTAATAGCATCTTCTGAATATATATATGACATTCACTATAGTACATTCATATATATATACATATATATATGTATATATATATATATATATATATATATATATATATATATTACACACACACACACACACACACACACATACACACACAGGAAAGTTTGGTCAGATTCATTACACCACTCCTCTCTTTTCCAATCTCTTCTCCCTTCCCCTCAATCATTTTTCTCTACTCCATTGATTTCTTTTCTGTTATCATAGAATTCCCCTCTTTTCCTGTTTTTTTTTTTTCTTTAATCCTTTATTTTGATATAGCTTCTGCATATCAGAGAAAATAATTGACCATTGAATTTTCTGGGTTTGGCTTATTCCACTTAGCATGATATACTCTAGTTCCATCCATTTACTGGAAAATATCATATTTTCATTCTTCTTTATGGCTGAGTAAAACTCCAATGTGTATATATACTACATTTTCTATATTTGTTCATCTGTTGAGGGGCACCTAGGTTGGTTCCATGAGTTGGCTGTTGTAAATTATTCTATATAAAAATTGATGTGGTTGCATCCCTATATTATGCTTATTTTAGGTCCTTTTGATATATACTGAGGAGTGGGATGGCTGGGTCATATGGTGGTTCCATTCCTAGTGTTTTGAGGAATCTCCATACTGATTTCCAGGTTGGTGCACTAAATTGCAGTACCACCGATAATATATGAATGTACTTTTACCCTCACATCCTCACCAACATTTATTATTATTTGTATTCTTAATAATTGCCATTCTGACTGAAGTGAGATGAAATCTCAGTGTAGTTTTTATTTGCATTTACTTGAATACTGAAGATGTTTGAAAGCTCTTTCATATAGTTATTGTCCATTTGTACTTATTCTTTTGAGAAGTGCTCTTTAGTTCTTTTGCCCTTTTATTAATAGGATTATTAGTTGTTTTGGTGTTAATCCTTTGAGGTCTTTTTTAATTTTTAAATTTTTTATTAGTTAATTTTAGTTATACATAATATTACAGTTCATTTTGACATAATTTTACTAGCATGGAATATGTGTGTGTGTGTGCATATATATATATATATATATGCACACACACACACACACACACACACACACACACACATACACACACACATATATTCTAGATTAATCCTTTGAGGAGCATGTGGCAAAGATCTCCCATTCTTTAGGCTCTCTCCTCATGCTCTTTATTTTCTTTGTTGTTCAAAATCTTTTTAATTTAATGCCATCCCACTTATTGAATCTTGGTTTTATTTCTTGTGTTTTAGGATACTTGTTAAGGAAGTCAATGCCTGTGACCATATGTTGGAGTGTTGAGCCTTCAGTTTTCTTAGCAGTTTCAGAGTTTCTGGTCTAATTACTAGATCTTGGATCTACTTTGAGTTGACTTTTGTGAAGAGTGAGAGAGAGAGGGATCAAGTTTTATTATTCTATGTATGGATATACTGGTTATCTTTGCACCATTTACTAAAAAGAATATCTTTTTTCCAATGCATATTTCTGGATCCTTTGTAGAGTATCAGTTGATTGTGTCTATGTGGGTTTATCTTTGTATTTCTATGCTATTCCATAGTTCTTCATATCTGTTGTAGTACCAATACCATACTGTTTTTGTTATCAGTTATTTGAGTTCTTATATTGTGATGTTTCTAGCATTCCTCTTCTTGATCAGCACTTCTTTCGTATTCTGGGTCTCTTCTTCTTCCAAATGAATTTTAGGACTGTTTTTTTTTTTTTTCTTGTTCTGTGAAGAATGTCATTGGTATTTTGATGGGGATTGCATTGACTCTGTAACTCTTTTGGTAGTATGCCATTTTGATGGTATTAATTCTGTCTATATTAAAGAACATCTAAAGTCTTTCCACCTTCTAGGGTATTCTTCAATTTCCTTCTTCATTGTTCTATAGTTTCCATTGCAGAGGTATTTTACCTCCTTCATTAAGTTAATTCTGTTCTGTGGAGAGATTGGAGACCACTGCCTAGCTCCTCTCCACCATCTTTCTACATTCATTGAGCTAACTTTTACTCAATATGTCTAGTTAAAAAAGATTTTGTTGTATAAGCTTACTATAATGATTCAACATACTAATGCTCACATTTATCATTTTTCTCTTTATACAGTGTGTATTGGCCTATGATTCATTCTTATACTTTTATTTATAGACATGTGCCATTTAAATAAAATTAGACAAAAATAAATCTATATAGTAATTAAGTGTATTTTAAAAGAGATAATAAATCACTCATCACATTTTCTTGGTTATTAGTTCATATTTGGGCTTTAACAATGATAACTATTGTGGACTTTTGCTTTCAAATTTTCACTCCTTCCATCTGGTCAAACTGTGTGACCAAAATTATCTAGCTTAAATAATATTAACATGCCATGTAACATTTAGGTTACTCAAGAAGCTCTCATTTGTATATTTTGTCAAATCCAAACCCCTCTGACATATTTTTTCCATAGGTCAAAGTAACTATCAAAGCTCTGAGTAAAGATGTGACCTATTGTAAGAATCAATGCTCATCTTAATCTAAATTCTTACAAAAGGAATGTAGTTCATACAGTGAAAAAAAAACAGAAACACATGGGGTTCAAGCTACCAACAGAGAAACCTGCAATAAATAGGAATAAATCTCTCTTTTCATGTAGCTTCTTTTGATTATTCTAAGAAAGAATAAGCCACAATCCTCCTAAAATCAGTAAAGCAAACTTCCTCCCCCAAAAGGAATGATAATAGTGACTATAGTGTGCCTGTTTAGCACTGTCATAAAGACTAGTATCTATATAAAAGCTTAGGTTTTATATTTTGAGACAGTCAGCCATCTTTACAATCTGCCTTACTATGTAATTATACAATCATCTAATTGGAAATTATATCACTTAATAGCCTATCAATGGATCCCTAGTAGATAACCACCCAGGTTCTTATTGAATACAAATTGGAAGGAGATTACTGCTTTATTATCTCCCCAAACAACCTATTTCATTGCTGGACAGCCTTAACTGTTTACCAGTCTCATTATGTAAACTTTATTTTGTATATTTCTGAAACCTGACCAATTTAAATATCTATAATATTTTGAAGAGCCTGCAGAGGTCATTTTGAAGATTTAAATTGATTATTTGGTTAAAGAGAATTTCCTACATGGTAAATAAATTTTAATAAAAGTACATAAAATTTGTATGGGATAGTTGGTAATAGGGCTAGATTCAAAAACTTTAGTTATTTGGGAGAAGTTTTTCTGATTTTTCAAAGGAAAGTCTTTTGGGTGCTGTTAAAGTGCAATTCTGTGGAGCCAGGAAAACGTTTTTGCATTCTGTTGGATAAAGTAATTACTTTTGCATCTTAACCCATGCACCAGCATTTACCTACTCCTGAGAGTGCTACACAGAAGAAATTTCCTCAAAAAATTGGCAGTTTTACAAATTGAATACCAACTGTTTTTTGCAACCTAAATTGTACTGGCGTACTGGCAGAGTTACAAAATAAATAAAAGACAAATTTGATGAAATGATAGCTAATAGTAATAAAAATAATAATAATAGTAATAACAGTACTACAAATCAGTCATTTGAGCATTTTCCATCAATACACATTCTGTTATGATAAACCAATAATTGTGAAATAAAATTGTTGCTTTTCATAGAGATTTATTTTCATTTTTAGTTGCTATCATTAAAATATACATTTGCCTTCAATATCATATATTAGCTGTCTTAATGAGCACTAACAATTGCTCACCAATTAACATTATCTTCAAAAATTAATAGAGTAAGTACAATGATGACAACTTGACATGCATGAATTAAGTTTATTCATTAAATTGTTGATATATCAAAGTTTTAATATATAGTATAGTTATGTCAGAATTTGTTTATGCAAAATATTTGTAAATACTTGACATGTATTAAAAGACTAAATTTTTATAACAAATGAAGACTATGCTCAGCTTAATGGATTGCTTAGTATAACACTTGTTTGTTTCTGAACAGAAAAGCACAATATGTTTACTTTAACGTACCATGAGAAATGAATCTCTAGAAAAATGGCATTAACTCCTGTGGTTTGGCTTGTCTCACTTTTGATGGATGCCCTATTGCCCATGTTCCTGTAAGTAAAAGAATTAAAATAAAGTACATATACTGGATGTTTTAAAGTTATCATGACATTAAATACTCACAGCTGGCATTTAAAAAGGATTAAATTACATTTTAGAATAGAATGATGTAAACTGACAATGAATGGAACAATTAAACTAAGGAAATCTATTATCGCATATCAATTCTAAGATTCCTCAAGATATTTTAAAGGATTTTTTAAAGTCAAGCTAGGAAGAAAGACCATGCAAAACTTATCTATTCAGGGCTGGGTGTTGAACTCAGTGGTAGAGTGCTTACCTAATGTGTAAGGCCCTGTGTTTGGTCCTCAGCATAAAATAAAAAAAAAAAAAAAAAAAAAAAAAAAAAAACACCAAGCAAGCAAACAAAAACAACAAACATTTATTCATTGAACAACTAGTGTCTTGTTCCCTATGTTTGATGAAGTTATCTTAGGTAACACTGCTAAAACAACAACAACAACTTAGGAAATGAAAAAGTCTCCTGGGACATTATAATTCTAAATAGCCACTAATTCCTGTTGGACTCTATCTTCCAAATTAAAAAAAAAAAATCTATAAGAGAAACAGACTAATTTCAAAAGAATTTTTATATAAAGTAACTACTCACAGTAGTATCATCACTTGGATGAGTTGGATGAATACACAAAAACGAGCAAAAAAAAAAATTTGTTAAATCCTTTGCTATACTTAGAATCCACACCTGGTGTTTGAGTCTTATTTGTTACTTATGAACTTGAAGAGCTTATAAGAATATTGGATAAGTTTGTTTTAATTTTTAATACATTCTACCAGAATAAAGCATGCTTTATCATTTTTTTCAATAATTACTACTTCTGTATTCTTTTTTTTAAATATTTATTTGTTTTAGTTGTACACAATGTATTTATTCTTTACGTGGTGCTGAGGATCAAACCCGGGCCGCACTTGTGCTAGGCGAGCGCTCTACCGCTGAGCCACAATCCCAGCCCCTACTTCTGTATTCTTTTTTTTTTAATTATTTTTTATTCTAAGATGATATAAATGACAGCAGAATGCATTATACTTCATATTACACATATAGAGCACTTTTTTTTACAAATCTCTGGTTGTATGCAAAGTATATTCACACCATTTGTGACTTCATACGTGCACTTAGGGTAATGATATCCATCTCATTCTACCATCTTTTTTTTTTCTTCACCCTTTTGCTCCCTCCCTTCCCCTCCCTCCCCATTGGCCATTCTAGTGTTCCTCTAATCCTCCTGTGCTCCCCATCCCAACCCGACTGTTAATTGGCCTCCTTATATCAGAGAAAACATTTGGCATTTGGCTTTTTGGGATTGGCCAACTTCACTTAGTATTATATTCTCTAACTCCACCCATTTACCTGCAAATGCCATGATTTTATTCTCTCTTATTGCTGAGTAATACTCCATTGGGTGTATATACCACATTTTCTTTATCCATTCATCTACTGAAGGGCATCTAGGTTGGTTCCACAGTTTAGCTATTGTGAATTGTGCTGCTATAAACATTGATGTGGCTGTGTCCCTGTAGTATTCTGTTTTCAGGTCTTTTGGGTAAAGACCAAGGAGTGGGATAACTGGGTCATAAGGTGGTTCCATTCCAAGTTTTCCAAGGTATCTCCATACTGGTTTCCATATTGGCTGCACCATTTTGCAGTCCCACTAACAATGTATGAGTATGCCTTTTTCTCCCACATCCTCTCCAACATTTATTGTTGTTTGTGTTCTTAATATCTGCCATTCTGACTGGTGTGAGATGAAATTTTAGGGTGGTTTTGATTTGCATTTCTCTAATTGCCAGAGAGGTTGAGCATTTTTTCATGTATTTATTGATTGATTGTATATTTTCTTCTGAGAAGTGTCTGTTCAGTTCCTTGGCCCATTTATTGATTGGGTTATTTGTTTTTTTTGGTGTTATGATTTTTGAGTTCTTTATATATTCTAAAGATTAGTGCTCTATCTGATGTGCATGTGGTAAAAATTTGTTCCCAATTAGTAGGCTCTATGTTCACCTCACTGATTGTTTCTTTTGCTGAGAAGAAGCTTTGTAATTTGAGTCTATCCCATTTATTGATTCTTGGTATTAATTCTTGTGCTACAGGATTCATATTAAGGAACTTGGGCCATAATCCAACATGTTGGAGATTAGAGCTTACTTTTTCTTCCATTATGTGTAGTGTCTCTGGTCTAATTCCTAGATCCTTAATCCACTTTGAGTTGAATTTTGTGCATGGTGAGAGATATAGGTTTAATTTCATTTTATTGCATATGGATTTCCAGTTTTCTCAACACCATTTGTTGAAGAGGTGATCATTTCTCCAATGTATATGTTTGTGCCTTTGTCTAATATAAGATAACTGAAATTATATGTGTTAGTCTCTGTGTCCTCTATTCTGAACCATTGGTCTAATGGCCTATTTTGGTGCCAATTCCATGCTGTTTTTTACTATTGCTCTGCAGTATAATTTAAGGTCTGGCATAGTGATGCCACCTGCTTCACTCCTCTTACTAGGGATTAGGGATTGCTTTAGCTATTCTGGGTCTCTTATTATTCCAGATGAATTTCATGACTGCTTTTTTTTCTATTTTTTTTTTTTTTTTTTTTTTTGAGGAATGTCATTGGGATTTTGATTGGCATTGCATTAAAGATGTATAGTGCTTTTGGTAGTATGGTCATTTTGACAATATTAGTTCTGCCTATCCAAGAACAGGGTAGATCTTATCATCTTGTAAGGTCTTCCATAATTTCTTTCTTTAGTGTTCTGTAGTTTTCATTGTAGAGGTCTTTCACATCTTTGGTTAAGTTGATTCCCAAGTATTTTATTTTATTTTTTTTGATGCTATTGTAAACGGGGTAGTTTTCCTCATTTCCTTATCAGAGGATTTGTCACTGATATATAGAAATGCCTTAGATTTATGGGTGTTGATTTTGTATCCTGCTACTTTATTGAATTCACTTATGAGTTCTAGGAGTTTTCTGGTAGAATTTCTTGGGTCTTCCAGGTATAAAATCATATCATCAGCAAATAATGATAATTTGAGTTCTACTTTACCTATCTGTATCCCTTTAACTTCTTTCATCTGTCTTATTGCTCTGGCCAGCATTTCAATTACTATGTTGAATAGAAGTGGTGAAAGAGGGCATCCCTGTCTTGTTCCAGTTTTTAGAGGAAATGCTTTCAATTTTTCTCCATTTAGAATAATGTTGGCCTGGGGATTAGCATATATAGCTTTTATGATGTTGAGATATGTTCCTGTTATCCCTAGGTTTTCTAGTGTTTTGAGCATGAAGGGGTGCTGTATTTTGTCAAATGCTTTTTCTGCATCTATTGAGATAATCATATGGTTCTCATCTTTGAGTCTATTGATGTTATGAATTACATTTATTGATTTCCTTCTGTTGAACAATCCTTGCATCCTGGAATGAACCCCACTTGATCGTGGTGTATTATATTTTTAATATGTTTCTGTATCTGTTTTATGAGAATTTATTGAGAATTTTTGCATCTATGTTCATTAAAGATAAGGGTCTGAATTTTTCTGTTTTGGATGTGTCTTTGCCTGGTTTGGGGATCAGGGTGATGTTGGCCTCATAGAATGAGTTTGGAAGTACTCCCTCTTTTTCTATTTCCTGAAATAAATTGAAGAGTATTGGTATTAGTTCTTCTTTGAAGATCTTGTAGAACTCATCTGTGTATCCATCTGGTCCTGGGCCTGGGCTTTTCTTGGTTGGTAGGCTTCTGATGGCACCTTCTATTTCTTCGCTTGAAATTGGTCTGTTCAAATTTTGTATATCCTCCTGCTTAATTTTGGGCACATCATACAACTCTAGAAATTTGTCTATGCCTTTGGTGTTTTGTATTTTGTTGGAGTACAAGTTTTCAAAATAATTTCAAATTATTTCCTGTATTTCCGTAGTGTTTGTTGTGATATTTCCTTTTTCATCACATATGTTAGTAATTTGAGTTATCTCTCTCCTTCTCTTTGTTAGCCTGGATATGGGTCTGTCAATTTTGTTTATTTTTTCAAAGAACCAACTTTTTGTTTTGTCAATTTTTTCAATTGTTTCTTTGGTTTCAATTTCATTAATATCAGCTCTGATTTTAATTATTTCCTGTCTTCTACCACTTTTGGTGTTGGATTGTTCTTTTTATAGAGCTTTGAGATGTAATTTTAAGTCATTTATTTGTTGACTTTTTCTTCTTTTGAGCAATGAACTCAATGCAATGAACTTTCCTCTTAGAACTTCCTTCATAGTGTCCCAGAGATTTTGATATGTTGTGTCTGTGTTCTCATTCACCTCTAAGGATTTTTTAATCTCCTCTTTGATGTCATCTGCAACCCATTGTTCATTCAGTAGTATATAATTTAGTCTCCAGGTGTTGGAATAGCTTTTATTTCTTATTTTATCATTGATTTCTAATTTCAATCCATTATGGTCGGATAGAATGCAGGGTAGAATCTCAACTTTTTTGTATTTGATCAGAGTTGTTTTGTGGCCTAGTATATGGTCTATTTTAGAGAAGGTTCCATGTGCTGCTGAGAAGAAAGTGTATTCACTTGTTGAAGGATGAAGTATTCTATATAAGTCAGTTAAGTCTAAGTTGTTTATTGTATTTTTCAGTTGTATAGTTTCTTTGTTCAGGTTTTGTTTGGAAGATCTATCCTGTGGTGAAAGAGGTGTGTTAAAGTCACCCAGAATTATTGTGTTGTGGTCAATTTGGCTCTTAAAGTTGAGGAGAGTTTGTTTCATGAACATGGATGCTCCATTGTTTTGGGCATATGTTATTATAATTGTTAAGTCTTGTTGGTGTATGGTTCCCTTGAGCAGTATATAGTGTCCTTCTTTATCCCTTTTAAGTGACTTTAGCTTGAAGTCTGCTTTTTTTGATATGAGGATGGAAACCCCTGCTTGTTTCCACTGTCCATATGAGTGGTAGCATTTTTCCCAACCCTTTACTCTCAGCCTATGGATATCTTTTCCTATGAGATGAGTCTCTTGGAGACAGCATATTGTTGGGTCTGTTTTTTTGATCCAATCTGCTAATATATGCCTTTTGATTGGTGAGTTTAGGCCATTAACATTCAGAGTTATTATTGAGATGGGTTTTGCATTCCCTGTCATTTTTATTTCTGGTATTTACCTTGACATGGTTTCTCTTCTGATTGTTTTTTTTTTTTCCTTTATTGTAATCCCTCCCTCTATTGATTTTCATCATTGTTTTTCTTTTCCTCTTCATGGAATATTTTGCCGAGGATGTTCTGTAGTGCTGGCTTTCTACTTGTAAATTCTCTTAACTTTTGTTTATCATGGAAGGTTTTTATTTTGTCCTCAAATCTAAAGCTTAATTTTGCTGGGTATAAGATTCTTGGTTGGCATCCCTTTTCCTTCAGAGCTTGGAATATGTTGTTCCATGATCTCCTAGCTTTGAGTGTCTGAATTTAAAAATCTGCTGTGATATGAATTGGTCTCCTCCTTTGTGTAATCTTATTTGTCTCTTTTGCGGCCTCTAAAATTCTATCCTTGTTCTGTATGCTAGGCATTTTCATTATAATGTGTCTTGGTGTAGCTCTGTTTTAACTTTGTACATTTGGTGTCCTATAAGCCTCTTGTATTTGGTTTTCCAAATCATTCGTCATGCTTGGGAAATTTTCTGATATTATCTCATTAAAGAGGTTATGCATTCCTTTGGTTTTAAACTCTGTGCCTTACTATATCCCAATTATTCTAAGATTTGGTCTTTTGATGTTGTCCCATACTTCTTGGATGTTCTGTTCATGGTTTCTTACTGTCTTCATTGTGTGGTCAACTTTATTTTCAAGATTATATACTTTGTCTTCATTGTCTGAGGTTCTTTCTTCCAGTTGATCTAGTCTGTTGGTGATGCCTTCAATTGTGTTTTTTATTTGGTTAATTGTTTCCTTCATTTCAAGGATTTCAGACTGAATTTTTTTCAGAGTTTTGATCTCTTTTTTGAAGTAATCTTTGGCTAACTGTATTTGCTCTCTTATATCTTTGTTGTAGTGGTCAATTTTTGCCTGTATTTGCTCATTTAGGTCATTCTTTGATTCACAGATCATTTTAATTATGAACCTTTTGAACTCCTTCTCTGACATTTCATCAACTTCACTGAGCATGGGTTCTGTTATTGTAGAATCCTGGTTTGTTTGGGGTATTTTCCTCCCCTGTTTTTTCATGATGTCTAATTGCTTTAGTTTTTGCAGTGTAGATCTGAGTTATTACAGATTCTTCCCTACATTTTTAATACCCTTGCAGGTTGTCTGTGCCTCCCCTTATCGCTGGACTATCAGAATCTGCCACTGACCCTCAAAGTATGCTACCTGAAGCTGGGTTCACACTGGTTTGCATGGGCCGAACTGGTTGAGTCTGAGCTCCTGTGGTGGTCTGCGGATAGCCACAATGAGGTGAAGGTCAGTGGGACTGCCCTGGGCCTGCCTGGGCTCAGGCCGATTTGGCAGGTCTGTCCTTGCCATCTCCTGCTCTGGGGTGGAGTCCGGCGGGACTGGATGGAGCCTGGGCCTGGCGGCTCTCTGATGTAGGACTCCGGGACTGCCCCGGCCCACCTGTACTCTAAGCAGAATTGGCGGGTCTGTCCTTGCTGTCTCCTACTCTGGGGCGGAGGTCAGCAGGGCTTGCTGGGGGCTGGTTGCACACCAGTGGACATCGGCGGGACTGACCTAGGGCTGGCCGCGCTCTGGCGAAGGTCCGTGGGACTACTGTGGGCCGGCCTGGGCTCAGGCAGAGTTGGCAGGTCTGACCTTGCTTTCTCCTGCTCTGGGGCAGAGGTGGGTGGGACTGGATGGAGCCTGGGCCTGGTGGCTCTCTGATGTAGGTCTCCAGGACTGCCCCAGGCCCGCCTGCACTCTAAGCAGTGTTGGCGGGTCTGTCCTTGCTGTCTCCTGCTCTGGGGCAGAGGTTGGCGGGACTGGATGGAGCCTGGGCCTTGCGGCTCTCTGATCCTACTTCTGTATTCTTAAAAACATATATCTTTACTCTAATAGAATTATTTAAATTCATTAAAAATAAAATAAATGTATATTACCTGATTAGGAGTAGATCATCAAATATAATCTATTTCACATTTCTATAAATATCTGTACTAATAACAAAATTGTCCCATATAAAATATAAACTACCCTGTATAATACTTTATTTTATATTTATTATTTAATAAATATTTATAAAAATTAAAGAAAAACATTATAGCTCTATTTTGGTAGACTTGTTAGGGACCAAAGGGGTTATTTTTCTAAAGCTGCAGTATAGGTACTATAAACTGTATATTAATTATTTACATTTAAGTGGTTATAAGAGAATGCTAGCTAAAACTGTTCAGCACCTCTTTGACCCTAAATAAACTGAGCAGAAACCCATGAGAAAATAAATTAGGAAATGAACTGGTTCCAGTTCAGAGAAGAAATCACAGGAAATACATATCTTTATCAAAAAAAAAAAAAATAGGCGGAAATATGAACTACTTAAAGTGCTTGATTTTAAACTGGTCTACCTGGAACACTAAAACTGTGCTGTGTTCACTCAAGAGTTGTGATAGTTGTGCAGGCTTAGTTAGAGGTTTTCCTTCCTTTTATTTCAACAAGAGAAGCTCCCTGTTTATTGGTTTCAAAGTTGATCAAGTAAAGTCAGTATGCCTAAAATAAGCTTATAAAACAAGGGGCTAAATTAAAAATAGAGACAAGTACATGTGTGTATAGATTCATTCTTCATTTTCCAATATAAATTTAGAATCTAGTGCTATCACACAGAAATTTTGAAGGGCTTGATCAACATATGAAGTAGTAAAATTTCAAAGTTTGAAAGAAGAGGTGTCTCTCCTGTATATACCATTGTAGTCCTCCCTGGATGATTTATCTGAGGTTTTATTAGCTATCTGCTCAATGTCAAGTATTTCCTCTCTGTCTTTGCCAAGCTTAAACCTAGGAATCTTTTCTCTGGTTTGACTCATGCTTGCAAATCATATCCCAATCATTATGCACTATCACATTACTTACCTGGCAATATCCTGGTTTGTTGTGTGTAATCTGGATCTGAGTCCACTGCCACCACAGGTCTCTTTCAAATATGCATCATTGAATTCACACCCAAGCTTGAGCCCTTCTCTTCCACCTCAGGACAGAGTTTATTCTTTCTGAATGATTCTAAAACATAAAATTGAATCACTGGTCATTGCAAAGTATAGAAGTGTGAAGCTGTAAAGGAAAGCTTAGATTTCTAAAGATTTCCATTTTCTTTTTTGGCATGTAGGTGGAAAACAGATTTGCTTTGTTTTCAGCTGGTGAATCCACAACATCTGATATAATCTAAGACAGGGTTACTTGCTTCATTGTCTCTTCATATCCAGTCAATTCTTATTATTCATGGCTGTTATGTTCTATAGAGTCTCTAAACAAATGAAATTAGGGAATACTGAAAAATTGCTCCTAGGCGAAATACAGAATTAGGTCCCCATGGTCACATTTTCATCGATTGATTGATACATAAACCTTATCATGTGTGTTTCTGTTTAAATATAACTTATATAATACATATAGTTAACATTGAACTTGCAACAAATAGTACTATAGCTTATTCCTGAATAAAGCTTATCTAATTAATACACAATTTTATATAGGATACACCAAGAGCCTTCCTTAAGTGAAAATTTCAGTACTATGCTTCAGTGCTATTTTAAACAAATCACCAAGAAAAACCAGAAAAGTGTGAATAACATGAAACTGGATAGACCATACAAAGGATGTTTGTTATAGTTGGAAAATGAAAACAAAAAGTCAGAGTGACTCCTTGTCCAACCTCAGCTGGGAAAACACATATTGGATGATAAATTTTTCACTGTTCTATGCAGAGTCACAAATTACCACTAATGACAGATACCAATTTTGATGTTACACTTAAATATGTGAGTAAAAAAATTCATAAATATGAACCCATAATTAATAAGGACTACACACACATGCACACACACACACTCACACATACAAACACATCAATGATGGTTCAGTATATGTAACAATATTTCCAACTTAAAATTATTATGGATAGATAGATAATTACATGAGTAAAAATGGATTTCACCTTATCATTAGGCTAAGCCGGAAAAATTGACTCAAGGGGAAGAACTGGTGTATGAGTGTGTGTGTCTATATATATTAAAATAATCTTTGAGAAAAAGCCCAGCCTGCAAGCTTTCTAGCTAGGCCCTACAGAGAACTTTCCCAGCCTGTCCACCACAGAGACACCATCCCAGCATAGGAACCCAGTGAAAAAGCCCTGGCCTGCAAGCTTCCCATGTAGGCCCCCACTGGCAGACTTTCCAAGCCCACCATTCACAGAGAGGGGATCCCAGCACAGGACCCAAGTGGAAAAAGTCCTGGCCTGCAAGCTTTCCAGCTAGGCCCTACAGAGGACTTTCCCAGCCTGTCCACCACGGAGACACCATACCAGCGCGGGACCCCAGCGTACAAAGCCCTGGTCTGCAAGATTCCCAGGTAGGCCCCCACCAGTAGACTTTCCCAGCCCACCAACCTCAGAAAGGCGATCCCACAACAGGACAGCAGGAGAACCTGCCCTGGTCTGCAAGCTTCCCAGGTTCTCAGTAACTGCCTGGACATGATCCAGGACAACTGGCTTAAACTGGAAGGGAAAAAAAAGAAGGACTTCACAGGGCACTGTTTGAGATCTATTCCTGAGATTTGTTCCTGGGTTCGACTATGGTTTTCTTTTTGTTGTTTGTTGTTGTTTGATTGTGGGTTTGTTTGTTTGCTTTTATTCCTCTTTTATTTCTTTCTTTTCTTTCTTCTCATTTTTGTCTCCTTTCTTCTTCCCTCATCTTTCCTATTTACACCCTGCCATTGCATTTCTCAACAGAGGTGAAAACAAAGTTATACACAGAAATTGGGATTTTGAGAACTGGGGCAACTAAATTATACAGCAAAGCAGTGTTATATATAATTTATTCTCTCACTTTTTTTTCTCATTTTCTCTTTCCTCTCTTTTACAATAATCCCTACTTCATTGTCATCTCTCTCTTTTATTCCTCTTTCTTCTTCTTTTCTTTTATGCTTTGCCATCTTCCTTTTTTTCTTCTCTCAACGTTTGCATAAGATTGGCATATATATAACTTGGTTTTTCCACTAAATCGTTCACTCTCTTTCCTCTCTTGTCTGATGATATTAAACCACTTCCATAGAATTCTCTTTTCACACTTCCTAAGAAAGATCAATCCAATACCGTCACTTCCTTCTTCCTAAACTTATCACCGCTGTGTCCAACACTTGAAACTATAAAACCCATCACATACAGAATACATTGGAGAAAATATCTGAGTTAACTAAATCTGTACATTGTGATCCAACTGGGATTATCTGAATAGTAAGTGCTTGGTTTTAAAGTGTAAAGTATTTATAAGGGGATCTGATAGCATTGTACTACAGGAGCATCATAAGGATTTAAGGTAAAAACAAAATAGTTGAGGTTCCACAGTGCTAGAAGAAAAATCACACAAGCAACATGAATAAACAAGGGAAGAAAGTGACCCTTACCAATCAACGTATCTCCTCAGAAGATTACATGCCAAGCACAGTTGGTCAAATGCCAGAGATGGAATTCAGAAATTACATATTACAAGTTTATGGAATTTAAGAATGAACTAAAAAATGATATAAGGGAGCAAATACAAGTGGTAAAAGATCATTTTGACAAAGAACTCCAAAAACAAATACAGGAAGCGAAAGATTACTTCAATAGGGAGATAGAGGTTCTAAAAAGAAACCAAACAGAAATTCTGGAAATGAAAGAAGCAATAAATCAAACTAAATGTTCAATTAAAAGCATCATTAACAGATTAGACCACTTGGAAGAAAGGACCTCAGATAAGGAAGACAAAATATATACCCTGGAGAAAAATGTAGATTAGACAGTAAAAATTGTAAGAAATCATTAACAGAACATTCAAGAAAGACCAAATTTAAGAGTGACTGGGGTAGAGGAAGGTGCAGAGTTCCAAACTAAAGGAATGAGTAATGTATTCAATGAAATAATAGCAGAAAATTTTCCAAACTTGAGGAATGAATGGGAAAACCAAGTGCAAGAGGTTTACCGAACACCAAACATACAAAATCACAACAGATCCACACCAAGACACATTATAATAAGACAATGCCTAATATACTGACCAAGGAGAGAATATTAAAAGCTACAAGAGAAAGGAAGCAGATTACATATAGGGGAAAAACCAATCAGATTATTTTCAATTTTTTCAACCCAGACTTTAAAAGCTAGAAGATCCTAGAATAGCATATTTCAAGTTCTGAAAGAAAAGGGATGTCGAAGAAGAATCTTATACCCAGAAAAACAGAGCTTTAGATTTGAAGATGAAATGAATACCTTCCAGTACAAACAAAAGTTAAAAGATTTCACAACTCGAAAGCCAGCACTTCTGAACATCCTGGGCAAAATATTCCATGAAGAAGAAAAGAATAATAACAATGAAAATCAACAAAGGGAGATATTAAACTAAAGGAAATACCAACCAGAGGAGAAAACAAATCAAGTTAAATACCATAAACAAATAAAAATGGATGGGAATAAGAATCACATCTCAGTAATAACCCTGAATGTTAATGGCCTAAACTCACCATTCAAAAGACACAGACTGTCAGACTGCATTAAAAAAAAAAAAAAAAAAAAAAAAAAAGACCTGACAATTTGCTGTCTCCAAGAAACCTATCTCATAGAAAAAGACATCAATAGACTGAAGGTGAAAGGATGGGAAAAGTCTTATCATTCACATGGGCTGCAGAAGTAAGCAGGGGTTTCCATTCTCATATCAAATAAGGTAGACTTCAAGCCAAAGCTAATCAAAAGGAACAAAGATGGATATTTCTTACTACTTAAGGGAACCATTTATCAACAAGATATACCAATTGTAAATCTATATGCCCCAAATAATGGGGTAACTACATTTATCAAGCTCTTCTCAAGTTCAAGAGTAAAATAGACCACAACACAATTATTCTAGGGGACTTCAACACACCTCTCTCACCAATGGATAAATCATCTAAACAAAAGCTAAATAAAGAAACTGTAGGTCTCATTAAAACAATTAATAACGTAGACCTAATGGACATATACAGAATATTTCATTCCTCAGTGAGTGAATACACTTTCTTCACAGCAGCACATGGCTCCTTCTCCAAAACAGACCATATATTATGCCACAAGGCAACTCTGAGCAAATATAAAAAAAAGTAGAGATACTACTTTGCATATAATCAGTCCATAATGGGATAAAATTGGAAATCAATGACAAAACAAGAAACAAACAAACAAACAAAAACTATTCTAACAACTGGAGGCTAAACAACATGCTACTGAATGAACAAGGGGTTGAAGAAGACATCAAGGAGGAGATTAAAAAATTCCCAGAGGTAAATGAAAATGCAGATATGTCATATAGAAATCTCTGGGAAATTATGAAGGCAGTAGTAAGAGGAAAATTCATTGCACTGAGTTCATTCCTTAAAAGAAAAAAAAAAATAAACTAACAAATAAACGACTTAACATCACACCTCAAAGCACTAGAAAAAGAGGAACAAATCAACACTAAAAGCAGTAGAAGACAGGAAATAATTAAAAACAGAGCTGAAATTAATGAAATTGAGACCAAAGAAACAATTCAAAAATTGACAAAACTAAAAGTTGGTTCTTTGAAAAAATAAATAAAATTGACAGACCCTTAGTGATGCTAACAAAAAGAAGAGAAATAACTCAAATTACTAACATCCAGGATGAAAAAGGAAATATCACAACAAACACCTCAGATATACAGAAGATAATGAGAAGTTATTTTGAAAACTTGTACTCTAATAAAATAGAAAATACTGAATGCATCAACAGATTTCTAGACTCGTATGAATTGCCCAAACTAGAACGGGAGTCTATATACAATTTAAACAGATCAATTTCAATCGAGGAAATTGAAGACACCATCAAAAACCCACCATCAAGAAAAAGTCCAGGTCCTGATGGGTTCACAGTCGAGTTCTACAAGACCTTCAAAGAAGAACTAATAACAATGCTCTTCAACTTATTTAAAGAAATAGAAAGAGTCTGGGAGAGCTCCCTCTTTTTCTATGAGGCCAATATTACATTAATTCCAAAGCCATGCAAAGACAAAGCCAAAAAAGAAAACTTCAGGCCAATATCTTTAATGAACATAGATGCCGAAATCCTCAACAAAATTCTGGCCAATGGAATACAAAAACATATCAAAAAGATAGTGCACCACGATCAAGTGGGGTTTAACCCAGGGATGCAAGGTTGGTTCAACATTTGGAAATGAATAAACATAATACATCACATCAATAGACTTAAAGATAAGAACCATATCATCATCTTAATAGATGCAAAAAAGCATTCGACAAAATGCAACACCCCTTTATGTTCAAAACACTAGAAAAACTAGGAATATCAGGAACATATCTCAACATCATAAAAGCTATCTATACAAAGCCCCAAGCTAACATTATCTTAAATGGAGAAAAATTGAAAGCATTTCCTTTAAAAACTGGAACAAGACAGGGATGCCCCCTGTCACCACTGCTATTTAACATCGTACTTGAAACTCTGGCTAGAGCAATTTGACAGACAAAAGAAATTAAAGGGATCCAGATAGGAAAAGAAGAGCTCAAATTCACACTATTTTCTGATGATATGATAATATACCTAGAAGGCCCAAAAAACTCTACCAGAAAACTTTTAAAACTAGTAAATGAATTTGGCAAAGTAGCAGGATACAAAATCAATACCCATAAGTCAAAGGCATCTTTGTACATCAGTGACAAATCCTCTGAAAGGGAAATGATGAAAACTATCCCATTTATAATAGCATCAACAAAAATAAAATATCTGGGAATCAACTTAAAGAAAGAGGTGAAGGACCTTTATAATGAAAACTATAGAACACTAAAAAAAGGAATTATAGAAGACCTCAGAAGGTGGAAAGACCTACCTTGTTCTTGGATAGGTAGAATTAATATTATCAAAATGTCCATACTACCAAATGCATTACACAGATTTAATGCAATTCCAATCAAAATCCCAATGACATTCCTCAAAGAAATAGAAAAAGCAGTCATGAAATTCATCTGGAAAAATAAGAGACCCAGAATAGCCAAAGCAATCCTTAGCAAGAAAAGTGAAACAGGTGGCATCATCATACAAGACTTTAAATTATACTAGAGAACAATAGTAACAAAAACAGCATGGTATTGGTACCAAAATAGACTGGGAGACCAATGGTACAGAATTAAGGACATGGAGTAACTAATACATATAATTTCAGCTATCTTATATTAGACAAAGGTGCCAAAAATGTACAGTGGAGAAAGGATAGCCTCTTCAACAAATGGTGCTGGGAAAACTGAAAATCCATACGCAACAAAATGAAATTAAACCTTTATCTCTCACCATGCACAAAATTCAATTCAAAGTGGACCAAGGACCTAGGAATTAGACCAGAGACAATACACTTAATAGAAGAAAAAGTAAGCTCCAATTTCCAACATGTCAGATTAGGCCTAAGTTCCTTATTAAAAATCCTGTAGCACAAGATTTAATATCAAGAATCAATGACTGGGATAGATTCAAACTAAAAAGCTTCTTCTCAGCAAAAGAAACAATCAGTGAGTTGAATATAGAGCCAACTATTGGGGAACAAATATTTAATACATGTACATCAGATAGAGCACTAATTTCTAGAATATATAAAGAACTCAAAAAACTTAATTCCAAAACAACAAATAACCCAATCAACAAATGGGCTAAGGAATTGAAAAGACACTTCTCAGAAGAAGATACACAATTAATTAATTAATACAGGAAAAAATGTTCAACATTGCTGGCAATTAGAGAAATGCAAATCAAAACTACTCTAAGATTTCATTTTACTCCAGTGAGAATGGCAGTCATTAAGAACACAAACAACAATAATTGTTGAAGAGGATGTGGGGAAAAAGGCACACTCATACATTGCTGGTGGGACTGCAAAATGGTGCAAACGTTATGGAAGGCAGTATGGAGATTTCTTGGAAAACTGGGAATGGAACCACCCTATGACCCAGTCATCCCACTCCTGGGTCTATTCCCAAAGGACTTAAAAACAGCATATTACAGTGATACAGCCACTTCAATGTTTATAGCAGCACAATTCACAATAGCTAGATTGTGGAACCAACCTAGATGTCCCTCAGTTGATGAATGGATAAAGAAACTGTGGTACATATACAGAATGGAATTTTACTCAGTAATAAAAGTAAATAGCCGGGCAAGGTGGAGCATGCCTGTAATCCCAGTACTTGGGAGGCTGAGGCAAGAGGATCGTGAGTTCAAAGCCAGCCTCAGTAATGGCGAGGCACTTAGCAACTCAGTGAGACCCTGTCTCTAATAAAATATAAACACAGGCTAGGGATGTGGCCCAGTGGACGAGTGCCCCTGAGTTCAATCCCCAGTACTTAAAAAAAAAAAAAAAAATCTAGATTACACAGCAAAAATGGCAAGAAACCAAGAACACAACATCCAAGAATTATGGGACAACATAAAAAGACCAAACATAAGAGTGATTGGGGTAGAGGAGGGCGCAGAGTTTCAAGCCAAAGGAATGAATAATTTATTTAATGAAATAATTACAGAAAATTTTCCAAACTTGAGGAACGAATGGGAAAACCAAGTTCAAGAGGCTTACCAAACACCAAACATACAAAATCACAACAGATCCACACCAAGACACATTATAATGAAAATCCCTAATATACTGAGCAAGGAGAGAATATTAGAAGCCACAAGAGAAAGGAAGCAGATTACATATAGGGGGAAACAAATCAGACTATGTTCAGACTTTTCTACCCAGACCGTAAAAGCAAGAAGATCCTGGAATAGCATATTTCAAGCTCTGAAAGAAAAGGGATGTCAACCAAGAATCTTATATCCAGCAAAATTGAGCTTTAGATTCGAAGATGAAATAAAAACCTTCCACGACAAGCAAAAGTTAAAAGATTTTGCAGCTCGAAAGCCAGCACTTCTAAACATCCTGGGCAAAATTTTTCATGAAGAAGAAGAGAAAAATAACAATGAAAATCAACAAAGGGAGATATTAAACTAAGGGAAATACCAACCAGAAGAGAAACCAAATCAAGCTAAAGATCATAATACAAATAGAAATGGATGGGAATAAAAACCACATTTCAATAATAGCCCTAACTGTTAACGGCCTAAACTCACCATTCAAAAGACACAGATTATCTGAATGGATTAAAAGAAATGACCCAACAATTTGCTGTCTACAAGAAAAACACCTCATAGAAAAAGACATAAATAGACTGAAGGTGAAAGGCTGGGAAAAGTCTTATCACTCACCTGGCCTGCAGAAGCAAGAAGGGGTTTCCATTCTCATTTCAAATAAGGTAGACTTCAAGCCAAAACTAATAAAAAGGGACAAAGATGGATATTTCTTACTACTTAAGGGAACCATTCATCAACAGGATATAACAATCATAAATCTATATGCCCCAAATAATGTAGCACCTACATTCATCAAACAAACCCTTCTCAAATTCAAAAGTAAAATTGACCACAACACAGTTATTCTAGAAGATTTCAACACTTCTCTCTCACCAATAGATAGATCATCCAAACAAAAGCTAAACAAAGAAACCGTAGGCCTCCTTAAACCAATTAATAACTTAGCCTTAACGGACATATATAGAATATTTCATCCCACAGTAAAAGAATACACTTTTTTCTCAGCAGCACATGGTTCCTTCTACAAAATAGACCATATATTATGTCACAAGGCAACTCTCAGGAAATATAAAAAAATAGAGATACTACCCTGCATGCTATCAGACCATAAAGGAATGAAATTGGAAATCAATAAAAAAACAAGGAATAAGAAAAACTACTCCATCAACTGGAAGCTAAACAACATGCTACTGAATGAACAAGGGGTTGAAGAAGACATCAAAAAGGAGATCAAAAAATTCCTAGAGGTAAATGGGAACACAGATACATCATATAGAAATCTCTGGGACACTATGAAGGCAGTAGTAAGAGAAAAATTCATTGCACTGAGTTCATTCCTTAAAAG
The DNA here is from genome assembly GCA_025594165.1 of Tamias sibiricus. NCBI lineage: Eukaryota > Metazoa > Chordata > Mammalia > Rodentia > Sciuridae > Tamias > Tamias sibiricus. The sequence goes on along the minus strand of CM046667.1, from coordinate 51,089,689 downwards.
GAAAAAAAACCAACAAATAAATGACTTAACATCACACCTCAAAGCACTAGAAAAAGAAGAACAGATCAACACCAAGAGCAGCAGAAGACAGGAAATAATTAAAATCAGAGCAAAAATTAATGAAATTGAGACTAAGAAAACAATTCAAAGAATTGACAAAACTAAAAGTTGGTTCTTTGAAAAAATAAACAAAATTGACAGACCCTTAGCGATGCTAACGAATAGAAGAAGAGAAAAAAACTCAAATTACTAACATTCGTGATGAAAAAGGGAATATCACAACAAACACCTCAGATATACAGAATATAATTAGAAATTACTTTGAAAACTTGAACTCTAATAAAATAGAAAATACTGAATGCATTGACAGATTTCTAGAGTCATACGATTTGCCTAAACTGGATCTGGAGGCTATACACAATGTGAACAGATCAATTACAAGTGAAGAAAAAGAAGATGTCATCAAAAAGCTACCAACAAGGAAAAGTCCAGGACCTGATGGGTTTACAGCCGAGCTCTACAAGACTTTCAAAGAAAAATTAATACCAATGCTCTTCAAGCTATTTCAAGAAATAGAAAAAGAGGGAGTTCTTCCAGACTCTTTCTATGAGGCCAATATTACATTAATTCCAAAGCCAGGCAAAGATGCATCCAAAAAGGAAAACTTCAGGCCAATATCTTTAATGAACATAGATGCAATAATCCTCAACAAAATTCTGGCAAATCGGATACAAAAACATATCAAAAAGATAGTGCACCACGATCAAGTGGGGTTTATTCCAGGGATGCAAGGCTGGTGCAATAAATATAATACATCACATCAATAGACTTAAAGATAAAAATCATATGATTGTCTCAATAGATGCAGAAAAAGCATTTGACAAAATACAGCACCCCTTTATGCTCAAAACACTAGAAAAACTAGGAATATCAGGAACATATCTCAACATTATAAAAGCTATTTATGCAAGACCCAGAGCTAACATTATCTTAAATGGAGAAAAATTGAAAGCATTTTCTCTAAAAACTGGAACAAGACAGGGATGCCCCCTTTCATCACTGCTATTTAACATAGTACTAGAAACTCTGGCCAGAGCAATTAGACAGACGAAAAAAATTAAAGGGATCCAGATAGGAAAAGAAGAGCTCAAATTAGCACTATTTGCTGATGACATGATAATATACCTAGAAGACCCAAAAAACTCTACCAGAAAACTTTTACAACTAGTAAACAAATTCAGCAAAGTAGCAGGATACAAAATCAATACCCATAAGTCAAAGGCATTTTTATACATCAGTGACAAAGCCTCTGAAAGGGAAATGATGAAAACGACCCCATTTACAATAGCATAAAAAAAATAAAATACCTGGGAATCAACTTAACAAAAGAGGTGAAAGACCTCTATAATGAAAATTATAGAACCGTTTAGAAAGAAATCATAGAAGAACTCAGAAGATGGAAAGACCTACCTTGCTCTTGGATAGGTAGAATTAATATTGTCAACATGTCCATACTACCAAAGGCATTATACAGATTTAATGCAATTCCAATCAAAATTCCAATGTCATTTTTCAAAGAAATAGAAAAAGCAATCATGAAATTCATCTGGAAAAATAAGAGACCAAGAATAGCCAAAGCAATCCTGAGCAAGAAAAGTGAAGCAGGGGGCATCACCATACCGGACTTTAAATTATACTATAGAGCAATAGTAACTAAAACAGCATGGTATTGGCACCAAAACAGACGGGTGGACCAATGGTACAGAATTGAGGACACAGAGACTAATACATATAATTTCAGTTATCTTATATTAGACAAAGGTGCAAAAAATGTACAGTGGAGAAAGGATAGCCTCTTCAACAAATGGTGCTGGGAAAATGGGAAATCCATATGCAACAAAATGAAATTAAACTTGTATCTCTCACCATGCACAAAACTCAATTCAAAGTGGATCAAGGACCTAGGAATTACATCTGAGACAATACGCCTAATAGAATAAGTAAGCTCCAATTTCCAACATGTCGGATTATACCCCAAGTTTCTTAATAAGAATCCTGTAGCGCAAGAACTAGTACCAAGAATTAATGAATGGGATAGATTTAAGCTAAAATGCTTCTTCTCAGCAAAAGAAACAATCAGTGAAGTGAATTGAGAGCCAACTAATTGGGAACAAATATTTAATACATGCACATCAGATAGAGCACTAATTTCTAGAATATATAAAGAACTCAAAAAACTTAACACCAAAAAAGAAAATAACCCAATCAATAAATGGGCTAAAGGACTGAAAAGACACCTCTCAGAAGAAGATATACAATCAATCAACAAATACATGAAAAAATGTTCAACATCGCTGGCAATTAGAGAAATGCAAATCAAAACTACTCTAAGATTTCATTTCACTCCAGTCAGAATGGCAGCTATCAAGAACACAAACAACAATAAATGTTGGAGAGGATGTGGGGAAAAAGGCACACTCATACATTGCTGGTGGGACTGCAAAATGGTGCAACCGCTATGGAAAGCAGTATGGAGATTTCTTGGGAAAATGGGAATGGAACCACCCTATGACCCAGCCATCCCACTCCTGGGTCTGTTCCCAAAAGACTTAAAAACAGCATATTACAGTGACATAGCCACTTAAATGTTTATACCAGCACAATTCATAATAGCTAGGTTGTGGAACCAAGCTAGATGTCCCTCAGTAGATGAGTGGATAAAGAAAATGTGGTATATACACAAAATGGAATTTTACTCAGCAATAAGAGAGAATAAAATAATGGCATTTGCAGGTAAATGGATGAAGTTGGAGAATATAATGCTAAGTGAAATTAGTCAATCTCAAAAATCCAAATACTGAGTGTTTTCTCTGATATAAGGAGGTTAGTTCACAGTGTGATTGGATGGGGGTACATATGATTAGAGGAACACTAGAATGGTCAAAGGAAAGGGAGGGAGCAGTGGGGGGAGAAGGGGGGAAAATGGTGGTTGAATGAGATGGATATCACTATCCTAAATGCATGATTAAAGATCTGAGTGGAACTTATATACTTTGTATACAAGCAGTTGTATGTAAAAAGATGATATACTTGCACATTATGAATAAATAAATAAATAACAAAAAAAAAAAAAATAACAAAGTCTTGTTGAATAAATGAATGAATGAGAAAAAAAAAAGAATACTACTGGTATATAAAAATAACAAATACATTGTGTAGGCTGAAATACCCTTGTCTCCATTTGCAAGGGTATAATAAATTTCAATTTGAAAAAAAAAAAAGAATTTTCTAAAAATAGTACTTCATTTATGATTTGGGAGAGAAATTTGTGACACTTTTATGGATTTATGCCATGTTAATAATTCAAGTACTTTTACACAAAAACAGTCTTCCAAATTTCTATTAGAGTGATCCTGATCCCTTGATAAACATCCAGCTCCATCCTAGGTACATCTTGTTTTAAATAATTAAACATATCTTCTTCAAATTTCAGAGCTTTAGTATAATTTCAAAGTACCCTCATTTAAACCTTTCTTGCCAACTTGCTGAACCTTTTATACTCTTTAGATAACTGTCCTTCCAAAAGCACTAAATTATTTCCTTTATAATTTGTAAAGCTTCTGATAGTAACTGAAGATGAAAGTACAAACACAACAAATATGATACTTGAATTTGAAAGGGAAGAGAATATATATGAAGTTACTTATATTCAATCTACTCTATTAATGTATTTGCTTCAAAATATTAGCTATAACACTGAAAGTTGGCAGTCAAGCTATTTTATGGTTGCTTTTCAACACATTTGTAAACTTAAATCTAAAGTGTATCTCCCGTATATAAAGCTGGATCTTATTTTTTATCTTTCACTCAGTTTGAACAATCATTTCATATTAATTGAATTTTTGATCCATTGAAGTTTAAATCTATTGTTTGTACTGTTACATTCACATTAATCACTTTGCTTTTGTTTTCTATATATTTCTATATAACTATATATAGTTTTTTACTATTTTTCTTTTATTGCCTTCTTGTGTATTAAGTAAACATATTTAGTGCACCAGTTTATTTCCACTAAAATGATTAAATATTTTCTCCTAATAAGTCCTGACAAAGGATTTGTATCTATAATATAAAAGAAAAGCTTATATCTAAAATGAATAGAAATAAATAATTAAAATGGACAAGTGATCCAAATACATAATATTCCAAAGAATTCATATAAATGGCCAAAAATACATGAAAAATCTCAACCATCATTGATAAATATTTCAGCAACAAATGCAAATCTATGCCACAATGAAATAGTAAATTTCACCCACTAAGATGGATAAAATGAGGAAAACATAGATAATAACAAGTATTTCTAAGGATATGGAAAAATTAAAGTTTAATATATTTCTGATAAGAATAAATAATGATGCACCAATTTGGGAAAATAGTATGGCAGTTCCTCAGAAGGATAAATACTTAAAAACCATATGAATCAGAAATTTCACTCCTAGTTATACCCACCAAAAATGAAAACATGCCCACATAAAAACTTGTAGATGAATATTCATAGTAGCACTAGTCATATTAACCAAAAAAAAAAAAAAAAAAGTAGAAATGACTAAAGTCAGCAACTGGCAAATGAATGAGCAACATATATATCTATGCCAGAAATATCATTCAGCAATGAAAGGAACTGAAATATTAATATGTTACTACTGGGGTTAACCATGTAAAATTATGATAAATGAATAAAACTTGTGGCAGAAGACCACATATTATATGATTCCTTTTATGTAACTATCTAGAATATGGAAATCTATAGAGACAAAACAGGTTAGTGGTAATCTAGATCTGGAAACGAAAATGTTGAAGAAAATCTAGAGGGTTAAGGAAAACATTCTTTTGAGAAGTGGTGAAAATACTCTAAATTGTGGTTATACTTAAACTATGTACTAAAAACTGTCAATTATGTGCTTTAAAAGAGTAAATCATATATATGAAACCAAATGCAAGTTAAAATCAAGAACAATAGTAAAATTTAATTCTCCCTCATACAAGAGGAAGAGACTCTAATCCCTTGCTTTTTGAATATTTACTGAAAATAAATTCCTCAGTAAACTTGGAATAGAACCACTGTTTGATCCAGTTGGGATCCATTCCTTTGTTTATAACCAAAGGACTTGAAATCGGCATACTACTGTGATGTGGCCACATCAATTTTTATAGCAGCTCAATTCACAATAAATAAGCTATGGAACCAACAACCTAGGTGCCCTTCAACAGATGAATGGATAGAGAAAATGTGGCCTATGTACACAGTGGATTATCATTCAACCATAAAGAAGAATGACTTTATGACATTTGCCAGTAAATGGATGGATTTGGAGACTATCCTTCTAAGTGAAATAAGTCAGTCCCAAAAGTCAAAGGTCAAATGTTCTCTCTGATACATGGAAGCAAATTCACAATAATCAGGGAGGGAACAGGAGTTCAGTGGAGTAGACAAAGGGGAATGAAGGGAAGAAAGGGTGAATGGGAATAGGAAGACAGTGGAATGAATCAGATATAACTTTCTTATGTTCATATATGAATACAAAACTGTAAATCTCCATGTCATGTACAACCACAATATTGGAATCCTAATTAGAATATGTTATACTCCACATATGTATAATTTTAAAAATATACTCTTGTTATGTATATCTAAAAAAATCAAAAAAATAAACTTACAGCTCGGAATACTTTCTGTATGTTAAATATGTATGGAAAACTTTTTAAAGCAAAAAACCCCTCTTGCTAGATTTAAAACCCCCAATTTTTTTTCAAGAACCTAGGAGTCATTCCTTTGAAATTTGGAAATAGAATAAGACAGCATCTCTATTTCCCAAGTTACTGTGGGAGGATAGGACCTAACTATGGCTGGTACTTAGCTCTAAGTTACAAACCTACCAATCATAATTATATGAGTATGTCATTTTTTTCTCTTCAAAGACAGTTAAAAAATGCCAGTGTCTACTTCAATTTCAAGGTGAACTTAGGTTAAACCATATATGACAAATGGTGATGTCAACTTCTTTTACTTGAGAAATAGTTATTATTTATGTTGAGAAATATATTTGATGGGTTGTATATATTGAAATGCATAAAAGGGTAAATTTTACTTCTGATTTTGAAGTATCTTTAGCAGACGGTTCACAACATACATAATATTCTGGTTTAATGCTAATTAAACAGTAACATTGTTTTCTCTCTGTTGTACTTTTGTGGAGATTTTTTTTTGTGTTAGAAGAAGATGATTTTATTTATATTTTCAAAACATATGGCATGTGAATCATAACTTAATAAAACTTTAATTTTTTAAATGAGGGCTACAATATATTATTTTTATTTCTCAGTTATAATTGTATATATAATTGTCTTCAATATTTCCTGTACTTAAAATGAGGATATTAGACACTGTTATTCTTTTTGATATGCCCACAAACATATTTTTAAGAAAACTCAAGAGGAAAAAATACTGTGTGATTTAAACATTGTTTTCTTCTTTGAGTTTTTCCTTCCTAATGTTCTAATAATTTTAATGAAATGCCATGGACTGGATATCTTTAACAATATACATTTATTTTTTTCACAGTTCTGGAAGATTAATCTAAGATCAGGGATAGGAATAGGAAAGAGAGAGGAATGAATCTGATATAACTTTCCTATATACATATATGAATACACCATAGTGAATCTCAAAATGATGTACATCCACAAGACTGGGATCCTAATTAGAATAAGATGTATTACATGTTTGTATAAATATATCAAAATAGATTCTCCTGTCATGTATAACTAAAAAGAATGAAAATTTTAAAAACAGAAAAAAAGAAGTCTGATCTTGAAAGCTACATACTTTGTGATTCCATTTATATACATTTCTTTATTAAAAAAAAAAAAAAAAACATAGATTACTGGTTGCCAGGAATCAATGAGAAACACTTCTATAAATATAAATTTGAGAAACTGAATTTAAAATTTACATGGAAATTTAAATGACCTATAATTGCCTCATATGTCTTTTAATATGGTAATAATAATGCACAAATTAAGAGCATGTATCATTTTAGCTATCAAAATCAAGATAATGCAATATGAGCATAAAGGTAGAAAAATGGATCTATAGACTAGAAAAGTACAGATATAGTATCACTGTCACATAGTTAACTGATTTTAAACACAGGCACTGAAGCAATAAAATGGGGAAAGCAAATTCTTTCCAAAAATTGTTGTTTGAACAACTAGATATTCACATGGGAAAAAATAAAATCAATTATGCAAAATAATAATAATTTGAGATGAATAAGAACTCTAGATATTAACATTAAAACTTTAAAACTAATAATAAGAATACTTTTGCCATCCTGAGAGAGGTAAATATTTCTCAGGTGGGAGAGAATAATCAGAAAAAATATAAATTACCCACAATTATTTCTCTTCTAATCAAAGTGAGTGTTAAAATGAATAGGCATGCCACAAACTGAGAAGAAATCATTAACAAAATACATACTAAAATATACAAAATAGGCAAAGATGTGCATGTATACTACAAAGAATGTAAGCTGCCTGGTACCGTAAACCGGGATAAAAACTCTCGGAGGCAGAGTTAAGCTTTTGCTACTTTTACTTCTACTTTCTTAGAGCTTAGAGAGGGAAAGAAAGATTTTTAGAGAGAAAGATTAAAGCGAGCTTTTCTTCTTGTCTTCTTAGCTTAGAGTTAGAGTTAGAAAGATAGAGCTTAGCTTAGAGCTTAGAGTTCTTAGCTTAGAGTAGCTTAAAGAAAGATAGAGCTTAGCTTAGAGAAAGACTAGAGCTTCTTTCTTCTCTCTTCTTTCTTCCTTCTTCTGTCTTCTGTCTTCTGTCTTCCTCGGGAGCCTCGGCCTTACTCTGACCAGTCCTCTGGAGCCTCGGCCTAACTCTGGCCAGTCATTACTTCTTCTATCTGGTTTCTCTTCTGTAACCGCTCTGCCTACGTTCTGGCCGCTCTGATTCTTCTGACCGACCGAGTGACTGCCCGGCTGACTGAATTCTTCGTTCTCCTAACTCGGACCGCTTTCACCCGGTTATATACCTTCAGGTTTGCGGGTGCCTACAGGTGCGTCACATACATATCAGGTGGAACTTATGGCTTCCAGCTAGCTACAACAGCCCTTCCTAATTAGGGCTCCTTCAAAGAAAAATATTCTAATATCTATAAGTATAGGAAAAAAAGGACCCTTACCTTACAACATATAAAAAAATTAAATTAAATAGGCCATAGACAAGAATTCAAAAGTTAAAACTCTAAACACTAACAAGAAATGAGAGGAGCATATCCAAATTTAATGACCCTGGATTTGGTAGTGGATTTTTAGATGCCACACAATTCATCAGCAAACAAAGAAAAATATATAAATTGAACTTCATCAAAATTATAAACTTTTGCACTCCAAAGGACACTGTAATGAAAGTGAAAGGACAGTTTATAAGCTGATAGAAAATATTTTCAAATTATCTTATTTATAAGGGTCTAGTATCCAGAATAAGAACAAAAGTAAACATAAAATAGAGAAATACAATTAAAACATCAGTAATGAACTTAAATAGATATTTTCTGAAAGATGTACAAATGAGCAAAATGTACATGAAAAAGTGTTCAGTATCATTATTCTTCAGAAAAATGTAAAACCTGTCTTCCAGAAAACCATTTTACATCTTCTAAGATGGTTACATAAAATAACAATGATAGTGAAAAAGAATATAATTTTAGATTAGAATTTGGAAAAATTGAAATTCTTTCTACTCTTCATATTGGAATATGAAATGGAGCAGCTACTCTGGAAATAGTTTTATAGTTCCTCAAATGTCATATGTAGATATACAACCCAGAGTTTCCACTACTATTTATACAACGAAAAATAATAAATTGCAAATGAATGTTCATTGCAGTACTATTTATAGAGATGATAAAGGAAAAACAACCTAAATTCCTATCAACTATTGAATAAACAAAAATGTGATTATTATTACAATGGGATATTACATGGTCATATAGATGAATGAAGTTCTAACACATACTACAATATGTATGTAACTTGTAAACATATGCTAAGTGAAAAAAAAAAAACTAGGTACAAAGATGCTACATGATGTATGTTCTGTTTATATTAAATCTCCAGAATCAATAAATCCATACAAACAGAGAACAAATAAGGGTTTGTGGCTATATGGGGAAGAGTGTATGGGCAGTGACAGGTTGATGGCTATGAAGTTTCTTTTCAGGTTCAAAAAAACTGTCCTCAATTAAATTATGGTGATGATAGCACAGAATTATCAATCTATTAAAAAAACACTGAATTATATATTTCAAAGTGATTAAAATGAGTTATATGTAATGTGATTTTATCTTTAACAATGGCATTTGCAGGTAAATGGATGAAGTTGGAGAATATAATGCTAAGTGAAATTAGTCAATCTCAAAAATCCAAATACCGAATGTTTTCTCTGATATAAGGAGGTTAGTTCACAGTGTGATTGGATGGGGGTACATAGGATTAGAGGAACACTAGAATGGTCAAAGGAAAGGGAGGGAGCAGTGGGGGGAGAAGGGGGGAAAATGGTGGTTGAATGAGATGGATATCACTATCCTAAATGCATGATTAAAGATCTGAATGGTACTTATATACTTTGTATACAAGCAGTTGTATGTAAAAAGATGATATACTTGTGCATTATGAATAAGTAAATAAATAATCTAAAAAAAAAAAGAGTACAAAAGCTCAAATGATAGAATGACGCTGAGGTGATACCACATAACCTATAAATGTTGTGAGAAACTGTGGATCAGGGCTCAGACCTGGAGTTTTGTTTTCCTCTTGGTCTGCCAGCTTAAAATAAAGTTCGGAGTTCTCCTCTCTGAAAAAAAAAAAAAATTAAGCATGCACCTTCACTATGACCCATAATTCTGCACCTACATATTTATCCAAAAGGCCCAAAAATGTATGTCCATAAAAATTGACACATAAGTGCTCATAACAGCTTTATTCATAATGACCCCATCCTGGAAACAACACAAATGGCCAATACCTGAAAATTTCATAAATTCTACTCAGCATTAAAATTTTAGTGAACTATAAATACATATATACTAGCATGCAATATACTAGCAGACATTATTCTGAGAAAATGAAGTGGAGCACAAAATTGCACAGAATAGAGTTGCAGTTTTTCAATTATATGAAATTTTAGAATAATCAAAAGTAATCCATCATTACAAAATGAAAAGAGTGTTTTTTTTTTTTTTTTTTTCCTGGAGGCAGTCATTTGTAAGAGGGTAGAATAAACTTACATGGATGATTAATACCTTAAAAATTTTCAAACTTCCTCGTATGTATAGATTACATATGCATTGGAATCCATAGAAATTTCATCTCCAATAAATTGCTGTAAAATCATCTTATGCTCTAGTTATTAGGTGTTTTTCTCTTTGATGTGCTAGTTACCTATTCTTAAACTACTTTCTTACGTATTATATATTTAAGGAATCCATGAATAGAACACAATAGGGAACTCATTTTCCCCTTGTTAGTAAAGAGGTGTACATATATGAAAAGTAGAAAGACTAGAATATTCCCTGTGCTGTTAGACTGAATTTGGAGAGATTAGTATGGACAAAATTTTTTATTATGTACAGATGTGTAAATGGATATATACATAGGGGAATACATTATATATGGTATACTGTATTATTTATAGTGTGTATATATAGAAAATATAGTATTATATACAGTATAAGTATACAATATATAGTATTATATACTATATCTGATAATATTATTATATACTCTATACACACATACACATATATGCATACACATATATACACACACACCGTATTATTCAGATTTGCATTACTACAACAGAATACCCGGGAAAACTAACTTCATAAAGAGGTTTATTTACATCATAGCTAGAGAGGGTAAAAATCTAAAATACTGCAGGTTGGCATTTGTTTGGCCTCTTGTGAGAGCAGCGAAGGTGGCATATCATGGCTGGACTGCACATAGGAGCAAATGGTTATATGTTGGAAGGGAGATACAGAAATATAGAGAGCAAGTGACCCAAGGACCTCTTGCTAGAACCCACCTCCTAAACGTTCCACTAGACCTCCCAGTAGCTCCACACTGGGACCAAGCCTTTAACACGTGGGCCTCTGGGGTCATTCAATATCCAAACTATAGCAAATACCTATATATAATTTTCTTATCTCTGTTCACTAACAGGGTCCCAAATAATGATACCCTGTAAGCAATGAGAATACTTAAATTCAATATCTTAAATAATAATTTTCCTGTTCCCAAAGTTAGTAGGTTTACTTAGAGAAATTGCTGGCTTTTTGGGGAAGGAAAAGAACAAACCAGGAAATATTTTTCCCCAAAATATAAGGAATTGTCCAAAACTATGAGAAATCAGCCTAAAAGGGAATCCCACTGTCCAAATATAGGGTAAAACATGCACAAACTGGATTACAACTATAAAATTGATATCAAGTTGAAGAAAATAAAAAATTTACATTGATACATACACATAAGCACACAAAAATGAATAAGTAAATACATAAATGGTAGAAAGAGAAGTTCTTCCTCACTGAATAAGACTTTACAATTCTAAGTATCCAAAAATTATGAAATTAGAAAATCTCATCAACAAGTATAAAGAGGAGTAAGAGGATATTTATGTAGTTTCAAAGAATCTGCACATATTTTTATTAATTATAAGAAGAAAATAGTAACTTCACAAGGGAGGAGTCCAGCAGATAACATTTTAACCAAATATTTAAAGATACCATTACCAAATTTTGATTCTTAGGTAAGTCTTAAATGATGTGCTGAAAAGGACACAACATTGTAGTTGTGATATTTTTGCAAAAAGTGAACAACCCAACATAATCATTTGGAAACATTTGACAAACTGAGTACATTCTACAAACCAAAATTCCAAAAAAGAACGAGAACAACAACAAAAAAAAAAAAAAAAAAAAAAAAAAAGAAGAAAGAAAAAAGAAAAAAAAAAAAAGAATTATATCCTTCAAGGAGTGATTGGAAAAAAAAGTTACAGATTAGAACTGAGCAGGTAATAAAGCAATAAATGCAATGTGTAATCCTGAATTGAAAAAGCGTGGAGAAAAATAGATAGCTAAAAGAACACTATTGGGAAACTTGACAAAATGTGAATGTGGGCTTCAAGTTAGATAATATTATTGGTGTGCTGTTCAATGGACAATTTAAAAAAGAAATCCTAAATTTTATAATTTATCAATGTCAATTCCCAAAACTGATTTCAACTATTAACCATTTAAAAAGGAGTTGCAAATTTCTAAATATGAGATAATCATTCAATTTCAACACACCATTAGAATAGTTATTCAATTTTTATAACTATTATTATATAATAGTTCCTTTTGTGCTTAGGAAAGCTTATTAAAGTAGGAATAAAGGGTAAAATATTTTAAAACTACTTAAAAGTTCTTAGAAATAATAAAGTGTTTCTCTGTGTGCATGTATACAGAGAAAACAATAAGACAAATGGAGAAAATGTAAATGATTTGTTAATCTAAAACTTAATATTTGGTGGATTCTCATATAATTCTTGTGACATTTTTGTAAATTTGTAACCCAATCTACAAGTGTTTATATACATAGATACACATAATATATAATTAAAAATTTTATATGGACTATAGATTACATAAATTGTAGATTATGTACCAATTATGTTATTTAAAACTACATATTATATAATATTCAAATAAATACTTTAAAGCATGTGATATAATAGAATATGGTTATGGATGAAATAGCTACTTCAGAAATTGTGGTCAAAGAACAACTTTCTGAGGCAGCACTGTTTTAGACAAGGTGTGAACAATGAGAAAAACTTCCATATCCAAATCTTGTGCAAGACTTTATGCTGATAGAGCAAATGATATAAACACAATAGAACTGAACAAAATGGAGAAGAAAGCAGGTGTTTATGGGTTGAGAAGGAAATTATTCCATTCTAGATATGGCAAATCAGGTAAAAGTCAATATAGGAGATATACATTTTATATATCTTCATGCATTTTAAATTATCTTTAATGTGTGCATTCTCAACATATATTACAACCATGAGCAAAAAAAATATACTCAAAAAACTGTTGTTAGTCCATTGCTTGGTAATTCTCTTTTCAGTTTAAACCAGCTCACCTGTACTTTTATAAAAATGTTCCATCTTTTAGAATATGTAGTATCATATAGTTATCTTGGTTGATAAAATCATTTGATGGATTCTGAGATAAAAATGGCATGAGTACATATAATTGTACTACTGCAGAATGTGATACTAGTTTATAGTTGAGAGATCATTGGATCTGATTAATGATGGCATATGCACCATCATGATAAGTTTCCTCTCTATAGCAAAAGGAAAAGACTAAGCTTTGAAACATCATATTGGAGAATATAAACCTGTGCTTGAACTTAATTTATGCCTCCTTTAAGATATGTGACCATATGGTGATAATACTTAAACTTTTATATTATTTTAATTCTCATTTTGAGGTCACAATTTTGAAAAAATAGACCTGTGTGGAACAGGCTCCTGATAATCATGAAAGAAACTTCAAGAAAATTTTTGTAATAAGATTGGACACTGACTGTGACTGCAGAAGCAGGCTTCCTATCTTTCCCCCATGATACCTCAAGACATGATTGTCCCACAGACTATCATTCTAAATTCACTTTATAAATCAGTATCCAGTAATAGTCAAACTATCAACTAAAGGAAGTTGCAAATACTTAAACCACTATTCTAAAGAAAAATTCCTACACTTTACAAAGGATGTCTTAAGACCAATTTAAAACATTCTGAGGGACAGGCAATTGGTGATACATTCTCTTCACACACTGAACTTTAAAAATCTGTCCCTTCCTTTTGACCATTTGAGTTGATCTTTCTATTGCAGTGAAGTAAGGAAAACTCTGCCCCTTAGTCTATGAGTACATACACTGGTCATCTGGGATACAGGTTTTACTTTTCTAAATAAAAACGAATGGACTGAGGCCATAAAATATAAACCATGTCTTTCACTATATTTACAACTACATGTTTATAATTTTCCAAATCACAAATATGATTATACAGTTCATGTTTTATTGAAATTCTAGACAAATGAAGTAAATATTTTATCATTGATGAAACAAGCCTCAATAAGTTTTAAACTTTGTTAAGATTTCACATTTGCTAACTGACAAGGTAAAGTTAGCCCACATTTCTTGGTTTCTATTCTTTAATTTTTTTGGGGGGGGGTGCACCAGGGATTGAACTCAGGAGCACTCAACCACTGAGCCACATCCCCAGCTCTATTTTGTATTTTATTTAGAGACAGAGTCTTACTGAGTTACTTAGTGATTTGCTTTTCCTGATGCTGGCTTTGAACTCCTGATCCTCCTGTCTCAGCCTCCCGAGCCACTGGGATTATAGGTGTGCACTGCCGCACCCAGCTTGGTTTCTATTCTTGCATAGCCTTTTCTTTTGTTTATGTTTTAGAATTGGAGATTGAATCCAGGACTTTGCAAATGCAAAGCAAATGCTTTGCTGCTGAGCTACATCCCAGCCCCTTGCATAACTTTTATACTTTTAAATTTTATTTACCCCATTTAAGTCATTAACACTTTTGGAATTTATTTTCGCATATGGTAGAAGGTAAAATTTTATTCCTTTTTAATGAACACAGTCAATTTTGTCATGATCAGGTTTTTCCCAGTGATTTCCATGTAAATTTTATCATCTTCTGAGTTCCTATGTTGCTGTTGGATCTGTTGACTGAGTATTTCAATCCATGTTTCGATGACACACTGCTTTAATTATTGAAAAATTTTAATAACTCTAACAGTAATCTCATTTCTTATTCTATTTTAATGAATCAGCCTTGTCTATTCTTTAACATTTACTTTACCCTTATGAAGTTCAAAATTCACCAAGTTCTACAAACCTTCTTTTGAGATTTAAAAAAAAATGATATTACGTTAAATGTAGAGGTTAACTTGGAAGAAATTGACTTTCTTATAATGCAGAGTAATGTCAGAATGAAGATGACATAATAGTTCCATTTAATAGGCACCTTTAATTTCCATGTAAGCTTTTTATAATATATAATAGACTGGTCTTCCATTTCTACTCCAGAAATGGTAGTGGAAGTAGGAAAAAAAATGTACATGAATATTTCAAGGGGTTTTTAAAGTAAAATTAGCTAAGTTATGGCTTACTTGAAAATTATACAGTTTGATTTTTCAAATTAACAAGTGCTGTACTCTTAGTTAATTGAGCCTAGTTTTCCTATCCTTCTGATATTTAGTGATAATTTCAAAGCATCACACACACACACACACACACACACACAACCTGTTAATCAATTAAGAGTACAATTATGTAGAAAAAGGAAGATAATTGGAGGAAACTAATATGTGATACTTTCAGACCTGTTACATTAAAATAATTGTCCCTTAGGATCTGCAGCATCTTTTCTATATCACATAGATTGTTTCAATATGATCACCAACCTGAAAATTCTATCTATAATTCCATTTCCAAGCACTGCACAATAAAGCAATCTGTCCTTCAATTATTATAGTATGTCATTTTCTGTAAGACATATTCATAATTATTTTTAATTCTTTTATGGGGGATGCTTTTAATATTTAGCTTATGAAATTTTATTTAGGATCCTCTTTAATCAATAAGCAATAATGAGACATTATCTCAATTATGCAAATAAAAAATCAGAAGATTCAAGATTAAGCAACTAACCCAAAGCAATTCAGCTAACAAGTGGGAAACAAACAAAAATCTCAGTTATGTCTGACACCAAAGTCAATATTATTGAATATTTTTGTATAAATTATAAAAGTGAGAGAAAAACAATTCTAATAAATCTACATAATTAAATGTTGATCACACGCATACTGATTTGAGAGAGTATTTCCAGTTGAAACTGAAATTTCAGTTGTTTATATGAGCACTTGTTTACTGACATGGGGAGACCTTGACAAAACCTGAGGTTCTCAGGACCATACATCAGTATCTCTGCATTACTTTTACCAATGTGCACATGTGTAGAGAGAAATTAACCCAGCTGACAAGGAAAAACATATAAAAACAGACATATTTAAAACTAATGGCCTTAGTGTAAATAATACACTTGAGTCTTTGATTTAAGTGTGCTCTGGAGCATTTTGATTATTATTTTCTTCTATACAAAAGGAAGAATTGAAAAAAATATACTTAATTAGTTACAAAATATATTGTGAGTAGGTAGACTTACAGGTCATTAGTTCACAAATAAGAAGAACCTATCAATTTAATTCTAGACTGAAGTAAGGATGCAATAATTTCAATTATTCCTGAAGAACCACAAGTAATTACCCAAACTAATTATATTGGTCTGGCCTGAGGTTAACAGCTGGCAAAGAGTGACACTTGGCTCTCCACAAAAGACAAGTAATCATAAATGTTTGCTTTAACTCATTGTGAATGGATGCATGGAAATCAAATTTAAGTTAACATGCACAGAGTTCTGAATAAGCCCTTCAATGGATAATACATGAAATTTTAGGCTCACAGTATCAGATGCAGTATAGAGTGATAGGAAAGAATGTTATATATTAAAAGGTTATGTTAATTTTCAATTTAATTTTCTTTAGATGCAAATTCTTATCATATGTGAAATGGCACCTTAGGGCAGAAGCAGATGCAACAATTTTGAGCATAACTTATCTTGGGCACCTGATTCCCTAAAAAGAGTAACAGAGATGCTGGTATCATAGCTAAAACAAGGCAAATCAATTCTTGCTAATTAAATTGTTCCCTTTGACTCAGATCTTGAGTCACTAAACAGAAATAACTTGCACCAATAGATGAAATATTTGTTTAAGGAAATTTTCATTAAATTTTTGATCATGTTCTCCCTGTTCTTGGGGAGAAAAGTGTCAGAAAGTAAGTATATTTTCATAAAGGAAGAAAGTAAACTTTACTTGAGCAGTAAACCAAGCTTTCAAACTTGCAATTTAATTGTGATTAATCAGTCTCAGCCTTTCATTGTTTCTCTTCAAAACATCAATTTCCCCCAGTAACAGCCAACGAATCCATATATATATATATATATATATAATCCCTCCTGGATTTATCCTATGCCTGATGCATTTTTCTAGCAAGTGCATGCACTTCCATGGTACAAAATTATAGTTCACTATAGATGAAAACTTTCACCATTGGTATTTCACAATATGTCAGGTGCTCTTAGGGCTCCATGTGCTACCATCAATGTAGTTCTTATTGTTTGATGGACAACAAAGAACTATTTTACCTCTATCAGATAGTGTTTTTGTTTTTGAAAATACTGGGATAGAGCCAGGTGCAGTGGTTCATGCCTGTGATTCCAGCCACTCAGGAGGCTGAGGCAGAAAGAGCAGTAGTATTGAGGTCAGGCTCAGCAACATAGCAAGACCCTAAGTAACTTGGTGAAATCCTGTCTCAAAAAAAAAATTAAGGGCTGGGGTTGTGGCTCAGCAGTAGACCACTCACAAAGCACCTGTGTGGCCTTGGGTTCAATCCTCAGCACCACATAAAAATAAATAAATAAAATAAAGGTATTGTGTCCAACTACAACTAAAAAATAAATATTCTAAAAAATTAAAATAAAAGGGCTTAGGATGTAGCTTAGTGGAAAAGAGTCCCTGGGTTTGATCCCTGGTACCATACACACACACACACACACACACACACACACACACACACACACAAAGATACTGGGGATGGAGCCCAGAGGTGCTCTACCACTCAGTTACATTCCCATCCTTATTTATTTATTTATTTATTTATTTATTTAGAGACAGGGTATTACCAAGTTTACTGAGGCTGGCCTCAAATGTGTGATACTCCTGCCTTAGACTCCCAAGTAGCTGGGATTAGAGGTGTGAGTCACAACACTCAGCTCCTATCTGAGTTCTAAAGGAAGAAAATAAAATGGAAGAAAAGAAATATTCAGGGATCCCACTTAACAATTTTCCAGAAAAGAGAAATGATGCTAGTCTTCAGAACAGGAAAGAATCCCAAGCAAAATCAGTTAGTACTTAGAGCAAAACCAAAGAAAAGCTCTTGAAGAATAGCTTAAGGGAAAGATTACTACTACCAAATGAATGATTTAGAAAACTTCTTAGCCACAAAATGGATGAAGATAGTACAATAGTAACTTAAAATTCTATTAGGAAATTATTAGAGGAAAATGTTAACATAGAATTCTATACCTTGAGAAGCAAATATTCTAAGAGTGTGAATGGGAAAGAATAGTCTCTTCAACAAGTTGTTCTGGGGAAGCTAGACACCCACATGCAAAATATCGACCCTTTGGATATGTAAACAAGTTAACACAAATTGAGAGGACCTGGGTTTAATCCACAACACTAAAAAGACCCAAAACAGCAAAAACAAAAGGTTCAAAGAGTAACACTCTAAAACTTAGCTGATAATAGAAGCAAATATTCATTCTTAAATAAGATATCAAAAACATAGGAAACAAAAGAAAAAAATAAACATATAAGTTGGGCTTCATTAAATTTGATTTATGCATCAGAGGACACTATGAAGAAAGTGAACAAAGAATGGGAGAAAATATTTGCAAATTATATATATGATACAATTGATATCCAGAATATATTAAGAACTCCTACAACTCAACCACAAATGATAAAAAAACAATTTTAAAATGAACAAGAACTTGAAAAGACCTTTCTCCAGAAATATGCAAATAACTAGTAAAGCATGCTTAATGTAATTCACATTTAGGGAAGAGCAAATCAAAACTATAAATAGGTACCACTGAGTACCATTAGGATGGGTTTGAAAAAGAAAAATCGGGAAGGGAAGAGAAGTACCATTTTAAGATCTAGTTTCAAGCAGCAATCCAGGCACCAACCTTTGCTGTAGAAACTTTTGAGACTGAGATTTGCATTCAGGAATGCTTTTCAACATCTTCACCTGCAGAGGAATAGGCTGTGATGCAGTCACAACTAAGGCCTCAGTCATCTCAGGAGGAGTTCTGAAGCCAGGATAAATCCTGCAGAGTACACTCCAAGTAGATCAATAAGCTTTGCTTATTGTTTTGTATTGGTCAGTCATTGGATGTGGTGTAGCTTCAGAGCAGGCGAAAAGTCTGTTGAAGACTCTAATTCGTGGGATTTACCTGCAAGCTGTTAGTGCCTAATATTCCTAGCAGCTGGAGAAATGAGTGCTTCATTATTGAAAGTGAAGGATCTGGTGGCAGAACCCCACATCCACTGCAATATATTTTCCTTCAAGTTTTAGTTTTAATAAGTCAGCCTACTTAAAATCAAATGTTTTAATTATGTTTGTATTTAAACCATAGACATTCAAACATTCAAATTTCTTGGCTTTTGTTTCTCTTTTAAACAACATCTCTTTAAAGGAATTTATATCATCCTACTCAAAAACTCAGAATTTACTTTCATGTTCATATCCCAATATCACAGTACTATATTAAATCTTTTTTAGATTTTAAGGCTTGTTTCTTATTAATACATGCTTTTTTTTCTTTTTTGCTTAGATATGTCTATCAGTATGTATTTTTAATAGCAACTTTAGAAAGATATTTATTCAAACCCATTGCCACAAGTCTTTACAGTCTGACCTGGAAATATTTTTTCTTGTCTTATTTGAATAATTTACTCAAAAATTTTGTTTTGTTTTGCATTGCGTGGATTTTATGTGATATATCTTCTGTGGCCTAATTTCCTAAATTTAAATTAATTGCTAAAAATATTTTAGCCTATTTTTTCCATTGTCCCAGATGTGGAACATTTACAAAAATTTAAATTGAGCTATAATTATACCACTATGATAACTTTGAGTTAATCATTATGTTTGCACATTTGAAGATTTTGGACTTAATGTACTAATTTTGCTCTCAAATGTCAGTGATAATTTCGCTGAAAATGAAATTTCAAATTCAAATCATCAGAAATATGCTTCCTTTTCCTTCAAATTACAAGTTTTTCCTCCTTTGTACATATGAAGTCTAATGCTTTGTAAGAGATCTGTTCTTTCTCACTGAAAGATCTTTATACCTTTTTCTTTGCTTTGGATATTCTTAAATTTTACTAAAAATTTTATTGTTCTTAATATATTCTGGTCCACAATATTTTAGTTCAATATTTTTATTATTCTTTTTGCCTATACATTTATTTGGGAATTATATTCCATGTACTGTATTTCTAGCATTTCTTCAAATAGCATTTCTTCAAATATTTCTACTTCTTTGTTTTTGTTTCTTTTTTGGATTCTTGTTATTTGAATTTTAGAATTTCTACTTTCATTGTCATGTTTTTAACTTTTCATATGTAATTTTTATCCTTTTATACTTTTCTTCTGTAGAAATTTCTTGGTCTGTTTTTTAAGCTGACAAATATTTCTTCAGCTGAGTGTATTTAACTGTTTATCCCAGTTCTGATGTAATTTCCTATATTGTTTTCATATCAATATTTGTTCTTCATTCTTTTACTATAATTTCTTATTCTCTCATATTGCTAATATATTTACTTTTTCTTTTAATACATTTTTCATGCTTACTTAAAAAATTTGGAAGGCCTGTACCCATTGTACAGTTCATTGGTTTGTAATTTTATTCCCAAATAGGTCTCATTGTTTTGGGTTTGTGAATTGCTATTTGATCTTCAGCTACTCTCTGTGATAAAGCAAATAGAGAAAGGGCTGTAAGTCTTATAGCTGCAGAGAACTCAAGTGTAAGGGAAGGATGGGGAAGCCTTAGGCACCAGAAAACAACTACCACTTTTCACATTATCATTGATTCATCATGTAGATTCATCTTGTCTGAACTTCATTTCAAGCATTAAGGAGAAGCAGCACTGGGAGGATGCTATCACCTGATAATAAAATCCACTGAACTCTTAAGTAGAATATTATAGATTAGCATATATTTACTAAGATATTTTTATATTGTTCCTTAAGAGTTTAAACATGCTATGATGAATGCCATGATTGGTAGTAAAATATTTAAATAGTCTGATCCTGTTTAAATACTGAAAAACATTATAAAATCCTTTTTAAAAGCTACTCGTAAAGAATTGTAAGAAATTGTATTTTTCATATGAAATAATAATCAATGTCAAGTTGATTGAAATGGAAGCATTTGTTATTATTCAGCAATAAAATATTAAATGTGGTACTTTGAAAAATAAACAGTTTCAAAAACTAGATTAAATTTGTACCATCTTTGGTATTATGTTGTGGTTTGTTAGATAATTTATTTTTTAATTAAAAAATATTTTTAGTTGGATATGGACACACCTTTTTATCTTATTTATGTGATGTTGATAAACAACCCAGTACTTCACACATGCTAGGCAAATGCTCTACCAACAAGCCACAACCCCAACCTCAGAAAATTTATTTTTTTAAACATGTCAAAACTTTATATTTAAGAATTAAAATTATCATTTTGCAGAACTTTGCACGTTTTAACAATCATTTCATTTTTAAAGTAATTTGTAAAATGTCTCATTTTTTAATGAAAAAATATTTTAGAATTCATTTTAAATTTATAGAAATGTTCCAGATAATACATAAATGTCTTTATGATTACATTTTATGAGAAGCCAGTATGAAAAAAATTAAGAAAATATGATTGCTTTTTGTTGATTTAACTGTGATTTTGTCGGGGTTTTAAAGTTGCCAAGGTTTTTAACTCCCCCTGACCCTGGGTGAGCCTCCTCTGGCCGGCAGAGAAGGCTGGGGGAGCATGCCTCAGCAGTAAGGCGAAATCCGGAATGGCAGGAGCCGACTGGTAACCCACACCCACCTTCAGAAGACACTCAGAGCTACCAGGGAGTCCAGTTAAGGCACAAGCTCGGTTTATTGAGGAAGTTGGACGGCCTTTATAGAAGACATGGGCCAATCAGCAGAAAGATCATAGGGGCACATAGGGAGCAAGAGCAAATCACATTGGTGGAGCCATTAGCCTATCCTAGTGGCAGTCTGACCTCTGTCACAAGTCAGGGGAACACCCCTTGGCTAGGCAAAGTTCCCGTATCAGGAAGTGGGAGAAAGCCAGAGAGTTTCTATCTATTGGCATGTTGTTAACGTCCCCAACATGATTTTATCTGTTTCTTTTCTCCATCATTTATGATATGAATTATCTAAATGATCTCTTTGGATTTATTATATTTTCATATAAAATGATTTTTATAAAACACAAAAAACATTTTAACATAATTTCCTATTGTTATTTTAAGAACATTGAAAGAATTATGTTATACATTTCATTTCAATGATTGTGAAATAAATCAGTTCTTTCCAAAGATTTAATATTGTCAAATACACTTAAAGTATATGACATCCAGAAAAATTTCATTTATCAAAAAATGGAATTTCACAGAGAATCTTTTAAAGCAGTGTTTTACTTTCATTATTTAGAAAAGAATGCATACATTTTAAAAGTTTTATTAATAAAGTATTGAGTACTTATGCAAAGAGGTCTTATTATTTATCTTTAATTTAAAAAATGAGATATCTCCAATACAATAAGGAATATAACTCTTCAACTAACTAATTGAATCACTTTATATGCTAGAGATCAAAACCAGATGCCTTTTGTGACATTAAATTACATAATTATGATCCTGTGTTTCCATATTTTATGATCAACAGACCCAAGAATTTCCTGAATTGAATGAATATTTTACCATGTTAACATGGGCAAAATCACATTTTCAATTAGGTAATGCTAACTGTATTATTCATATTGTACTGCTGTCAAATAAGATATTGGAACATGCAAAACAAAAACAAAAATGACAGACTCAAAGAAAAGAAAATACCTTATTTTTTCTTGATTTAAAATCTAGAAAATATGTGTATCCTTTATGTTATCATTGTCTTTCAAAAATCACAAGGTATATAGGGATGATATACCCAATCCTGTAGTACATGGTATTAATGTTGTTTTCAGTACTTTTAGTTTTGCTTTCTTTTGTTTTTGTTTCTTTTTCTAAGTCAATGTATTGACTTTTCCAGTTCATTAGTATTTTATGTTTACTAGTGTGTAGTAAGCGCTATGGGCCTTGAAGAAATTGAAAGTGTTTTGCATAGAATTGTTCTAAGGAATCACACCATAATTCCAATAATAATCAAAAAATCAACTTCCAAATAAATATATAGCATGTCATTTTTTTTTCTGAAAGACTTTAAGAGACATTTCACCTTCAAATGAAATTCTATTCAAACTTGGGCTTGAGGTATATCTGAGTGGCAGCATGCTTGCCTAGCAGGTAAAACGCCCTGGGTTTGATCCCCAATGTAGCTGCCTGAATGCTGTTGCAGCCACAATACCGCGGGAGGAAATTTGGTGGCAGGAATCTTTTATTCTCTTATTCTCTTTAGCTTCTAAACTAAACTCTTTTCCTTATAATATTCTTCTTTTGGCTTTCTCTTTTTCTCTCTAGCTTCTCTTGCTTCAGTAACCTCTCGAGCTCTTAACCGCTCTGACTCATTTCTTCTTCTGACTGTGTCCTTCTTCTGACAAGGTCTAACCTTCTTCTGACTCTTTCTAACTGACCTCACCCGGTTATATATCTTTAGCTTTATAGGTGCGTCACATGCATAGTTTGAATAATGTATTGATATCAGGTGGAAACTAGAACATATGGCTCCCAGGTAACCGCAATAGCCATCTCCCTGATTAGGGCTTCTTCACCCCAACATTGCAAAAATTAAACACATAAATTATTTAAAAATACGTGTCATCCCCCAAAATGTTTACTTGTAATACATTAAGCAACTTAATTCTCTTTATTATGCTCACTTAAGGTCAAAAGAGATGATCAAGATCACAGATCACTGAATAAGGTTTTTTAAAAAATATTGATGCTGTCATTGAAGCCAGGTTTACTTTTATTTAAATCACCCAAATCCAATGTTTAGTACTGTCTTTTAAATACTTTTGTAAAAGAAGAATAAACTGCTTTCTTGTGGCCTTAAAGTGCACCAAGATTCCACACATATAGTGCTTTTCACACAACATTGAGCTTAGTACTCCAAGCTATGTATCAACTGATGAATTATACTAAAAAATTATGCAAGAATTGAGTATTCCCTTGCAGCATCCATTAGCGTTGTCAAATTTCAGTATACAAAAAAATAAAATAAATAAATAAAACCCTTAAGCCTATTTTGTTTAATAAGCTAACTTTATGTGCTAATAAAATAGTAGGCTATTATAAAGTGAATAAATATTTACATTTATAATCAGGTAGATTAATCATTCCTTAAATTTGTTGACTTCTCATTATCAACAAAAGTTAATAGAGCATTTGGCAAAGAATTACTCTAATAATTGAAGTGAATTATCGATTTCCTGTAGTTCTACTTACATTCAATTTTTTTTGATAACACTGACAATCTTGGTAATGGGTAGATATAAAGGATTTAATAGCTAACTCATGAAAAATGCCTTTCTCTCTCTTATCTTGGGTAAGTGAAGAGAGAAACATATTGAAGAGAAGAGAGAACCTCTAACCAGGGAAGTCCTTCCTTGCAAGCCACAAAGTCCAGGAAAGTGTCTATATTCAGAAAATTGAATGTTTACTGTAAACAGGAGGTTTCTGAAAGAAGAATGGCATGTAACAATTGTAGTGTCTGGAAAATACCAGGAGATTTTGATGATCTTTATTTTACCAAGAACATTTCCATTCTGAATTGTTGATTCATTTATAAATATCTTGACTGAACTGAAGCTTACCTAAGATCACTACCTTAGGACTTAAAAGATGCTTATTTATTGTGGATGTTTATTTCTTTAAGATGCTTATTTATAGAGGCCATTTATTAGTACCTGGTCAAGAACATTCAGTTCAAGGTTCATATAATATCAGGTTAAGGACTATGCTAAGAGGTCATCCAGACTTATCATGGCTCCTTACACTATGAACATAATTTATCATATAGTTCTTTAAATTTGACAAGATGGACTGGGAATTATAAAGATTTCCACTTAATGTAGTGGCTAAACAAATATTAGTTCTGCTCTCGAGCAGAGAGAATACTATCAAGCTCAATTCATCAAAGAAGTTGGTCTCCCCAGATACAAATGAGATTCACGTTTACCATAGTTTTCCTTAGGATATGATGATATAATATATAGTACATATGTGCATGCCCTTTGACATACATTGTTATGATAAACCCATTATGAATTGAAAATGTCATAAGCTGAAATTACATTTAACATACCTAACTTACTGAACATCATAGCTTAGCAACACAGTATAGTGTAGAACATAAATGATCACATGGCTGACTGGGAGCTGTAGCTTGCTGCCACTACTCAGAATCACCAGAGTATATTATAGCACATATAACTAGCCCAGGAAGAGATCAAAATCCAAAATTTCAAGTAGTTTCTGCTGAATTAATATATCTTTCACACGATCATAAAGTAAAAAAAAAGTAAATCAAAACATTGTAAATTGCGTGTAGTCTCTAATACACAAAGCAATATATATATATATTTTTTTTTTCAATCTTCAAAATTGCCCTTGGTAACCGACAGCTCTCAAATAGCTTAAGGTGAATCCAAGTAGGAGTTGTATGGCTCAGGCAATAGCACTCTCCCATCAGCCAAATATCACAGGGTGACCAACAGGGCCATACTGAAATCATTAGTTTGAATGTTGTAGAAATAGGTGGAGTTTGTGTAAGCTTGAATCATAAGTGACGTTTTTAGTCACTGGCTTAGGATGTCTATGGACAGAGGTATCATGGGCTTTCAATCAGATTATAAGTAATATTAACAATAAATAATAATAAAAACAGTGTTTTCACATATGCCTGTTTACAGAGCTTTATAGGCTTGAATTTGGGGATCAGTGGTCCTTTCAGCAATAAGTATCACTTGGCAATATCCATTTATATTGGAAAAAACTTAAAGCAAGCAGGAATTAAGCTCTGTTAACTTGATATGTCTACTAAGCTTCCTAATACTCAACTTATGTATCTGAAGTTAGGACCAAGTTCCCAGGATAATCAGTATGAAATTGGAATATTCCTCCTACCATCTCTGGGATAGATATTACTTTCAGGGAAAGACATTTAATAATTAATTACCTGACCTGTATCAGAAGTGTAGCATCCCAATTTAGCAATGTATGGGCATCAGGACCAACAGTTTCAGTTTACCTTACTCACAGTTGCTGTGAAGCAGTATGGTTAAATGTTTCTGAATTCCCATGTGTAGCTAATTCATACTACTTATAATGATCTTTCCCTGTAATACAATTTTTTTTTTTATGGTGAAGGATTTTCTGCCCCTGTATACTATGATAATTCCCATGTTATAATCATATTTTCCTCTGATGTTTTTCTTCATAGCCTATAGTACAAATGAGATTAAAGAATCTGTTTTATAATGATGATTTTTTTTCTTGCTAAAGTGCCATGAAGGTAATGATTGTTTCTCCTATATTCATTGATGTTTATCTTCTTGGCATTTATTGCATCTGATACATCATGAGAAAATCAATAACTAGATGTTAACTGTCATAATCTGTTTTGTGCCACTAAAACAGATTACCTGAGACTTTGTTATTTTTAAAGAATAAAGATTTATTTATTTTAGTACCAGAGATTGGAAAGATCAAGGTTGAAGGAGTTGCACCTGGCAAAATATTGTTGCTGCCTTATCAAATGATAGATAGTAAATAAGAGTAAATGCAAGAGAGAACAAAGAACCAAACTCACAGTCCCAAAGAACTTTTTAAATTGACAATAATTCCTTTATGAGGGTGGAGCCCCAATTACCTAAACAACTCCCACTGAGCCCCACTTTCCAATATGTTGGACTGAGTTTAATTTTCCAATATATGATTTCTGGGAGACACATTTAAACCACAGCATCAACAGAGTGAAAATAATAATGGGATCATAAAAACAAAAAAGAGTGAATGAGCAAAATAATAGTAAGGGACAAAACTATGATGGAAATTCAGGCAGAAAGTCCGTTTATGATATCAACTTTAAGATTCCAAGGAAATCTATAGAAATAAGGCTAATTCAATAAGATGGAAATTGGAGAGGTATTCGAGAATGTGAGTCTGTTTTTGAAAAGACTATCACATGCCTCAGGAAAGAACCACAAATACCTTTTATAAGATGCCTGTACACCTAGTGTAAGAGAGAAAGTAACTGAAGGCCTCTGGTAGGAGAAAAGGCACGGTCAAGTAAATTATCCATGAAATGATAAACATAAATATAAAAAAATTAAAGAAACAAAGTTTTCTCATATTTATGAATTTCCAGATACTTGAAACAGTTTATTATTTTGTCTTCTTTTAGTCAAATAAAATGACACTAAACTACTTCAATGTGGAAAATATATTTTATGAGTAAATATACTAACAAAATTTTCCTTGTTTATAAGTTGCTAGGTCTCCCTTGTAATTCTATATAGTTATAAGTATCAAATACATGCTTTGATTTATTGTCATCAGCAAGTGTAATTAATGTGCTTTTCTCAGGGATTCTAGTTCATTAGAAGAAATATGTTGAACTCCCAATGACATGATAGGCATAAAGTCTATGTAAGAAAAATTAGTGTCCATCAAATATATGAGTTGTAAAATAAATGGCAACAGCCAATTGCAATCTTGAGCCATGATGATAACACTTAAGTTTCTCTATGGAAATAATGATTATATGTTTATTAACTCCTTAATCAAACATGTATAAAAACTTTGAAATAAATTAAAAGTGTCAGAATATACTAATATGTATTTCATCCTTTAAAACCTTATAATTATCAGATAGACTTCAATGAAGAAAAATTTCTTTACACAATACTAACCTATTAAAAAGTATCAAAATTCTATTGTTATCAATAGAGATGATTTCTAATTTGCAATGGGACAGTATTAAGCCTTGTATCAGCAAATTTTATCATTTTTTCCTTATCTGCAATAGCAGTCTTTCAATGCAATGATCTAAACAAAATTATCTGAATTACTGATTGATTAATTCATTTGTTTATTTTAGGAGCTCCAACTTCAGCCATGTAAAATAGTTTTGGCAATAATTAGGTAATTAGCAGCCCATGAAATTTCTGACATGTTATTTTTTTTTTTAACAAAGGGAATTTGAAATCCTCAGTAATTCAGATTCATAACATACATTTGAGTATAATTATATAAGTATAAGTATAAGTATAAGTATAAGTATAAGTATAAGTATATACACCTGGTCTTTTGTCTTTCTGTTTGATGGTAGATAGTTGAGAGTATCTAACTGTGATAACAGGAGAGTTCCCAGTTTTTACAAGGTAGAGCTGCAAAAGCAGAGAAATAATATGTGAATCTAACTCCTTACAAACATTTTAAAGGGTATGGCAACAGAAAAAATTTGGCTTTTACATAATGTTTATTTTCCCATTGTGATTTAACTGAAATTTATTACTTCATTATAAATTCTATACATATTCTGATGAAATAATAATAAATGTTTTCAATATTAATTTTGTTCTTCCTAGACAAAATTCTGTCATTTACCTTATACATCTGGCTTTGTTAAAAATATACAGTATTAAGTGACAGTATATTTTAGTGTATCTTACATTGGTCAATATTTATTTAGAATGGAAATGTCCTTGACATCTATATATACATTAATTAAAATAGACTAAATTATATTTTGAATGTGCATGAGAGAGTTGTTACCTAGTACAAGCCTAGGTAAGCAGTGAATTTGCTTAGAGGGGAAACTATAAATTCCTCTTAGTTAATTCACCAAATTAAAATACTGAAATTGAACTATATACTTCCTAAAGCTGGATGTATTATAATTTTGTGAATTTCATTTTCTCTCAGGCTATTTCAGCTATAAAACATCTTTCATAAGTTGCCACATAGAATAATTTTATTATAAAAGTGTGAGCATGTCATTAGGGATATTTATATAATAGGCTCACTATTTGTTTTCACAATGCCTCTGATCTACTGGAATAAAATTGATGCAGTTATTATTACATGCTGTATTTTTGAATTGACATAATAAAAAACAATCTTTCTTTTCATCGATATAAAAGTTTTGCTTGCCAAAAAAAAAAAAAAAATCTTCACTATCACTGTGTTTCTCCCTCTCTCAGTCTCTCTATATCTCCCCCCAACACACATTAGTTATGTTTACATAACAATTTATCCCCAAATTTATCAACTCAAAAAATACTTATTATTCCATATAGCTTCTCATGATTATAAAGCCTGGAATGATTTTGCTGGGTGTTTCTTGTTCAGTGTCTCACATAAGAGTTAGTCAAGTTGTTTACTATGTTGTATCCACTTCAATTTTCAATATGTGTGTACAGTCAAGTTTCAAGCTTACTTATTTAGATTCTAGCAGGCTTCAGTTCTTCAATGGCATTTACCTAGAGGCTTACTATATTGCCTTACTACATTGCCTTTCTATCATGTTAATCACAACTGGCAGACTATTCCCCAGGGCAGATAGATAATAAGAAAGAGAGAGAAACAGAGCCCCCGATGCAAGTCTTCTTTTGAAAGGCTGAACTTGTAAGTGACATGCAATTATTTCTGAGGGTTTCTTATCATTAGAACTCTGAGTTACTAGGTAAGTGCACAGTCAAGAACAAGGGAATAAACTATACTTTTTGAAGAAGGGAATTCCAGAATGATGATGTGTTTTAAAACACCAAAATATACATCTTCAAGAGAGATAATATTTAAATTTTACTGCTTTTACTTGCATAATCAAAGTGGAAGCAATGAATAAAATTTTTAACAAAACTGTTCTCAAGTTTTTTCATCTGAATTTTTGCTATTGGATGTAGTGCCTTCTTTCATTTATTGTAGCTCATAATATAAATATTAGTTCAGAGATCAACATTAAGAATTTCTGCCCTTATAAATGAATATGATGTCATATTTTGATGAATCTCCAAGGTCAATTTGGAAATATACTGTTACATTATTTTATCATTGAATATTTTGTGATAGCACTGTCTTCCTGGGAATATTGGAATCCTGGGGATTTATTGTTTGGGAACTTCTGTACAATATCACCTGACATTTTGCTGGGCATTATTACTGTACATCTGGACATTTTGCTTTCTTCTCACTTCCTAGGGAATGTAGCCTTGCTGATGCAAAGTTTGGCTGGAGATCAAAAAGGTCCCAGGTCCCCAAAGTCTGTTAATATTTCATATTATGGATATTTTCTTCATTTATTTCTTAATGATACAGCAAGAAATAGCTACTCCATTTATATAGGGCATAAATCCTGGTGGACATAATCCCACACAATCAAATTCCTTCTATAGGGATTCTAGAAGTCAAGAGAGGCTGCACTGAGGTACTGCTTTATTTTGCTATGTGTGTCTACAATTTTAGAGATGAAGTTGGCCTAACTCTAGTGCAATGATATTTTCCTCTGTATGTGCCTGTATGTATTAGGAGGAGACCTGTATGGGGGTTGTAAAAGGGGATCTTTGCAATAAATCTATTGTATAACAAACACTGAAAACAATTTTAAAGTTTAATAAATCTGTGAATGAAATCAGGTAATCAAAAATGAGGATAATTTCAAGGAATTAATATTCTAAAATTCATTCCATAAATCATGTTTTGGGGAGATGAAATATGCCATTAAATTTGTTCACTGTTCTTTAATTCTCACTACCAAAGAGAGTAAATAATCTATAATGTAAAGAAAAAATTGCAGAGATAGGGCAATCTCATAGAAAACTTGAATGATTAAGGATTTCATTGGGTTACTATAAGATCAATGCCATCTTTAGGTATTGTATCTTCATGTACTATTTCCCAAGTATTCCAAAGTATGTTTTATGTTTACAGTCCTTAGAGAACAATAGATAAGAAGCCCAAATAATTTAACTGATATTGTAATGCACAAAAGGCCCAGGCTGAAATGACTTATAAAAAGGAACTACAAGTATATAATGGTTAAATGGAAGAATTAAGATTGAGAATGAAAATGCTGATAGACAATGAATAAATATAATTTGTATTAAGAATAAATATGGCCAGGCATGGTGGCACACGCCTGTAATCTTAGCGGCTTGGGAGGCTGACTCAGGAGGATCATGAGTTCAAAGCCAGCCTCAGCAAAAGTAGGGTGCTAAGCAACTCAGTGAGACTCTGCCTCTAAATAAAATACAAAATGGAGCTAGGGATGTGGCTTAGTGGTTGAGTGCCCCTGAGTTTAATCTCTGGTACCTCTCCCTCCATAAAAAAATAATAAATAAGTTCTAGTTAGAGCAAGGCATTACTAGAGAATGAATTGAAAAGTAAGGGTGGAATTTCCATCAGGATTAGGCAAAGAGGTTTGGGGAAGAAAAAAGAAATGGAAAAATCTAAATAGGAGAGTAATATCCAAGAATGTCAGAAATGACACCTGTGAACTTTCACATCAACTATAATAAATAAAAGCACCAATTATTCCTTTCAAAAATTTTTAACAACAGAATTTTTTGTTTCAAAGTCTGGAGAATGGTAGTGTAAAAATCAAGCTATTAGTTGGACCAAAATCTTGGATGGCTTTGGGGGAGAATCTTTCTGCCTCTTTGGTGGTATGTGTGGATAATTCTTAATACTCCTTGTCTTGTTGATGTATCATTTTAGTCACATGGTTATCTTTTCCAAGTATATATTAACGTCTTCTCCCCACTTTGCAAGCCTGTGTTCACATGTTGTTTTCTCATCCTAAAAGAACAGAAGTCTCATTGGTTCCATGAGCCGTTTTACTCAATAAGGACCTTATTTTAACTAATCCACAGTAAGCCTTTTTTGAGGTACAGAGGTTAGGATTTCAACATAGCTTTTTGGGGGGACCTAATTCAATCCATGACAGTGTCTTTCTTTCTCACTGATTTCTGATTTTTATGCTATTATAGACATAAACAATGAAAACACTTGTACTTCTTTGTGTACATAAATGTTGTATGCATACTTCTTTAGATAGAGCCTCTGAATAAGAATTGATGGGTCAATCGACATGTACCTTAAAAAATTGTAACATTCATCTAAGTTGTCTTCCCAAAATGATTCATCAATATACCATCTGCACGAACAGTATTTCCCCACATTTATGAACACTTACTGTTTTCATTTAAAATATGTGCCTTTCTGTTGGACAAAACATTATCTTAATAAAGAGGGAGATAGAATATTTTCCTTCTGGCTCTAAAGTAGCTTTGATTGTATACTAAAGCATCCAAAGTAAATTCTGGAGATTTATTTCTGTAATCTCTTTTCAAAGAAGGGAAAAAGTATCCCTTGGGACTTAGTGTGAGATGGACCCATTCCTTCCTGTCTTTTCATCTATTCTTTCACTATTGTTCCAACCTCAAATTCTTTGTTTCCTTTCCCAAGTACAAATAAACAGAAATGAACTTTTTTTAAAACACAAAACCTCTTGGACATATCAAAGGATGATTCCCTGAGGTTATTTGGTTTTAAGACTTAAAATATAACTTGTAAAGACAATACTTTTTAAATTTAAATGTCAATTACTATCTAAACACTTATAATAAAAGGTTTTGCATGATGGAGGTTAAATTTTGAACAGCTAAGGATAATGTTCAAAGCAATCTTAAAAATATTTGTTGAATTTATATTAAAAGACTTCAAAACTTTTATCAAAATAAAGTAATTACAACAGTGTGGTACTGACCTCATAATAAAGTGTATGGTTGAAACTAGTAGAAAGTGCTGGAAAAGGTACACATGTAAACATTTCTTGATTTCCTTGAAGAAAAAGTGCCAAAGAAATGTAATATTGAAAAAAAAATGGAGAACTCTTGCTGAAATACTAGGATATTATTATGTAAAAAAAATAACTTTGGACCCTCCCTTACACAATTACCCAATAAGAATTTGGAATGGTTCCTAGACCTCAAGGTAAAAGTTAAAACTAAAAAAAAATAAGAGTCAGGCATGGTAGTGCACATTTGTAATCCCAGAAACTTGGGAGGCTGAGATTGGAGGATCTCAAGTTCATTGTCAGCCTCAGCAACTTATTGAGGCCCTAAGCAACTTAGTGAGATTCTGTCTCAAAATAGAAAATAAAAAAGAACTGGGGATGTGGTTCAGTAGTTAAGTGTACCTGGGTTCAATCCCTGGTACCAAACAAAAAGAAAAATAGAAAGAAAGAAAATATAAGACAACATCTTAATAAGGTAAGGATAAATACTAGTTTCTTAGGCAGAACACAGGAAGAAACAACTATAAAATGAAAAAATTAACAAATTAGAAACTTTGTTTTATTTTTGGGTACCAGGAACACCTAACCACTCAGCAATATCCCAAGTTCTATTTTTATATTTTATTTAAGAGACAGGGTCTCCATAAATTGCTTTTAGGGCTTGCTAAATTGCTGAGGCTAGAGGGCCCAGCCCTCCAGAGCTGCTGGGATTATAGGCATGGGCTCCTGCACCTAGCTACAATTTAGAAACTCTTAAAAATTAAGCTTCTTCTCATTAAAACGCTGTTAAGGAAATGAATTCCCAATTCAAACTGATGGAAAATAGTCACTGTTAAAGCACTAATAGCCCAAATACATAAAGAATGCATATAAATCAATGGAAATGAAAACAATCAAATTACAATATGAACAAGAGATTTGAAATTATGCTTCACAAATGGGGGAGGTATATGAATAAACAATGTTCACCCTAAAAGGTGTTCAATATCATTGGTCATTAGGGAATTGTGAATTAAAATAAAATGAAATATTTCTGATGTACCAAAAGGACTAAAAATTCTAGCAGTGCCAAATTATGGTGAGGATGTGAAGCAACCAGAACTTCATATGATGTTATGTTGTGTTACATTACTACTTTGGGAAAAGTTATGGTATTTCCTTATCAAACGTCAACAGACACTGAGGGTGGAGCAAGATGACAACTGTGATTTTCTGACAATCTCACCCCAAAGACAAACCAACTCAAACAGCTTTTCTTGCACCAAACTACCAGAACAAGAGCTTAGAAAACCAGAAGAGTTACCATACTGTCTGCTTTTAAAATAAGAAAATGAAAAGAGCTTTGGAAAAGTCAGAAAGAAAAGAATTGCCCATGTTACCTCTTCCCCAACTCCAAGCAGCACAATGCAGAGAGGTGCCTCTTGCTTGGGAGAGAGAGAGATAATTAAGTCCAGGCCTCAGACTTTAAACCCAATATCAGGACAGCCACAACTAACATAATGCTTCTATTCATCCCTACGGCTAGGCCAATTACTGCAGGCTGAGCCCTTGGAACTATGGTCTTCCAACATCAAGTGGCAGAATAGAGAGCTGGACTCTGCCTGCTGGGAAGCAGGGCATTGAAGTTATAGCAAGGCTTTGTTTCAGAGCCCAGTGCCTGGCCTGTCATGGTAAGAATAAGCATCTAGGAGAAACCAGAAGCCCCATGTGCTAGCCAGGGCTCACAGATAGAGCCTCTATCCCAGCTCAAGGATCAGGTGGAGATTTGTGCACCTGTGGGACAGACCTGAGTTCAAGCCACATTAGTTGCAGCCTTGAAGTGAGCCTGGGGAATACCTGCCCTCCTACTGAAAGCTGGGAGACACAGGTGCAACCCAGTTTAGCATCTGCCTTGGTGGACAACAGACTATCTTCACCATACATTCCCAAACCTTGGGAGTACACCTACCACCAGACCAGTTCTCACAAACAGGGCTTCCATAGGATCAGGAAGAGACCTATACTTTGCCAGTTGCAGTGTTGGCCTTGGTGTACCCCTAAGACTGTGCATGTCTTTGCAGCTATGAAACTCATGCATGACCCAGCTTAGCATCATCTCAGAAGTACAAGGTCTGCCTACACCAACATAATCCCAATGTCATAATAGTAAGCAGAAGACTTTGCTCTAGAACTTAGTGCTGGGTTGGTAAAACTTCACACTGGGCAGATCCTAATGGTTCCCATACCCAGGGCTGCCTGTAGATGGAGCCTCCAGAACAGCTACAGTGCTAGGGGGATGACATGGAGTCATTGTCTTTCAGACTTCTATTCTATCATAAGCTGTAACTGGTTCCAGCAAACTTGGGCCACAAGTCCACCTCAGCAATAGGCAGCCCATAGAATTGTGGACTTTTTTTTTTTCAAATTTATTTTTTATTCTAAGTTGTTAGAAATGACAGCAGAATGTATTACATTTCATATTATACTTGTAGAATACATTTTTACATATCTCTGGTTGTATGCAAAGTATATTCACACCATTCGGGGCTTCATACAGGCACTTAGGGTAATGATATCCATCTCATTCTAACATCATCTTTTTTTTTTCTTCACCCTTTTGCCCCCTCCCCTCACCTCCCTCCCCATTGGGCATTCTAGTGTTCCTCTAATCCTCCTATGCTCCCCATCCCAACTCCACTGTGAATCAGCCTCCTTATATCAGAGAAAACATTTGGCATGTGGCTTTTTGGAATTGGCTAACTTCACTTAGCATTATATTCTCTAACTCTATCCATTTACCTGCGAATGCCATAATTTTATTCTCTCTTATTGCTGAGTAATACTCCATTGTGTGTACATACCACATTTTCTTTATCCATTCATCTACTGAAGGGCATCTAGGTTGGTTCCACAGTTTAGCTATTGTGAATTGTGCTGCTATAAACATTGATGTGGCTGTGTCCCTGTAGTATGCTGTTTTTAAGTCCTTTGAGTAAAGACCAAGGAGTGGGATACTGGGTCATAAGGTGGTTCCATTTCCAGTTTTCCAAGGTATCTCCATACTGCTTTCCATATTGGCTGCACCATTTTGCAGTCCCACCAACAATGTATGAGTGTGCCTTTTTCCCCACATCCTTGCCAACATTTATTGATGTTTGTGTTCTTAATAGCTGCCATTCTGACGGGTGTGAGATGAAATCTTAGAGTGGTTTTGATTTGCATTTCTCTAATTGCCAGAGATGTTGAACATTTTTTCATGTATTTGTTGACTGATTGTATATCTTCTTCTGAGAAGTGTCTGTTCAGTTCCTTGGCCCATTTATTGATTGGATTATTTGGTTTTTTGGTGTTAAGATTTTGAGTTCTTTATATATTCTAGAGATTAGTGCTCTATCTGATATGCATGTGGTAAAAATTTGTTCCCAATTAGGGCTCTCTATTCACCTCACTGATTTTTTCTTTTGCTGAGAAGAAGTTTGTAATTTGAATCTATCCCATTTATTGATTCTTGTGCTACAGGATTCTTAGTAAGGAACTTGGGGCCTAATCCAACATGTTGGAGAATAGAGCTTACTTCTTCTTCTATTAGGTGTAGTGTCTCTGGTCTAATTCCTAGATCCTTGATCCACTTTGAGTTGAATTTAGTGCATGGTGAGAGATAGAGGTTTAATTTCATTTTGTTGCATATGGATTTCCAGTTTCCCCAGCACCATTTGTTGAAGAGGCTATCTTTTCTCCAATGTACGTTTTTGGCACCTTTGTCTAATATAAGATAACTGAAATTATATGTGTTAGTCTCTGTGTCCTCTATTCTGTACCATAGGTCTACCAGCCTATTTTGGTGCCAATACCATGCCGTTTTTGTTACTATTGCTCTGTAGTATCATTTAAGGTCTGGTATAGTGATGCCACCTACTTCACTCCTATTGCTAAGGATTGCTTTAGCTATTCTGGGTCTCTTATTTTTCCAGATGAATTTCATGACTACCTTTTCTATTTCTATGAGGAATGTCATTGGGATTTTGATTGGCATTGCATTAAATCTGTATAGTGCTTTTGGTAGTATGGTCATTTTGACAATATTAATTCTGCCTATCCAAGAACAGGGTAGACCTTTCCATCTTCTAAGGTCTTCCATAATTTCTTTCTTTAGTGTTTTGTAGTTTTTATTATAGAGGTCTTTCACGTCTTTGGTTAAGTTGATTCCCAAGTATTTATTTATTTTTTTTATGCTATTATAAACGGGTTAGTTTTTCTCACTTCCCTTTCAGAGGATTTGTCACTGATATACAGAAAAGCCTTAGATTTATGGGTGTTGATTTTGTATCCTGCTACTTTTCTGAATTCATTTATGAGTTCTGGAAGTTTTCTGGTGGAATTTTTTTGGTCTTTTAGGTATAAAATCATATTGTCAACAAATAATGATAATTTGAGTTCTACTTTACCTATCTATACCCCTTTAATTTCTCTCGTCTGTCTTATTGCTCTGGCCAGCATTTCAATTACTATGTTGAATAGAAGTGGTGAAAGAGGGCATCCCTGTCTTGTTCCAGTTTTTAGAGGAAATGCTTTCAATTTTTCTCCATTTAGAATAATGTTGGCCTGGGGATTAGCATATATAGCTTTTATGATGTTGAGATATGTTCCTGTTATCCCTAGGTTTTCTACTGTTTTGAACATGAAGGGGTGCTGTATTTTGTCAAATGCTTTTTCTGCATCTATTGAGATAATCATATGGTTCTTATTTTTGTGTCTATTGATGTGATGAATTACATTTATTGATTTCCTTCTGTTGAACCATCCTTGTATGTCTGGAATGATCATCACTTGATCATGGTGTATTATATTTTTTATATGTTTTTGTATCAGTTTTTCCAGAATTTTATTGAGAAATTTTGCATCTATGTTCATTAAAGATATGGGTCTGAAGTTTTCTTTTTTGGATGTGTCTTTGCCTGGTTTGGGGATCAGGGTGATGTTGGCCTCATAGAATGAGTTTGGAAGTGCTCCCTCTTTTTCCATTTCATAAATTAAATTGAAGAGTATTGGTATCAGTTCTTCTTTGAAGGTCTTGTAGAACTCGGCTGTGTATCCATTTGGTCCTGGGCTTTTCTTGGTTGGTAGGCTTCTGATGGCATCTTCTATTTCATTGCTTGAAATTGGTCTGCTCAAATTATGTATATCATCCTGCTTAAGTTTGTGCAGATCATACAACTCTAGAAATTTGTCTATGCCTTCAGTGTTCTGTATTTTGTTGGAGTACAAGTTTTCAAAATAATTTCGAATTATTTCCTGTATTTCTGTAGTGTCTGTTGTGATATTTCCTTTTTCATCACATATGTTAGTATTTGAGTTTTCTCTCTCCTTCTCTTTGTTAGCCTGGCTAAAGGTCTGTCAATTTTATTTATTTTTTCAAATAACCAACTTTTTATTTTGTCACTTTTTTCAATTGTTTCTTTTGTTTCAATTTCATTAATTTCAGCTCTGATTTTAATTATTTCCTGTCTTCTACCACTTTTGGTGTTGGATTGCTCTTCTCTTTCTAGAGCTTTGAGATGTAATTTTATGTCATTTATTTGTTGACTTTATCTTCTTTAGAGTAATGAACTAAATGCAATGAACTTTCCTCTTAGAACTGCCTTCATAGTGTCCCAGAGATTTCAATATATTTTGTCGGTGTTCTCATTCACCTCTAGGAGATTATTAATCTCCTCTTTGATGTCATCTACAACCCATTGTTCATTCGGTAGCATATTATTTAGTCTCCAGGTGTTGGAGTAGCTTTTATTTCTTATTTTATCATTGATTTCTAATTTCATTCCATTATGGTCGGATAGAATGCAGGGTAGAATTTCAACTTTTTTGTATTTGCTCAGAGTTGTTTTGTGGCCTAGTATATGGTTTATTTTAGAGAAGGTTCGATGTGCTGCTGAGAAGAAAGTGTTTTCATTCGTTGAAGGATGAAATATTCTATAAAAGTCAGTTAAGTCTAAGTTGTTTATTGTTTTTTGAGTTCTATAGTTTCTTTGTTCAGCTTTTGTTTGGAAGATCTACCCAGTGGTGAAAGGGGTGTGTTAAAGTCACCCAGAATTATTGTGTTTTCGTCAATTTGACTCTTGAACTTGAGAGGAGTTTGTTTGATGAACATGGATGCTCCATTGTTTGGGGCATATATAATTGTTACGTCTTTTTGGTGTATGGTTCCTTTGAGCAGTGTATAGTGTCCTTCTTTATCCCTTTTGATTGACTTTAGCTTGAAGTCTACTTTATTTGATATGAGGATGGGAACCCCTGCTTGTTTCCTCTGTCCATATGAGTGGTAGGATTTCTCCCAACCTTTCACCCTCAGTCTATGGATGTTTTTTCCTATGAGATGAGTCTCTTGGAGGCAGCATATTGTTGGGTCTGTTTTTTGATCCAATCTGCTAGTCTATGTCTTTTGATTGGTGAGTTTAGGCCATTAACATTTAGAGTTATTATTGAGATGCGTTTTGTATTCCCAGCCATTTTTGTTTATTTTTGGTATTTACCTTGACATGGTTTCTCTTCTGATTGTTTTTTCCTTTAGTGTAATACCTCCCTCTGTTGGTTTTCATCATTGTCTTTCTTTTCGTCTTAATGGAATATTTTGCCAAGGATGTTCTGTAGTACTGGCTTTCTACTTGTAAATTCTTTTAACTTTTGTTTATCATGGAAGGTTTTTATTTCGTCCTCAAATCTAAAGCTTAATTTTGCTGGGTATAAGATTCTTGGTTGTATCCCTTTTCCTTCAGAGCTTGGAATATGTTGTTCCATGACCTCCTAGTTTTCAGTGTCTTTGTTGAAAAATCTGCTGTTGTACAAATTGGTCTCCCCCTATATGTGATCTGATTCCTCTCTTTTGCGGCCTTTAAAATTCTATTGTTGTTCTGTATGCTACACATTTTCATTATAATGTGTCTTGGTGTAGATCTGTTGTAATTTTATATATTTGGTGTCCTATAAACCTCTTGTATTTGGTTTTCCAATTTATTCTTCATGCTTGAGAAATTTTCTGATATTATCTCATTGAAGAGGTTGTACATTCCTTTGGCTTGAACCTATGTGCCTTCCTCTATCCCAATTACTCTTATATTTGGTCTTTTGATGCTGTCCCATACTTTTTGGATGTTCTGTTCATGGTTTCTTACTATCTTCATTATGTGGTCAACTTTATTTTCAAGATTATGTACTTTGTGTTCATGGTGTGAAGTACTTTCTTCCAGTTGATCTTGTCTGTTGGTGATGCCTTCAATTGTGTTTTTTATTTGGTTAATTGTTTCCTTCATTTCAAGGATTTCTGACTTTTTTTTTTTTTAGAGTTTTTATCTCTTTTTTGAAGTAATCTTTTGCTACCTGTATTTGCTCTCTTATATCTTTGTTGTAGTGGTCAATTTTTGCCTGTATTTGCTCATTTAGATCATTCTTTGATTCACAGATCATTTTAATTATGAACTTTCTGAACTCCTTCTTTGACATTTCATCAACTTCGCAGAGCATGGGTTCTGTTATTGTAGAATCCTGGTTTGTTTGGGGTATTTTCCTCCCTTGTTTTTTTTTTTTTTTTGTTTTTTTTTTTTTTTTTTTTTTTTTTTTTTTTTAATGTTGTCTATTTGCCTTCCTTTCTTGCAGTGTAGATCTGAGTAATTACAGTTTCTTCCCTATATTCTTATAATACCCTTGCAGGTTGTCTGTGCCTCCCCTTATCGCTGGGCTATCAGAACCTGCTGCTGACCCTCAGAGTATGCTACCTGGGGCTGGGTCCACACTGGTTGGTGTGGGTTGAACTGGTTGTGTCTGAGCTCCTGTGGTGGTCTGGGGCTAACTGCACTGGGGTGAAGTTCAGCAGGACTGCCCTGGGCCCGCCTGGGCTCAGGCAGAGTTGGCAGGTCTGTCCTTGCTGTCTTCTGCTCTGGGGCGGAGGTCAGTGGGACTGGCCAGAATTGTGGACCTTGTTCCTAACCTTATGTTTTGCTGGTCTTGGTGGGATATGGGCTTAAGGTATGACACAGCTTGATGACTTCGGTAGCCAAAGGGTTTGCGTTGGTCTATCCACAGTGACTCTGTTTAGAGTCAGGCCAAATCCTGCTCTTTCCAACCACATGCTAGAAACTAGACAAGGAGGCATCTCGGCTTACATAGGCACCAAAGAGAGGCTTAGGGAAAATACAAACACTCTTTCTAGGCACTCTCCTGTTTCTTTCAGAAAAGTTCACCAAATGAATGTTTGGGATAAACCTGGGTAGGGATTGCCCTCTAGTAAGGAAACAGTGACAACATATCAACAGCAGATTCGTGAAAAATCTGGGCCTGAGTACTGTCTACTGCTACAATAGCAGAAGTGACTGTAAGCTCAGAGAAAATAAGCAGCCTGTTTATTAAATGTGGGGAGATATGGAACACAATTATAGAGATTTCTTATGATT
Source organism: Tamias sibiricus (assembly GCA_025594165.1). Lineage (NCBI taxonomy): Eukaryota > Metazoa > Chordata > Mammalia > Rodentia > Sciuridae > Tamias > Tamias sibiricus. Next base: position 51,048,401 of record CM046667.1, on the reverse strand, counting down.
ATATTTTCTCTTGTACTTTTATTCATTTGTTTTTTTCTATTCTTATAATGTTAAGTTTCTGTCTTTTCAAAATAGATTGTTCTAAGCAAAAAAATTTTTGTAAGCTTCATGGTAACTGCAAAACAAAAATCTGTAATACACACACCAAAACAAGCAGGAAATCAAAACACACTAGTAGAGTAATTCACTTAACCACCAAGAAAGATTATAAGTGTGGGAAAAAAAAGAAATACAGTAAAACTAGAAAGGAGTTTTGCAATGACTATGGTAATACCTTATCTATAAATTACCTATTTATAATACCTATAAATAATTTATAGGTAATACCTTACCTATAAAAAATTACCTTGAATGTAAATGAGATAAATTCTTCAAGTGAAAAACATAAATGAGGGCTGGGGCTGAAGCTCAGTGGTGGAGGGCTTGCTTACCATGTGTGAGGCCCTGGGTTCAATCCTCAGCACCACATAAAAATATAAAAATAAATAGAATAAAGGTATTGTGATAGATTTTAAAAAATATATAAAATGACTGAATAAATTCAAAAAAGAAAAAAAAGTAAGACCTAACTATATTGCTTTCACAAAACTCACTTCACTTTTCAGGACATACAGATTGAATGTGAACAGATGGAATGAGATATTCTATAAAAATGGAAGCCAAAAAATGTGGGATAGCCATATTAATATTAGATGCAATAGTCTTTAAATTAAAAACAGTAAAAAGAGACAAGGAATATTATTATATAATGAGAAAATTTATCAAAAAAATCAAGAGGAATAACAGTTCTAAATATATATGTAACCAATATTAAAGCACTCAAATATATAAAGCAAGTACTAATAGACATAAATGGAGAAATACACTCAAATACATTAACTGTTGGGGACTTTAACACCTCACCTTCAGCAATGCATAGATTATCTACAGAGAAAATCAACAAAGAAATAGCAGAGTTAATTTGCACTCTAGACCAGATCAACCTAAAATACATGTACAGAACATTCCATGCACAATTTTTCTCACCAGTTCTTGGAACATTCTACAGGATAAATCATATGATAGGCCAAAAAACCAGTCTTAACATACTTAAAAACTTGAAATCACATCAATATTATTTTTCTGATCACAATGCAATAAACCTAGAAATCAATAACAGGAAAAGCTTTGAAAACTAGAAAAAATACATTGAATTAAAAAACTTACTTTTGAAGAACCAATAAATAAAGGTAGAAAACAAGAAGGAAATTTTTTAAGAAAATTCTTGAACAAATGAAAAAAGAGACACAACAAAGGCATTGCTAAGAAGGAAGTAAATAGTGATGAATGCCCACATCAAAAATGTTGAGCCAGGCGCGGTGGTGAATACCTGTTATCTCAAAGGCTTGAGAGGCTGAGGCAGGAGGATCACCAGTTCAAAGCCAGTCACAGCAACATAGTAAGGCACTTAGCAACTCAGTGAGACCCTGTCTATAGTAAAATATTAAAAAAAGGGCTGGGGGTGTGGCTCAGTGGTTAAGAATCCCTGGGTTTAATCCCCAGTACCCCAGCCAAAATAAAATGTCAAAAAACCTCAGATGAATAACCAACTTATCACTACATCTTAAGGAACTAGGAAAGAAAGAGTAAACTAAGCCCAAAATTAGTAGAAGTGGGAGAAATAATAGACTGAAGTCATAATAAGTAAAATGAAGACTAAAATAACAATACATAAGATCAATGAGAAGAAAGTATATTTGCTCATTGATGGATTAAATATTCTACATATGTCCATTAAGTACAAATTATTGATTGTATTATTTATTTCTATAGCTTTTTGTATAGGTTTTGTTTGGAAGATCTATCCAGTAGTGAGAGATGTGTGTTGAAGTCACCAAGTATTATTGTATTGTGTACTATTTGATTCTTGTAATTGAGAAGGGTTTTCTTGATGTACATAGCTGCTACATTGTTTGGGGCATAAATATTTACAATTGTTATGTTTTTTTCATATCTATGCTAAACTCAAGGTCAATATCATTCTAAATGGAAAAAGAAAATGAAAGCATTCCATCTAAAAACTGGGACAAGACAAGGATGCCCTCTATCACCACTTCTATTTAAGATAGTCCTGGAATCTCTAGCCAGAGCAATTATACAGAAGAAAGAAATTAATTGGATATGGATAGAAAAAGAAAAACTCAAACTATCACTATTTGCTGATGATATAATTATATACTTCGAAGATCTTTAAAAAGTTCCACTATAAAACATCTAGAATAAATGAATTCATCAAAGTAGCAGAATATAAAATCAATACCCATAAATGGAATGCATTTCTATACATCAGTGATAAATCCACTGAAAGATAAATTAGGAAAACTACCCCATTCACAATAATCCTGAAAACAATAAAATTATTGTGAATCAATCTAACAAAAGAGGTGAAAGACCTCTACTAGGAAATGTGCAGAACACTAAAGAAAGAAACTGAAGAAGTCCTTAGAAGATGCAAAGGTCTCCCATGCTCTTGGATAGGCAGAATTAGCATTGTCAAAATAACCATACTACCAAAAGTATTATATAGATTTAATGCAATTCCTAATAAAATCCCAATAACATTCTTCATAGAAATAGAAAAGGCAATCATGAAATTCATTTGGAAAAATAAGAAACTCAGAGTAAACAAAGCAATCCTTAGCAAGAAAACTGAAGCAGGATGCATCACAATACCTGAACTTAAACTATACTACAGAGCTATAGTAAAAAAAAAAAAAAAAAAAAAAAAAAAAAAAAAAAAAAAAAAAAAAAAAAACAGCATGGTATTGCATGGTATTGGCACCAAAACAGACACAGAAAACACAGAGACAAACCCACATAACACACAGTTATCTCATACTAGACAAAGGTGCCAAAAAACATTCATTGGAGAAAAGATAGCCTCTTCAACAAATGGTGCTGGGAAAACTGGAAATCCATACATAACAAAATGAAATTGGACCCCTATCTCTCACCTTGCACAAAACTCAACTCAAAGTGGATCAAAGACAGGCATGAGAACAGAGACCCTGTGCATAATAAAAGAAAAATTAGGCTGAAATCTTCACCATGTCACTTAGAAACTGACTGCCTTGACAATATACTCCCAAAGTGCAAGAAGTAAAATCAAGAATAAATAAATGAGATGGATTCAAACTAAAAAACTTCTTCACAGCAATGAAAACAATCAATTATGTGAAGAGAGAGCCTACAGAACGGGAGAAAATCTTTATCACATGCACCTTAGATGAAGCATTAATCCCCAGGATATATAAAGAACTCAACAAATATCTCTTAAAACAACAAATATCTCTTAAAATAACTCTTAAAACAACAACTACAATGACAAATAACCCAATCAATAAATGGGCTAAGGAACTGAACAGACACTTCACAGAAGAAGGATATAAAATCAATCAACAAATATATATAAAAAATGTTTAACATCTGTATCAATCAGAGAAATGCAAATCAAAACGACTCTAAGATTTCATCTCACTCCATTCAGAATGGCAATTATCAATAATACAAGCAACAATAAATTTTGGCGAGGATGTGGGGAAAAGGTATACTCATACATTGCTGGTGGGACTGCAAATTGGTGTGACCATTATGGAAAGCAGTATGGAGATTCCTCAGAAAACTTGGAATGGAACTGCCATTTGACCCAGCTATCCCACTCCTTGATTTACACCCAAAAGACTTAACATCAGAATACTACAGCAACACAGACACATCAATGTTTATAGCAGCTCAATTCTCAACAGCCAAGCTATGGAACCAACCTAGGTGCCCTTCAACAGATGAATGGGTAAAGAAAATGTGATATATATATATATATATATATATATATATATATATATATATATATATACATACATATATATTCAATGGAATATTCCTCAGCCATAAAGAAGAATGAACTTATGACATTTGCAGGTATATAGATGGAACTGGAGAATATCATGCTAAGCAAAATAAGTCAATCCCAAAGAACCAAAGGCCAAATGTTTTCCCTGTTATGTGGATGCTAATTCATAATAAGGGGGATGGAGAATAGAGATACTTTCAAATAGACAGAGGGGAGTGAAAGGAGGGAAGGGGGTTGGGAGTAGGAACAATAGTAGAATAATCAGATATTATTACCCTATGTGCATATATGATTTTATAAGACCTGTGTAACTCTACACCATGTACAACCATTAGAATGAGAAGTTATACTCTATTTATGTATTATGTGTCAAAATGCATTCTACTGTCATGTACAACTAATTAGAACAACAACGACAAAAAGATCAATGAAACAAATAAGTGGTTCTTCAAACAAATAAGCAAAACAGATGAATCCTTAAACAAACAAAGAAAGAAAACTAAAATAAATAAAATCAAAGGTGAAAATTTTATACATTACATTACAGAAATACAAATTATCATTAAAGATTTGTACAAACAAGTATACTTCAACAGATTAGAAAAAAATCAACAAATTCCTAGATGCACAAACCTTACCACCACTGGATTATGAAGAAACAGAAAACCTGAACAGACCAATAGCAAGTAATATAAAGCTTCCTATCAAAGAAAAGCCCAAGGCCGGACAGTTTTACTGAAGAGTTCTATCAAATGTCTAAAGTAGAATTAATACAACTCTCCTTAAGTGACTCCAAAAAATAGAAAAGGAAGGAATTCTTTCAAACACCTTCTATGAGGTCAGCATTACACTGGTACTAAAACCAGACAAGGATACAACAAAAGAAGGAAATTATAGGCCAATACACTTGATGAACATAGATTGAAAAAATTCTCAACAAAATACTAGTAAATTGAATCCAATATCAAAATAAAAAACTTATTCACCATGATTAAGTGTGATTCATCCCAGGATTGCAAGGATGGTTCAATATATGCAAACAAAAAACTGTGATATATCCCTGCGGATTAAGAGGTTGAGGCAAGAGAATCACAATTTCAAAGCTGGCCTCAGCAACTTGGCAAGGCTCTAAGCAACTTATTGAGACCCTGTCTCTAAATTTAAAAAAAATTAAAAGGACTCGGGATGTGTGGCTCAATGGTTAAGTACCCTTGGGTTCAATCTCTGGTATGAAAAAAAAAAAAAAAACTGATATACTATAGTAACAGAACAAAGGACAAAAGTCATGTAGTTATCTCAATTTACATGAAAAAGACATTGATAAAATTCAGCATCTTTTCACAATGAAAATGTGGTAAAAAGGTATAAAACGGATATGTGTCAACATAATAAAGGCCATGTAAAACAAGCCAACAGCTAACATTATTTTACATGGGGAAAGGCTGAAATCCTTCTAAGATATGGATCAAGAAAAGGATGCCCACTTTCATAAACACTCTTATTCAAGATAGAATTGGAAGTCCTATCCAGAACAATTAGGCAAGTGAAATAAATAAAGGACATCCAAATTGGAAAAAAATTCTCACTGTTTGTAAATGACAATCTTCCATGTAGAAAACTGCAAAATTCCACTAAAAAAAAACTTATTAAGACTGATAAATGTATTCAGCACAGTTGCAGAATACAAAATGATATACAAACATCAGTAGTGTTGCTATATATCAACAGTGAATTGTCTGACATAGAAATCAAGAAAGTAATCCCATTAATGATAGATTTTTAAAAAAGAAAAACTATGGCCAGTCACAGTGGTACATGCCTATAATCTCAGTGACTCAGAAGGCTGAAGCAGGAGGATTGCAAGTTCAAAGGCAGCTTCATCAACTTTGTGAGACCCTAGGTAACTTAGCAAGACCCTGTCTCAAAAAAAAAAATTTTTTTTTAAAGGCAGGGTATGTGGCACAATGGTAAAGTGCCCCTGCATTCAGTCCTCAGTGAAAAAAAAAAAAAAAAAAAAAAACTAGGAGTAAATTTATAAATTTAATCAAAAAGGTAAAAGATCTTTACAAAGAAAATTATAAAACACTGATGAGGGGCTGGGGTTGTAGCTCAGTGGTAGAGCTCCTGCTTTGCACATGTGAGGCACAAGATTCAATCTTTAGCACCACATAAAAATAAATACATAAAGATACTATGTTCATCTACAACTAAAAAATTATTAAAAATAAATACTGATGAAAGAAATTGAAAAGGACACAGAAATGTGGCAAAGCTACTGCTTCACAGATTAGAAGAATCAATATTATTAAAATGTCCATATAAACCAAAGGGATTTACAGATTCAATGCAATCTTTATTGAAACACCAATGGCAAAATGGGGTTGGTGGTACACACCTGTAATCCCAGCAGTTTGGGAGATAGAGGCAGGAGGATCACAAGTTCTAGGACAGCCTTGGCAATTTAGCAAGACCCTCAACAACTTTGCAATATCCTGTCTCAAAATAAAAATTAAAAAATAAAAAAGGGCTGGGGAGGTAACTCAATGGTAAAGTATGCATAGGTTCAATCCCCAGTACTAAAAAAAATGTAAGGAAAGAGAAAAAGGAATACCAATGGCATTCTTCACAGGACTCGAAAAAATTTTTAAAAATTTGAAATTTTTTTAAGAAATTAGAAACATTCTGAATAGCAAAAGCCACTTTTAGCAAAATAAACAAAGTAGGAGACATCAGGCTACCTGAGTTCAAAATGTAACAAAATGCTGGAATAATTAAAACTGTGTTATTGGCATAAAAACATACACATAGCAGAATAGAGAGCCTGGAAAGATACCAATGCATCTACAGTCAACTCATTTTTGACAAAGGTGCTAAGAGGACACATTAGGAAAAGGAAAGTCTTTTAACCAATGGTCTTGATAAAACTGGATGTCTAGATGGGAGGAATGAAGCTAGATTCCCACTCCTCATGAGTTACAAATATCAACTCAAAATCAATTCAACACTTAAATGTAAGAACTGATACTATGAAACTACTTGAGGAAAATAGGGGAAATGACTCAGCAGATGGAATGGGCAAAGATTATTTGGACAATACCCCAACAGCACAGAAAACAAAAGCAAAACTAGATAAATGGTATTACATTAACTAAAAAGTAAGGCTGGTTCAACATTCGGAAATCAATAAACATAATACATCACATCAATAGACTTAAAGATAAAAATCATATGATCATCTCAATAGACGCAGAAAAAGCATTTGACAAAATACAACACCGCTTTATGTTCAAAGCTCTAGAAAAATTAGGAATAACAGGAACATATCTCAACATTATAAAAGCTATCTATGCAAAACCTCAAGCTAACGTTATATTAAATGGAGAAAAATTGAAAGCATTCCCTCTAAAAACTGGAACAAGACAGGGATGCCCCCTTTCACCACTGCTGTTTAACATAGTAATGGAAACTCTGGCCAGAGCAATTAGAAAGACGAAAGAAATTAAAGGGATACAGATAGGAAAAGAAGAGCTCAAATTAGCACTATTTGCTGATGACATGATAATATACCTAGAAGACCCAAAAAACTCTACAAGAAAACTTTTACAACTAGTAAATGAATTCGGCAAAGTAGCAGGATACAAAATCAATACCCATAAGTCAAAGGCATTTTTGTACATCAGCGACAAAGCCTCTGAAAGGGAAATGATGAAAACTACCCCATTTACAATAGCATCAAAAAAAAAAAAAAAAAAAAAAAAAAAAAAAAAAAAAACAACCTGGGAATCATCTTAATGAAAGAGGTGAAAGACCTCTATAATGATACATACTATTATTATAAATTAAAAAATGAAAAAAAAAGAAAATGTCATTTTTTATGATGACTTCTTAGGAAGGTATTGAATTTTTTTTTTTCTTTTTTTTTAGTTGACAGTAATTTATTTGGTCCAAAAAATACTCAAGAAGATTGCTCTGAGGAATATATTGCCATATATTGCCATATACTAACCCATATCTGGAAAATGTAGATATTTCAAGTCTTTGGACTATGTTTACTGCTCTGAGGAAGAACATACTCATTAATGGAAAAGTACAAAAGATTGCATCTTGTTATGCCATCGAGATCTGTCAAACATAATTTCCAGGAGACCAATGTACTGTGATACATCTCTTTAACCATTACATCCCATTCTCATCTAAAGACTTCCATTCCACACACTTAATGTTTTCTGCTACAATTTTTGGCAGCCCCCAACTCTTTTACACAGAATAAATGTCCATGATCTCTAGAACAATCTCAAACTCAGTCTGGCATACAATGAACACTAAATACCTATTCATTGAATGAATTAATTAAATGAATTAAATGAATACTTTATCTCTTTTTATATATATCCATTTCACATATCAATACCACTTTGTAATTCATTAGGGAGTTTAAGGTAACATTTACAGATACATATGTATATAAAATTAGTGCAGAAAGAGGTGTGATTTATAAATTAACCCCTTTAATGCTTGTGTCCTATCTCTACTATTTACAGCACATATGGCTTTGCTTTGAAAGACCCTCAGAGACCCGTACCCAAGAAACCAACACCGGACCACTCACTGGATGCAAAAGCAAGAGGAGATTTATTTCTCACACAGGCGCCTGCGGACACTCAGCAGCTCCAGCTAACTGAGCGTACCGGGCTCTGGGTAACAAGCCTTTTTTATAGGGTATTAGAGGGCACATAAGCAGATACATAGTGACAAGCATTTTATTGGTTAATGTAAATCGAGTTTGGGGGTCTACTTTGGGCCGCAGCTGCCGGTTCCTCTCAAATTCTCTTAAAAACCACAAAATGTCTAATACACCTTATTTTAGCACTCTAGTTATTTCAACAGATCAGTCCCAGGACTTTTTGTTCCCTATCTTTGTTCCCTATTCCCTGGTGTGGGGGGTCAGATGACTATTACCTAATTTATTACAAAATTAGTTCTTGTCTCAATCTAGTTATTTTATAACAGGTTGGGGATTTTGGCAGGCTGTCCTTGAGCTGGGGTCTTTCATTCCCCCCTTTTTCTTTTTCATGGATAAAATCTTATATCCATTCATCCTGCTCTCTTGGCAGTTCTGCATATTCGTCTTCTTCTAGTTGCAGTTCTGCATACTCATGGTCCTGCTCAAGGGGCATGCCTTCTGATGGTTCTATCTGTCTAATAGGGTTGTATTGCAGAGCTATCACCAGTGCTTGCATTACAGATAATTGATCTTTTACAAACTGTACAATTTTATTTAGGATACATGGTCCAAAGGTTAAGATTAGGAGCAGGACTATGAGGGGTCCTATAATGGAGGACACTAATGTTGTCAGCCAAGGTGACCTGTGGAACCAGCCTGCAAACCATCCCTGTTGAGACTCGAACTCTGTTTTTCGTTGGGCTAGTCTCTCTCTGAGCTTATCCATAGTCTCCCTAACTATTCCAGTCTGATCAGCATAGAAACAGCATTCTTCTTTAAGGGCTGCACATATTCCCCCTTCTTTAAGAAAGAGCAAGTCTAGACCTCTTCTATTTTGCAAAACTACTTCAGACAGAGAGGTTAAAGATTTTTCTAGGGCAGTAATTGACTCTTCAATAGCTTCCAGGTCAGCAGTCATGGCGGCTTGTAAATACCCAAGCTGGCTAGTTTGCAGCAGAGCAGCAGTACTGGTTCCAATTCCAGCTGCAATACCCCCAAGCCCTAACAAAACGGCTATTGTCATGGTGACAGGTTCTCTCCTGTACCTTTTTTGGTTTTCATAAGCACTGAGAAAAGTTGATGTGTTATGGTAGATTATCCTGGGCCACAAACGAACCATAACACAATAGTCTGCGAGCCTATTAAGCACCACAGCAGAAACACAGGGAGTCACTCCAGTTTTACAAGCCCAGTATGTGCCCTCTGGGGCAGCTAGATAATAATAGCCATTCGGTACCTGGGTGGTCTGATTACACAATTTTTGATGGGAAGGAGGAATTTCTCCTATGCAATACCCCCGTCCACTTATTTCAGAGAGTGGCAGTTTGTAACGTGACCAGGGATTATTCAGGCATCTTAGCAAGGGTCTGATATTGTTAGAGAATTTAGCAACTATAGCTGTATCTTCATAATAGGGCGGGTTAGAAACTAAGCAAAGCCAGCAATCTTTTGCACTTTCAGGGTGAGTTTGATTAAGGGCCAGATAGGCCCCCGTTACAAGATCTAAGAGTCTTTCTTTTATCTTTGAGGGATTGTCTATCTTCGGGGAATTTTGGATGGCCTTTGGGAGATTTTGGTTGCAACAGGTAGTCTAGATGCTGTCTTATTACCAGTAGTGACTGGTCGTTGCCATCTTGGTATAGCGCGGGGGAGTCTGTCCCGCTTAGGCTGATCTAAGAAGGCAGAGTTGGGACCTAGGGAAGGGGGGATATTTCTGATCCGGAGCCGGATTTTAAAAGTTACTCCAAGATCATCTCCAAGTAGGTACCAACGGAGTCCCCAGGTATATCCTTGTTGCCATTCCATAGCCTGCTTACCAGGCTCGGTAAAGGTGATGTTAAGGGGCAGACAATATCCAGAATCACATTTCCATTTTCCAGGGTCACTTGTACACATGTATCCTATGTTAGGGGGTTTCTCCCATCCTCGGCAGACTATGATTTTGTCCCAATTTGAGGAGGGTTGCCAGTAAGCATCTCCTGTACTATCGCAACCCCAATAGTAACAAAAGAAGACATCATCTCCCCCACACATATATGTATCATATTTGGATCTCCCATGTTGAGTACAGACATAGAAATCTTGGGTTGCCAATTCACATCTATCTTCTGATACCGCACATCCTATTGGGATCGGCATATATCTAGGTGCCTTACCCCAATTTTTAGTCATCTCTTTTTTTTAGGTGTGCTGGATCTTCAATAACTATATCCCACTGAGTTATACCAGCAGGCAATTGGCAAAAATCAGGGGAGAGTCTAGGCCACCAAGTATAGGGGACATGAATATCAGAAACATTCCAGACAACTTTTCCAGTTTGGGACAGCACTTCCCAGGTCAAAAGCCTGGGAGTGTGTGGGTCACTGGCAGTCAGAGATAGCAGGGACAACAACAGTATTATTTGCGAATAAGTCTTAGCTTGAGCGGATTTGGGGTGCGTTGAAGGGTCCATCTTGCTTCTTGGCAGCTGGTGGCTGGGTCTTCTCTGGAGGCGGCGGTGGTTGGATCTCCTCTGGAGGCGGTGGTGGCTGGATCTCCTCTGGAGGCGGTGGTGGCTGGATCTCCTCTGGAGGCGGCCTTTACATGGGACGCGTGAATCCAGGCAGCGATTCCGTCCACTTTTACCGTGGTGGGGGTTGTCAACAGGACAGTATACGGTCCCTTCCAGCGAGGCTCAAGGTTCTTGGTTTGATGTCTGCGAACCCAAACAGTGTCACCAATTTTAAAAGAATGGGGTGCCCGGGGGGTTCTGAGCTCTTCCTGGTAGGCTGCCATAAGAGGTTTCCAAACCTCTTGCTGCACTAACTGTAGAGCTCGCAGGTGGGCCTTCATGGAGGGGGAGGTGACATGATCAGAAATATCTGCATCAAAAAAAGTAATGGCAGGCGGAGGGGCACCATACAAGATTTCAAAAGGCGTTAAACCGTAAGGGCCAGGTGTATTTCTAGCACGATAGAGTGCTAGAGGTAGGAGTTGCACCCAGTCTTTAGAGCCAGTTACTAGTGTTAATTTAGACAAAGCCTCTTTTATTGTTCTGTTCATCCTTTTTACCTGTCCTGAACTCTGGGGTCTATATGCACAATGTAATTTCCAATCAATCCCCAGTAATTTGGCCACCAACTGACTTACCTGGGAGACAAAGGCAGGCCCATTATCTGACCCCATCACCTTAGGCATTCCATACCTTGGGGAGATTTCTTCTAACAGCTTTTTGGCAACTATCTGGGCAGTCTCTCTTCGGGTGGGGAAAGCTTCCACTCATCCTGAAAAGGTGTCTACAAAAACTAAAAGATATTTATAGCCATACATGCCAGGTTTAATTTCAGTAAAGTCCACTTCCCAGTGGGAACCGGGGCGGTGTCCACGAGGCCGGATTCCCAGTCTAATTTTAGTCTTTCCAGGGTTTATTTGGGCACAGGCCCTACAATTGTCCGCTGCTTGATGAAGGAGGAGATCTCTTTTGGGAATGTAAGTCTTTGAGTCTCCGCTTTCTATCAGCGTTCTCATTTTCTTTGCACTAAGATGGGTTAGCCTATGAAGCTGGTTGATGAACTCTTTTGCCACTTTCAGAGGCATTACCTCTTTTCCTTGGTATTCCCATCGGTTTAAGAATGGGTTATAGTCAGCTCCTAGGTGCTGTACAAGGTCTAGGTCATTGTCATCATAGTCCCAAACGGGGGCTTCATGAGCCCCTGCAGCCTCAGTTAACACAGTGGCTATTAACAGCTGAGGTCCTAGGGCTGCCCACTTGACAGCCTCATCTGCCAGACGATTTCCTTTAGCCTCGAGGTTGTTGCCCTTTTGATGTCCCGGGCAATGCATTATGCTCAGCTTTTTGGGGAGAAACAATGCCTTAAGTAGGGCTAAAATCTCAGTCTTATTTTTGACCTCTTTCCCTTCTGATGTCAGCAACCCTCTCCTCCAGTAAATCTCCCCGTGAATGTGTGCCGTGGCAAAAGCATATCTGCTGTCTGTATAGACATTAAGTTTCTTACCTTCTGCCAGCTGGAGAGCCTGTGTCAAGGCAATCAGTTCGGCCCGCTGTGCTGAGGTTCCCCCTGGAAGCGCACTTGCCCATATTACCTGGGTATCAGTTGTCACTGCAGCCCCTGCTCGTCGTTCTCCATTCTGCAGGTAACTGCTGCCGTCTGTATACCAGGTCAAGTCCGCATCTTTCAGGGGCTGATCAGTCAGGTCCGGCCGAGTTCCATGCACTTCCGCAAGGATTTGATGGCAGTCGTGAGACATAGGCTCCCCAGGGATGGGCAGAAGTGTCGCAGGATTGAGGGCAACTACAGGTCCGAACTGGATTCTGTCCACATCCAGTAGCAAAGACTGATAATGGGTCAGGCGAGCATTGGATAGCCAGCGGTCTGGTGGTTGGCGAATCAGTGACTCAACCGCATGCGGCGCGAGAATGGTCAGGGGCTGCCCTATTGTTAGCTTTGAGGCATCCTTGATCAAAATTGCAATAGCTGCCACCATCCTCAGGCACAGTGGCCACCCAGATGCCACAGGATCTAATTTTTTGGATAGATAAGCAATAGGGTGTCTCCATGGCCCCAACTTTTGGGTTAAAACCCCTTTTGCGAAACCTTGTTTTTCATCAACAAACAGTTCAAAGGGCTTTGTGATGTCAGGTAACCCCAATGCAGGGGATGAGAGGAGAGCCCGTTTAATGTCATCAAAAGCTTGTTGCTGTTTTTCAGTCCAAACAAATGGGGTATCCTGTTTAGTTAGCGGGTATAAAGGGGCTGCCATCTCGGCAAATCCCGCAATCCATAGTCTACAAAAGCCCGCTGTCCCCAAGAATTCTTGCAGCTGCCTGTGAGTCTGAGGCGCTGGGATGTCTGAGATAGTCTCTTTCCGGGCAGCCGTCAGCCAGCGCTGGCCGTTATGCAATTCATAGCCCAGATAGGTAACTCTTGTCTGACAAATCTGGGCCTTCCTTGCAGAGGCCCTGTACCCTAATTGACCCAAAGTCTGTAATAGGTCCCCCGTACCTGACCAACAGTCTTTTTCAGTTGTAGCCGCCAGCAATATATCATCTACATACTGGAGCATAATCAAAGATGGATGTCTTACACGGAAATCCACCAGATCTCGGTGGAGGGCCTCATCAAAGAGAGTAGGGCTGTTCTTGAAGCCTTGTGGTAGCCGAGTCCAGGTTAGCTGTCCCGATATCCCTAGTTCGGGATCTTTCCATTCAAATGCAAAAAGGGGCTGACTCTGGGGGCTTAGTTTTAGACAGAAAAAGGCATCTTTTAAGTCTAAGACAGTATACCAACGATGGGTTGGGGGCAGGGTGCTGAGTAAATTATAGGGGTTTGGCACCGTGGGATGGATGTCTTCTACTCTTTTATTAACTTCTCTTAAATCTTGGACTGGTCGATAGTCATTAGTACCAGGCTTTTTAACAGGTAGCAAGGGAGTGTTCCAAGGTGACCGACATGAGATCAGAATACCTTGGTCTACTAACCGCCTTATGTGGGGTTTTATACCTTGATAAGCCTCCTTAGACATGGGGTACTGTTTAATGTTGACAGGAGTGGCTGTTGCTTTTAACTGAATGAGGAGCGGAGGCTGCTGTAAGGCCAGTCCCATCCCCCCAGTCTCTGCCCATGCTTCTGGGTAATGTATGAGCCAATAGTCCATGTTTTCTGGAGGCTTGGATGGTTTTTCATATAATCTGTATTCATCTTCTAACTGTAGGGTTAGCACATGCAAGGGCATCCCATCGGGGCCTGATACAGTGGCTCCCTTTTGCTCAAAATGTATCTGAGATTTTAACTTGGTCAGCAGATCTCTTCCCAACAAGGGATATGGGCACTCGGGCACATGAAGGAATGAATGAGTGACTTTACCTGTTGCCAATTGTACCTTTCTTTCGGTGGTCCAGCGATACTGTTTTCCTCCAGTAGCTCCTTGGACCCATGTGGTCTTGTTGCTTAGTGGCCCCTCCGTCTTGGTCAATACCGAGTGCTCAGCTCCTGTATCTACTAAGAAGGTGACTGGATGCCCCCCAACTTTTAGGGTTATCCGGGGCTCAGGGGGAGGCTCCTGGCCCTGACGTCCCTAATCATCGAGGGCCAAGAGCCGGGCGGTCTGCTCTGTGTTTTTCTTGGGGTTCCGGGGTTTCTTTGGGCAGTCTTTGACCCAATGCCCTTTTTCTTTGCAATAGGCACATTGGTCGCGATCTACCTGTAGCCTTCTAGAGTCTCCCTTTTTTTCTGTCTTACCTGATCTTTCTGATCCTTGGCTATTCTGAGCTATGGTGGCCAAAATCTTACTAAGTTCTTTGTTCCTTTTTCGATCCCGTTCTCTTTCCTTTTCCTCAGTCTCTTTTCTAAGCCTATCCTCTCTTTCCTCCTGCAACTTTCTAAGTCTTTCTTCTTTTTCTTCTGGTGTCTCTCTCTTATTATAGATCTTTTCTGCTTCTTTCAGTAAGTCCTGCAGGGAATATTCCTGCAGGTTTTCCAACCTCTGCAGCTTATTCCTAATGTCTGATGCAGACTTCCAAATGAAAGCCATAGACACGTTACCCCGCTGTTCATTACTGTCAGGATCAAAGGGGGTATATCTACGGTAGGCTTCTTTCAGCCTCTCTAAGAAAGCAGTCGGGGTTTCCTCTGGTCCCTGAATTACCTGTCTTACCTGTGCCAAATTAGTGGGGCGACGCCCCGCACTGTGGAGGCCCGCTATGAGTAACTGGCGATAAAGACGTAGGTGGTCCCTACCTTCAGGCGTATTGAAGTCCCAGTCGGGGCGACTCAAGGGAAAAACAGCATCAATCACATTGGGGAGCTGGGTGGGCCTCCCGTCATCTCCCATGACATTTTTCCTGGCTTCCAGAAACACTCTTTGTCTCTCCTCCGTAGTAAGGAGAGCCTGTAAAAGTTGTTGACAATCATCCCAAGTGGGCTGATGGGTAATTAAGATAGACTCAATAAGTGCTGTTAGGGCAACAGGATCCCTAGAAAAGGAAGGGTTATGGGATTTCCAATTATACAAATCTGAAGCTGAGAAAGGCCAGTATTGGAATTGATTGCCAGGGATTTGGCGCAAGGGGAAAGCCTCGGAAGTTTCCTTTGAAGGGGCTGGTGCTCTGCGTCCCCTTAGTCTTCTGACCATGGGGGAAGAAGCAGATTGGTCTCTGTCAGGCAGGGTAGTACTATCTGGACCTCCTTCATCCTCAGAGGAGTCTGGGGTTGGTGCGGGGCGAGGTTGAGGTTGATAGGGGGGTGGATCCTCTGCCAAGAGATCGATTAGGACTGATTCATCAGGTGGAAGAACTTCTTTGGGCTTTAGGTGCCGACAGGTAGGTTTTCCTAAAACAGGGCATAGTCTAGAGGAGGGAGGGGGTTTGTGGGCATGATTAGGGAGGATGGGCGAAGGAAAGAGGAGGAGGAGGAGGAGGAGGAGGAGGAGGAGGAGGAGGAGCAGAAGGTTTTGGGGACAAAGCAGAAAATGAGAGAGTTCCGGGAGATGGCTTTGGGCCGACGAAAGGAGCCACCCAAGGAGGTGGATCACAGGCTAGACTCTCCCAGGTCACGATATAAGGTACCTGGTCTGGGTGGCCATTGGGGCCTTGGACTAAAACCTTTTCTTTGACCTGTAAAATAACATTAATATTAAAAGTTCCAACTTTTGGCCAGCCAACACCAAAGGTGGGCCACTCAGAGGCACAGAGGGTCTGCCATGTTCTCTTCTCAACTTTTACCGATTGGTTGCTGGTGCAGTCTTTGACATCTTTCCAATGATCTAGAGTGAGACTTAAAGGAGTGGTTACAGTTTGACCCATTTTGTCGTCAAGATGAACTGGGTAACAGACAACAGAAACAATTAAGACAATGAGACAGCCGAGAAACAATTTCGCTGCGCGATTTCTGCGGAAAACCGAAAAAGAAACTGAGTCAGATGGGCGAGGGGTGGACAGAGTCCTCCCCTCAGCCACTAACACAACGTATCCCTCGGATACGTTTGGTGCCCCAAAGAAGTGGGCTCCTCGGATCCCCGGGGCGTCCCCCAGGGTGGCAGGGGTGAAGTCTGAGCTCGTCAACTCCTCCACAGGCTGCCCAGAAATACAGATCAACTACGTAGCTGACGTGCCAACGCTGCGCAATAGAACAGGATAATAATCACAAGGTTCACAACGTAAAACAGGAAAAGACCCAAAACAGGACAATAGCCATAGACACAGTCAAACGGATGCTGGCCAGCTTACCTCCCGGTGGGTCCGAGTGGACCTTGGGCAGGGGTCTGTTGGATCCCGGACGAGCCCCCAAATGAAAGACCCTCAGAGACCCGTACCCAAGAAACCAACACCGGACCACTCACTGGATGCAAAAGCAAGAGGAGATTTATTTCTCACACAGGCGCCTGCGGACACTCAGCAGCTCCAGCTAACTGAGCGTACCGGGCTCTGGGTAACAAGCCTTTTTTATAGGGTATTAGAGGGCACATAAGCAGATACATAGTGACAAGCATTTTATTGGTTAATGTAAATCGAGTTTGGGGGTCTACTTTGGGCCGCAGCTGCCGGTTCCTCTCAAATTCTCTTAAAAACCACAAAATGTCTAATACACCTTATTTTAGCACTCTAGTTATTTCAACAGATCAGTCCCAGGACTTTTTGTTCCCTATCTTTGTTCCCTATTCCCTGGTGTGGGGGGTCAGATGACTATTACCTAATTTATTACAAAATTAGTTCTTGTCTCAATCTAGTTATTTTATAACAGGTTGGGGATTTTGGCAGGCTGTCCTTGAGCTGGGGTCTTTCAGCTTAACATGCAAAATTATTTATGAACTTATATTTTTCTTAAAATTTAGATAAAAATACTGTTTTATAGATTGACTATGTAAATTAAGTGGATTATGTTAGGTTTATTCAGTTAAAAAATCTCCATGAGGAATATGGTTTACTTGGCTTCCTTCTGAGATTCAAAATCTTATTTAAAAGTTTGAAAAGGACCATTCATTCCAGTTATCTGTTTGAAACAATATTTGGTGTTGTATTTAAAAATAGATTTATAAAGACAAAAGAAATTATTGGGATAAAAAGAACCTTTATCAATGATTAATAGCTCAAATTAGCCTTAATTATTAACAGCAAGAGTGAACACCTTGCTGTCAAGCTTTCATTGAAATACACTGTTACCTTTCACTTAGAAGCAATCAAAAAAATTTCACCTAATATTACCAAAAGTGGAGATTATTTTATGCTTTTATTAGTATACTACAGTTTTACATGATATTGAGGATCATTTCAATATAATCATCATCATGGAATATAATTTGTTCCATTTCAATCCCCAATATGTTTCTTTTCCCTGCACTTCTCCCTCCTGCTGTTCCCCTTCATGTCCTGTACTGGCTTTTCTATTTATTCTTTTTTTTTTCCCCAAAAGATCACTAAGCCAAACATTTGGCCATGTTTTTATTTGCTGCATATACTTTAAACATATACAGTACATGGTACAAGTTTTTTTTAATTTAACTGTCAAGAAAGTGTCTAGTGTTATAATACAATGGAACATGTTCTTATTTTATTTCAAATTGGTTTGTTTATCACCCATTTCAAACCATTAATAGTGAAATGTTCTTTGTGGAATATTAAAATTATCTATTTGCTTATTAATAATAAAGAAGTCCAACAAATTAATAAGAATTAACCATGTCCAATATTAGTATCTGAAAGTGGGATTTTGCAGAAACAATCATATAAAATACAGCAGCCAATTTTAGTTTACTTTGTGACAATGAATATACACTTGAATAGGATTCTATCATGTTTTTTGGAAGATATCTATAAGGAGTCATTTGAATTCTTGATATCCAACAAGTGCCACACCCAGCCAAATCCAATCCAACACTTTATGTAATGGCTCCAGACAACTAATCACTGATAAATTCTTATGATTTGGGTAGAGTTACATATTCCACTAATATTACATGATGAAAAGAGACATGATAAGCCATTATCAAAGGCAAAAGAAAATATAAACATTCAAATCAGTTGTAACAAGGTTCTTCTACAAATATTTTAGATGCCATAATTTCAGGAAAATAAGATTCATCTATTTATAGTTAGTGCTTTATGGGTATACATGAAGTTTCTTGTAATTTTTAAGCATATTCTATTGATGATTCTACTACAATGATATTCTTGTTCTGTGTGCTATTATTGCTGATGTGACTTTTCCCCTTATAAATGTTTTTCCTTTCTAGTTTAAAAATTGTGTGGCTGGCCTTCATGGTGCAAGCCTGTAATCCCAGTGGCTTTGGAGGCTGAGATAGGAGATCGTGCCCTTGGGTTCAATTCCCAGTACAAAAAAATAAATAAATAAACTTTGTGTGTTGTGTACATGTGCTGTATTTGCTAGCTTACTAGGGGAAAAAACATTATTCATGTGCTGTGCCATCTGAAGGAACATAAAATATATTTTAGTTGTAAAGATTATTTCCTGATTGCTGTGCAACATGAGTTATATAATTCCTTTAGGCTGAAAAGCAAATACCACCATACAAAACTGGTAAATATCTCTAACTGTAGCAGCTGAACATTTGTTTCAGTTTAACTATTTCTTACCTAAATTATTTAGGCAGCTATATATTAAAAGAACCTAGCAGAGTATTTATTAAGTAGACAGTAGTCAATAAATACTATCTTCTTCTTTTGCTTATGAGCACTATGGTGCAGAGTATTTAGTAAGTAGAGAGTAGTCAATAAATACTAGCTTCTTCTTTTGTCTGTC
This sequence comes from Tamias sibiricus, assembly GCA_025594165.1. Taxonomy (NCBI): domain Eukaryota; kingdom Metazoa; phylum Chordata; class Mammalia; order Rodentia; family Sciuridae; genus Tamias; species Tamias sibiricus. The sequence continues at coordinate 51,029,035 of CM046667.1, read as the reverse complement.
AGCACTATATATCAGTATATATAAAAAAAGAGGACTTTGCCTTTGCAGTTCATAAGAATTAAAAGGAGACCAAAAAACCCCTAATGAAAAATGATGCATATAAAAATAAAATATAGAAAAAGTTATTATAAAATATTTAAAATATTGATTACAGAAATTATAATTCCTTGCAAGTACATTTAAAAGGATCACGTATCTCAGTTCTACTTATGATTCAAGCAAGACTCAAGTGCTATAATATTTCCAAAGGTCTCTCTTCGGTCTAAACATCCTTGATTCTGACATAGAGTGATCTTTCTAAAACAGAAATCTTATCATTTCACTCAGCAATTTAAGACTCCTCAGTGAGATTCCTTGGTCTACAGGATAAAATCTAATAGATTTCAAATGACACAAGGTCCTTGATGATGTAGATATCCCCTATTTCTCCAGTCTTCCTTCTATAAGCCCTTAACATTAATCCCTTATATTCATATATAATTACTTCTTAAATTTTCCAGTATGCTTATGTTTTAAGCATAGATGGAAATATGCTAGGTGGAGATACCCATGCCAATATCTTGGCCCAAGAATGGAAATCCTTACTCATCTTTCCATTCTCATAACTTCCTTAAAACATTCTGATTATCACAAATGAGTGTCTATTCTTTTTTTTTTTTTTTTGATATTTATTTATTTGCTTTAGTTGTACACAAATGCATATATTTTTACGTGGTGCTGAGGATCGAACCCGAGTCGCACACGTACTAGCCAAGCGCCCTACCGCTGAGCCACATCCCAGCCCCGAGTGTCTATTCTTATTATTACACTGTCAGATTATGATATGAATTCTTTGTTCACTTGTATAGTAACACATAAACAAGCAACTGCAATTGGAGAGGTAATATATTGTGACTAATGCTTTGGATTCATAACAAGTATGGAAACTGGGAAGTTTTTTTGGGGGGAGGGGGTGCTGGGGATTTAATTTTCCCCCAATACTAGGAGTTGAATCCAGGGACAATTACCACTGAGTTACATTGTTGGGGATGTTAACAACATGCCAGTAGATAGAAACTCTCTGGCTTTCTCCCACTTCCTGATATGGGGACTTGGCCTAGCCAAGAGGTGTTCCCCTGACGTGTAATGAGAAATCAGAGCACCACTAAGATAGGCTAATGGCTCTGCCAATGTGATTTGCTCATGCTCCCTATGTGCTCCTATGATCTTTCTGCTGATTGGCCCATATCTTCTATAAATGCTGTCCATCTTCCTCAATAAATGAGTTCCAGCTTTGACCAGACTCCCTGGTAATTCTGAGAGTCTTCTAAAGGTGGGTGTGGATTACTGTTAGAATTTAGGCAAAGTTTTTTATGCTGGGAATGCTATTTTAATAAAAGGGAAGTTTATTAGGGGCCACGCGTGGAAGGGGGAGAAAAAGGGAAAATAGGGGACGGACGGGAACAGGGGCAAGTGCGAACAGAGAGCGATTTCAGTCCGGGGCTGACTTAAATAGAGTGGGGGTCAGAAAGCCCCCCTGGAGTGAGTCCTTGCCCTATAGGCTACCAGAGGTCAGGAGGTGATGGCCAGGCACCTGCTGGCCAGGTTTGCTGGCCATGCTGAGGATCTTGGGAAATGTAGTTTTTCACAAAGCACCTGGGGAGGTGTGGCCTTCTGCCTGGGAGGCGCAGCCTCCTGCCTGGAATCCGACATTCCCCCCTTTTTGTTTTCTTAGGAAGTGAGGCATCATGTTTCAATCTGTCTGCTTCAGAGCTGAAGTGGGGCGACATGGGGTGCTATGAGGGGAGGAGTTGTGGGCAGGCAGGTCCAGCTGGAGGATGAAAAAATTCCCAAGAGGTAGGCGTGGAAAAGATGAATCTGTCTAGGTATGGGATGGATGAAGTTTCCTTGGAGACCTAGGTCGGTGAGGGGGTCAAACCAGGCTTCTGCAAAAACTCACTGAGGGAGTCAGCCAGCTATCCTCTCGAAGAGCATGTAGAATTGTGGGTCTTGTGAGTTTGCAGGTAACATGTGAAGAGGCCAATGGAGAGTGCGAAGCACATCTTAATGAGCGTCAGGTGGCAGCATAAGGGCAGGACTCAGCAGGGCTCTCTGGTTGGAAAGTCATCCATTGGTTTTTTAACAGTTGATAGTCCCTGAGAAAAACTGGTTAAAGGTTCAAAACGAGAAAAAACAGAAAAGATTATATTGAGTTGGTATCAGGAACATGAGAGAAGCAAATTTTTAAGGGATCAGTGGGGCTGGGAGAGCAAGTATATTGAGGTAGTTGTTTGTCGTCCTTTTGTGGATCTTTAGTTGGTTGAGCAGTTGGTTTCAGTCTGGAAATATGAGTCTAAAAAGTCAAATTCTATGAGGTTTCATGAAGCTTAGCAGCCGTGGGTGTGCACAACACAAGCTGGAAAGGTCCTGTCCACTTCGGGACAAGGGAGACTGTTCCTGTGTCCTGGGGAGGGGAGAAATATACCTAAGAACCGGGTGCCAATGGAAATGAAGCAGTGAGTCTACTTGGGTCAGGTAGGATGCAATCTTGGCACGTCCGTAGCTGATGTCTGATGAAGGATAGACTTTACTTTGAAGTCTGGGGAAGGTTGTAAAGTCAACAGGGATGGGAGCTTTTATGAGAGAACACAAAAAAAATGAGTACTGAATAAATGTTGCAGCATCTGGAACATGGAGATAATTTAAATTTTCAACATGTACAGAGTTATTAGGGATGTAAACACAACATTTCACTTAGGGCTGAAGTTACCTTTACTTCTAAAATGTCCAGAAATGATTGTGTATCTGTTTCAACTGTTTACTGGATGTTTAGGATGAAGTTTGTCAAACTGACTTTTGCTTTTGACTATTGCTGAGAGTCAGCTGTTTCTGATGGGAATCTTGGGGAAACTTTAGAGCAGCTTTTCTGCTCGGTGCCTTCTGCAAGGATGGGTCCAGGTCTTGCTTGACCTTGTGGCTTCTCTCAGAAGCATTAGGAATGTCTCTCCCTTTTTTTTTTTTTTTTTTTTTTTTTTTTTTGGACCCTCCTTTTAGCAAGTGCACTGATTGGCTTTTTTTCTCTATAGGTCTCATTTATCTCTCTTATCGGGAGAACATGTGACCCAGAGATGCAAAGCTCTTTAGAGATGTTTCCTCTTCCCTCACAGGCAGACTCTGGGACAAGAACCAAATACTGGTTTTCTTGGCCCTTTTTGATTAATTTAAAGTTTTGATCTTAGACATCCAGTAAGCTAATCTTAAATTGAGAACACTGGGCTTTAACTTTAATGTTTATAAACTTACAGTAGCCGGGGTCTGTGGTACCTATCTGTCTTGATGGTTCTTGAAGGTCAGGTGTTTTAGTTCTGAAGTTGATCTCTGTTAACATATATTGCTGCTTGAGCTTCCATGAACATTAGCTGACAAAATATCACATTTAGAACAGATTAAAGAAAGGCTGATAGCATTTAGCTGACAAAATATTACAATTAGAATGGATTAAAGGAAGGCTGAGAGCATTTAGCTGACAAAATATTACATTTAGAATAGATTAAAGAAAGGCTGAGAGCATTTAACTTTTTGTGGAAAAGTAATAACTTGAATTTAGGAAATATATTTTGTTTACAGTACTCTTAATTAGAGCAATTGGAACTTTTGAGCCTTTGCATACCCAACAATTTTTTTTATTGTTATTATTTGAGAGAGTCCAGGGGACGATGTATGTCCCAGGGGCGTTGCCACACGATTTGGATGCCCCTTGTTTATTTCATGTGCTGCATACGGGGAAGGGGTTGGGGGTTGCTATCAGAGGAGAAACTTTGTCTCGAAAACCTTGAGGAAGGACTGTCCAAGTCAGTTGTTGGGACCTTTGCGTGTCAGGGTCAGTCCAGATGAAGGCGAAGAGGTCTTGTGACTCTTGGGCTGAAGGGACCGTGAAAAAAGCATCCTTAAGATCAATAACTGAAAAATAGGTAGATGTGGAAGGAATTAGGGAAAGAATAGTATAAGGATTTGGGACCACGGGGTGTATAGGCCTGACAGCCTCGTTGATGAGACGAAGATCTTGGACCAGCCGATACGTGCCATTGGGCTTCTGAATTGCCAAAATAGAAGTATTATAAGGGGAATGGGTGGGTCTGAGGAAATGTTTCTGCAAAAGGTCTGAAATAATGGGTTGGAGTACTTTAAGGCTGGTGGTTGGAAGTGGATATTGAGCTCTGTTAGGGAAACACCGGGGATCTTTAAGGAGTATTCTTATGGGGTCACACTGAGCAAGGGAGGGAGTCTGAGTATCCCAGACTTTAGGGTCTACCAGGTCAGTGGGGGAAGGGTACTGGGAGATTTCTACATTAGTCAAGGGCTGGGGATCTGCATCGGTAGGGGGTTGGGAGGTTCCGGCTGTCTTGTTACTTGTGTTACCGTGCTGTAGACTGCTGAGACAGTAGGAGTGAAGATTTGGTCTTCAAGAGGCACAGGTCTTCTAGGAATTTCACACACCTGTTTATACCTATTGGAACTTTAACCTGTTTCACTGATGACAAAGACCAATTTATGAAAACAATTAATATCTGATGGCATATTTAACAGTGAGCAATTTAACCTTGTAAATTAATCAGCTGTTTAACAAACAAAGTTAGTTATAAATGAATAATTTCATGTCAGATATCAAAATATGAGGCTGAACAGTATTAGTCTTTTTTTTTTTTTTTTTTTTTTTTTTTTTTTTGCTGAAGAGAAGTCTTGGAGAATCTTGCAAATTAAGTTTGAAGTTTGAAGGTACCTTCACTTATTTGTTTACCCAATTTGAATTGAACATTTTTGACTTAAATGAATTAAAGATATTTGGATCCATTTTTTTAAAATTAATTTTCATGAGAGCTCGATTTGTTACTTGTGACATCACATTTACACGAAATCTGGAGAGATGCACAGACATAAAAACATAAAAAAACATAATTGTGCGCACTTTGGAAGGGGAAGCGAGGAGGAGTTTGTGAGTGAAGGTAGCTTAAGAGGCAAAGGTGAAGTCAGCAGGGGCTGAAAAGAGATAGACTTGCACAGGTGTGCGGATTGACTGATTTTCCCATTCTGAATGGGAACTGAGGGACTGTGTCCCATATGAATGAGAAAGAGCAAAAGAGCAGAGGACAGAGGGAGTTTGTTGAAGGAAAAGGCAGCTGCACTAGGGCAGGAAGTTGGAGGGAGGGTTGCACAAGCCAGTGGCTGCTAGGAACAAAGACTTTCAGTCTCTCCAGCTATGGCGGGGTCTGGCTCACTGGAGCCAGGTAGACATGAAGTCTTAATGGGAGGACATGGGCTCTTTGCACCATGTCCCATGTGAACAGGAAAAAAGAGACTCAAGTCCGGACTAGGCACAAGGCCTGAAGAGATTTTAGGGAGAACTGAGGGAGGGAGGGTCGCTCAAGCCAGTGGCTGCTAGGAACGAAGACATTTAGTCTCCCTGGCTGTGGCGGGGTCTGGCTCACCGGAGCCAGGCAGACATGAAGTCCTAATGGGAGGACAGGGGCTCTTTGCATCGTGTCCCGTGTGAATGGGAAAAAGAGCTGAAGGAAAAGGCAGCTGCATTAGGACAGGAAGTTGGAGCGGAAGTGGAGACAGATTTGGGCGGAAGAACATGGCAGATCTGAGAGGGGGGCAGAGCTTTAACAGCAGAGCCAGCTGATTGGAATGGGGGAAAGAAGTTGGCCAATAACAAGTGACCGCAAGGCTAAGAAGTTGTGATGTTGAGACAAAGGAAGAAGTGCACCCATATTGTTGGCCGCGGGGGGATCTGGCCTGCACGCGAAGATACGCCTGGCTAAAATAGAATGGAGGAGGCAGGGTGGAACGGGTTGCCGGGTGTCAGATGTCTAGCAGAGAAAGCCGGAAAGGAGCACGCTGCCGCTGTAGCGGCAGTGGGCTGGGAGCACGGACAGGGAGCATGGGCAGGGAGCCGCAGTAGCGGCAGCAGAAGGGGAAAGAGAAGAGAGCAGCAGGGAAAAGAGACGAACCTGCGCAAACATGCTGAGAGAATGTACCCGGGTGCATAGACTAAGTGAAAGCAAAATTTCTGTGGCTTGGATGAATGGCAAACACATGGTCGCCATTCGCTGGCGGGAGAGGGGGAAGGCGCACAGAGTTGAGGATGGACTGAGGAGCTCAGAGCACGCACACACAGCGGGTGCAGATGGACTGGAGAACTGTAGGTTTTAGATCTAATTCTGAAAGTTGGGGTTCCCAGAGAAGGGAGAGAAAGAGAAAAAGAGAGAGTGGGAGAGAGAGGGAGAAATTTTGCAACTCTTACCCATCCTGAGAGCAGTGACCGGCGGTGTCCCAGAGCAGAGCTTCAGTAGAGAAAAAAAAATAGCAATTTCCGAGAAACTTTGCCTTTTGAATGTAGAATTGCCCCACGTTGGGCGCCAAAATGTTAGAATTTAGGCAAAGTTTTTTACACTGGGAATGCCATTTTAATAAAAGGGAAGTTTATTAGGGGCCACGCGTGGAAGGGGGAGAAAAAGGGAAAATAGGGGACGGACAGGAACAGGGGCAAGCGCGAACAGAGAGCGATTTCAGTCCGGGGCTGGCTTAAATAGAGTGGGGGTCAGAAAGCCCCCCTGGAGTGAGTCCTTGCCCTATAGGCTATCAGAGGTCAAGAGGTGATGGCCAGGGCACCTGCTGGCCAGGTTTGCTGGCCATGCTGAGGATCATGGGAAATGTATTTGTTCACAAAGCACCTGGGGAGGTGTGGCCTTCTGCCTGGGAGGCGCAGCCTCCTGCCTGGAATCCAACAATTACCAGCCAATTCCTGCCATTCCTGATCTCGCCTTACCATTGGGGCATGCTTCACCAGCCTTCTCTGCTGGCCAAAGGAGGCTCTCCCTGGGCAAGGGGGAGTTAAAAACCCCAACAACTTTAAAAAACCCTGACATTACATCCCCAGCCCTTTTTATTTTATTTATTTATTTATTTTATTTTGAGACAGAGTCTCACTAAGTTAAGGCCAAACTAAGTTGCTAAAGCTGGCCTCAAACTTTTGATCCTCCTGCATCAGCCTCTTGAGTCACTGGGATTAGCAACGTGTACCACCATGTCCAATGGGAACTGGGAAATTTTGAAGTGGTTTCCTTTCTAAACACTCATAAACACCAACATAATTCCTAGCCTGGATATCCAGGATTCCACCCTCTATTTTGGGAACTTCAAAACTTTATTTTACTTAAACAGATTTGTCATCTAGGCAGATGAAATATAATAAACAAATCGATCACACGTGATTCTGATTTCAGCTGGAAAATCTTTAAAGAAAGCAGTCATAATTGGCTCTCAATAGTGAGTATGACTACTTAACTATGCATGAGCCTAATTAAAAGTCCCATGATTATATATGGCCCATATCTTACTCTAATGGCCCACAGGCTGTGTAATCTGCAAATAATAGAAATTTGTTTCACATAGTTGTAGACGACAGGAGGTACAAGGTCAAGGCACTAGCAGATTTTGTGTCTGTTAAGGGCTTACTTCATGCTTCCAGAATGGCACTTTGTTATTTCAATCTCCAAAGGTAACAAACACTATATCCTCACATGGTGAAAGAGGGATAAAAAGGCACCTAATGGGTGTTCTCTTCCTACCCTCATGGCTAGTCCTAAAGTTACCACCTTTTTACACTGTCACGTTTGTGGTTAAGTTTCAACATATGAATTTTTGGGGACACATTTATATCACACCTGTCTGCAAGTTCCACTGCAAATATGTGTGATTTTATGGTGCTCTAAACAAGAATGCTCAGTAGTGTTTCAATGCTAAATTTCCTATGCCATCCCTTTTCCACCAGAAACTATCTGCTTTGTAGTCCAATCTAAATTTGTAGTCCAATCTAAATTTTTTGAGGAAGCGCCAGAACGTTTTTCTGAATACTATTCCAATTTACATTGCCACCTGTATGTATACAAGTGTTACTTACTACATATCCTTCCCAACAGCATGTTTAGACTTTTTAATAATGGCAATTCTATCAAGAGTTAAGTGATATCTTATTGTGATTTTCATTTGCATTTCCTAATGTTTAGTTATGTAAGACAGCTTTCCATATACCTACTGGCCATCTGTACATCTTGGAAAATTTTACTAATGAAATATTATCATAACTATTCTCACTGCACCAAAAAAGGGAACTATGAGATGATATGGATATATTAGTTAGCTTTAATGTAATAATCAGTTCACTGTGTGTGCATATGAAATCATCATACTCTATATCCTAAACACATACAATTTTGATCAAATAATTTTTAAAAAATGAAGAAAAAAGTAGAAAAAATATCTATTCTATTTCTTTCAGCTTTTTCATAACTTGTGATTTAGTTAAACAAACTTCATTTCAATGACACAGTGCATCGATTGATGCCTATTGCTTTAACTCTCACATGAAGTGATATCTGCAAACCCCCTACTGCTTTTCATGTGTCTGGAAACCCCCTACTGCTCTTCATGTCTAGACAGGACTTAGATATAGATGGGATCTATTTACATCCCTCCAATGGTGTTAGGGTTCAGCTCCAGGGGAATGGTCAGATAATTATCAGTGAAAATTTACTAAGTTCAATCATATAATTTATTTTACAAAGGACTTTGAGGAATTAAAAGATGGAAATATAAATTTTGTTTGTAATTATGTTTGTTTCCTAATGAATAGTCAATAATTGTACAAAAGTAATATATTAAATTTCTTATAAAAATTAAAATAAAAAACACGACACCCTGTCATTTGCAACAATGTATAAGAAATTGGAGGACATTACGTTCAGTGACATAAATCAGGCACAGAAAGAAAATATTGCATAATCTCATGTTTAAATGTAATCTAAAAAAAGTTAATCTCATAGAAGTTGAGAGTGGAATTTTGATATACATTTTATGTGGGAAAAAAATCTCTCACAATACGGAAGGGAAATACAAATGTCTCAGTAGAAACATAGGCAAAGTAAATAAATAACTGTTTATGTAGCCAGCACATGGGAGAAATTAAGGTTCACTTGTAGTCAAGAAATGCACATAAAAATGAGATTCTTACCTGAGTACAGTGGCACACACTTGTAATCCCAGCAATTGGGAGGCTGAGGCAGGAGGATAGCAAGTTCAAAGCCAGCCTCAGCAAAAGTGAGATGCTAAGCAACTCAGTGAGACCCTTTCTCTAAAAAAATACCAAAAATAAAGCTCAGGATGTGCCTCAGTGGTCGAGTGCCCCTGAGTCCAATCCCTGGTGCCCCAAAATATGATTCTCTCATTCAGCTAAGTAAATTGGCGTAGACTGAAAGAATAAAGTCCAACATATATGAAAATAAAAATAACAATGCACTCTCACATACTACTAGTTGAAAGGATCACAAATTGGCACAGACTTTCTAGATGGAAATATGCTAATGTTATAGCCAAATCTTTAAATTCAACACTATCTTTTTATTTCAGAATTACATGTTTAGAAATTTTTCCTAAGGATGTAACTGGAAGTGTTCATAAAAATGCATCAGTACCTTCTGGCAAAAAGTACTATTTATAATTGTTAATAGACAAAAACACAACACAAATTATCCCAAAGCTGAAACTGAATTAAAATGTTAAACAACCCATGGCATGGTTGCACAATATTGGAGAACAGTGGTTCTTAAATTTTGATTTCAAAGCAGCAAAACATACAACTCACCCTCAGTCTATGGATACATATAGAAAAAGACACATACAATTTCAGGGAGAGCCTAAACCCCTAATTTCTATTAGTCTCCATCCCACAGATATTTATTGTCTTGGAAAGATACATTTACATATATGACTAAAAAAGAAAATCAGGCTAAGCAAAAAATATACTTGGGTGATAAGTTCATAAAGTGGCATGAGTGTTATAGGTGGTTTCAGCAACAGATTTCCTATGAACCCAACCAACTTCAGCTGCCATGTAGAACAAGGAACATCTAGGCACTTCTCAGCAAGTACATAACGGTCAGTACTTTGACAGCTGTTGGTCCATAAACTTGAAAGCCTTAAAAATTGAGAATTTAGTGATTCCCAGCTCTGCTCTCCAGTGGCAGACTCCTCACCAAATGCAGGGAGCTGTGGAAACACCAATGTCCTTTCTCCTCCTTCACTTCAACACCTGCCAGGAGCGAGCTAAGCCATCTGCCAGCCAACAACCACAGACTCAGGGAAAGCTGCACTCTACAGAGCAGTCACCTGGTCCCTGAGCATGGGATGATGTTATATGTTGAATTGTACCCCCTCAAATCTCAGGTATTGAAGTAATAACTCCCAGTACCTCAGAGAATGATTTTATTTTAAAACAGGACTGTTGCAGATGCAATTAGTTAAGATAAAATCATGAAGGTGAGTACTAACCCATTATGACTGGTCCCCATAAAATGGGGAAATGTGGACCCAGACATTTCTAGAGGGAAGATAATAGAAAGTGACAGAGGAAGAAGAATGGCATCAGCAAGGAGGAAGGCTTAGAATGGATTCTCCATCACAGCCTCAGAAGGAACTGACCCTGCCAACAACTTGATCTCAGGCATTCCGCCTCCAGAACTGTGGGCAAATATATATGTGTCTGTCATTGAAGTTACCCTTTGTGTGGTGCTTTGATATAACAGCCTTAAGAGACAAATACAGGCGGGATCTCCCTGATTACTTTAGGTCAGACAGATGTGCTCATCTATTGTGCAGGGCATCACCTGGAGAGCTGGACAATACACAGATCACTGGGCCCCACGCCAGAGCTTTGGGTACACAGGGTTGGGGAGGGACTGAGAATCTACTTCTAACAAGTTTCCTGGTGCTACTGGTACTGCCTCAGGGTTATCACAGCCTGTCATTGCCACAATCAATCCCATCAAAACACCTGCCAACCCATGGATGTGTCGTGCAACCCATGCAGGGTATGTAGCAGAACAGAGAAGACTTGGTACTGTTGAATAGGGGTGGAAGAGTTACTGATATTTGGGAGGCTTTCTCCACTTTGTGCCTATGTCCCACTTTTCCCCAGTGTTTTTATGTACAGTTTTTTAAATTAAAAATTAAACAGAAGTACAAAATTTGAAGTAAGTTCTTCAAATCAACACAAGAAAATTGTGTGCTAGGTCAACCTTTCTTTTCCCTCTCTCCTTTGGATGACAAGCTTGGGGAGAATGGTAGCTTCCTTTCCTAACCTCTTTCAATGAACAGTGAGTTCAGCACTGAGCAAAAGGCACCTGAGTCTTGTATTCAGGCCCTTTGGGGTCTCCCTGAACAGACACACCTGCACTAGCCTCTTCAGCCACAACTCAGTGCCCCTCTGACTGTCCATCTCAAAGCATCTTCTCCCAAAACATTCCAATCTGTCACAGAGCAATACTTGCATCAAATACAAAATAATGCACATGGATGTCAAGACCATGAAAAATTTGCTTGAGACATTTCTAAAAGTTTGCTCTTGATTTCTGCATTTATCCTACTATAAACAAGCAATCAATAGCTCCTGGGCAGGCACAGATCTGGGGTCCACATTTGAGAAACTCTGTGACTGAGTTCACACATAAAGAAACCTGCTTTATGTACTTTTTCTCAGGGAAGGAAAATGGAACAATGAGAGGACATAATAGGGCACATTATTTTAAGAACATTATAAGTTCAAGATGAAAATAATCATAAATGTCTTGAACTTAGCTTCCCAGATGTGTTGAGAAAAAATGTGAAAGTTACACACCCAGTACATTGTGGGCCAAGCCAGCTAAACTGACCCTGAGAGAGTAAGCCAAGTATATCAAGAAAGGACAAGAATCCATGAAAGACAGGGCAAGAACTCTTCCCTCGACTACATGCAATTCTGTGCTTTTCTTTTTTCTTATTTTTCTTTTACTGTGTGTTTGTGTGTGTATGTGTGCACATGTGTACATAATTCAATTTTTAAGTGCTTTTAATCTTATTTTGACTGAAAGAAGTTAAAAGAGAGATTGTCAAAACTTATATTTGGACAATAAGGGAAATATGATATTCAAAACTGCCTGAGAAGTCTTTGCTCTTTTTAAAAGATGGGCTGCATTGAAGCAGAATCTGATTTAAAAAATTAAATCTGAGCTCATATGTTCCAAAAATTTTAAGTCTTTTTTTTGATGTATATCTTTTTGTTATATATTTGAAATATGCTACTAGCTAAAAGAATATATACATGATATATAAAAACCTTATTAAGTTAGCTACAGATGGGAAATTCTTTAAATTGGTAAAGGTTATATAATAAATACTTACAGCAAATATTCCCCTTAATGGAAAAAATAGAGATGCATTTTCTTTAGAATTAAGGATAAGAAAAGAAACCTCCTGTTATCACTACTATTTTTCATAGGATTGGAAGACCCAAAAATATTATATAGACAGAAAAGACATAAAAACTGTGAAAGAGAATAATAAACAATTTTTGGAGACAATATTATCAAATAACCTAAAAATTAATTGTTACGTCAACAAATTATTAAAAAGTAGTGAGTTTTGCCAACTTGCCTATTCAAGAGCAACTGACAATAATATTTATCTACATCAACAGTACTAGAACATAGAATGGTATACATGTCACAATATCCACAAAAATTCTGAAGTCTACTTGAGTTAATTTAACCAAGAATGCATAGAATCTCTATGAAGAAAACTCTAAAACTAACAAAAGTGATGGAAGGTAATCTGAATTGATGGCTACATCTTTTATACCCATAGGTAGAATGATTTGATGTTTTAAAAATATCAGTTTTCCTGAACTTAGTCTATAAGCTCAAAGCAGTCAATTAGAAATTTTGAGATTTCATAAAGATATTCTCAAAAGTTTTTCATTTAATTTTTCACATGTAGGTTTTCAATCCATTTGGTAATATTTTCTTTTTTATTTTTTATTATTCTAATTTGTTATACACATTTACAGAGTACATTTCATTTCATATTACATACAAAGAGCACAATTTTTCAAGTTGCTGGTTTTATATAAAGTATTTTTACAACAACTGTGTCTTCATACATGTATTTAGGGTAATCATAGATAACTCAGTCTGCCATTATTCCTATCCCCTTGTCCCTCCCTCCCCCCTCTTTGTTCTATTTAAAGCTCTTTCATTCCTATCATTCCCTCTTTCTTGCCTTTATAAGTTAGTATCTTCATATAAAAGAGATCATTCTACCTTTGGTTTTTTGGGATTGGCTAAATTCAATTAGTATTATTTTCTCCAACTCCATCCATTTACCTGCAAATGCCATGATTTTATTCTCTTTTAGTGCTGAGTAGTGTTCCATTCTGTATATATACCCTATCCATTCATCTGCTGATGGACATTGGGGTTGGTTCCACAATCTAGCTATTGTGAATTGTGCTGCTATAAACATTGATGTGGCTGTGTTCCTGTAGTAAGCTGTTTTTAAGTCCTTTGGGAATATACCCAGGAGTGGGATAGCTGGGTCAAATGGTCGTTCCATTCCAAGTTTTCCTAGGAATCTCCATACTGCTTTCTAGATTGGCTTCTCCAATTTGCAGTTCCACCAGCAATGTAAGAGTGTGCCTTTTCCCCCACATCCTCACCAACATTTATTGTTGTTTGTTTTTTTGATAGCTGCCGTTCTGACTGAAGTGAGATGAAATCTTAGAGTAGTTTTGATTTGCATTTCTCTAATTGCTAGAGATGTTGAACATTTTTTCATATATTTGTTGATTGTTTGCATATCATCTTCAGGGAAGTGTCTGTTTAGATCCTTGGCCTATTTATTGACTGGATTATTTTTTTTGTTGTTGTTGTTGTTTGTTTTTTTGGTGTTAAGGCTTTTGAGAGCTTTATCAATCCTTGAGGTTACTGTTCTATCTGATGTGCTTGTGGTAAAGATTTGCTCCCATTCTGTAGGTTCTCTAATCACCTCACTGATTGTTTCTTTTGCTGAGAAGAAGCTTTTTAGTTTGAATCCATCCCATTTATTGATTCTTGGTTTTAGTTCTTGGGCTATAGGGGTCTTATTGAGGAAGTTGGAGCCTAAGCCAACATGATGGAGATTTGGGCCTACTTTTTTTTTCTATTAGGTGCAAGGTCTCTGGTTTAATTCCTAGGTCCTTGATCTACTTTGAGTAAGTTTTGTGCATGGTGAGAAAGAGTTTTGATTTCATTTTATTACATGAGGATTTTTTCCAGTTTTCCCAACACCATTTGTTGAAGAGGCTGTCTTTTCTCCAGTGAACGTTTTTGGCACCTTTGTCTAATATAAGATAACTGTAGGTCTGTGGGTTCATCTCTGTGTCTTCTATTCTGTACCATTGGTCAACTGGTCTATTTTGGTGCCAATACCATGCTGTTTTTGTTACTATTGCTTTGTAGTACAATTTAAGGTCTGGAATAGTAATGCCACCTGCTTCGTTCTTCTTGCTAAGAATCGCTTTGGCTATTCTGGGTCTCTTATTTTTCCAGATGAATTTCATGATTGTTTTTTATATTTCTATGAGGAATGATATTGGGATTTTGATTGGTATTTCATTGAATCTGCATAGTGCTTTGGGAGAATGGTCATTTTGACAATATTAGTTCTACCTATCCATGAACAAGGTAGATCTTTCCATCTTCTAAGATCTTCATTAATTTCTTTCTTTAGCGTGTTGTAGTTTTCATTGTACAGGTCTTTCACTTCTTTTGTTAAGTTGATTCCCAAATATATTTTTTGAGGCTATAGTAAATTGGGTGGATTTCCTTGTTTCTCTTTCTGATGATTTGTCACTGATGTACAGAAATGCCTTTGATTTATGGGTATTGATTTTATATCCAGCTACTTTGCTGAATTCATTTATTAGATTTAGAAGAGTTCTGCTGGAAGTTTTTGGATCTTCTATGTATAGAATCATATCATCTGCAAATAGTGATAATTTGAGTTCTTCTTTTCCTGTCCGTATTCCTTTTATTTCTTTCATCTGTCTAATTGCTCTGGCTAGGGCTTCAAGAACTATGTTAAATAGGAGTGGTGAAAGAGGGCATCACTATCTTATTCCAATTTTTAGAGGAAATGCTTTCAATTTTTCTCCATTTAGGATGATGTTGGCCTGGGGCTTAGCATAGATGGCCTTTATGATGTTGAGGTATGTTCCTGTTATCCCTATTTTTTCTAGCATTTTGAACATGAAGGGATGTTGTATTTTGTCAAATGCTTTCTCTGCGTCTATTGAGATGATCATATGATTTTTATCTTTGAGCCTGTTGATGTGATGTATTACATTTATTGATTTTCTTATATTGAACCAAACTTGCATCCCTGGAATGAAGCCCACTTGATTGTGGTGTACTATCTTTTTGATGTGTTTTTGTATTCGATTTACCAGAATTTTATTAAGAATTTTTGCATCTATATTCATTAGAGATATTGATCTGAAGTTTTCTTTCTTTGATTTGTCTCTGTCTGGTTTTGGAATCAGGGTGATATTGGCCTCATAGAATGAGTCTGAGAGTGTTCCCTCTCTTTCTATTTCATGAAATATTTTGAGAATTGTTCGTGTTAGTTCTTCTTTAAAGTTCTTGTAAAACTCAGCTGTGTATCCATCCGGTCCTGGGCTTTTCTTCATTGGTAAGTTTTTTATGACATTCTCTATTTCTTTGGTTGAAATTGACCTATTTAAATTGTGTATATCATCCTGATTTAGTATGGGCATATCATATGTCTCGAGAAATTTGTCCATGCCTTCGTTATTTTCTATTTTATTGGAGTATAAATTTTCAAAATAATTTATAATTATCTTCTGCATTTCTGTAGTGTCCCTCGTGATATTTCCTTTTTCATCATAGATATTGGTAATTTGTGTTTTCTCTCTTCTTTTCTTCATTAGCATAGCTAATGGTTTTCAATTTCATTTATTTTTTCAAACAGCCAACTTTTTGTTCTGTCAATTTTTTCAGTTGTTTTTTGTTTCAATTTCATTAATTTCAGCTCTGATTTTAATTATCTCCTGTCTTCTACTTCTTTGGGGGTTTATTTGTTCTTCTTTTTCTAGGGCTTTGAGATGTAATGTTAGTTCATTTATTTGTTCATTTTTTCTTTTTTGAAGGAATGAGCTCCATGCAATGAACTTTCCTCTTAGTACTGCCTTCATAGTGTCCCATAGATTTTGATATGTTGTATCGTTGTTCTCATTTACCTCCAAGAATTTCTTAATCTCCTTCTTGATGTCTTCTGCAACCCAATGATCATTCAATAGCATATTGTTTAGTCTCCAGGTGTTAGAGTAGCTTTTCTTTCTTTTTTTATCATTGATTTCTAATTTCATTCCATTATGATCTGATAGAATGCAGGGTACTATCTCTACTTTTTTTATATTTGCTTAGAGTTGTTTTGTGGCATAATATATGGTCCATTTTAGAGAAAGATCCATGTGCTGCTGAGAAGAAAGTGTATTGGCTCATTGATGGATGATACACTCTATATATGTCAGCTAAGTCTAAGTTATTAATTGTATTTTTGAGTTCTATAGTTTCTTTGTTTAACTTTTTTTTGGAAGATCTATCCAGTGGTGAAAGAGGTGTGTTAAAATCACCTAGAATTATTGTGTTGTGGTCTATTTGATTCTTGACCTTGAGAAGAGTTTGATTGATGAATGTAGATGCTCCATTATTTGGGGCATATATATTTATAAGAATTATATCTTGTTGATCGATGATTCCCTTCAGCAGTATGTACTGTCCATCTTTATCTCTTTTGATTAAGTTTGGATTGAAGTCTACTTTATTTGATATGAGGATAGAGACCCCTGCTTGCTTGCGTAGACCATGTGAGTGATATATTTTATCCCATCCTTTCACCTTGAGTCTGTG
Source organism: Tamias sibiricus (assembly GCA_025594165.1). NCBI lineage: Eukaryota > Metazoa > Chordata > Mammalia > Rodentia > Sciuridae > Tamias > Tamias sibiricus. Next base: position 51,012,215 of record CM046667.1, on the reverse strand, counting down.
GGCATCTTTTCCTATGAGATGTATCTTTTGAAGGCAACATTTTGTTGGGTCTTTTTTTTTTAATCCAATCTATTAGCCTGTGTCTTTTAATGGGTGAGTTTAGGCCATTAATATTCAGTGTTACTATTGAGACATAATTTGTATTACCAGTCATTTTTACTTTTTTGTTGTTGTTGTTGTTGTTATTTTTGGTATTTAGCTTGACTTGGTTTCTCCTTTGGTTCATTTTTCACTTTATTGTAGTTCTTCCCTTTGAAGATTTTCATTATTATTTTTCATTTCTTCCTCGTGGAATATTTTACCAAGAATGTCCTATAGAGCAGGCTTTCTTGTTGTAAATTCTTTTAGCTTTTGTTTATTGTGGAAGGTTTTTATTTCATCCTCAAAACTAAAGCTTAATTTTGCTGGATATAAAATTCTTGGTTGGCATCCCTTATCTTTTAGAGCCTGGTATATTTTGTTCCAGGCTCTCCTGGCTTTGAGGTTCTGGTTTGAAAAATCTGCTGAGATGTGAATTGGTTTTCCCTTGTAGGTAATCTGACTTTTCTCTCTTGCAGCCTTTAAAATTCTATCTTTATTTTGTATGCTATGCATTTTCATTATAATGTGCCTTGATGTGGGTGTGTTGTAATTTTGTACATTTGGTGTCCTGTAGGCCTCTTGTATTTGATTTTCAAATTCATTCTTCCTGCTTGGGAAATTTTCTGATATTATTTCATTGAAGAGATTGTGCATTCCTTTGGTTTGAATCTCTGCACCTTCTTCTATTCCAATAAATCTTATATTTGGTCTTTTGATGGTATCTCATAATTCTTGCATATTCTGTTCATGGTTTTTTTGCCATCTTCACTGTGAGGTCAACTTTATTTTCAAGATTATATATTTTGTCCTTATTGTCTGAGGTCCTGTATTCCAAGTGGTCCAATCTGTTGGTGATTCTTTCTATTGAATTTTTTAAGTGGCTTACTGTTTCTTTCATTTCAAGGATTTCTGTTTGTTTTTTTCTCAAACTCTCTATCTCTTTCTTGAAGTAATCTTTTGCTACCTGGATTTGTTCTCTTATTCTCTTTGTTGATGTGATTGATGGTTGCCTGTATTTGATCTCTTATCTCTTTGTTGGAGAGATCAATTTTTGCCTGTTTCTGTTCACTTAGGTCGTTTTTCAAATCTCTTATCATTTTAATTATGTATATCTGGAACTCCTTCTCTGACATTTCACCTACTGTGCTTTCTATGGCTCCTATTGTTGAAGTATCTTGGTTTGTTTGGGGCATTTTCCTCCCTTGTTTTTTCATGATGACTATGTATTTTCCTCTCTTGCAAGGTAAGCCTGGGGTATTACAACTTCTGCCCTTTTGTCTTATAAGGTCCCTACAGGTTACCCAAAACCTCACTTTTTAGGGAAATATCAATATCAGAGCTTTCACTGTACCCAATATATATCCATATATCAGTTAGTTTCTATTTTATATTTACAGTTTTGTTGCTGTGGCTCTTTAGTAGGTGGGCTGAGCTAGAACAGATGCAGGTGGGCGGGGCTTGTTCCCCTGCTGTCCTCAGCGGGAATGGCCTCTCCAAGGTGGATGGGCAGAGCTGGAAAGCTTGCAGGCAGGCCCAGCTGGACCTCACTTCGGGAGGTCTAGCTGGGAACTCCTGCCAGAAGGCCTACCTCAGAGCTCCCGCCTGCAGGCCTAACTGGGAGCTCCCGACAGTTGGCAGAATTGGGAAGGCAAGCTGGCAGGCCAAATTGGGAACTCACACTGGCAGGCCCACTGGGAACCCAAGCCAGTAGGCCGAACTGGGAACACAGTCTGGCAGGCCGAACTGGAGCTTACACTGGCTGGTCAAACCAGGGACTCATGCTGGTAGTCTGAACTGGGAGCTCCCACCTTCAGGCCGATCTGGGAATGTAAGCCAGCAGGCCAAACTGGGAACTCATGCTGGCAGTCTGAACTGGGAGCTCTGCCTGCAGGCTGCAGGGCTGGCAGGCTGAACTGTGATCTCACATGGGCAGGCGAACAGGGAACTTAAGCCAGCAGGCCGAACTGGGAGCTGCGTCCGCAGGCCGCAGGGCTAGCAGGCCAAACTAGGATCTCACGTGGGCAAGCTGAATTGGGAACTTAAGCAGGCAGGCCGAACTCACATCCATTTTAAATTGAAAATATTTTATAAAAAATAGGCTGAGCATGGTGGCACTTACCTGTAGTCCAGGTCCTTGGAAGGCTGAGGTGGGAGAACTGCAAGTTGAAGGTCAGCTTGTGTAATAGCCAAAATAACAAAACACTCTCTATCGTGCAAAAAAAAAAAGAGACTTCTTACTAATGCTTAAAATAATGTTTTTGGATACCTTATAAAGTTAGCCAAATTGTGTGCCAAGTTTTGCTCAACAGTGTTTTCTCAAATTGGCTATAAATGAATAATGACCACATGCATTTTTATTATTAATATTATTTTTTAAATTATAATTTTTATCCATATGTGTTTGTAATGTGCTATTGAATTTCAGAAAATGTTCCGTGGAACTATGAAAATAATTATCATTTAATAAATGTTGAGTAGGAATTTCTTGAATGCACAGATATTTTTTTTTTTTTTTTTTTTTTTTTTTTTTTTTTTTGTGGTACCGGGGATTGAACTCAGGGGCACTCGACCACTGGGCCACATCCCCAGCCCTTTTTTTTTTTTTTTTTGTATTTTATTTAGAGACAGGGTCTCACTGAGTTGCTAAGTGCCTCGCCATTGCTGAGGCTGGCTTTGAACTCGCGATCCTCCTGCCTCAGCCTCCCAAAGTGCTGGGATTACAGGTGTGCGCCACCGCGCCTGGCTGATATTTCATTTTTTATTTATTTGTTTTTGTAAGCATATCAATACATGATTTACAATTTGATTGAGGTTTTGAAATTAGTCAGAAATTACAATTTTCCCTATGAGCAAAAATATATTTATTTAGGAAATTTTAGAGAATATATCTAGTACATTGGTTTTATTTTACACTAACATCTGAAAAATAAGTATAGACAAATAAAAATGTTTAATGTCATAATTTGAACAGAAAAAATTAAGATTACTTTTGTTACCAAATTCAATTTCCTAATTTTGCTATTAATCAAATTGAAAAAGTCAACTAATGTTTTGATTAATTTAAATAAAACTTTAGCTGCTACTAACATTATTTTGCCTCAGAGTCATAATGTTAATGCTAAGAGAAATTATAAATAATACCAAGATTTTATGACTATAAATAAGTATTTTCTTTAATATTTCTTTTACATTAATTTCATATATTAAAGAAAAACATAGTGCTTTTCCTTAAATTTAATTTTAAGTACTTTGAAAATCTCTCCATTCTTAAATTCATGGTTGGGCTCTAGTACTCAAGTATTTTTGAGTTATCTAGTTCAATAATTATAATGCCTATTCTATGTCAGCCTATTAACCACATATAGTAGGTACTACTTATTATATAAGAATTTCAATTTGAAGGAGCCTATAATCAAGGAGATAGCTAAAGATTGCGGTTAGCTGAGAGCCATAAAAGATGTTCTAGTTTCCACCTGATAGTAATACATTATCCAAAGAATCTTTGTATGCCCGTGAACACTGCGTGACGCACCTGTAAGCTCGAGCTGTAAGCACGTGTCCTTGTTAAAGCGATATGTATATAACTGGGTGAGTTTGGTTAGTGTGTGTGGGAAGAAGAAGAAGGTGGTGGTTGGAGTTAGAGCGTTTGGAGTGATTGCTGGAGCCGGAGAGAGAAGAAGAATAAAAGACCTTTTTTCATTTTCATCCTGCCTCCGAATTTTCCTGCGGCGTTCGTTGCTCCAAGGCGGTTTCCGCTTCAGGCAGCAACATCAATTAATAATTTTGTTTTTTCTCTAGGAAAATCTTCAACACAATAATTATAGCTCTATTATGCCTGTTTCTTCAGATAGTTCAGAACACAGTACTTTATCTTATCAAAAATAATATTTTTTCACTGAAAGGCAAAGTATTCCAGTATAAAAACTAAGATGTCACTATGATAAGGTAAGTTGGAACTAAAAAATCCCAATTAAAAAATACACTGTTTCTGGAATCCTATTCTTTTGACTCAAAATTTAGGTACAAGATTCATAGTGGCATATGATATATATGTTGTCACTATGAAGATATTTTTAATTCATATTATGGACTAATAATTATAAATCCATCAGATACTTTTAGATTTATAAAAAAATTTGGGTTAACCATGAAGATTCTGTCAGGCAAATATTTCCTTAATATTGTTATAAAGGAAACTAACACAAAAATCATTGGATATTAAGAATAAACATTTATATCTCACTCCTAAATTTGCAGTTTGACATCATCTGGTCTATGCTGGACTTGACTGAACTTGGTTCTAGGCCTCCAGAAAGATTAAGGACTATTCCATACATCTTGTCTTGATCTAAATACCTAAACTAAAAAGAAAACCATATTAATAATGGGCAAACATGGATATGCTCACATTCAAAAGGGGGAGAATGGGAGACATATAACAATAGCTGGTCTTTAAGAATTCTGAAATCTTTTGAGCAAATGTTGCTAAATCATTCCATTTATGATAGGTAGCAAGTGGCTTAGTCTGTATCTCTTTGCTTTGCCAATATTTCCCTGTTTCTATCATCTTTCTTGCTCTACTCTAAAGAAGGCATTGAATAAGTGCCCTGATTGAGATAAGATTTTTTTCTCTGTCTCCTGCCAATAGAAATTTATATGGTCAATGATCTTTTTAAATCTCTATGAATGTGCCTCATTTGTATTTTCTATATATTCACTTTAATCATGGGGTTGTCATGTTCTAAAGCTATACCCACATGTCTCTCTCTTGAGATTTAATTATAAGTATCTTAAGCCCATAAAATTTTATCTTTGTGTTATGTCTTACAGGCATTGTTCTGAATTTGATCTGTTCCCTGAAGCTGTGTTTTATTGTATCATTGTTTTTGTTTGTAAATCAGCCAGTTTTCCCCCAAATCATCTCATCATCTGTGCTGTAGTGTCTTATTATATTCGACTAGTCATAGTCAGTTTATGCTTTGAGATATTTGCCTGGAAATTTCTTCACTCAGTGTAAATGGTCATTCAGTCCATTTTCGATCTTATATCTTATCTCATAACAGTTACCAAATGTATTGCCTGTAAATAATATGTGTTGCCTTTACTTCAGCCTTGTAAATAGGTTTCCTTTTTCCCTACTACCTGGTTCAAAAACAAATTTTAAGTTTCTGTTACAGCACTATGCTTCCTCCAGAATGAATTCCTGTTTGTGGAATTCACCATAATTGTGTGTTCAACAAGCCATCCCATATAGTGCTTTATAATAACAAGTATTTATTTTGCAAACTCACATTAGTGGATTGTTTGGCATTGGGCTGATTTAAGCTGGTTTCATCTGTGTTTACCTGAAGGGCTCTGATTGGTTTGAAGTTTGGATGACATGCCTATAATTCTTCTCAGACCAGCAGGCTATGGAGCTAGGGAGCTAGACTTTTATCAAAGTAATGGCAGATCAAGAGGGCAAGACAAATGGAAAAGAATGTTTCAAGTTTATGATATTGTCTTGCTGACTCACATAATATTTGCCAAGGCAATTCATATAGCCAAGTCCACCAGGAGTTTGCGGGAAGCTAACTGAATGATTGGGATCATGTGGGAAGTATTTACAGAAAAGTCAGAATATGTGAAGCATATTTAAGATGCTTAATTATTTCCCTGAGCTTACAAAGTTGACAATTAAGAAAAATTATTAGTGGGAAAAACCTTATGCAAAGTAAATAAAGCCTTTTATTTTATAGCAATTTAGAATTTATAAGGAATCTGCATATATTATGTGCCATCTGACTTCATAATAATTTACTAGGGTAGATGGGACTGGCAAAATTATACTAATTTTGTAAATGTGTAACTGAGGTACAACATGACTAAAATGTGGCAAATGTGGTTCTGGGATCTTATGAGCACCTGCATGTAGCATATTGCTTTTTCAATTGCAATTTCCAGAAGAGAACCCCCTAAGAAACCCATAATAAAAAGAAAGTATGGGAAATTTTCCATGGAAAACTATGTATCTTTTTTGATTGAGTTTGTATCATCAAGGACATTTAAAGGTTTATTCTATAGAAATAGGCACAGTCCTGGATTTTCTATTCTACCTCTTGAGATTATCATCATCTCTTGATTTCTGCATAATGATTTGTGGAATTTAATATTATTTCATTTGGGCTGCAAAACACCATTTTAAAGATTGTTACACTGATAATCTGCAAAAATTAAAAACTTATTCTTCTATTTGTTAATAAGAAGGATACATAGGTGGACATATTCAAATTTCCAATGATTAATCTGCATAAATATAGGAATGTTATAGTATGATGTTAACAAAGCACCATATTTCCATGTTTACTCTAAACATTTTTTTTAAAATAGAAGAAATGACCAAATAAATAAATAAATAAATAAAAACAGTTCAGAAATGTCTATCTTCCTTATGGACCAAACCAAAATCCCATCTGTACTAAAACTATTCATTTCAGGAAAAAATACTTTTAAGTTTGTGTATAGTATTTGGGAAGGCAAAATTTTGTTTACTTCCTTGCCTTACAGAATTTTTTAAAGTTAGATTAGAAAATTGTTTAGGGTCACACTTTTGACCTTATAAGCACTTGAATATCTTTTCATATTAAACACAAAATAAAGAAGTCCACATTGTACTCTAAAGTAATAATTTTTGCTGTATATGGATTAATGTTTTATATGGTGTTTATTTTCATAAAAATAAGCATTTAATAATAAAATCATTTGAAACAATTTCTTTGAATCTTTAATCAGCTAAATTCTGATTGAGAAGTTTATAAGAAATAGAAAAATTAAAATTGATGTGAGTTGATAAAAATTCATGAGTCATATAGTCACATTTAAAAGATAAAATGTATGTTAAATGTGAATGGGAGTCATATTCCAGGTGATGAGTAAGTTTTAAAAATTTGAATGTCAAGAATGGCTCAGCAAGGCAGGTGAGCTCCAGGATATCAACACATGAATGCTTGGGAAATGTGTCCTATTTGCTTTCCACTCATACTCCTAATGGATTTTTTAAGTGCATCCTGAAGGCTTTCACTGAAGAACAAACTCAAAGAAACTTAAAATTTGTGATTGCTTGAGCAGAATAAAAAAATCACATTGTAACTTCTGAAATGGAAGGTTAAGTAAATTTAAAGTGAGATCACTGTTTTGTGCCATTGGTCTGAACATGATTTGGGGGTGGGGGGGATTGGAGATAACTGAAGCCTAAGGCTGATTTAGATGAATGAATCTTTGGAAGCTGAGCCTGAAGAAGTCGAATGAAATACCTAAGCAATAAAACTATAAAATGGCACTGCAAAGTTACTTTCTTTTCCCTTCAAACTATCAAAGACTAAGAGAAAAAAAAAAAAAAAAGAAAAAGAAAAGAAAGAAAAGAAAAGAAAGAAAATTTGCTCAAGTTGCAAGGGGAGCCTATATTGGAAGTATGTATAAATATATTGTCTCAGCTTGCTGGTCAGCTTAGTTCTAAATGTATAGGGCAATAAATTTTTAGAATATTTTGAAGGTGCTTTATGCATTTTAGCTACAAATCTCAGCATTTTTCATCTAATATATATTCTTCTATCATGCTGTCTTGAATATTTCCAGAAAAAAAGCTCATTTAAATTTGAGTTTAAAAAAATTATTCTTTTGGAATTCATTCCTTCCCTAGACCTAGTAAGTCATACATATATCTGTCTTAGATTGATGTCATCAGAATACAGTCCTCCTCAAAAAGAAATACTTATTAAATACATATCATATATAAAATATTGTGCTATCCATTGTGGACAATATAAAAATAATATAAATGATACTAATAACTGATAATTTATTAATTATCAGAAGAAATACCAAATGTATTATCCCTAATATTTCAATTAAATCTAACAGCACTATTTTTCAGATACTATTATGCTTCCTACTTTTCAATCAGGTTTAAAAACAGAAAACCATACTTTCTTTGTTAAAGGAAAGACAAGATGAGAATTTAAGCTGTCAGGAACTAGAGTGAGCACTCTTAAACATTCCTAAGATTGGTTTATAACTATGAGTCTTGTAGAAGAATAACGCAAAGACCTGTAGCACAGGATGACAAATCTAAAACACAAGATATTCCTCAACAAATCTGACTTACAAATGAGGTCATATTAATATCAAATACCCAAAATAAATTGGCCAATTGCTAAAAGGTCTACTTAGCAGAATATCTAACCTTTTACAGGATCCCTTTTTTCAACTATTTCAAAGGATTTGCAACTTTGCTTATTATTGCCCATTCATCAATTTCCTACCCACTTTCTGGCACCTGCTTCCACCTGCCTGAAATGTAGAAATGTATGAGGCTGGATTGGCTATCAATGGAGCTCCTAAATATTCCTCCTTGTAGGTTCCAGTTGTCTGTACTGCTGCACAAATGCTAGTCTTTGGAAGATTCTTATAACAGTGTAGAAGCCCTGACCACAACACAAAGATAGACAAACATGAGTCTTAACAAAGACACTCATGCCACACATTCTCCTAGATCCCACCCATATCCACTGTTTGTCAGTAGAGCTTATTTCTGCCAATTTTCCATGATTGAAATGATTAGACAAACTATAGCAGAACATGCTTAGTTGTATGCAATCAACAGGGTTCCACAACCAAAAATCGCCAAAATGAAATTGATACAATCCTTTAGTCTTAAAATCCATTTAAATTACATGACTCCAAGCATTTTTCCTGGCAGTCACATAAGGAAAAAAATATATGGGCAGGCAAAAAATTCCAGAAAAATTTCTCTAATCAGCCTTCACACCAAAGAAGACTCAGATACCCATCCCCCAGTCTGGCACTAAATTTCCTCTAAAGAGTGACCACCAGAGAAATGGAATATGGTGGAATAGAGGAGCTTGTTTTCCTGGTTGCTCCTGGGTATAAAACCAGGAAAGCAGATACATAATTTCTTAGTAAAGTGTGTGAAATAAAGGGATTTTACTGGGAATTAGTACTGGACATTCAAAGCAGATTGGGGACTCAGGAGATTGGATATAAAAAGGAAGAAACCCTCCATACCACCACCACTAACAGCACCAGCTGGAGCCAGTTGGAGTGCTCCCCTTAATGAGCAAAGTGGAAGGATAAGGGAATTAAAAGAACCTGCATTTTAGGAGGCCCGAGGCTGTCTGGGCATGGAGAGATCAGAGATCAAAGACATTGGAAGACTAACCTGAAATGTGTGCACAATTTTCTTGGGCAGGAAAGAAGGCATATCTTGCCAGGCTTCCCACAGACAACAAAGGTAGGAGCCATTTTGCAGCCATGCTGCAGAGTCTTGCAGCTGGGGGATCCAATTCCTGGCAAACATGAACTGGGCCCAAATTATAGGCCTGAAAAAATCACACTGCACAACATAAAGTGTGCATAAGTGGAGAAAAAAAATCCAATGCAGAGATGGTTTACGCAGGGGAATACAGGTTGTGGAGACCCATCTGGTTCCCCTATCCCCCTTGAGTCTAGCAGCTTGCAGGACTGACTTGGGAAGGAAGTTCCCAAACAGGAATTTGAAAGGGTGGGGGTGGGTGTGACTGAGATTTGAAGAGTGAATCTAAAAGACCAGGAAATGTGAGGTCCTGGTGGGGATGGAGGGAACAAAGGATTGACTCCTCTACCACATGAGTCAAACCCATGGGAGATTGCTGGGGTGCAGTCTCCCAGCATATACAGGCAACTTCTGGGCCCTGGAGGTGCACTGATTTAATATCTTCATAACAAATGCATCTCAAAGAAGAACCTAGAGAATACCTGGACCTAAATCCTGCTTGCAAGAGTTCTGTCTACAAGAACTTCTCTCACAGAACACTTCAGAAACCCCACCTAACACTGCTCAGAAGGGAAGCCGAGAATTTTTTGAACTTCAATGGAAACAATTCTTTAACTTTTCAGTGAGAACTTCTTTTTCCCCCTCTCTATTCTCTGTTTAATTGTGAGCTGAATGGTTCATGGACACATATACATGTACATATTTATCTCTTTTTTCTCATTTCTATCATTTCTTAAAAGCAGAGAGTTTGCACGGCTCAGTCTTTTGAGGTGCTAGGACATTTGATTAGTATATTTCAGGTTTGTTTTATATTCTTTTTTTGTAATTTTATTTTTAAAATTTTATATATATATATATATATATATATATATATATATATATATATATTTCTTTTTCTCTCACTTGTCTGCCTTCATTCTCTTTTACTCTATTATTCTGCTAACAGCCAAACTCTATTGCTCTCTTTCTTTATTTTTTTACTTCCATTTTCTCCCCTTCTTCCTCATTATCATCACATCCTACATCTATGCTATTCTCTTCCTGTTCACCATTTGAAATTAACAACCATTTTACAAACTTTATGTTTTTACTGTGGACAATAACTGATCACATTATTTTTGTTTATTATGACAATTAACATTGTAGATGTCATAGTAGGAATTGTTTGATTTAATGCTGTATATTGTTTGCATTGGTTTTTGTTATTATTTGTCTCCCCATAAAGTGTGAGGTACTATGAACATTCAGGGATACTATAAGTCCACAGGGTAGAAACACTATTGCCTCAGATCCATACTGTTAGATGGGTAGACATACAATCAACAAGGGAAGAAACCAAAATACTTCAATAACATGATCCATCAACACCACAGTGGAAGAAATGTAAGAGAAGGAATTTTAAAAGTTCACAGTTAAACTGATCTGCCAGGTAAAGGATGATATAAGGAGTAAAATCAGAGAGAAATAAAAAAAGTTAAAGATCACTTCAATAAAGAGATAGAGATTCTGAAAAAAAAAACTTGCATAAAATCCTTGAAATGAAAGAATCAATAAACCAAATTAAAAATTCAATGAAAAGCATTACCAGTAGACTAACCACTTAAAAGATGAAGTTTGAGGCAACATAGACAAAATATATAAATTTGAACATGGAGAAAATATGTTGAGACCATGAACAGAACTTCAAAAAATATGGGATAACATGAAAAGACAAAATATAAAACTTATCAGGATAAAGGAAGACTTGGAGATACAAACCAAAAAACTGTACAATCTTTTCAAAGAAATAATATCAGAAAAATGTCCAAACCTTAAGAGTGAAATGAAAAATTAAATACAGGAGGCTTACAGGACCCCAAATTTACAAAATTACAACATACTCACATCAATGCACATTATTATGAAAAAGCCTAATATACAAAATAAAGAGAGAATTTCAAAGGAAGCCAGAGAAAAATGCAGGTCACATTTAGAGGAAAATGAATCTGGATCTCGGCTGATTTGTCAACCCAGACCCTCAAAGCTAGGAGGTCTTGGAATAATATATACCAAGCTCTGAAAAAAAAGGATGCCAGCCAAGAATACTATAGCCAGCAAAATTAAGCTTCAGATTTGAAGATGAAATAAAAACCTTCCATGATAAACAAAAGTCAAAAGAATTCACAACTAGATAGCCAGTTGTACAAAATGTACTAAATAAAACATTTCATGAAGAAGAAATGAAAAATAAAAGTGAAAACCAGCAAAGAGAGAATCTGCACTGGAAGATTAGTCAATCAAAGGATAAACTAATTCAAATTAAAAACCAGAAATAAACCAAAAGTTCGATCCTCAGCACCACATAAAAATAAAGGCATTGTGTACAACTAAAACAAATGAATATTTTCTTTTTTTAAAAAATGAAAAGGAATAAAAAAAAATTCTCAACAATAACATTGAATGTAAATGGTCTAAACTCATCAATCAAAAGACATAGAATGGCATATTGGATTAAAAACAAGACCCAACAATATGCTATCTCCAAGAAACTTACCTCTTAAGCAAAGACTTCCACAGACTGAAAGTAAAAGGATGGGACAAAGCATATCACTCACAAGGATGATATAAACAAGCAGGAAGTTCTATCCGGTATCAAATAAAATGGACTTCAATCAAAAGTTAATCAGAAGGGACAAAGAAAGCCATTTCATACTGCTTAAGGGAATAATACATCAACAAGACATAAAAATATTAAATATTTATGTCCTGAACAATGGAGCATCTACATACTTCAAACAAACCCTTCTAAATTTAAAAAACCAAATAGACCACAACTCAAAAATACTGGGTGACTTTAACAAACCTCTCTCATCACTGGATATATCTTCCAAGCAAAAACTAAAGAAACAATAGAAATAAAAACCACAATTAATAATTTAGACATAACTGACATATATAGACTATTTCATTCATCAATAAATAAAACACTTTTTTTCTCAGCAGCACATGAATAATTTTCTAAAATAGACCATATCTTAGGACACAAAGCAACTCTTAGCAACTAAAAAAAATATAGAGATAGTAACTTGCATGCTATCAGATCATCATGGAATGATATTATAAATCAACAATATAATAAAAAAAAATCTACTCTAACACCTGGGGACTAAATAATATGCTATTGAATAACCAATGAATAGCCAAAGAAATCATAAGTAAAATTTAAAAAAAAATACTTAAAGGTAAATGAGAAGAGTGAAAAAAAAAAAATATCACAATCTATGGGACACTATGAAAGCAGCTCTAAGAGGAAATTTCATTGCATTCAGCTCATTCATTAAAGTAACAGAGAGTCACCAAATAAATAACCTAACATTACATCACAAGGCCCTAGCAAAAGAATAACAAATCAACACCAAAAGCAGTAGAAGATAGAAAATAATTGAAGTCAAAGCTGAAATCAATGAAATTGAAACAAATGCACAACAAAAAGAAAATTTTAAAAAATCAATGAAAAGAAGTCAGTTCTTTGAAAAAATAAAATTGATAAGCCCTTAGCCATGCTAACCAAGGGAAACAGAGAAAAAAAAAACTCAGATTACTAAAAATTCATGAGGCAAAAGGAAATATTACCAGACATTACTGAAATACAGACAATAATCAGAAACTATTTTGAAAATTTATATTTCAATAAAATAGAAAATGTAGAAGACATTGACCAATTACTAGAGACATATGACCTACCCAAATTGAATCAGGAGGAAACAGAGAATTTAAGCAGATTGATTTCAAGCAATGAAATTGAAGACTCCATCAAAAGCCTACCCACAAAGAAAAGTCCAGGGCCATATAGATTCTCAGCTGAGTTCTACCAGACTTTCAAAGAAGAACTAACATCAATCCTCCTCAAATAATTCCATGAAAAAGAAAAAGAGGGAATCCTTTCAAACTCATTCTATGAAGCTAGTACCACCCTGATACCAAAACCAGACAAAGACACATTAAGGAAGGAAAACTGCAGACCAATATCTCTGATGAACAGAGGTGCATATTTCTCAATAAAATACTGGCAAATGACATAGAAAATCATATTAAAGAAATGGTACACCATGATCAAGTAAGTTTCATTCCAGGGATGCAAAGTTGTTTTAACATAGGGTATTCAATGGACGGTATTCAATGGGCTATATAATTTAGCACATCAGTAGACTTAAGGACAAAATCAAATGATTATCTCAACAGATACATAAAAAAGAATTTGACAAAATACAGCATCCATTCATGTTCAAAACACTAGAAAAAAACTAGTGATGTTAGGAAAATACCTAAACATTGTAAAAGCTATATACTCTTTAAACCCAAGGCCAACATTAGTTTAAATGGAGAAAAATTTAAAACATTACCTCTGAAAACTAGAACAAGACAGGGGTGCCCTCTTTCACCACTTCTATTCAACACAGTCTTGGAAACTCAAACCGGAGCGATTAGGCAAATAAAAGAAATTCAAGAAATTCCAAAAGAAAAGAAGATCTCAAACTATTCCTCTTTGCTGATGACATGATCCTATAGATATAAGACTCAAAAAAACTCCACCAGAAATCCTCTAGAACTCAAAAATGAATTCAGGAAAGTAGCAGGATATAAAATTAATACACATGAATCGATTGTGTTCTTATAGACCAATGGTGAATTAGTTAAAAAAAAATTAGGAAAACTATCCCATTCAAAATAGCCTCAAAAAAAAAAAAAAAACACCTTGGGAATCAATCTAACAATAGAGGTGAAAGATCTCTACAATAAAAACTATAGAACACTAAAGGAAGAAATTGAATCAAACATTAGAAGATGGAAAGATTCCCCATGATTTTGGATAGGCAAAATTAATATTGTCAAAATGGCCATACTACCAAAACTGTTATACAGATTTAATGCAATTCCTATTAAAATCCCAATGACATTCTTCATAGAACTAGGAAAAGCAATCATAAAAATTCATTTGGAAAAAATAAGAGGCACAGAATAGCCAAAACAGTCCTTAGTGAGAAAAGTGATTCAGAAGGATCACAAAACCGACCTTAAATTATACTACAGAGCTATAGTAACAAATAAGGCATGGTATTAACACCAAAACAGGCATGAAGGCCAATGGAACAGAACAGAATTCACAGCAACAAACCCACATAAATCAGTTATACTAGACAAAGGTGCAGTAAACATACGTTGGAGTAAAGATAGCCTCTTTAACAAATGGTGCTGGGAAAACTGGAAATCCATATGTAGCAGAATGAAATTTAGCCCTATCGCTCACCCTACATAAAAATCATCTTGGATTAAGTACCTGGGCATTAGACCAGAGAACCTGTGCCTACTAGAAGAAAATGTAGGCCCAAAACTCCATTATGTCATTTTAGCAACCAACTTCCTCACAAGACTCCTAAAGCGCAAGAAGTAAAATTAAGAATCAGTAAAGTGGAGTGTATCAAACTAAAAAGCTTCTTCACAGAAAAGGAAACAATCAAGAACATGAAGAGAGAGCTCACAGAATAGGAGAAAATCTTTGCCACTTACACTTCAGATAGAACATTAATCTCCAAGATATCCAAAGAACTCAAAAAACTTAACACCAAAAATTAAATAACCCGATAAATAAATGGGAAAAGAAACTGAACAGGCACTTAACAGAAGAAGAAAATCAAATGGTCAACAAATATATGAAAAAAATATTCAACATATATAGCAATTAGAGAAATGCAATTTTAAAACTACACAAAGATTTCATCACACTCCTGTCAGAATGGCAACAATCAAGAATAAAAGCAACAATAAATGTTGTCAAGGATGTCAGGAAAAGGTTCTACTCATATATTACTGGTGGGACAGCAAATTTGGGCAACCACTCTGGAAGCAATATGGTGTGTCCTCACAAAACTAGGAATGGAACCACCATTGGACCCAGCTATCCCAGTCCTTAGCATATATACCAAGGTATTAATATCAATATACTATAGTGATACAGCCACATCGATGTTTATAGCACTCAATTCACAATAGCTAAGTTATGGAACCAACCTACGTGTGTGCCTTTGAACAAATTATTGAATAAAGAAAATGTGATATATATATATATATATAGTAATATTACTATTAATATTAATATTACTAGTGATATATATAGTAATATTACTCAGTCATAAAAAGTAATTAATTTATGACTTTTGCCAGTAAAATGGATGGATTTGGAGACTATCATGCTAAGTGAAACAAGCCAATCCCCCCAAAAAACAAAGGTTGAATATTCTCTCTGATATGTTAATGCTGATATATAATGGGGGCTGGAGTGTGAGAATAGAAGTTTGGAGAATTAGACAAAGGCTAATGAAGGGAAGGCAGGAATATGAATTGGAAAGACAGTGAGATGAATTAGACATAAATTTCCTACATTTATATATTAATACACCATGATGAATCTCCACATTATGTACAACCACATGTATGGGATTCTAATTAGAATGAAATATATTCCATTCATGTATAATATGTCAAAATATACTCTACTGTCATGTATAACTAAAAAGAACAAATAAAAACAAGAGTGACCACCAGCAATTTCCATAAGAAGTTTGAAGTGGCATTAACTAACATGTAAAACACTTAAAAATCTTTACCTCTCATTTGTGGAAGGATAATTAAAACCCTTATTCATTGATTTTTACAAGACATACCCAGATCACAAATCAGATACCTTAAATCATAACTTTTGGAAGTAGTGACTAGGAACCAGGCATCAGTATTTTTATACCCAGGTGATGTCATTGTGTAGGAAAGTTTGAGAACCACTGTCTATTCCTTTTAAAACAAACAAAACAACAACAACAACAAAAAAAAAAAAAAAAAAAACAAGAAACAAGTTTGTGTCCATGTAAATTTGTGGGTGCAAATGCCGACCATCCTTCCTCATGGCATTTAGATCTAAAATTAACATCTCTATCTATCCATTATTCTATTTGTAGGTTTTGTGTGGGTTAGCACTTACTTTCAGTATTGACAGCATTGAAGCTTCAAGTTTTATGAAATATTGTGTTTAATTCATGAAGAATTATAAAGAATCCAAAAAGAAAAGGATTTTAATCTACTAATGGAATCACAAAAAATTCATAAAAAGGCTAACAATTGAATAGGTATTTGAACATGGGTAATATATGGGATTTTCCTTGCTTTTTATTTCTCCTAACATTTATGTTAAAGAAAAAGTGGAAGATCCCTACCAGAAACTTACTAGCATTCCTAATTAATTTTCAAAGAGCTGAGCTTACTTTAAGTCTGATGGAAACAAACCAGTAATGCATATATACATATACATTTTTTAGTAAACCATTATAAAGGAGTATCTGTATTGAGTGTTCCTCTGGGAACAGGTAGTCTCAGCAAACAAGGGGAAGAAGAATTTCATCCCAGAAAATAATCTAAACAAGAGCAATATCCACACACCTGAGCTTTCCCTTGAACCAGCAAACATGAAAGCCCACTGGACTTATGAAAAGATTCTGCAGGTCAGATGTGGGAAATCTCATGGAATTTTCAAAGTAAATTTTTTTTTTTCTAACGCACAGACTAGTGTTGTAGTCTCAACATATAGGTCTTTGCTTCCTAGTATGTAAGGAGCAGTCATTAAATATTTGTTGAATTGAATGGGATCACTGGTATAGATTTGTAGTGAGAGAAGAAAGAAAAGAGGTAGGGATAGAAAAAATTTTAGATAGTATTTATTTCCTTCACTTCCTCTGGAAAGTCAGATTAAGTTTATTCTCATCACTTCAACCTCAGGTTCTAAAATACTGTCATAAATATTTTAAAATACTATTTAATTATTAAATAAATTAACAAGAATGAAAAATTCCATTAAACAAGTATTCATTCATCTAAAAAAGAACATTTGTAGATCAAGAATTATGTTAAAAATTATTTACTCAATTCCATTACAGTTTGAATAAAACCAAACTTGCTACAATAGCTTAATGAAGTCTGGATAAACTACCCTTCCCTGTGTCCATATATTTTGTTCCTAGCATAGAAATGTTTGGGCAAGTATAGTGTGCAGCATGTTCATTAAAGAATACTCTTGGGACTATCATCTGTAGAAAAGATCAGGAAAAAAGCAGAAATAAGCAGGTGAAATCAAACTCTTATGCAGTCAATCTAGGAGGTAACTCTGGATAGTAGATGACCTATGAGAATTTCCCCACAATGAGTAAAAATGACTGTGCCTTATACTCCTATTTTCATCTTTCATAGGAACACCTGGAGAAGGGAATGCATTAGGCAAGGAGTTCTGTACAGCTTGAGGAGATTCCTGAAGGCGTTGAGAACTAAAGTCTCTCCTCCCTCTAATCCCATCCTTTATCCACTCACTGCCTTTTCATTACAATTTATGCTGAAGTGTCCTTGTTACTCTGTTGTATCACTCTTTTTTAAAGTTAGGGTCTCTAATAGGTTTATTTATTTATTTGGGGGGGTAATACTAAGAATTGAACCCAGGGCACTTAACCACTGAACCACATCCCCATCCATTTTCTATGTTTTTATTTTGTGACAGTGATACCGCTGGTTATCCTGGTTATTGGTGACAATTTCTGCTTCCTCATCTATTGAAGTTTGAACATTAGAGAAGCATGCCAAGGCAACCTTATAAAGCAGGGTTTATTTAAAAAGGAGTAACATAGACTTCTCCTGGGAGGGAGAAGGGAGCCATAGCTGGTATCTATCCTGGTATCTATCCCCAGAAATGAGGTGTTCTGCCCTTTTTATATGTCCTAGGCTTCCTTTGTTCTCCTACCCTCTTCCCCTTATCTTTCTCCTTCCTGTGTATGTGACTAGGCCCAGGAATGCTCAGTGGGCTGTCTAAAAGGTGGAAAACAGGTGGGTCTAAGGGGTAAGGGCAGGATGGTGCAGCCCATGACACATTAATTAACAACTTTATAGCTCACTGTAGGGAGGGGCAATTTCTGGGACAGGTTACCTTAGCAACAGGTTGGAACCGGGGCATGTTCTTGAAGGTGGAGGAAGGGCTCTGAAGGAATTAACATTTCAATCCCTCAGGGGACAGTCTCCAACTTCCTGGGACTCAATCCCAGCTGGTGTATCACACTTACCGGTTTTATTTTAGCTTTTACAGAAAACTCTCTGTGTGTGTGTGTGTGTGTGTGTGTGTGTGTGTGTGTGTGTGTGTAGAGGGGGGCAACATTTTGACATATTATACATGCATGGAGTATTTTTATTCATATATATATGAATATATATATATGCATATGTATATATATATATATATATTCTCTCTTCCTAACTTGAATGTAAGCTTCATAAGGGCAACAATCTCATCAGTTGTTGAAAATTTTTATTTGTTCTACTTAGTTGTACATGATAGCAGAATGCATTTCAATTCATCATACACAAATTAATCAGTTTTGTTCACTGAATGATGAATAGGCAATACTATACTAGATATGATCATTAACTATACCATTTGTTAGAAAAATGCTGAAACATAGTTAACTTAGCCGGGAACACTGTGTTAGTGAAATAAAAGGGTTTATTGGGGTGCCACGTGGGCAAGGGTAGAGAAAGGAAGGGAAAGAGGGTAGGGAAGGGACGGACGGGGAATAGGGACAGGCAGGAACCGAGGCAAGCACAAACAGAGAGAGATTTCAGTCCGGGGCTGGTTTAAATAGAGTAGGGGTCATAAAAACCCCTTGGAGTGAGTCCTTGCCCTATTGGCCAGCAGAGGTCAAGGGGGGGGTAGTGGACAGGGGACTTGCTGGTCAGGTTTTTTGGTCACGCTGAGGATCTTGGGAGGTGTAGATTTTAACAAAGGAGGTGTGGCCTCCTGCCTGGAATCCAACATTCTCCCCTTTTTGTTTTCTTAGGAAGTGGGGCTTCGTGTTTTGATCTGGCTGCTTCGGAGCTGAAATGGGGCGATGTGGGGTAGTTTTTTGGGGGGGATGTGGGCAGGCAGGTCAGGCTTGAGGGTGAAAAAATTTCCAGGAGGCAGGCGTGGAAAGATGAATCTGTCCAGGTATGGGATGGATGAAGTTTTCCTTGAAGCCAAAGATTGGTGAGGGTGTCAAACCAGGCTTCTGCAGAGGTCACCGGGGGAGTCAGCCGGAGAGCATGTAGAAATTGTGGGTCTTGCGAGTTTGCAGGTAACACTATTATGGAAGCAACAAAGGGAAAGAAGGTGAGATGGATTATTTTCCATAGGCCTGTGTTCCACCAGGTGGGACTTACGGTGAAGAGGCCAATGGAGAGTGTGAAGCACGTCATAATGAGCGTCTGGTGGCAGCATAAGGGCAGGACTCAGCAATGGTCTCTGGTTGGAAAGTCATTCATTGGTTTTTTAACAGTTGATAGTCCCTGAGGAAAAACTGGTTAAAGGTTCAAAACGAGAAAAAACAGAAAAGATTATTTTGAGTCAGTAAGTTTGAAGTTTGAAGGTACCTTTATTTATTGCACACTTTGGAAGAGGAAGCGAGGAGCTAAAGAGGCAAAGGTGATTTTAGCAGGGGCTGAAAAAGAGCGGATCGGAAGCAGAGACAGACTTGGGCGGACGAACACGGCGGATCTGAGGAAGGGGGAGGGAGCGGAATGGGGGAAAGAGGCTGGCCGTGAGGCTGAGAAGTTGTGATGTTGAAACAAAGGAAAAGTGCATCCATGTTGTCGGCCGCGGGGGGGATTTGGCCCATGCGCGAAGAAGCGCTTGGCTATCGGAGGGTGGAACGGGTTGTCGGGTGCCAGATGTAAGAGAGCAGAGGAAGCGAGCAAGGGGCGCACTGCGGCTCTAGCGGCAGTGGGCTGGGAGCGCGGACCCGGAGAGCACAGCTGAGCGGGCTGGAAGCGCGCTGCTGAGCAGTGGCAGCTTGGATGAATGGCGAACACATGGTCACCATTCGCTGGCGGGGAGAGGGGGAAGGCGCGCAGAATTTGAGGATGGACTGGAGCCCGAGAAATTTTGCGTTTTGAATAAAGAATTGCCTGTTTTCTCGAACGGGTCAGGGGAGGATTGAAGGCAGGAACGGCTGGGGCCGGGAGTAATTCTCTGCCAGCGCCGCTGCCGGAGCCATTGGGGACGAAATAGCGGCAGCGGCAGCAGCAGTGGCTGCGGCAGTAGCGAGGGGAGGGGGGGCGCGGGCCTACCACGTGGTGCAGACTCGTAGACTGGGAGCAGGGGCTGCGCAGCCATTGGTCGGAGCACGGAGCTAAGAACGGGGGTTGAGTGGGCGGGGGTAACTGCGGGAGTGGTGCCGAGCTGGGAACAGGAAATTGAGTGGGCGGGGGTAGCGGTGGTGAAGGCACCAGAAATGATGTGGACAGAGAAAGCGGGTCTACAGAGGAGGATTCTGACTGAGCGGAAGGCGGGGGTGGAGCGAAGGATGAAGACAAAGCAGGAGGAGGATCTAAGCTCGGAAGCCCGCCAATTTCAAAATCTAAAGCCTGAGCTGGGGGGGTGGGAGTGGTCTGGAGCAGCGTCCGAGGCTGCCGGTACGGGGGAGGTGGAGCCTCTAATCCTGGATCGAAATCGGGGTCAATGGAAGATGGGGGGGGAGATCTGCAAGCCTGTAGGCGAGCAATACCATCTCGGGACTGCACCTGGTGCACAAGGAAGAATTTGAACGGAGAAGGGAGAAAGCATCCGAGCGGGCAGATAAAGGTGGGGGAGGGGGAGTTCCCGGGGTGGACTGGAGGGGGGCTTACCGAAGAAGTCCAGCGATGCTGTGGAGAAGGTGGGCAGACAAACGGAGACATGTTGGACGCTCGTCTCCCTTCCCGGGTTTCGGCATCAAATGTTAGAAAAATGCTGAAACATAGTTAACTTAGCCGGGAACACTGTGTTAGTGAAATAAAAGGGTTTATTGGGGTGCCACGTGGGCAAGGGTAGGGAAAGGAAGGGAAGGAGGGTAGGGAAGGGATGGACGGGAATAGGGACAGGCAGGAATCAAGGCAAGCGCAAACAGAGAGAGATTTCAGTCCGGGGCTGGTTTAAATAGAGTAGGGGTCATATAACCCCCTTGGAGTGAGTCCTTGCCCTATTGGCCAGCAGAGGTCAAGGGGGGGTTAGTGGACAGGGGACTTGCTGGTCAGGTTTTTTGGTCACGCTGAGGATCTTGGGAGGTGTAGTTTTTAACAAAGTACCTGGGGAGGTGTGGCCTCCTGCCTGGAATCCAACACCATTAAAAGAAATAAAACATTCTTTCTCTTGAATGAAAATTTTAGTTTTTTTTATTGCATCCATATCTTGCCTTATATTTGTATGTTTAATAGATCGCATTTTATTTTATTTATTTTTTTAAGTATTTATTTATTTACTTTAGTTGTACACAATGCAATGCATTTGTGTTTACATGGTGCTGAGGATCGAACCCGGGTCGCACACATGAGAGGTGAGCGCTCTGCCGCTGAGCCACAACCCCAGACCTAATAGATTGCATTTTAAAGGGGATATCATAAAGGCTAAAACTGGGTTGGGCATGTAACTCAGTGGTAAACCTCTTGCCTAGCATGTATGAGGCCCACAGGGTTCAATCCCCAGCACCATGAAAACTAACTAAATAAATAAAATTAAAGCAGGCTATGACCATAATGGAGATTTGTCAAATTTCCTTTTTATTTATAGGATATTTCTTTTGTATTCACAATTATATCCCTGTCACATAAACTTTTATGACTGCCATATATAATTTGTGCATCATGTTTTTATGATATTGAAATTCCTTTTTGGTCATATTTCATGCATTCAGCCTTTAATTGCCTTTTTTTTTTTGTACCTGGTATTGAACTCAGGTGCACTCAGGCAATGAGCCACAGCCCCAGTCTTATTTTGTATTTTATTTAGAGAGAGGGTCTTACTAAGTTTCTTAGCACCTCACATTTGCTGAGGATGGCTTTGAACTAGTGACCCTCCTGCCTCAGCCTCCCCAGCCGCTGAGATTAGTGGTGTGTACTGCAACAGCTAATTGCACTTTCTGATATTGAAATTCCCAATACTTTTGTTGTGTCTTTGATCCTGATGTATCTTTTTAAGTAACATACTTGCTATCTGAATATTTATGAGATTTTTCTCTCAAATTAGGATTTGTGGAGTATTTTCAACTGGAGAATTTATTTTATATTCAGTTCAGGGACCTTCCTATTACTTTAATCCTTCATATATTCAACAGTTCTTCCACAAAAAGATACATAATAATGGAGACATATGCAAATTTGAGAGCAAATATTGTGATCCCAGAATTATATAATTATTTAGGTTGTCCTTAGTACAATAAAAATATTCTGACATGATACGAATCAGAAAAAAAATACTCCTGTCTCTCCTGGAATAATTTCTTATTAATATATTCTGGCTAGCCCAACCAGGATTTGAATTAAGATTTCTGGAATGGGAAATATGAGGCACTGAAAAAAATTATAGTGCTGGTATTTTTTTGTACCAGTAAGAAAATAAAGGTGTTTATACAGTTTGGGTGGAGAAAGTTTATGTAAGTATAAAACAGTACAATAAACCACAAAGAGAAAGACTGATATATTGGTTTGATAGCAGTAAAAGTGGAAGCTTCTATGTTATAAAATAATAAAATGCAAATGTACACTAGGATTTATTTGGATCAATTAGTTCAATGTAATAGTTGGAAGATAAAGTGGAAGAAATATACTGAAAAGACAGAATAAAGTCTATGAAATAAAAAATAAGAAACAATAATAATAAAAATTGATACAAATGTAGCAGTCAAAATCTGCAGGCACCATTATAAGGATTTGCACAATTCAATATTAACTTATCAGTCCTTTCTATACATTTAAATGGAATTCCAGAAAAGTAAAGGAGATACAATTTTCAAAGAAAAAAATAAAATTTTCTTCTACCACTGAAAGCCATATTTTCCACCAAGTACTCAGAACAATAAAATGAGTAAGATCCAAAACAAAGCATAACCATATGATACCATACTTGCTACATAATTTTTAAAGAAATAAAACATGACAAGATGAAATTCCTGAGTATCCCCTTCAAACCCATTCACCTCCCTTCTTGTTCCCTTTTTAGAGTAAACTACTACCTGGAATTAGTATAACAAAATCATAGGCATGGTTTTGTGTTGTGAATTAACAGATATTTATCCTAAAGCAATTTATTTGCTTGTTTTCAGTTTATACATAGTTCTATTATTTTCTAAAGGAAGGTATACAATATTATTTTTATAAAATATTGTGTTCTTGAGTTCTATCTGTTAATTCTTTAACATTGATTTCTATTTTTAAATAGTTGTATCTAGAAAAATTGTTCTAAGAAGGTTTATGTTTGCTTCATCCTAGTACCTCTGTAGTACTAACAGTCTACAATAATTTTTATCCCCTCCCCTACTTTTTCTGATTTGGAAGTTCTTGAATCAAATAGTGAGAAGTTGAACTCCAAATCATTTTGTGGGCAGGTAGTGATTTTAATTTCAATAAGTAAATATCAAGCCCCTCATTCACCTACAACCTGGACCAAGCCAAGACAGACAAGCTTCTTTACCATTTCTTTGTGACACTGAGAATAATTTTTTGACCTACTCTTTTAATTAGCAGGTTTTCGCAATGTCTATGTAAGTGAAGTTGATTTCCCTTTGTTTGGAATTTTTAAAAAAAATCTTTAAAACCACAAAATGTACCACTGTTCTACCTTTATTTTCAACTGTGTTCAGAAGCTTCAAAAACAAAGAATTTCTGGATGTCTTATAATAGGTCAGTTATCCATATTGCAGACTTAAAATATCTCTGGACGTGTCTGTGTGTATTCATCTTTTTCCTTGTGATTTCTTTCCTTCTCATATATATTGCTGTGTGTGACTTCCTTAGATCTGGGTGAAATATTTTAATTGAGAATGAAGGATAGAAATCACTAAGATTCTTTTCTAAATAAGAATTTCATGTTGTATTTAATACTTTGAATTTATTCAAAATTAATTTGGTGGAAGGATGTCAAAAATCTAAGGCACTAATTAATTTTAAAATACATATTCTTTGGCCAGGTGCAGTGGCCCATGTCTGTGATCCCAGCAGCTGGGTAGGCTGAGGCAGGAAGATCATGAGTTCAAAGCCAGCCTCAGCAATGTTAAGTCACTAAACAATTCAGTGAGACCCTCTCTTAAAAAAAAAAAAAAAATATATATATATATATATATATATATATATATGTACAAAATATATGTGTGTGTATACATATAAAAGTAGAGCTGTGGATGTGGCTCAGTGGTTGAGTGTCCCTGAGTTCAATCCCCGGTACCCTTCTCCAAATATATATATATCATCAATATATATATATATTCTTTGAATCATTTTGTGGTAGACGTGAAGAGTTACCATCCAGATGCAGCAGGCTGTTAGGTGTCCCCCCCCCCCCCAATTTCTATTAGTTCAAATTAGCAGATTTTGAGGGTTTTTTTTTTTTTTTTAATTTTTCTGTGTCTGTATTTGCTACTGAAAGCTATCTTCACTAACCCTCCACTTTTTCAGGGAAGCCCAAATCTTGTGTAAAGGCCTGGAATTTTCCTCCCAATTTGGAAAACTGATAGGCAAGTGTCCCTACAGAGGTTACTGGAGGGATTGCTGAGAATGTGTTAGATCTGCAACACTTTGACTTTTCCCCATGTTCTATCCTGCTTCCTCTTCCTTCCCTTCACAGATATTCATCTGTAATAAACATCTTTTACCCTAAACGCTACCTTAGCATTGATTTTCAGAGAAACCAACCTTCAACAATTGTCCACTGGTCCATTTCATTATTATTTATTTGTTTTATCATACATTAATGTTTTTAGAATAACAAACAAGTACATTTGCAAAAACTATTATCTTTACCTATCAGTCTGTTCATTCTCATATCAGTTCATATTTAAATATTACAGTTTGTCATTAGTAAAATGGTATCTACTTTCACCCATTATTACCTTGAAAGTGAGTTTTAAATTAATAAAGTCCATTGAAGTCTATTTTGTGATTGCAATTAATTATAAAATAATATATATTTTACAGAATTGTATTTATATTCAAATATATATGAATATTCAGCAATATGTTATTTCTTTCCAAAAATCATATTGTTTCCATGGTACTAATAAAAATTTAAATGTTTTGCCATTAAATATATTTTATATATTATTATTTATGTATAGTTCAGATATTCTGCTTATTGCTAATTGAGAACATTTAAGTAGCAATCTATAAATATATACTACTTCTAGTGTCTTTTATCTATTTTCCTTATTGTTATTCAATGAATGACATTCAATTTTTTTCATTTCCAGAGGTTATTTTTTTAGAACATCAAGGCATATCATGTACTAAAAATAACAACTGTTTTATTCAATATATGAGTCCGGCTTTTTATGATTATTTAAGTATTATTGCCTGGAACTGGACTTCCACATTAGCATTTTCCAAAACTAGCAATGGCATTCACCTTTGCCATATTTTCCAGTTTTCTATAAAATGTCAGTTAATGCTTTAATGAGAATTATTATGATTATGTTAATAAATATTATTTTTTCATACCTTCAAGGTAGGTTTTGTGTTTTCTCAAATGCAAATTTTGGTATTACTTACAAATATATCTTTCCAGGATCTACTATTAGCACTTATGACTTTAAAATATATAAAGCATTATTTGATACCTAGTATATACAAACTACTTTGTTTTAATCTAACATAAAATATTCATTTTTTATGATTACAGTAATCCCATTAGGTTTTCTACATCTACATTTGCAATTATTCGTGGTCAGTTGTTTTGTTTTATAATTTACAAATTTACCAACTTTATGAAACAAACTAGATCTTTCACTTCTTCCTTCTGAATTATTTTTTAAATTACGATAATTTTTTTCAATTAAAATTCTGAAAATATCCATTCAATATTTAGTTTTAGAGTTGTTTATTTATGAGTTGTCCATTTCTTTCATGAATATCATTCTGTCCAGTTGTCCTACCTCTTATTTTAGTTAATTTTATGATTTTTGAAAAATCATCCAAATTATGAATCTTAAAAATCCTTTAAAATAATGCAATTATAGTTGTAGACATGTTATTTTTAATGCCTTTTTCAGTTTGAATCATATTTAGAATTGATTCCTTCCTAATTAGATTTTATAGATTTTCCATTTTATTTATGCTTATTTTTAAGAAATAACCACATTAAAAATGAATTCACTGGTTATACCCTCATGTTGGGACTATGTCTGCCAAGGGGCAAGGTTTGACTGCTTACCACGCCCTAAAGAACCGGGGCTAAACCAAGGGGTGTGGCTATGACGTAGCGTGAGAGACTGAACCGCCTTGCTTGCTGATTGGTTAGTTCTAGGCCTATTTAAGTCAATGCTTGTTCAATCAATCTGAGTTTTTCGAGCATCCCGCATGCTATATACAAGACTCCCTAGGTGGCGTGTTTTCTGAGGTAAGGCACCTAGCGATTTCTGTCCTTAAGCTCATTCTCGCCGAGTAAGTTATGTTTTTTTGCTGGCAGGAAAAACTTCCTTTTAGGGCCCGAAAGGAAGATAGCTTAGAACTCGGCCCCTTTCATAACTCAGCAACCCCGGCAGGTTGGCGTCCCAACGTGGGGCAGGGAAAAAATTATCGGTGAGCTTAATAAGGTTAGAGACACAGCGTCTCTTTCGCTGGCAGAAATACCCTTTTATTATGGGACAAATCTTAACATTCAGGAAATCACAAGACCCAGCCCTCGAGGCATGGCGCGGTATTTTAAGAAAGCAAGGCCTCCAAATATCTGATAGCCAATCGGAGATGATTTGAAAGTCGTTAAAACGGGCGGCTCCCTGGCTCCCAAAGTCTGATTTTGATTCTTGGGAGACTTGGGACAAAATAAAACAAATTTTAAGGGACCGAGAAATTGAGTACAGTGAATCCCCGCCTCCGGGAGTTTATCCAGCTTCATCTGCCCTAAAAGCGTACTCGCTTTTACAAGAAAAAACAAACACCTAATTTTTCCCGGTCCGCGAATTTAAAGAAATCTCACTACAGGGAATTAGGAACTACAGCCCCTCCTTTAGAGATATCTAACAAATTCCCTGAGAACAAAGACCACCGGCCACGTGGCTCGAAACTTTATGAGAGGGAGCCTTCGGCGCCATTACTATACCAAGAGGCGCCAACGCCCTCTAGTGGGCTTTCACCTGTAATGGCATTTCCAGTTAATTTAACAAAACTTCCTATAGCTAAAATCACTCAAAAAGCTAATAAAAATATGGCCACATTTATTAAAAAAATGAAAAAAGGCCTTCAAAAGAAACTTCCACCTAATGACCAATTTACAAAAATGTTAGTTTGGGAAGAAATGACCACAAATCACAAGCTGGCCTATGCTAAGTTAAAAGATAAATTTATAAAGAGATGGATTATTGCCACCAAAGATGTGGGTTCAACAACTCACCAGTCTCAGATATTAAACACTCCCCTTAATGCTAGTACTAAGATATTAACAACAGTTTTAAATGGAAAAGGAACCTATTTTAAATACGGACGACATGGTCGGCCTCCAGAATGCTCCCCTGGCCAGATCTCAAAAGATTTAACCTTAATTATTATTGATATTAAAAATTGTTAGTTTTCAATACCTCTTCAACCAGATAAAAGATATAAATGGATTGTTCTCCCTCAAGGTATGGCTAATAGCCCAGCTTTTTGTCAATATTATGTTTCATGTCTTCTATCACCATTAATGAAAAAATCACAGCTTACCTTATATGTCTATATGGATGACATCATCCTGGGAGCTACTGATGTCCAACAACTAAACTCTGCTTACTTAACCCTTCGAGAGCTCTTAGAAAAAGAAAGATTACACATATCCAATGATAAAATACAAACTATTCCTCCCTTTAAAATATTGGGGACAAAAATTAGCCTAGACTCGGTTTGTCCTCTCAAACCCCAACTTCTCATTCAAAAATCTTATTCCTTGACAGAGTTACAAAAGCTATTAGGAGAGCTAAACTGGTTAAGACCTTGGCTTCATATCTCTACTAAAGATTTATTACCTCTCTTTGAGTTGCTATGGGGAAAATCCCCCTCTGATGTGATTTTACTAGAAGAAAGTCATCTGTCAATATTACAAAAAGTCCAAGATGCCCTCAATTCAGCCCAATTGGCTCGATACCAACCAAAGCAACCTCTATATTTATGGATTTTCTCAGGTGCTAAGCTCCTAACAGCTGTACTAACCCAGATGGGAAATCCATTAGAATGGATACATTCCTCTGTGGGAGGAGCACCTCAAGTTTATTCCCAATTAGATCAATTAGCAGATCTTATAATAAAAGGGAGAGATACATCATTGAGGCATTATGGAAAAGACCCAAATATTTTAACAGTTCCTTACCATTTGTCAGATTTTGAATGGATACAGAGAAACAACCCTAGAGTCTCCTATACATTAGAAGGATTTCTAGGAAAAGTTGACTGTCATTACGGGTTAAGCAAATGGACTTCTTCTTTCCCCAAACTGGAGTGGACTCCCCCCATCTTGTTCTCCAGCAAGCCACTCCCCAAGGCAGTAAATGTCTTCACAGATGGAGGAAAAGAAGGGCCAGCAGTTGTAGTTTTTCACCCATCCACAGGCCAAAGGACACAATACTTTGAAGCAGTTACTGGTTCTGCTCAATTTAAAAAATTATATGCTGTTGCATTAGCCTTGACCCATGTCCAAGAGCCTATAAATCTTTTCTCAGATAGTTTATATGTAATTAACCTATTACCTACTCTAAATGCCTCATATATAAAGATAGATAATAATCCTATCACCCCTCTGATGATCCAGGTTCGATCCCTGTTAAAGGGGCGTAATGAACCTATGTTCCTCCAACATCTTAGGAGACATCAAGGCTTATCTGGGCCCCTATCTGAGGGAAATCAGGCCGCTGACCGTTTGGCCACCACAGGTGTATTAACAGTTACAGTCCCATATCAACAAGACCTTCAGTTAGCTCAAGGTCTTCACAACCTTACTCATTTAAATTGGAGAGGTCTACATAATAAATTTCCTTTAGTTCCTATAAAAGATTTAAAAAAGATTATAAGGACATGTAAATCTTGTTTGCCCTTCTTACAGGTCCCACCTCTTCAGTCCCCTGGGGTAAATCCCAGAGGCCTAAGGCCCAACGCTATCTGGCAAACTGATGTAACCCATTATGTGCCATTTGGAAAATTAAAATATATATTTATGTCCATAGATACTTATTCACATGCTTTTTGGGCCACGGCACATTCTGGAGAAAGGGCTAAACATGCTGAAAGTCACTTTTTACAATGCTTTGCTATTCTTGGATTGCCAAAACAAGTTAAAACTGATAATGGACCCTGTTTTGTAAGCAAATCATTACAAAAGTTCTTCCAAACTTGGCATATTAAGCATACCACAGGGATCCCATATAACCCAAAAGGACAAGCCATAATTGAAAGACATAATAAAACCTTAAAGGACCAATTAATAAAACAAAATGGGGAAAGCAACCCCCATGACCAGTTGAAAACAGCTATGCTTACTTTAAATATTTTAAATTTTTCCAAACAGCAGCCTCTATCTGTGTTTCAAAGACACTGGTCTAACCAAACGCCTTATATAAAAGTTGAGGTCCGATGGAAAGACCCATTAACTGGAGTCTGGAGAGGTCCTGATCCATTAATAAGTGCTGGCAGAGGTTTTGGATGTGTCTTCCCAATGGGGGAACAAAACCCTATATGGGTGCCTGCCAGAGATCTCAAATACTGCCAATCCGACCAAAATGACTACCCAGGAGCACAAGCTCTTGAGGAGTGATCCTTTCTTTTTTCCACAGAAATGAAAAAAACCGTGACAAAGCTCCTGTCCTGCTGTGATTAAACTTCTCATCACATCCGTTTCAAAATTCATCAAAGACACTATCCTGGACTCCTTCTTTGTCAGCATCTCAACCCCTGAGATATGAGAAGAAGGACTGTGCCATTCCTGTGACAATTATCTGGACTTTATGCTAGACAACTTCCTTTGGACTCTGAGAGAAGAGCGCTATATCTTAGGACAATTATCTAGACTTTGTGCTGGATGGCTTCCTTTGGACTCTAAGAGAAGAGTCCCATTCCGGTGACAGTCATCTGGACTTTATGCCAAGAGGCTTCCTTTAAACTGAACTAAATGGGTGGACTTTCTCTTTTTGGTGAAATCCCTGCTAAATGGGTGGACTTTCTCTTTTTGGTGAAATCCCTACTAAATGGGTGGACTTTCTCTTTTTGGTGAAATCCCTGCTAAATGGGTGCATTTTCTCTTTTTGGTGAAATCCCTAATTGTCATTGTCTTTGTGTGCACCTTTAGCCCTATAGAACTAGCCTGATACAGCTAGGTGGTCTACTGTCACGCTGAGCTATAGGCCTATAGGCTTGGCCACGGTCCTTAACAGGATGCAGAGGTATGCCATCCAGTCAAGCCTTCCCAAAGGTGACTGTCATGTCCCGTGTGCTCCCCTTGGCCACCTGCTGGCCCTAGGCATGTCCACCTAAAGTGCTAGAGTGATAGCCAATAACAGGTAAGATTTTTCCCAGAGAGGAGAAGTTGACCTAGAAGGGCACACTCTCTATGAGTTGGACACCCTACAAGATGGGACATCCCATTTAAAAATAAATGGAGAGACCCATTTTTTAAATAAACAAATAAAGGGGAATTGTTGGGACTATGTCTGCCAAGGGGCAAGGTTTGACTGCTTACCACGCCCTAAAGGACCGGGGCTAAACCAAGGGGTGTGGCTATGACGTAGCGTGAGAGACTGAACCGCGTTGCTTGCTGATTGGTTAGTTCTAGGCCTATTTAATTCAATGCTTGTTCAATCAATCTGAGTTTTTCGAGCATCCCGCATGCTATATACAAGACTCCCTAGGTGGCGTGTTTTCTGAGGTAAGGCACCTAGCGATTTCTGTCCTTAAGCTCATTCTCGCCGAGTAAGTTATATTTTCTTGCTGGCAGGGAAAAACTTCCTTTTAGGGCCCGAAAGGAAGATAGCTTAGAACTTGGCCCCTTTCATAACTCAGCAACCCCGGCAGGTTGGCGTCCCAACGTGGGGCAGGGAAAAAATTATCGGTGAGCTTAATAAGGTTAGAGACACAGCGTCTCTTTCGCTGGCAGAAATACCCTTTTATTATGGGACAAATCTTAACATTCAGGAAATCACAAGACCCAGCCCTCGAGGCATGGCGCGGTATTTTAAGAAAGCAAGGCCTCCAAATATCTGATAGCCAATCGGAGATGATTTGAAAGTCGTTAAAACGGGCGGCTCCCTGGCTCCCAAAGTCTGATTTTGATTCTTGGAGACTTGGGACAAAATAAAACAAATTTTAAGGGACCGAGAAATTGAGTACAGTGAATCCCCGCCTCCGGGAGTTTATCCAGCTTCATCTGCCCTAAAAGCGTACTCGCTTTTACAAGAAAAACAAACACCTAATTTTTCCCGGTCCGCGAATTTAAAGAAATCTCACTACAGGGAATTAGGAACTACAGCCCCTCCTTTAGAGATATCTAACAAATTCCCTGAGAACAAAGACCACCGGCCACGTGGCTCGAAACTTTATGAGAGGGAGCCTTCGGCGCCATTACTATACCAAGAGGCGCCAACGCCCTCTAGTGGGCTTTCACCTGTAATGGCATTTCCAGTTAATTTAACAAAACTTCCTATAGCTAAAATCACTCAAAAAGCTAATAAAAATATGGCCACATTTATTAAAAAAATGAAAAAAGGCCTTCAAAAGAAACTTCCACCTAATGACCAATTTACAAAAATGTTAGTTTGGGAAGAAATGACCACAAATCACAAGCTGGCCTATGCTAAGTTAAAAGATAAATTTATAAAGAGATGGATTATTGCCACCAAAGATGTGGGTTCAACAACTCACCAGTCTCAGATATTAAACACTCCCCTTAATGCTAGTACTAAGATATTAACAACAGTTTTAAATGGAAAAGGAACCTATTTTTAAATACGGACGACATGGTCGGCCTCCAGAATGCTCCCCTGGCCAGATCTCAAAGATTTAACCTTAATTATTATTGATATTAAAAATTGTTAGTTTTTCAATACCTCTTCAACCAGATAAAAGATATAAATGGATTGTTCTCCCTCAAGGTATGGCTAATAGCCCAGCTTTTTGTCAATATTATGTTTCATGTCTTCTATCACCATTAATGAAAAAATCACAGCTTACCTTATATGTCTATATGGATGACATCATCCTGGGAGCTACTGATGTCCAACAACTAAACTCTGCTTACTTAACCCTTCGAGAGCTCTTAGAAAAAGAAAGATTACACATATCCAATGATAAAATACAAAACTATTCCTCCCTTTAAAATATTGGGGACAAAAATTAGCCTAGACTCGGTTTGTCCTCTCAAACCCCAACTTCTCATTCAAAAATCTTATTCCTTGACAGAGTTACAAAAGCTATTAGGAGAGCTAAACTGGTTAAGACCTTGGCTTCATATCTCTACTAAAGATTTATTACCTCTCTTTGAGTTGCTATGGGGAAAATCCCCCTCTGATGTGATTTTACTAGAAGAAAGTCATCTGTCAATATTACAAAAAGTCCAAGATGCCCTCAATTCAGCCCAATTGGCTCGATACCAACCAAAGCAACCTCTATATTTATGGATTTTCTCAGGTGCTAAGCTCCTAACAGCTGTACTAACCCAGATGGGAAATCCATTAGAATGGATACATTCCTCTGTGGGAGGAGCACCTCAAGTTTATTCCCAATTAGATCAATTAGCAGATCTTATAATAAAAGGGAGAGATACATCATTGAGGCATTATGGAAAAGACCCAAATATTTTAACAGTTCCTTACCATTTGTCAGATTTTGAATGGATACAGAGAAACAACCCTAGAGTCTCCTATACATTAGAAGGATTTCTAGGAAAAGTTGACTGTCATTACGGGTTAAGCAAATGGACTTCTTCTTTCCCCAAACTGGAGTGGACTCCCCCCATCTTGTTCTCCAGCAAGCCACTCCCCAAGGCAGTAAATGTCTTCACAGATGGAGGAAAAGAAGGGCCAGCAGTTGTAGTTTTTCACCCATCCACAGGCCAAAGGACACAATACTTTGAAGCAGTTACTGGTTCTGCTCAATTTAAAAAATTATATGCTGTTGCATTAGCCTTGACCCATGTCCAAGAGCCTATAAATCTTTTCTCAGATAGTTTATATGTAATTAACCTATTACCTACTCTAAATGCCTCATATATAAAGATAGATAATAATCCTATCACCCCTCTGATGATCCAGGTTCGATCCCTGTTAAAGGGGCGTAATGAACCTATGTTCCTCCAACATCTTAGGAGACATCAAGGCTTATCTGGGCCCCTATCTGAGGGAAATCAGGCCGCTGACCGTTTGGCCACCACAGGTGTATTAACAGTTACAGTCCCATATCAACAAGACCTTCAGTTAGCTCAAGGTCTTCACAACCTTACTCATTTAAATTGGAGAGGTCTACATAATAAATTTCCTTTAGTTCCTATAAAAGATTTAAAAAAGATTATAAGGACATGTAAATCTTGTTTGCCCTTCTTACAGGTCCCACCTCTTCAGTCCCCTGGGGTAAATCCCAGAGGCCTAAGGCCCAACGCTATCTGGCAAACTGATGTAACCCATTATGTGCCATTTGGAAAATTAAAATATATATTTATGTCCATAGATACTTATTCACATGCTTTTTGGGCCACGGCACATTCTGGAGAAAGGGCTAAACATGCTGAAAGTCACTTTTTACAATGCTTTGCTATTCTTGGATTGCCAAAACAAGTTAAAACTGATAATGGACCCTGTTTTGTAAGCAAATCATTACAAAAGTTCTTCCAAACTTGGCATATTAAGCATACCACAGGGATCCCATATAACCCAAAAGGACAAGCCATAATTGAAAGACATAATAAAACCTTAAAGGACCAATTAATAAAACAAAATGGGGAAAGCAACCCCCATGACCAGTTGAAAACAGCTATGCTTACTTTAAATATTTTAAATTTTTCCAAACAGCAGCCTCTATCTGTGTTTCAAAGACACTGGTCTAACCAAACGCCTTATATAAAAGTTGAGGTCCGATGGAAAGACCCATTAACTGGAGTCTGGAGAGGTCCTGATCCATTAATAAGTGCTGGCAGAGGTTTTGGATGTGTCTTCCCAATGGGGGAACAAAACCCTATATGGGTGCCTGCCAGAGATCTCAAATACTGCCAATCCGACCAAAATGACTACCCAGGAGCACAAGCTCTTGAGGAGTGATCCTTTCTTTTTTCCACAGAAATGAAAAAAACCGTGACAAAGCTCCTGTCCTGCTGTGATTAAACTTCTCATCACATCCGTTTCAAAATTCATCAAAGACACTATCCTGGACTCCTTCTTTGTCAGCATCTCAACCCCCTGAGATATGAGAAGAAGGACTGTGCCATTCCTGTGACAATTATCTGGACTTTATGCTAGACAACTTCCTTTGGACTCTGAGAGAAGAGCGCTATATCTTAGGACAATTATCTAGACTTTGTGCTGGATGGCTTCCTTTGGACTCTAAGAGAAGAGTCCCATTCCGGTGACAGTCATCTGGACTTTATGCCAAGAGGCTTCCTTTAAACTGAACTAAATGGGTGGACTTTCTCTTTTTGGTGAAATCCCTGCTAAATGGGTGGACTTTCTCTTTTTGGTGAAATCCCTACTAAATGGGTGGACTTTCTCTTTTTGGTGAAATCCCTGCTAAATGGGTGCATTTTCTCTTTTTGGTGAAATCCCTAATTGTCATTGTCTTTGTGTGCACCTTTAGCCCTATAGAACTAGCCTGATACAGCTAGGTGGTCTACTGTCACGCTGAGCTATAGGCCTATAGGCTTGGCCACGGTCCTTAACAGGATGCAGAGGTATGCCATCCAGTCAAGCCTTCCCAAAGGTGACTGTCATGTCCCGTGTGCTCCCCTTGGCCACCTGCTGGCCCTAGGCATGTCCACCTAAAGTGCTAGAGTGATAGCCAATAACAGGTAAGATTTTTCCCAGAGAGGAGAAGTTGACCTAGAAGGGCACACTCTCTATGAGTTGGACACCCTACAAGATGGGACATCCCATTTAAAAATAAATGGAGAGACCCATTTTTTAAATAAACAAATAAAGGGGAATTGTTGGGACTATGTCTGCCAAGGGGCAAGGTTTGACTGCTTACCACGCCCTAAAGGACCGGGGCTAAACCAAGGGGTGTGGCTATGACGTAGCGTGAGAGACTGAACCGCGTTGCTTGCTGATTGGTTAGTTCTAGGCCTATTTAATTCAATGCTTGTTCAATCAATCTGAGTTTTTCGAGCATCCCGCATGCTATATACAAGACTCCCT
Source organism: Tamias sibiricus (assembly GCA_025594165.1). NCBI lineage: Eukaryota > Metazoa > Chordata > Mammalia > Rodentia > Sciuridae > Tamias > Tamias sibiricus. The sequence goes on along the minus strand of CM046667.1, from coordinate 50,976,413 downwards.
AGGTGGCGTGTTTTCTGAGGTAAGGCACCTAGCGATTTCTGTCCTTAAGCTCATTCTCGCCGAGTAAGTTATATTTTCTTGCTGGCAGGGAAAACTTCCTTTTAGGGCCCGAAAGGAAGATAGCTTAGAACTTGGCCCCTTTCATAACTCAGCAACCCCGGCACCCTCATATTTTATAACTTATTAATTTCTACAAGAAAAAACAAGAATAATAAGCTTGAGCATTCCTCTAAAATACTTTAGAAGTATTAATTTGCTTAACTTAAATGTTGTTTAATTTTGCTCATTTAGTTGTTTATAACTATAATTATCAAATGTTTTAAAATGAAAATGATTTGTTATCTCCTATACTCTGTAGTTTATATACTTTTTAAAAACTAAATTCAGAAAAGTGCTTTGTTTTCCAGGTTCCAACATTTTATATTATTGGCGATGTTTTATATTAATTATTACTATCTAATTTTAAAGAATTGTGGCTGATTATGTTTTGCACAATTTTTAGTTTATATGATAAATTACTGAAAATATTTGAAGAAAGATGAAAATATTACCTTTTTTATGGTGTTTTAAATTTCCTCTCTCTGATTTAGAAATATATATTTATATCTATAGTATTTTAAGATTCATAAATTGATGATTTTTCAGAAATCATAAAATTAACTAAAATAAGAGGTAGGACAACTGGAAAGAATGATATCCCTGAAAGAGACAACTATATCTACAGCTATAGACATATATTTGGTTGATGCATAATTATATATAGTTATAAGGTACAATATGATGTTTTGATTTATGTGTAGATTGTGTAATAATCAAATAACACTTATTAGACTATCCAGCATCTTAAACTCATCATATTTTTATTGTGAGTACATTGAAAATCTTTTTATTTATTTATTTACTTTTTATACTAAGTTATTATAAATGACAACAGAATGCATTACATTTCATAGTATAGAGCACATTTTTACATATCTGGTTGTATACAAAGTATATTCCCACCATTCATTTCTTCATACATGCACTTAGGGTAAGGATTTCCATCTCATTCTACCATCTTTTTTTTTCTTCACCCTTTTGCCCCCTCCCTTCCCCTCTCTCTCCATTGGCCATTCTAGTGTTCTTCTAATCCTCTTATGCTCCCTGTCCCAACCCCCACTATGAGTCTGCCTCCTTATATCAGAGAAAACATTCAGCATTTGGCTTTTTGGGATTGGCTAACTTCACTTAGCATTATATTCTGAAACTTCATCCATTTACCTGCGAATGCCATGATTTTATTTTCTCTTATTGCTGAGTAATACTTCATTGTGTATATATACCACATTTTCTTTATCCATTCATCTACAGAAGGGCATCTAGATTAATTCCACAGTTTAGCTACTGTGAATTGTGCTGCTATAAACATTGATGTGGCTGTGTCCCTGTAGTGTGCTGTTTTTAAGTCATTTGTGTATAGACCAAGGAGTGGGATTGCTGGGTCATAAGGTGGTTCCATTCCCAGTTTTCCAAGGAATCTCCATACTGCTTTCCATTTTGCAGCTGGGCTGACCTGGGCCTGCCTGTGCTCCTGTGTAGGTTGGTGGGACTGACCTGAGCCTGGCTGCACTCAAGCAGCGGTCAGTGGGACTGATCTGGGCCTGACTGCATTCAAGTGGAGGTCCTCTGGGCTGTCCTTGGCCCACCTGCACTCAACCGGAGTTTGGCAGGACTGTCCTTGCGACTCCTGTGCTCGGGCAGAGGTCAGGGGAGTGACCTGGCCCTGGCTACACTCAAGTGGAGGTCCTCAGGCTGTCCTTGGCCTGTCTGCAGTCAAGCGGAGTTCAGCGGGACTGTTCTTGCACTGCCTGTGCTCAGCGGAGGTTAGTGGGACTGATCTGAGTCTGGCTGCACTCAAGCAGCGTTCAGCGGGACTGACCTGGGCCTTGCTGTGCTAGGGCGGGTTCAGCGGGCTGAAAATCCTCTCTTTAGGCTATTTTGAGATATGAAGTGCATTATTGTTAAAAACTAGATTCACCTACTGTGCAACGAAATATAAGAAATAATTTCTCCTAACTATAGCATTGGACCTGTTCACCAACATCTCCCCCATTTTCCCTCCCCTCTATTCCCTGCAGTCTCTGGTATCTACCATTCTACTCTAAATTTCCATGAGATCAACTTTTTCAGATTCAACATATAAGTGAGATTCTGTGGTATTTATTTTTGAGCCTGACTTACGTCATTTAACATAATGTTCTCTGGTTCCATACATGTTGCTGCAAATTATAGGATTTCATTCTTTCTTATGGCTGAAGAAGAGTCAGTTTTCAAAAAATCACACTGTTAATGAAATTTTGATGTTACGTTCTTGATTGTCTTGGTATGTTAAATGTTGAAAGAGATGTAATAAACCTCTTCAAGAATGTGAATGTTATTGACTCTTATGTTTGCTTTAATTCCATTTTTATTGTTTTTATGTTAATCTGTGCTTAAAGGTATATTAATGTAATGCTATCATTCTGAATAAGGCTGTTAAAGAATAGAAAATGGTCACTGTTTTCTGGTTTAATACCACCCTCAAATTACTTTGATATTGATATTACTATAATTGAGAGTTTTTCAAGTGTATATTTTTATTCTTTGATTTTTAAATATGTGTGTACATTTTCTTTTTATAATGTATTATGGGTTTGTTTCTCAAGGAAATTCTAATTTGGGGGGGAGGATCTGTAGGAATGCTTAATTTGTCATTGTTTTTCTCCTTAAAATTTTTAGCCTTATTTTGATACTTGTTTATGTTCTCTGTAGTTTTTTGTTTCCCTTGCCATTTTCTTTCTTTTTCCTTTCAGTCATCAATTTATTTAACCCAAAAGTATACATGAAGCACCTTAAGTGGTCATACATGTTCAAATTTATATGAAACTTTTATTATTCCTACCACACAATAGAAAAATTCAACACTCCTCTTTTCCCCTGTCATTCCTGGGCCAAAATACAGTATTGAATAATTAAAATTTGAATTTTAAGTAATTCATTATTATGAACTTTTAAAATCATATGACTCTTTCAAGATATTTGTTTCATTTTATGACCAATTTCCTAATCATTTTATTCCATGTGTTTTTTCCCAAAACTGCTGTCAATGCTTAACAAAAAAATTCTTAGCTTTTGTTTTTGATTTATTGTGGTAAATCATAGATTTGTACTGGAAGAAAAAAATCCAGAGTATAATAATTTTTGTTAACACACATCTTAGAATGTGTTTTTTGGGGACCTGCCAATTGGAGCAATGGTTAAATTATGTATACAATTACTAAATACAACTTTTTATTATAGAATGCAATACACATATTTTTCTCAGTTCTTTGGATATAGATATTGAGATTTGAAAATCTGAAATTAAATTATTATAGAGGGAATAAAGGAAATTTATTCTTAGTGATTATAGGATCTTTTTCTTTATCATTAAATTTCAAAAATGTTACATTGGTATGATACTGAATATAATGAAACAGTCAAAAATCAAATTAGTTATATGGAGAAGAAACTTAAGAGTTTCTATAAGGCAGAAAATTCTTTTTAAAAAGAATGTAAACCAGCTACATTATAATGATTTTTTCTTATATTTAAGTAATTTGACTTCATCTTATTCCACTATTACTTAATAAATTCTTTTTTATATAATTTTAAATTTGTACTAATTAGTTATATAATGGAATATTACTCAGCTTTCAAAAAGAATAAAATCATGGCATTTGCAGGTAAATGGATGGAGTTGGAGAATATCATGCTAAGCGAAGTAAGCCAATCCCCAAAACCAAAGTCCAAATATTCTCTCTGATAAGTGGATGCTGACCCATACTTAATGAATTCTTATTTTAGTTTTTATTATCTTGTGTTTTATATTATGTTTCATTTTAATTTTAATTAACATAGACATATTAGCCAGTTTTTAAATCACTGTGACCAAAATAGCTGAAAGGAATAACTTGGAGGAGGGAACATTTATTTTGGCTCATTCTTCTAGATGTTTAGTCCATGATCAGTGAGTCCATCGCTCTGGGCCCAAGATGAGGCAGCACATTATGGACAAAGAGGATAGTGGAGGGAAGTGCTCTATTTATGGCAGTCAGGAAACAGAGAGAAGGAAGGGGAAAGGGGCCAAAGTGAAGATGAACCTTTCCTTCCAGGACATACCCCCAGTAACCCACCTCCTCCCGCCATACCCCACCTGCCATAGTTACCACCTAGTCCATTCCAATTAGGATGACCTGATTATGTTACTTCTCTCACAATCCAGTCATTTCGCCTCTGAACATTCCTGCCTAACACAGGAACCTTGTGGAGATACTTCATATACATTACAGATTCTCCCCACACTCCTCAAAATTTCTTATTTTATCATTTTAAAGGCCATGTGCCCTTCAGTATTTTTCAAAAATACCTAGCAGATGCATTCAATGTTTCCCTTTTTATTTTGGAAAAGAAAAAAGAAAGAAACAAAAACAACAACAATAACAAAAAAACAACAACAACATAGTATTCAGATATAATCCTTCTCTGAATCTTCAGAGAAAGATTTAATTTCCATAGGATGCTTGTAGCTTTCTTTCTTTCTTTCTTTCTTTATTTCTCTCTCCTTCCTTCCTCCCTCCCTCCCTCCCTCCCTTCCTTCCTTCCTTCCTTCCTTCCTTCCTTCCTTCCTTCCGTGTTCAGAAGCTCACACCATTGATTTCAGGTATAAATTTAAGAGTTTATCATTATCTACAGAAGTTATGTCAACAAAAAATTCCTGTCAGTCACTTGTTAAGATGGGATTAGAAGTTGAATTATTTCCACTTCCTGACACTCCAAATTCATACATAATACTCCTGATACCATAATGCTTCAAAATTATGTCTCTGCCAATAGTAAGTAATAATAAGAAATTTTGAGGAGTGTGGGGAGAATCTGTAATGGATATGAAGTATCCCCACAAGGTTCCTGTGTTAGGCAGGAATGTTCAATTACTTTGGGAAAAAATACACCTCCCAAAATGCCATTGGTCATTACCAGTCTACTTCCATGATCTGGTTTCAACTACTTTATGCATGGTGAATATAGAGAGAGCAGAGTGAGGCAGTCCTTGGATGCTTTAAATATTAGTCTTTGTCAGAGAAATAGCTACATAGTTCATAATTTTACTGAAGCCAAGGAAAGCATCAGATAGAGAGGGGAAGGTGAGGGTAACCTATGCAGTTTCGTTTACAACAAGTGTGTGTACTTACTTTGTATTTCTCAATGATAATGAAAAATTTTTCAAGATTTTTGCACCAGATTAGCAACCAAATTCCTCTCCTAGTTTTTATCTTTATTTTTATAAAGTATTTTAGTCAGAGTTGTGAACATGCAAGACAGAGACTGCTAAACATATTCTAGATGAACAGGCTTCAGGATTTCGAGGTAATTCAAACAAAAACATAATCCCTAGTGATTTGATGCCCATAAAGCAAGAAAAAATCACCTTGATAGAAAAATAAATTCATTCTTCAGAAGAAGAAAATTTTATAAAAATGGAAATGTGTCATGGTTGCAGTGTATTTTGTTTCTTTAAAGTCTCTAAAATGCTATTTTGAGAATTTTTTTCCCAAGGTAGATGACACATTCTGTGACACATTCTGGGGATAGATGACCAAGAATGAATCATTTTTTCACTATTAAATAAGTTCATTGAAATGAAAACTTATTAATTTGGCTTGAGTAGTATTTAAAGGTCCCCTGCTTAGTTTTTCACTCTTATTCCTACTTTTCCAATATTATCATTGTTATTCATAACCTTGTTTACTAAATCTAATATTTTGAAAAAGAAATATAAATGAAGCCATTGATTAAAACTCAAAAGTAAAAATAAATTTAAAAATGCTTTGTTAATATGGTTCCTATTAGTTATACGATCTAAGCACATTTAATAACATTGATAAAATTCACATTCTAATACTTTCTTCTCTCTGGAAGCTGCTCTTAATACTATAATTTTATCTAAGTCCAACTTAAGTCCTTTTTGATGAAAAAGAAACTCTGGAATGGATTTTGTACCAATCGTCATGCTGAGAAAAATCAATGATACATTCCAACTACTCAGAATGCACATTTTAATTCCTTCAGTGCAACTAAATTTTAAATGGATATTCTCACTGATCTGCCCTATTCTATCATGGACATATTAGTTCTGGAGGAAAGAGAATTAAAACCTTGAAAGACAAACTAGTTATCAGAACCATACAGTGATACTCATTCTTTACAAGATCAATGAAAATTCTAACTGGTGAGACCATTACATAATTAAGTGTTTATCCAAATGAAATGGGAAATATACACATAGCATGAGAAATAAAGTGAATTTCCAGCAGCAGTAGAACAAAATTACTTATATGTCAGCAGAGGACATTAAAATTACATATTTCATCAATGGTTATTAACCATATTGTTACACTATTACCAGCCATGCTTAGTTATTACTGCATGCTATGTTTGCATTTTTCTATTTCTATTAATTCTGGAAGTTGATGAAATGCAGAGGGAATACCTATTATTTGAAATGAAACTTGTCTTAAAAATATGTTCTTTTCATATTTTTAATTTTAATTTAAAAGAAATACCAAATTTTACATGGGTACAAAGGGAGTTGTAATGCTCTGTCACTAAATATATATTTTATGTATGCATATATTTTTGCAACTAAGCTATAAAGCCACCAATGTATTAATGCTTATGGGTGTGTACACAAGTGAAGAGACAGAGGAATATAGATATGCTACTATTTTGAAGAACATTGAGAACATTTCAAACTGTATTTTTCATTAAAATATGAGAATATGTTACCTTCCTTAAGGATTTAACAAAACTAGGAAGGATCAAAATAATACTTAAGTCCTCATATCAGCCAGATTCTATGCAAAAAAGGTAGCTTCCACTAGGTAGTTCAACAGTAAATATGTAAAAATATAAGGAGATGAAAATACAAAGAATAAAGGTTAAATAACCTAAAACTTGTCAGTGTTAGGAAGATCTTTCCCCTTCTAGGTCTGGAGAAGATAAAAGGTTAAGGGAAAGAGGTAGCATTTCAGCAAGCAGCTAGGACTGATAAGTACAAGTACAAGGTAAGACCATTAATGTAGAAAATTTCCATTGAAAGCTGAAATCACAGAGGAAACAGAGGAGGGATAAAAAAGAAATGGAAGAAATATCAGTGGAGTAGACAAAGGGGAATGAAGGGAAGGGAGGAGAGACGAGAGAGGGAAGGACAGTGGAATGAATCTGACCTCACTTTCCTATGTACATATATGAACATATCACAGTGAACCTCACTATCATATACATTCACAAGACACTAATCTTAAAAAAAAAAAGCCTACACATAAATGGCAGAAATATCAGTAGAATAGAAGGAAGGGAACAGAGGTAGGGAGGAGGAGAGGAAAAGGGGAAATAGGACTGAATTAGAACAAATTATATTCCATACTTTTATAATTATGTCAAAATAAATCCTAATGTCATAGATAACTAAAAAGAACCATTTTTTTAAAAAAGTAAATTCTTGTAGACACTGCTTAATCAAATAAGGACGGTAGATATATTCTGACTTCTTCCTTCTTTACTTCTTTCAATCTGTCGCCAGTACCTTTCCTTGGTTGTACCTAAGAGGAGTACTTTTGGGAAAGGAACTTGAGAAATATAGTTATCTTTGATGCTCAATCCCTAATAAATCCATGGCAGAGCAAGGGAGACAAGAATGGATCTGGGAGCAATGAGGAAATGGCTGGTTCAATCCTTAAAAATATAAAAGGGGCAGACTTTCAACAGGAAATCTCAGAAAATAATTGACAGGAACTATAGTTAACAAATAAAAGATCATATAACTTCAAATAGATGCTCAGTAAAGAATTAAAGGCAGGGGCTGGGGTTGTGGCTTAGTGGTAGAGCACTTGTCTAGCATATGTGAGGCACTGGGTTCTATTCTCAGTTCTGCAAATAAATAAATGGATAAAATAAAGGTTCATTAGTATCTAAAAATAAAAAAAAGAATTAAAGGCAGATATTATAATCACAATTTGATTTGTAACAATTTTGATGTTGGGGAATTTTTAGCACTGCAAAATTTTTTTTAGTGCAAAGTTGGATGAGATAGAAATAAAATATTTTTTTTCTGATAGCTTTGCCTGAAAAGGAGGCATTTTCCTACTTAAATGCAAGGTTTCCTAAAGAGAAAAGAATGGACCCTGCTGAGACTCAGAATGGAAACCACAGAGAAACTGAAGCTTGACATAATTACAGATAGCCCAGGAGAAGCATGAAAAATAGATAAGGAACAGTGAATTCCACTTATAAAGTTTACTTCTATGCCATATCTCTCTGAAAAGTTTTGAGGGGTTTTCAAGCAAAACCTATAAACAATAAAAAATATAGTATGGACACTGAATATTTGGTCCAAGAAAGTGAATAATTAAAATATCCCAGAAAATTAAAGCTTTAAAAAAATTTACTGTGTAGAGAATATTTGACTTTTGACTTTTTGGCAGAGAAGGTCAAATAATACATATCAGCATGGGAAAGCATAACACTCTTCAGCTGAGTTTTAAGTATTGTAGAAACTACATCCTAAATATTCTCAGTAAAATTTCATCAACAAAACATTTTATGATAAAGTGTTCACTGACTAAAAAGACATGTCATATTCCATAGGAATCTTTCTTATACTTGCTTATGAAAATCTGAACATATAACATTAAAACACATTTTTCAGAAAAGTAAATTGCTCAAGATACTAACTTCATATGGCACAAATTAATGGTTTAACTGCACATTTCCCAAATGGTGCTCCAGGTTATACAGATTCTGTAATAAAAAGGTGTTCAAAATATTCAGATAAATTGGTTGAATGCTAAGTATTATTTTAAAACCTTTGTATAATCCTATTTAATAATATAACTATGGTCTCTGAATAAGGCCCTCACAAAGTAACATAATAAAACCCTAACCCTAACTCTAACTTAAATACATCTCATCATAGAACCTATTTGAAACTAAAGCTAGTTAATATTCTTCAGGAACAGACTTTCACCATGCTCACTTTGGGAAATTCTAAGTTAATTTCATTACATGAATGGAACAGTCATTATCAAAAAGACAAAAAAATAGCGAGTACTAGAAAAGATGGTGAAAAATGGGAATTCATACACTGTTGATAAGAATGTAAATTTCCATTATGGAAACAGCATGAAGATTTCTCAAAAAACTAAAAATAGAATTATCATATGATCCAGCAATCCCACTGTTAGGTATATAGCCAAAAATTAATTCATTATAGCAAAGACATAGCTGAATGCCCATGTTATTGTAGTACTGTCACATTGGCCAAGATGTGGAATCAACTGAGATGTTCACTGATGAATAAATAAATTTTTAAAATGTGGTAAATGTGTATACAATGGAATACTATCCATTCATAAAATGATAAAATCTGTTTATTTGCAGCAACATGGATGGAACTAGAAGACATTATAGTATGAAAATTAGCCAGGTGCAAAGAGACAAATACCACATATTCTCACTCATTGGTGGAAGCTAAATAAAAATCCTATGTTGATCCTAAGCTAAAAATTCTAAGCTAAAAATTCTATGTTGATCACATAGAAGTAAAGTGTATACTAGATGTCACTAGAGTCTAGGAAAGTAGGTGAAAACAGATGGTGGATAATGGTCAGCAAACTACAGTTAGAGGAGGGGAAGTAGTTCTAATGTTCTAAAGCACAGTAGGATAACTACAGCCTATAATTAATTATACATTTCAAAATAACTACAAAAAAGTTTGAAGGTTTGCAAAACATAGAAATGATAATACATTAAGCGATGGAAATGTTAGTTATCTTGATTTGATCATCACACTCTGTATACATGTATTGAATTATGATAATGTGCCCTATAAGTAATTACAAATGTTACATGGCAAATAAAAATTTAAAAATCAAAAAATAGCCAACAGTAGTGGTGAATTCCTATAACCTCAGCTATTTGGGAAGCTGATGCAGGAGGATTCCAAGTTCAAGGCCAGCCTGAGTAACTTACTGAGACTATGTTTTAAAATAAAATAAAAAAGGTTGGGAATATGAATCAGTGGTAGAGCATTTTCTTAGCATATACCAGACCCTGGGTTCAATTCACAGTACTGAAAAAAATGAAAAAAATAAAATAAAATAAAAAGTAGACAAAACAAATTAAAAATAAATTGTTATGAATGTACATAAAATGGAAGATTATTCAACCACAAAATATAAAGTACTGACATTATGCTACAAATTAGATGCCTTTCTTACTGGGTGTGGTGGCACAGTCCTGTAATCCCATCACTTGGAAGGCTGAGGCAGGAGTATTGCAAGTTTGATGCCAACCTCAGCAACTTAGTAAGTCCCTGTTTCAAACTAAAAATAAAAAAGGCTGAGGATGTATCTCAGTGGTAAAGCACCCCAGGATTAAATCCCCAGTACCCAAAACAAAGCAAAGCAATAAATTAGATGACTCTCCAAAACATCATGCTAAGTAAAAGACAGAAGCCAGTTACATGTGCTTTTTATTTTATTTTATTTTAAATTTTACATGTGATTTTTTATAATATATCCATAGTAGGCAAATCCATAGAGACAGAAAACAGATTAAAGGTTACTAGAAAAGGGGGTGACGAAATGTGGTGTGACCATTTGTTAGATATGGTATATTTCTGTAGAATCAGGAACAAGGGCAGAATCTAGAGAGATCTGGTGGTTGTACAACACTGTGAATACACAAAACACCACTGAAGTATATGGTTTAAAATGGTTAGTTGTATGGTATATTAATTGCATCTCAGTTTTTAAAAAGACGTCATTACATTAATTGATCTATAGACACAATCTCTGTCAAATTCTTCACTGGCTTCTTTGAAAAAATGGACAAACTTATTTAAAAATTTATATAGAAATTCAAGGGACTTAGAAAAGCCAAAATAGCCCTAAAAACAGCAAAGTTGTAAGACACATCCTCCTCAATGTGAAAACTGATTCAGTAATAAAGACTTGAAGATGGTGTACAATTGACATAAAGACAAACATATAGCTCGGTGAAGCAGAATAGAGAGCTCATAAACAAACCCTCACATACATAGTCCATTTGTGAAGGCAATTCCATGAGAAAAAATAGCCTTTTTAACAAATAGGAAAATAACAACAGGATTCATCTTATTAGTTATCTGATAAACATCAACTTCCAACTCTGTATCTGTGTAGATTCATTTTAAATTACATTCAATTAAAGCTTCTCACTTCTATCCACTTATTCTTTCCCATCACATACCTCCACCCCTTTATGTACAAGATCCAATCCATCTGAAATTCCTTCTTTTATCCATCACTGAAAATATTTTAAGATTGCTTTTAATCTGCAAAACATACAGGAATCTCACCTAAGTTAAGCAGTACTTATCACCCTCCTATATACTGTGAGCAATGTTGATGTTCATTTTCATATTAGAGCATGATATTTTGATTTTTTATAATTTGTTTGTAATTGCTTCCACTTCACCTTATACATTGTTTCTCATAAATTATTTTTATCTAAAGAACAAGGTCAATGTATTCTAATAACAATTTAATTTTATACTTTGTTTATCACATCTTCATAAACATACTATGTATTTAAAATGCTTATTAAGCATTACCAGCTTGACTATTTAAACATTCCTAGTACATACAGCACTCTTCAAGAAACTGTAAAATAGTGGAAACAAGAAAATAACCGAACTGGTAACATTTTACCTGTTATATCTTAATCAGGAAACAATCCACAACATCCTGGGGATTGTCAATAAATAAATAAGTGCATAAAATCTGAATATCTCAAAGAATGTATGAATAATAAATTCATTAATATTGTTAATAATAGACATAGTGCAGTCTCAGATGATACTGAGAAGATGATCTGTGTTGATACTAAGAATTAATTACCTACCATACCAAGCATCTCATATAGGTCAAGCAACACTCCATTTAAAACCTGCTCTAGTGTTTGATACCTCTGGATTGTATTTCACACAAGAAACACATGATAGCCAACTTGGAAGATGGCACTTCTCAGCAGTTCCTTAGCATCAGATTAAAAAATGGGAAGACTGCTCCTTAGTGAGGTGCAAAACTAAGGGAAATCACAAAAATTAAATACTGTATGGTAAAAGAAATCATAGGAATGCAGAAACATGGAAACTTTGAACACAGGTAATAATTTGTTAGAGACATTCTGGCTTGGCTGGCAGTAGGGCAGTAGCTGGGGCTGATGAAGGGAATAGGAGTATAGGAAGTGAAAGAAGAAAGTGAGTTAGAGTGAAAAAAATTGACTTGGGGGTATCTGTGGAACAGAAAGGGAGGCTAATCATAATAAACCAATAATCAGATGGGGAAATTGTTGAGTGGAAAGCAAACAAAATTTCTCAGTTCACAGGCAGATAGTTCAGCAGGAATTGGGATCACCAGCATGGGAAACATTTATAAGCACTGCACAGCCAAGAGCAAGGGCAAGAGTTCAGGAACTCAAAGGAAATTGCCAGCTGTCTCCTTGTTATGAGCCCCAGAGTATGCCTGGACCAATGTGACTAAAACAGGCAATTTTTTTTTTTTTTTTTTTTTTTTTTTTTTTTTTTTTGCCTAGGGCATACAGGCTCTGGATATCAAGGAAAGAGGCTTCTCTTTTGTTTCTGGGGCCCCAGACATCCATCAGAGATTGGCATCTCCCAGTCAATAGGGGATGTGGAACAAAATTCAAATACCCACTGAAAGAATTCCAAGGGTCAACTAAGACCAATGCCCAGCTACTAGAATTTCCAATTTATAACTCTGCACCATTCTTGTTATGAGAATATAAAATTTATCAGCATTCACCAGTCTATCCTACCCTACACTGGGAGAAGAAAGCTGAGAACTCCTACAGCCAGCTTTGCTTCTAGCAACAACAGCTGGATGCTAAGAGAGGAACATAAAGATGTTGGACTTAACAACCCCTAGTCCATGACCCAAGTGTTTATAAAAACAAAGAATGAAAATCTATCATTGCCAACCATTTTAATCATATCAATAGAAACCAGCCCTTTATTTCTCATTAAGGTCTTTAAAAATCTTTTATTCCTGTATTTACCCCATTTTTACTTTTTTTTTTTATATTTTTAAATCTTTAGCAAAAATCATGTCATTATATTTCATTATTTTTTTACTTATTCCATTCTGTGAATTTGTGTGTGTGTGTGTGTGTGTGGTGGGGAGTTCTCACTGCACAGATAGGTGTGTGTCATAAAATTTTGCTTTCATTTTAATTGTTTCTTCACCTATTTATTGTTTTGCCTTGGTTTGACTTACATGGGGTATGATTTTGTATGGGTTTGAGTTGTTTTGATTATACATTTCTTTGTTGGTACTTTGCTTGTTGTCCTTCTTATTGCCCTTTCTTCTCTCTCTTCCCTCACTAATAGCCAAAATTTCTTTTCCTCTTCCTTACTTTCACTTTCACTATTTTTAGTTGTTTTTTTTTTATTTATCCTCTTTTATAGCCACCATCTGATCTGCTACCTTCTTCTTCTCCTCTGTTTATTTTTTTAAGTATTTCAAACTTTCTCTTGCCTTCCTACCCTATGTTCCCTTCACTTAAGAAACTGTAATCACAATAAGAGAATTATATATAGTTTATGTAATCTCATCCCATTTATGTTGCTGTGATTATTAATACAGTGGACAACACCTGCTGTTTAATGCTGTTAATGTTTTTTTATGATAATGATATTACCATTCCTATATAGGAGGCAATTAGTGTTATAGATGTGAAAGAAGACACTGCAAATTTATCTTAAGGCTATCTATCTCTTACTAACACTACTATCCATATAACATTCCTTTCTTTAAGAGGGGCTGGAAAGTGGGATTTTTCAAGATCACAAATCCTGATGCTGAGTAATATTTGCAGCTCAGCCAAGTAACGGTGAATCTCACCCCACACATGATCTATTCCCACATGAGCCTCAACAATACTTCCACTCATAGAATTGGGGAGACAAAACTGAAAACCAACAACTGGGCCCCAAGGAGGAACAACCAGAGGAACAACCTTCTCAGAAACAGAAATCACAGAAAAACAAACACACAAAAAAAATCTACACACAAAATAACATGCATATAAAAAGAGCAGGGGGAATCTGTCTTAGCTGATGCACAAATCTGAGACCTCAGAAAATATGAGAAAACAGGTAAATAAATCCAACCTCCAAATTCACAATCTACCAACAAAGGATCCCACGGATATGCAAGTGGATGAAATTCCATGAAAAGACTAGAAGAACTGACTATTAAAATGTTCAACAAACTAAAGGAAGATATAAGGAACTAATTAATGAAGCAAATAAACAAAATTAAAGACCATTTCAATAAGTAAATATAGTTGATATAAAAAAAAGAAACACTATCAGAACAACTGAAAATGAAAGATAAAATGAATCAAATTAAAAATTCACTTGAAAGGAGCACCACAGATTAGATTGTATAGAAAATCAAACTTCAGCGCTGGAAGACAGATATTTAGGCCTTGAAGACAGGGTATATGAATCTGCATACTCAGTATACAATAAGGGATAAAAACAAAAGATCATGATCAAAATATATGGAAACTCTTGGACAGCATAAAGAGAACAAATCTAATAGTCATTGGGCTGGAGGATAACATGAAGATACAGGCTAAAGGCATTAAGAATTCTTTCAATTAGATAGTAACAATTTTTTTCACATATTAGAAATGAGGTACAGGAGGATTATAGGATTTCAAATAGACAACATCAAAACAGAACCTCTCCAAGGCTTATTATAATCAAAACACCTAACATAGAATGTAGGGAAAGACTATGGAAATTTGTGAGAGAAACAAGTCAGGTTACATTTAGAGGCAAAACAAAAGACTTACCTCTAACTTCTCAACTCAGATCCTAAAACAAAGAGGGGCCTGGAGTGCCATATTTCAAGCTCTAAAACAAAACAATTGCCAGTCAATATTGCTATGTTCAGCAATGCTATCTTTCACAATCAATGAGGAAATGAATGCTTTCCATGACATGGATAAACTAAAAGAGTCCATGACCACTAAGCCACCACTACAAAGATTACTCAAGGATATATACACACAGAAGAAACCCTAAACAAACCAAAATCTTCCAAATAGATGAAGATCACTAGAAGAGCAACCAAGTCAATGGAAAGCTAGACAATGAATTTTAGCAAATAAAACAAAAATGGCAGGAGACAACAAATACATATCCATAATAACACTGAATATAAATGGTCTCTACACAATTAAAATACACTGATTAGCAAAAATGATCAAAAAATAAGATTAAACACTATGCTGTTTGCAATAGAGTAATCTCATAGACAAATAGACCCACAGACTGAAAGTAAGAGTATGGAAAAAATAATTCCTGCTAATGAAGTCTGAAAACAGTAAGAGTACCTATTTTCATATATGACAAAGCAGATGTCAAGCAAAAATCAACCAGAAGAGGTAAAGAAGGTCACTACATACCGATAAAGGGAACAATCCAACAAGAAGATATGATGATAGTAAATATATAGGCCCCAAATTTTAGTGTATCTAAATACATTTACCTCTTGGGGCTAGGACTATGGCTTAGAGGTAGAGCGCTCATCTCACATGTGTGAGGCCTTGGGTTCGATCCTCAGCATCACATAAATAAAATAAAGGTATGTGTCCACCTACAACTAAAAAAATGTAAAAAAAAAATACTTCTTGATATTAAGTCCCAGACAGACCTCAATACAATAATACTGGGTGATTTCAACACACCATTGTAACCAATAGACAGGTCATCCAAGCCTAAAAACAATAAAGATTATTTGACTTAAATAATACTATAAATCAAATGGACCTAATAGACATCTGCAGGAGCCCTGTTTGGGGAGATAGCTAAGATTGCGGTTGACTATGGGCCATAGACATTTTTGGGCATTGTCGCCTTCCGTAGTCTCACGGGACTTGGCCCAGGATCTCGAGAGATTTGAGCAGTGACTCAGCAGATCGAGCAAGCACCATTCCTGCTCGGGCACATGGGATGAGACCAGAGAGAGAAAGGACAGGGTTATCGCTATTGTATAGATACATTGTAGTTTCTTGTAAGAGTACGTGGCTTGGTTTCTTGTGAGAGTGTGTATGTAGTGTTAGAAATTACAAGAGACAGAGACAGAAAGATTAAAGAATTTTTTCGTCTCCATCCTGTCTCCGGACTCCTTCCCGCGGCGCTGCTGTTCCAGGCTGCAATCCCTTTCCAGCGGCTAACAGTTGGTGGCCCGTACGGGGATTCAGCACGGCAGGTAAGAACTGAGAAACCTCGCAGGAGTCTCTAGTCAGAGCGGTTAAAATGGGTTCGAAAATAACTAAGACCCAAGTGTACGAGGCTCTTGATGAATTCTTTGATATGGATGAGTCTGTCGTTAGTGAGGAGGATTTAGAAAACAGTGAAGGCAATCATAAAAGCGTAGATTCTGCTGAGTCAACTAAGACCAGTAAGGAGAGTATTAGAAGTGTCCCCAAAATTACAAAGATCCGAGCTGCTAAAGCTATTCAAGATTTATTAGAGATATTTCAAGGATACATGGTCTCAATTGAACCTGGGACTCAGGATGTTACTGAGTCAGTTAGGACCAATGAGAGTAGTAGTAGTGAGGAGGAATTAACTAAAGGTGATTTTGAGAAAATGAATAAAAGGAAATTAAGGAAGACCAAGATAAGGGATCATCAAGTGGAGGAACTTGTGTCCTCTACTCCCCCATGGGTGAAATCGATTACAGAAAATATGAAGGGTATCACTAGACGTTTGCATACCCTAGAAATAGAAATAAAAAGTCTTTCTGAGCGCTTATGCGCTCTCGAGGGTAACTCACAGATACATTGGGAACTGCCAGTATTTGAATATGAAAATGGACAGAGGGGCCACCAGCCAGTAGATTTCAAAACAATAAAAAATCTCAAAGAGGCAGTAATGACTTATGGACCCCAAGCTCCTTTCACGTTGAGTATACTGGAGTCCCTTAACACCTTTAGCTTAACCCCCGCAGACTGGAAACGTCTATGTAAAGCAACATTAAGTGGGGGACAATACTTGGTTTGGCGATCGCAATTTCAGGAACTTTGTATAGAAACAGCTAAAAGAAATGCAGATGCAGGGTTTGGAGACCATAATATAGAAATGCTCACAGGAGAAGGGCAATTCGCAGACGTACAGGATCAAAAACATTATACCCCAGGAGTATATGCTCAGATAAATGCAGCTGCCTTAAAGGCATGGAAAACTGTACAAGGACCTGGGGATCTACAAGGTAGCTTGTCCAAAGTAATTCAAGGACCTAATGAATATATATAAATATGATAGCTCTAACAATCTCATGCCTGGAACAACATGGTGGCATGCATTTTCTCATATCCCCCTGTAGGATTAACCTTTAGTTGTAATTATAATAGCCAGCTCAAGAACATATCCATTGTCTCCTCCATTTCCTTCCTTGTCTCACATCTGTATATACATTTTAGTGTTCACTGTCCCTTCCAAATAAAGCATAAACCATGGTCAACACTCCATATACACATGTTCTGCTTCTGTAGATTCTATCAATCATGAACACAAAACATTTGAATTATTTTAAAATATGATATAAATTTTTTAAATGTAGTATAACAGATACTTCTATGGCATGTACATTATATGGGGAATTATAAGCAATCTATTGATGATTTAAAACATATGGTAGACTATGCATGTTACATGTAAATACTACCCCATTTTGTATAAGGGACTTGAGCATCCATAGATGTTTGTATTTGTGGTGGTCCTCAGAACCAATTCCCTGCAGAAACTGAGGGATGACTATACTTACACTTAAATCTTTAACTTTGGGGAAACTCAAACTAAAAAAATCACAACATATCAAATAGCCATTGTGTTATGAAATGTGTCCAATTAGCATTTATCTAATTATTATTTAAAAAAAGTAGTAAGCTCGATATACAGATAGGAAGGAATCATGAATTTCCCTCAAGTATCATGACTATTTGAACATAAAAACCATAGAAATTACAAAAAGCTTTGTTATATGACATATAGCAAAATATTCAAAGGGCTTTTTATAGCATAATAGTATTGTAAAATATTTAGATAATAAAGGACTTTGCCATAATATAATTTTTAGAACTATATGTTATATTTTTCTCTTAGAAAATTTCAGGGCATATGAGCATTTTAAAAGTGAAGAGAAATTCTACAATAAAAATTTAAAAATTGAAGTTTTTATTTTGAAGTAATTTGATGTAAATTTGAAATCACTATTTCCTCAAACTAGTTTGATGAGAAAAGTCTTTCTAACATAATTTCTATTGATATCTAGTGAAATCAGTGTTTTGTTGAGTGTAATCCTTATGAAAAACAAACAAAAAAATGGTACATTTATCTGTGGGTTCCTGACTGACCTATACAATTATCAGAGATGTTATCTGGCTTTCATTAGCCCAATAATAGTAACAACCACACAAACTGTGGAGACATAAATACTTAATCATTGAATTGATTGGCTCCATTTGAAAGTGGTATTGCTTGAGTCCTTTCTAAATTTCATTTGTGACTCAGAACAAATTATACTTCCTAGACCCATGGAACTTGTGACTTTTTTTTTGTCCTAATTTC
This sequence comes from Tamias sibiricus, assembly GCA_025594165.1. Taxonomy (NCBI): domain Eukaryota; kingdom Metazoa; phylum Chordata; class Mammalia; order Rodentia; family Sciuridae; genus Tamias; species Tamias sibiricus. The sequence continues at coordinate 50,957,647 of CM046667.1, read as the reverse complement.
TTATCTATTAGAAACTTGTTAATACAATGTGTAGATTAAAGATTAGAATGTATGTACATTTAATCAATGACCAAAATATTTTTATAGTTAGTTAAAAAGAGAGATCTTTTTGATTAGGCCAATAAATCAAATTGTAATGTATCTACATTTTATATTTCTTCAGGGATTAAAAATAGTCTTTACACATTAATTACTACATATAATTCTCAAATAATGGTATTTTTGAGGTGGTCGTATGTAATAGATAGCAAGAGTCATTTCATTATGCAGGGTTTTTCTTTTTAAGAATATACACCTAACACTGCCTTCTAGTTTCAGTGTACCCTGAGTGCAGGTGCATAACTTGACTCTGGTTTTGGACAACTGCTTAAGTTAACAGGGATTGTGGTGGAAAGCAGTGCAAATCCAAGAATAAGCAATATATATTGAAAAGGATGCATGGGATGGACGCATGACAATCTGAAATGAGATAACCTCTCCTGATACATACATGATTCTTTATGAACTTGTTGTCCACATTTTAATTAACTACCATCTCTGGAAAAAGGAGAGAAAAGGTCATCTTTTCTAATGTATAAAATCTTATATTTAATGAAAAACTACATACACAGTTTTACAGCAATGATAAGATTTAGTTGTGTCCTACTGTGTTGAACAGTGTCTCAACAGAGATCTCTATAAATTATAGAAACAAAAAGAAAATTTGTCCACCTGAATTGTGTACTATGAAGTCTATACCTGGAACAGATCCACTATGGCTTGAAGAGAGTCATTCAAAATTGCAGATGACTTTCCCACCCCTTATATCTTTGGAGAAATATATAATATTGAAAATATATCACAGTGTTACATATACACACTTGATCAGTAGGTAATGATACAAACCAGTCAAAATTAAGTACAAATATGAAAGATGTAAATCAATAGTATTATCAGTGTATAACATTATTTTAAATAGTGAAATGTATATTATGTGCAATCTTGAAATACAGCTAAAATTAATTGGTGGTTCCTATCTTACAGTTCAATTCTACTATAGTGGTATACAAGATGAATTTAGCTTGCTAAAGGACAAACACAAGTATATAGAAGTAGGTAAAATGGACATATTAGGAACACAAAATAAATATAGGTTACTAAAAATAAGAAAAATGGTTAGAAACATCTATATTGGAGGACAAAATATTGGGAAAGATTAATGAAATACAACTGAATCTGAGATTTCACACTTAGTTAATGAGTAGACTCCATTGTGTTGTAGAGTTGGGGAAAACCATGATTTTGGGGAAGATGATAGTCCCGTTATAGTCACAGGACCAAAACTTTGCAGAAAGAAAAATATTTCATTGATCATTTTAGTCATTTTAATAGCTTTAGAAATTATAAAACAGAATTCATTAACACACATGTACTTCACCCTAACACAGTACTTTCTATCAAAGTTTCTCTGCTTTTGTTTTTCTATTTAGCACTAACCCTCTAACATCTGTATGTTGAAAATAAGTGTATATTATTGTTCTTCTCTGATTAAAGAGTAAGCTCCAATAAATATAGAATTTCTGTGTTTGCTTTTATTTGCATTTGCATTGTTTTTGTTTTTAAGTTCACTGCTCTGCCTCAGGAACAGGAGTATCTGGTACAGAAAAACCTCTCAGTAAGTACTTCCTAAATGAATAAGTACTGTATTTTACTTCTAAAGAATCTAGATACTTGATTATAATTCTTGTGCTATGGGAGTCTTATTAAGGAAGTTGGGGCCTAATCCCACATGATGAAGATTTGGACCTACTTCTTCTTCTAATAGGCACAGTGTCTCTGGTTTAGTTTATAGGTCCTTGATCCACTTTGAGTTGAGTTTTGTGCATGGTGTGAGATAGGGATTTAATTTCATTTTGTTGCATATCGATTTCCAGTTTTCCCAGCACCATTTGTTTAAGAGGCTATCTTTTCTCCAATGTGTTTTTGGCACCTTTGTCTAATATAAGATAACTATAATTATGTGGGTTAGTCTCTGTGTCCTCTATGCTGTACCATTGGCCTCGCAGTCTATTTTGGTGCCAATACCATGCTGTTTTTGGTACAAGTGCTCTGTAGTATAGTTTAAGGTCTGGTATAATGATGCCACCTGCTTCACTCTTCTTGCCAAGGATTGCTTTGGCTATTCTGGGTCTCTTGTTTTTCCAGATGAATTTCATGACTGCTTTTTCTATTTCTGGATTCAAACTAAAAAGCTTCTTTTCAGCAAAAGAAACAATCAGTGAGGTGAACAAAGAGCCTACATATTGGGAGTAAATTTTTACCACTCACACATTAGATAGAGCACTGATCTCTAGGGTATATGAAGAACTGAAAAAGCTAGACCTCCAAAAACAAAGAACCTAATCAATAAATTGGCCAAGGAACTGATCAGACACCTCTCAGAAGATGATATACAATCAACCAACAAATATATGAAAAAATGTTCAACATCTATAGCAATTAGAGAAATGCAAATCAAAACTACTTTAAGATTTCATCTCACTCCAGTCAGATGGCAGCTATTAAAAACACAAACATCAATAAGTGTACTATTCAGCACTAAAAGAGAATAAAATCATAGCATTTGCAGGTAAATAGATGGAGTTGGAGAAAATAATGCTAAGTGAAGTTAGCCAGTCCCAAAAAACCAAAGGTCGAATGACCTCTTTGATATGAAGATACTAACTTATAAAGGCAAGAGAGAGGGAATGAGAGGAATGAAAGAGCTTTAAATAGAACAAAGAGTGGGGAGGTGTAAGAGCCCTAATTGAGGAGATAGCTAAGATGGTGGCTAGCTGAGAGCCATAAAGGTGTTAAAGTATTTTCACCTGATATTCATGCATTTATCTAAGAATCTTATGCCCATGAACACTGCATGACGCACCTGTAAGCTCGAGCTGTTAGCACGTGTCCTTGTTAAGGCAAAAAGTATTTAACCGGGTGAGGGTTAGTTAGAGATGTGGTTGGAGTTGGAGTTGGAGTGGTTGTTAGAGCTGGAGAGAGAAGAATAAAAGAACTTTTTCATTTCCATCTTGTCTCTGAATTTTCTCCCGCGGCGTCGTTGCTGCAAGTGGCAGCCGCAGGTGGCAACAAGTTGTGGCCTGCATGGGGAGTTCGGAACTGAGAAATCTTTAAAGATGGGTGCAAAAATAACAAAAAACCGAGTAATAAAAGCCATGGAAGAGTTTTTTGACATCGCTGACTCAGTTGATAGTGAGGAGGAAAGTGATCAAGAAAGCATAGCCTCCGCTGAGTCAGATAAGACCAGTAAGGATAATATTGGTGTGAACTCAAAAATAACAAAAATAAAAGCTGCTAAAGCTATCAGAGATTTATTAGAAATAGCCAAGGAATACATGCTCTCAATAGAATCTGAAACCCAGGATGATATTACCAGTGAAAGTGATAGTAATGAGGAGGAGCTAAATAACCATGAAAGCACAGCCTCCTCCGCTAAGTCAGTTATGACCAGAAAGGACCGTCAAGTAGAGGAACCACTTGTGCCCTCTGCTCCCTCATGGGTGAAATCCATTACAGAAACCATGAGGGGTATTTCTGAGCGTATGTGTGCCCTTGAGACAGAGATTAACGGCCTTTCTGAGCACTTACACGCCCTCGAATGCCAAAAACCGCAGGAACATAGGGACCTGCCAGTATTTGAAAATGAAAATGGGCAGAGATACCACCAATCCATAGATTTTAAAACATTAAAAAATTTCAAAGAGGCGATAATGACCTATGGGCCTCAAGTTCCATTCACATTGAGCATGCTGGAGTCCCTTAACACTTTAACTTTAACCCCCTCAGACTGGAAGGGGTTATGCAAGACAGTATTGAGTGGAGGACAATACCTGATCTGGAGGTCACAATTCCAGGAACTTTGTGTAGAAACAGCTAGGAGAAATGTAACTGCAGGCTTCCCAGACCAAAATGTAGATATGCTAACAGGTGAAGGACAGTTTGCTGAACTACAAATACAAATGCAATATGATCCCAGTGTATTCACACAGATAGACACTGCCACTGTCAAAGCATGGAAGACCTTACCAGGAACAGGTGATCTGCAAGGCAGCTTATCAAAAGTAATACAGGGGCCTAACAAACCATATGCTGATTTTGCTGACAGACTTTTAAGAACTGCAGGCAGAATATTTGGGGATGTAGATCAAGCAATGCCCTTAGTCGTCCAGTTGGCATATGAAAATGCCAATAAATATTGCCAAGATGCTATAAGACCATGGAAAAATAAAAAGGACCTTTCAATATACATTAGATTATGTAAAGATATTAATGATGCCTTTGTCACAGGCAATGTGATTGCAGCAGCAATGAGAGGTGCTTGCCCTCAAAATTTGATTTGGTTCCACTGACTCGGGACCTATGGCTTCCTGGGTTCAGGATTGTTCACAGAGGCCTATGTGCAAAATAAAAATTCAAGGTATAGAGATGGAGGGGCTGATTGATACTGGGGCTGACTCTTCCATCATTAATCTACAACAATGGCCCAAGCACTGGCCTCTGCAGAAGGCCTCAACTAGTCTAAGAGGCTTGGGATATACTAACACCCCAGCACAAAGTGCTGTAGTTTTAAATTGGGAAGATAATGAAGGGCATAAAGGAACATTCCAAACTTATGTTTTGACCAGCTTGCCAGGTACACTATGGGGAAGAGATATTCTATAGCAAATGGGGGTACACCTCGCAACCAAGCCCGCAGGTGTTAAAAATAAAAATCTAAATCATCATCAAAAGAGTAAAAGATATTTTTTCTAGGGGCCACTGAGAAAACAATTTTGAAAATACCATGGCTTTTTGATAAGCCAGTTTGGGTCCCTCAGTGGCCCTTATCTAGAGAAAAATTATAAGCAGCCCACCTATTAATCCAAGAACAACTAGAAGCAGGACACATAGAGCCTTCCACCTCTCCCTGGAATTCCCCCATATTCTTAAGAAAAAAATCAGGAAAAGGGAGATTGTTACATGACCTTAGGGAAATCAATAAAACCATGCAAATTAAGGGCCCTACCCAACCTGGACTTCCTAATCCTGTAGCTATTCCTAAAAATTTCCATCTTATCACTCTTGATATAAAGGATTGTTTCTTTTCTATTCCCCTACATCCTCTGGATGCCCCTAGGATTGCTTTTTCTGTTCCTTCTATCAATAATAATGGCCCTGATAAAAGATATCAATGGAAAGTGCTACCGCAGGGAATGGCTAATAGACCCACTATATGTCAAATCTATACAAACAAAGCTATCCAGCCCATTAAGAACAAATACCCAAACTTTATGTGCCTCCATTATATGGATGATGTTTTGCTTGCTCACCCTAATCAAGAAATCTTATTTACCATATTCAGCGATATGACAGAAAATTTAAAAAGATATGGATTAAAAAATGCTGAAGAAAAGGTTCAAATAAGATCTCCCATATTATATTTAGGATTTTAAATCATGGATACCTTTATTAAGCCTCAAAAAATTTTAATAAATAAAAGAACATTTGACCACCCTCAATGATTTCCAAAAACTGCTGGGAGACATTAATTGGCTTCGCCCTACACTAAGCCTCACTACTGGACAATTAAAACCCTTATTTGATATCCTTCATAGGAAACCTGATCCATCTTCACTGCGAACATTGACTCCTGATGCTAGGGAAGCTATAATGTTAGTAGAAAAGGCCATTGAAAGATCCCATTGTGACAGAATTGATTTTGCTCGACCGCTAATTGAAGGAGCCCTAATTAGGAAGGGCTGTTGTAGCTAGCTGGAAGCCATGGGTTCCACCTGATATGTATGTGACGCACCTGTAGGCACCCGCAAACCTGAAGGTATATAACCGGGTGAAAGCGGTCCGAGTTAGGAGAACGGAGAATTCAGTCAGCCGGGCAGTCACTCGGTCAGTCAGAAGAATCAGAGCGGCCAGAACGTAGGCAGAGCGGTTACAGAAGAGAAACCAGATAGAAGAAGTAATGACTGGCCAGAGTTAGGCCGAGGCTCCAGAGGACTGGTCAGAGTAAGGCCGAGGCTCCCGAGGAAGACAGAAGAAGTAAAAGTAGTAAAAGCTTAACTCTGCCCCCGAGAGTTTTTATCCCGGTTTACGGTACCAGGCAGCTTACAAATGGTGGTCCGTCCGGGGCTCGGCAGGCAGAGAAGAAAAGCTAAGAAATAAGGAGAGCAACGAAAAAGCATAGCCTCAGACTCAGTTGAGACCAGCAAAAAGAGTAGAAACAAGAGAGCATAGCCTCTGACTCAGTTGAGGCCAGTTAAGAATTAAGCCGAAGCAGAGTAGCCGGCCAAAAGCCGAAAAAAGCCGAAGCGAGCCGGCCAAAAGCCGAAGCAGAGTAGCCGGCCAAAAGCCATAAAAAATATAGAGAAGCAGAGTAGCCGGCCAATAAAAAGCCTTGAGCTTTAGTATAAAGAAAAAAGCCATGAGCTTAAAAGAAAATAGAGAATTAAATAGCATGGTAAAAACCATGCAGAAAAAAAAAAAGCCATTGAGCTTTGGCAAGAAAGCCATAAAGAAAAATAAAGAAGAGGAGAAAAAAAAAAAAAAAGTCAAAGCCGCTTATGCAATTGTGCTTAACTAGGTGCGTTAGCTGCTCCTCAGCATTAGGCTTCCTTAAAGCCACAGCACCTTCTCAAAAAGGGCTCAAATATCCACCCTTTCAAAAATAAAAGGTGAAAAGCTAGGTAGGGACAAGAAAATAAAAGAAAATAGAGAAAATAAAATAGAGAAAATAGAACAAAAGCACCTTTTTAAACTAAAGGGAAGGAATATGAAGGAGCCCTAATTAGGAAGGGCTGTTGTAGCTAGCTGGAAGCCATAAGTTCCACCTGATATGTATGTGACGCACCTGTAGGCACCCGCAAACCTGAAGGTATATAACCGGGTGAAAGCGGTCCGAGTTAGGAGAACGGAGAATTCAGTCAGCCGGGCAGTCACTCGGTCGGTCAGAAGAATCAGCGGTCAGAACGTAGGCAGAGCGGTTACAGAAGAGAAACCAGATAGAAGACAGAAGAGAAACCAGATAGAAGAAGTAATGACTGGTCAGAGTTAGGCCGAGGCTCCTGAGGAAGACAGAAGACAGAAGAAAGAAGAAGGAAGAAAGAAGAGAGAAGAAAGAAGCTCTAATCTTTCTCTAAGCTAAGCTACTATATCTTTCTTTCTCTCTAAGAAAAATCTTTCTTTCCCTCTCTAAGCTCTAAGAAAGTAGAAGTAAAGTAGTAAAAGCTATACTCTGCCTCCGAGAATTTTCCTCCCGTGGCGGCGCCGTGGCTGGCCGTGACAGGCAGCTTACAGCTAATATTGATTATTATTTCTTCACAATATACACCCGCAGGAGTATTTTGGCAATACGGACCTTTATTATGGATACATTTACCCGTCTCTCCTAAAAGTACAATTGACGCTTATACCTCCATGGTGACTAAACTTATTCTTCAAGGACTTAAGACTTCTACTAAAATATTTGGCATTCACCCCGCTACTATTATTACTCCCTATTCATCATCACAGGTTGAATATTTGTGCTTCAATGATAATGATTGGGCTATAGCTAGATGTTCTACTCACGCAAATTTTGATAACCATCTTCCTAAGTCTCCTATACTATCTTTTTGTGTCAATCATCCCATTATATTTCCACAGGTAATAAAAAAATCAACCTATTCCTAAGGCGTTAAATGTATTTACAGATGAGTCCTCTAACGGTACCCGCTGCAGTAGTCACTCAAAAAGAAAATATGATTCATATTACTGGTCAAAAACCAGCCCAATTAATTGAACTTGAAGCTATTATACTAGCTCTAGAAAGTTTTAAAGAACAGCCTATAAATATTTTTTCAGACAGCTACTATATTGTACATGCTATCCCTAAATTGGAGCTAGCAGGTACAATAGCACCACATACTCCAGCCTTTAAATTGTTTTTTCAAATTCAAAATCTCCTATGGGAACGTAAAGAACCTTTATTAATTGGACATATCAGAGCTCATACTAATTTGCCTGGTCCTCTTCATGAAGGTAATCAAAAGACTGATGCCCTCACTAAAACAATCTTTATATTTTCAGCAGTCCAACAAGCTACCTTGTTCCATTCCCAATTTCATGTCAATAGTACTACGTTACAGCAAAGGTTCAAAATCACAAAGGAGCAAGCTCAAACAATTGTGAAGGATTGTCAATCTTGTGTGACACATTTGCCCAATAAACATTATGGGGTTAACCCAAGAGGATTAATGCCCAATCATTTGTGGCAGATGGATGTCACTCATGAGCCACATTTTGGAATATTGTGATTTATTCATGTGACCATAGATACATGCTCAGGCATGATTTTTGCTTCCTTACATTCTGGAGACAAAGTTAAAGAAGTTACATCTCATTGTCTGCAAGCTTTTGCTGCATTGGGCATCCCCAAAATGCTTAAAACAGATAATGGCCTTGCATATATGTCCTCATCTTTCAAACAGTTTTGTGCAAAATTCAATATATCCCATAAAACAGGTATCCCATACAATCCTCAAGGTCAAGGTATAATTGAATGAGCTAATCGTACACTCAAAATTATGCTATTAAAGCAAAAAGAAGGAAATTGGAAAAATCCTAGGGACAGATTGGCAGTTGCCCTGTTTACCTTAAATTTTTTAACTTTAGACTCTAATGGATATTTGGCTGGAGACAGACACTGGAAACCACACCAACAACATAAACCTTTGGTTTAGTGGAAGGATGTTCTTTCAGGTGCATGTAAGTGTCCAGATCCAGTATTAATTTGGGGGAGAGGATCTGTTTGTGTTTTTCCACAGCATGAATCCTCCCCAATATGGATACCATCCAGATTAATAAAACAGATACCAAATCAAAAGTACCAAGATGAAGTTATTGAGGAATTAAGATTAATAAAACAAGTACAAAATCAAGAGGACCAAGATGAAGGTATGGAATGATTCCCTTAAAAGAGTCCTCCAATAAATTCACAATTTAAGTCTCATTCCTCCCGGCCGGGATGAGATCTCTCTTTAATGTGCACATAATTGTATTTTTTTTCTTTTTATATATGTCTTTATGTCTGTGCATTTGTCTAAATTTCATGTTAATATGATGTCACAAATATGTCTGTATGTGCGTCTGTCCAGCGTGACTTCACAAATAACAAAACGCTTATGAAAATTAATATTATAAAAAAATTATAAATATATATATATATATGTATATATATATATATATATGGATCCAAATAACTCTAATTCATTTAAGTTTAGAGTATTCAATTTGGGTAAACAATTTAAAAAGTGAAGGTACCTTCAATTTTGATTTATAGGTGTCCCTGGGACTTCTCTTCAGCAAAGAATATGACTAATACTGTATAACCTAATATTTTGGTATTTGACATGGGATTATTTATTTGTAATTAAATTTATTTGTTTAATAGCTGATTAATTTGAATTATTTCAACAGGTAATTTCATAGAAGGTTGCTGTGTATGCAGAGACTCAGGGGTTACAGCTAACAAATTATTTTTCCAAAGTGTTTTTAGCTTTTCTTTAATCTATCTTTAATGCAGTAAATACCCTCAGTATTTCTTTGATTTGTTCTGAATGTGATATTTTGCCAGGTTATGTTTGTGGGAGCTCAAGCAGCAATGTGAGTGAGCGGAGATCAACTTTAATTTTCTAATCTAATAGTTCTATTTTTTAGTATGACAACTTGCCTCTTGACTCAGTGCTGGAATAGTACTGCCTTTCCTTTAATAATTGATGCTTGAGTTTCTAGGTAGTAAGCCCTGAAGATTTGCCAGTGGCATTGTCTAGACATAAAAAAGACGGCTGTTGCTACAGCTGCAGGGATCGCGGTCCCTACAAGCATCCCTGCTGCTCAAGCATCAAACAACCTCACCAGCAGTGTGGCCTCTGCTCTGCATGCATGGGGCCTCCTAGATCAACGTGTTATAACAAGTGGACATTTTGATCTTTCATTATTTGGGACATTACGGGACAATACCTTGCGGGTATTTGTCTAGAGAACTCAGTGCGTTACTTGATGGAATTTAGGGCAGCTGATTTGTTTAAAGACCTTGATTCACTATGGAACTTGGCTCGTCAGCAGAAGGCATGCCGCCTTAAACCTGCAGCATCTCCTCACGATTGGACGGCTGTTATTCAACACACATTCGACCCTGAAGGGCTCAATTGGATGGCTGGTTAGCCAATGACAGGTAAGATCCCCAGAGGGGGACAACCTAAGACAGGCACAGTCGATCTGGATGAGGTTGTCACCCATCCCCGGGACAGTCTCATGTGGCTGACATATCAACCTAAGACAGGAGTCAAGGGCACAGCCTTGATTATCCGATGACGGGTAAGAATGTTGGTTGCCTATGGATGTCCTAGAGCATCCCCTCTTTTAAAACAAAGGGGGGAAATGTAAGAGCCCTAATTGAGGAGATAGCTAAGATGGCGGCTAGCTGAGAGCCATAAAGGTGTTCAAGTATTTTCACCTGATATTCATGCATTTATCTAAGAATCTTTTTATGCCCGTGAACACTGCATGACGCACCTGTAAGCTCGAGCTGTTAGCACGTGTCCTTGTTAAGGCAAAAAGTATTTAACCGGGTGAGGGTTAGTTAAAGGTGTGGTTGGAGTTGGAGTTGGAGTTGGAGAGGTTATTGGAGCTGGAGAGAGAATTTAGAAGAAAGAAGAATAAAAGAACTTTTTCATTTCCATTCTGCCTCCGAATTTTCTCCCGTGGCGTCATTGCTGCAAGTGGCAATCGCTACAGGCGGCATCAGGGAGGGAGGGGGGGGCAAGGGGATAGGAATAGTGGCAGATTGAGTTATACATGATTACCATAAATACATGTATGAAGACACAGTTGTTGTAAAAATACTTTATATTAAACCAGCAATTCGAAAAATTGTGCTCTTTATATGTAATATGAAATGAAATATACTCTGCGAACGTGTATAACAAATTAGAATAATAAAAATTAAAAAAAAAATAAGTGTTGGAGAGGATGTGGAGAAAAAGGCACACTCATACATTCCTGGAAGGACTGAAGAATGGTGCAGCCAATATGGAAAGCAGTATGGAGATTCCTTGGAAATCTGGAAATGGAACCCCCATTTGACCCAGCTATCCCACTCCTAGGTCTATACCCAAAGGACTTAAAAACAGTATACTACAGGGACACAGACACATCAACATTTATAGTAGCACAATTCATAATAGTTAAACTGTGGAACCAACCTAGATGTCCCTCAGTAGATGAATGGATAAAGAAAATGTGGTATATATACACAATGGAATATTACTTAGCAATAAAAGAGAAAAATATCATGGCATTTGCAGATAAATGGATGGAATTAGAGAATATAATGCTAAGTGAAGTTAGCCAATCCCAAAAAACCAAATGCTGAATGTTTTCTCTGACATAAGGAGGCTGATTCATAGTGGGGTTTGGAGGGGAGCATGGAAGAATTAGACAAATTCTAGATAGGGCAAAGGGGTGAGAAGGGAAGGGAGGGGGTAAGGGGGTAACAAAGATGGTGGAATGAGATGGATATCATTACCCTTAATACATATATGAAGACAAAAAAAAGTAAAAGCTTTTGTATGAGTGAAAAAAAAGTGTATGTTAATCATTGTAGACAATGGTTCCTGGTCCTAACTTTATCAATTACTTTAAACCATGTTGTGAAATTTTGAACACATAATTTTTATTCACCATATCTTGCTTTCCTAAAAGCCATGGATGTTACACCAGATTGAGGCCTTATTCTTGGGGGCATGGAGTGGGGAGCTTTTGTGCTTAGGATCAAGGCATATTAAAAATTCCAGTCTGCTCCAACTCAACTACAAATCTGGATTGGTTAGCTCCAGCTCTTATTCCCATAACATTATGGGAATAATGTTATTTAATAATGTAGCATGAAGATTGTGATTATCTTCATGCTACCATATGAACTGCACAAAAGCTAGCATTTGCCTCTGCTTCAATCTGCCCTGTCCCAGCACCTTGAATAGTGTCTCGTTCAGCAGGTGCTTGTGTTCAGAGATACTTACCCCACCCTATCCTTCATTACACTGTGCACTCTTTGGTGGTATGGACCATAGTGTCATAATTTTTTTTTCAAATTTATTTATTTTTTATTCTAAGTTGTTAGAAATGACAGCAGAATGTTTTAATTTCATATTATAATATAGAGCACATATTTACATATCTCTGATTGTATACAAAGTATATTCACAGAATTCATGACTTCATATATGCACTTAGGGTAATGATATCCATCTCATTCTACCATCTTTTTTTTTCTTCACCCTTTTGCCCGCTCACTTTCCCTCCCTCCCCCCCATTGGCCATTCTAGTGTTCCTCTAATCCTTCTATTTCACAATTGGTATTTAAATATGATTGGCATTCAAAAATATTTGCTGAATATTAAGTAAAAAGAAAACTGATGAATAAATAAAAGAGCAAGTGAACAAATTTAAAAAAGAATCTAGATATCAAAGAGTGGAAACTTGCAAGAATTCACTTATTTAGTTAAATTGCAGATATAAACAATCTATGGGGTTAAAATTTAGAAATCAGTGGTGAATGTTGGGAGAAACCATGACTTGAAGGGAGTCTGAGAGGAGCTTCTTGGTCTTAATTATGTTCTGTTTCTTAATCTCAGTACTTAAGTCACAGTTTTCAGTTTGCAAAAGTATGTCAGGAGTATATTTATAAGCAGTATAGTTATAAGTTATATACATTTTCCAAAAAAGTTGAAATAAATATTGTGAAGAGTAATACAATATCAAATTAGCTTAAGAAGCAAATTATTTTTATTTCTAAAAAACTTCAGTATTTGCTATGTAAATTTTTCATGAATAATATATATTGAAAATCTTGAGTTTGCAAATTTCTTAAAGTGTCTTTTGACATTATATATATATGCAAGTATGTATACATACAAATGTATATGTACACACATATGCATAAACAAAGTAATTTTTTTGTTTTAAGAAATCTTTTAAAGAAGTTCATCTGTATCTTGAGGTAAAAAAAGATTCCTCAACATTTTATACTAAACATTTAAAAGTTGTACTACTGATGAATAATTGTTTGTTTGTTTGTTTTCTTTTCTTTTCTCTTTTTTTTTTTTTTTTCCTTGGTGGTGCTGGGGATTAAACCCAGGGCCTTGTGCATGTGAGGCAAGCACTCTACCAACTGAGCTATATCCCCAGCCTCCCTGATGAATAATTATTTATATAACTAGAATTGAGTTTTGTTTGTATACTAAAGTAAGAAATGCATGATTGAAGACCTGAATTGTACGAATATACTCTGTATGCAAACAATTGTATGTAAAAAGATGCTAAATACATGCACTATGAGTTGTACATATTAAAAATTATAAATAAAAAAAATATGCACCCCAAGAAATAAACTATAGCTCTTTTGTATGAATAAGCAAATGTCTTAATATTATTTCCTGAATATCCCACTAGTTCTTTAATGATCTGCTGCAGTCATTTGGTTAAATATCAAATTTGCATGTGTGAACCTATTTCTATGGTGTTATTATTCAGTAAAGGATTTTTTTTTCATAAGATCAAGTTTCAAATTAGATTACATGTGAAGGTAATGTAAAATAGTCTCTTTGTGATTCCAGGCTTAAAATATTAACAATAGGACTGCACAGGAAACAATAAATAGAGTGAAGAGACAACTTACAATATTGTAGAAAACATTTGTAAAATATACAACTGACAAGCACTTAATATCAAGAATATACAAAGAACTCAAAAAACGAAAAAAGCAAAACAAAATAAAAAGAAATACTAATACTGACTGAAAAGGCCATATACCTAAATAGACATTTCTCAAAGAATATATACAAATGGCCAATAGGTGTATGAAAAAAAAAAAAAGGCTCAAATCACTAACCATCAAGGAAATGCAAATCAAAACCACAATGAGATTTCATCATACCCCCGTAATAAAGTTATTGTCAAAAAGACTATATATTAACAAGAGATGGTGCAAGACTCTTGCATACTTTTGGTGGGAATGTAAGTCATTACAGCTCTTATGGAAAACATGGAAGTTTCTCAAAAAGTTAAAAGTAGTGCTACTGGGGCTGGGGTTGTGGCTGATGTAGAGCACTCACCTAGCATGCAGGAGGCACTGGGTTTGATCCTCAGCACCTCAAAACAATAAAATAAAGTTATTTTGTTCACCTATAACTAAAAAAATATTTTAAAAAGTATATATAATTCAATAATCCTATTATATATATATGTTTTATATATATATGTATATATATATAATAAAACCAATGTTAACATTTTCATTCCCATGTTCTTGCAGCACTATTTACAATAACTAAGAAATTAAAACAATCTAAGTGTCTATCAAATGAATGAATAAAGAAACAGTGGTACATATATACAATGGAATACTATTTAGTTACAGCAAGAATGAAACTCTAACATTTGTAACAATATAAATGAAACTGGAGATCATTATGTTAAATGAAATAAATCAAACATAAAAGACAAGTTATCACATGATAATAGAATCTATTTATAGAATCTAAAAAGCTGATTTCAGAAATTGAGAGTAGAATGGTGGTTACCAGAGGCTGAGGAGAATAAGTCGGGAGAGGGATGGGACAAGGGTGATCATTAGTTAACAGCTTACAGTAAGATAGGAACAAGAAGTTCTGGTGTGTTTTTTCACAGTACAGTAACTACAGATAATGTACTGTACATTTCAGAAAACTAGAAGAAAGGATTCTGAATGCTTTCATCATAAAGATATGATAGATGTTTGAGAAGACAACTGTTTGACCTGATTTAAAAGTCAGGCAGAGTAGACATGTATAAAAACATGATGTATCAAAACACCATTAACTTGTACAACTTCTATGTTTTTTGCACAAGTTAAAATAAATTTAATTACTAAAAAATTAATAATAAGCATTGTTGGTGTTAATATGTGTAAGTACTTGATTTCAATGAGTATTGATTTTGCATAAATGCTGGACCTAGATATTCATGTTTCAGAAAGAACATGTATAAATGTCTGTTGCCTCAAGGATAATATTGGTGGAAAATTCATTAAAATGCCAAGTATATCTTAAAAATTCTTTGAACAATACACTTACCATTTTTAAGATAATAAAGCATCAAAATATAGTGCTAGCAACAACATGAATCACTCTCCCAAATCCTACAGAAAACCCTCAGATATGTTATACTGTCATTTCCATTGAAAAATGTTTTCTACCAAATATGAAGTAAAATATGAAATTGAGATGGCATCAAAGATGCTGAAATTTCTCTCTTAGATTTCTTCAATGTACAGGCATATTTTTTCATTTTACTTAATTTAACTTGGTGCATTTTAATATGTCCTGTGTTCAACAAATACTGAAAGTGTATCTGACGTATTTTTAAACATTACATATATTTAAACCAAATTCTTAATAAATGTAGTCAGAATATTAAAATGAAATCTTTATCTAATATGGACAATTTTCACTGTGATAAAATCTGTATTCAACAAAACAATAAACAAAAATAGAAAAGAAAGATGAATATCTGAAAGCAGTATGCATAAAATCTTAACAGAAGGCACAGATGGTAGTATGGTAAGTGTTCCTGCTAATTGCAGGGAAACCTTTTCTCTTGGGCAAACCACTCTGAAGCTTGTTTAAATGTCTTTCATGTGAAGATGCTTGGGACAACAGGCTTTGATTGTCAATTTCTGTAAATCTCTAGATAATTGAAAGGTTCTGACAGGGAGATGTCAAAGATCTAATAATAATTCCCTTGCAAATGAAGAAACTTGAGTAATGCCATTGTCCTGAGGGTGAACTAATGCAAAAGATGTAGATGGATGCCAGGTAAACACAATTTTGTAGGAAGATATTACATACTTTTAATGATAACATGATGTTTTTGTAACTTTTACTGGAGAAATAAAAGAAATCCTGACATTTAAATCATCCTAAGGGAAAGAACACTTTCAAATTGTGCTGTTCTTTTGCTTTTACCATTTCCTTCTACATCGACTTATGTGAATCTGAAGCAATTAGGAAAGATAAACAATAAAATTATGTGCATTTCCTTTAAAACTACATAGGCAAAGACTTATACCAGATAAAATACTTAAGACACAATTTTCTACAATTAGATAAGAGTATTTCCTCTTGCTTTAATTCATCCTTCACATAATTAGTACAAATAGTTACACTGAAGTCAAGTGAATTCCCATGAATCTAACTATAATAAAATGTATTTACAAACCCACATTATTGATTTTTAGAATAGTCAATGTACTAAAAAGTGCAACTCTATGAATATATGTTAGCATTAGTAATATATATATATATATATGTTACAATTCATATGTTACTAGTCAATGTACTAAAAAGTGCAACTCTATGAATATATGTTAGCATTAGTAACATATATATATATATGTTACTATTCATAGAGTTGCACTTTTAGAACATTGACTATTCTAAAAAAACTATAACACACACGTATATACATACATACACATATCTGTTATTCATATAAAATGTACATTTTTCCAGTAAATTCAGAGATAAAAGTGTCTTAATGGATTGATTTATATATTTGAAATTATTGGCTATTAAATAAGTAATGTATAAAGGAGTATGAGCTATAAAAATTATATAAGAAATGAATTTTTCACAAACCTTTAGGTAGGTATGGTCTTTCTAAATATAGGATAGCACCCTAATATTT
The DNA here is from genome assembly GCA_025594165.1 of Tamias sibiricus. Taxonomy (NCBI): domain Eukaryota; kingdom Metazoa; phylum Chordata; class Mammalia; order Rodentia; family Sciuridae; genus Tamias; species Tamias sibiricus. The sequence goes on along the minus strand of CM046667.1, from coordinate 50,940,853 downwards.
TAAGGAAAAATATTACCTGTATGATGGTAGAAATACTAAAAACCATATCATTGTTAAATTACCACAGGGAAGTAAAAAATGACAAATAAAAATTTCTCTACTATGTATATTGAAATATAAAATTAATTGTTGGCAGCCATACTTTGCTATAGAGCACTAGAAGTTATTCCTCCTATCCAACTGCATGTATACATAGGTTAGCCATCCATTCTCCACCCTTTCTAGCCTCTGATAACTACTATTCTTCTTTCTATTTCTATGAGATAAAAAATTTTAGCTTCCACATATGAGAGAAAACATGAGATATTTGTTTTACTGTGCCTGACTTCACTTGGCAAAAAATATCAAAGAAAAGCCCAGGATGTGATCATTTTACTTCTGAATTCTACCAAACATTTAAATGTGATTCCAAGATGGCCACATGGAGATGCACAACACTTGCCTTCTCCTTTTCAAATAAAAAAAAAAAAAATACATGAATAACCGAATTTCTAGAAGAGTGACCAAATGAAAATGCTGGAATTCAACATGGGAGACACTGGAACCCTGTAATACTCAGATACATAGGATGGCAACATAGAGAAACAAAGTTTACAAGAAACCATGACTCTGGCTCCTCAGCTAGGAGTACTCCCCTCTTTAGGGAAAGGGTGACAAGAGAGGCCCAGCAAATACATAACTGTATGCAATGGAAATCCTAGCTACTAGAAATTTATACAGTCATTACAGGCTTGCAGCCCAGTTAGGGAGATACCAATAATCTCTAAAGTAGCTGGCTTCAAAAAAGGAACTCAAATTGTCTCCCCTACCAATCTCTAAAGCCAAAGCTGCTGTAACTCAGTGTCATACTGAGAAGGGAGGTATTGACAAATTCATACTTCCTAAGGGTCAGAAGTATTTGCATATCCACATCCCTGGCATCACACAGCCATTTTACCACAACAGCACAGGGGACTGCAACCTCATACATTCAACCTGAACAAGTAGAGTAATTGTGATGCCAGTACCCAGGCCTATAGGATGTCTTGCCTTATAAGGAGAAGATAATTCAGCTTAGATAGTAGGTGCAACCTTCCAGACATGTTAGCCTTCAGGCTTGTCTTCTTGGACCTAGAGAAAGGTGAGCCTCTTGTAGGCCAGAACCACCACTGGAACTAAGACTGGATACTGTGATCTTCCACTGCCTTTCCCCCCCTATGGTCAGCTAATTGCAGTTACAACAGCACTTCTGGGAATTAAGAAGTTGCTGCAGGGCTCACTCTGCAACTGAGGCTGCCAGGGCCAGAAGCTCTTTCTGCTGAGCTCACTACAGCAGTACCTAGGAAATATCCACTTTTCTCCCAAAACCATAATTCCCTTTTTCAGAGTGGCCACAGAGTAGACACCTCACCCCACTGCTGTGTGACGAACACCCTCCTGGGCCATAAGACAATAATCACTCCCACGTGGGCCCCAAAGACCACAGTGGGTCTCTAAAACTATGCTGCCATACACACTATACACAGAGGTATCATTACAGCCAGAGAAGCTATAAGGAAACCACTTACAGTACTCAGCTGGAACCAGAGACACTATTGTCTACCAAACCAACACCTTAAGACATATCTTCCAGAAAAAAAAAAAAACATTTTACTACTGTGAAAATCACCTTATACAAGGGGTAGGGTTAACTGATACGTAAATCTCAAGGTAGTACTGTAATAATTATGAAAAAATAATGTAATATGATACCTCCAAAGTAACACAATAACTCTCTAGAATATATTTAAAAAAATAATGAAAAAATGCCTCATGAAGAACTGTAAAAAAAAAAAAAAAAAAAAAAAACTGTAAGATACTGCTGAAAGCCTCAACAAAAGATCACATGAAGCAGAAGGAAGAACATATGAACTTAAGACTGCTCAATTATAATATTCTAATCAGACAAAAATAGAAAGATAAAAAGAGGATAAAGAAAGACTCCAAGTTCTTTAGGTCACCACTGAATGAACAAATATATGTATTTTGGGGATAACTAAATAGAAAGAGGAGGGGATACACATAGAAAACCTATCCAATGAAAAAATAGCTTAAACTCTTCAATCTTGATAAAGATATGGACATTCAGGTACAGGAGGCTCAAAGAACTCCAAACAGACATGATCAGAAAGATTCTCACCATGGCATATTATAGTCAAACAGTCAAGGAAAGCATTCTAAAACTTGAAAGAGAAAATTGCAAAGTCGTATTTAAGGAAACTTTACTAGACCAACAACAGATTTCTTATTCGAAACTATATAGGCCAGGAGGGAATCACAGGCTCCAAGTTCTGAAAGAAAGTAATTGTTAAATAAATCTAATAAACCAAGCAAAACTATCTGTCATAAGTGAAGAAGAAACAAAGTCTTGTAAAGATAAACAAAAACTGAGATTGGCCTTACAAAAGAGGTTTAATGTAATCTATATTCAGAAGCAACAGAAAGCCAAATAACATCATAACAACACATAAATGTATATAAAAACTACTAGAAGAGTAGATGTAAAAAAAAAGAAACAGAAAATAACCAATTCTTATCAATACAACAAATCACCAAACCACAGAGATGAATAAGATAGGAAGAATAGAAAAAAGGATATTCAAAACAAACAGAAGTATAACAAAATGGCACAAGAAACTCCTCACTTATCAATAATACTCTTGAATGTAAATAAACTAAATTTCTTAATTAAAAGATACAGACTAACTAAATGAATACAAAAGCAAGACCCAATGTTGTACTGCATAAAAAGAAACACACTTTACCAAAAAAGACACAGACTGAAAGTGAAAGAATCAAACAAATTATTCCATGAAACTGGAAACCAAAAGTAAGTAGGAGTAGTTATATTCATATCAGATAAAATATATTTATAGAAAAAATCTCAGAGATAAAAAGGGTTATATACAATGAACAAGGGTTCAATTAACAAGAATATATAAATATTCTAAATGTATACTGATCTATTGACAGAGCACTCAATTTTAGAAAATGGACATTATTAGATCTAAAAGAACAGATAGGCTCTACTATGGTAGTAGTGGGAGATTTCAACATTACAATGTCATTAATGCACAGATCATCCAGACAAAAAATAAAAATGGAAGCATCAGAGTTAGACTATACTATAGATCACACGGACCTAACAAATATTTACAGAATTTTCATGAAACAGCTGTAGAATACACATCTTTTTATCAGCACATAACACATTCTCTATAGTAAAACATATATTAGGATACAAAACCAGTCTTAATAAATTAAACATAATTGACATCATATTATCACAACTGGATAAAACTAGAACAACAAAAGAAACTTTAGAAATTATGTAAATTCATGAAAACTGTGTAACAGTGAAAAAATCAAAATGAATATTAAAACATTTCATAAAATAAATGAAAATAGAAACACAATATACCAAATATATGGGATATAACAAGCCTACATGAAAAAATAGATTTCAAATGAACAACTTAATGATGTGTCTCAAGGATCTAGAAAAGCAAGAACAAATCCAAAGTAAAAGCAGTAGGGGAAAGAAATAGCAAATATCAGAGTGGAAATAATGGAAATAGAGATTTTAAAAATATAAAAAAATAAGCAAACAAAAAACTCTGCTTTTGAAAAGATAAATAAAACCAACAAACTTTAGATACACTAATTGAGATAAAAAAGAGAAGACCCAAATAAATAAAATAAGAAATAAAATGGAGACATTCAGTGATGCCACAGAAATACATAGGATTCTTAGAGATTATTATGAACAACTATACATCAACAAATTATAAATATTGAAGAAAGGATAAATTTCTCAAAATATGCAACCTACCTAAATTTAACCATGATGAAGTTGAAAACCTGAACTAACAAATTGCCAGGAAATTATGGTAATGGGCTGAGGTTTCTAGCCCCCCATGGGCCCAGGATGGACCTTTTTTTGTCCAGCAAAGAAAGGTCGGGAGAGCGTACCTCAGCAGTGAGATGGGACTGAGAAGGTAGAAGTCACTGATGCCCCCTCCCCCACCTTCAAAAGACCCAGGGACACGCCAGGTAGTCCAGTCAGGTTAGCGCTGGAACTCGTTTATTGAAGAAGGTGGACAACGTTTATAGTGGACATGAGCCAATCACTAAGCAGATTACAGAAACAGGTAAAGAACACGGGCACATCTCATCAGCAGAATCCCCTATAGGGTGGTTCCGGTTTCTCACGATACGTCAGAGCCATGCCCCCTGCTTAGCTCAGGTCCGTAACAAGGCATGGAAAGCAGCCAGAGAGCCAGGGCTTTCCATCCCCTCAGCTGACGTGTTCGGAAGGCCCCGACAACAAATTAACTTTAAAAATATTTAATCAGTAGCAAAAAGTGTACCAACAAAGGAGAGTCGTGGACCTGATGATTTCATTGTTGAATTCTACCAAACTTTTAAGGAAGAATTGTATCAATTCTCCCTCAAATTATTTCAAAAAATGGGAACACTTCCAATCATGCTCCATGAGGCTGGCATTAACATGATACTGAAATCAGACAAGGATGCAACAAAAAATAAAACTATAGATGAACATTTCTAATGAACATAACAGCCAAAATTCTCAACAAAATACAAGCAAATTGAATCTAACAAAACGTTAAATAAATAACTGTAATTGTGTTGGATTTATCCTAGTGATGGAAGTATGGTTCAACATATGCAAATCAGTAACCATTATACATCACATCAAAAAATGAAGGATGCCAGGCACGGTGGCACATGCCTGTAATCCCAGAGGCTCTAGAGGCTGAGGCAGGAGGATCATGAGTTCAAAGCCAGCATCAGCAACTTCGCAAGGCCCTAAGAAACTCAGTGAGAACCTGTCTCTAAATAAAATACAGAATAGGGCTGGGGATGTGGCTCAGTGGTGGGGTGCCCCTCAATTCAATCCCAGGTAACTCTCCATCAAAAAAAGGACAACAAAAATCATATGGTTACATCTCTATAGATGCAAAAAGTGTATCCAACAAAATTCAACATTTCTTCATGATAAAAAAGTTTAAAATAATTTAGTCATAAAAGGAACATACCTCAAAATAATAAAGGTCACATACAATAAGAACATCTACTCTCACCACCTTGTTTATATTACTGATAGTCAGAACAGTTAAACAAGAGAATCACTGCCACACAGAGAGGAAATCAAATTATTCCTGTTTTAAAATGATATTATCTGTATAGAAAAATCTAAGTACCTCACCAAATGACAATTAGAACTGATAACATTAATTTGGTAAAGTTGAAGGACACAAAATCAGTAGCACTTTTATACACTATTAATGATATTAAAGCAAAAGAAATCATCTGGGTGTGGTGGCACACTCCTGTAATCCCAGTGGCTTAGGAGGCTGAGACAGGAGAATCGTGAGTTCAAAGCCAGCCTCAGCAAAATTGAGGCACTAAGCAACTCAGTGAGACTCTGTCTCTAAATAAAAAATAGGGTTGGGGATGAAGCTCAGTGGTTGAGGGCACTTGAGTTCAATCCCTGGTACCAAAAAAAAAAAAAAAAAAATCACGAAAGCAATTCCATTCACAATAACTAAAAATAAAATAAAACATCTAGGAATGAATTCAATGAAAGAAGCAAAATAGTTACAAAATGAAATTTACAAAACTGTAAGTAAATAAATTGAAGAAGACATAGAAAATGGAAAAGAACTGCCATTTTCATTGATTTAAATAATGAATATTGCTAAAATGACATAATTGCAGGTAAATGGATGGAACTGAATATTATCATGCTAAGTGAGATAAGCTAGTACCAAAAAGAGAAAGGTTGAATTTTTTCTGTGACATGTGGATGCTAACATACTAAGGTGGGGCAATAAAAACTTTTAAAAAGAGACGAAATTAAAGGAACAATCTATTTATCATAGCATCAAAAACACCAAAATACTTAGAAGTCTAAGGCTTATACAATGAAAACTTAAAAATACCGCTGAAAATAGAAGATACAACTTTTAACAGGACATGCAGGTTCATGATTTGGAAGACATAATATTGTTGAAATATTCATACTATCCAAAACAATCTATAGATTCAGTGTCATCTCTGTCAAAACGTAAAGGTCAGCAGGTGTGGTTATGCATACCTATAATCCCAATGGTTCAGGAGGCTGAGGCAGGATAGCAAGTTCAAAACTAGCCTCAACATCTTAGCAAGGCCCTATCTCAAAAAAAAAAAAAAAAAGTCTGGAAATGTATTCCTGGCACCAAAACAACAAACAAACAAACAAAACAAACAAACAAACAAACAAACACAAAAACCCTAAATGTCAGTTTTTTAAGAAATAGTTTTTAAAAATCCTAAAATTCATATTGAAGCTCAAAGGACAACAACCCTCAGAAAGAAGAACAAAGCTGGAAGTGTTGCATTTATTGGTATCCAAACATATTACAAACCTACAGTACTCACAACAATATGACACTGCTATAAAGACAAACATGTAAACCAATGAAATACAATAGAGAAGCCAGAAATAATTTCTCATGCATATTGTCAAAAGGTTTTAAAATTACATAAGTGTGAAAGGATGCTTTATTCAACAAAGAGTAGTCGAAAAACTGGAAATCCACATGAAAAAAATAACAATGTACCCTAATCTTATAACACATAAAACATTAAAATGGATTACAGACTTAAATGTAAGACCTGAAACTATCAAACTCTTAGAAGGAAACAGGGGAAAATGTTCATGACATTGGGTTTGTTAGTGATTTCTTCAATATGAGACAAAAGCACAGACAACTGAAGAAAAAATGGACACATAACACAACATCGAACAGAAAATCTTCTACTCATCAAAGGAAACAATCAAGGGTCTGAAAAGTGTGAGGATCAAATATCTGGTAAGGGGTTAATAGCAAGAATATATAAAGAAACACTTCATACCAAAACCAAATAATCCAATTAAAAATGTATGAGAACTTGAATAGACATTTCTACAAAGATGCTATACAAATAGCCAAGAAACATATGAAAAGATGCTCAACTTCACTAAGTATCAGATCAATGCAAATTAAAACCATAATGAATAACAATTCACCACTATTAAGATAGCTGTAATAAAAAATAATTTGTTGGATAGGATGTGGAGAACTTGGTGGGAGTGTAAAAGTGTTCTTCCACTTGGGAAAACAATATGGAACTTCCTCAAAAAATGAAAAGTAGATCTAGATTCAAGAATCAATCCCTCACTCTCCCCATTCCTCTTTCTCTCTCTTTTACTGTGCACTAAACCCAGTGGTGCTTTACCACAGACTCACATCCCAATTGATTTGTTTCCCTTTATTTTAAGACACAGTCTCACTAAGTTACTTAGGAACTCGCTAAAGCTAAATTGCTGAGGTTGGCCTCAAACTTGCAATCCTTATGCCTTGACGACCCTAGTCACTAGGATTAAAAGCATGTGCCACCACACCCAGCATGAATCTCTTTTCTGGGTATAGATCCAAAAGAACTGTAAATTGAATCACAAAGAGATATTTGCACAATCATGTTCATTCTATAATTATTCACAACAGTCATGGTAGATGTATCCTCAAAGTGGTAAGAATGAATCAAAGAAAATGTGATATATACATACATAGGTATATTATCCAACTTTCTAAAAGAAGGAATTTCTGTAATATGTTACAATACTGATCAAACGTGAGGACATGCCAAGTGAAATAAGCCAGTCACAGAAAGACAAATACTGCATGATCCCACTTACATGAGGCATCTGAAGTTTTCAAATGCACAGAACCAGAGAGTACAATGGTGCCTGCTGGGTTTAAGGGAAGAGGCAGTGAGGATTCAAGAATTCCTTGTTTGGTGGGTGTAGAATTTCAATCATGGCAGTTATGTTGAACTATAATATGCAAGACTTGACAACTGTACTCAGAAAATGTTAGGAGAGTATATTTACATTATTTTTGCCCCACTGAAAGTAAATAAAAGTAAATTTAAAAGTATATGTGATATGCATAGAGATTACTGAGACAAAAATTTAAAAACAAAAGAAATGTGCAAGAAAATTTCTTTGTAGACAAAAATAAGGCTAAGGCATTTATAGATAACTAGTAGAAACACTTTCTTTGATTCTAAATAGCTAAATGAGTACACATGGTTCTTAGCCATCGAACTAAAAGTCCAAAGGGAAAAATGTGTCCTAATATAACAGGATAAAATATTGCTTAATCATGTTAAAGGCAATATTAAGGAGATACTTTTATTTGAACTAAGCTGAAGATGAAAAGAAAATAATTCAAATGGGACTTTCCCCAAGAATCTTAATGTGAATTATGAAGTTCATCTGTGTGGGTGCTGAAGCATTAGATGCTGGCTGCTTAAGTCTATGTACAATTCAAAGGGAGCAGATGTAATTATTTAATGCTAATTTTTAATCTTAATACCATAACATAGCCAACTGTTAATGGGGAAATATCCTGGAGTTTCTTAGGAATTAGCTCAAAGAGAAATACTTAATTGGAGTTAAATCTGATGGCAGAACACATTGTCACATTTAGCAACTATGCAGAGAGATTCTCAGCTTAGTCACAGAAAAAAAAAAGTTGGAGTTGGGATCATGGAACATGGATAATTAAGTGGTTTAATAATGATGATAATAATATCTAAAATTCCAAGAGCATTTATTCTGTATCAGGCATTGTATTAACCCTTCATTGTAAACAACTCGTCTGTTCCACTTTCAGATGAAGAAACTGAGGATTAAAGAGGAAGAAAATTCCCAAAGTTTATTTACCCAGGTAACACTAAAGCAGATTTTGAATTATAGTTTGTGATTTTAGTGGTACATGGGTATTGGAGAAAAACAGAAAAATATTAACAAATTTGGTCTGATTCCTTAACTTCTCTATGTTATGTTTTCCTTATCTGTAACAGTGAAATAAAAGTGCCACCTCTGCATAATACTAGTGTAAGGAAACCCATAGCGCAATATATGTGAGAGGCAGAGAACAAGCATTCAGTGACTTATGTTTCTTGCTGAGATCAAGAATCATAAAATTTAAAAGCATTTCCAAATATTTTTGAAGTTGAAAGAAACTGAAAAGTTCTTTCTAAAGTAAATCTAATATTTTCTTGAAAATAAGGAACATAAGGAAATTAATTTTAAAATACAATGAAATCCAGAAAATATAAATTGATGCTATACTAAATTTTCAGAAATTAGTGAAAAATAGTGAGAAAATTTAAAACTGTTTCTAAATTTTATATCATAAATTTAAATATAGTTTTTTTTTTTCATGTATATCCCAGGTATTAGCACACAAATGATTCTGTTTTTAGAGAAAGGTAACTGAGAATAACTTGTAAATGGCTTATTTTCTAATGTGCTTTCCTTAAATGGTGCCTGAGATTTCTGACATTGCCACATAATAATATTTTTGGTATGAATAGACTGCACTAATAAATCAGAACAATTTTTCCTTTATAAGATTCTCAGGGGCCTTAAAGCTACATGTCTACATTCAATGATAATAATTTACATTTATAAATTATTTGCTTTGTTCAGCAATCCAGACCCTGTATATTTAGGATATAAATATCTCCATGTGAAGATAAAGGGACCATGTTTCTTTTTTAATCTTTTAAACAAGGTAAAAGAATTGTCACTGTATTTCACATGGATCCATGAGTTATGCCTCAAATATAGGGTTTAGAACACCCTTTGATGAAATACTGCTTGTGTTTTCTCACAGAATTTTGGCTATGGGTCAGAACCTTTCATCACCCATAATTGGTCATTCAGTCAAAAAAGCAGATATGAAGATGAAATTGTTTTGAGTATTAAAGATTCTCACCTTTGTATGTAGAAATATTTATGGAGTACATGCAATATCTATATTTTGCTTTTCATATATTAGATTCAAGATAAAGACTCTATAAAAGACCTTTAGCTTATTTGGACGTCCTGAAATTTCTACTTCATGTTTTGAAAGAATTAATGTATGGGCTAGTACAAATAGGGAAAAGAATCCACAAGCCTCAGAAATATTTGGTATTTGTGTCAGTGAATAAAGAAAAGAAGAGATAAGTGAAACCCAAATCCCAGTGGACTTTATTTGAGTAGACTTTGAAGCTCATTTTACCTTTTTATCAGACAAACAAGAAACAATCGAGTACCTTAGGAAGAAAATAAATGGGTTTTAAAGCTTTTATAGTGGGAACAAAATAAGAAAATATTTAGTATAGCTAGTGTTGAGTGAAAATATAAAACCAAGCCAGGGTTTTAAATGGCTATCACACAACCATTAATATGACCTACATTTTCTCTAGACAGACAATAAGTATTCATGTGCAATCATTTGTTGAACAACACACTAGCATAAAGTATTTTTCCTCATTAGATTTCATAAAAATAAATAGACTTGTGTATTAGTTTCCTAGGTCTGCTGTAAGAAGGCATCACAAACTATATATTTTAGTACTAATACCAGCGATTAAAACTAGAGGTGCTCAATCATTGAGCCACATCCTCAGTCTTTTTTACTTTTTATCTTGAGAAAGGGTCTCTCCAAGTTGCTGAGGTGGGACTTGAACTTAAGATTCTGCTGCCTCAGCCTCCCAAACCACTGGCAGTATGGGTATGTGCCACTGCACCTGGCACAAACTGGATGTCTTAAACTAAAAATATACACTGAGAAGTTTAAAAAGAGTTGAATTGTTAAAAAGACCATATATATGTGTATTTATATATGTGTGTGTGTGTTTGTGAATATATATATATATATATACACACATATATGTGCATATATATATATGTATGTGTATATGTATATATACATATGTATATTTATTTTTCCATTACTTTTCTGCTGTTATGGAGTCTAGAAGTCTGAGATTAAAATGCCCATAGGCGACTTAGGATCTGAGGCAGTAGGATTGTAAGTTCAAAGCCAGCCTCAACAACTTAGAGAGGCCCAAAACAACTTAGCAAGACCCTGTCTGTAAATAAAATATATAAAACATATATGGCTGGGGATGAGACTCAGTGCTTAAGTGCACCTGGGTTAAATTCCTAGTACAAAGAAAATGCCCATAGGGTTGTTGTTATAGTTTAGATGAGAGGTGTCCCCCAAAAGCTCATGTGTGAGATAATGCAAGAAGGTTTGGAAATGATTGGGTTATAGCCTAACCTAATCAGTGAATTAATCCCTGATGGAGTTAGCTGAGTGGTAACTGGAGGTAGGTGGGGTGTGGTTGGAGGAAGTGGATCATTTGGTACATGGTTGTGGGGTATATATTTTGTATCTGGAAAGTAGAGTCTCTCTCTGCTTTCTGATCATCATGTGAGCTGCTTCCCTCTACCACACTAATATTGATGATGTTCTGCCTCACTTGAGCCCTAGCCCCGAAGAATGGAGCCAGCCTTCTCTGGACTAAAACCTCTGAAACTGTGAGCCCTCAAATAAACTTTGCTCCTCTACAATTGCACTGATCGGCCCTTTTAGTTGCAGCAGCAAAAAAGCTGACAAAAACAGTTGTTTACACCTGAGGGTAGTGTAGAATAATTTATTCTATGATTCTCCCCTACTTTCTGGTGGGTTGCTAGCATTCTTGGGCATACCTTGACTTGTAGAAGCATTAACCTCATCCTAGCCTCCATCTTCACATGATGTTCTCTTTCTGTGTCTTAGTGTCCAAATTTGTCAGTCTTATTGGATAAAGGCCCACTATGATTACTTCTTTTTAACTTCATTGCATCTGTAAATATTCTGTCTTCAAATAAGGTCACATACTCAGGTCCTAGCAGCTAGAACTCCAGGGGATCTTTTTTGGGGGACACAATTCAACATATAACACCTTGAGACCTAGCTGGTGCTATTTCTAGGGATAACTGAAATGCAGTGTGTGCCAGACCATTAATTTATTTCCATAGAGCATGGATGATTTTAGAGATGACTAGGACAATCAGACAATTTAGAGGAATTGATCAGGCATCCTTAATCAAAGACTTTATTTCAAAGTTCCAAAGAAGATACTCTTTCCATAATGAAGGTGAATAGGTCTCTAAAATTGGATTGTGAAACAATATAAATTGAGGTTTTGCTACATGTCATTGAGATCTTTAGAAGTGCCTGGACAATTTACATTATTTCAAGGATAGGGTAGGGCATCTGATTTTTATATCAAAGTTTTTTTTCACAAATATAAAATAACATGTTGAAGTATTGTCTGGGATGTTTATGGCCTAGGAAGTTGAAATTTAGAGGGAATTACTATGACCTTAGAAGAAAGAATTCTTCCCTCTACTTTTATCTTTCAAAAACTGCTGCAAGCTATAAAACTGAAGATTAAAAAAGAACTACAAACTTATTTATGCCCACATGCTAAAGAGCTCAAAAATGTCAGCTGAAAATGATCCCCACTGGATGAGTGATGACTGCTAGAGCCTATAAATAAATAAATAATAGATAAACACAACTAGACATAACCAACTGAAATTGAGTCTTTAAATAGAGCCATGATGTGTTTTTAAAAGACAGGATATTTCATAAAACATCAAACAAATCTATTATATTGGTGAAATCATGTTATGTTAATCAAATTTGGTGATGCTGAACTATAAATATTTCACATTCCATAGTATGTTAAGTGTATCCCATATTATCAGAAAGAAATCTCTCAAAATCTCAGGTAAAAATAATATGTTAGGGGCTTAAGAGATCTATGACATACTAGAACTTAAATTTAAGGAAAAGGAAAAGTTGTATTTCTCACATTGCACTACTTAAAAAAGAAACTCAGTGTTTGTTGAAACTTATTTGTATCTTGGAGACAGCAGATACCACAACTGAGAACACTGCTATATTTGGGGGTGGTGACCTAGAAAACATCCAGTTTTGGATAGGATCTAGGGTGTCTTATTCCTTCAGACAGCTATAATAAAATGCCATGAACTGCACAGTTTATAATAAACAGAAATGTATTTTTCACAGTTCTTGAGACTGAAAAGTCCAAGATAAAGGTGTTGGAAGATTCAGTGTCTTGCTAGGACTCCATATCCTGTTTCATAGATCAAATCTTCTTGCTGTGTCTTTACATGATATTAGAAAGCTAACGCTTTGATGTCTCATTTATGAGGCAACTAATCCAAATCTAATCACCACCTAAAGTCCCTACCTCTGAATACCACCACCTTAGGGGTTAGGATTTTGACATATGAATTTGTTTAGATACAATGTTAGGCTATCAGCGGGGTGCGTTGGTGCACGCCCGTAATCCCAGCACTTGGGAGGCTGAGGCAGGAGGATCGTGAGTTCAAAGCCAACCTCAGCAATGGTGAGGCACTTAGTAACTCAGTGAGACCCTGTCTCTAATAAAATACACACACAAAAAAAAGGGTCTGGGGATGTGGCCCAGTGGTAGAGTGCCCCTGAGTTCAATCTCCGGTACCAAAACAAATGTTCAGATCTCAGCACAGGGAAGGAAAGAACTCTCTTGTAGGTCCAGGACACAATTACAAGCTGTTTTTTATTTGGGTCATATGACCCAGCAGATCTAATGGTGCTGGATGTATATAAGATGCATAAGTTTCCTGTGTGGAGTCTTTAGTAGGGTTATGATAGAGATATATAATGCATCCCTAGAATAATAGACTGTGCCTTTCTTGGAGGAGAATTAATCTCCATTTGAAAAACCATTCATTAGGAAAGATACAGCATCTGACCACAAAACCCAAATAACTAAGCTGTCTCATCTTTTCACTAAAAGCTTACTACAATCTGTTCTACAAAGATGGAGCTGCCACATTATAGTCCCATGGACCAAATCCAGTCTTCTACCTATATATGCAAATAAAATTTTATTACAGCTCATCTATAGACATTTATTTATGCATTATCTGTGGATTTTTTACCCTACTATAGTAAACGAGTAGTTGCAACAGAGACCTTATGGCCCACAAGACCTAATATAATTATTTTCTGCCAATTTGCAGAAAAAAAATGTGGTTATCTGTGCACTAAGGCATAAAATCAGAGATAGCAATCACAATGCATTGTAAGGTAGAAATTATACATTCTCACCAAGGATTGAGCAAGACAAAAAGACCTGTGAACTCCCATGGCCCTCATCTTTTCTCCACCAATGCTTTCTATTCAATCCAAGGGTGGAGGGTATTCAGTTACTGGAAGAATAAAGTACACTGTTGTGGCTCACGGAATGTAAATGGATCTGTAGGACTAGGTACATGAGAAGTTAATTTTTATGTTTCACATAATTCCAACCAGAGATATTCTACCACAAAAAAGTAACTCAATAGTAAGGTAAAGAGGATGATTCATTCTACCTTTCTTTGTTCTCAGATCTCACCATGAAAACAAAATGGAGGATTTGTATGAGTACTAATGTGTCACCTTACTCTGAACAAAAGTCATGTAGATTTATTTAATTGCTGCTAAGAACCCAATCTGTGGGCAGCATATATTATTATTGGGTCTTTGAAAATGTAAATTGTTCCTTAAGAAGCCCAGTTGGATCATCATGTAATTGGCAACTAGTGATCCTTTGAGTTATTCTTTTCCTATTTGTATCCCTTTAATTTCTTTCATCTGTCTAATTGCTCTGGCTAGAGTTTCAAGGACAATGTTGAATAAAAGGGGTGAAAGAATGTATTCTTGACTTGTTCCAGTTCTTAGAGGGAAATATTTCAATTTTTCTCCATTTAAATGATGTTGGCCTTGGGTTTAGCATACATAGCTTTTACAATGATGAGGTATGTTCCTACTATCCCCAGTTTTTCTAGCATTTTGAACAAAATTCCACCAGAAAACCTCTACAATAAATGAATTCAGCAAAGTAGCAGGATATAAAATTAACATCCATAAATCAAATGTGTTTCTATATATCAGTGATGAATACACTGAAAGAGAAATTAAGAAAACTACCCCATTCACAATAGCCTCAAAAATATTTTGGAATCTATCTAACAAAAGAGGTGAAAGATCTCTACAGTGAAAACTACAGAACTCTAAAGAATTTGAAGAAGACCTTAGAAGATTTAAAGATCTCCCACATTCTTGGATGTAGGAGCCCTAATTAAGGAGATAGCTAAGATTGCGGTTAGCTGTGAGCCATAAAGATGTTCAAGCATTGGCACCTTCCATGGTCTCGCGAGACTTGGTCCGGGACATTGCGGATTGGGTCAGTGCCATTTTGTGGTGGTGGTTGTAGGAGTGTGGATGGTGTGGGAGTTGTTGTTGGAGCCGGAGAGAGAAGCTAGCAGAATAAAGTGCCTGTTCATTTCCAGTCTGCCTCTGAACTTATTCCCGCGGCGTCATTGCTCCAAGCGGCAATCGCTTCAGGCAGCGACAGGTGGTGGCCTGTACGGGGAACTTTGGAGTGGACAGGTAAGAACTGAAAAGTCTCTAAAGATGTGATCGAATGTAACTAAATCCCAAGTGATAGAGGCTATGGAAAGAATCCTTGATATACCTGACTCCGTTGTCAGTGAGGAGGATTTAGAAAAAGGTGAAGGCAATCATGAAAGCATAGCTTCCACTGAGTCAACTAAGACCAGTAAGGAGAGTATTAGAAAGCCCCCAAAATGACAAAAAATTCAAGCTGTTAGAGCTATTCGGGATTTATTGGAGATAGCTGAAGGATACTTCCACTCCATCGAACCTGGGACTCAGGATATTGCTGTCAGTGAAATTAGCAGTAGTGAGGAATCTAGTAAAAGTGATCCTGAGAAAATGAGGGAAAAGAAACTAAAAAAGACCAAGAAAAAGGACCATCAAGTAGAGGAACCACTTGTGTCCTCTACTCCGCCATGGGTGGAATCCATTACAGAAAATATGAAGGGTATTACTGGGCGTTTGCATACTCTAGAAACAGAAATAAAAAGTCTTTCTGAATGCTTATGTGCTCTCGAGGGTAACTCACAGATACATTGGGAACTGCCAATATTTGAATATGAAAATGGACAGAGGATCCACCAGTCAGTAGATTTCAAAACAATAAAAAATATCAAAGAGGCAATAATGACGTATGGGCCCCAAGCTCCTTTCACGTTGAGTATGCTAGAGTACCTTAACACCTTTAACTTAACCCCCTCAGACTGGAAAAGTCTATGTAAAGCAGCATTAAGTGGGGGACAATACTTGGACTGGCGATCGCAATTTCAAGACCTTTTTATAGAAACGGCTAAAAGAAACGCAGCTGCAGCGTTTGGAGACCATAATATAGAGATGCTCACAGGAGAAGGGCAGTTCGCAAACTTACAGGCTCAAAAATATTATGACCCAGGTGTATATGCTCAACTATATGCAGCTGCCTTAAAGGCATGGAAAACTTTACACGGACCTGGGGATCTACAAGGTAGCTTGTCAAAAGTGATTCAAGGACCTAATGAGCCTTATGCTGACTTTGCTGATCAACTTTTGAGAACCGCAGGTAGAGTGTTTGGAGACATTGTCAAGCTATGCCATTAGTCGTTCAATTAGCATACGAAAATGTTAATAAATACTGCCAGGAAACCATCAGGCCATGGAGAAATAAAAAGGATCTTTCCACATATATACAACTATGTAAAGATATAAATGACACCTTTGTCACAGGAAATTTGATTGCAGCTGCAATGAGAGGTGCTTCCCCTCAAAATTTCACAAAGGCTCAACCTAGACATTATAATCAGTCAGGATATTCCAGGCAAAATTATCATAATCAATCAGGCTATTCTAGGCAAAATCCCCAAGAGAAATAAGACCAAGCTCATACCGTGCCCCAGGCCGCTGCCCGAGGTGTAAAAAGGGAAATCATTGGGCCAATAAAAGTCATTCAAAATTTGACATCTATGGAAATCATTTGTTCAGGAATTCAAAAAACTGGGCACTGGGCCCAATGTCCTGGGGCCCACAAATGTACGAGGCATTGGAGGAGGAGTATCCTCAAGCATCCACTCAGATGCTTCCCCAACACAATCCCTATTACCCATCCACTCCCTCTCCAGAGGAACAGGAGGAAATGAAGGATTAGACCTCTGTTCCACCATCTGAATAGTGTTAACACCTGAAATGGGGGTTCAACTGATTCCCACAGGAGTCAGGGGGCCTCTTCCCTCAGGGACTGTAGGACTTATTCTTGGGGAAAGTCCTAAAACCTTATTAGGTTTGCAAGTGACCCCAGGTGTAATAAACTCAGACTATAAAGGGGAAATAAAAATAATGCTTAGCTCACCCCAAAGTATAAGTTCTGTTAATCAAGGAGATAGAATTGCTCAGCTTCTTCTTCTTCCAAATTTACATAATTCATTGAAAATGAGTATGCCTCAAAAAAGGAACAATAGAAGATTTTGTTCCACTGACTCGGGACCTATGGCTTGCTGGGTTCAGGATTGTTCAAGGAGGCCTACGAATAAAGTAAAAAGCCAAGGAATAGAGATGGAAGGACTGATAGATACTGGAGCTGACTCTCTTATCATTACTCTACGACAATGGCCCAAACACTGGCCTCTGCAAAAAGCTTCAACCAATTTAAGAGGCTTGGGATATAATAACCTCCCAGAGAAAAGTGCAGTAATTTTAAAATGGGAGGATGATGAAGGGCATAAAGGAACATTTTACCTTATGTTTTACCTAACTTACTGGTTACTTTATGGGGAAGAGATATTTTGCAACAAATGGGAGTACACCTTGCAACCAAGCCTACAGATGTTAAAGGTGAAAATCTACAGGGTAATCTTAACCCTAAAAGAAATCATTATCAAAAAGTATGGGGTAATCTTAACCCTAAAAGAAATTATTATCAAAAAGTACAGGGTAATCTTAACCCTATAAGAAATCATTATCAAAAGGTACAAGGTAATCTTAACCCTAAAAGAAATCATTATCATAAAGGAAACAGATATTTTTTTTCGGGGCCACTGAGAAAATAATTTTGAAAATACCATGGCTTTCTGATAAGCCAGTGTGGGTCCCTCAGTGGCTCCTATCTAAAGAGAAATTACAAGCAGCCCACCTACTAGTTCAGGAACAACTATAAGCTGGACATATAGAACCTTCCACCTCTCCCTGGAATTCCCCCATATTTGTGATCAAGAAAAAATCAGGAAAATGGCGATTGTTACATGATCTTAGAGAAATTAATAAAACCATGCAAATCACGGGCCCTACTCAACCTGGACTTCCTAATCCTGTAGCTATTCCAAAATATTTTCATCTTATTACTCTTGATATAAAGGATTATTTCTTTTCTATTCCTCTACACCCTCTGGATACCCCCAGGTTTGCTTTTTCAGTTACTTCTATTAACAATAATGGCCCTGATCAGAGATATCAATGGATAGTTTTGCCACAGGGAATGGCTAATAGCCCCACTATGTGTCAAATCTATGTAGATAAAGTTATTCAGCCTATCAAAAATAAATACCCAGAGCTTATGTGCCTCCATTATACGGATAATGTTTTGCTTGCTCATCCTAATCAAGAAGTCTTATTCACCATATTTAGTGATATATCAGAAAACTTGAAATGATATGGACTAAACATTGCTAAGGAAAAGGTTCAAATTAGATCTCCAATACTATATCTAGGATTCCAAATTTTGGACACTTTTATTAGGCCTCAAAAATATTAATAAGAAGCATTTGGCCACTCTCAATGACTTTCAAAAATTGCTAGGAGATATTAATTGGCTTCGCCCTACACTAAACCTCACTACTGGCAAACTAAAACCTTTATTTAACATCCTTCGTGGGGACCCTGATCCATCTTCACCGTGAACATTGACTCCTGATGCTAGGAAAGCTTTAAAGTTAGTAGAAAAAGCCATCGAAGGAGCTCATTGTGATAGATTTGATTTAACTCAACTGCTGATATTGATTATTATTTCTTCACAATATACACCCACAGGAGTATTTTGTCAACAAGGGCCTTTATTATGGATACATTAGCCCTTCTCTCCTAAAAGTATAATTGAGTCATACCTCCATGGTGGCTAAACTTATTCTTCAAGGACTTAAGACTTCTACTAAAATATTTGGCATTCACCCTGCAACAATTATTACTCCCTATTCATCGTCACAGATTGAATATTTATGCTTCAATGATAATGATTGGGCTATAGTTAGATGCTCTACTTCTGCAAACTTTGATAATCATCTTCCTAAGTCTCCTATATTATCTTTTTGTATCAATCATCCTATTATATTTCCACAGGTAATAAAAAATCAACCTATTCCTCAGGCATTAAATGTATTCATAGATGGGTCGTCAAATGGTACTTCTGTAGTAGTCACTAAAAAAGAAAATATGACTTACATAACTGCACAAAAATCAGCTCAACTAGTGGAACTGGAAGCTATGGTAAGAGCTCTGGAAAATTTTAGAGAGCAGCCCATGAACATTTTTTCAGATAGCCACTATATTGTACATGCCGTCCCAGAATTAGAGCTAGCAGGACCAATAGCACCTCATACTCTAGCCTTTAAATTGTTTTATCAAATACAAAAATTTTCGTGGGCAAGAAAAGAAAGAACCTCTATTTGTAGGGCATATTAGAGCACATACCAACATGCCTGATCCCCTCCATGAAGGTAATCAAAAGGCTGATGCCCTTACCCAAACGATCTTTAGACTTTCAGTGCTCCAGCAAGCTACTTTATTTCACTCCCAGTTTCTCGTCAATAACACCATCTTGCAGCGTAGGTTTAAAATCACAAAGAAGCAAGCCAGAACAATTGTAAAAGATTGTAAAT
Source organism: Tamias sibiricus (assembly GCA_025594165.1). Taxonomy (NCBI): domain Eukaryota; kingdom Metazoa; phylum Chordata; class Mammalia; order Rodentia; family Sciuridae; genus Tamias; species Tamias sibiricus. The sequence goes on along the minus strand of CM046667.1, from coordinate 50,921,103 downwards.
CTTGTATGACACATTTGTCCAATCCTCATTTTGGTGTTAACCCTAGAGGATTAATGCCCAATCATTTGTGGCAGATGGATGTTACTCATGAGCCAAGTTTTGGAAAATTGCAATTTATTCATGTGACCATAGATACATGCTCAGGCATGATTTTTGCTTCCTTACATTCTGGAGAAAAAGTTAAAGATGTTACATCTCATTGTTTGCAAGCTTTTGCTGCATTGGGCATCCCCAAAATGCTTAAAACAGACAATGGCCCTGCATATACATCCTCATCTTTCAAACAGTTTTGCGCAAAATTCAATATGTCCCATAAAACAGGCATCCCATACAATCCTCAGGGTCAGGGCATTATTGAAAGAGCAAACTGTACACTGAAAATTATGTTATTAAAACAAAAAGAAGGAAATTGGAAAAATCCTAGGGACAGATAGGCAGTTGCCCTGTTTACCTTAAATTTTTTAACTTTAGACTCTAATGGTTATTCTGCTGGAGACAGACATTGGAACCCACACCAACAACATAAACCTTTGGTTTACTGGAAGGATGTTCTTTCAGGTACATGGAAGGGTCCAGATCCAGTATTAATTTGGGGGAGAGGATCTGTTTGTGTTTTTCCAAAGCATGAATCCTCTCCAATATGGATACCATCTAGATTAATAAGGCAGGTACCAAATTATGAGGATCAAGAAAAAGTTGTTGAGGAATCAAGATTAATAAAAAAGGTACAAAATCAAGAGGACCAAGGTGAAGGTATTGAATGATTCCCTTAGAAGAGTCCTTCAAAATATTTCACAACTTAAGTGTCATTCCTCCCGGCTGGGACAATGAAATCTCTCTTCAGTGTGCACACAATTGTATTTTTTTTTCTCTTTTTATATATGTCTTTATGTCTGTGCATTTGTCTAAATTTCATGTAAATGTGATGTCACAAATATATGTTTGTTGGTTTGTACTTCTGTCCAGTGTGATGTCACAAATAACAAAGCGCTTATGAAAAAAAAAAATATATATATATATATATATATGGATCCAAATAACTTTAATTCATTTAAGTTTAAGAGTATTCAATTTGGGTAAATAATTTAATAAGTTAAGGTACCTTCAATTTTGATTTATAGCTGTCCCAGGGATTTCTCTTTAGTGAAGAATATGACTAGTGCTGTATAACCTGATATTTTGGTGTTTTGACATAGGAATGCTTATTTGTAATTAACTTTATTTGTTTTATAGGTGATTAATTTGAGTTATTTCAACAGATAACCTCATGGAAGGTGACAGAGACTCGAGGGTTCCAGCTAACAAATTATTTTTCCAAAGTGCATTTAGCCTTTCTTTACTCTATCTTTAATGCAGTAAATACCTTCAGTCTTTCTTTGTTTTGTTCTGAATATGATATTTTGCCAGCTTATGTTTGTGGGAGCTCAAGCAGCAATGTGTGTGAGCAGAAATCAACTTTAATTTTCCAATCTAACAATTCTATTTTTTAGTTTGACAACTTGCCTCTTGACTCAGTGCTGGAATAGCACTGCCTTTTCTTTAATAATTGATGCTTAAGTTTCTAGGTAGCGGGCCCTGAAGATTTGCCGGTGGCATTGTCTAGACATAAAAAAGACAGCTGCTGCTACAGCTGCAAGGATCACGGTCGCTGCAAACATCCCTGCTGCTCAAGCATCAAACAACCTCACCAACAGTGTGGCCTCTGCTCTGCATGCATGGGGCCTCCTAGTTCAACGTGTTATATAAAGTGGACATTTTGATCTTTCATTATTTGGAGCTTTACGGGACAATGCCTTGCGGGTATTTGTCTAGAGATCTCAGTGTGTTACTTGATAGAACTCACTGCAGCTGATTTGTTTATAGAATTTGATATGCTATGCAACTTGGCTCATCAGCAGAAGGCTTATTGCCTTAAAGCAGCAGCATCTCCTCACAATTGGACGACCGTTAGTCATCATACACAGTCGATCCTGAAGGGCTCGATTGTATGGCTAGTAGACAATGAGGGGTAAGATCCCCAGAGGGGGACAACCTAAGACTGGCACAGTCACACAGGACAGTCTCATGTGGCTGACATATCAACCTAAGACAGGAGTCAAGGGCACAGCCTTGATTATTCAATGATGGGTAAGAATGTTGGTTGCACATGGACGTCCTAGAGCATCCCCTCTTTTAAAACAAAAGGGGGGAAATGTAGGATCCCTAATTAAGGAGATAGCTAAGATTGTGATTAGCTATGAGCCATAAAGATGTTCAAGCATTGCCACCTTCCATGGTCTCGTGAGACTTGGCCCGAGACATTGCTGATTGGGTAGGTGCCATTTTGTGGTGGTGGTTGTAGGAGTGTGGATGGTGTTGGAGTTGTTGTTGGAGCTGGAAAGAGAAGCTAGCAGAATAAAGAGCCTGTTCGTTTCCAGTCTGCCTCTGAACTTATTCCCGCAGCATCATTGCTCCAAGCGGTAATCGCTTCAGGCAGCGACACTTGGATAGTCAGAATTAACATTGTCAAAATAGCCAGACTACTAAAAATATTATACAGATTTAATGCAACTCCTATTAAATTCCCCATGGCATCATACATAGAAAAAGAAAAAGCAATCATAAAATTCATTTGGAAAAATAAGAGACCCAGAATAGACAAAGTATTCCGCAGAAAGAAAATTTAAACAGGAGGCAACACAATACCAGACCTTAAATAATCCTACAGAGCCATAGTAACAAAACAGCATAGTATTGGAACCTAAATAGATCCAATGGTACAGAATAGAAGAGACACAGACAAATGCACATAAATACATTTATCTCGTACTAGACAAAGTTGCCAAAAAACTATATTGAAGAAATGATAACCTCTTCAACAACTGGTGTTGGGAAACTTGGAAATCCATATGTAGCAAAGTGAAATTAAATCCCTATCCTTCACCCTGCATGAAATTCAACTCCAAGTGGATCAAGGACTTAGGCACTAGAACAGAGACCTTGTGCTTGATAGAAGAAAAAGTATTTTCACCAGATGGATCCTTAACAAGACTCCTAAAGTGCAAGAATTAAAATCAAGAATCAATAAATGGTTTGGAATCAAACTGAAAGCTTCTTCTTAGCAAAGCAAACAATCAATAATGTGAAGAGAGAACCTACATAATGGGAGGAAATCTTTACCACATGCACATCAGATAGAGCATTAATCACCAGGATATATAAATTTAACACCAAAAAACAAAAACAAAAACAATAAATGGGCTAAGAACCTGAACAGACACTTCACAGAAGAAGAAATATAATCAATCAACAAATTTATGACAAAATGTTCAACATCTCTAGCAATTAGAGAAATGCAAATCAAAACTACACTGAGATTCTATCTCACTCCAGTCACAATGACAATGATAAAAAATACAAGCAACAATAAATGTTGGCAAGGATGTGGGGGAAAAGGCACACTCATACGTTCCTGGTGGAACAGCAAATTGGAGCAACCTCTCTGGAAAGCAATAGGAAGATTTGTCATAAAACTTGGAATGGAACCACCATTTGATCCAGCTATTCCACTCCTACGTTTATACCCAAAGAACTTAAAATCAGCATACTAGAGTGACACAGCCACATCAATGTTTATAGCAGCTCAGTTCACAATAGCTAAATTATGGAACCAACGTAAGTGCCCTTCAACAGATGAATGGATAAAGATGTTGTGGTATATATATACACAATGGAATATTACTCAGTCTTAAAGAAGAATGAAATTACAGCATTTGCCAGTAAATGGATGGAACTGGAGAATATTATGCTAAGTGAAACAAGCCAATCCTAAAGAACCAAAGGCCAAATGTTTTCTCTGATATGCAAATGCTAATTCACAATAAGGGGTGCAGGGAAGAATAGAAGTATTTTGGACTAGACAGAATGGAGTAAAAGGAGGGGAGGGGTTAGGGGAGTAAGAATGATAAAATGAATCCAACATTATTACCAGACTTATACGACCAGTATAATTCTACATCATGTACAACCGAATAATGAAAAATTATATCCTATTTATATATGATGTTTCAAGATGCATTCTATAACTACTTAGAATGAGTAAAAAATTAAATAAAAATAAATAAAAGAGGTCCAATTGGACATCTGGTGGTACGGAGATCATATGAAAACCTTTCTTCCTTAGAGATGTTGTCAGTTATTCATTTTCTAAATTCATATGTAGTCCATAAATGAATTTGCCTATCCCATTGAATGCATATACCAGAATCACTACTTGAAATTTGATATAATTCATTATCTATTGACAAAGCATACTATTCCACATTGTCTTGGACAAAAGGAGACAAAGGAGATATAAGAATGGGCTTATGCCCATGTCATTTGCTGGTCTTACCATGAAATTATCACCCAGAAGCAGCTGGCCTGAACGTGTGTATAAAATGGTAGTATACTCAGAACTTGGTTGAAGTCACCAGTTCAGGATGACAGTTTGGATTTTTAGGTACTGTCCTTGAGATTGTGCTGTATGCATTGAACTGTGGTGTGTGTATTTTACTAGAATCACGCAATTAGTATGGTGTATGCACTGAACCAGCATAATGGTGTAATGCTGATACACAGTAATGTGGCCTCAATAGTAGAATAAGTATGTTTGGAACTAAGTAACTAACCCCCTTCAACATCACTTACAATAACAGTTTGAAAAATTTGTGTTTCTAGAAATTCTGGTTCCTGGGGATGGAGATTAGGGGTAATGAATATTTCATTTGAGGGTATTAGTGAAAATTTTATTGTACTGAAAATTGTGACTAACATCTGACTATTTTTGGCTTTTCATGCCAATAAATCAGAAGACACAAGAAAAGATTTATGGTGTTGGCTAATTGACCTTTATAATCATTAGGACCAAGGATTTGCTCAAATATAATGAGGATAAAGAGAATTATGTTTGAAATCTGGGGAGTTGTTGAAGCATTTTCTGGCATTGCCTCCCATTACATTTTCTCCTACTGCAGTGGGATAAGGGGTCCTTCTATCAGATTAAAGCTCCTCCACCTATGTGGCTTCCATCATCCTACAAACTTCTCATCAATATATCCTGTCTCCTAGATCTTCTAGTCAATGATTCATTTCTTTCCCCCTCATCCCCTCATATTCATATTTCTTAAGAAAGATGTGTGTGTATTTCCTGTATACATGTTATTTTCCTTCATTATACTTTTTTTTTTTTTTTTTTTTTTTTTTTTTGGTACTGGGGATTGAACTCAGGGGCACTTGACCACTGGGCCACATCCCCAGCCCTTTTTTTGTGTGTTTTTATTAGAGACAGGGTCTCACTGAGTTGCTAAGTGCCTCGCCATTGCTGAGGCTGGCTTTGAACTTGCGATCCTCCTGCCTCAGCCTCCCAAAGTGCTGGGATTACAGGCGTGCGCCACCGCGCCCGGCCCTTCATTATACTTTAACTCACTGCTTTCACCAAATTCATGAATGCCTTCTTAGGGATGCACATGATAGACATATTTCAGACGTCCTCTGCTTAAAGTCTTGAAGTTTTAGGAAACTTTGATCACTACCTGAAATATTCTTTCTTCAGTTTTCCTGACATCAAATTTGCCTGGATTTCCTACTCCCCTGTTCTTAATAATGCCCAGAACTAGGCATATAAAAGGCATGCCATAAAAATTAAATTAATAAGTAAATATATTATATTAAAAGTTATTAATGTAACTATATATTAAATGTTGCCTCCTAATATTTTTTTCTCTTTATAAAGACATGGTTAATCTATGTCGAGTTATCAGAATCCTTGTTGGGATCCTTCCTATGGATAGGGTGCAAATGAATTCAAGTGATTCCTTGGTGCAATATAAAAGATGCATACATTTGGTCACAAGAATTTATCCATATTGAATTGCTAACTAAGCAAAGCATTTTAAATTATACTTCTACATGTTCTAATACTTCAGATTTTTAAAAATTTGCAAGACATTCCTCCTGAATTTTAACTTTCTAAGCTAGGGAATCATCTGCATAACTATAATTAATCATAAATGAACAAATATTTGAATGGGATGAGCAAATTTAATGCATCATTTCTAAAGAATGTGTATACAGAAAAGTGAATACATACATAACAGACATTAAAATATTGTTTATAATCCCACAGATATTCTATTTTTATCCTTTCAAACATGGAAATTTATCCTCTGAAGAAGATTCTACAAACCCCACAGAACTTGTATGTTGAATAAAATGGACTGAATTTTCTGAGAAACTGTTAAGATCCTTTTTTGTTAAGGGCAAAGAAGCAACTGAAAATGGCTCTCCACCAGCACAGACTGTAGAGCTCCACTTCTCTCTTCTACACATAATGCGTTAACAACCATTTACTATAAAAGACCTAAACATATTTTTTAAAACAATGGCCTGGAAACTTTGGAAGGAACACCATGGGAAACCACTAAGGCTACCATTAGCAGTGAGATAATGGCCTACCAGCATCCCAAGAAACAAAAAGCAGCCCAGCATGTAACTTATGGTCTGATTTGATCATAGAGATGGGAGAGCAATACATTTCTGAACCAGACCCTATAAAATGAAGCATTTTATGAAAATACCATATTAATTCTAGGAGAAATTTGTGCTTCTCCAAGATGTAGCTTTTGGGGTTAATGATAGTTAACACTTATCAAATAACTAACTATTGCATTAAACTAAAGGGTCATTTACTTTAGATCATGAATTTTTTAATAAATTTAGATGACTTGAGGTTAATCCCTAGAAGCCACATAGATGCACTTCATCCAAGAACTCACCTAGAAGCAAATAATATTAGCAAAGACATAGAACTGAAGGGCCTTAAAATTGAAATGAAACTGGGTCCAGGAAATTTTATTTCTAACATATAATTTTACAATGGAATTTCTTCCAAAAATTTTGGCTTGGTCTAAAGTTGTAGTTAAGGGACTAAGACAAAATTTATTCAAAAGCACATCTAATAATTTTTCTGTTCTTTTGAACCCTTTCTATATTCAGTAATTTAGAAACAAAAACCTTTTTAAGCCAATATGTAGTTTAAATCTGTTCATTTCTATAATTTAAATCTAGATCTTTTTCTGCTACATAAAACTCGCATTCAGTTTATTAACGAATGAGTAGGGATCAGATTAGTTAAGGCTGTAAGACAATTTAATTTTTTTTTTTTGGTTTATACTAAGGATAAGGGGATTAATAATATTAATAATTAATGTTTACTCAACATTATTTGAACACTCACTACATGCAAAATTTTATGCTGAGTTACAAGAATTGCCTTATTTAATTTCTTACAATAACCTTATAAAATAGGTAATATCAGTCCTTTTATATATGAAGAAGGAAAATTTTATTTAAGTAACTTGTATAAGGTTATACAACCAGTGTGTGTTCAAGTGGATTTTCAACTATGGCTATTTGAATCCCAAAACCACACTCCTAATAACTATTGATATTATTTATGCACTTCTGTTATATATGGGATATTTTACAATAAAATTATTAAAAAAGAACACACTGTCACTGGGCATGGTGGCACATGCCTATAGTCCTAGCAGCTTGGGAGGCTGAGGCAGGAGTTCAAGGCCAGCCTCAGCAACTTAGCAAATATCTGTAAATAAAAATCAAAAGGGCTGGGGATTTGTCTCAGTAGTTAAGCATTTATGGGTTCAATCCCCCATACCAAAAAAAAAAAAAAAAGGAAAGAAAAAAACCGCAGTGCCTTTTTATAATGTTGACTACTTTGCTTTGAAAGATATTTATAAATTTAAAGCTCTTCATATAGAAGTCCCAACAGGACTTTTAAAATTATTTTAATTGACATATCATATTTGTACACATTTATGGAGTATAATGTAATAATTCTGTAAAATGTGTATTGATAAAATCAGGGTATTAGCATTTCACTCTCCTTAAACATTTATCATGTAGGTTGGAAATATCTGTAGTCTTCTTTTCTAGTTATTTTGAAATAATTAATAAATTGTCATAGACTATAGTTATCTAATTATGCTGTGGAACTAATTCCTTTTACTTAAATATATCTTAGTACTATTATCTAATTTTCTCTATTCTCCCTTCCTGCACTTTTCCTAGTCTCCAGTGACCATTTTTCTACTATCTTCTTCTGTAAGATCAACTTGTTTAATTCCACAAATGAGTGAGAACATGGGCCATTTGTCTTTCTACATCTGACTTATTTTACTTAACATGATGTCCAACAGGGAGTTTTAAAATTAATAAATGATTCTAGATCTATATGATAGAATAAATTGATAAGAAATTCTGAAGTTATATTAGAAAAGAACAAGAATGAAGATATTGTCTTTAAATAAATAAATCATATAAAATTAAAATATTACATTAGTGTCAGAGTAATTAACAATAATATAAATGAAACATAGGAAAAGAATATAAAATATTATTTGAAAAATACTTTATATGTATGCATATTTACTACACATAGTGGAAGAAAACAGCTTCTACAACCAGAGACTGAATTCAGTTACCTCAGAAGTTTGGAGAACAGGATTTATTTCCTCAGGGAAGAGTTTGTTTCAGCATTTAGCCTGGCTAATATCTTAACAAACTTTCTGTTGAAAAGAGAGTAACCCTTCCCTTTCTTCACCTACAATGGCATAATATTACAAAACAGAGTAAAATAAAGAAAGGGTTAGTGTTTTAGAAAACATTAAGAATTTGATAATTATTTCTGGAATGACTGAGAAGAAAGGTGCCATAAATGGAAAATACTGATATCAGGATTAATTTACAGTAAATTTGTAGTGAGTGAATATGTTAGATCACAGTAAGAAGCTAAGTATTTAGTTATGGTTATAAATAGTGAAAAATTTCAGTTGCATGTAAAGGATGCCAACTGTCAATGAAAAATGAAGACTGTTAATGTATGTTAAATTTGTATTATAATACCCAAAACATTCAGTAAAACTGATAACTTTGGTTGCATTTGGTTAGTAGCATTTTGCAAGGAACAAGGGTAAAATATAGCTAGTAAAGATCAAAATGGGACAATTATGGTGAATAGAGGCTTCTAGTCAATGAAAATAGTATAGTGTTATGAACAATGATGACTCTTTTGATGGACTAATTGGAATCAAGTCTCAATTCTTTGCTTGATTACTGTGTTGATTTATTCAATTTTTTCAACTTCAATGTGCTCAGTATCCACATTTGTAAAAGAGGGATGATAATGAGCCTATTGTGACTATAGGGTGAGCTAATTAATACAAAGAATTTATAAAGTGATTGCCACATAGTAAGTACCTACTAAAAGAGAGATGATACTATTGTTGTTCTAACAATAATAGTATCAAGAGGACAACAGAAGATGGCAGAGCAAGAATAAAGAGAGGAGTGATTCAAGAATAGACCTGAAGAGTCAAACTCTGTTTTGCCAAAAACACAGGAGGGAAGTGGTCCTGAAATATCAGGAATAGGAAAGCAACACTTGATGTGGTAGTACCTATGCTATGTGCTCGTCAAGCTATTTCTTTTTATCTCTTGGCATAGAGGAAACTATATTCCTCAGCTTTCAGTTATAGGTTAAGTTCCATGGAATCAGACCTTGAGATATTGTTTGGGGTAAATGATATTGAGCAGGATCAATATCTAAAAAAGGGGGAGGGGGAAAGTGGGATTGGGCAGTGAAAGAAACCCGTGTTGTGATTCTTCCAATAAATTTTGTCACAATTCTCACAGATCATTGCTTTCCCCCCTCAACAATAACTCTAATGTCATAGGTATATTAGGGTGTATAAAAGATAAGGTTGTTTACATAACAGCCTGGTCCTTCCATCATGTTTTTGACATAGTTTGGGCTAAAAATGATGCTACTGGTCCTCAAAATTATGTTACTGAAAATTTTGTTACTCAGTCTAAAGGCAAGTGTGGTATATATAGGTGTGGAAGATACATCCTCAAAGCATATATTTACCATTCTCAGCAGTGTGGTGCTTCATTATGTGTGGTAGGAGGTACATCATTCAATGATTTTTTTTTGTTGTTGTTGTTTACGTTGGAGGGGATATCCAAGCTTGTTCCTAAATGTGTCAGAGGTATAAAATACACTCCTGAAACTACGTTGAGTTTCTCTCACCCTGTTGAGAACATGGGTATCACCAAGGCTTTCTGCATGTTACCTATTTCTTGCTCATCTCAACTTATGAGCAAAAATACAATAGTGGATCAGTGTGATATTCTGTGGGATTTTCAGAAAGTTCAAATCTCTTTGAAATATATTATGACAGAGGGCAAATGAGTTAACATAACCCTGGAGCAAAACTATAAATATTCATTTTTGCTCCTTCCATGTGAATGGAAACAATTAGAAAAATGCATTAATTGTATTAATGGCCACAAACCACACACCTGAGGCCATAGTGATCTGCTATATGATTATAATTCAGGCAACTATTTGGTTGAATTTGCTACAGTCTTACTATTGATATTGGTCTTAGAGATCAGAAATGGTTCCTTGTTCCTTGGTGTTGAAGATTAAATACCTGAGAAATACTGACACGAGAGTAGAAAGCAAGTTTTATTTCAGAAAAGGACAGATAGACTTTTCTCCAAAGAAAAGAGGCCCCAGAGCTGGGTGTCTGAGGGAAGGGGTGTATCTTGCTCTTTTATAGACTCTAGAGCCCCTTCTCTTAATTATCACCTCTCTTTCTTCTCCATGTATGTGCCTAAGAGCAGGGACATGGGGGTTAATTGTTAGCAACTCAGAGTGCCCAGGAGCACAATTGCAGAGGTTAACCTTGTGTTCCCACCATTCTCTTCTATCTTTCCCCTTACACTATTATCATCCAGGTTCCATATAGTTTACCAGATTAGCAAAATAACACAGATACTATGGAGATAATCACCCTGAGTCCTTCCTATTTTGAAAGGAGACACTAATTTCTGTCACATACCCCTCCACTCAGGTACCAAAATTATTTTTTATTTACTATGTTGAGTGATGTGGGGGCAATTTCAGAAGCTTCTTCTTAGCCTTCCCCGTTATGATAGCCCTCTCCTGTACAGATCAAGCATTCTATATGGAAATTGTGCCAACTCCCATGTATATCAATCCCACATGGGAAATGGCCACCAGGTAGATTTATGGACCCAGTGTACCCACTGTAAGCCAGAGTGCAGGCAGGTGTCTTACCTATTCACCATATGCCCTCACTCAAACTGGAGGGGTGTGAATAATGATGTATAAGGTCTCTTGGTATTACTGTCCATTTAGACTTTTAGACTCTGTTTAATAGCTCTTATAATTGGTTATTCTTTAAATATTTTTTAGTTATAGATGGACACAATATCTTTATTTATTTATTTTTATGTGGTGCTTAGGATTGAACCCAGTGCTTCACATATGCTAAGCAAGCTATACCCCCAGACCAATATTTGGTTATTCTGTAAGTTATACTGGAGGAGGGTGTTAGATAATTCCAGGCTGGCAGGCCACACTTCCCAGGTACTGTGGACAGGCCACACCTCCCAGGTGCCTTAAACTGGCCACACCTCAGGTCCCTTACTGAACCAATCATGGCACATGGGTTACCCTTCCCACCCCAGGCAGCCTATGGAGTCAGGGGTCCTTCGGACCACTGGAGTCACTATTTAAACCCCTGCCAGGCTGAAACTCACCCTTTTTTTGCCTTTCGGTCCCTTTGTCCCTTTTCACCCTTTCCATCCCTTTTTGCCCTTTCCCCCGCTTTCCGTCCCTTTTCACTCTTTCCATCCCTTCCATTCTTCCCCTTCTTTTCTTTTCGTTGCCTTTCCTCCCTTTCTGCAGGTTTTCTTCCCCCTCCACATGTCCATAGGTCCCCACCGGCCATTAGGGGTCAGTTAATAAACCCATTTTCTACACGGCTGTCCCAGAGTGTGTTCCTCTGCCCTTCAGAGGGGACTAAGGCAACCATTACTATATGCATTTCCCAAGGCATTACATTCTTTTTCCTCCTGGAGAAAATGATTCCTTTCAGTTAACATGTTCCAAGGCTGAAAACTAGCTTATGTCTGAGATTGATGCAGTGGATTTTGATATTTTATTTCTTTTGATGATACAAGCTGAGAAATGCCCTGGTTGGCTGCCAGTATGTATTTGCCCCTAGGTACCCCATGATTTCTTAAGCTTCTCAAAAGGTCACATCCACCATGATTTTGCCAATTAAATGTCTCCACCTGACCTTATTGATGTCAGTTCTATTATATTCATTGCTATAAAAACATAAAATAACACAGCTCATAAATAGAATGGTAAATGAGAAAGACTATTAGAAGATTGGTATTTAGGAGATATCTTAGGAGATTCAAAAAGAGAGTTATAAATAATTTTAAGCAAAGTATTTTCCAAATCCTCAAATGTTGTGTATCCTAAAGTTGATATGTGTGAGTGATAATGAGCATTAAGCATTAAGGTTAGGTATCATCTTGATTCCCACTTTTATTCACTTTCACCCTCTTCCTACTCTACAATAGAAATGTTATTTATCTTTCAGTCTGTGCAACAAAATACTTGTGAAAAACAATTTAAAGGAGTTAAATATATATTTTGGCCTATAATTTCAGAGGTTTGGTCAGTTGGCACTGTTGTTTCTGGGCCTGTTGTGAGGCAGAATATCATGGCAAGGTAGGTCTAGTAAAGTAAAGCTGCTCACCTCATGACTACAAGAAAGAGACAGATAAGGGCCTGGGCCAAAATATACCCTTAAAAGTGAACAACCTTTTCCAACTAGGCCCCACCTCCTAAAGTTTCCACCACCTCCCAATAGTACTAAATGCAGGGGACCAAGACTTCAACATGAGCTTTGGGGGACATTCTAGATTCACACTATAACATCCTCCCTTTTAAAATTTATTTTCAACTGCACATAAAAACATAAAATCTATACATATTAGTGGCTTACAATGTAATTTCTTTATACATGTATACATTGCATAATATTTAAAACAGGTTAAATATATTTATTTCCTTAAACATTTATTACTGTTTATGGTAAAACTTACAAAATCATGTCTTTTAGCTCCCTGAAATGTACACCATGCATTATTATCTATAATAACCCTACTGTGTAATAGTTCACCAGAACTTCTTGCTTCTAAGATCGCTTTAACTAATCAGATTAGAGTTGCCCAGTGTTATAAATGCCTATAGATTTTACAATGGAAAAACTAAAAATAGAAAAATGCTATCTATGTTGAGAAAATTAATACTAATAATGACAAGGTATGAAACTGTTTTGCAATTTGGGTGATTACCAATTCTTTGCTTTCAACAAAACCAAATGGGGCCTCACTTATTTACCTAATAACTCAGAAAGATTACAACATATTGAGAGACATTGCTGTAACCTAACTCTATTATCATCTATGCTTATGAAGAAGTATACAAAGTACATAAATCTATGAAAATAAAAAAAGGAAGCAGAATTGATGTTGCAGTTTGACTTACTCTAGCAATAAGCAATATGAATCTACAGATAAATAAACCAACTGAAAAAGCAAAAAACATAAATCATCCATCTCATTTAGAAATATACTGCTGATAATTTTTTACACTTTAGGTAGATAATTTCTTGAAATTTATAAAATATTGCTGTGTTTTGCTTTGACATATTACATACAATTAATATTTATAGCTGGCAAGAAAACAGAAGAAAAGTTAGTATTTAGAGGTTTGTGATGACAGAAAATTACAAAAATAATTTCAGTGTCGATACATATTATTTTGCTGCAGAAATGTAGATTACTATGATAAATATAAATAAGTCTTTAAAATACAAAAATGTATTATATTAAGATTATGTGGAAGAAGTATAATAGTAATATGATTATAAGGATAAGACAGATAATAACAAGATTTCTGATTGTGAAATAAGAGTTTATTTATGCACTACTTTTCATGATGGTTTGGTTGTATCAGATCATTGTGGTATTTGGATGCTAAGAGAGATTTTGAAAAATTCCATTGTATATAATATGTGCAAAATTACATCTTTTGCAACTCTTAAAAGTAATAAAAACATATTACAATATAAATGTATAATGTATAAAATATTTTAAAATCCATTTAACATGGATATGAATAAAACTTTCATGAAACTGAAAAACAGAGGGACTGAGTCATCAAAGAAAAGTATGTACCTGCCTCTATGTTCCAATTATCCGAAGTGGTTGTAGTGTCCTTTAAATAGGTCAACCTATTCTTTCTGTATGTTTTCTATTTTGCATAATATAATTCATTTATTACTATTAAGGCATGGGTTGCCTCTCCAGGTTAGGGGGGTGAGGCATGCCTCTCTCTCTGGATCTCCTCCTGGCCCCAGTGTGGTGGGCCAGGCGGTCTGGCTTTCCTCTCCCCACTCTCCTCCTCCTGTGTCTCCTCCAAATCCAGTTGTGGTGGACGGGGTTGGGCAGGCAGGTGTCAGGGCCCTTCCTCTGCCAGAGCCTACTCCTTCTCCTCCCCACTGCCAGGCAGAGTTGGCGGGTAGAGTGGGGGTCAAGCAGGCAGGTGGTGGCTGCCTTCCTTGGCCTGGGGCCTGCTCCTGGACAGAGTGGGGTTGAGCAGGCAGGCAGCAGTGGCGTTCCTCAGCCGGGGCCTGCTCCTGTACCTGCCAGCGGCTATGGAGTGGGCATAGACATTTCATTATTAGGTTTTATACATGGCTCAATATCACTGATAAAACTAAACAAAATGTAACAAAAAGAACTCTGTTACTTCTAAAATTTGTCAATCAACATTTTATTTTCAAATTCCCACGCATAGATAACTTACATGTTTTACATTGCTTATATACATCTTTGTGAATCTGTGTGTTTATGTGTATATATGTGCCTGCCTATGATAGTCTATATTATCTAAGCAATAAAAGAATAAGAGATATTTTCATTACTTATAAAATTTCTTGATTGCTCATCAATTTTGAATACATATACTTAAAAAAAAATTTCCAGTAGTATTGAATAAGAATAATCAATGATTATCAATCAGATATTATGGGCTCCAATTGAGTTCTTGTTCAAATGCAAAGGCCACACCAGGAAGCTAACTTGTAGAAATATTAATGAGCACCATCAAGGCTTATTTCAAATGTAAAAGGCCATGAGGCTCATCTGTGCAAACAACTCCTTTGTCCCAGAGAATAAAAAGTTTAAAATTCAAAGGCCATGGCCTTGTGCTGTTTCCAATGTCTGTTTCACATAGATTTTGACTATGATTTGGGGCTATTTTTAATGACTGTTTTACATAGATTTTGATCAAAGATTTTGGTGCTGTTCAATACAAGTTTTACATAGATTTTTACCAATAATTTTAGTGCTTTTTCCAATACCTGTTTTAGATAGATTTTACTATGTAATTTCTGTTTTACATAGATTTTGCTCCATGCTTTACCCAGAACCATGGAAGCACCTAAACTTAACACACCAAGATGTGTTTTTCTCTATCTGGTTTCCTCCCACATCGAGAGAGTTCTTTCTCTTTTTGTTAAAATAAATCCTGCTCCATTTACTCTTTCCTTTTGTGATCATCTGTGGATTTTATTCTTCAAATTTGTGCTACAAAAACCCAGAAGGAGATTGGCAAAGGGGGAAATCTAGTTTCATCTCAAAACTCTGGTTTCAGTATCCTATTATGTTGTTCAGGCTGGCCTCAAACTCCTAGTCTCAAGCAATCCTCCTCCCTTGGCTTCCTGATATACTTGAATTTGAGTAAAATACTCCATAACTTTATTTATTTTAAACTTGACAATGTAATTTACTGTAGTTCAAGTAGGTTTTTAATATATTATTGTTCAAATGAAGAGAATGATGTTCAACTTTTATTTATGTCATATCTTCAAGATTCCCTTCACTTGATTGTGTCTCTGTATAATTGATGCATTCCATGTTTGTGAAGAAATAGCAGCATTCAGATTAGTTCACTATTAACATATAACACCTTTTTCAGAAATTACATCCAAGTCATTTATCATTTGCTTTAAAGCCAATTCAAAACTTCTAAAATTTGTCAATCAACATTTTATTTTTAGAAGATTATCTAGGTAAATTAATATAAGTTTCAGTTCTTTTACTGAGAATTTTACTAAGTAAAACAACAAATTATTTGGAAAAACATTTATGTTTGTTACAAGTTTGTTTACTGCTTCTGCATTTTTAATGTAACTACAATTTTATTCAAATGAAAATAATCTTCACACCACCTGTTTCATCAGCATGGAAAACTCTGACACCATGACTTTTGTCCAAATGTTACCTAGTCCATATGCTATGTCTTCCTTTAAACTTCCCCTAATGCTTTGCACCACCAATACTACCCCACAGCCAAAAATAATACTTCCTCTGAATTCGACCATTGAAATTGAATTCTCAAAGCCTTAATTTTTATCTGCAAGTATTGATTTCTATGCAGACTTATAATATTTATTCACATATTCGAAATATTAGTCCTGTAAGATTTGATGGAAAAAATAATGTCAAACTAATATATTTTCCTGAAAACCACAAAGGACACTGTAATGTAGTATTGAAAGTGGAGTTCTGAGATGAAGCCAGATTCTCTGCTTCAGTTGGTGGATGGAGTTTGTGCTAGCTGCAGATCTCTGGAGCTGAAATAGGCTGCTTTAGTGTTAGCAGCTATACACATCAAGAGTTTGTACCTGTATCAGGCCCAAGGGTCACAACCAGTAAAACCTGATTTTTCCTGCTACTATTGAGTAGCATGTTGCAGCTCTTGGTATCACTGTGAACTCCCTAGTAACTCATTACCAATTTCTTTCTGGACTCTTGTCTTGCAAATTTGAAGAATAAAATTCACAGACAATAACAGAAGGAAAGAGTAAACTGAGTAGGATATATTTAAGTGAGAAGAGGTAGAACCCCTATGTTGCAGGAGTGAACCTGAAAGCAGGATACCATTTTTATGTGCTAGTTTAGGAGATTACATGGGTTTGAGGGTTGAGAATGCATCAAAATCTATGTAAAATAGGCACTGAAAAAAAACCACCAAAATAATTTGTCAAAATCTATGTAAAACAGGCATTGAAAAAGTACAAAAGTCATTGGTCAAAATCTATATAAAACAAGTACTGAAAAAAATGCATCAAATTATTGCTTTTGAGTATTAATCCTTCCTGGAACTCCCATCCTGTTCACCTCTACTTTCTGTTTTCCCCACCTCTGAGTCAAAGGGATTGGCTGGAGTGTTCCCACAGGTGAAACCTCATAGTCTTTGACATTTGAAGAGGCCTTCATGGTGCCCCTTAATGTTTTTATGGGTTATCCTCCTAGTGTGGTCATTGCCTTTGAAAATGGTGTCCTTTATCCTGAATGCCTGGTCATTTTATTATCTATTCTATTCTCATTCACTATGACACTACTGAGTTTTCTAGTAAATTAGTAAAAATAGATGAATAATTGATTCCATTCCTGTTAAATTTCAATGGCCCCCAATATTTTTCCAAATATAAATGCTAATTATAAGAATATATATTCATTGCATATTTTTATTTCAAATAATCCACACTTTACTTCTTTTATTTTCATTAAGGTATATAATTCTCTTCTCCAATATTTTAAAATAATTACTTAAGTACTGTTTTTGACCTAGACAAATATGTAGAGAAAGGAAAATATCGATTTTCCTAGAGTTTCTAATATCTTCATAAATTATTGCAAACCCTACAAGCCTTATTAAAAAAATCTCTGCATGATACAAAATTAAATATTTATGAATAAACAAAATATCAAAACTTATCAGTAAATTTATCAAATGATTTCTATAATTATGAAAGTTAAGGTGACAAAATAATAATAATAATAGAATTGTCACTATTATAAATAATACATCTAGAAAGAGTTTATTATTTTTTAAAATCTTTTATTTATTTATTTATTTTATAATAGTATTATGCATTATGATTCCTAATAAACACATAGAGCATCTTTTTACAAAACACTCTTTGTATACAATGTATATTCCTACCATTCAAATCTTTAATCATGCATTTAGGATAATGACATCCATCTTATTCAACCACCTTTTCTGTTTCCCCTCCATCCCGCCTTGCGCTCTTCCTTCCCCTCCCTCCTATTTGACCTTTCTAGCGTTCCTCTAATCCTCCAATGTACCCTGACCTAACATAACTGTGAATCAGCCTCCTTATATCAGAGAAAACATTTGATATTTGGATTTCTGAGATTGACTAACTTCACTTAGCATTATATTCTCCAACTTCATCCATTTACCTGCAAATTAATGCCATTATTTTATTTTCTTTTATTGCTGAGTAAAATTCCACTGTGTATATGTATCACATTTTCTTTATCCATTCATCAACTGAGGGACATCTAGGTTGGTTCCATAATCTAGCTATTGTGAATTGTGTACGTGGCTTGGTTTCTTGTGAGAGTGTGTATGTAGTGTTAGAAATTACAAGAGACAAAGACAGAAAGATTAAAGAATTTTTTCGTCTCCATCCTGTCTCCGGACTCCTTCCCGCGGCGCTGCCGTTCCAGGCTACAATCCCTTTCTGGCGGCTTACAGTTGGTGGCCCGTACGGGGACTTCAGCACGGCAGGTAAGAACTGAGAAACCTCGCAGGAGTCTCTAGTCAGAGCGGTTAAAATGGGTTCTAAAATAACTAAGACCCAAGTGTACGAGGCTCTTGATGAATTCTTTGATATGGATGAGTCTGTCGTTAGTGAGGAGGATTTAGAAAACAGTGAAGGCAATCATAAAAGCGTAGATTCCGCTGAGTCAACTAAGACCAGTAAGGAGAGTATTAGAAGTGTCCCCAAAATTACAAAGATCCGAGCTGCTAAAGCTATTCAAGATTTATTAGAGATATTTCAAGGATACATGGTCTCAATTGAACCTGGGACTCAGGATGTTACTGAGTCAGTTAGGACCAATGAGAGTAGTAGTAGTGAGGAGGAATTAACTAAAGGTGATTTTGAGAAAATGAATAAAAGGAAATTAAGGAAGACCAAGATAAGGGATCATCAAATGGAGGAACTTGTGTCCTCTACTCCCCCATGGGTGAAATCAATTACAGAAAATATGAAGGGTATCACTAGACGTTTGCATACCCTAGAAATAGAAATAAAAAGTCTTTCTGAGCGCTTATGCGCTCTCGAGGGTAACTCACAGAAACATTAGGAACTGCCAGTATTTGAATATGAAAATGGACAGAGGGGCCACCAGCCAGTAGATTTCAAAACAATAAAAAATCTCAAAGAGGCAGTAATGACTTATGGACCCCAAGCTCCTTTCACTTTGAGTATACTGGAGTCCCTTAACACCTTTAGCTTAACCCCCGCAGACTGGAAACGTCTATGTAAAGCAACATTAAGTGGGGGACAATACTTGGTTTGGCGATCGCAATTTCAGGAACTTTGTATAGAAACAGCTAAAAGAAATGCAGATGCAGGGTTTGGAGACCATAATATAGAAATGCTCACAGGAGAAGGGCAATTCGCAGACGTACAGGATCAAAAACATTATACCCCAGGAGTATATGCTCAGATAAATGCAGCTGCCTTAAAGGCATGGAAAACTGTACAAGGACCTGGGGATCTACAAGGTAGCTTGTCCAAAGTAATTCAAGGACCTAATGAACCATATGCTGAATTTGCTGATAGACTTTTGAGAACTGCAGGTTGAGTTTTTGGAGACGTTGATCAAGTTATGCCATTAGTTATTCAATTAGCGTATGAAAATGCTAATAAATATTGCCAGGAAGTCATCAGGCCATGGAAAAATAAAAAGGATCTTTCCATATATATACAACTATGTAAAGATGTAAATGATGCCTTTGTCACAGGGAATGTGATTGCAGCAGCTGTGAGAGATGCTGCCCCTCAAAATTTTACAAGGGCTCAACATAGACATTATAATCAATCAGGATATTCTAGGCAAAATTATCGTAATCAATCAGGCTATTCTAGGCAAAATCCCCAAAGAGAAATAAGACCAAATTCATACCGTACTCCAGGTTGCTGCCCCAGGTGTAAGAAAGGAAATCATTGGGCCAATAAATGCTATTCAAAATTTGACATCCATGGAAATCCTTTGTTCAGGAATTCAAAAAACAGGGCACGGGGCCCAATGCCCCGGGGCCCACAAATGTACGAGGCATTGGAGGAGGAGTATCCTCAAGCATCCACTCAGATGCTTCCCCGACACAATCCCTATTACCCATCCACTCCCTCGCCAGAGGAACAGGAGGAAATGCAGGATTAGACCTGTGTTCCACCGCCCAAATAGTGTTAACACCTGAAATGGGGGTTCAACTGATTCCCACAGGAGTCTGGGGACCTCTTCCCTCAGGGACTGTAGGACTTATTATCGGGCAAAGTCCTGAAAGCTTATTAGGTTTGCAAGTGACCCCAGGCGTAATAAACTCAGACTATAAAGGGGAAATAAAAATAATGCTTAGCTCACCCCAAAGTATAAGTTCTATTAATCAGGGAGATAGAATTGCTCAGCTGCTCCTCCTTCCAAATTTACATAAGTCATTTAAAATGAATATGCCTCTAAATAGGAACAATAGAGGATTTTGTTCCACTGATTCGAAACCCATGGTTTGCTGGGTTCGGGACTGTACAAGGAGGCCTATGTGTAAAATAAGAATCCAAGGAATAGAAATGGAGGGTCTTATAGATACTGGAGCTGATTCTTCCATCATTAATTTACGTCAATGGCCCAAACACTGGCCTCTACAAAAAGCTTCAACCAGTTTAAGAGGCTTGGGATATAATAACCTCCCAGAAAAAAGTGCGGTAATTTTAAAATGGGAGGATGATGAAGGACATAAAGGCACATTTCAGCCTTATGTTTTACCTAATCTACCGGTTACTTTATGGGGAAGAGATATTTTACAACAAATGGGAGTACACCTTGCAACCAAACCTGCAGGTGTTAAATGTAAAAACATACAGGGTAATCTTAACCCTAAAAGAAATCATCAAAAAGTACAGGGTAAGCTTAACCCTAAAAGAAATCATTATCATATAGGAAAAAGACATTTTTCTTTGGGGCCACTGAGAAAATAATTTTGAAAATACCATGGCTTTCTGATAAGCCAGTGTGGGTCCCTCAGTGGCCCCTATCTAAAGAGAAATTACAAGCGGCCCACCTACTAGTTAAGGAACAATTAAAAGCAGGACATATAGAACATTCCACCTCTCCCTGGAATTCCCCCATATTTGTGATCAAGAAAAAATCAGGAAAATGGCGATTATTACATGATCTTAGACAAATTAATAAAACCATGCAAGTCATGGGCCCTACTCAACCTGGACTTCCGAATCCTATAGCTATTCCAAAAAATTTCCATGTTATTAGTCTTGATATAAAGGATTGCTTCTTTTCTATTCCCCTACATCCTCTGGATGCCCCCAGGTTTGCTTTTTCAGTTCCTTCTATTAACAATAATGGCCCTGATCAGAGATATCAATGGAAGGTTTTGCCGCAGGGAATGGCTAATAGCCCCACCATATGCCAAATATATGTGGACAAGGCTATCCAACCCATTAAAAATAAATATCCAAACCTCATGTGTCTACATTACATGGATGATATTTTACTGGCCCACCCTAATCAAAAAATCTTATTTAATATATTCAGTGACATGGTAGAAAATTTTAAAAAATATGGATTATATATAGCAGAAGAAAAAGTTCAAACCAGATCTCCCATATTATATTTAGGATTTAAAATCATGGATACTTTTGTTAGACCCCCCAAAATTTTAATAAATAAAGAACATTTAACCACCCTCAATGATTTCCAAAAACTACTGGGAGACATTAATTGGCTTCGCCCTACACTAAACCTCACTACTGGCCAATTAAAGCCTTTATTTGATATCCTTCAAGGGGACCCTGATCCATCCTCACCGCGAACATTGACTTCTGATGCTAGGAAAGCTTTAAAGGTAGTAGAAAAAGCCATCGAAGGAGCTCATTGTGACAGATTTGATTTAACTCAACCGCTGATATTGATTATTATTTCCTCACAATATACACCGACAGGAGTATTTTGGCAACAAGGGCCTTTATTATGGATACATTTGCCTGTCTCTCCTAAAAGCATAATTGAGTCATATACCTCCATGGTGGATAAACTTATTCTTCAAGGACTTAAAACTCCTACTAAAATATTTGGCATTCACCCTGCTACTATTATTACTCCCTATTCATCTTCACAGATTGAATATTTATGCTTAAATGATAATGACTGGGCTATAGCTAGATGCTCTACCTCTGCAAATTTTGATAATCACCTTCCTAAGTCTCCTATATTATCTTTTTGTATTAATCATCCTATTATATTTCCACAGGTAATAAAAAATCAACCTATTCCTAAGGCATTTAATGTATTTACAGATGGGTCTTCAAATGGTACCGCTGCAGTAGTCACTACAAAAGAAAATATGACTTACATAACTGCACACAAATCAGCTCAACTAGTGGAATTGGAAGCTGTGGTAAGAGCTCTGGAAAATTTTAGAGACCAGCCCATAAACATTTTTTCAGATAGCCACTATATTGTACAAGCCGTCCCAAAATTAGAGTTAGCAGGACCAATAGCACCTCATACTCCAGCCTTTAAATTGTTTTATCAGATACAAAAACTTTTGTGGGCAAGAAAAGAACCTCTATTCGTAGGCCATATTAGAGCACATACTAATTTGCCTGGCCCCCTCCATGAAGGTAATCAAAAGGCAGATGAACTTACAAAAACAATATTTATACTTTCAGCACTACAACAAGCTACTTTATTTCATTCCCAGTTTCACGTCAACAGCACCACCTTGCAACATAGGTTTAAAATCACAAAGGAGCAAGCCAGAACAATTGTAAAAGATTGTAAATCTTTTATGACACATTTGCCCAATCCTCATTTTGGTGTTAACCCTAGAGGATTAATGCCCAATCATTTGTGGCAGATGGATGTTACTCATGAGCCAAGCTTTGGAAAATTGCGATTTATTCATGTGACCATAGATACATGCTCAGGCATGATTTTTGCTTCCTTACATCCCGGAGAAAAAGTTAAAGATGTCACATCTCATTGTTTACAAGCTTTTGCTGCATTGGGCATCCTCAAAATGCTTAAAACAGATAATGGTCCCGCTTATACGTCCTCATCTTTCAAACAGTTTTGCGCAAAATTCAACATATCCCATAAAACAGGCATCCCATACAATCCTCAGGGTCAGGGCATTATTGAAAGAGCAAACCGCACACTAAAAGTTATGTTGTTAAAACAGAAAGAAGGAAACTGGAAAAATCCTAAGGACAGAATGGCAGTTGCCCTGTTTACTTTAAATTTTTTAACTTTAGACTCTGATGGTTATTCTGCTGGAGACAGACATTGGAACCCACATCAACAACATAAACCTTTGGTTTACTGGAAGGATGTTCTTTCAGGTACATGGAAGGGTCCAGATCCAGTATTAATTTGGGGGAGAGGATCTATTTGTGTCTTTTCAAAGCATGAATGCTCTCCAATATGGATACCATCTAGATTAATAAAGCAGGTACCACATCAAAAGGATCAAGATGAAGTTGTTGAGGAATCAAGATTAATAAAAAAGTTACAAAATCAAGAGGACCATGATGAAGATATGGAATGATTCCCTTAAAAGAGTCCTTCAAAATATGTCACAACTTAAGTGTCATTCCTCCCGGCTGGGACCAAGAGATCTCTCTTTAGTGTGCACACAATTATATATATATATATATATTTTTACTTTTTATATATGTGTTTATATCTGTGTATTTGTCTAAATTTCATGTTAATGTGACATCACAAATATATGTTTGTATGTGCGTCTGTCTGTCCAGTGTGACATCAAAAATAACAAAGCGCTTGTGAATATATATATATATGGATCCAAATAACTCTAATTCATTTAAGTTTAAGAGTATTCAAATTGGGTAAATAATTTAATAAGTGAAGGTACCTTCAATTTTGTTTTATAGGTGTCCCAGGGACTTCTCTTTAGCAAAAAATATGACTAGTGCTGTATAACCTGATATTTTGGTGTTTTGACATGAGGTTGCTTATTTGTTATTAACTTCATTTGTTTAATAAATGATTAATTTCAATTATTTCAACAGGTAAAGGACTGCTGTGTATGCAGAAACTCGAGAGTTCCAGCTAGCAAATTATTTCTCCAAAGTGCTTTTAGTTTTTCTTTAATCTATCTTTAATGCAGTAATTACCCTCAGTCTTTCTTTGTTTTGTTCTAAATATGATATTTTGCCAGCTTATGTTTGTGGGAGCTCAGGCTGCAATGTGTGTGAGCAGAAATCAACTTATTTTTCCAATCTAATAATTCTATTTTTTAGTTTGACAACTCGCCTCTTGACTCAGTGCTGGAATAGCACTGCCTTTCCTTTAATAATTGATGCTTCAGTCTCTAGGTAGCGGGCCCTGAAGATTTGCCGGTGGCATTGTCTAGACATAAAAAAGACGGCTGCTGCTACAGCTGCAGGGATCGCGGTCGCTGCAAGCATCCCTGCTGCTCAAATGTCAAACAACCTCACCAGCAGTGTGGCCTCTGCTCTGCATGCATGGGGCCTCCTAGATCTACGTGTTATAACAAGTGGACATTTTGATCTTTCATTGTTTGGGACTTCATGGGACAGTACCTTGCGGGTATTTGTTTAGAGAACTCACTGTGTTACTTGATAGAACTTAGGGCAGCTGATTTGCTTAAAGAATTTGATATAGCCGGGCGTGGTGGCGCACGCCTGTAATCCCAGCACTTTGGGAGGCTGAGGCAGGAGGATCGCGAGTTCAAAGCCAGCCTCAGCAATGGCGAGGCACTTAGCAAATCAGTGAGACCCTGTCTCTAAATAAAATACAAAAAAGGGCTGTGGACGTGACCCAGTGGTCGAGTGCCCCTGAGTTCAATCCCTGGTACCACAAAAAAAAAAAAAAAAAAAAAAAGAATTTGATATGCTATGCAATTTGGCTTGTCACCAAAAGGCTTGTCGCCTTAAAGCCGCAGCATCTCCTCCCAATTGGACAGCTGTTAGTCATCTTACACAGTCGATCCTAAAGGGCTCCATTGGATGGCTGGTTAGCCAATGACGGGTAAGATCCCCAGAGGGGGACATCCTAAGACAGGCACAGTCGCACGGGACAGTCTCATGTGGCCAACATATCAACCTACGACAGGAGTCAAGGGCACAGCCTTGATTATCCAATGACGGGTAAGAATGTTGGTTGCACATAGACGTCCTAGAGCATCCCCTCTTTTAAAACAAAAGGGGGAAATGCAGGAGCCCTGTTTGGGGAGATAGCTAAGATTGCGGTTGACTATGGGCCATAGACATTTTGGGGCATTGTCGCCTTCCGTAGTCTCACAGGACTTGGCCCAGGATCTCGAGAGATTTGAGCATTGACTCAGCAGATTGACATTTTTGGGCATTGTCGCCTTCCGTAGTCTCACGGGACTTGGCCCAGGATCTCAAGTGATTTGAGCAGTGACTCGGCAGATCGAGCGAGAGCGATTCCTGCTCGGGCGCATGGGATGAGACCAGAGAGAGAAAGGACAGGGTTATCGCTATTGTATAGATACATTGTAGTTTCTTGTAAGAGTAGGTGCCTTGGTTTCTTGTGAGAGTGTGTATGTAGTGTTATAAATTACAAGAGACAGAGACAGAAAGATTAAAGAATTTTTTTCGTCTCCATCCTGTCTCCGGACTCCTTCCCGTGGCGCTGCCGTTCCAGGCTACAATCCCTTTCTGGCGGCTTACAATTGAAGTGGCATGTCACTGTAATATCCTGTTTTTTAAGTCCTTTGGGAATAGACCCAGGAGTGGGATGGCTGGGTCACAGGGTGGTTCCATTCCTAGTTTTCCAAGAAAACTCCATACTGCCTTCCATAACGGTTGCTCCATTTTGCAGTCCCACCAGCAATGTATGAGTGTGCCTTTTTCCCCACATCCTCTCCAACATTTATTGTTGTTTGTGTTCTTAATGGCTGCCATTTTGACTGAGTAAAATGAAACCTTAGAAGAGTTTTGATATACATTTCTCTAATTGCCAACGATGTTGAGCATTTTTTCCTGTATTTGTTGATTAATTGTGTATCTTCTTCTGAGAAGTGTCTTTTCAATTCCTTAGCCCATTTATTCATTGGGTTATTTGTTTTTTTGGAATTAAGTTTCTTGAGTTCTTTATATATTCTAGAAATTAGTGCACTACCTGATGTGCATGTATTAAATATTTGTTCCCCAATAGTTGGCTTTATATTCAACTCACTGATTGTTTCTTTTGCTGAGAAGAAGCTTTTTAGTTTGAATCTATCCCAGTCATTGATTCTTGATATTAATTCTTGCACTACAGGATTCTTATTAAGGAACTTGGGGCCTAATCCGACATGTTGGAAATTGGAGCGTACTTTTTCTTCTATTATGTGTATTGTCTCTGGTCTAATTCCTAAGTCCTTGATGCACTTTGAATTGAATTTTGTGCATGGTGAGAGATAAAGGTTTAATTTCATTTCGTTGCATATGGATTTCCAGTTTTCCCAGCACCATATGTTGAAGAGGCTATCCTTTCTCCACTGTACATTTTTGGCGCCTTTGTCTAATATAAGATAGCTGAAATTATATGTATTAGTCTCTGTGTCCTTAAATCTGTACCATTGTTCTACCTGTCTGTTTTGGTGCCAATACCATGCTTTTTTTGTTACTATTGCTCTCTAGTATAATTTAAAGTCTGGTATGGTGATGCCACATGCTTCACTTTTCTTGCTAAGGATTGCTTTGGCTATTCTGGGTCTCTAATTTTTCCAGATGTATTTCATGACTGCTTTTTCTATTTTTTTTTTTTTTTTTTTTTTGAGGAATGTCTTTGGCATTTTGATTGGAATTGCATTGAATCTGTATAATGCTTTTGGTAGTATGGAAATTTTGACAATATTAGTTCTACCTATCCAAGAACAAGGTAGGTCTTTCCATCTTCTGACGTCTTCTATAATTCCTTTTTATAGTGTTCTATAGTTTTCATCATAGAGGTCCTTCACCTCTTTTGTTAAGGTGATTCCCACATATTTTATTTTTGTTGATGCTATTGTAAATGGGGAAGTTTTCATCATTTCCCTTTCAGAGGATTTGTCACTGATGTACAAAAATGCCTTTGACTTATGGGTGTTGATTTTGTATCCAGCTACTTTGCCGAATTCATTTGCTAGTTGTAAAAGTTTTCTGGTAGAGTTTTTTGGGTCTTCTGGGTATATTATCATATCATCAGCAAATAGTGCTAATTTGAGCTATTCTTTTCCTATCTGGATCCCATTAATTTCTTTCGTGTGTCGAATTGCTCTAGCCAGAGTTTCAAATACTATGTTAAATAGCAGTAGGGACAGGGGGCATTCCTGTCTTGTTCCAGTTTTTAGAGGAAATGCTTTCAATTTTTCTCCATTTAAGATAATGTTAGTTTGGGGCTTTGCATAAATAGCTTTTATAATGTTGAGATATGTTCCTGTTATTCCTACTTTTTCTAGAGCTTTGAACATAAAGGGGTGTTGTATTTTGTCGAATACTTTTTCTGCGTCTATTGAGATAATCATGTGGTTCTTATATTTAAGTCTTTTTTTTTTTTTTTTTTTTTTTTTTTTTGTGGTACCGGGGATTGAACTCAGGGGCACTCGTCCACTGGGTCACATCCCCAGCCCTTTTTTGTATTTTTATTTAGAGGCAGGGTCTCACTGAGTTTCTAAGTGCCTCGCCACTGCTGAGGCTGGCTTTGAACTCGCGATCCTCCTGCCTCAGCCTCCCAAAGTGCTGGGATTACAGGCGTGAGCCACCACGCCCGGCTATCTTTAAGTCTATTGATGTGATATATTATGTTTATTGATTTCTGAATGTTGAACCAACCTTGCATCTCTGGGATAAACCCCACTTGATTGTGGTGCACTATCTTTTTGATATGTTTTTGTATTCAATTTGCCAGAATTTTGTTGAGGATTTTTGCATCTATGTTCATTAAAGATATTGGCCTGAAGTTTTCTTTTTTGGCTGTGTTTTTGCCTGGCTTTGGAATTAATGTAATATTGGCCTCATAGAAAGAGTCTGCGACTGCCGGGCGCGGTGGCGCACGCCTGTAATTCCAGCATTTTGGGAGGCTGAGGCAGGAGAATCGTGAGTTCAAAGCCAGCCTCAGCAATGGAGAGGCACTTAGCAACTCAGTGAGACCCTGTCTCTAATAAAAACACAAAAAAGGGCTGGGGATGTGGCCCAGTGGTCGAGTGCCCCTGAGTTCAATCCCCAGTACCAAAAAAAAAAAAAAAAAAAAAAAAAAACAGAAAAGAAAGAGTCTGGGAGAGCTCTGTCTATTTCTATTTCTTTAAATAAGTTGAAGATCATTGGTATTAGTTCTTCTTTGAAGGTCTTGTAGAAATCGGCTATGAACCCATCAGGACCTGGACTTTTTCTTGATGGTAGCTTTTTGATGGCATCTTCTATTTCCTTGATTGAAATTGATCTGTATAAATTGTGTATAGCCTCCTGTTCTAGTTTGGGCAATTCGTACGACTCTAGAAATCTGTCGATGCATTCAGTATTTTCTATTTCATTAGAGTACAAGTTTTCATAGTAACTTCTAATTATCTTCTGTATATATGAGGAGTTTGTGGTGATATTTCCTTTTTCATCACGGATGTTAGAAATTTGAGTTTTTTCTCTTCTTCTTTTTGTTAGCATCGCTAAAGGTCTGTCAATTTTATTTATTTTTTCAAAGAACCAACTTTTAGTTTTGTCAATTCTTTGAATTGTTTCTTTAGTCTCAATTTCATTAATTTCAACTCTGATTTTAATTATTTCCTGTCTTTTACTACTCTTAGTGTTAATTTGTTCCTCTTTTTCTAGTGCTTTGAGGTGTGATGTTAAGTCATTTATTTGTTGGCTTTTTTTTTTTCTTTTAAGGAATGAACTCAGTGCAATGAATTTTCCTCTTACTACTGCCTTCATAGTGTCCCAGAGATTTCTATATGATGTATCTGCATTTTCATTTACCTCTAGGAATTTTTTAATGTCCTTTGTGATGTCTTCTTCAACCCCTTGTTCATTCAGTAGCATGTTGTTTAGCTTCCAGTTGTTAGAACAGTTTGTTTTTTTGTTTGTTTGTTTGTTTGTTTTCTTCTTGTTTTGTCATTGATTTCCAATTTCATCCCATTATGGTCTGATAGAATGCAGGGTAGTATCTCTACTTTTTTATATTTGCTGAGATTTGCCTTGTGGCATAATATATGGTCTATTTTGGAGAAGGAGCCATGTGCCGCTTAGAAGAAAGTGTATTCACTCACTGAGGGATGACATATTCTGTATATGTCCATTAGGTCTAAGTTATTAATTGTTTTAATGAGACCTACAGTTTCTTTGTTTAGCTTTTGTTTAGATGATCTATCCATTGGTGAGAGAGGTGTGTTGAAGTCCCCTAGAATAATTGTGTTGTGGTCTATTTTACTCTTGAACATGAGAAGAGTTTGTTTGATGAATGTAGGTGCCCCATTATTTGGGGCATATAGATTTATAATTGTTATATCTTGTTGATGAATGGTTCCCTTAAGTAGTAAGAAATATCCATCATTGTCCCTTTTGATTAACTTTGGCTTGAAGTGTACCTTATTTGACATGATAATGGAAACCCCTGCTTGCTTTTGCAGCCCATGTGAGTGATAAGACTTTTCCCATCCTTTCACCTTCAGTCTATTGATGTCTCTTTCTATGAGGTGGATTTCTTGGAGACAGCAAATTGTTGGGTCTTTTTTTTAATCCAGTCTGACAATCTGTGTCTTCTGAATGGCGAGTTTAGGCCATTAACATTCAGGGTTATTACTGAGATGTGATTCTTATTCCCATCCATTTTTATTTGTTTATGGTATTTAACTCAATTTGTTTTCTCTTCTGGTTGGTATTTCCTTTAGTTTAATATCTCCCTTTGTTGATTTTCATTGTTATTATTCTTTTCTTCTTCATGGAATATTTTGCCCAGGATGTTCAGAAGTGCTGGCTTTCGAGTTGTGAAATCTTTTAACTTTTGTTTGTCATGGAAGGTTTTTATTTCATATTCAAATCTAAAGCTCACTTTTGCTGGGTATAATATTCTTGATTGACATCCCTTTTCTTTCAGAGCTTGAAATATGCTATTCCAGGATCTTCTAGCTTTTAAAGTCTGGGTTGAAAAATCTGAATATAGTCTGATTGGTTTCCCGTATATGTAATCTGCTTCCTTTCTCTTGGTGGCTTTTAATATTCTCTCCATGGTCAGTATATTAGGCATTTTCATTATAATGTGTCTTGGTGTGAATCTGTTGTGATTTTGTACGTTTGGTGTTCAGTAAGCCTCTTGCACTTGGTTTTCCCATTCATTCCTCAAGTTTGGAAAATTTTCAGCTATTATTTCATTGAATACAATACTCATTCATTTGGCTTGGAACTCTGCATCTTCCTCCACCCCAATCACTCTTAAATTTGGTCTTTTTATGTTGTCCCATATTTCTTGAATGTTCTGTTTTTGATTTCTTACAATTTTTCTGTGTAATCTACATTTTTCTCTAGGGTATATATTTTGTCTTCGTTATCTCAGGTCCTTTCTTCCAAGTGGTCTAATCTGTTGGTGATGCTTTCAATTGAACATGTAGTTTGGTTTATTGCTTCTTTCATTTCCAGAATTTCTGTTTGGTTTCTCTTCAGAACCTCTATCTCTCTATTGAAGTAATCTTTTGCTTCCTGTATTTGTTTTTAGAGTTCTTTGTCAAAATGATCTTTTACCACTTATATTTGCTCCCTTATATCATTTGTGAGTTCATTCTTAAGTTCCATAAACATTTGGAATATGTAATTTCTGAATTCCATCTCTGGAATTTGACCAACTGTGCTTGCCATGGAATCTTTTGAGGAGATATGTTGATTTGTTTGAGTCAAGTTCTTCCCTTGTTTTTCTTCATATTGCTTGTGTGATTTTTCTTCTAGCACTGTGGAACCTCGACTATTTCATTTTTACCTTAAATCCTTATGATGCTCCTGTAGTACAATGCTATCAGATCACCTTATAAATACTTTACACTTTAAAACCAAAAACTTACTATTCATATATCCCAGTTTTATCACGATGTACAGATTTAGTTAACTCAGATATTGTCTCCAATTTACTCTGTATGTTTGTGATGGGTTTTATAGTTTCATGTGTTGGACACAGAGGTGATATGTTTAGGAAAAAGGAAGTGAGGGTACTGGGTTGATCTTTCTTAGGAAGTGTGAAAAGATAATTCTATGGAAGTGGTTTAATATCATCCAACAAGAGAGGTGAGAGAGTGAACGATTTAGTGGAAAGACCAATTTATATATAAGGCAAACTTATGCAACCGTTGAGAGAAGAGAAATAGAAAGCTGGAAAAGCAAAAAAGAAAAGAAAGAAGAAGAAAGAGGAGAAAAAAGAGAGAGATGACAACGAAGTAGGGATTAGTGTATAAGAGAGGAAAGTGAAAGTGAGGGAAAAAAGGGAGAGAATCAATTATATATAACACCACTTTGCTGTATAATTTAGTTGTCCCAGTTCTTGAAATCCCAATTTCTGTGTATAACTTGTTTTCGCCTCTGTTGAGAATGTAATGGCAGGGTTTAAAATGGAAAGATGAGGGAAGAAGAAAGGAGACAAAAGTGAGAAGGAAGAAAAGAAAGAAAGAAAAGAGGAATAAAAGCGAACAAACAAATAAACCCACAATCAAATAATGACAACAACAACAATAACAAAAGAAAACCAAAGTGAAACCTAGGAACAAATCTCAGAAACAGATCTCATCAACCAGCACCCTGTGAAGTCCTTCTTTTTTTACCTTCCAGTTTAAGCCAGTTGTCCTGGATCACGTCTAGGCAGTTATGGAGAACCTGGGAAGCTTGCAGACTGGGGCATATTCTCCTGCTTTCCTGTTGTGGGATCACCTTTCTGTGGTTGGGGGGCTGGAAAGTCTGCTGGTGGGGGCCTACCTGGGAAGCTTGCAGGCTGGGGCTTTTTCCACTGGGGTCCCACGCTGGGATGGTGTCTTTGAAGTGGACAGGCTGGGAAAGTCCTCTGTAGGGTCTAGCTGGAAAGCTTGCAGCCCGCGACCTTTTCTGCTGGGGTCACAGTTTACTATTTTTAATGTGTTATAATATAAATGTACATATGCAGTTGGGCATGTTGGCACACGCCTGTAATCCCAGCACTTGGGAGGCTGAGACAGGAGGATTGTGAGTTCAAAGCCAGCCTTAGCAATGGCGAGGCATTTAACAACTCTGTGAGACCCTGTCTCTAATAAAATACAAAAAAGGGCTGGGATGTGGCCCAGTGGTCGAGTGCCTCTGAGTTCAATCCCCAGTACCAGAAAAAATTTAAAAAAGTACATATGCTTTATACAAATCATATAATTTTACGTTCATAAAAATCCCAAGTACTTTTAAAATTTTCATTTACCTTAAAAAGAAAAAGGCTCTCACAAAGTCAAAACCTCTCTTATCTCTCTGGTCTCCTTGATGACAAATGTTTAATACATTATTCTGGCTACCTGCTCTACTGGTTTACCTCTCAATAGTGGGGAATGAGCTATCAAGTTAGGAAAGATAGACCTATGTTTGAATTTATGAATTTGATGATGCCAATGAATAAAAATTATTAAATTTTGCCAATTCAAACTGTACCTTCTTTCTTAAACTCTTTGCCCATTGAGAGGTAAAAATCCTCTGTGAATCCTTCCTACATACCTGAACTTTTCCAGCACTGGACTATGCCAATATCTAAGCCAGTATGTCAAGAATATCATGAAGTTCACTGTTACCATACATCTAATCCATAGTCTCTAGTCCATCACTCAATCTTTTATTAGTAATTAAGCTAATATATTGATGTTTATCTGCCAAACTTTGTTGACTGTCTTAATTTTGCTCTTTGTATATAGCCATAAAACTACAAAGGTTACAAATAACAAGTGGGAAAAATATCATGACTCATGCCCAAAGACTGAAACTAAAACTTGTTCCTTCATGGCCTTATACTTTTTAAAATATTCTCAGTTAAACACGAGTTAACAGAAATCTGAAATTTCATAATTTTGGAAAATTTTCCATGTGAAATTACTGCTTAAATTGTTTTCTTGAGTATACTATTTAAAATTTTATGAGTTAAAATGCATATTCTATTTTGTTTTAATTTTGAATGTGAAAAAAATCAAACAAAATACCAAAGAATGTAAATATTTCAGATGCTTGAGATATTGAAAGTGTTTTTTTTTTTTTTAAACTTAAGTTTCCATGTTGATCAAAATAGCCCAAAATACTAAAAGATACAGACCCCAAAATATATACATGTATATTTAACCAAACTAGAAGTTTATTTCACCCTCTCTCAAGTGTCAAATGCTGGGGTGGTTCTCCTCACTAAGATCCAATGAACAAGGTTCTTTCTATTTTGTTTCTCTACCATTATCTAAGCTACTCTTCTTTGATAACATGTTTAGTAATGATGAGATGTAACATTTTTGATCTTAAATGTATATAGTATAAACAAGAAAGAAAATTATTGATTATATTTAATCTTAATTATTTTAAACTTAGGTGGCAACTAGTGGCTAATAGCTACAATACCAGACAGACCACATCATCAAACTTATCATTGTAAATATCCAGTAAATGGAAGGAGAAAAAACAAATAGAAGGAGGTATTTTGTTTCTAAAACTTTGATCCAGAAGTGGCACTCATGTCCACATAAATCCCATTGATAGAAACTAATCATATAGGAATACCCAGATGGGTACTTGCAAATAAGGACGTATTATGGCCATCTGCTTTTCAGTTATAGCTGTATACTATGAAAGAAGGAATATATTATATTGACCATTGTAGTCTCTATTATACATGAATAGACATAATTCATAGATTTTTTTGGCTAAAATTTGTTAATAAAGTAGAAAAGTTATAAGTAGAGCATTAGAGAAGTGAAAAAGTCATGGCAATAGCCATAATGATGGTAATAGTATTACTCCATTTTTCTGGCCTAACTAAATAAGAAAAGAAACAGCAAATACATGAGAATAGAAAATTGGTAAAAAGCTCAAAATAGTGAGGACATTTAGAGTTTTCTGGCTCTCTTTATGAATCCCCTAAGGCAAAATAATCCCATTTCTGTAATAAACTGCAAGCAGATGGCTGGATACTTTTGATGCTACTGAATCCACTAAGTACTCATGAAGTAGCAGAACTGACAGAAGTTGTACTTAAGCAAAATAAATAGTATGAAAGTAGAAGTTTTCACAAAGGAAGAAGTAGTAGCAAAGGCAAGAAAAGAGACAAGCAAGTTTAAAAGACATGTTTAAAGGCAGAAGACTGGATAGTGGGATATCAGGCTACTATTGGATCATTCAGTAACTAGTAGAATGTATGAGATAATTTCCTTAATTTCTCTCAAGTCAATTTTATCTTTTGTAAAATTAAGAGTATTAATATTGCCCCTTAATCAGAAACCTTTCAGTTACACATGATATAAAATCAGCAAAGACTAACTGATACAAATAAGGCAATTTGTTAGTTCATGAAACTTTGTAAAGACAGCCTGTGGTATTTAAAAGGAAAAATATATTATCAGGATTATTTCTCTGTCTTGGCATTCATATTGATGAGTAAAGTTGGTAAAACCTAGGTGGTATGGCTATTTCAGTGATCAAGAGGCAATTTATTGTAATTCATAGCTCAATGAGAACCATAAACAATGGGGAAAGATAATGAATGGAAAAAAGAAATGAAGACCAAAAAAAGGATGGGCAGTAATGTAAACGATCTTTACAGATCTTTATACTTATAAAAGTCTGAATTCATTTATGAATTTGACTAGATAAGTTTCATCAGACAAATGTACTGGTCATGTTCACAGGTGTTCAATTTCTTTAATCCAGTGCTACATGACATTTACTTGCTATTGCAAGTGAAAGAACTGATTCATTACTCTCCAATTTTCAGTTTCAAAAGGGTCTTATTTTATCTTATATCTATTGGACTAAATATACTAACTTTCATATGCTATCACATTCTCAATGTACTTAATTTAATATCTATGCTTTATTAAAATACTAAAGTTCTAGTTCACATTTATGAAATGTGTCACTTTTCTTTTACTTGGAAAATGAGCAACTAAGAAGACATTTATGAGTGGTAGGGGCAGTATGATAACCTTATCAGGATCAAAGTTATTAGAAAACAAAAGCCTCTGAGATGTAATATAAGGATGCTGTCTTTTCTATTACTTGCTCAAACACTGGAAATTCATTTTTAAAACAAGGATATTTTCTATTATTATTAATTTACTCATTCAATAAATGTATCTTGAACAACTGACAATGTCTTAGTTGCTCAAGAACAGCATTTAATAAACCTGAAATTACTCTCCCTGCATCATGGAGCTTTAATTTAGTGGAGAAAAGTGTAGTAATATATTGTTATCATCCTAATAGTTGTAAACCCAAATTCCTATTGGAAACATTCAAGAAAAAGACAAAATAAAATTCAGTGTAAGATGCAATTACTGGTATGCCTGTGGCTAAACTGGAAACTGTATACCCCAACCCAAGATATTCAAACAAATTTTATTTTTAAACATTGCACCAGGCATGTAAAACAGCTACTGGAGGAATCGGGTAATGATTGACCAAATCTAGATTATTGCTTCATATCTGAAGGCAAACTGCAGAATCAAAATGCAGGCTCTCCTTGGTCAGGAAAGGAGATGTCATTTACTCTAACCTCCTCCAATGTAACATCTCTATATGACAAAAGACTTTCTTTAAACATCTTTCCTTAGGTGAAGACAAGCCTCCTTTCCTTTCATATTAATTTAAAAATGGAGACATTTTAGGACAGAATTCATCTAAAAAGTGAGGCTAAACACAAAATAATCAAAACAGAAGGTTAAAATATAATGAAATTGATAAATTGAGGAAAAAAAAAGTGTCTATTCCTAAAGGAACAAAAATCTAGCCAGAATTTGACTTGGCTGACACAGTTTACTGAACACAGCAGTGCAATTCCTTTCCTTGACTCTACCTTGTCTGGACTTGATCCAGCTATTCAGATTCTTAGCCTGAAATACACTCTGATTTGCTATAATTCTATGCCTCTTAGAAAAATGTTAGCCCCTGTTCGATTCTATTTAATGTTTTCTTTCAGCTTCAATCCCAGGTTGTCTACATTCGCCTTCAGATGTTCTGTCATTTGGTACAATAGCCCCACTGGGCCCTAGCTCTTCGAATGAAAGAGAGGGTGCCTATGGAAACTGCAGATGTCTATTTAGG
Organism: Tamias sibiricus; assembly: GCA_025594165.1. Taxonomy (NCBI): domain Eukaryota; kingdom Metazoa; phylum Chordata; class Mammalia; order Rodentia; family Sciuridae; genus Tamias; species Tamias sibiricus. The sequence continues at coordinate 50,884,738 of CM046667.1, read as the reverse complement.
ATTCAGACAATTATTTACTGATGTTGGCTTTACTTACTTGGTCCTTATTAGTGATTCTTAGAGATTCAGGTATCTGGACAGCCATGAGCACCCATTTTTCTCCCCCTCTCTGGTTTGCATGCAACATATTCATGAGTTATTTCATAAGACATGCCATATCCTTAGGGAGAACTCTGTCTCTTCAGCTGTTATCCTTAATTAAAATTCACTTCATATTTTCCAACAATAATACTGCATCTTATCTATTTTGAAGTCTAGTTTTCAAACAGAGATCAAAGTTGATAATTAATAGTAGACAGATCATGATGTAAAACTTGTCATATGGGCCAGGAGGTAGTTACTAATTACACATATTATTGGTACCAGTTAATGTACTGTGTTCAGAAATCTAAACACCACTACTTTAATTACCATACCAGATTTAACCTTAAATATAAGATACTCCCTCATGTGGAAATGATCTATAGATGGATCTTCCTGTGCCTAAAAACATCAGTAAGTAGTCTTCCCCACCAATATTTCCTGCTAAACAGTACCTTCCCAAGAGTCTTGTATTGGTCTCTATTCTGTACTTTCTTGGTAGAGACAGACATGGTCACTTGCTGTGATCACCTCTGCTCAGACTATTTTCCTAGCTTCCTATAACCTTTCAAGTAAGCATTATCATCTTTTGATTCCCTACCAAGCACAAATTTATCCCAAACCTTGGTACTACTAGGAAAATTTCTGCTACTGAAATTGGACTTTCCTCTCTGAAAATACATTCAATCCTTTCAAAAATATAGAGTTAAGAAAGACTTTTAAAACATGACTCTTTCTTCTATGATTATATACATATATAGCATTGTAAATGAAACCATCTGTTTCCTAATTGTAGCCAAGGCCTCACGTGAGTTCTCTCACAAAATTTAGTTTAGGAGTGGTATCTAGCCAGTTGTTGCATATCAATTCATGCTGCACTAAGATTCTTAGAAATTTCAGTCTGGGGGGCTGGGGTTGTGGCTCAGCGGCAGAGCGCTCGCCTTGCACGTGCGCGGCCCGGGTTCGATCCTCAGCACCACATAAACATAAATGCATTGCATTGTGTACAACTAAAGCAAATAAATAAATATTTAAAAAAAAAAAAAAAAAAAAAAAAAAAAAAAAAAAAGAAATTTCAGTCTGCCCTGACACACTGTGGGATCACAGATGCAATATTATTGCACTCACATGTGCAAAGAAAACAGCTTCCATATTTAATCTTTAATCTTCCTCATGTTTTTGTCCCCCACACAAAGACACCTTTCATAATGCAGGTAAATCTGTTTATGTCCATCTCCTCTTATAGACAGGGATCAATGTTACTGCTTCTGAGTTTTCAAAATCTCTTCAATTCCAGTTTTGATTATGGGTTACCTTTCTGCCTTGGATATAAAGTAAATTATTTATCAACATTTTAGTCAGGCAAACAGCTGAATTCTCTTGCTCACCTTGGGGATATGTAGAAATTTTTTGGACCCTATATCCTTCCACCCTGGCTATCCCTTCCAAAATCAAGTTCAGTTCATGGATATCTAATTGGACTACGTTATTTAACTATTTCAATTCTATGATTTTTTTCTCTGCTAAAGTTCTCATCCTTTGCCCAAGTTTTTCCTGGTTACATAGGATTGGAAACCCCTCTATAAGGCAATGCCTAGCAAAAGATCATCTCTACCATTTATAATCCCTAGGGTGAATCATGTCTTTCACAGGTCTCTGTGCAGGGTAGGGTGTAGGCATGTGTATTTTATTGTCAGCTTCTACTCCTTCCCTCCTTTGTTTGCTTTTTTTCCCTCAACTGGGATTCAACACTTGGAAGTTCCATTTCCCCACCCCTTTGTTATAAGGCCTACTCATACATCACATCCTCTTTTTAATCCAAGGTCATTCACTATCATGATTCACCTTTAGGGGTGTAAGTCATAGTCTAATTCCACAATGGAAGAAATGTCTAAAATATAGTATATCCAGTTAATCCACCAAGCCTGGTTCTGCAGTTGTTAAAAGTGTGAGACTTAGAAATCCTTTCCCCACTTCACAAAGGTTATATTTGCTTTATTTTTTGAGAACAGTAAAATTTTAGGTCAAATCTGTTATTTCACTTCTTCATTCTCAGTGGTACATATACTCCCTTGTTGCCTGTCTGTAAATTTTAAATGACAAACTTCATGATTCAACCTTGGAGGTGGCTGAAAAGGAAGATGACTTAAAGGGAAGTAAAAATATGTCTGTTGAAATTTTAAAGTATTAGACCTAATTTTTAAAAAATTATGTGCTACACATATTTGTCTAGAATGTCCTAATTAGAAGTTTTACAAAAACCAATTTCAATTAATCTGAACTGTAGAATATTTTCAATGATATAATATAGATTTGATTTTTACTTTGTTGTTCATAATCCAATAAGATATACAGTTCAAACATGAGCTTATTTTATTTTCCTGAAGGAATTCAAGGCATTGTCTATAGAAAAGAAAGAATACTGTGTTTAGGAAGACAGAAAGAGGAAGGGGGGAGAAGGAGAGGGATAGGGGGGGGAGAGGAGGAGGGAGAGAGGGAGAGAAGGAGAGAGAAAGAAAAGAAAAAGGAGGAAGGGCGGAGAAGGAAGGAGAGGAGGAGGAGGAAGGTGGTAGGAAGGAAGAAGACTTTTAAATAAAATGTGATTACTTCCTTACTACTCAAATTTTCCTGATACAAGGGTTTAATCAATTAATCAATTTTTGTTGGGCTAAGGATCAAACTCAAGGCCTTGAGCACACTAGGCAATCCCAACTGTACCAATGAAATATACCCCAGCCTTCTGATAGAGGGATTTGAGCCTATCTATTCTCTTATATCTCTTTCCATTATGTAAAGAGTGTGCTCCAACACTTTCAGCTTAAGATCATCAAATGTGCATAACTATTATTCTCATTTTATCACATTATATGAAAAAAATTATTTTTAAAAGCTGGAGAAAATTCCACAAAAGTGAACTTGATATGATTCATCATGTAGAAAGAGCATCTTCATTAGCCAGTCTGCCCCACACAAGGAAAAACAAAATGTGTTAACTTTCTTGAGAGTCTGGGTTAGAAATTACTTACTTTGAAACCACTGCAACCTTAAGATACTCCGTATAATGACAGGCATTATACAGTATAGCAGAAGCTATATTTTTTTACACATATAGGTTAATGCTCCCCAAATGCATATCTAATATGATATGCATATCTAAAATGATAAATTTTAAGCTATTATGCCAAATTAAATGTTCTCAGATATGTACAAATCATATTCCTTACATCTTGAAACTGATTAAGGGATGTATTTGTTAATTTATTTCTTTTTTTAATTATTTTTTTTATTCTAAGATGATATAAATGACAGCAGAATGCATTACATTTCATATTACACATATAGAGCACTTTTTTTACAAATCTCTGGTTGTATGCAAAGTATATTCACACCATTCGTGACTTCATACATGCACTTAGGGTAATGATATCCATCTCATTCTACCATCTTTTTTTTTTCTTCACCCTTTTGCCCCCTCCCTTCCCTCCCTCCCCATTGGCCATTCTAGTATTTCTCTAATCCTCCTATGCTCCCCATCCCAACCCGACTGTGAACTGGTCTCCTTATATGAGAGAAAACATTTGGCATTTGGCTTTTTGGAATTGGCTAACTTCACTTAGCATTATATTCTCTAACTCCATCCATTTTCCTGCAAATGCCATGATTTTAATCTGTCTTATTGCTGAGTAATATTCCATTGTGTGTATATACCACATTTTCTTTATCCATTCATCTACTGAAGGGCATCTAGTTTGGTTCCACAGTTTAGCTATTGTGAATTGTGCTGCTATAAACATTGATGTGGCTGTGTCCCTGTAGTATGCTGTTTTCAGGTCTTTTGGGTATAGACCAAGGAGTGGGATAGCTGGGTCATAAGGTGGTTCCATTCCCAGTTTTCCAAGGTATCTCCATACTGCTTTCCATATTGGCTGCACCATTTTGCAGTCCCACCAACAATATATGAGTGTGCCTTTTTCCCCACATCCTCTCCAACATTTATTGTTGTTTGTGTTCTTAATAGCTGCCATTCTGATGGGTGTGAGATGAAATCTTAGAGTGGTTTTGATTTGAATTTCTCTAATTGCCAGAGAGGTTGAGCATTTTTTCATGTATTTATTGATTGTATATCTTCTTCTGAGAAGTGTCTGTTCAGTTCCTTGGCCCATTTATTGATTGGGTTATTTGTTTTTTTGGTGTTATGACTTTTGAGTTCTTTATATATTCTAGAGATTAGTGCTCTATCTGACGTGCATGTGGTAAAAATTTGTTCCCAATTAGTAGGCTCTCTGTTCACATCACTGATTGTTTCTTTTGCTGAGAAGAAGCTTTGTAATTTGAGTCTATCCCAATTATTGATTCTTGGTATTAATTCTTGTGCTACAGGATTCTTATTAAGGAACTTGGGCCCTAATCCAACATGTTGGAGATTAGAGCATACTTTGTCTTCTATTAGATGTAGTGTCTCTGGTCTAATTCCCAGATCCTTGATCCACTTTGAGTTGAATTTTGTGCATGGTGAGAGGTAGAGGTTTAATTTCATTTTATTGCATATGGATTTCCAGTTTTCCCAGCACCATTTGTTGAAGAGGCTATCTTTTCTCCAATTTACATTTTTGGCGCCTATGTCTAATATAAGATAACTGAAATTATGTGTTAGTCTCTGTGTCCTCTATTCTGTACCATTGGTCTAATGGCCTATTTTGGTGCCGATACCATGCTGTTTTTGTTACTATTGCCCTGTAATATAATTTAAGGTCTGTTATAGTGATGCCACCTGTTTCACTCCTCTTACTAAAGATTGCTTTAGCTATTCTGGGTCTCTTATTTTTCCAGATGAATTTCATGACTGCTTTTTCTATTTCTATGAGGAATGTCATTGGGATTTTGATTGGCATTGCATTAAATCTGTATAGTGCTTTTGGTAGTATGGTCATTTTGACAATATTAGTTCTGCCTATCCAAGAACAGGGTAGATATTTCCATCTTCTAAGGTCTTCCATAATTTCTTTCTTTAGTGTTCTATAGTTTTCATTATAGAGTTCTTTCAAGTCTTTAGTTGATTCCAAAGTATTTTACTTTTTTTAAATGCTATTTTAAAAGGGATAGTTTTCCTCATTTCCCTTTCAGAGGATTTATCACTGATATACAGAAATGCCTTAGATTTATGGGTGTTGATTTTGTATCCTGCTACTTTGCTGAATTCATTCATGAGTTCTAGAAGTTTTCTGGTGGAATTATTTGGGTCTTCTAGGTATAAAATCATATCATCAGCAAATAATGATAATTTGAGTTCTACTTTACCTATCTGTATCCCTTTAATTTCTTTCATCTGTCTTATTGCTCTGGCCAGCGTTTCAATTACTATGTTGAATAGAAGTGGTGAAAGAGGGCATCTCTGTCTTGTTCCAGTTTTTAAAGGGAATGCTTTTAATTTTTCTCCATTTAGAATAATGTTGGCCTGGGGATTAGCATATATAGCTTTTATGATGTTGAGATATGTTCCAGTTATCCTTAGTTTTTCTAGTGTTTTGAGCATGAAGGGGTGCTGTATTTTGTCAAATGCTTTTCCTGCATCTATTGAGATAATTATATGGTTCTTATCTTTGAGTCTATTAACGTGGAGAATTACATTTATTGTTTTCTGTATGTTGAACCATCCTTGCATGCCTGGAATGATCCCCACTTGATCGTGGTGTATTATATTTTTGATATGTTTCTGTATCCGTTTTGCTAGAATTTTATTGAGAATTTTTGCATCTATGTTCATTAAAGATATGGGTCTGAAGTTTCTTTTTTGGATGTATCTTTGCCTGGTTTGGGGATCAGGGTAATGCTGGCCTCATAGAATGAGTTTGGAAGTACTCCCTCTTTTTCTATTACCTGAAATAAGTTGAAGAGTATTGGTATCAATTCTTCTTTGAAGGTCTTGTAGAACTCAGCTGTGTATCCATCTGTTCCTGGGCTTTTCTTGGTTGGTAGGCTTCTGATGGCATCTTCTATTTCGTCGCTTGAGATTGGTCTGTTCAAATTATGTATATACTCCTGCTTAAGTTTGGGCACATCACACAACTCTAGAAATTTGTCGATGCCTTCGGTGTTTTGTATTTTGTTGGAGTAAAGGTTTACAAAATAATTTTGAATTATTTCCTGTATTTCCGTAGTGTTTGTTGTGATATTTCCTTTTTCATTGCATATATTAGTAATTTGAGTTATCTCTCTCCTTCTCTTTGTTAGCCTGGACAAGGGTCTGTCAAATTTATTTATTTTTTTCAAAGAACCAACTTTTTGTTTTGTCCATTTTTTCAATTGTTTCTTTGGTTTCAATTTCATTAATTTCAGCTCTGATTTTAATTATTTCCTGTCTTCTACCACTTTTGCTGTTGGATTGTTCTTCTTTTTCTAGAGATTTCAGATGTAATTTTAAGTCATTTATTTGTTGACTTTTTCTTCTTTTGAGCAATGAACTCAATGCAATGAACTTTCCTCTTAGAACTTCCTTCATAGTGTCCCGGAGATTTTGATATGTTGTGTCTGTGTTCTCATTCACCTCTAAGAATTTTTTAATCTCCTCTTTGATCTCATCTGCAACCCATTGTTCATTCAGTAGCATATTATATAGTCTCCAGGTGTTGGAGTAGCTTTTATTTCTTATTTTATCATTGATTTCTAATTTCATTCCATTATGGTCGGATAGAATGCAGGGTAGAATCTCAACTTTTTTGTATTTGCTCAGAGTTGTTTTGTGGCCTAGTATATGGTCTATTTTAGAAAAGGTTCCATGTGCTGCTGAGAAGAAAGTGTATTCACTTGTTGAAGGATGACATATTATACATAATTCAGTTAAGTCTAAGTTGTTTATTGTATTTTTGAGTTCTATAGTTTCTTTGTTCAACTTTTGTTTGGAAGATCTATCCAGTGGTGAAAGGGGTGTGTTAAAGTCACCCAGAATTATTGTGTTGTGGTCAATTTGGCTCTTAAACTTGAGGAGAGTTTGTTTGATGAACATGGATCCTCCATTGTTTGGGATATATATATATATATATATATATATATATATATATATATATATAATTGTTAAGTCTTGTTGGTGTATGGTTCCCTTGAGCAGTATATAGTGTCCTTCTTTATCCCTTTTGATTGACTTTAGCTTGAAGTCTACTTTATTTGATATGAGGATGGAAACCCCTGCTTGTTTCCTCTGTACATATGAGTGGTAGGATTTCTCCCAACCTTTTACCCTCAGCCTATGGATGTCTTTTCCTATGAGATGAGTCTCTTGGAGGCAGCATATTGCTGGGTCTGGGTTTTTTGTTGTTGCTGTTTTGTTTTTTTTTTTTTTTTTTTTTTTTTTTTTTTGATCCAATCTGCTAGTCTATGTCTTTTTATTGGTGTGTTTAGGCTATTAACATTCAGAGTTATTATTGAGATGTGTTTTATATTCCCAGCCATTTTTATTTCTGGTATTTACCTTGACATGGTTTCTCTTCTGATTGTATTTTCCTTTAATGTAATACCTCCCTCTGTTGGTTTTCATCATTGTCTTTCTTTTCCTCTTCATGGAATATTTTGCCAAGTTTGTTCTGTAGTGCTGGCTTTCTACTTGTAAATTCTCTTAACTTTTGTTTATCATGGAAGGTTTTTATTTCGTCCTCAAATCTAAAGCTTAATTTTGCTGGGTATAAGATTCTTGGTTGGCATCCATTTTCCTTCAGAGCTTGGAATATGTTGTTCCATGATCTCCTAGCTTTGAGTGCCTGAATTGAAAAATCTGCTGTGATATGAATTGGTCTCCCCCTAGATGTGATCTGATTCCTCTCCTTTGCGGCCTTTAAAATTCTATCCTTTTTCTGTATGCTAGGCATTTTCTTTATAATGTGTCTTGATGTAGATCTGTTGTAATTTTGTACATTTGGTGTCCTATAAGCCTCTTGTATTTGGTTTTCCAAATCATTCTTCATGCTTGGGAAATTTTCTGATATTATCTCATTAAAGCGGTTGTGCATTCCTTTGGTTTGTAACTCTGTGCCTTCCTCTATCCCAATTATTCTTAGATTTGGTCTTTTGATGCTGTCCCATACTTCTTGGATGTTCTGTTCATGGTTTCTTACTATCTTCATTGTGTGGTCAACTTTATTTCCAAGATTATATACTTTGTCTTCATTGTCTGAGGTTCTTTCTTCCAGTTGATCTAGTCTGTTGGTGATGCCTTCAATTATGTTTTTTATTTGGTTAATTGTTTCCTTCATTTCAAGGATTTCTGACTGTTTTTTTTTTTTCAGAGTTTCGATCTTATTTTTGAAGTAATTTTTTGCTACCTGTATTTGCTCTCTTATATCTTTGTTGTAGTGGTCATTTTTTGCCTATATTTGATCATTTAGGTTATTCTTTGATTCATAGATCATTTTAATTATGAACCTTCTGAACTTCTTCTCTGACATTTCGTCAACTTCACTGAGCATGGGTTCTGTTATTGTAGAATCCTGGTTTGTTTGGGGTATTTTCCTCCCCTGTTTTTTCATGATGTCTATTTGTTTTACTTTTTGCAGTGTAGATCTGAGTTATTACAGATTCTTCCCTATATTTTTAATACCCTTGCAGGTTGTCTGTGTCTCCCCTTAGTGCTGGACTATCAGAATCTGCCACTGATTTTCAAAGTATGCTACCTGAAGCTGGGTTCACACTGGTTGGCCCAGGCCGAACTGGTTGAGTCTGAGCTCCTGTGGTGGTCTGGGGATAACTGCAATGGGGTGAAGGTCAGTGGGACTGCCCTGGGGCCCCCTGGGCTCAGGCTGAGTTGGCAGGTCTGTCCTTGCAGTCTCCTGCTCTGGGGTGGAGGCCGGTGGGACTGGATTGAGCCTGGGCCTGGCAGCACTCTCATGTAGGACCCAAGGACTGCCCCGAGCCCGCCTGCACTCTAAGCAGAGTTGGTGGGTCTGTCCTTGCTGTCTCCTGCTCTGGGGCGAAGGTCAGCCAATTTAAGTTATTTCTAAAGGAGTAAAAGTTAAAATGATAAATTCCTTTTATGAAATGTGCAGGCTTTTAAAGTACCAACGTCTAAAACTAAAGTCAGTTTACACAACAGTCTACAGTTTAACAACATAAAACTTTAGAATAAAATGTTTGTCTACATTACTCTGACATTGATTTGATCAGTTTGGGATCCAAGTGGTAAATCTTGTGCATAAGATTGAAAATATCTTAGGAATTAATTTGTGAGAAACAGAAGAGTTCCATATCATTTTATTTACTTTTTCAGGCTTTCATGAACATATATATTTTCTTGAACTTCCTTTGACAAACATATATATGTACATATCCATATATCTATGTGCAAATTCATTTATTTCTTCATTAATTTTGTTGAGTATTCTGTCAAGCCTTGAGGAACTGGCAAGGTCTCACACAGAATTTAACTTAACAGAAGGGAAATGTATAATAAACCAATAAACACAATAACTGGATTTTGTGATAACATCTAGAAATAAAATAAATGGGATGTTGAAATACACAGAAATATTATAGTCAATGATGGACACTCTGAGCATGTAACCTTTGAATTAAGACTTTACAAAAGAGGATAAACATAAAAGGAAACAACAGAAAATTTTGAGAAATTGTAAAGATCAGAAAAGAATACAGTTAAATATACTGGAGCAATATTAAATTGGCAATGCAAGTTTTATAGAACAAAATCACTATTTTAAAACTTAAAAAAAAATCCAGATTATTATATAGTTAAGAAATTTGATATCATCTGCCACAAAACCTTGTGCTACATATATACTTATTTTCAGAGCCCCTAATATATTCTCAAAGTATCATGCTAGGTGCTGAGTATCAAAAGAGCAAGAAGACAGAGACATCTACTATTCTCATTAAATGAATATATTGGTGAAGATGGCAATATTTAAACAATAAGCAAAACCTCATCCATACTTTAAAAGAGGGACAGGGTATAAAGGAAATCCACTACAGAGGCATCCAACACAGTTCAGCAGATTTTGGAAATACTTTTTTAGAATGAAGTTATTTATTTTAGAACAAGGAGAATCTATGGATTTAAATTATTTTATAAGGTAAAATTTTCTTAGGTTGAAAAACAAGACATTTTAATGGCCAATGCAATCAGTAGCATTCTAATGATTACAAAATATAATTTTTTACTGTACATAGTCTAATTTCTAAGCTGAGACACTAAATTTATATAGTTTTGGCCAGATGCAGTGGTTTATGCCTATAATCTCAGGAGGTTGAGGTAGGAAAACCACAGTTTGAGACTCAGTAACTTAGTGAGACCCTGTCTCAAAATAAGAAATAAAAAGACTAGGGATATAGTTCAGTGGCAAAGAGCCCTGTTTCAATTTCCAGAACCAAATAAATACATTTTGAATAGCTTGACAGTCATGCTTATAAAATAATAATAAGCATACAGATCTAAACACATTCTAGTATTTTAACGTTTTTCTGGAAATCTTATCACTATCAAGATCTAACCAATGAAGCTACTTAAAATCTGCAGGAAATTAAAGAAAGTTTTTTTTTTTTTTTTTTTTTTTTTTTTTTTTTTTTTTGCGTGTGTGTTCTGTAACTTTATATTATTAATTAGTGATGACACCCATTTTCCCCTAAATAAAATTTTGATTAAGGGCTTCCTTACCCTTTTTAAATTACAAAGTAAAATGTCATCCATCTAAGAGAAAGTCCCTCATTATTTTTGTGAACACCCTTAGGGAGTATAAGATTAATAGTTATCTTATATATTTAGATGTGCAATTAGATATCTTCTTTCTGCAATTTAATTATCAAGATTCTTAGTGATAAGAATTTCATGCATCACAACGTAATTTCTATTGTTTTAAAAATCAAGACATTTGTACAGATATCTAACAAAAGTACTTTTAAAAATGTATATTGCTATACATAAACTTATAGGCTTAATTTCTAATGTGCTACTAGTATATAAAAGGGTAAGAGTAACAACTATTTTAAGAATATAATGTAATCTTTATTTTATTGTCCAATAACTGGACATTTGTTTAAACACCCTATCCATTCATGTATTAAACTGTTCAATAATCAGCGTAAGTCCAGGTAAATAGGTGGTTAGAGAGGACAAAAACAGTACCCATATGCTTTTTAATTTAATCAAGATTAGAGAATGTTATCAATTATTATGCTGGTGCAGACAGTAATAAATAAAAGGAAGGAAAATACATCTAAGCTAAAGAGTAAACGCAAGATATAGCCCCTTTTCTTTGGCAGCTTGCTGAATATGAGTCCTGCTACATAAGTTTCCCAAGAAGGAACACTACCTAAGAGTATTATACAAAGAAGGAATCTCAGTTCATGTCTAAACTATTGAATCATATATTTACAATGTCCTAAGTTATACCTATGTACATTAAATTTGAAAAGTGCCACTTTAGAGGCTGCTTCAGGTATAATTAACATCAAAGGCTCCATTAAAAGTTCTTCTACTTTGTACTCAATGTTTTTCTTTGCTTCTTAAGGAGTGTAGAAACTGTGTAGTTATCATTGCCATATTTTCTTAATGAATGCATAAATTACAAGTACATCATCACATACAAGCTGACAAAACTAAAGGACTTTGACTTCCCTTTTCATAAAGTTTCAGCCTCTTGAACTACAAGAAGAGCAAATCTGCAAACGTTTGGTACTGTAAACAAATGATGCCACCTTTTTGTGGGATATCACATAATGTTCTGAAGCACAATCTTGAGGTATATTGGCTGCTTTGTGGAAATACTTACACATCCCTTTCTTGCTGCAAGACGCTTCATCTAAAGGCAGAAAAAATCAAATTTCTGCTTGATTATCACCAGAGAAACTAATACCTGTGACTTTAGATACCTCTGTCATCTAAAACAAACTGCCTTTCCGAAATGCCTAGGCCTAAAAATTAGCACATTTGAGAATAGAATTTTAAAACAACAAATGAGAAGGTTAAATAAAAAGAGTTGAGTAATTTTACAGGAGAAATTTATTTTCTGTAAATAAAAAATGTTTATATGTAAAATGTAAAATATAAAATACGATGGTTATGTACCTTAGGTTTTTTGATGATGGTTGGGCTACTATTCATAAATAACAAAATGAGTCCTCAAAAAGTGATTTAGATATATTTTTTTCTATACAGATATATCTAACATAAAATGTTACACTGGTGACTACTTTTACTCCTGTGAAATTTAAGGCATGCAATTATATAGAAGTTTTTGTCTCCCTTGGTAGTTCATAAATTTCTGCAGGGTACAGAAAAATACTTTCTTTATCCTTCTCTTCTCTGTTGCCTCTCAGTAAACATTCAAAAATATTTATTCATAAATATATCTCATGGACAGCCCAAGATTTCATCAAATTACTCATAATAGCACACAATTTAAAACTTATGAACTGTTTATTTTTAGAATTTTTCATATATATATATATATATATATATATATATATATATATATATATATATACACACACACACACTGGTGGTTGAACTCCCAGGGTCACTTAACAATTAAGCCACATCCTCAGCCCTTTTTATTTTCTATTTTGAGACAGGGTCTCACTAAATTGCTGAGGCTAGCAGCTCCATTTAATATTTTTATGCTACACTGTAAATGTAAATGAAGTAATGGAAAGAAAAACCATGGATAAAATGAACTACTATAATGTACATAAACTATTTGTGTGTATGTGTATGTATATATATATATATATATACATATATATATATATATATACATATGTATATATATATGTGTGTGTGTGGGTGTGGGTGTGCACTTGTGTGTGTGTACATATATATGTATGCAAAAATACACATACATCTTATCTTCATATGTGGATAGATCTCTCTCTTTACATATACACATAAACATATATTTAGAGAGCTACAGAAGAATGAGGAAAAAGGAGGTAGTCAAATGCAAAGGAAAATAAGCAAAAAGAGGAAATTCAGGAATGAATATATAAAATGGAAAAAATCCATAGGTAATATGAAGAGGAGAGTGTAGAAAATAAAACCAGAAACTGGACAGATTAAGAAGAACCTATAATTATTTGTAAAGAAATGAGAATGCATCCTGTATGCTAATAGTTATCAAACTTGAGTATGCATCAAAAACATTTGTCCACTTGTAATTTTCTAGTTTCTCATCCCATTTATAAAAAGCTAAGAAATTTCACACAAAAAAATCTCTGGTGCATGCAGTGGGAATGTAACACTTTGAAATAAGTCCACATTTCTAAGATCTTCTTAACAAAGGCTTTCCCTCGAGGGAAAGTATTTTACTAGAGCCCAACTGGCTTGGCTTTCCCTAGAGCCTAATCCATCTGGTAGCAAACACTGATGGAACAAAAGGGAAAAATAAATTGTAGTAGAATATAATATAAGACTTCAATACTCCTCTTTCACTAATGGGTAGGACAATCACACAGAAAATCAATAAAGAACACTAGATTTTAACAACACTCTAGACCAAATGGATATAACAAACCTATACAGATCATTCCGTGCAACAGCATAAAAGTACAGCTTTTTTCTCAAGTGAACATGAAACATTCTCCAGGATGAATCACATGTTACTTCACCAAATAAGTATGTTTTTTTTTCTTTAAAAAAGAAGATTGAAATCATAACAAATACCTTTTCTGACAAAAAGCAAGATAACTAGATACTAATAGGAGAAGGAAATAGAAAATCTACAAATATGTAGAAATTAAGCAACACATTTGCTCAATCATAGAGTCACAGAAGAAAGCAATAGAGAAAATAGCTCAGAAAATATCTTGAGATATAATAAAGCAAAAGTACAATATACTCAAAATTATGATATATAGGAAAAACAGTACTAAGAAATTTAAAGTAGTTAGTGCCCACATTAAAAAGATCAAACTAACTGTACCATTTAAGGAACTACTGAAAGAAAATTTACCCCAATGTTAGCTGAAGAAAGAAAATGACAAAGATTAGAGCAGAAATAATTGGAATAGAGAATAGAATAAAATCAATAAAACCAAGAGTTATTTTTTAAAGATTAAAAACAATCTATGAAATTTTTGCTAGACTAATAAAAAAGACTCAAACAAATAAATTGAGAAATGTAAGAGGAAACAATATAGCTGATCCCAGAAATGAAAACAATAAGAGACTGCTATAAATAATTATATGCCAAACTGAATAACATGGAAAAATGGATAAATTCCTAAATTCCTAGAAACTTATAGCTTACTGACAGAGAATCATGAAGAAATTTTAGAAAATTTTAATAGATAGACCTATAACTATTAAGCATATTGAATTTATAATCCCAAAACTTCCCAACAATGAAAATTCCAAGACTGGATGACTTTGCTGGTGAATTCTAACAAACATATAATGAAAAATTTACACTTATCAATTCCAGTCATTTTCAAATATTTGAAATGGAAGGAGCCCACACATCCAAAATAATTTTTTGAAGTCAGTAGTATCCTGACACCAAAGCCATAAAAACACACCAAAAGAAAATAAAACTAAACTAAAATTTATGATGAAAAACTCTCAACACTAATACTAGCAAATTGAACCCAATGACACACTAAAAGGAACATACATCATGATCAAATGAGATTTATCTCTGAGATGCAAGGATGATTCAATATATGTAAATAAAAGAATATAATACACCACTTTAGCAGAATAAAGGATAAAATCACAAGATTACCTCAATAGATACATAAAAAGCATGTGTCAAAATTCAATATACTTTCATGATAAAAACTCTCAAAAAACTAAGAATAGAAGAACATTACCTCAGCATGAAAAGGAAGTATATGACAAGCCAAGAACTAACATGAGAGCAACTGGAAGTTTTCCTCTAAAATCAGAAAGAAAGCAAAGCATGCCCACTCTCCTAATTTCTATTCAACACATTACTGGAATTTCTAACCAGAGTAATTAGGCAAAGATCCGACACAAATGTCATTCAGATCTAAAGGGAAGAAGTAACTTTGTCCCTACTTACAAGTGACATGATCTTTTGTATAGAAAATTCTAAAAGGTATATTCAAAATAAAACTTCAGTAAAATTACAGGATACAAAATCAACATGTGAAAAGTTACATTTCTATGCCCTAACCACAAATTATCCAAAATGGAATTGAATAGAACAATCATATTTACCTTAGTGTCCAAAAGAAAAAGTACTTAGGGACTAAGGACTGAGTATAACAAAGACTTGTACACTGAAATATATATAACACTGATGAAAGAAGCTAGACAAATATAAATATATTTCATGTTTTTGGATTGAAGAGTTAATGTTAAAATGTCCATACCATCCAAAGCTGTCTATAGATGTAAAATAATTATTGTCAAAAACCTAATGACATTTTTACAGGAATGGAAAAAAAAATTTCAGAATTCATATAATGCTGCAAAAGACACCAAAAAGCCAAATTAATCTTAAGAAAGAAGAATGATATTGGAAGCATTATACCTCCTGATTTCAATATACCTTTTGGAGCTGCATTAATTAAGGTTACTGGAATAAAAACTGACATATAGAATAATGAAACACAATAGAGAGTTCAGAAATAAATCTATGCATATATAGGAACTGATCTTCCAAACAGGTGCCATAAATGTGTAATAGGGCAAAAATAGTCTCTTTAACAAATGATGCTGGGAAAACTGGATGTCCATGATGAAAGAATGAAATTGAATCCTTATCTTACACAATACACAAAAAATCAACTCAAATTGGATTAAAGCCCTAACCATAAAATCTGAAATTATAAATCTCTAAGAAGGAAACACAGCAGAAAAATCCTTATGACATTGGTCTTGGCAATGAATCCATGGATATGATACCAAAAACACAGGCAACAAAAGCACAAACAGACAATTGGGACACCATAATTAAATTCAAAGCTTCTGCACCATGAAGGAAAAAATGAAGAAGGAAAATGTAACCTGAAGACTAAGGGAAAATAGTTGCAAGCCAATTATGTGATAATGAGTATATTTCCAAACTATATGAGAAATTCTTGCAACTTTAAAGCAAATAATAATAATAATAATAATAATGTAATAACCTAATTTTAAAATAGACTAAATATTTTAATTGATGATTGTCCAAAGAAGACACACCATCAGGTTTATGTGTAGATGTTGAAAGTCACTAATCATTGAAAAGTTTTAGGTAGTACCTTGACAATTAAAGAACATTTTAAGAATGTAAATATGGCCACATTGTACAAAACAAATTGGGGAGGAGTGATAATATTGGAATTGAGTTTTTAATTTAATTGATGGAATTAATAGAGAAAATAGGGAAAGAGATAAAGTGGCACTTAACCAATCAGTTGAATGTGTAGGAATGAGTGAACTAAAAGGGAAAAGTTAAGTGGTTTTCAGAATGGGCATGTCTGGGGTAACAATTCTGCTTCAAATACTTGACTAGAAATAGGAAAGAGATATGGAGAAACAACTGGAAAGAAAATAGTATGGGTTTGGTTTTTAATGTGATTCAGAGAAAAAGGTTTCACTTTTTAATCACATTACTCAATGCAGATGACTTTACCCTTATAGAAAGAAATGAAAGGTACTTTTTTTTTTTTTAAAAGCTGCAAGGTAAATTCCATATCCCATGACTTAACTAAGACAGGCATTCATCTATCTTGTATTCAGTGTCCAAAATACCATTGAGTTTCTCTCTCTATTCAAATATATATATATATATATATATGCATCTATATATATATGCATCTATATATATATATATGCATATAGATGTATATATATATTTTTTCCCTGTAGTCAAACTGAAACATTCTGACAGATGTAAAGGATGCATTGTTGTTTAGCCACTTTATCTGTGTTGGTCAATTTCATCTCAATTGGAGAACAAAATCCTGCATAACTGCTGGGCAAAGTCTATATTTAATTGTATATTTGGTGTTATTGTTGTTAAATATGTCTGGCACAGTGCAGTGTTTTGAACACAATTGCATCTGTATATATGGTTGGTTCAAAGAAAATGATGAAGTAACTATAAAAGATCTCCTTTTAGTAATGACTTCACTCTTTTTTTTTTTTTTTTTTTTTTTTTAGGGATCAAATGTCAGTTTTATTACAGATGAAATGTATTTTAGAGAATGCAGCTGAGGCAAGCATCCAGGTGGGCCTACTTACTAGTACTTCATTCTGAGCAAGGCGGACATACTCATCCACTCACAAGCTCATCTGAATAGGTCTCCCTGTTTGGACCAATGTCTGTAAAAGAGAGGACAAAGTAGCATGGATGCAGACATTCTGCAGGACTGACTTCACTCTTGAAAAATTAAAACTAAACCTCTGATCTTCTACACTGCTTAACTTCTCTAAATAATTTTCTTTAAATGACTCTATGTTATCCTTTTGTTCATGCTCTGCACTCTGTTCAGATTGTATAAATTAAAAATACAACATAGAATCCAGTGAAATTCCCATTGTCCTTATGAAGGTCTGATTCATATCCAGTGAGTGCTAGACATGTGCACTTATGTTAGTAATTAAATTAATTATCACCTTATCCTTAGCCTAAATTATTTGGTTTACTCTTTTTCTGGTGATTAAAGCATAGCTTGAATTTAACCAAGATCTATACATATCAGATTACCATTGATGTCTAGTAGTTTTCTTTCAGAGAAAGAACCACAATATGCATATAAACATTCTTTGGAGGTAATCTAATATTTCACAATTGTCTTTTGTGCCATTATGTTCAACATATGTTTATAAAAATTGCCTCATTTGACAATCACATAATAGAAAAGAATGGGTATCCTTATTTTTATTACATAGGAGAAATGGAAGAGTCTCAAGATTGTTTATGCAATTTCACAAAACTAGTGATGACTATAAAACAAGAATTCCACACTCCTGGATTCATTGTGGTCTACTGTACTCCCTCTACACATTGAGTAGTAAAACTTGACTGTCATATGTAGTAAGATGTTGGTGAAGGTTGGCTGTTTGTTTATGTCATTAGAATTACAGAGTGGTTACTGGATCAATTATTTGATTTCTGTCTCACTTCAGTTTGTGTGCCTATGGGCTACTGTAATGATTAATCACAAGAAAAAAGAACATGTTACATTAACTTTGGCAAAATATATTATATACATACCTACATTAATTTTAATATCTCAAATGTCTTCATTTTCAAGTTTAATCACCTTTTAATGATTATTGTATTACCAGTCTTGTATGCATTCAATCTATCTTCTAATAAATTAATTTAAATCAGCCATGGTAGGGTCCCCTTTCATTTTTTCAACAAAAATTTAAATGTCTCATTATTGTCAGCATCTCTCAACTACATATTTCTATGATTACTTCTAATTTTTATTGCTCCCAAAAATGCATAGATGGATTAACATGAGAATGGTCTCAAAATTTCATAGGATGGATACAATCAACATTAGACAAAGTCAAGGGACTTGGATTTGCTGCATATGTCACATTTAGTGTCTGGAGTTGTTTTATTTCCAGTATTCATGAGCCTGGAGCTGGCCATAGAGGAAAACAAGGGAGATTTAGTGTCCTTTTCATATTTTCCCAAGATATGAAATCATACCCAATCCCATCTGCCTTTTGAAATATGGCATCTATGTTGTGTGCTCTGAGCTTCCTTTTTCTGAATAATATTTGCAAGACTTGTTAGCTGTGTAGGTTCATACAAAATAAGCAACATCCAATGATAAGTGATTTGTATAAAAGCACTCAGATCAAATACAAAAAAAAAAATCACTAGTATGCTATAGAATAAGAAGAAAAGCACACATTATGTAGCAGGTACATGCCAGTTATCCCTTAATCCTCTCATTATAACATACCAGATGCTTCTTCCATGCTATCATACATCTTAAGGAGGTAAAGTGAGGAATCAATACATTACAGCAAGGTGAAGGAAGGCATTATTATTTTGTTCAGTTAAAATGTTAGGTTTTATAAATGTAGAAGCACTAAAAAATAAAACTCAGTATTCCAGAACAAGTGTTTGGGGACATTTAAGGAAAATAAATGTGATAATTTCACTATTTATAATGGTAAGGATATAGACATTTCACCAGTAAATATGTGTCATTTATTCAAATTACCTTATTATGTATTGAATTCAGATAATTGATTTGTCAAACATTTCTTCTATGCAATGGCAATAAAAAGGGTCTCATCAAACTGCAGGTGTTTCCAGCAGAGTCAGTTCAGAATCACTGAAGTTCTAAAGTTTGGCCTCCACAAAATGTTAGAAAGTCTGGATAACAGAGCCCTTCTTTGACTGCCAATAAAGCTTAACTTTAACCAAATGAGAAAGAGCTGGGAAAAAAAAAAAAAGAAATGGACAACCCAATCTACCTTGTGATAATTGGTAACTGAGTTGCTTAATTTGAAGAAAACAATGTGAAACCAATAGACACCTATAATTTTCATCTTGACATGTACAAATGGCTACATTCTGACCATTGTTTTCCTGTGTGTATCTTTTGATTATAATGAAGACTGCCTCCTTCCCTCCTCTAACTCTTCCTCCCTCTTTTGCTTCCTTTTTCCATTTTTTATTCTTTCTTTCCTTCTTCCAAACTAAGAACAAGGTAGGTTTTGCTACAGTAATAAATAAATACGAAATCTCAGTGGTATAATAACCAAAGCTTTCTTTCTGTCTCATAACACATGCCAACATGAGTTGTACTGTGTAGTACTGGTTACTCAAAGTGGTGATGTAGGGGTCTAGGTTCCATCTCTGATGTGACCAAACCATTTAAAGCACACGACTTTCAAAATTGCCATGGTCAGGAGAAGAAATAATGTAGATTAATATGTCTATATCCTTACTATTATACAGGCAATTTTGGGGCCAAGCCTTGGAGTGATACCACTTGACCCTAATTTAGATATTATGGAGGCTAGGAAACAATGGTTTCATCAAGAAAATGAAAATGAAAAAAATGTGTAAACACATAGCATTTTCTGTGACACAGCATCCATTTACCCATGATTTTACTTTATCTGTATTATTTTAGGCCTTATCTGCATTATTTTAGACCTATCTCACAAAATAATAGCATACATTATTTTTTAATAACTGGTTATCACTTTGTTGGAATGAGTAGATAAGAGATTAGCACTTTGCAAATGAATGTAAGAATGAATGTATGAAAAAATAAACAATGAATATAAGCAACTCCAATTCATTTTCACTCTAATCTGATATCTTCTGGCTTTCTTAATTTAGATTCTAGACTCTGTATTTTACATTAATACACAAATTAATTATGATTATTATGTAATTGTTTAAGAACAAGAAAATATAATTTTAATACTTAATGATCACAGATGTTGGGACAAAGGGATAATAATTATCATTTATGTATGTTTCACTAATAGCCCATCAAAAAGGAAAACTCTATGTCATATCTTCTAGTAATTACCTACATATTCATATGCTTAAACATGTACTAAAGCCATGATACTATACAGATCCCTCAGATATACAGATTCATTCAGACATCAAATGGGTCATGTCTTACTGAGAGCAGGGTTTATAGGATCTGATGACATGAAGAAACAAATAGAAGAGTATGAAAACATAAGTAGTGTAAGGGAAAATACATGTAAACTCCTATAAATTTGATTAAGCAATCATGTAAAAAGGACATAAATATTGGAGAATTTCAATTGTCCATCAATATTGTCCTGATCATCAGTATAACTAGATAGAGTGTATATGGTTGACTAACAAAATGAGATAAAGAAGATCCAATTATCTCAGCAGAGGAGCCAAGGACATGGCAAAAATTTGCACAAATAGACTGATGTTGTGAAAAAAATTCAACTATGTACGCTTAGCTCCTGGTCACCATGGCTACAGCATGGCATTGTATTCATATTGTAATGAGAAAATTCACTTGCTGATGAGATTAGCAGTAAATAGAATAGTAGCCAATACTTTAGTTCCAACTTCAAGGGTTGTTAGGAGAAGGGGGAAATTTCAGGAATAGAAGAAATAATAAAATCATAGGAAAGGGGTCATGGGGTATAAACAAAAGGCAATTTAAAGAGTTTGTATGCTTATTAACAATAAATCCAGCAGATCTTTGTTTCTCTAATCTGGTATCTAGAAGAATTCTGTGTTGTGTTTATCACAAGTACTCAAACTTCCTACTCAGTAAACATTGCATCCTGAATGATATTCATACTATCTCTGAGGTATATTCTGAACAGATTTCAGTACATCAAATACCTACAGAAGAGTCACATTACACTATAGCATTATCATTGCTAAGCTGAAGGATTGCAGGAAATGCAATTGGTCCCTCTTTTGAATACCCATAGCCTATGCTCTTTTCTCTCTCTCTGGCTTCCAGAGAGCCCCCTTTTAAAAGTTCAGTCATGACATGCCATTCCATCATTTAAAACTCTTCAGCGACTTCTCATTGAGCACAATGAGAAACCTCTACCATGGCTTACAACTTTCTACCTGATTTCACACCTTGAAACCTATTTGAAGTTACTCTATGCTTCTTTCTTCAGAGATGGCTATACTCAAAACGCAATGGTCTATTTGTTGTCTTAATCAAGGAGATGCCAACAACAGAGTCACCTCAATCTCTGCACTGGCTTTGACTCTATGTATAAAATTCTTTTGTCAGATACTCACATGACTGACCATCTTGTTTTATGATGGTCTCTTCTTAAATAAATTAGCAAAGAGTCCACTTGTGACCTCACTATACAAAATGGTAACTCACCTCTAGCACTTTCTATTATATTATCCTGCTCTATACTGCTTCATCTATAGCAATCACCATTTCATACATTTAATAAATTCTACTACATTTTTGTTTGCCTTCCCTATGTAGAATATAAATTCTATCAGAATGGAAATGTTTGATTCTTGAGCTATAGGGGTTTTATTGAGGAAATTGGTGGCCTAATCCAACATGATGGAAATTTGGGCCTACTTTTTTTTTTCTATTAGGTGCAAGGTCTCTGGTTTAATTCTTAGGTCCTTGATTCACTTTGAGTTGAGTTTTGTGCATGGAGAGAGAGGTTTAATTTCATTTTATTACATGAGGATTTCCAATTTTCCAAACACCATTTGTTGAAAAGGTTGTCTTTTCTCCACTGCATGTTTTTGGCACCTTTGTCTAATATAAGATAACTGTAGATGTGTGGGTTAGTCTCTGTGTCTTCTATTCTGTACCATTGGTCTACTGGTCTATTTTGTTGCCAATACCATGCTTTTTTAGTTACTATTGCTTTGTAATACAATTTAAGGTCTGGAATAGTAATGCCACCAGCTTCACTCTTCTTGCTAAGAATTGCTTTGACTATTCTGGGTCTCTTGTTTTTGCAGATAAATTTCATGATTGCTTTTTATATTTCTATGAGGAATGATATTGGGATTTTGATTTGGATTGCATTGAAATTGTATAGTGCTTTTGGTAGGATAGTCATTTTGACAATATTAGTTCTACCTATCCATGAATAAGGTAGATCTTTCCATCTTCTAAGATATTCTTTAATTTCTTTCTTTAGCATGCTGGAATTTTCATTGTAGAAGTCTTTCACTACTTTTGTTAAGTTGATTCCCAAGTATTTTGTTTTATTTTTTGAAGAATTAATAAACAGGATGTATTCAAACTAAAAACCTACTTCTCAGCAAAAGAAACAATCAGTAAGGTGAATAGAGAACCTACAGAATGGGAGCAAATCTTTACCACAAGCACATCAGACAGAATACTAACCTCAAGGATATATAAAGCTCTCAAAAACCTTAACACCAAAACAAACAAACAAAAAACAACCCAGTCAATAAATGGGCCAAGGAAATGAACAGACACTTCTCAGAAGATAATATACAATCAATCAACAAATATATGAAAAAAATGTTCAACATCTCTAGCAATTAGAGAAATGCAAATTAAAACTACTCTAAGATTTCATCTCACTCCTGTCAGAATGGCAGCTATCAAAAACACAAACAACAATAAATGCTGGTGAGGATGTGGGGTAAAGGGCACACTAATACATTGCTGGTGTGGCTACAAATTGGTGCGGCCAGTCTGTAAAGCAGTATGGAGATTCCTAGGAAAACCTGGAATGGAAGTACCATTTGACCCAGCTATCCTACTCCTTGGTTTATACCCGAAAGGCTTAAATACACCTTACTACAGGGACACAGCCACATCAATGTTTATAGCAACACAATTCACAATAGCCAGATTGTGGAAACAACTACAATGCCCATCAGTAGATGAATGGATAGGGAAACTTTGGTATATATACACAATGGAACACTACTTAGCAGTAAAAGAGAATAAAATCATGGCATTTGCAGGTAAATGGATGGAGTTGGAGAAAATAATGCTAAGTGAAATTAGCCAATCCCCAAAATCCAAAGGTGGAATGATTCCTTTGCTATGATGATACTGACTCATAATGGCAAAGGAGGGGGAGATGAGAGGAATGAAGGAACTTTAAATAGAACAAAGGGGAGGGAGAGGAGGGGAGGGGGAAGGGGATAGGAATAATGGCAGAATGAGTTAGACATCAATACCCTAAGTACAAGTATAAAAACACAAATAGCGTGAAAATACTTCATGTAAAAGCAGTGACTTAAAAAATTGTGCTTTGTATATGTAATACAAAATGAATTGCACTCTGCAAGCATGTAATACAAATTATAATAATAAATTTTAAAAAAATTTTAAAAAAGAATAGGAATGTTTGGCATTTTTTTAAATATCCTTACAATATAGAACAGACCTAGCATGTAGAAGACATTCAATATATCCCCATTAAATATAAAAATAAATGTAAAAGCAAATTAATGTTTGGAGAAGTAAAGTTTATTTTCTTTAAATGGTAATGTTTAGGTTATCTAATGCTACTTAAAAATTCACACTGAGCTTTCCAGGTAGGCCCCCACTGGCAAACTTTCCCAGCCCACCATACACAGAGAGGTGATCCCAGCGCAGGACCCCAGCAGAAAAAGTCCCAGCCTGCAAGCTTTCCAGCTAGGCCCTACAGAGGACTTTCCCAGTCTGCCCACCACGGGGACGTGATCCTAGTGCGAAACCCCAGCAGAAAAAGCCCTGGCCTGCAAGCTCTCCAGGTAGGCCCCTACTGGCAGACTTTCTCAGCCCGCCATACACTAAGAGATGATCCCAGCACAGGACCCCAATGGAAAAAGTCCTGGCCTGCAAGCTATCCAGCTAGGCCCTACAGAGGAATTTCCCAGACTGCCCACCGTGGAGACACGATCCCAGCACAGGACCCCAGAGGAAAAATTCCCAGCCTGCAAGCTTCCCAGGTAGGCCCTCACCAGCAGACATTGCCAGCCTTGCAATCGCAGAAAGGCGATCCCACAACAGGGCAGCAGGAGAACATGACCCAGTCTGCAAGCTTCCCAGGTACTCTGTAACTGCCTGGACGTGATCCAGGACAACTGCCTCAAACTGGAAGGTAAAAAAAGAAGGACTTCACAGCGTGCTTTTGACTGAGATCTGTTCCTGAGATTTGTTCCTGGGTTCGACTTTGGTTTTCCTTTTTTGTTGCTGTTGTTGTTGTTTGATTGTGGGTTTGTTTGTTGTTTGCTTTTATTCCTCTTTTCTTTCTTCTCACTTTTGTTTCCTTTCTTCTTCCCTCATCTTTCCTATATAAACCCTGCCATTGCATTCTCAACAGAGGCGAAAACAAGTTATACACAGAAATTGGGATTTCAAGAACTGGGACAACTAAATTATACAACAAAGCGGTGTTATATATAATTGATTCTCTCCCGTTTTTCCCCTCACTTTCTCTTTCCTCTCTTTTACACTAATCCCTACTTCGTTGTCATCTCTCTCTTTTTTCTCCTCTTTCTTCTTCTTCTTTTCTTTTTTGCTTTTCCAGCTTTCTATTTCTCTTCTCTCAACGGTTGCATAAGTTTGCCTTATATATAAATTGGTCTTTCCACTAAATCGTTCACTCTCTCACCTCTCTTGTTGGATGATATTAAACCACTTCCATAGAATTATCTTTTCACACTTCCTAAGAAAGATCAACCCAGTACCCTCACTTTCTTTTTCCTAAACATATCACCTCTGTGTCCAACACTTGAAACTATAAAACCCATCACAAACATACAGAGTAAATTGGAGACAATATCTGAGTTAACTAAATCTGTACATCGTGATAAAACTGGGATATCTGAATAGTAAGTTTTTGGTTTTAAAGTGTAAAGTATTTATAAGGTGATCTGATAGCATTGTACTACAGGAGCATCATAAGGATTTAAGGTAAAAATGAAATAGTCGAGGTTCCACAGTGCTAGAAGAAAAATCACACAAGCAATATGAAGAAACAAGGGAAGAACATGACTCAAACAAATCAACATATCTCCTCAAAAGATTCCATGGCAAGCACAGTTGGTCAAATTCCAGAGATGGAATTCAGAAATTACATATTCCAAATGTTTATGGAACTTAAGAATGAACTCACAAATGATATAAGGGAGCAAATACAAGTGGTAAAAGATCATTTTGACAAAGAACTCCAAAAACAAATACAGGAAGCAAAAGATTACTTCAATAGAGAGATAGAGGTTCTAAAGAGAAATCAAAAAGAAACTCTGGAAATGAAAGAAGCAATAAACCAAACTACATGTTCAATTGAAAGCATCACCAACAGATTAGACCACTTGGAAGAAAGGACCTGAGATAACGAAGACAAAATATATACTCTGGAGAAAAATGTAGATTACACAGAAAAAAATGTAAGAAATCAAGAACAGAACATTCAAGAAATATGGGACAACATAAAAAGACCAAATTTAAGAGTGATTGGGGTGGAGGAAGGTCCAGAGTTCCAAGCCAAAGGAATGAGTATTGTATTCAATGAAATAATAGCGGAAAATTTTCCAAACTTGAGGAATGAATGGGAAAACCAAGTGCAAGAGGCTTACTGAACACCAAACGTACAAAATCACAAGAGATAAACACCAAGACACATTATAATGAAAATGCCTAATATACTGACCAAGGAGAGAATATTAAAAGCCACAAGAGAAAGGAAGCAGTTACATATAGGGGAAACCAATCAGACTATGTTTAGATTTTTCAACCCAGACTTTAAAAGCTAGAAGATCCTGGAATAGCATATTTCAAGCTCTGAAAGAAAAGGGATGTCAAACAAGAATATTATACCCAGCAAAATTGAGCTTTAGATTAGAATATGAAACGCAGGAGCCCTGCTGGTGAGATAGCTAAGATTGCAGTTGACTACGGGCCATAGACATTTTTGGGAATTGTCAGCTTCCGTAGTCTCACGGGACTTGGCCCAGGATCTCAAGAAATTTGAGCAGTGACTCAGCAGATTGACATTTTTGGGCATTGTCGCCTTCCATAGTCTCACGGGACTTTGCCCAGGATCTCGAGAGATTTGAGCAGTGACTCAGCAGATCGAGCGAGCGCCATTCCTGCTCGGGCGCATGGGATGAGACCAGAGAGAGAAAGGACAGGGTTATCGCTATTGTATAGATATATTGTAGTTTCTTGTAAGAGTAGGTGCCTTGGTTTCTTGTGAGAGTGTGTATGTAGTGTTAGAAATTACAAGAGACAGAGACAGAAAGATTAAAGAATTTTTTCGTCTCCATCCTGTCTCCGGACTCCTTTCCGCGGCGCTGCCGTTCCAGGCTGCAATCCCTTTCCGGCGGCCAACAGTTGGTGGCCCGTACGGAAAATTCACCACGGCAGGTAAGAACTGAGAAACCTCGCAGGAGTCTCTAGTCAGAGTGG
Organism: Tamias sibiricus; assembly: GCA_025594165.1. Classification (NCBI taxonomy): domain Eukaryota; kingdom Metazoa; phylum Chordata; class Mammalia; order Rodentia; family Sciuridae; genus Tamias; species Tamias sibiricus. Next base: position 50,857,840 of record CM046667.1, on the reverse strand, counting down.
TTAAAATGGGTTCGAAAATAACTAAGACCCAAGTGTACGAGGCTCTTGATGAATTCTTTGATATGGATGAGTCTGTCGTTAGTGAGGAGGATTTAGAAAACAGTGAAGGCAATCATAAAAGCGTAGATTCTGCTGAGTCAACTAAGACCAGTAAGGAGAGTATTAGAAGTGTCCCCAAAATTACAAAGATCCGAGCTGCTAAAGCTATTCAAGATTTATTAGAGATATTTCGAGGATACATGGTCTCAATTGAACCTGGGACTCAGGATGTTACTGAGTCAGTTAGGACCAATGAGAGTAGTAGTAGTGAGGAGGAATTAACTAAAGGTGATTTTGAGAAAATGAATAAAAGGAAATTAAGGAAGACCAAGATAAGGGATCATCAAGTGGAGGAACTTGTGTCCTCTACTCCCCCATGGGTGAAATCAATTACAGAAAATATGAAGGGTATCACTAGATGTTTGCATACCCTAGAAATAGAAATAAAAAGACTTTTTGAGCGCTTATGTGCTCTCGAGGGTAACTCACAGATACATTGGGAACTGCCAGTATTTGAATATGAAAATGGACAGAGGGGCCACCAGCCAGTAGATTTCAAAACAATAAAAAATCTCAAAGAGGCAGTAATGACTTATGGACCCCAAGCTCCTTTCACGTTGAGTATACTGGAGTCCCTTAACACCTTTAGCTTAACCCCCGCAGACTGGAAATGTCTATGTAAAGCAACATTAACTGGGGGACAATACTTGGTTTGGCAATTGCAATTTCAGGAACTTTGTATAGAAACAGCTAAAAGAAATGCAGATGCAGGGTTTGGAGACCATAATATAGAAATGCTCACAGGAGAAGGGCAATTCGCAGACATACAGGATCAAAAACATTATACCCCAGGAGTATATGCTCAGATAAAGGCAGCTGCCTTAAAGGCATGGAAAACTGTACAAGGACCTGGGGATCTACAAGGTAGCTTGTCCAAAGTAATTCAAGGACCTAATGAACCATATGCTGAATTTGCTGATAGACTTTTGAGAACTGCAGGTAGAGTTTTTGGAGACATTGATCAAGTTATGCCATTAGTTATTCAATTAGCGTACGAAAATGCTAATAAATATTGCCAGGAAGTCATCAGGCCATGGAAAAATAAAAAGGATCTTTCCATATATATCCAACTATGTAAAGGTAAAAATGATGCCTTTGTCACAGGGAATGTGATTGCAGCAGCTGTGAGAGATGCTGCCCCTCAAAATTTTACAAGGGCTCAACATAGACATTATAATCAATCGGGATATTCTAGGCAAAATTATCATAATCAATCAGGCTATTCTAGGCAAAATCCCCAAAGAGAAATAAGACCAAATTCATACCGTACTCCAGGTTGCTGCCCCAGGTGTAAGAAAGGAAATCATTGGGCCAATAAATGCTATTCAAAATTTGACATCCATGGAAATCCTTTGTTCAGGAATTCAAAAAACAGGGCACGGGGCCCAATGCCCCAGGGCCCACAAATGTACGAGGCATTGGAGGAGGAGTATCCTCAAGCATCCACTCAGATGCTTCCCCGACACAATCCCTATTACCCATCCACTCCCTCGCCAGAGGAACAGGAGGAAATGCAGGATTAGACCTGTGTTCCACCGCCCAAATAGTGTTAACACCTGAAATGGGGGTTCAACTGATTCCCACAGGAGTCTGGGGACCTCTTCCCCTCAGGGACTGTAGGACTTATTATCGGGCAAAGTCCTGAAAGCTTATTAGGTTTGCAAGTGACCCCAGGCGTAATAAACTCAGACTATAAAGGGGAAATAAAAATAATGCTTAGCTCACCCCAAAGTATAAGTTCTATTAATCAGGGAGATAGAATTGCTCAGCTGCTCCTCCTTCCAAATTTACATAAGTCATTTAAAATGAATATGCCTCTAAATAGGAACAATAGAGGATTTTGTTCCACTGATTCGAAACCCATGGTTTGCTGGGTTCGGGACTGTACAAGGAGGCCTATGTGTAAAATAAGAATCCAAGGAATAGAAATGGAGGGTCTTATAGATACTGGAGCTGATTCTTCCATCATTAATTTACGTCAATGGCCCAAACACTGGCCTCTACAAAAAGCTTCAACCAGTTTAAGAGGCTTGGGATATAATAACCTCCCAGAAAAAAGTGCGGTAATTTTAAAATGGGAGGATGATGAAGGACATAAAGGCACATTTCAGCCTTATGTTTTACCTAATCTACCGGTTACTTTATGGGGAAGAGATATTTTACAACAAATGGGAGTACACCTTGCAACCAAACCTGCAGGTGTTAAATGTAAAAACATACAGGGTAATCTTAACCCTAAAAGAAATCATCAAAAAGTACAGGGTAAGCTTAACCCTAAAAGAAATCATTATCATATAGGAAAAAGACATTTTTCTTTGGGGCCACTGAGAAAATAATTTTGAAAATACCATGGCTTTCTGATAAGCCAGTGTGGGTCCCTCAGTGGCCCCTATCTAAAGAGAAATTATGAGCGGCCCACCTACTAGTTAAGGAACAATAAAAAGCAGGACATATAGAACATTCCACCTCTCCCTGGAATTCCCCCATGTTTGTGATCAAGAAAAAATCAAGAAAATGGCGATTATTACATGATCTTAGACAAATTAATAAAACCATGCAAGTCATGGGCCCTACTCAACCTGGACTTCCGAATCCTATAGCTATTCAAAAAATTTCCATGTTATTAGTCTTGATATAAAGGATTGCTTCTTTTCTATTCCTCTACATCCTCTGGATGCCCCCAGGTTTGCTTTTTCAGTTCCTTCTATTAACAATAATGGCCCTGTGCAGAGATATCAATGGAAGGTTTTGCCGCAGGGAATGGCTAATAGCCCCACCATATGCCAAATATATGTGGACAAGGCTATCCAACCCATTAAAAATAAATATCCAAACCTCATGTGTCTACATTACATGGATGATATTTTACTGTTCCACCCTAATCAAAAAATCTTATTTAATATATTCAGTGACGTGGTAGAAAATTTAAAAAAATACAGATTATATATAGCAGAAGAAAAAGTTCAAACCAGATCTCCCATATTATATTTAGGATTTAAAATCATGGATACTTTTGTTAGACCCCAAAAAATGTTAATAAATAAAGAATATTTAACCACCCTCAATGATTTCCAAAAACTACTGGGAGACATTAATTGGCTTCACCCTACACTAAACCTCACTAATGGCCAATTAAAACCTTTATCTGATATCCTTCGAGGGGACCCTGATCCATCCTCACCACGAACATTGACTCCTGATGCTAGGAAAGCTTTAAAGGTAGTAGAAAAAGCCATCGAAGGAGCTCATTGTGACAGATTTGATTTAACTCAACCGCTGATATTGATTATTATTTCCTCACAATATACACCGACAGGAGTATTTTGGCAACAAGGGTCTTTATTATGGATACATTTGCATAATTGAGTCATATACCTCCATGGTGGCTAAACTTATTCTTCAAGGACTTAAAACTTCTACTAAAATATTTGGCATTCACCCTGCTACTATTATTACTCCGTATTCATCGTCACAGATTGAATATTTATGCTTCAATGATAATGACTGAGCTATATCTAGATGCTCTACCTCTGCAAATTTTGATAATCACCTTCCTAAGACTCCTATATTATCTTTTTGTATTAATCATCCTATTATATTTCCACAGGTAATAAAAAAATCAACCTATTCCTAAGGCATTTAATGTATTTACAGATGGGTACTCAAATGGTACTGCTGCAGTAGTCACTACAAAAGAAAATATGACTTACATAACTGCACACAAATCAGCTCAACTAGTGGAATTGGAAGCTGTGGTAAGAGCTCTGGAAAATTTTAGAGACCAGCCCATAAACATTTTTTCAGATAGCCACTATATTGTACAAGCCGTCCCAAAATTAGAGTTAGCAGGACCAATAGCACCTCATACTCCAGGTTTTAAATTGTTTTATCAAATACAAAAACTTTTGTGGGCAAGAAAAGAACCTCTATTCGTAGGCCATATTAGAGCACATACTAATTTTCCTGGCCCCCTCCATGAAGGTAATCAAATGGCTGATGAACTTACAAAAACAATATTTATACTTTCAGCGCTACAACAAGCTACTTTATTTCATTCCCAGTTTCATGTCAACAGCACCACCTTGCAACGTAGTTTTAAAATCACAAAGGAGCAAGCCAGAACAATTGTAAAAGATTGTAAATCTTGTATGACACATTTGCCCAATCCTCATTTTGGTGTTAACCCTAGAGGATTAATGCCCAATCATTTGTGGCAGATGGATGTTACTCATGAGCCAAGCTTTGGAAAATTGCGATTTATTCATGTAACCATAGATACATGCTCAGGCATGATTTTTGCTTCCTTACATTCCGGAGAAAAAGTTAAAGATGTCACATCTCATTGTTTACAAGCTTTTGCTGCATTGGGCATCCCCAAAATGCTTAAAACAGATAATGGCCCCGCATATACGTTCTCATCTTTCAAACAGTTTTGCGCAAAATTCAACATATCCCATAAAACAGGCATCCCATACAATCCTCAGGGTCAGGGCATTATTGAAAAAGCAAACCGCACACTAAAAGTTATGTTGTTAAAACAGAAAGAAGGAAACTGGAAAAATCCTAAGGACAGATTGGCAGTTGCCCTGTTTACCTTAAATTTTTTAACTTTAGACTCTGATGGTTATTCTGCTGGAGACAGACATTAGAACCCACATCAACAACATAAACCTTTGATTTACTGGAAGGATGTTCTTTCAGATACATGGAAGGGTCCAGATCCAGTATTAATTTGGGGGAGAGGATCTGTTTGTGTTTTTCAAAGCATGAATCCTCTCCAATATGGATACCATCTAGATTAATAAAGCAGGTACCACATCAAAAGGATCAAGATGAAGTTGTTGAGGAATCAAGATTAATAAAAAAGGTACAAAATCAAGAGGACCATGATGAAGATATGGAATGATTCCCTTAAAAGAGTCCTTCAAAATATGTCACAACTTAAGTGTCATTCCTCCCGGCTGGGATGAAGAGATCTCTCTTTAGTGTGCACACAATTATATATTTTTTTTACTTTGTATATATGTGTTTATTATGTCTATGTATTTGTCTAATTTCATGTTAATGTGACGTCACAAATATGTTTGTATGTGCGTCTGTCTGTCCAGTGTGACATCAAAAATAACAAAGCGCTTGTGAATATATATATATATGGATCCAAATAACTCTAATTCATTTAAGTTTAAGAGTATTCAAATTGGGTAAATAATTTAATAAGTGAAGGTACCTTCAATTTTGTTTTATAGGTGTCCCAGGGACTTCTCTTTAGCAAAAAATATGACTAGTGCTGTATAACCTGATATTTTGGTGTTTTGACATGAGGTTGCTTATTTGTTACTAACTTCATTTGTTTAATAAATGATTAATTTCAATTATTTCAACAGGTAAAGGACTGCTGTGTATGCAGAAACTCGAGAGTTCCAGCTAACAAATTATTTCTCCAAAGTGCTTTTAGTTTTTCTTTAATCTATCTTTAATGCAGTAATTACCCTCAGTCTTTCTTTGTTTTGTTCTAAATATGATATTTTGCCAGCATATGTTTGTGGGAGCTCAGGCTGCAATGTGTGTGAGCAGAAATCAACTTATTTTTCTAATCTAATAATTCTATTTTTTAGTTTGACAACTCGCCTCTTGACTCAGTGCTGGAATAGCACTGCCTTTCCTTTAATAATTGATGCTTGAGTCTCTAGGTAGTGGGCCCTGAAGATTTGCTGGTGGCATTGTCTACACATAGAAAAGACGGCTGCTGCTACAGCTGCAGGGATCGCAGTCGCTGCAAGCATCCCTGCTGCTCAAATGTCAAACAACCTCTCCAGCAGTGTGGCCTCTGCTCTGCATGCATGGGGCCTCCTAGATCTACGTGTTATAACAAGTGGACATTTTGATCTTTCATTGTTTGGGACTTCTTGGGACAGTACCTTGCGGGTATTTGTTTAGAGAACTCACTGTGTTACTTGATAGAACTTAGGGCAGCTGATTTGTTTAAAGCATTTGATATACTATGCAATTTGGCTCGTCACCAAAAGGCTTGTTGCCTTAAAGCCGCAGCATCTCCTCCCAATTGGACGGCTGTTAGTCATCTTACACAGTCGATCCTAAAGGGCTCCATTGGATGGCTGGTTAGCCAATGACGGGTAAGATCCCCAGAGGGGGACAACCTAAGACAGGCACAGTCGCACGGGACAGTCTCATGTGGCCGACATATCAACCTAAGACAGGAGTCAAGGGCATAGCCTTGATTATCCGATGACGGGTAAGAATGTTGGTTGCACATAGACGTCCTAGAGCATCCCCTCTTTTAAAACAAAAGGGGGGAAATGCAGGAGCCCTGTTTGGGGAAATAGCTAATATTGCAGTTGACTACGGGCCATAGACATTTTGGGGCATTGTCGCCTTCCGTAGTCTCACGGGATTTGGCCCAGGATCTCGAGAGATTTGAGCAGTGACTCAGCAGATCAACATTTTTGGGCATTGTCACCTTCCGTAGTCTCACGGGACTTGGCCCAGGATCTCGAGAGATTTGAGCAGTGACTCAGCAGATCGAGCGAGCGCCATTCCTGCTCGGGCGCATGGGATGAGACCAGAGAGAGAAAGGACAGGGTTATCGCTATTGTATAGATACATTGTAGTTTCTTGTAAGAGTAGGTGCCTTGGTTTCTTGTGAGAGTGTGTATGTAGTGTTAGAAATTACAAGAGACAGAGACAGAAAGATTAAAGAATTTTTTCGTCTCCATCCTGTCTCCGGACTCCTTCCCGTGGCGCTGCCGTTCCAGGCTGCAATCCCTTTCCGGTGGCCAACAATGAAATAAAAACCTTCCACGACAAACAAATGTTATAAGATTTCACAACTTGAAAGCCAGCACTTCTGAACATCCTGGGCAAAATATTCCATGAAAAAGAAAAGAATAATAACAATGAAAATCAACAAAGGGAGATATTAAACTAAAGGAAATACCAACCAGAAGAGAAAACAAATCGAGTTAAATACCATAAACAAATAAAAATGGATGGGAATAAGAATCACATCTCAGTAATAACCCTGAATGTTAATGGCCTAAACTCGCCATTCAGAAGACACAGATTGTCAGACTGGATTAAAAAAAAGACCCAACAATTTGCTGTCTCCAAGAAATCCACCTCATAGAAAGAGACATCAATAGACTGAAGGTGAAAGGATGGGAAAAGTCTTATCACTCACATGGGCTGCAAAAGCAAGCAGGGGTTTCCATTATCATGTCAAATAAGGTACACTTCAAGCCAAAGTTAATCAAAAGGGACAATGATGGATATTTCTTACTACTTAAGGGAACCATTCATCAACAAGATATAACAATTATAAATCTATATGCCCCAAATAATGGGGCACCTACATTCATCAAACAAACTCTTCTCATGTTCAAGAGTAAAATAGACCACAACACAATTATTCTAGGGGACTTCAACACACCTCTCTCACCAATGGATAGATCATCTAAACAAAAGCTAAACAAAGAAACTGTAGGTCTCATTAAAACAATAACTTAGACCTAATGGACATATACAGAATATGTCATCCCTCAGTGAGTGAATACACTTTCTTCTAAGCGGCACATGGCTCCTTCTCCAAAATAGACCATATATTATGCCACAAGGCAAATCTCAGCAAATATAAAAAAGTAGAGATACTACCCTGCATTCTATCAGACCATAATGGGATGAAATTGGAAATCAATGACAAAACAAGAAGAAAACAAACAAACAAAAAAATGTTCTAACAACTGGAAGCTAAACAACATGCTACTGAATGAACAAGGGGTTGAAGAAAACATCACAAAGGACATTAAAAAATTCCTAGAGGTAAATGAAAATGCAGATACATCATATAGAAATCTCTGGGACACTACGAAGGCAGTAGTAAGAGGAAAATTCATTGCACTGAGTTCATTCCTTAAAAGAAAAAAAAAAAAAGCCAACAAATAAATGACTTAACATCACACCTCAAAGCACTAGAAAAAGAGGAACAAATCAACACTAAGTGTAGTAAAAGACAGGAAATAGTTAAAATCAGAGTTGAAATTAATGAAATTGAGACTAAAGAAACAATTCAAAGAATTGACAAAACTAAAAGTTGGTTCTTTGAAAAAATAAATAAAATTGACAGACCCTTAGTGATGCTCACAAAAAGAAGAAGAGAAAAAACTCAAATTACTAACATCAGTGATGAAAAAGGAAATATCACAACAAACACCTCAGGTATACAGAAGATAATTAGAAGTTACTATGAAAACTTGTACTCTAATGAAATAGAAAATACTGAATGCATCGACAGATTTCTAGAGTCCTACGAATTGTCCAAACTAGAACAGGAGGCTATACACAATTTAAACAGATCAATTTCAATCAAGGAAATAGAAGACGCCTTCAAAAATTACCATAAAGAAAAAGTCCAGGTCCTGATGGGTTCACAGCCGAGTTCTACAAGAACTTCAAAGAAGAACTAATACCAATGCTCTTCAACTTATTTAAAGAAATAGAAAAAGAGGGAGCTCTCCCAGACTCTTTCCATGAGGCCAATATTACATTAATTTCAAAGCCAGGCAAAGACACAGCCAAAAAAGAAAACTTCAGGCCAATATCTTTAATAAACATAGATGCAAAAATCATCAAAAAAATTCTGGCAAATTGAATACAAAAACATATCAAAAAGATAGTGCACCACGATCAAGTGGGGTTTATCCCAGAGATGCAAGGTTGGTTCAACATTCAGAAATAAATAAACATAATATATTACATCAATAGACTTAAAGACAAGAACCATATGATCATCTTAATAGACACAGAAAAAGCATTCAACAAAATACAACACCCCTTTTTGTTCAAAACACTAAAAGAACTAGGAATAACAGGAACATATCTCAACATCATGAAAGCTATCCATGCAAAGTCCCAAGCTAACATTATCTTAAATGGAGGAAAATTGAAAGCATTTCCTTTAAAAACTGGAACAAGACAGGGATGCCCCCTGTCACCACTGCTATTTAACATAGTACTTGAAACTCTGGCTAGAGCAATTTGACAGAAGAACGAAATTAAAGGGATCATTATAAGAAAAGAAGAGCTCAAATTAGCACTATTTTCTGATGACATGATAATATATCTAGAAGACTCATAAAACTCTACCAGAAAACTTTTACAACTAGTAAATGAATTCGGCAAAGTAGCCGGATACAAAATCAATACCCATAAGTCAAAGGCATCTTTGTACATCAGTGACAAATCCTCTGAAAGGGAAATGATGAATACTACCCCATTTACAATAGCATAAAAAATAAAGTATCTGGGAATCAACTTAATGAAAGAGGTGAAGGACCTCTATAATGAAAACTATAGAACCGTAAAAAAAGAAATTATAGAAGACCTCAGAAGATGGAAAGACCTACCTTGTTCTTGGATAGGTAGAACTGATATTGTCAAAATATCCATACTACCAAAAACATTATACAGATTCAATGCAATTCCAATCAAATCCCAATGACATTCCTCAAACAAATAGAAAAAGCACTCATGAAATTCATCTGGAAAAATAAAAGACCCAGAATAGCCAAAGCTATCCTTAGCAAGAAAAGTGAAGCAGGTGGCATCACTATACCAGACTTTAAATTATACAATAGAGCAATAGTAACAAAAACAGCATGGTATTGGCACCAAAACAGACTGGTAGACCAATGGTACAGAATTGAGGACACAGAGAATAATACATATAATTTCAGCTATCTTATACTAGACAAAGGCACAAAAAATGTACAGTGGAAAAAGGACATCCTCTTCAACAAATGGTGCTGGGAAAACTGGAAACCCATATGCAATAAAATGAAATTAAACCTTTATCTCTCACCATGCACAAAATTCAATTCAAAGTGGATCAAGGTCATAGGAATTAGACCAGAGACAATATGCCTAATAGAAGAAAAAGTAAGCTCCAATTTCCAACATGTCGGATTAGGCCCCAAGTTCCTTAATAAGAATCCTATAGCGCAAGAATTAATATCAAGAATCAATGAATGGAATAGATTCAAACTAAAAAGCTTCTTCTCGTCAAAAGAAACAGTCAGTGAGGTGAATAGAGAGCCAACTATTTGGGAACAAATATTTAATACATGCACATCAGATAGAGCACTGATTTCTAGAATATATAAATAACTCAAAAAACTTAATTCCAAAAAAAAAACAAATAACCTGATGAACAAATGGGCTAAGGAATTGAAAAGACACTTCTCAGAAGAAGATACACAATTAATCAACAAATACAGGAAAAAATGTTCAACATTGCTGGCAATTAGAGAAATGCAAATCAAAACAACTCTAAGATTTCATTTTACTCCAGTCAGAATGGCAGCCATTAAGAACACAAACAACAATAAATGTTGGATAGGGTTTGGGGAAAAAGGCACATTTATACATTGCTGGTGGGACTGCAAAATGGTGCAACCATTATGGAAGGCAGTATGGAGATTTCTTGGAAAACTGGGAATGGAACCACCCTATGACCCAGCCATCCCACTCCTGGGTCTATTCCCAAAGGACTTAAAAACAGCATATTACAGTGACACAGCCACTTCAGTGTTTATAGCAGCACAATTCACAATGGTAGATTGTGGAACCAACCTAGATGTCCCTCAGTTGATGAATGGATAAAGAAACTGTGGTACATATACACAATGAAATTTCACTCAGCAATAAAAGAAAATATAATAATGGCATTAATTTGCAGGCAAATGGATGAAGTTGGAGAATATAATGCTAAGTGAAGTTAGTCAATCTTAAAAATCCAAATACTGAATGTTTTCTCTGATATAAGGAGGCTGATACACAGTGGTGCTGGGTTGGGGTACATAGGAGGATTAGAGGAATGCTAGAAAGGTCAAAGGGGAGGGAGGGGGAGGAAGGGAGCAAGGGGGAAGGAAGGGGAAAAAAGAAAAGGTGGTTGAATAAGATGGATGTCATTATCCTAAATGCATGATTGAAGATTTGAATTGTTCAAATATACATTGTATACAAAAAATGTTTTTTAAAAAAGATGCTCTATATGTTTATTATGAAGTATAATGCATACTACTATTGTAAATATAACAACTTTGAAAAAAAGTAAAAAATAAAGGGGAAAATTTCACACTAAAAATTTGGTATATTAAAACATTTTCTTCTATCAAAGTTTGGTGTGTCAGAAATTCAAATAGGGCCAGTGGTGACTAAAGAAGTCTCTTGATGGTATTTATCTGATACATAGCCTGATCTACTGAAATGGTTTCATTTACATCTGTTTCCTTGACTAAGGTAACAACACGGCTTTTTCAGCAGATTATTTCAGTGGGAACACCTAGACATAGCCAGCATGATCACTACTGGGTAAGTCTAAGTATTTACATGGTGACTCTGGGCTCCAAGAGCAAGTGTTCCAGCAAACAAGGAGAAAGCTGCATGTCCTTTTATAAACCAGCCTTAGAAGTCCTACAACACTGCTTTTAACATAATATATGAGTTCAAACTTCCCAAACCAATACAGATTCAAGGGTAGGGTACACATACATTCAATTTTTCAATGAAATAGGCATTAAAAATTTGTAACCAAGTTTAAAATGCCTCCTAAATGGCTTTTGTAAGTTGGCATCTATTATAGGCAATTTTTGTCACATGCTGCTTTGAGATATTGACTTTTTCCAAAGTAGATAAATTAGTTGATCAAAAATGTTAAAAAAAAAGAATTATTTGATATTGGGCTCTGATGTGATAACTTTCTCCAGTACTTTACATTTTCTGTGTGTCACACTGTACTATATCTCTAAAGGGTTAACTTACCTGGGCCAGTCCAATGGTGTGGACTCAAATCGGCCAGGGTTGAATGACAGGAAGTCTTACTAATGTTTCTAAGCCTAACAAGTATGCTTCCATACAGATTCATTCATTCCATGAAGAAACACTCCATGGTCTGTTTGAGGTCATGGGTTGTTATTTTTCTGTAATAAGGTGGTATATTTTAAAATTGGGCTACTGTATTCATTATCATCAAAATCATCATCATTATTGGTATGCATTTATATGTGAGGAATACTTAGATGGGAAGTCAGTGGTAAGATTTGCTCATCAAATTTCCATTCAACTTTAACAAGAAATCAGATCATAATAAAATCATAAAATATACTAATCTTTTAATCTTTACATTATAATTATCCATTAACCTTTTTAATATGAAGCCATTTTCCTAGTATATTATTTTAATAAAATTATATATTATGATTTAATACTCTAAATACCAACTGTATTTACATACAATAATGAATAATGTAATGATTTAAATGTTATAAATATATAATAAATAGTAAAATGTTGATGGCTTTATATGAAATAAATTCTAAATAAAATTATTAAGCTATGAAACCATAATTAAAATATGAAAATAATATTTTAAATTGAAGTAACTTTTGTTTCAGCTTTGTTTCTGAATTGGGAATCTTCAACTGACTTTACTTCTCTGCCAAATTATGCCTTCTTTAAGTAAAAATAATAATCTCTTGTTTCATACTCCCCAGGGCAAAACATTTCAGCTCAACAAATACTTCTAAATATGAAGTGATAAGGTTTTTGGAACAAAGTCAATAATTATGAAAGTCCACTATTGGTATTAACATGAGGAGAATGTTTAATCTTTGTTATGGTTTAGATGTGGTGTTCCCCCAAAAGCTCACATTTGAGACAATGCAAGAAGGTTCAGAGGAGAAACAATTGGGTTGTGAGAGTCATAACCCAATCAGTGAATTAATCCCCTGATAGGGGTTAACTGAGTGGTAACTGAAGTGTTAGGGTGTTCCTGGAGGAGGTAGGAATTGGGGCATGGTTTTGGGACATATATTTTGTATCTGGTGAGTGGAGCTTCTCTCTTTCTGCTGCCTGAACATTGTGTGAGTCACTTCCCTCTGCCACTCCTCCAGTGATGTTCACCTGGAGTCCTGAGGAATGGTGCCGGACTTCTATGGACTGAGACCTCTAAGACCATGTGCCCTCACATAAACTTTTCCTCCTCTACAATTGTGCTGTTCAGGTGTATCAGTTGCAGCAACAACAACAAAAAAAAGTTAACTAAAACAATCTTTGGTATGACTTTTGTCATATGAAGGTAAACCTAGATCCAGGTGTGGTGGCACATACCTGTAATCCCAGTGGCTTGGGAGGTTGAGGCAGAAGGATTGGAAGTTTGAAGCCAGCCTCAGCAACTTATTGAGGCCCAGAGCAACTTAGTGAGATCCTGTCTAAAAATAAAAAATAAAAAGGGCTGGTGAGGGACTGGGTTGTAGCTCAGTGGTAAAGAGTTTGCTTAGCACATGTGAGACACTAGGTTTGATCCTCAGAACCACAGAAAAATAAATAAATAAAATAAAATAATGTGTCCATCTACAATTAAAAATGTTTTAAATAAATAGGGCTGGGGATATGGCTCAGTGGTTAAGTGCCATTAGGCATTAGGTCCAGTCCCTAGTACAAAAAAAAAAAAAAAAAAAAAGGAAAAGGAAAATACTGGAACTGAATGCTATATTTCTGTGTTACCTCATAAAGCCAGCAAGGTGGTTATCTATTTCACATAATTATCTTCCAATGAATATATCTTTTTCTTTTTTTGTACTGGGTATTAAACTCAGGGGCACTGGACCACTGAGCCATATCCCCAGCCCTATTTTGCTATTTTGTATTTTATTTAGAGACAGGGTCTCAGTGAGTTGCTTAGTGCCTCGCCATTGCTAAGGCTGGCTTTGAACCGGCAATTCTCCTGTCTCAGCTTCCTGAGCCACTGGAATTACAGACATGTGCCAATGTGCCAGGCCATATATATATATATATATATATTTAATTCTGGTGAATAATATAATTTTAATGGCAGAATGACTTCCTGCCACTCAATCCACTCCCATTTCATCCCCACAACCCTGGACTGTCCCAGGTCAGTTTACCCTTTAGATATATAGGAGAATGTGGCACACAAAAAATGTGATGTGATAGAGAAAATTGTCATGTCAGAGCTCAACAGCAAAAAAATTCCTTTTAAAAATCTTTCTGACCACCTTAATTTATACTGAGTAGCCATTGCTATCCACTTTTCTGATAAGTTCTCACTGAAAATCAAAATCAATAAGCACAAATTCTATTACTGAAAACATATATATATATATATATATATATATATATATATATATATATATATATATGGAGGAAGGGAGGGAGGGAGAGAGACAGTGAGAGAGAAGAGTGGGGGGTGACAGAGGGAGAGCACAAGCACAAGTGCTTATCCAGTCCTCACTAAACTGGGAGAATAAATAAATAAAACTTCCATTTAGAAAAAAAAATGATTTATTTTTTATTTTAAGATAAGTTCATGTAGGAATTTACCTCCCCAATTTTGTGGGTTGAATTTTATTTCCCCAAAACATAAACAGAGGTCCTAACTCTCAATACTTATGAAAGTGGCCTTATTTGGAAATAGAATCTTTGTAGATGTGATCAAATAAAAATGCAGCAATAACAGATTGGGGTAGCCCCTAACCCAATGACTGCTATCCTTATAAGAGGAGGACAATTTGGACAGAGACACATGGAAAGAATGTCATATGACAACAGAGACAGAAATTTGTGTGATGTAGCTGCAGGCCAAGGAACACCAAAAATTACCACTAGCCATAAGAAGGTAGAAGAGAACAATGGATCTTCCTATAGACTACAGAGGGAGCATGGTCCTGCTAACACCTTGGTTTTGAACTTCTGTCCTCCAAAACCATGAAAAGATACATCATTATTGTTTTAAACCACCTAGTCTAGTTGGTAATAACTTGTTATGGCAACCCTAGTAAACTAAAATAGCTTCCAGTCCTCCCCTAGTTAATTCTACTATACCATATTCTTGCATTGTTACTTCTAGTTTGCACTAGATTATTGCTTTCTACATACATTCATCCTTCCTAGAATCCTACTGCTATTAGTACCAACTAACATCAGATCACCAAGAACCTATACTTCAAACATATTTAGTTTCTAACTGTGAAACACAAGAATTTTATCACTAAATACTTCTAGCAATTTAAATCCTTCTCAGCTTCTTGTGTCCACCAAATATATAGATCAAAGCAGACTATAAAGAATGTCATGAAAACAGGCACAAATTCACATACAGTAAACTTTAAATCCATACAGAACCAATAACCACTTATCAAAAGGAAGCATGATCTCTACCTAAACGACTGTAGAAAAACGAGAACACCTCAAATTTACTTCTCCAGTGTATGTGTATTTTGTACTTATGATTTTAAACAATAATTTCAAATATTCATGTTTATAACAAAAGAATAGAACCATTTGTCTTCAATTCTTGTTACTCTAAAAACTTATTGCAGATGTAAAACATCAGGTTTACAACTTCTACTGAAAAAGGTAGTACAAAACAATACTACCAAACCATACAGATACTAGACAGCTAGAGATAGCTGGTTGTTGTTATCTAAAATGTTTAGGTTACATTTGTGCTCTAAAATTTGCCTTTAATGAAACAGAAACTATATAGATAGTTTGAAAATTACAGGTTAAAGAATTGGGTGATTTAAATGGTCTATTTGTGTGAGAGAAATAATCTATTCACTGATATATCTTCTGATGGTCTCCAAGCCATCTAGACCCACTTATAGTGGACCCAATTTTGTAGTTGAGGTGCAGAAGGTCCAATCAAGGCACATGAGTTAACATTGTTTGAGATTGGTGTCTATTTTTACCAACTAACCATACCAGTTATCTTCAAATGCTTCTATTTTAAACTTTTCTCAAACAAATTTTATGAAGTATAACATAAGAGGAAATTTTAGAAACCACAGATACACAGGACATATACACAATGAATATCCATCTACTCAGACCACTGATTTTGCATGCTTGAAATTAGAACTTGTGATTTTCCTAAATAATTGTTCCAAATAAAGTTAGAAATAGGGATAGAAATTAGAAAGATTTCTGGAGTCAAGATAAGCATTACAGATTGATTTACATACATTCAAGTAAGTCCTTCAAAATTTCCTTGCTCTACAACATGAATGATCCTTATCATGAACATATAAGAACAATATTTATCCATCTATTTATTCATGTCACACAAATATCAATATAAACAGTTTGAATATTTGAAAATTAAAAAATAAATCATTTATAGGTGTTTTTATTTCAATATTTGGTATGTGGATTCAAAAATGTTTTGCTAATACCCTTTCTGCTGAAAGTACCTATTCCTGTATAGGGCTTTAAATCTATGTTTAAATATATGTATACATTATAAAAAAATACTGTCATATGCTTCATTTTATCAAGTTAACATTTTTGTGGTAAAAATGTTAAGAAATATATTTTAGATGCTGAGCTGGACCGCTGCCCTCACCGGGATGCTGAGCCAGACCCCAGCCTGTGCCCACGTGTACCCTGCTGCAGGCAGGCTCCCCATTAACCAACGTGGGGCTCCCCCAGCTGCCTCCATCTTGGGACACTGGTACTACTGCCATATGCCTCTCCATGTGGAGGGAACCATACATCAGCAAGACGTAACAATTGTAATATATATGGCCCAAACAATGGAGCATCTGTGTACATCAAACAAACTTCCTCAATTTCAAGAATCAGATAGACTGAAACTCAATAATACTGGGTGAATTTAACATACCTGTTTCACCACTGGAGAGATCTTCCAAACAAAAACTAAACAAACAAATTATAGAACTCAATAATACAATCAATAATTTAGACTTAACAGATATATATAGAATATTTCATCCATCAAGGAGTGAATACACTTTCTTCTCAGCAGCACATGGAACCTCCTCTAAAATAGACCATATATCATGCTACAAAGATACTCTTAGCAAATACAAAAAATAGAGATACTACCCTGCATTCTCTCTAATCACATTGGAATGAAATTAGAAATCATTGGTAAAAGAAATATTAGAAACTACTTCAACACCTGGAGACTAAATAAAATGTTATTGAATGAACAATGAATAGCAGAAAACATCAGAGAAGAGATTAAATAATTCTTAGAGGTAAAGGAGAACACTGATACAATGTACCAAAATCTCTGGGACTCTAGGAAGGCAGTGCTAAGAGGAAAGTTCATTGTATTGAGTTCATTACTTAAAAGAAGAAAAATTCAACAAATAAACGACCTAACATTACAATTCAAAGAAATAGAATAGCTTTTACAAAGTTGAGATATGTTCCTGTTATCCATAGTTTTTCTAATTTTTTGAACATGAAGTGGTGCTCTATTTTGTTGAATGATTTTTCTGCATATATTGAGATGATTATGTGATTCTTTAAGTTTATTGATGTGATGAATTACATTTATTGATTTCTCTATGTTGAACCAACCTTGTATCCCATACTCATTCTTCTAGAAAAAGAAGAATGAATAAACACCAAAAAGTAGTAAAAGGCAGGAAATAATTAAAATCAGAACTGAAATCAATGACATTGAAACCAAAGAAATAATCTAAAAGAAATAATTTAAAAAATTGAGAAAACAAAAAGTTGGTTCTTTATAAAAAATAAATGAAATTGATAAACCCTTGGCCACACTAATGAAGAGAAGGAGACAAAAAACTCAAATTACAAAAATTTGTGATGAAAAAGGAAATATCACAAAGGGTACTATTGAAATGCAGAATATAATTAGAAACTATTTTGAAAATTTATATTCCAATAAAATGGAAAATCCAGAAGACACTGACAAATTTCTAGAGTCATATAATCTATCCAAACTTAATCAGGAGGATATACACAATTTAAATAGAACAATTTCAAGCAATGAAATAGAAGATGTCATCAAAAGCCTACCAACAAAGAAAAGCCCAGGACCAGGTGGCTTCACAGCTGAGTTCTACAAGACCTTTAAAGAAGAACTAATACCAAAAACTCCTCAAATTATTCCATGAAATAGAAAAGGAGAGGACCCTTTTAAACTCATTCAGAAGTATCAGAGGCCAATATTACTCTGATACCAGAACCATACAAAGACACATCAAAGAAAGAAAATTTCAGACCAATATCTCTAATGAACATAGATGCAAAAATTCTCAATAAAATTCTGGCAAATTGAAAACAGAAACATATCAAGAAGATCAAGTGGGGTTCATCCCAGGGATACAAGGTTGGTTCAACATAGAGAAATCAATAAATGTAATTCATCACATCAATAAACTTAAAGAATCACATAATCATCTCAATATATGCAGAAAAATCATTCAACAAAATAGAGCACCACTTCATGTTCAAAAAATTAGAAAAACTATGGATAACAGGAACATATCTCAACTTTGTAAAAGCTATCTATGCTAAGCCCCAGGCCAACGTCATTCTAAATGGAGAAAAATTGAAAGCACTCCCACTAAAAATGGGAACAAGACAGGGAATCCCTTTCTCACCACTTCTATTCAACATAGTCCTTAAAACTCTAGCCAGAGCAGTTAGAGACGAAAGAAATTAAAGAGATACAAATAGGAAAAGAAGAACTCAAACTATCATTATATGCTGAGAACATGATTCTATACTTAGAAAATCTAAAGAAATTCCACCATAAAACTTCTAGAACTAATAAACGAATTCAGCAAAGTAGCAGGATATAAATCACCCATAAATCAGTGGCATTTCTGTACATCAGTGATGAATCTTCTGAAAGAGAAATTAGGAAATTTACCCCATTTACCATAACCAAAAATAAAAATAAAAATAAAATACTTGGGAATCAACCTAACAAAAGAAGAGAAAAACTCTACAACAAAAACTACAGAACCCTAAAGAAAGAAATTGAAGAAGACCTTTGAAGATGGAAATATTTCCCTTGCTCTTCAATGTTGTCAAAATGACCATACTACAAAAGCATTATACAGATTTAATGCAATTCCATTCAAAATGCCAATGACATTCCTCATAGAAATAGAAAAAAATAATCATGAAATTCATTTGGAAAAATAAGACACCCAGAATAACCAAAGCAATTATTAGTAAGAAGAATGAAGCAGGAGACCTCATAATACCAGACCTTAAACTGTACTACAGAGAGTAACAGTAACTAAAATGGCATGGTATTGGCACCAAAATAGAAATGTAGACCAATGATACAGAATAGAGCACATGGAGACAAACCCAAAATAAATACAGTAATCTCATACTAGACAAAGGTGCCAAAAACATACATTGGAGCATTGGAGAAAAGATAGCCTCATCAACAAATGGTGCTGGGAAAACTCAAAATCCATATGCAGCAAAATGAAATTAAACCTCTATCTTTCACTTGCACAAAACTCAACTCAAAGTAGAACAAAGACCTAGGAATTAGGCCAGAGACTCTGCACCTATTAGGAAAAAAAAGCAGACTCAAATCTTCATCATGTTGACCTAGGACTTAACTTCTTTAACAAGACTCCTAAAACAAAAGAAGCAAAATCAAGAATCAATAAATGAGATGGATTCAAACTAAAAAGCTTCTTCTTAGCAAAAGGAACAATTAATGAAATTAATGAAGTGAAGAGAGAACATACAGAATGGGAGCAAATTTTTATCACATGCACGTCAGATAGAGCACTAATCTCCAGGATATACAAAGAACTCAAAAACTTAACACCAACCACCCCCCCAAAAAAAACTTATTTGTGTTATTTCACAATCAATAAATGAACTAAGGAAAATAGCAGACACTACACAGAAGATATACAACCGATCAACAAATTTATGAAAAAATGTTCAACATCTCTAGCAATTAGAGAAATGAAAATCAAAAGTACTCTAAGATTTCAATCTCACTCCAGTCAAAATGGCAATTATCAAAAACTCAAGCAACAAGAAGTGCTGGCGAGGGTGTGGGGAAAAGGTGCACTTTTTCATTGCTGATGGGATTGCAAAATGGTACAACCACTTTGGAAAGCAGTATGAAGATACCTTAGAAAACTTGGAATGGAGACACCATTTGACCCAGCTATCCCACTCCTGGGTCTATAACCAAAGGACTTAAAAGCAGCATGCTACAGCGAGGCAGTGACCAATGTTTGTAGCAGCTCAATTCACAATAGCTAAGCTGTGGAATCAGCCCAGATGTCCTTTAATAGATGAATGGATAAAGAAACCATGATATATATACACAATGGAATATTACTCAGCCTTAAAGAAGAATGAAATTATGGCATTTTTGGGTAAATGGATGAAGTTGGAGAATATCATGCTAAGTGATATAAGCCAAACCCAAAAACCAAAGGCCAAATGTTTTCTCTGATAAGTGGACACTGATCCAAAATGGGCAGGAGGCTATGGAAGAATGGAGGAACTTTGCATGAAGTAGAAGTGAGGGAGGGGAGGGGCTTAGGGGAGGGAGAGTGTGCAGGGGAGATGTTAGAATGAGATGGGACATTATTACCCCTATATATGGGTATAATTGCATGAATGATGTGACTCTGTTACATCATGTATAGCCATAGAAATGAAAAGTTGTGCTCCATTTGTGTAACAAAAAA
The DNA here is from genome assembly GCA_025594165.1 of Tamias sibiricus. Taxonomy (NCBI): domain Eukaryota; kingdom Metazoa; phylum Chordata; class Mammalia; order Rodentia; family Sciuridae; genus Tamias; species Tamias sibiricus. The sequence continues at coordinate 50,837,183 of CM046667.1, read as the reverse complement.
TAAAATTAATAATAATAAAAAATAAAAATATTTTGTTAAAATACTGTATGATCTCACTTATATGTGGAATCTATGAAGTTGATATCATAGAAACAGAGAGTAGAAAGATGGTTACTATAGACTTGATATGGAGGAAGGGATAGGGAAAGAAAAAAAGTTAATCAAAGGGTACAAAGTTCCTTTTGGACTCGAGGAACAAGATTCAGTGATGTATTGTACTCAATGATGACCACAGTTACTAATAATACATACTTAAAAGTTGCTTCATAAAACTTTTAATTCAAATTTTGCCTTGTATCTATGTTTGTGTGTTGTATTTTACATGCATGTATAATACAATATATTTCCTATACTAGGGCATAGAAACATTTGAAAGTATCTACAAGTCCACAATAGTAATTTGAGAACTCCAAAAAAGATATTATCATAATTAATCCTTAATAACAAATATTAAACCCTTATTGTTTGGACTCCACCAAATGATTTCTTTTTCATTAGGAACATTTAGGAACATTATTCTGAATTACAATACTACCAGACTCATTTTAAATTCGTTTCTGCATTAATACAACAAATAAAAACCAGAATAGATTATTTTTACTCATCCTGCTTATACTTCACCAAACTAATTGTGTGTGTATGTGTGTGTGTGAAATTTAGTAAGGTGTTCTGTCTAAAGTGAAATTATTTCAGTCAGTCAATATTTTTATTTTTAAGCACTCAATCAATATTAAAAGACTCTTATATTTAAATTTGGATATTAACAAGTTATTTGGTTAATAATGTTACCATTGAGCCCAAATCCAAAGTTTTGTGTATGCAACAATCTTTCATATTATCTAGAAAAAAACCCTCACTACTGAAGTACATGATCTGACTTTCATCTTTTTAAATAATGTGGCTAAAATAAATGTACATCTCTTCTTGGTGTGTTGCCATGATCTCTTTACTGTCAGGATTTCTGGAAACATACTTTTGAGGGATTTCTCAAATGTCATTGAATTATAAACCTAAGAGAAGGATCAATGCAGAAATGTGATTAGGACCACTTTGTATCTAAAGACACTTGAATTAAACTGATGAGAGATAAAGTGGTTCTCACTGTTCTACTTGAATCTTCTTCCTGAGATATTCTTCTTGTCTACCATTTTAAAACAAATAAAATCATGGTATCATCCTTGGCTCTTGGCTGCTCCACCCCATCCCAAATTTGGAAGCCTTCAATGGCTTCTTAGTATTTTCAGGATATCAAAAAATATTCCTTAGTTTTGAGCTTTGGTGCCTATTAGTTAGACCCTGAATATGTTTCCAGCCATAGCTCTTTCCATCCCAATTCTTATTTCACATCTTCCTCTCCAGGTCCACTGGACTCCTTTTGATCTTTCTTAATGCCATAGATCAGACTGTGCTAAATCCTCTGTCCTACTCTCCAGTTAGGGAGATGTGTTGAATATTATCCCTACATCTTGCAATATTTTTTGTTTCATTCATTCTTTTATCCACCCATCTACCCATTCATTCATCCACACATCTGTTCAACAATTTATCAGCCATCTTCTATGTAATAGTGACTGTGATATTTACTGGAGATTGTGTAAAGAGTTGACAAAATTACTTATCATATGGAGTTCAAGGTAAGTAGAAAATTATCATGTAAGTAAAATATATAGTATGCCAGAGATAGTTAATTTTATGAAGAAATATAAAATAGGTAAATTTGATGGGAAGTATTGGACAATGAGGATGATGGATATGTTTATGTTTATGTGGTGCTGAGGATCGAACCCGGGCCGCCCACATGCGAGGCGAGCACTCTGCCGCTGAGCCACAACCCCAGCCCTGGTTATGTTTAATATAGAAAGATTATTGATGATCCAACAAGAAGATGAGACACATCTCAAAGAGGTACAGGAAAAAAACATGAAGCTATAAAAAGGGATGTGTCTTCTTGGCAAATAAATAGCAAGTATTTGCTGACAGTGCTTTAGAAACTTCAAGAAGACCAATTTAGCTGGGTTGGGTGACAATGAAAGTAGTAGGAGATGAAGAGAGTAAAAGAGAAGGTAAGTGCTGATGATGTGATTCTTATAGGCCACAGTATAGGCTTACAAATATTTCATTTAGAATGAAATGGGAGTCCCATTTTGCATTTTGAGTAGAGATCTTCATCAGTCTTATATTTTAAATTAATTATCTCATTAAAATTTTGTTATTTATAGAGGAGAACCTTGCAATTGATGTTTTCTAATTAGTCTATAGTGAGGATAAAAGTTAAAGCATGGGACTCCACAATACCTTTCAAAAATTTTGGTTGATACACTGTAAGGATATTTTATATTTATATTCAGTATATACAAATATGCATGTGTACATCTATGAGTAGACATATGTACATACATATGTGTAATTAGATCTGAAATAAAAGTTTCAAAAAATAAATATATACATTGTACAGTTCCATATTTTCTACTATATTCCATGGCATTGTCTCACTGCTTTTTACAAGGCATTACATTATTTTTGTGACCCAATAATGGGTTATAATCCAATACCAAACATATAAGTGTACAGGCAATAATTCAGGAGACTGCTGGTGATTATCTGAATCAGGGAAACAGCTGTGGAGGTAGGGTAGTATTCTGAATTATTCAAATATGAAGTGTGAAAGAAAAAGTGAGGATTGAAGAAAGATGTTGTTATGTAACCTTAAAAAAATTAGAATATTAGTGATGTTATTCACCATAATGGAGAAGGCATGTGGAAGAGCAGATATGGTTGAAATACATAGGAAAGACAAGTTTGGAATATGTATTTCATATTCGTAGGGAAATCATGAGTAGCCTGTTGGCTCTAAATACAGGACTTCAGAAAAGAAATAATTCACTTAGTTAATTCTTATAACACATATTAAATGAATCATGTCTTCCTTGACTTCTCTAACGAATCCAACTGTGGCTTTTAAAAGCACTGAAGCAGCATATATCTAACATTGACAGAGCTGCAAGTTCACATCTATGTAATTATTTTATCAATACTTACCTACCTCTCCTGAAGAATGGAAAGTTCCATTAGGACAGGAATGTTTACTTAACATTGTATTAGCCCAATCTCAAGGATATACCAGATACTCAATATCCTTATTGCATCCATACACCCAAAGAGAAATAAAGAGGCTGGAATGAAATATTAGAAAAATCAGTCCCAATCTCATTGTGGTAAATCATTTCTGTGTATTTATGATGGTTTAAGTCATTGTGAGACTAGATCCACAGTATTTGAGGGTGCAGTATTTTATGAGGCCTGGGCATAGCTGGAATAAAGTCAGTACAAGAAGGGGGTAGTAGGAAATAAGCTCTATAATATAGTGACATTGATTCAAATGTGAAGCCTTGGTGACTGGATAAATGATTTGAATGTGGCTAAAGTTATAGGCTATGTACAGGGTTAAGCCATTCAAGGTGATATAGATTCTCCCAGGCTTCCTCTTCTTTGACCTTCATCTTGGACCTTAACCGCTATGTTGAGAGGAAAACAAAAAAAGCTCCATGGAAAGGCCATGTATAAATGTTGTGACCACAAACCTGTAAAAGTTTCAGGTAATAGCCAGTATCAACCACCAAACACACAAATAAGGAAGTAATGATTCTTTATATAATTGTAGTCCTCAGCCCTTGAGTAGCTACAATACCATGTAGAAAAATTATCATTTGTTCATTTCAAATTCTTCCCAAATTTGCAGATTTAAGAACAAAATATATAAGCCACTATATGTTGAGGTATTTTGTTATGTAGTAAAATATTGCCAGAGAAATAATGTATATGAGAGTACTACATAAATGTAAGGAATTAGTATTGAGTTGTTGTCTCTATTGAAATTACAATACACAGCACATATAAGGGACACACATAAATATGTGATAGATGTCATAAGAATTGTTTTAAAAAGGTTCTATAATAAAATTAATGGGAGAGGTGAGCACTGGCACATACCTTTTACCCTAGTGACTTCAGTGGCTGAGGTAGCCAGATCCTAGATTAGAGGCCATGCAGGGTAACTTGGTGAGACACTGTCACAAAATTAAAAAATATATATATTTTTAAAAGGTCTGGGGATGTAGCTAAATGGTAGAGTGTACCTGAGTTCAAGCCCCATACCAGGGACGTGGGGGAATAAACTAAATTGGAAGAGATAAATTCTACATATGACCAAAATGATGTATGAGATTTTGTACAACCAACATATATTTCTCTGAATAACATACATGCCTTTGGATTGGTATTCAATTAGTCTATCTACACATGATCTAAAACTGGACAAATTTATATGACCAGAATTGAGGTCATTCCAAGGTAGGAAAGTTAACCTCTGCACATCTACGGAGATTTCATTCCACTACATGGTTTTATATATATAGTAGTTTCCCAAACACAACATTTCCCCTGAAATATAACCCCAACTGGCACAGCAGAAACCTGTTCCTGTTAACTAATGCAGAGTATATTAGTTTCCTTTCCTTTTGGCCTTCATCACCTACCCATTTCCCTATTGGTAGTATTACTTCCCAAATTCCTGTCTCAGGAGCTACTTCAATTATAGCAATGTCACTAATTTTCTATATGACAATAAAAATTCTGGATTTCATTTTATCAACAGACTGGACTAAGTTACTTAGTACCTAATTCAACAAACAGCTCTAAAACTATAATTGTTTGGAGACCTGGTTTTGCCAGAAATTATCAGATGTACAGCCATGCCTAATTAGATAACTGAGAAAGAGGAGTTAAATTATTAGTTTTTTTTTTTTTTTTTTTTTGGTAGTTATAATGTCAAATTCCAGCCTAGAGCACAATAGAGGAAGCATACTAGTTTGAGTGAAAATTTGAGGCCAAATTAATAATCCAAAAATTAGAGCTGGAGCCAGTTGTGATCTCTTCAAAAGCCCTACTCAAATGAGAAATAAATTTGACATAAGCCAAGTGTAAAAAGAACTGTCAATCATTTATTTTTATCTCAGAATGAGGCCAAAAAGAACAATCGCCAACTTCTTTTACAAATTGATCTATTTTGCAAAATATGATTGAGTTTTGCCCAAATCTGCTTCTTAACCACACTAAGCTTCATTTTTTCCCCTTTTTCCTGTGTGACAGATTGTATTTTCAAGAATTTTGACAGCTGTATCTTCAGTGCTATATGTTCTTTCCAAACCTGGGAGTACCCAATTAAGAAGTATAGTTTCTTTGCCCTTCCCTACTTCTAAAACTTGACATGATGGTAACAAGGGTGAGAAAAATTAACCTGTTTATAAGATTCAATCTAGAAAACTGATCTTGACCAACAAAGAATATTAGAGCATTTGCGATAGTTAATAGAAAAGTCTAATGCCTAGGATTTAGTTTTGTTTTGATAGGTACTCCACGCAAGGCAACATTCCCTCTTCCCTACCACTTACCCAGTCTGAGGACACACGAGTAGACAAGAGAATGCTTAAATTTAGATCATTCTAGTAGTCAAAAATTTCAAAGAGATCCCTAAAAAAAAAAAAAAAAAAAAAGTTTGGAAAGAGCATGAAAATGTTGTGATTCAAATTATCCTTGATTGTGTTGAAAATGTTTCTAAGAAAAATTTGCAGAACCCATGACAGCAATCTAAAAATAAAAACTAAACTTCCAGTCTCTTAGGGAAAAATGCTTTCTTTGTATCCCTAAAATACATATATTTCTAACTATGTTTTCTAAAATATGTCTGTAAAGAGAAAAATAACAAATAGCCATGTTGATTCATGAAAGTTCTTTCATGCAATCAATGGATATGTACATAAAGTGATGACACAGCCTAAAATGTACATTTAAATTATCATTCAGCACTATTTCCTTAAAGAAAACCACATGAAACTCCATGGAAGGCATACTCTAAGTGTAACAGATATGTGCTTATATTCTAGAGCTTCTAGGATGCAATGATCCATTCACAAAGGGGTGGTGTTTCAAATAATTATGCCATGGGGTTCACATTCTATTTGGATTGTTCCAAAAATAAATGATGTTGCTTGTAATCTGAAACCCTGTGACATGATATTATTTAAATGTATTTTATCTTCCTAGTTACAAATTCATTCTCTTACAGAATTCTCCAAGAGTCTGTGGAGTCCCTTTTTTTAGGAAAATATTCTAAGTAGCCGGGCGCGGTGGCGCACGCCTGTAATCCCAGCACTTTGGGAGGCTGAGGCAGGAGGATCGCGAGTTCAAAGCCAGCCTCAGCAATCGCGAGGCGCTTAGCAACTCAGTGAGACACTGTCTCTAATAAATTACAAAAAAGGGCTGGGGATGTGGCCCAGTGGTCGAGTGCCCCTGAGTTCAATCCCTGGTACCACAAAAAAAAAAAAAAAAAAAAAAAAAAAAAAAAAAAAAAATTCTAAGTGAAAAATACCTGAAATTTCTGTGAGCCAGTTAAGGAGTCACCTAGATGTAACTGGCTCAGCTACAGAGGGGTATGCTTACCTCCTTCACCTCAAAGTTTATGAATAAGAAAATGTTAAGAAATCTATTTTTCATATTTGTTGAAATAAATAGAGCAATGTGGATTTAGAATAAGGACGATTGTAATAGTTTCCTTTGCATTGCTTGATCACCTTCACCAGACAATTTCCAGGCAGACTTCAAACTAACTTTTAAAGATGTTTTTAATAGAATAAAATAATGAGGAATATTTCCAGCAACCCACTGTCTCAACTTTTAGAAGCTTAAGCAGCTCAGAGCCTCATAAAATCTTGCTTAACTTTTAAAATGTCATGGTTTTCCTTTTGTCTGTTCAAATACATGTTTTCCTGCAGTTGCTTATTCAAACCACATACACACTCTATATAGGGCACACTTTATATAGGGTTTTAACTTTTTCAGTGAGAGTAAAAATATTTAACTTGCATGTTTCATATAAAATATTTCAGACATATGTCAAAATATCTCTATATAATTTTAATCCACGCTCACTTTCAAAATGGACTTTCACATGGAAATACTTAAAGAAAATATGTAAATAATAAATGCACAACTTTGTTAATTTATACAAAATTAACAATGAGCATATTTATCATTCAGATCAAGAAAAAGGTATTAGAAGAAGCCTGGAAGCTTCCCTGATACCTTGTTCCAGTCATTTCTTTTCTCCAAATATAACCCTTTTTATTGTCTATCACCATAAAATAGATTGATCTGCTTTTTGAAAAATTTATTTTTAATTGGCACATAATTGTTCAGGTGGTAAAATGTGATATTTCAATACTTGTATACATTATAGAATGACCAAATCAGGTTAATTAGCATATCTATCACCTCTTAATTTTAAAATTCATTTATCCACTGATGGACACTTAAGTTCATGCTATATCTTGGCTGTTGTGAATAATGCTGCAGTGACTGTAGAACAGAAAATTATGAGCATCATGCAGTATGCACAGTTTTCCTTCAGTATAATCCATCAATGGTTTTTCAAGGCAATTTTGTCAATTTTCACTCCCATAAGCAGTGTAGTAAAGCTGCAATCACACCATAGTTTCATCAATATTTAATATTTTCAGTTTTGCTGTTCTTTTATCTTGATTGTTGCCATTATAATGGGTGTGAAACTCTCTTGCTTTGCAGTTTTAGTTTAACTCCTTGATGCTTTTACAGTGTTAAAAGACCATTTCATATTTTATTAGCCATTTTTGTGTCTTTGTTGGTGAAATATGTTTAAAAAATGTTTTGTTCATCTTGTTACAACTGGTTTTCTCTTTAATTAATTGATATGCTTATTTTATTTTTGATAGGAGTATTTTTTTAACATATACACATACGATTTCCAACTCTGTGATATTTCCAGTCTTCTACTGAGGTCTTCTGATAAATAAAATTTCTCGTTTTAATAAAGTCAATATGTCAATATTTTCCTTTAAATGAGTGCTTTTATGTTCTCTTTAGAAAAAAAAAAATGTGTGATGTGTGTTCCATGGTCATAAAACTATTCTCTTATATTATATTCTAAAGCTTTGTTTTTATTTTCAGAGTTTTCACACTGAAGTCTAAAAACTAATCACCAATTGACTCCATACCATTTGTAGGAAGACAATTTGTTCATGAATGAACTGTAGTGCCATATTTACCACAAACCAGATGTGTGAGTCTAATAGATTCTCAGTGCTGTTCCATTGGTCTATTTGTCTATACTTATACCAATACCATGCTGCTTGAATTATGATAGCACCATAATAATTTGTAAAATCTGGTAAAATAAATCTTCCAGCTTAATTCTTTTAAAGATTATCTTTGTTATGTTTGCCTTTTCCATGCCCACATATAAGTTTTAGAGTTCACACGCACACACATACACACATATATATACACACCTCAGGGTAGTGAGTAGGATTTCATTGATTCTATAGATCAATTTGGGAAGTTGAGATATTTATAACTTTAAATCTGCCAATCCATAAGCATGATATATTCTTTATCTATATAGATTTTCTTTAATTCCTCCTAGTCATTTTATTATGTTTCTGCTTAGAGACCACATTTTATTTTATATATTTATTTATAAGTATTTTATTTTTATAATATAACAGTATTATATATAGAAAAATAATTAAATGTGGCATTTACTATACATTATTTAGATATATTTTATCACATTAAGGAAATTCTCTTCTATTCCTAGAAAGAAAGAGGATGACAAATATTTAACTTTTTTCCAAAGCATTTTTCAGCATTTATTTTATCTGTCATGTTTTAATGTGATGAATCACCTGATTGGTTTTCAACTGTTAAAATGAACCTTTTCTTGCAAAATATACTTAACTTTGTTTTGATATGATGCTGCTTCAATATAGTGCTGCACTTATATAGATAATATTTTGTATAGGGTACAAATCATACTTTTAAAATAGCTTCTAGGTATTACATTGTTTGGTATAATTGCTTCAATTATTTCCTAATTAAGAGACATTTAGATTGTTTTAAGTGAATGTGTTCTCTTAAATAAAGCTCCAGTAAACTATCATAAATATATGCAAATATATAATCTTACATATTTTTATTTTTGTAGCTAGGTTTTTAAAGAGGAACTGATGGGCAAAAGATTCTGTTCATTTTAATAGTTATTATCAGGTTACATTCTTAAAATGTTTTATCAATATATTACCAGTAAGGAATATGAACAGTTTTTTTTATCCTCATACTCTGTCCAGCACTGAATGCTATTGTGTTTGTTATTTTCATTTAGATTACAGGCAGAAAAATGTGTTTTTTTTTTCCTTTTTGCCTTTTTCTACTGTAGGACAGTTGATTATCTTTTCATGATTCTATTGTCTATTGGCATGCCATTTTTTTTGTGAATTTTCTGTTTAGGTTGTATATTCATTTTTTTTTGTTAGTGGAATTTTTTGTCTTTTTCAAGTCAATTTTGAAGACTTTAAAAATAGAGATATTAGGTCTTTTGACAGATATTATAAAAGGTTTTCTCTCACTTTATTAATTTTTGCTTTATTATGTCTTTATCTTTGCAAAACTTTTTATTTCTTATATATTTGAAAGTGTCAATTTTTTCTTAACGTTATCTGGGATTAGTGTCTGGTTTAAGAATGGTGCCTGGAAAACCAGACACCCATATGCAGTAGAATGAAATTTAACCCCTCTCACACTATACAAAACTCAACTCAAAGTGGATCAAAGACTTAGAAATCAGACCAGAAACCCTGCAAATGTAGAAAACATAGGCCCAACACTCCAATGTGTTGGCTCAGGAACTGACTTCCTTAACAAGACTCCTAAATTACAAGCAGTAAAATCAAGAAACAATAAATGAGATGGCATTAAACTAAAAAGTATCTTCACGCCAAAGGAAACAATCAAAAGTGTGATGAGAAAGCCTACAGAATAGGAAAAAATCTTTGCCAAATGCACATCACGTAGGGTGTCAATTTCCAGGATCTACAAAGATGTGGAGAAAAAGGTACATTAATACATTGCTAGTGGGACTGCAAATTGGTGCAACCACTCTGGAAAGCAGTATGGAGATTCCTCAAAAAACTTGACAGCAAACACACACACACACACACACACACACACACACATGTACACACACAAAGCAAAAAAAAAAAAAAAAAAAAAAAAACCCAAATAACCCAAAACCCAATCAATAAATGGGCAAAGGAACTAAACAGACACTTCTCAAAAGAATAAATAAGAATGGTCAATCCCAGCAGACGAATGGTACAGAACAGAAGACACAGAGACTAACCCACACATCTACAGTTATCTTATATTAGAGAAAGGTGCCAAAAACATACATTGGAGAACAGACAGCCTCTTCAACAAATGGTGTTGGGTAAACTGGAAATCCTTACGTAATAAAATGAAATTAAACCTCTATCTCTCTCCATGCACAAAACTCAACTCAAAGTGGATCAAGGACCTAGGAATTAAACCAGAGACCTTGCACCTAATAGAGGAAAAAGTAGGCCCAAATCTCCAACATGTTGAATTAGGCCCCAACTTCCTCAATAAGACCCCTATAGCACAAAAACTAAAACCAAACATTAATAAATGGGATGGATTCAAACTGAAAAGCTTCTTCTCAGCAAAAGAAACAATCAGTGAGGTGAATAGAGGACCTACAGAATGGGAGCAAATCTTTTACCACATGCACATCAGACAGAACATTAACTTCAAGGATATATAAATCTCTCAAAAACCTTTACACACACAAAAAAACAAACAACCCAATCAATAAATGGGCTAAGGAACTGAACAGAGACTTCTCAGAAGATGATATACAATCAATCAACAAATATATGAAAAAATGTTCAAAATCTCTAGCAATTATAGAAATGCAAATCAAAACTACTCTAAGATTTCATCTCATGCCAGTCAGAATGGCAGCTATCGAAAACACAAACAACAATAAATGCTAGTGAGGATGTGGGGAAAAGGGCACAGTCTTGCATTGCTGGTGGGGCTGCAAATGGTGCAGCCAATTTAGAAAGCAGTATGGAGATTCCTCGGAAAACTTGGAATGGAACCACCATTGACCCAGCTATCCCACTCCTCGGTCTATACCCAAAGGACTTAAAAACAGCTTACTACAGGGACACAGCCACATCAATGTTCATAGCAGCACAATTCACAATAGCTAGATTGTGGAAACAACCCTGAGGCCCATCAATAGATGAATGGATAGGGAAACTTTGGTATATATACACAATGAAATATTACTCAGCACTAAAAGAGAATAAAATTATAGCATTTGCAGGTAAATGGATGGAGTTGGAGAAAATAATGCTAAGTGAAGTCAGCCAATCCCAGAAAACCAAAGGTTGATTAATTCCTTTGCTATGAGGATACTGAATTATAGTGGCAAGGGAGGGGGGATGAGAGGAATAAAGGAATGTTAAATAGAAAAAAGGGGGAGGGGAGTAAACGGGATAAGGGGATAGAAACAATGGCAGAAAGAGTTTGACATCAATATACTAAGTGCATGTATAAAAACTCAAATGGTGTGAAAATATTTTGTGTAAAACCAATGACTTGGAAAACTGTGCTCTTTATATGTAATATGAAAGGAAATGCACTCTAAAAGCATGTATAACAAATTAAATTAATTAAATAAAAATAAAATATAAAAAAAGAATGGTCAACCAATGTGTGAAAAAATGTTAAACATCTCTAGCTGTTAAAGAAATGCAAATTAAAACTACACTGAGATTTCATCTCACTCTAATCAGAGTGGCAAATATCAAGAACACAAGTAACAATAAATGCTGGTGAGGATGTGGAGAAAAAGGTACATTCATACATTGCTAGTGAGACTGCAAATTGGTGCAACCACTCTGGAAAGCAGTATGGAGATTCCTCAGGAAACTTGGAATGGAACCACCATTGGACTCAGTTATCTCACTCCTTGGTATATACTCAAAGGACTTAAAATCAGCATACTACAGTGATTCAGCCACATCAATGTTTATAGCAGTACTATTCATAATAGCTAAGGTATAGAGCTAACCTAGGTGGTCTTCAACAAATGAATGAAAAATAAAACAATGAATGGTTGAGTGTTTTCTTGGATATGTGGAAACTAACACACAATAAGGGGGATGGGATGAATAGAAATTTGGTAGATTAGAAAAAAGGGAATGAAGGTAAGGGAGGAGTATAGGAAAAGGAAAGACAGTGCAATGAATCTGACATATCTTTCCTACGTACATATATGAATATACCACATGAATCTTACCATCATGTACATCTACAAGACTGGGGTCCTAATTAGAATAAGATATATTCCATTCTTATATAATTATATCAAAATGGATCCTACTGTCATATATATCTAAAAAGAACCAATAAAAAAGCCTCCCAAAAGAATCTCCTATAGTTCCATTATAGAGTCATCATTTATTTGGTTTTATTTTTGCATATTTGGATATATAACTTATGTGGAGCTTATTGTATATAGTTTAAGTTAAGGGACTCTAACTTTATAAAAAATATCCATTATACATTCATTTTCTTAATGACTGAATTGAAATATCATATTTTGTGCATTTCCATTGGCTGGATCTGTTTCTAGATGCTATTATGCTTCACCATTTTGTCTGTTCTATGCCCATACAACACTCTTCTGATTAGAGTATGTGATAATATAAAATGTCAAAACCATTGTGATTTTTTTAAAAAATTTCTAGATAATAATTTTCACACTTAGTTTTCCCTAAAATACGAGCTGTTCCATAAGTCTAAATACTTTCTACTTCATGTATTTGTTGGAATTGATGTCTAAAAAATGTCTCTTAGGAAACCTAACAGGTTTACCTGTAAACAACAGATTTTCAATATGCATAACCTCTCAGGATGAACCCAATTGAGAGGTGTCTATTTGATAATCCATCATGAGACACTCTAGGTTTATTCTAAGAGAATTCCGTAGTTAGGCCTACTAAGGTTTTCTCAGAATCAAACTGGTGTACAAAAAGTCAATCTGACAATATATAACAGGACTGCAAACATATGCTTTTAACCTAAAGCACTATAATGGAGATGGAAGAGAGTTACTGGTACTGCTGTCTTGATGAAGGCACCAAGTTGACTCTTCAGAGGCCCTTTTATCACAGTGCAAAAAACATCAACTTTGAAAAGAACTTGGGCCAGGTGTAGTGGCGCATGCCAGTAATCCCAGTGGCTCCACAGGCTGAGGCACGAGGATCTCAAGTTCTAAAGGAGGCTCTGGAGCTCAAAGCCAGTGTCAGCAAAACTGAGGCCCTACAAAACAGGGCTGGGGAATCACCTGGAAACTTGTGAGAATCCTGATGCCCAGGTGAGAGCCCAAAACAATCAATTAGCATCTCTAGGGGTGGAAACCAGGCATTACTGTTTTCCAAACCTCTCCAGATGATTCTAATATGTGGCCATATTTGAGAACGAGGGTTATCAAAAAGGATAAGAACCCACTCCGAATGAAAGTGACAAGAAAATCTTTAGCTATTTCTAGGTGCCTTGCCAAGTTTTTCTTGTAAAGTTAACTTTTCTTCATGAAATGATGGATAAGATTTACTGTTACTGGGATACCGCTGGAAGAAGTGTAGGATAAGGTGTGTGTGTTTGTGCGGGGTCAGTTAGGATACTAATCAAATGAAAGTCACTTCTAAGTTTTTAGAAAATAAAGTCATATGAGCTGTTTATAGTCCAATCTAATTATAGACTCAGTGGTGGGAGGAAGGGATGGAGGAGGCAGAGTGAATATACACAGAGAAAGAAGAGTGGGTAGTTCTGGTAAAATCTCCTGAGAAAATTGTCTTTAGCCATATAACTCATGTCTGGTCAATACATTCACCTCAGGATACAAGGATACAATAATGGGGTATCCACATGTATGTGACCCAGGTAGCTAAAGAGAGTGACACTCCTCCCCAGTGTAGTCATCTTATAAGGGGCAATACTAAATCATTCATGACCCCGTGTGATGCTTTTGGCAAGCTGCTCCCTAATTGCTCCTGTTTTTACATTGATTCTGTGAAGCGTGGAAAAGCGATTCTCCAGCTTGCTTGTGGATTTATTGACCACCGTGTCCCTCCTAAGCTTTCACCTTCCAGGCCTCGCCCACTCTATTTTAGAGCCAGCAGCTGAGAACAGCACCTGTTTCCTCATCTCTAAAGATGGGCTGGGCATTTTGACTGTGCCCTCTTTCAACCAACCCACGCCAAGGTGTCAGTGTTTCTGTGTTTATCAGCTCACTATCCCGCCCCCCCCCCCCTTCGCATCCCTATATCCGTGGCTGAGGACTTGGAGAGGAGGGAAATCCGCCCTCAGACACATCAGCTTCTCACTGAGCTACCTGATTTGGAGAGCGTCAGGCGGACCACGGGAACGCACCTGCCTCCCAAAGTTTGGGGCGTGGGGAAGCCGGGACACATAACGTGTGGCTATGGCTCAGTGGAGGGGTCTGGTGGAGACCTGGGAAAATGCAGCTGGGGACGGAATCACCGACGTCATCAAGAGCCGCGCTGGTAGGACCCCCGCTGTCTTGCTTTATAATGTGGGCGTTATACAGGATACCCTGCTACTCTCCGTAGAGACTGTGTCCTGGAAGTTAGCTCAGGGTTGAGGAAAGTTGTGTGGCCAGGAGTGGAGGAGCAGCAGGGGACTGGCATTGCGCCACCAAGCCTGGGGAGGGCGGGGAACCATGCAGGGCGAATCTAAGGGAGGAGGGGTGTGCTGCTCTCAGGGAAAGCAGAAACTCAAGTTTTCCTCGGGGGTAAAGTGGATGTGGATGGGAAGAATTTTTTTTTAAGTCATCAGATATTGATTTTATCATGAGATGGTAATTTGTTTTAAATATTAAACACAAACGAATGTCCAGGTTGATATAAAAGGTGTATAGTGGTAGCCTTAGGCTGGGAGAAATGATGAGGTGTGAGGAGAACAAGCAGTGCCAAGGGTGTGGTCCAGCGCACAGTTAAGAAATCTGAGAAAGTTTTAACTCCGTTCATAGCTGTGCTAAAGGAGAATGTCAGAGGGGTACAGAGGAAAGCTTGTATGCATGGAGCAGAACTACACAAGTTTAAAATTACAGTAGAACAGTTAGGAGTGAAAAATCTAAGGTTTTGGAGCGCTTCCTGGTTCTCTACCCAACCCCCCCCCCCCTTGCCACTGTGCACGTGTACTTTTCATTTGTAATAAATCCTCTGATGCTTGGTAGTCTGGCCTACATATGCAAAAGCTTGTAAACCAGTATAGGTCTTTAAAGCTGTAAATGGAAGCAGCTGTTTAGCTTTCCCCAAGGATGAAGTTTCAGCTGTCTGAATCTGCTTCTCTGGCCCTTGCAATTGCACCAAATTGCGGACAGCAAAACAGCAGATCTCCAGATTTCTTTGTGTACATTGCTGTATGCTGAAGCAGACAGAGATATGAAGTCACTGTCCATGTGTTTTTTCTGAAGTGAGGTAACAGGAAAGATCAGAGGAGAAAACAAAAACGAGTGAGAGGTATAGGATTTGGGTAAATTACAAACCAGTTATGAGTTCAGAAGATACTGCAGCAGAATGTCTCCAGAACTTTAAGTAAGGTCTTGTAATTACAAGTAGTACAAGCTGGGCGCGGTGGCGCACATCAGTAATCCCAGCACTTGGGAGGCTGAGGCAGGAGGATCACGAGTTCACAGCCAGCCTCAGCAATGGCGAGGCACTTAGCAACTCAGTGAAACCCTGTCTCTAATAAAATACAAAAAAGGACTGGGGATGTGGCCGAGTGGTTGAGTGCCCCTGAGTTCAATCCCTGGTACCAAAAAAACAAAAACAACAACAACAACAAAAAATTACAAGTACTACAAATTTGTAATGATGATGCCTGTAAGTCACCAAACAACGATGCCTCTTACAATAAGCTATGATTATCTGAAATATGCAGAAGAATATCTACTATAAATCTGTTAGAGGATTTTTTGGAAAAAAAATCAAGAGGAGTGAATTTTACCAACTAATTCTATATGCCATTATGCCAATACTAAACTTGCCAGTGCATAGGGGAGGAAAGGATGTACAAATATATTTTTATATATATATATACACATATATATAAGTTGTATATATATGTATGTGTGTATACATACATGTATATATACATATACATATATATAATTAGTTGGACACAATACCTTTATTTTATTTGTTTTCATGTGGTGCTGAGGATCAAACCCAGTGCCTTGCATGTGCTAGACAAGGGCTCTAATGCTGAGACACAACCCCAGCCTCACAAATATCTTCTTAAAACTAGATTCATGTAAGTTTGTGTGTTTAAAAAAAATAGGCAATTGAATTCCATCCCTAAAGGTAAATTGAATTTTCTTTATGTAACTTTGGATTATATTTTATGCTACTGTTTAGAATTACTTTAAGAATGTGGTGATTGAAATGTTTTGTTTTCATGTATGAAATTAAGCTTTTATTTGAAATCTAATTCAGGTGTGACGAGGGACAGGCCCAACAGGTTATCAGATTTTCAAATTCTTTATCTTTCCCATAGTTTTATTCCCTATGGGTTTACAAACCTTTACACAAAATATAAACATATTTACTTTGAATATGTAAGTTTCTGCACTTCTGCAAAATCAGGATTTTTGCTTTACTTATTTCCTTCTTCAAATTTTGCTAATTATGGAGCTTCAGGGGTAGCTACTATTCATAAATACTTTTTGTAGCCAGTTGCTATGCATGGAAAAAAGTGCAGTGTGGCTGGGCCAACAGTGATGAAAGAAAAAGAAAACATAAGAACATATTGTTACACTGCTGATATCTTCTCATTCATTCTCATTGTCCCTCTCTCACTCTATCATTTTAGATTGTTTCTAGACTCTGAAAGATGGAAAGGGAAATTTGAGAGTATGTTACTACAATTCTTTGAAAGATAAAACACATAAATTTAACATGTTTATATTTTAGTGTCACTATTAGAGATTGTTGCTTGCATTATAATAACATTTTAATAAAATTGAGAAAACAAAGATGATTATGTTATACATTGATAATACAAGTGAATGCTTCATTAGATTGATTTTATACAGCGTACTTGATTCATCATTTGATGAGAAGTCACAGTAATAGAACTTGGACTATTATTATTTTTCCCATTACACCAGCATATTCTTAACTCATTTCCTCAAGGGCCAATGCTTGTGATTATGGTTTACATACATGACCTCAATAATCTTAACGTGATTACCACACATGAGAAGCCCTGTAACTTTGGTGAAAACTGATTAGTTGTTACAAAATAAATATACCAAAATAGATCTTTCAGTCTTTCAGACATACATTTCAGATATATGAAACATGGTGTCTCAGTGTTCAGAAGCATTTCAATATAGCATAGTTTCAATGATCTTTTTCTTGTTTTCATACAACAAATGTGGGCACTTTATCTCCTATCAATTGGTTATGTTTCCCTGTACTTGGAAATATCCCAGTGTAACATAAAGAACCTCATACTGATAATCTTTTAAAATCAGATTTAACCAACCCAGATTGCTCTTATGACATTTTTGTGGTTTGTGTTTATTTGACATCTCCTGGCACATCTTTAGATGTTTTACTGGCACAGGATAATGCAAAAATTAGTTAAGTGTAAATATGAATTTACATCATGTAATTTTTAACCTGTTGAACATTGAAATAAATTGAGGTATTTTTGTCAGAAGAAAATCAGCTAAGGAGTTTTTTTTTTCCCTTAAAAATGAATAAAATGTTTATGGATCTGATCTTAGAGTCTACTATAACAAAGATCTTTCTGTTGATCAATTTTGCTTTGATAGTTTCCATATTCCAAATTCTAGCAATAGAAGATTACTATATCAAAAGTCTTAAAGAATTTATTTTGATCAGACATAATAATGAGCCTAATTTAAATGATAATATATACTAGACTAATTAACTATCTTTAAAATGCACTAAACTTTTTATTCTTTTAAATATTATTAGTAAGAACAAAAATACAATGTAATAGAACCTATTTTTTTTCAGTTTGAGCTAATGCTCTTCAATTATACCCCTAGAGTATTATGCCAATAATAATTATTCTCAGAATAAATCAAAATATCAAATTAGAAAAGATAATGGGAATTTTCCAAGGGAAAAATGTCAATAAGAAATCAGAAGACAATTTGAATAACCATTTTTTTCAGAAGTGCCAATTGCTTTATTTGGAAATATTTTCTTACTAGGCCATTTAGATTTTAAAGGGTCATTCTAGTAATGAAACTTGTGCTTTTCCATCTGAGGAAAAATATATGATCATATCATCTTGAAGGAGTGGGGTATTCATTGTGAAAGTTTGTAGAAAGACGTATGTTGGTGCTTAAAAACAAAAATTTGAGAGTTAGATTTTGCTTTTCTTCAATAGGTGAAGATTTCTTTTCCATACAGTCTGTGCTAAGGAAGTTGTAAGAAATATTCTACATAGATAATGGCTACTAAAGTATGTTGTACTGTATTTTAGTTTTACCTTGTTTTAGGCATTTTTTTTCATGACAGTGGTCCTATTGCAAGAATAGTTTTCTCCAAGAACTATGGGAATAGAGAATCTTCCATTTTTTCATTCTGAAATACAGATAGAACCATGGATATTTATGGAGCTAAAAATGTTTTCATACAAGTTATTTAAACTTATATCAATATTGTTTCCAAATTTCTGCATTAAATTTTCTATGATAATGAATTAAAATTTTATTAATTTATCCAAGGAGATACTCAGAAATTGTACATATTTGAATTAGTGAGTGCATTTGGCTTAAAACTGATTACAAATTCTAAGTTTCTACATAAAGTTTTGTATAAAGTATAATAGCTGCTTTCAATTTCATAAATTTAGTCAATTTATCTGGACATTCAGTAATTTTTCTCTGAGTTCTCTTCTGTAGAAATTCTGTTCTCTATTATAATGAAATTGAAAGGAACATGAAGACACTTGATAATTTTGTGAAAATGTAGTTAGTTATTAGGGGATTATCCATAGGTGTGCTAAAGCTGGTTAGCATTTGCCCACATTCTTTGGCATCTTGTTGATATCTTGAAATTACTATGGCAAGATTATTTACACCACAAAATTGGCAAATGCTGCCATTTGGGTTTTTTAATTTTGTTTTTTCCTTTTTTGAGAGCTAGTTATTAAAAATTTACTAGTACAACACTGGTAATATTAATGATGGGAGAAGTACAAACTAGAAAAAACTCATTATGTTGATGTTCTGCTTAAATTATGCATGTATTCCAATACAAGTAACAGAATAACCATCTAACTGTTGCCTCAACAAATTTAACATAACAAGAAATCTGGAGGTAGGACTCTTTTTGTCACTGGTTTGACATCTCAGCAATATCGGAGTTGGTGTCCCCAAGATTCTTTTGGCCTTTTCATTCTGATTGGAGTTTGACAGCTACATTCATGTACCCATTTAAGGCCAGAAGAAAGCCTTAAATGAAGAAAGCTGCATTTATTTAAAGCCAGAAGAAAGCCTTAAATGAAGAAAGCTGCATTTATTCTGGAATCTCTTTAACAGACTGAAACTTATTTATCATGGCAAGACTGAACTTATTTCTCATGGCAAGGACTGTGTCATGTGTCTTTCCTTAGGTTCAAGGGATGTTGTGATTGTGAATATTTAACTCTTTTAGGCTGTATATGAATTTTGGTAAGCAACCAGATGGGTGAGGAAATGGTATTAAAATGGCCGGTCATGTAAACTTGCTTACTTTGTTTGCTTTAGTTTTGAACTTTGTATCATGGTAAGACACAGAGTACTTCTTAAAATGCCTCAGTTATTCCTGTGTTATACAATCATAAATTTATGCCTGACTTGTACCATGGATTCTTTTTATTTCCATTAGAACAGCTGAAGCCCACAATGGCACATGGACTTAGATTTAATAGCACTGACTCTCTGTCTCTAGTGCATGGACATGAAGTCACTCTTTGAATTCTGTTGTTCAGTGAAATCTGAGCTAATGCCTTAAAACTGTCATACTATTTTGAGAATTTGCATGATTCACTCTGACAGGAGATCATAACAGCAGGCATTCCCAGAGACAATTATAGTATGTACCTCACTGTGAAAGATTTAATGGCTATATTTTAATATAAGAAATCTGACTGGTATGATCACTTGTAAACATCGTCAGGTTTTCTGTCATCATAGTAACTGAAAATTGGTCTAATTGAAAAACGAATTTTAATGTAAAATGTTTCATCTGCCTACTCTTCATCAAACTATTCTGTTCCCTTTACAACTTTTTGCAATATCATTTGAAGTTCTTAGGATAAACCATGTGTTTACAATTTGTATTACTTAAGGAAGAAGAATCGATTATCATTATACTTGTCCTAAGGAAATGTCTTTCACTTGTTAATCCATCACAAAAATGAGTAGAAGGAAGGAAAAGAAGCTACATACAATTTTGTGAGTTGAATGTATTTCAAATGTAATAATTTTACATGCTTGCATTTGACTTAAAGAATTTTTGACACAAAGCAAATAGTAACAAGGATTAAATTCATAATGCAAGTTTGCTAAAGGTTAAAGAAGAGGGCTGGGGTTGTGGTTCAGTGGTAAGAGCACTTGCCTAGCATGTGCGAGGCACTGTGTTCGATTCTCAGCACCACATATAAATAAAATGAATAAAATAAAGGTCCATCAACATCTTAAAAAATTTTAAAAAATATTAAAGGGGAACTAAATTTTAATTCATGAGTAAAAAGTAAGAATTAGTTTTGGCCTGGTAGGGATGTCTGTGAATGTGTGAGATCACATAGTCTGAGTTAAAGGAATACTGATCAGGATATTGAATTAGTTTTTGTGTTTGCATTGATTTAGAGGCTGGAATAATTCTGATGCTCTGAAATAGTTGTCTAACTTTAGCATTATAACTCTTTATTAGAGAGGGTATGTGTGTCTATATATATAATAAGCACACATATGCACATATGTACTTATATATACATCCATGTATATATACACATGTGTGTATGATTATAAAAGTGGATTTGCTAAATTGGATTATATGATCAGAAGCTGGACAGTCCCACAGTGGCTATCTGGAAGCTAGATAGCTGGAGAAATCAGTAGCTGCATCCTTAGAAGAAGGACCAATGATGCAGCCCCAGTCCAAGATTGAAGGCCTGGAAACTCCCTGGAGAGTCGCTGGTCAGAATCCTTTTAGGAATAGTGAAGGAACTGGAGTCTAATGCCTTCAAGTGATTGCAGTAGCAATCCAAGCACCTGATCAAGGTGAATCTAGCTTGAATCTGCCTAGGCTTCCTCCTCCTTCAAACTTTTGTTCCATTCAGGTCTCCAGCATATTGGGTTCTGCTGCCCACATTCAGGGTTTGTCTCCCTCTTCAATTTGCTCTCCTATATGTCTGTTATTTGTGGAAACACCCTCATCACCACACCCAGAAGTCTCTTAATGTTAGGCATCACAACCGAATCAAGTTGACAATCCAGATTAACCATCACAACCACTGAGGGAGAATATTAGAAAATATGTGCCTGGGCCCCTCCTAAAGAGTTTATAATTCATCTTATCTAGGGAGTCGCAGCTGGGAAGTGAGGGTCTGCCAGGATTTCTGTTGAGCAACTGGTTTTGAGAAACCCTGGAAACTGAATGTGAATTATCATAGGAACCTTCCTTGGTTGCTTACTCTGTAGTGATGATAAAAGTTTCCCGTTTTTCTCATTAAGACATATGAAGAATCATTAGTAGTTCATAATTCAAGCTGCAGTGATTTATATTTAAAGAAGTTTGTCCCTCTTTTAAGTGTCTCTGAAAATTACACACAATGTCTATTATATCTATTGTGATAATAGAGAAAAGAAGACTTATGGGTTAGAAGAACAGAGAAAAACCTGGTAGTGTATAGCCTGATAGTATATAGCCTTATTGGTCATTCATATCTAAGTGTGAAATAATTAACTCCAGTTTCATTCTTTCTAAAATTCATGTAAAATAACCTGCATTGCTCAGGTGAAAGAGAAGTGTTTTAAGTTATAGAGATCAGAAATTCACAGGGAACATTAATTCCACATCCTGTGTTGTTTGGCATGCAGAGAGTCAAAAATGGAGAGGAGATTAGAACAATTACCTTTACTTCTTTAGAGTCCCAATACTCCCTCTTACATTGGAGCAAAATATAACACTATCCCATACTATGCTGCTTTACTCTATTTTCTTCTTGAACTTGGAGGATATTGTTTCACCAGTTTCACATCTTAGAATCAAAATATACACACTTTACATTAGAGTTATATTGTAGGAAAGATGGAGAACAGAACTCTGTTGAAAAGGAGACTATCAAAGTTAGAATGTTAATACTTGTAAATAGTTTTTGTTTTGTTTTGTTCTATATTGGGGTCTACCACTGATCTACATTCCAAACCTTTTTTATTCTTTCATTTTGAAACAGGGTCTCTCTAAGTTGGCAGGGCTGGTCTTGAAATTGTGGTACTTCTGCCTCAGTTTATTGTGTACCTATAATTATAGGCATGTGCCACCATGACTGTAACTACTTGCAAGTAGTTAAAATGGAGACAAATCTGGGTTTTAAAAAATTGTACCTGTGGTTATCACTGCACCTAACAAGGGAGAGACAAGTAGCTATTTCTCCTCTTGTGTTTCTTCTTCTCCTTCCTTGATTCATTTCCTAACCTTTCAGTTTTCCTCCTGAACCTCATTGTCACTCTTTTCAGAACTCAACTTATTGCCATCATACTACAGTACAATTAAGTTACATTACAAATAGACTTCTTTGGAATGGCTTTATTCCCATGCCATAATTTTGAAGTTAAGCTCATGGGGAAATATGTTCTAAGTTTCATTATGCCAAACTTGGATTCAATTTTCAGATAAATCTTGTACAAATTTTTATCTAGTTATACTTTATTTTACAGCATAGCTATTGTATGGTAAAAATCTGTCTTACTGGTCTGGGGTTGTGTCTTAGTGGTAGAGCACTTGCCTAGTATGCATGAGGCACTGGGTTCAATTCTCAGCAATGCATGTAAATAATTAAGTAAAATAAAGGTACTTCAACAGCTAATAAAAAATATTTTTTAAAATATGTCATATTAAAATCAGATTTATGAGTTGATACAAAGATGAGCGATTATGGTTATTAGAAATATACAGGAAAGACATCAATTGTATTCTACCTTAGTGGTTCTCATATTTGTTCATTAAAATTCTCTAAATGGTTTGCTAAAGTACAGATCCCTGTAACACAGCCTTAGTTTCTTCTTCCATAGATGTAGGGTGGAGTCTGAAAAATTGCATTTCTCACAGGTTCATACATGCTGTTGATCCTACTTGCCTAAGGACCACAATTTGAGAAGCACTCTTCTGATATATAAAGGAAGAAATTAGTGAATGATTTCTGGTTTGTGAAAACAATTAAGTGATGGGTGGTTCTTTGTTCTAGGAAACAAAGAATAAGATTGTTCAGAACTATTGGAGATGGAGTTGTTTCTACTAATACATGTCCCTGAGAAATTGATGTATTTGGTTCCTTAGTCTTTTCTGGCTTAATATCTATCCATACTTGAAAAGAAAAAGGCCAGAAGAATTGAAATGACAGAAGACATCTGTAGACAGTGTTCTGGTTTAATGAAACTGTATTGTGTATTATATGTGTTCTTTTTTTCTTTTCCATTTAAATTACTATTTAACTTAACTTCAATCAGTTTTATATGAGAGGTGTGTGTGCTTCATATCACAGATAAACATATGATGTTACAGGTGGCTCAAATTCTTGGTTATGCTGTTTGCCATACTGTTTTCCCTTGCTATTCTGCTCTGTTAGCAGTGCAGCATAATGTTCTCCCCAACAACCGTTAGCTCTAAGGCCCCAAACATTCACTTAGCCCCCAAATGCATATAACTATAGAATATACGTTTAAGAATTCCTAAGTTCCTTGAAAGAAATAGCACCTGTCAAAATTATTTTATTATTTCAACTGATGTTTTTACTATCCACAATATATCAAATCTGTCTTCTTTGTTATAAAAGTGTTCTTTACTATTAAATTTGAATAGTGTTTCCCAAATTGTAATCAAGGAATAGTTATTCCATGGTCTTTTAATACTATTTAATGAACAAATAATTTGGTGCATTAGTTAAAGTTAACAAATTTA
This sequence comes from Tamias sibiricus, assembly GCA_025594165.1. Lineage (NCBI taxonomy): Eukaryota > Metazoa > Chordata > Mammalia > Rodentia > Sciuridae > Tamias > Tamias sibiricus. The sequence goes on along the minus strand of CM046667.1, from coordinate 50,812,989 downwards.
TGCATCATTTCTGAAAAAAATTATTGTAGTATACATGAAATAAACTGTAAGAATAGAGTTTTACAAACTAATTTTAATCATGTAAACTGTGTGGTTTTGAGAATTTCTTTTTAAAAATTAGTGTTTCATGGAATCTGATTTAGAAGGTAGAAAATATAGGTATGTGTGAATTAGAATATATCAACACATTGATTTTTTTTTTTTTTTTTTTGGTTTATTCCAGCTGATTTGCTATCCTAATTGAAAGACCCTTGCCTTTCATACTGGTCAATCTTTTTTCTAACAAGTTATGTGGCCTTAATCAGTGGATAAAATCATCCCAGTTCTATAAGGGCCATTCTGGTTCTTGTGAGCAATTTTATAATGATTTTCAGATTCTTTTTTTTTTTATAAAAGTTTGACAGAATTACACCAGAAATAAAAATCAGATAAGTAATCCCAACCTAAATCATTAAGAATGTGATGTGTGTGCCTGCATTTATATATTTGCAAATACATACATGCACATATATTCACAAAGAGAAAAAATATAACAGCTTAATATTATATGTGCACATTCTAAAAACAAGTGATTTTACTTATGATATATGTAATAACAGAGACACGTGAGCATAAACATGCAGTGCCTGCTATTTTCTAACTTGATTATTTTAAATATTGATAAAATGTAACTGTAATACCACTTCATTAAGTGTTCTTAATAATGTTTCAGATGTGGGTGCCATATTAGAATCGCGAGCATCTTATTAAAAAAGGGATACCTATGTCCACAATCTTTGAAACTACCTTGCAGTAAATATCATGAGAAGAGTTGGAGATGGGTTCTAACATCCACTTACAAAACGTGTTTTCTTCATTAAAAATCACGTAAATGTAGTTTTCCCTACCTTGACTTGGTTACCTAACTATGTACGTAATTTAGATATTATTGAACATTAATTTTTGTATTCTAAAAGGTAGATCAACAAGGACTGGATTGATTACTGGTTAGTCAGAGATGCATATGGAAGGAAATATTTAAATGGATATAAAATACTGCTCAAAATTAAACATTATGGATAAATGAATGCCTTAGCATGTATCATCAGTTAAAGTTCAAGGGAGAAGAGTCTAAATTCTATAGTATTATTGGACAAAAGTATGTAATTGAAATGAACACAGAATGATGGTACAGATGCACTAATGCATAAGATAGACTGGTAGCAAAGATTGCTCAGTGGAAACATGCAACCATAGAATTTATCAAATGATTTGAACTGGAGAGTGTTGTCGTCATTATACAGATTTTAATAACATAGTCATGAGTATGAGGATATATCTGGAAATGGGAAAATGAGACATAGCATCCTCTATAATCAAATTGATAACTTATTCCTGATAATAACCTTATTAAATCTTTTTTCCTGTCCATATATTATGATAGTAAATAAAGACTTATTTTAAAATGAGGAGGCAGGCTTAACAATATCTGGATTGGCCTAAGTCACACATTATATAAAATATGTTAGCTAACATATTAATCACCATGAAAAAATCTAAATGTATTTTCTCTCTTTAATTTAGACATAGCTAGTTACCAAGGTCCTGTAAAGGGGTTTGGGAATGGGCTGATTTTGAGTCACAAATGGAAATTTTGTAGAAAGAATATTTTAAAAATTAACACCATGGGAAAAACATTATTGATTATAGGTAGTCAGAAGTGTGAAATGCTTATTTTTCCATTTATAAAGAAATAAATGTTTTATAATGGACTAGCTACTATTTGCTGTAACATTTTAATTCAGTTACAGTTTGGTTCAGAATAATGGTTGTTTCAATTATTTCTTAAAAATTTATATTAAAATTCTAGTTGTAAAATTCTACTCATTGAATCAAAATAATGACAGTGCCTTTTAAAGAATATTGATGGATATTTGAGCAAAGGAAGTAAAAAAGCAATTAAAATTCCTGTATTGGATTGCACTTGAGTTAGATATGGAAAGGTAAACCATTGCATACTAATATGCAGAAATCATGCTTTTATTTACTGTTTATTTCTGTTCTTAAGCACCAAACATTAATGAAACTGCCTTTGGTTGTAGTAATTATTTTTAGACAACATAAATAATTGTTTCCAATTTCTTTTCTTGCTCTTTCCTCCAGTTTTTCATCTCTTGTAAAATTAGGCAATGTTTACATTAAAACCGATGAAGAAATTCAAGATATCCATGAGAATTCTGAGAAAAGTAACAGAGCCTTTAGGTTATAATTAAATGAGAATGTTCTATGAAAATCATAATTACTGCTAGCTAAAATTTTGCCAGTGTTTATGAAATATATAAATAAATTAAGACTTGATGAGACTCCTTTGAAATATTCCCCTAAATGATGCTAAGTTATCTGTTAAATCAATGCTTAGTTTTGGCAGCTCACTACAATTGTGGTAGAGACTTTTGTCTGTCAAGGCTAACTTTTGAAGCTGAACTAAATTTTCACTTGTTTTGTTTTCACTAAAACTTTTGGCATAGCAAGTTGTCAATTAAATCACATGCTTATACTTTTACAAGCTTCTGTTTAGAATTGAGAGTTGATATACCAAATAAACTGATAAATTCCCATTTGTATGAATTAACTAGAGAACCAAAGTTCCCTCTTAGTTGACACCAACTCCCCACCAAAAATGCTACCTTCCCAAATATCACTTGAAAAAAATCCACTCTTGTGTATTTCTCCTCTGTTCTTGAATGTAATTTCCCTATCCCTGCTTCCCATGCTTTCTTTTTCTCCATCTTATTCCTTTCACATAATTACTACTATGCTAAAATCTCAGTAATTTACTGCTGAAGTGTTCTTAGAGTGATAGTGGAATTTGATTTAATAAGAGATCATATATAGAAGAAGATAATGGAATGGCATTAAAACCAACATTACACAAAGGCTTTAAATGATCAATTATAAAGGTACCTATTGGATATGCATTGTCTGCTCTAACCAAACTGAGAAAAAAAGAGTTCCAACATGATGGACAAGTACCTTCAAACTAAGAATCTGATGACCTATCATATCTTTGTTCTAATTTTATTGTGGTGTTAACTAACTGGTTGATTTTAGGCAATATCAAAACCATGACACCCTCCTTAAAAAATAGCCTTATTGAGGTATAATTGATACACAAAATAATGACACACATTTAATCTCTACATTTTAACAAGCTTGGATATACACATACCAATGATACCATCACCAAAACCAAGGAATTAAATCACCTCCAAAGGTCTCCTTGTGTTTTTAAGATTTTTGGTTTTCTAGTATGAATACTTAAAATGAGATCATCATACTAACATATTAACTTGCACAGTTCATTTTTTTAATACTCATTTATTTGCTTTAGTTGTATACAATGTGTTTTTTATAGTTGTAGATATTTTGTTCAAGAGATATATAAATTATTTGTTCAGTGGCACAGATAACATTAAATGTTACAATTCATTGCCCTGTAAAATATTAAACAGTTTTATATTTAACTCAGCAATCTTATCTTATTCTAATATTTATTAATTTACTATGTAAGAAATATATTTTGTTTATATCTTTATATTGTATACATTGTATATACACACATCTCCTTTAAATATTTCCTTGATCTTGGCAGTTGTTCATTGTGTTGAAAAAATTCTTTCACCTGTCCATTTTTAATTCATATGAGCCATGATTTTTTTTAAAATTGATAGCATCAGACAAATAAGAAGTAATATTTTACCATGCCTAAAAATAATAAAACATTTGATATTTTCCACAACTTTTGAATTCCTCTCTCAACCACTTTTCTCTCTCTCTCTCTCTGTGTGTGTGTGTGTGTGTGTGTGTGTGTGTGTGTGTGTGTGTGTGTTCATACATGTATTTAGGGTAATCATGGATAACTCAGTCTGCCATTATTCCTATCCCCTTGTTCCCTCTCCTCCCTCCCCATCTTTGTTCTATTTTTCTATTTAAAGCTCTTTCATTCCTCTCATTCCCTCTCTCTTGCCTTTATAAGTTAGTATCTTCATATCAAAGAGATCATTTGACCTTTGTTTTTTTGGGGATTGGCTAACTTCACTTAGCATTATTTTCTCCAGCTCCATCCATTTACCTGCAAATGCCATGATTTTATTCTCTTTTAGTGCTGAGTAGTGTTCCATTGTGTATATATACCAAAGTTTCCCTATCCATTCATCTGTTGATGGGCATCAGGGTTGGTTCCACAATCTAGCTATTGTGAATTGTTCTGCTATAAACATTGATGTGGCTGTGTCCCTGTAGTAAGCTGTTTTTAAGTCCTTTGGGAATAGGCCAAGGAGTGGGATAGCTGGGTCAAATGGTGGTTCCATTCCAAGTTTTCCTAGGAATCTACATTCTACTTTCCAGATTGGCTTCACCAATTTGCAGTTCCACCAGCAATGTAAGAGTTTGCCTTTTTCCCCACATCCTTTCCAGAATTTATTGTTGTTTGTCTTTTTGATAGCTGCCATCCTGACTGCAGTAAAATGAAATCTTAGAGTTGTTTTGATTTGCATTTCTCTAATCGCTAGAGATGTTGAACATTTTTTCACATATTTGTTGTTTGTATATCATCTTCTGAGACGTGTCTGTTTAGTTCCTTGGCCCATTTATTGATTGGGTTATTTGGTTTTTTTGGTGTTAAGGCTTTTAAAAGCTTTATAAATCCTTGAGGTTAGTGTTCTATATGATGTTCTTGTGGTAAAGATTTGCTCCCATTCTGTAGGTCCTCTGTTCACCTCACTGATTGTTTCTTTTGCTGAGAAGAAGCTTTTTAGTTTGAATCCATCCCATTTATTGATTCTTGTTTTTAGTTATTGCACTATAGGGGTCTTATTGAGGAAGTTGGAGCCTAAACCAACATGATGGAGATTTGGGCCTACTTTTTCTTCTATTAGGTGCAAGGTCTCTAGTTTAATTCATAGATCCTTGATCCACTTTGAGTTAAGTTTTGTGCATGGTGAGAGAAAGAGGTTTAATTTCATTTTATTACATGAGGATTTCCAGTATTCCCAACACCATTTGTTGAAGAGGAGGTCTTTTTCCAGTGAATATGTTTGTCACCTTTGTTTAATATAAGATAACTGTAGGTGTGTGGGTTCGTCTCTGAGTCTTCTATTCTGTACCATTGGTCAGCTGGTCTATTTTGATGCCAATACCATGCTGTTTTTGTTACTATTGCTTTGTAGTACAATTTAAGATCTAGAATAGTAATGCTACCAGCTTCACTCTTCTTGCTAAGAATTTCTTTGGCTATTCTGGGTCTCTTATTTTTCCAGATGAATTTCATGATTGCTTTTTCTATTTCTATGAGGAATGATATTGGGATTTTGATTGGTATTTCATTGAATCTGTATAGTGCTTTTGGGAGAATGGTCATTTTGACAATATTAGTTCTACCTATCCATGAACAAGGTAAATCTTTCCATCTTCTAAGATCTTCATTAATTTCTTTCTTTAGTGTGGTGTAGTTTTCATCATTATTGTTAACTATAGGTGTTGCCACCTGTAGCTGTTGCCGCCTGCAGCAACTATACCACGGGAAATAATTCAGAGGCAGATTGGGAATGAGTAGGTTCTTTATTCTGCTTTCTCTTCTGACTTCTCTCTCCAACAATAACCCCCACACAACTGCAACCCTACCTGGTTAAATACTCTTCACCTTAACAAGTATACACGTGTCACAAGCTCAACTTACAGGTGCATCACACAGTGTTCACGGGAACAGAAAGATTCTTAGTTGATTACATTAAGGTCAGGAGAAAACAATTAAATGCCTCCTCTTTGGCTCTCAGCCAGCTACCATCTTAGCTACCTCCTCATTAAGGCTCTTACATATCCCCCCTTTTGTTTTAAAAGAGGGATAAATAGATGGGTGAACTCTTACCATATCAGGATTGACCGTGCCTGTCTTAGGCATCCACATGTGCAACCAACATTCTTACCCGTCATCGGATAATCAAGGCTGTGCCCTTGACTCCTGTCTTAGGTTGATATGTCAGTCACGTGAGACTTTCCCGTCATTGACTACCAGCCATCCATTCGAGCCAACCAATCATGAGGAGATGCTCCAGTTCTAAGGCGGTAAGCTTTGAGCTGACAAGCCAAGTTCCATTAAATAGCGTAACAAGTTCTTTAAGCAAATCAGTTGCCCTACTTTCCATAAAGTAACGCACTGAGTTTTCTAGACAAATCAGCTGCCCTACTAGGGTTAAGAAAAGGGGTACCCGCAAGGCATTGTCCCGTACAATGTCCCAAACATCTTATAGTAGAAAGATCTATCAAAATGTCCACTTGCTAACACATTGATCTAGGAGGCCTCGTGCATGCAGAGCAGAGGCCACACTGCTGATGAGGTTGTTTAATGCTTGAGCAGCAGGGATGCTTGTAGTGATTGCTATCCCTGCAGCTGTAGCAGCAGCAGCCGTCTCTTTTATGTCTAGACAATGCCACTGGCAAATCTTCAGGGCCCCCTAAGACTGGCATAGGATGTACCTAGAAACTCAAGCAACAATCATTAGAGGAAAGGCAGTGCCATTTCAGCACTGAGTCAAGAAGCGAGTTGTAGGAGTGCAATTCAAACTACAAAATAGAATTATTAGATCTTCAGGTATCTGAAGTTGATCTCTGCTCACACACATTGCTTTTTGAGCTCCCACAAACATAAGCTGGCAAAATATCACATTTGGAACAGATTAAAGAAAAACTAAGAGCATTTTAGAAAAATATTTTGTTAGCTGGAACTTTTGAGCCTCTGCATACACAGCAACCTTTTATGAATATGCCTGTTGAAACAATTTAAATTAATCAGCTGTTTAACAAATAAAGTTAATTATAAATAATACCTGTTGAAACAATTTAAATTAATCAGCTGCTTAACAAATAAAATTTAATACAAATAAACAATCCCAAGTCAAATATCAAAATATCAGGCTATACAATATTAGACATATTCCTTGCTGAAGAGAAGTCCTAGAGATACTTATAAATTAAGTTTGAAGGTACCTTCATTTTTTAATTGTTTACCCAATTTGAATATATATAACTTAAATGAATTAAGGTTATTTGGATCCTCTTTTTTTCTTTTTTTGAAATAATTTTCATGAGCACTCGGTTTTTGTTATTTATGATGTCACATTTACATGAAATCTGGACAGATGCACAGATATGAAGACATATATTTGTGAAATCACATTTACATGAAATCTAGACAAGTGCACAAAGACATATATATATATAACACAATTGTGTGCACTCTAAAGAGAGATCCTCTCGTCCCAGCTGGGAGGAATGAGACTTAAGTTGTGAATTTATTGAAGGAAAAAGCACGCAGGTTAAAAGTTTCTTAGGTGAAAAGGCAAAGATGAGGTTCCCTTGTCAGAAAAGAGACAAAGTCGCGCAGGTGCATGGATTGATACCTCTTTTAAGGGAATCATTCCACAACTATTTCATCTTGGCCCTTTTGATTTGGCACTTATTTCATTAATCTTGATTCTGCAACAACTTCATCTTGGCCCTTTTGATTTGGTACCTGTTTTATTAATCTTGATGGTATCCATACCGGCGAGGATTCATGCTGTGGAAAAACACAAACAGATCCTCTCCCCCAAATTAATACTGGGTCTGGGCCCTTCCATGTGCCTGAAAGAACATCCTTCCAGTAAACCAAAGGTTTATGTTGTTGATGTGGATTCCAGTGTCTGTCTCCAGCCGAATATTCTTTGGAATCCAAAGTTTAAAAAATTTAAAGTAAAAAGGGCAACAGCTAATGTATTTTTAGGATTTGTCCAATTTCCTTCTTTTTGTTTCAAAAGCATAAGTTTAAGTGTGCGATTAGCTCGTTCAATTATACCTTGGCCTTGAGGATTATACGGAATACCAGTCTTATGAAGTATACTGAATTTTGCGCAAAACTGTTCGAAAGATTAGGATGTATATGCAGGGCCATTGTCTGTTTTAAGCATTTTGGGAATGCCCAGTGCAGCAAAAGCTTGTAAACAATGAGATGTAACATCTTTAACTTTTTCTCCAGCATGTAAGGAAGCAAAAATCATGCCTGAGCATGTATCTATGGTCACATGAATAAACTGCAATTTTCCAAAACTTGGCTCATGAGTGACATCCATCTGCCACAAATGATTGGGCATTAATCCTCTTGGGTTAACCCCATAATGTGGATTGGGCAAATGTGTCACACAAGATTGACAAGCCTTCACAATTGTTCGAGCTTGATCTTTAGTTATTTTGAACATTTGTTGTAAAGTAGTACTATTAACATGAAATTGAGAATGGAAAGAGGTAGCTTGTTGGACTGCTGAAAATATAAAGTTTGTTTGAGTAAGGACATCGGCCTTTTGATTACCTTCATGTAGAGGACCAGGCATATTAGTATGAGCTCTGAAATGTCCAATAAAGAAAGGTTCTTTACGTTCCCATAGAAGGTTTTGAATTTGAAAAAAAACAATTTAAAGGCTGGAGTATGAGGTGCTATTGGACCTGCTAGCTCTAATTTAGGGACAGCATGTACAATATAGTGGCTGTCTGAGAAAATATTTATGTGCTGTTCTCTAAAACTTTCAAGAGCTATAATAACAGCTTCTAGCTCTACCAATTGAGCTGATTTATGGGCAGTAATATTAATCATATTTTCTTTTTGAGTGACTACTGCAGTAGTGCCATTAGAGGACACATCTGTAAATACATTTAACGCCTTAGGAATAGGTTGACTTTTTTATTACCTGTGGAAATATAATGGGATGATTGATACAAAAAGATAGTATAGGAGACTTAGGAAGATGGTTATCAAAATTTTCAGAAGTAGAGCTAGATAGCTCTATAGCTAGATAGCTATAGCCCAATCATTATCATTGAAGCATAAATATTCAACCTGTGATGATGAATAGGGAATAATAATAGTAGCGGGGTGAATGCCAAATGTTTTAGTAGAAGTCTTAAGTCCTTGAAGAATAAGTTTAACCACCATGGAGGTGTAAGACTCAATTGTACTTTTAGGAGAGATGGGCAAATGTATCCATAATAAAGGCCCCTGTTGGCAAAATACTCCTGTGGGTGTATATTGTGAAGAAATAATGATCAATATCAGCGGTCGAGTAAAATCAATTCTATCACAATGGAATCCTTCAATGGCCTTTTCTACAAACTTTAAAGCTTCCCTAGCATCTGGAGTCAATGTTCACAGTGAAGATGTATCAGGGTTCCCACGAAGGATATCAAATAAGGGTTTTAATTGTCCAGTAGTGAGGCTTAGTGTAGGGCGAAGCCAATTAATGTCTCCCAGCAATTTTTGAAGATCATTAAGAGTAGCTAGATGTTCCTTATTTATTAATATTTTTGAGGCCTAATAAAAGTATCCATAATTTGGAATCCTAGATATAATATTGGAGATCTAGTTTGAACCTTTTCTTTAGCAATGTTTAGTCCATATCTGTTGGGACTATGTCTGCCAAGGGATAAAGATTTGACTGCTTACCACACCTTAAAGGACCGGGGCTAAACCAAGGGGTGTGGCTATGACGTAGCGTGAGAGGCTGAACCGCCTTGCTTGCTGATTGGTTAGTTCTAGGCCTATTTAAGTCAATGCTTGTTCAATAAAGCGAGTTCTTCGGACATCCCGTGCTATATACAAGACTTTCTAGGTGTGGCGTGTTTTCTGTTCAAACAGACAGAGGTAAGGCATCTAGCGATTTCTGTTCTTAAGCTCGCCCCGCCGGGTGAGTTGCAATCCTTCTTGCAGGCAAGAGGAATTCCCTTTTAGGGCCCAGAAAGGGAAGCAACTCAGAACCCGGCTCTATTCATAACTCGGACCCCGGCACATATCGTTTCAAGTTTTCTGATATATCGCTAAATATGGTGAATAAAACTTCTTGATTAGGATGAGCAAGCAAAACATCATCCATATAATGGAGGCACATAAGCTCTGGGTATTTGTTCTTGATAGGCTGAATAACTTTATCTACATAGATTTGACACATAGTAGGGCTATTAGCCATAACCTGGGGTAAAACTTTCCACTGAAATCTTTGATCTGGTCCATCATTATTAATAGAGGGAACTGAAAAAGCAAACCTGGGGGCATCCAGATGATGTAAAGGAATAGAAAAAAAAATACAATCCTTTATATCAAGGGTTATAAGATGGAAATTTTTAGGAATAGCTATAGGATTAGGAAGTCCCGGTTGAGTAGGGCCCATAATTTGCATAGTTTTATTGATTTCTCTAAGATCGTGTAATAATTGCCATTTTCCTGATTTTTTTCCTAATCATGAATATGGGGGAATTCCAGGGAGAGGTGGAAGGTTCTATATGTCCTGCTTCTAGTTGTTCTTGGACTAGTAGGTGGGCCGCTTGTAATTTCTCTCTAGATAGGGGCCACTGAGGGACCCAAACTGGCTTATCAGAAAGCCATGGTATTTTCAAAATTGTTTTCTCAGTGGCCCCTAAAAAAAATCCTATACTTTTTCAATGATGATTTCCTTTAAGCTCAATAGGGTTAGGATCACCCTGTAGATTTTTTCCTAGTTGTTTACCTGGAATATATCCCTGTTTTTCTCTGGGACTCCATCTTTTATTATTAACACCTGCAGGCTTGGTTGCGAGGTGTACTCCCATTTGTTGCAAAATATCTCTTCCCCATAAGGTAACTGGCAAGCTGGACAAAACATAAGGCTGAAATGTTTCTTGATGCCCTTCATCATCCTCTCATTTTAAAACTGTTGTACTTTGTTCTGGGCTATTAGAATATCCCAAGCCTCTCAAACTAGTTGAAGCCTTTTGCAAAGGCCAGTGTTTGGGCCATTGTTGTACGTTGATAATGGAAGAGTCAGCCCCAGTGTCAATCAACCCCTCCATCTCTATTCCGTGAATTTTTATTTTGCACATAGGCCTCTGTTAACAATCCTGAACCCAGCAAGCCATAGGTCCCGAGCCAGTGGAACCAAATCCCCTATTCTTCCTATTTTGAGGCATACTCTTAAATGAGTCATGTAAACTGGGAAGGAGAAGCAGCTGAGCAATTCTCTCACCTTGGTTAACAGAGCTAATGCCTCGAGGTGAACTGAGCATAATCTTGATTTCTCCTCCAAAGTCAGAATCTATCACACCTGGAATCACTTGAAGCCCAGATAAGCTTTTAGAGCTTTGCCCGAGTTTAAGTCCTACAGTCCCTAAGGGAAGAGATCCCCTGACTCCCGTGGGAATCAGTTGAACCCCCATTTCAGGTGTTAGCACTATTCGCGCGGTGGAACAGAGTTCTAGTCCTGTACTTCCTCTTGTTCCTCTGACAAGGGAGTCAATGGGTAAGAGGGATTGTGTCGAGGAATCATCTGGATGGATGTTTGAGGATACTCCTCCTCTAATGCCTCATACATTTGTGGGCCCGGGGCATTGGGCCCTGTGCCCCATCTTTTGAATTGCCAGACAAAATGTTACCATAAACATCAGTTTTGGATCTGCACTTTCTAGCCCAATGATTTCTTTTTTACACCCGGGGCAGCGGCCTGGGGCACAAGACGAGCTTGGCCTTATTTCTATTGTGTCTTGCCTTCTTTGTGGATATTGTTTTCTAAAATAACCTGATTTACTATAATAATTTTTAGGTTGAGCCCTTCTTGTAAAATTTTGAGGAGAAGCACCTCTCATGGCTGCTGCAATTACATTGCCTGTAACAAAGGCATCATTTATGTCCTTGCATAGTATTATATATACAGAAAGGTCCTTTTTAGATTTCCAAGGTCTGATAGCGTCTTGACAATATTTGTTGGCATTTTCATATGCCAGCTGAACAACTAATGGCATGGCTTGATCAATGTCTCCAAACACTCTACCTGCAGTTCGCAAAAGTTGATCAGCAAAGTCAGCATATGGCTCATTAGGTCCCTGAATCACTTTAGACAAGCTACCCTGTAAGTCACCAGTTCCTTGTAATGTTTTCCATGCCTTAACAGCTGTGGCATATATTTCAGCGTAAACTCCAGGATTGTACTGAATCTGAGCCTGTAAATCAGCATATTGCCCCTCTCTGGTTAACATGTCTATGTTACGGTGTGGAAATCCTGCAGTCACATTTCTTCTAGCTGTTTCAACACAGAACTCTTGGAATTGAGATCTCCAAATTAAGTATTGTCTCCCGCTCAATACTGCTTTACATAAGCCTTTCCAATCTGAAGGAGTTAAATTTAAAGTGTTAAGGGATTCTATCATGCTTATGGTAAAAGGAGCTTGGGGCCCATATGTCATTGTTGCTTCTTTAAAATTTTTTATAGTTTTGAAATCTAAAGATTGGTGGTACCTCTGTTCATTTTGATTTTCAAACACTGGCAGATCCCATTGTTCCTGTGAATTTTGACACTCAAAGGCACGCAAGCGCTTAGAAAGACCGTTAATCTCTGCTTCAAGGGCACACAAGTGCCTAGAAAGACCCTTCATAGTCTCTGTAATTGATTCAGCCCATGAGGGATCAAAGGGCACAAGTGGTTCTTCCACTTGACGGTCCTTTATCTTGGTCCTCCTTAATTTCCTTTTGCTCATTTTCTCAGGATCACTTTTACTTAAATCCTCCTCACTAATGCTAGCCTCACTGGTCCTAACTGACTCAGTGGAGGTTGTGCTCTCTTGATCACTTTTACTTAATTCCTTCTCACTACTACTACTGGTGCTAACTGACTTAGTACCATCCTGAGTCCCAGGTTCAATTGAGAGCACATATTCTTCAGCTATCTCTAATAAATCTTGAATAGCTTTAGCAGCTTGAATTTTTGTCATTTTTGAGCCCATCTTAATCGCTCTGTCTAGAGACTCCTCAGTTCTTACCTGCCGATTCCGAATTCCCCGTACGGGCCACCACTTTTTGCCGCCTGCAGCAACTATACCGCGGGAAAGAATTTGGAGGCAGATTGGGAATGAGTAGGTTCTTTATTCTGCTTTCTCTTCTGACTTCTCTCTCCAACTCCAACAACAACCCCCACACAACTCCAACCCTACCTGGTTAAATACTCTTCACCTTAACAAGTATACACGTGTCACAAGCTCAACTTACAGGTGCGTCACACAGTGTTCACGAGCACAGAAAGATTCTTAGTTGATTACATTAAGGTCAGGAGAAAACAATTAAATGCCTCCTCTTTGGCTCTCAGCCAGCCGCCATCTTAGCTACCTCCTCATTAAGGCTCTTACATATAGGCACTATATTGAATAGCAAATCTCTTGATCTTATTCATCTTGCATAATACAAACTTTATACACATTTCCCCTCCCTGAATCCCTGGAAATTCTCATTCTATAATTTGCTTCTACCAACATGACTATTTTAATCACTTTATATCACTACACTCAGCAGTATTTGTCCTTCTGTTACTTATTTCACTTAGCATAAAGGTCTCAAAAGTCATTCATATGGTCATGAATAGCAGGGATTCTTTCTTTTCAAAGGCTGAAAAATAGTCCACTGTGTACATGATACCACATTTTCTTTCCTCATTCATCTGTTGATGGACATTTAAGTTTCTTACATGTCTTGACCATGCTAAATAGGACTGTGATGAATATGGGAGTTCAGATAGCTATCTGAGATTCTGACTTCAATTCCTTTGGACAAATACTTAGAACTGGGATTACTGGATCAAGTGGTAATTTTACTTTTTAATTTTCTAAGGAACCTCTGTACTATATTCCCCAGTGTCTAAACCATATTATATTTCCAATAACACTGTATAAGAGTTCCAGATTTTAATTTCTCAACATTCTAACCAATATTTTTCATTATATGTATGTTGGGAGTGGAGTGCAAGACCATTCTAATATGTGCAAGATGATATCCTATTGGGATTTTTGATTTGCACATACCTGATAGTGATATTGAGGTCATTTGTATATACCTGTTGACCATTTGTATGTCCTTCTGTAGAAATATCACTTGTCTATTTTAAAAATTGGATTGTTTTCCTCAATTCTAAATAAATTGTGTGCCTAATTAAATATATTGTTTGGGAAATTGGGTGTGATATATGTATACAAAGAGAAGGACAAAATAAATAATCATGTGCATCTTCATGAAAAGGAAATACCAGTGTGTAAAGCACAACCTATAACATTATATCATAGTGAAATGGGATACAAATCAATTTATGATTTTTTTGGTTGGTTTTAAGAGTTAAAGATGAAGCATTGCCTTCCTGAAGTAGTTCAAAAGACAGTTTGTGGAAGAAAGATTATCAGATTTGTCCTGTTAAAAGAAAAATTATTTTGTCACTCAGAGAGTTCTTAGATTTTTGACTATTTCATAAGATTTGTTTATATACATATGTGCTCATATATAGAAATATTTATTTAGGAAGTGTTTTCCAAAATCTTTAGCCATATGAATATATATTTAATTTATGCCCACTTTTTAACATGATTTTCAGAACACCTTCAGGCTGTATCATTTAAAGAATGGTTAATAATAGATAACTATAGTTTATCCTATAGAATCTGGAAAATACAAATGAATTTCACCTGTCATCATTTTTACAATATTTTTTCCATCATGGGCAAAAACAAAAACAAGAAACAACCATGAAAGGACTTAGGAAACCTCTTATTTTGAGCAAAGTAAACTAAATATGGTAGATGTTGTGATGCACTGTCCCGATTTCTCTTCATAGAAGGACGTTTTATAAAAATAGAAGGATTTACTGTTAGTAGATAGCCTTCAATTATTAGCCTTTCAGGGATTGCCTTAATTGAAGATAAATGCTTTGGATCATTCCATTTTCCTGGGTTGACCTCATTTATATACTGATAAATGAGGGCATGTAATGACCCCTTTATCTCAGAAGAAAATGAGTCTACTCTATAGGACTGTTCTAGCTCCAGAACCTCCCATAAATTTGACAAAATTTTCTGTTGGGCTAATGGTACTGTGGACTTCTCTCTACACACTCCTGCTCATTTCTTTTCTTTTTGGTGTTGAGCCCAAGGGCACTCCTTAAAAACACCCTAACTTCATGATCAGAGTAGGATTCCCAATGAATACAACATACCACAGTAAGTAAAACAAAGTAAATTAGTATTGTATTCCAAAGTAAGTTAACTTTCAGTTTGAGAAAATACAGTAAGGAATCATCATGAAAAATAATTTGCCCTGTATTAGACCAGTCTATTGTATGTTTTGGTATTGGATGTTTTACTATTATGGCATTGAGGGAATAGAAAACTTGAATGATACGGTATTATAATGCACATAATCATTATAATTTTATTTCTCATTGACCTATGGTTGATCTTTGCCACCAAAAAGTATTTTCTTATTGAATGTTCCCTAGACTAGGAGTTTCTTTTCATCAAGGGACCCTGTATGTAAACTCCTCATCACTCTCCATAGGGGCTTGTAAACTACCTTCATTCAATTATTTCCCATGCCACATCACAAAGCATTTATTTGTTATATTATGCACCACTATATTTGAAATTTTTTAAACAGTAGAAGATCTGCATTTTAATTAGGTATAGTCTACTTTTAAAGTCAGTTGAAAAAATTTCTAGGGTAAAACATCCGTAATATCCAAAGGTGTCTGGCCCAAGGCAGAAAAAGTGGGAGTGCACATCTGTTATTATTGCCACCATCAGAAAATGAAGTCCTATTAAAAACATGTTCATAATGTGCTCTATTCTCTGGGAAGCAAAAGTTTATATCCTGGAAAACTACTAGCATTTCTTATAGGCAATAAAAGTTTCATGAAAACCCAGACCAACTATATTAAAAATATGCTCAGACATCTTAAAAAATGTTATTACTGATTAATATGTAGTTATAAATAACTTTCATTGGCCTTGGTTGCCTAAATAAATATAGTAATTTATGGTTTGTGTTGTTTCATACAAATATGATCCTCTGCCTATGGTCAAAAAGTGAAGTTATTTTTACATGCCATATAGTTTTTGTAATAATAAATGCTAAGGAGATAGGATGAAGTACTCATAAATAGTGGTATCACTGATAGAAATGGCTTCATTTTCACATTAATCCTAGTTGCTAAATCTGGTATGATGTAACATATTAGCATATTTCTTCAATCCATATAAAGTAAATTGACATTAAAAGTTAAAATGCTCTTGTTTTCTACCAAATGAGACATTTTTTTCATTAATTATATGAAAGTTTTCAAATTTAAAACAATACAACTCCATAACAAAAAGGCACATTTGATATGAGGAATAGTAAACAAATATCAATAGAGCAGGGTTGAAAATCAAGAAAATTCAAAGAAATACTGACTTTGCTACATTAGAAATATACCTGGATGAATTATTTTTTGTTGGGTCAGCAAACACTGAAAAGTGGCTTTCAAATTAAACTTTACTGGTACAAAAAGGTTTCTTGAAATACTTTATAATGAAAAATTAGAAAATGTGCAAATATATGACTGATTAATTTTATTTCTATGCGATAAAATGATACAATCATAAAAACAATAAACACATTCTCTAATTTTACTGACAAAATTGCAGATGAATCAACATGTATAACGTCTCTCTGTGTGAGAGAGAACCGTATAACATCAAGTGTACTCATGGGAGGAATTGTTTGTAAGTAATTGTGGACAGTTCTTAGTAAGTGAGGTTATAAGAGCTGCAGTACAGGGCTGGAGTTTTAGCACAGTGGTGGAGTGTTTGCCTAGTACATGTGAAGCATTGTGTTTGATCCTCAGCACCACATAAAAATAAATAAATAAAACAAATGTATGGTGTCCATCTATGACTAAAAAGATAAAAATAATGAGTGCTACAATACTATTTTTTATGGTTTGCATGTAGTTTCAGTTTTCAAAGAAATGAATTTTTTCCCACTTTTAAAAATTAAAAATAATTTTATGTTCTGGTGTGACTTCTTTTCTTCTAGAGATGTGTGGACATACAGCCATGTGAAAATCTGAACTCTGGAAATGGAAGTACATATACAGTGCTAGTCTTAAACTCCAATGTGGTGAAGAACATATACACACTTTTTCCATTAAGATAAAATGATGCCAAATAGAGATTCCGTGTAGGAATTTCTTCCCAAAGTTTCTTCAGAAATGTGTAATTTTCTCAGAGTTTCAAATAATAAGGAAAAAAATCAGGAGATTTTGAAAATAGGAGTGTATTATAATCCTCTTGAGAGAATTAGTTTAGAAGATGTAGGAGCATTGAGAGTTTGAATCTTCAGAATTCATTGAAGGCAAGTAGAAATAATGGAAGATCAAGAAACATAGACTTTTCCAGTTAGTTGAAAGATGAGGTTGATATTTCTGGGGACCATGTTCAGAGCATGTGTAAAACAGTGGTCAGGATGTAATCAGTCCATCTTGCTTACAGCTATTGCCTGTCCCTCAAGTGTGTTTGTGGATCTGTCTGCTGCTAACAATGTATCATTCTTGCTAATAAGATAAATATTAATAGTTAATGGTGTGTAGTATATTTTATAGATATCCTATGAGTGATGTTCCTAGAGATAACGAATTTGAGAACCAAAACATTGTCAAATTGGTAATTTCAACACAAGATTCTGTGTAGTGATGTTGATGTTAACCTTGTTAGGAAGTCTGAGTATTAACTATTTGAATACTACCCGATCCTATTCACGGTCATTTTCAAATGTGTGTATTTTTTAATTAAATTCACTGTAGGCTCTGTTTCTTTTGAAGATTAACATTTTAAATTTAATAATCATAGATGTTATATATTCCTATATTCCTACTAATGAGTAAAGAGCATGTAGAGCATTGGAAATATTTCAGGAGTAACTCAAAATTTTAGGAGTGTATGAAAATTTTTGGGAATTCTGATTTCTTGTTCACAGATCCCCAATATTAATATCTGTTGTGAATTTGGAAACTCTCATCCAATAGCAACTCATAAAAATGGTGTCATGGATAAGGAGAGCAGGTTTGTAATTGCCAGACCATATGACAATCCTTTTACATATAAAGAAACTAACCCATGATTCCTGCTTTATGTCAGGCAAAGTACTTCTCATTTCCATGATGATGTGAATGTATGGAAATCACAAACATACTAGTCTCTGAATTTGAGCCTTGTCTTGGGGTGTCATTTGATTTTTTAAACTTGGATTTATCCTTTGAGGCAGCACAGCAGCTTTTTCAGGTACAGAAATGGTCTTTATGTTTAAATGTGCTGCCTGGAACATATTCCCATCTGTTTTCTGTAGTTTACACAAAGCATTAGTTCAGTTCCAGGGGTTCAAAAATTCTAATTCTAAAGGTTAAATTCACACACAGAGAAGCCCAATGGGATTAGAATTCTTATTTTAGAAAATGCATGTCCTTTTGCACTGTAAACATGACTTGCTATCTCTGCATTATCTGGCTGCAGAGCCATTACACTGGCACTTTTCTCTATAAACTTGTTCCTTGTCTTCGTCTGGATGTGATAGCACAAAAAGATGAGCAAGTCCCAGGACTAAAAATGAAGACATTTGGAGCTTATGATAAGGAAACTACTTGAACCTAGGAGTTCTGTGTATCTTTCTTTCTTCAGGTCCCTTTAGACTTTCTAGACTTGCTGAAATCTTCACTATTAAAAATGACATGTTATTTGGAAAAATGTCTATGATCCTGCCTTATAGCTACAGATAGGGTAATTACACTTCCCAAATGTTCTGGGATAAATTCAATTTTAAATGTTCATTCCTATTGTCAGACCATGAATCTAGATGTGGAATTTGTAAAATAGGCTTCTCATAGCTGAACACTTCTATTTCAAGTTTATTTTAATATAGGATCTTTCACCTACCTGATAGCTTGGCACTTGTGCATTTACAACTAAATATTCATGTAAAAACTTGTTTCATTCTCTTTGTGCTTATTGCTATAGTTTAAAAATAAAACTTCAGAATAAAAGGTTTCTATAGCTGAGCAAACTCTGTCCTGCTTTATGAGGAAATTGCCTTAGTCTCCTTGGTCAGAGAATATTGACTTAAGAAGTACACAATTAATTCAATTTACGGTAGACAGTTGTTTTCATGACACCTTGGCCTGAGTCTAAGTAAATTTTGGTCCACAGAGTAAAGCTCTATGTGCAAGGTATGACTCATTTCATCTCACATTGATGATGCAATGATACTAATGGTCATCTGTGCTAGGCATACATTGGGAAAAAAATGAAATAGTTTTGAACTCCTTGAGGAAAAAGACAAATAAGATTTTCTTAAGGTGATAAAAAGTAAAATGAAGTATATGAAGTCATAGTTATTTGTTGGGACTATGTCTGCCAAGGGATAAAGATTTGACTGCTTACCACACCTTTAAGGACCGGGGCTAAACCAAGGGGTGTGGCTATGACGTAGCGTGAGAGGCTGAACCACCTTGCTTGCTGATTGGTTAGTTCTAGGCCTATTTAAGTCAATGCTTGTTCAATAAAGCGACTTCTTCGGACATCCCGTGCTATATACAAGACTTTCTAGGTGTGGCGTGTTTTCTGTTCAAACAGACAGAGGTAAGGCATCTAGCGATTTCTGTCTTAAGCTCGCCCCGCCGGGTGAGTTGCAATCCTTCTTGCAGGCAAGAGGAATTCCCTTTAGGGCCCAGAAAGGGAAGCAACTCAGAACCTGGCTCTATTCATAACTCGGACCCCGGCAGGTTGGCGCCCAACGTGGGGCGGGAACAAGGAAAAAATTATCGGTGAGCTTAATAAGGTTAGAGACACAGCGTCTCTTTCGCTGCAGAAATCCCCTTTTATTATGGGACAAATCTTAACATTCAGGAAGTCAGGAGACCCAGCCCTCGAGGCATGGCGAGATATTTTGAGAAAGCAAGGTCTCCAAATATCTGACGGTCAATCGGAGATGATCTGGAGTTCATTAAAACGGGCGGCTCCCTGGCTCCCAAAGTCTAATTTTAATTCTTGGAAGACTTGGGACGAAATAACACAAATTTTAAGGGACCGAAAAATTGAGTACGGGGAATCCCCGCCTCCGGGAGTTTATCCAGCTTTATCCGCCCTAAAAGCGTACTCCCTTTTACAAGAAAAACAAACACCTAATTTTTCCCGGTCCACAAATTTAAAAAAATCTCACTCCAGGGAATTAGAAACTACAGCCCCTCCTTTAGAGAGATCTAACAAGGTCCCTAAGAACAAAGACCTCCAACCACGTGGCTCGAAACTTTCTGAAAGTGATCCGCCATTTTCTGAATCAGCTCGTATTAAGCCTTTGGCGCCATTACCATACCAAGAGGCGCCAGCGCCCTCTAGTGGGCTTTCACCTGTAATGGCATTTCCAGTTAATTTAACAAAACTTCCTATAGCTAAAATCACTCAAAAAGCTAATAAAAATCTGGCCACATTTATTGAGAAAGTAGAAAAAGGCCTTCAAAGAAAACTTCCACCTAATGACCAATTTACAAAAATGTTAGTTTGGGAAGAAATGACCACAAATCACAAGCTGGCCTATGCTAAGTTAAAAGATAAATTTATAAAAAGATGGATTATTACCACCAAAGATGTGGGTTCAACAACTCACCAGTCTCAGATATTAAACACTCCCATTAATGCTCATACTAAGATATTAACAACAGTTTTAAATGGAAAAGGAACCTATTTTAAATATGGACGACAAGGCTATTTTAAAAAAGACTACCCCGATGGTCTTGGTCGGCCTCCAGAATGCTCCCCTGGCCAGATCTCAAAAGATTTAACCTTAATTATTATTGATATTAAAGATTGTTATTTTTCAATACCTCTTCATCCAGATAATTATGAAAAATTTGCATTCTCTGTCCCATCAACCAATTGTCATAAGCCAGATAAAAGATATAAATGGATAGTGCTCCCTCAAGGTATGGCTAATAGCCCAGCTTTTTGTCAATATTATGTTTCATGTCTTCTGTCACCATTAATAAAAACACAGCTTACCTTATATGTCTATATGGATGACATCATCCTGGGAGCTGCTGATGTCCAACAACTAAACTCTGCTTACTTAACCCTTCGAGAGCTCTTAGAAAAAGGAAGATTACACATATCCAATGATAAAATACAAACTATTCCTCCCTTTAAAATATTGGGGACAAAAATTAGCATAGACTCGGTTTGTCCTCTCAAACCCCAACTTCTCATTCAAAAATCTTATTCCTTGACAGAGTTACAAAAGCTATTAGGAGAGCTAAACTGGTTAAGACCTTGGCTTCATATCTCTACTGAGGATTTATTACCTCTCTTTGAGTTGCTACGGGGAAAATCCCCCTCTGATGTGATTTTACTAGAAGAGAGTCATCTGTCAATATTACAAAAAGTCCAAGATGCCCTCAATTCAGCCCAATTGGCTCGATACCAACCAAGCAATCTCTATATTTATGGATTTTTTCAGGTGCTAAACTCCTGACAGCTGTGCTCACCCAGATGGGAAATCCATTAGAATGGATACATTCCTCTGTGGGAGGAGCACCTCGAGTTTATTCCCAATTAGATCAATTAGCAGATCTTGTAATAAAAGGAAGAGATACATCATTGAGGCATTATGGAAAAGACCCAGATATTTTAACAATTCCTTACCGTTTGTCAGATTTTGAATGGATACAGAGAAACAACCCTAGAGTCTCCTATGCATTAGAAGGATTTCTAGGAAAAGTTGACTGTCATTACGGGTCAAGCAAATGGACTTCTTCTTTCCCCAAACTGGAGTGGACTCCCCCCATCTTGTTTTCTAGCAAGCCACTCCCCAAGGCAGTAAATGTCTTCACAGATGGAGGAAAAGAAGGGTCAGCAGTTGTAATATTTCACCCATCCTCAGGCCAAAGGACACAATACTTTGAAGCAGTTACTGGTTCTGCTCAATTTAAAGAATTATATGCTGTTGCATTAGCCTTGACCCATGTCCAAGAGCCTATGAATCTTTTCTCAGATAGTTTATATGTAATTAACCTATTACCTACTTTAAATGCCTCATATATAAAGATAGATAATAATCCTATCACCCCTCTGATGATCCAAGTTCGATCCCTGTTAAAAGGGCGTAATGAACCTATGTTCCTCCAACATCTTAGGGGACATCAAGGCTTATCTGGGCCCCTATCTGAGGGAAATCAGGCCGCTGACCGTTTGGCCACCACAGGTGTATTAACAGTTACAGTTCCATATCAACAAGACCTTCAGTTAGCTCAAGGTCTTCACAACCTTACTCATTTAAATTGGAGAGGTCTACATAATAAATTTCCTTTAGTTCCTATAAAAGATTTAAAAAAGATTATAAGGACATGTAAATCTTGTTTGCCCTTCTTACAGGTCCCACCTCTCCAGTCCCCTGGGGTAAATCCCAGAGGCCTAAGGCCCAACGCTATCTGGCAAACTGATGTAACCCATTATGTGCCATTTAAAAAATTAAAATATATATTTATGTCCATAGATACTTATTCACATGCTTGTTGGGCCACGGCACATTCTGGAGAAAGGGCTAAACATGCTGAAAGTCACTTTTTACAATGCTTTGCTATTCTTGGATTGCCAAAACAAGTTAAAACTGATAATGGACCCTGTTTTGTAAGCAAATCATTACAAAAATTCTTCCAAACTTGGCATATTAAGCATACCACAGGGATTCCATATAACCCAAAAGGACAAGCCATAATAGAAAGACATAATAAAACCTTAAAAGACCAATTAATAAAACAAAATGGGGGAAGCAACCCCCATGACCAGTTGAAAACAGCTATGCTTGCTTTAAATATTTTAAATTTTTCCAAACAGCAGCCTCTATCTGCATTTCAGAGACACTGGTCTAACCAAACGCCTTATATAAAAGTTGAGGTCCGATGGAAAGACCCATTAACTGGAGTCTGGAGAGGTCCTGATCCATTAATAAGTGCTGGCAGAGGTTTTGGATGTGTCTTCCCAATGGGGGAGCAAAACCCTATATGGGTGCCTGCCAGAGATCTCAAATATTGCCAATCCGACCAAAATGACTACCCAGGAGCACAAGCTCTTGAGGAGTGATCCTTTCTTTTTCCACAGAAATGAAAAAACCGTGACAAAGCTCCTGTCCTGCTGTGATTAAACTTCTCATCACATCCGTTTCAAAATTCATCAAAGACACTATCCTGGACTCCTTCTTGGTCAGCATCTCAACCCTCTGCGATGAGAGAAGAAGGACTGTGCCATTCCTGTGACAATTATCTGGACTTTATGCTAGACGACTTCCTTTGGACTCTGAGAGAAGAGCGCTATATCTTAGGACAATTATTTAGACTTTGTGCTGGACGGCTTCCTTTGGACTCTAAGAGAAGAGTCCCATTCCTGTGACAGTCATCTGGACTTTATGCCAAAAGGCTTCCTTTAAACTGAACTAAATAGATGGACTTTCTCTTTTTGGTGAAATCCTTGCTAAATGGGTAGACTTTCTCTTTTGGTGAAATCCTTGTTAAATGGGTGGACTTTCTCTTTTTGGTGAAATCCCTAATTGTCATTGTCTTTGTGTGCACCTTTAGCCCTATAGAACTGGCCAGATACAGCTGGGTGGTCTACTGTCACGCTGAGCTATAGCCCTATAGGCTTGGCCACGGTCCTTAACAGGATGCAGAGGTATGCCATCCAGTCAAGCCTTCCCAAAGGTGACTGTCATGTCCCGTGTGCTCCCCTTGGCCACCTGCTGGCCCTAGACACGTCCACCTAAAGTGCTAGAGTGATAGCCAATAACAGGTAAGATTTTTCCCAAAGAGGAGAAGTCGACCTAGACGGGCACACTCTCTATGAGTTGGACACCCTAAAAGATGGGACATCCCATTTAAAAATAAATGGAGAGACCCATTTTTTAAATAAACAAAAAAAGGGGAATTGTTGGGACTATGTCTGCCAAGGGATAAAGATTTGACTGCTTACCACACCTTTAAGGACCGGGGCTAAACCAAGGGGTGTGGCTATGACGTAGCGTGAGAGGCTGAACCACCTTGCTTGCTGATTGGTTAGTTCTAGGCCTATTTAAGTCAATGCTTGTTCAATAAAGCGACTTCTTCGGACATCCCGTGCTATATACAAGACTTTCTAGGTGTGGCGTGTTTTCTGTTCAAACAGACAGAGGTAAGGCATCTAGCGATTTCTGTCTTAAGCTCGCCCTGCCGGGTGAGTTGCAATCCTTCTTGCAGGCAAGAGGAATTCCCTTTAGGGCCCAGAAAGGGAAGCAACTCAGAACCTGGCTCTATTCATAACTCGGACCCCGGCAGTTATTGAGAATTATGAATCTCATATTCAATTATTAGAAAATATATACAAATATAAACATTTAAAATAATCAAGTAAAACTTCAAAACAGTTAAAGTAGGTTATATTTTCTTACTAAAGAAAATAGTTGATAAAAATTCATATGTACTTGCTATCAGCTTCATCTCAGAATAAGAAGAAAAGTAGCAAGGTAAAAAGATTGCTTTGGTTTTAGGCCTTTAAGAATTATTTTGTTTTAGGGAGACTAAATACAAAATTTCGAATCATGGTGTAACAGTTCTGTGAAATGATATAATAGAAATTATTTATCTTCAAGCAATATTTTAGGAAGATGGCTTTTTAAAAAACTTGATGCTTTTTTTCAATTATTTTGCAAAGAAGAATAGAGGCTAGTGGTCATACTTCAATAGCAGAAGAAAAGGATTGGGTTTATGATCATTTCTTTATGGTTATAACTTTTATTCTCAGTGTCCTGAGATGTGATGATTTTGTTTCTGCGTGTGGCTCTCTTTCCATTCATTATGCTGAGGTTTCTATGCCCCTTTCAATCTACAAATTCATGCTCTTGGTAAATTCTTGGCAAATTTCTTAATTTTATTCTTACTTTATTCCCTGTGCTACATTTTTCCATTCATTTTATAAGTTCAATTATTTGAATAGTTGATATCTGCACATATTCTACTCTAATTTCCTTATCTTTTTCTGATATTTTCCATCTGCCTTTCATGGTATATCTTGAGTAACTTCTTCATAATTCCTTCCAACATTTTTATTGATTTTGCTTTTGATTATTTTTGCCATCATACAATTAATATCAAAGAAGTGATTTTAGCTTTCTCAACATTTCCTTTTATACTCTATTGATCTTTTTCTGGTATGCAATATCATCTTTTATATCCCTGCATGCGTTATAAATAATTTAAAAGCATTCTGTGCTTTTTATATTGTATTTTATTATCTTTATGGTTGTTTTGGTTTGATCATTCTTTAAAGTTGAGCTTCTCTTCAAACACACACACACACACACACACATATATATATATATATATATATATATATAATATATAAAATTCCAATTTAGGCTTAAGACATAGGAGAGGGACTAAAATGCTGGTTATAGTCTCCATAAATGTGGGCACATCTTGCCAACAGGTCTGCTTTACTATGGGGTAATGTGGTATACTTCTAGCTATTTTCCCATAAAGTACCCAAATGTCACAGTTTTATGGTATTTTTTTTTGAGACATCAGTTTACCAAAAGGGAAAATTTGCCTTCCTGTTTGAAGGTTGGAGTTATGAATATAAGTAGGGCTACCAGATTTCTAGGAATCAAGCAGGAAAGGAAACTGATGATTTCAGCATTCATTACTGTTTGTATCATTCTCCCATTTGTAATTCAGTACCTCTGCATTCTTCTCAATTAGACTAGATCATCCTTTGGTCAACATGTGAGGAGAATTACACTTTTGTCTTTTACTGAAGTGGATAAAGTGTAGTTGTGTGATGTTGAAAGAAGAATCTGAGACTGAACTGATCCTGTGTACATTTTTGAACAGTCCTTTAAACTATACCCATTCATGTTCAAGTTTTCAGAAATTTAAATTTCTTCAAATTCTTGAGAGAAGTGAAGGTTCTGTGGTGCAAAATAGTTTAGTTCTTGTCTTAGTTCCTCATTTTGCATCCTTGCCCTATACAGACAGAATTATCTTTCTTTTTTCTTTCTTTTTTTTTTTTTTTTTTTTTTTTTTTGTACCAGGGATTGAACCCAGGGGTTCTTAAACACTTAGCATCATCCCTAGCCCTTTTTGTATTTTATTTTGATACAGGGTCTCACTAAGTTGCTTAGGGCCTCACTATGTTGTGGAGGCTGTCTTTGAACTCATGATCTTCCTGCCTTGGTCTCCTGAGCTGCTGGGATAACATATGCCACAACCGTGCCCAGCCGGAATTATAATTTTTCTATTCTCCGTTGATAATTCTACTGGAGTCTATTGAATTTATTTTTGCCTCCCAATATTTTGTCAAGATTTTTAATTTGTTTTTTTCTTTTTCTAGTCTGTCTTCATGTTCTTTTGAATATTAGATTTTTTTACTTGTAATGTATCTGGGTTTGGGAAAAGCTGATAAAATATATTTCAATCAGACATGATTAAACAAAATATGGATTTTAGTATTCCCCACATTTTAGTTGTAAAGTTATATGACACTCAAATTTTCCCTTTCTTATTTTGTGTTTCCTTGAGATATTAAATTTATGATTGGGAAATCTACATACTTTACTCTGATATTATTCCATTTAAGTAAGTTTCTAAATTTCCCTTCATTCTGTTCATTAGTATAATTATTTTTATTCCTTGAAGGACAGTGGTGTATAGAAACCCAAATTATGGGTAGTTCAAATACAATGTGCATTCAATTTTGACATGGATATGCAACATTTTCTATGCATTGGTCTGTTTTGTATACTGTAAAAATTCACCAACAGGTTGAGACATGATACTAGCTCTCCAGCCTACATTTCTCTGTCCATTTTTTCTGCAGTGTTCTCATGTTTTCAAACCTTGTGGGGTACCCTTCATTCCATGTCCAAATTAAAAGGACTCCCTTCCCGTGAGCTTCCAGGCTATAAGATTGCAGGAATTCTTCTTTTATTAAGTTGTTTACCCTTAATAATGCCCAATACATGCCCAAGGTTCTAACAAACCTGTCTTGTTGCTTTTCATATGTTTTTCCAGTCTGATGCTCCAGGTTTCTCTGTTGGCCAAGTTTTTCCTATCTTGTTACTATTTCTCTAGACCACTGTATTATCTCCTCCAAGTATGGACATAGACTCACCTTTCCATTCTTCACACTACAGCTAACATCAGTCTGTAATGTTTACTGAAGATTCAATGAGGACAGAAAGAATTGCAACACAAATTAAGAGCATGTAAGAGAGATAAAAAAAAATAAATTCAGATATTCATACCCCATAACCAAGAACCGGAGAGATTCAGGTAAAATTTAAATGGGGTACAGAAGAAAATTAGAAATATAGTGTCTGTATGTTCAGACCACCCCCACTAAGTAATTACTGTTAACCTTCTGCTTGTATGTTTATCTTGGGTTATGAGCCATCAATATAGGAAGCTCATTCAGTGTATAACTTGAATGTGGCTTCATAAGTTATTCAGCATATTTACTCAAATATTATGGAGCTTAAAATTAGATTTGATTTTCTCAAGCACTGCACATATAACTCTGTTGTATATTTTGTAGAACAATGTTTAAAATTATATCATACACAAAGGTCTCTAATGCCATTCTCACTGGTTAATGTATATTTCTATCATTATTCACTAATTCTGGTACATAACAAAATAGAAAAACATAGGTCAATATTATCTATGGTCATTCTGTTCTATAGATAAGAGGAAATTATATGATGAATGTTCTATGTATATTCTTGTAAAATATAAAATACAGATTACCACATCAGTTGAAATGAAAATAAGTGCAAATATGTAATAGTGATACATACAATTGCAGTTAGTGTTTCAAAACCTACAAGATGAACACATAACACATTAGCTTTCATAATCATTACCTATTTTCTCCCTTTTCCTCATTTTCTCTATTAGATTTTCTATTTTTTTAATTTTATTTCTATTAATTTTTTTCCTTTCACACATTTTTTGTATTTTCCTTGCTTAATGCCATTATTTAAATCCTTGACTAACTTTTGCTTTCTTATGTCCCTATTTTAAGGATCTAGCATTATCTTATAGATAGGCATGGACCTGGGGCTTCCGTATATTTCCCTAAAGTTGGATATTTATGCAAACTAGAACCAAAGGAGTCTCATAAGTAATTTTCTCTACCAAAAAGATAAATGAAGGGCTGAGAGAGGACATTGTGTTATTTCCCTGATGTTGAGTAAAGCTAAAGTCTATTTTAATCCGATAAATTGAATTTGCAAAACCACAATATTTGATCTTAGCAGCAGCTACTCTATCATCTTGATGTTTTTCCTGTCTCTATTTGTAGTTTCTAGCATTATTTTTCCTGCTTAAAGTTCTCCTTAAACCTCTCTCTCACACTCACACACAAATGGCCAGAACATTCTTACCCAAAAGACTTTTAGTTCTTCATATTTTTGCAAATGTGTGAAAATATTTATGCAAAATCTGAAAATATAAGTTGCTTTATATACATTTGAATTCCGAGTCAGAATCACACTATGCATGAATTAGGTCATACAAATAGGAATTGTCCTTGATGTAAAGGAGAAATTACTCTGGTCAACTCATTTGAGTATCAAGGTAAATGAACCCAAAGGTTAGGTCTCCAAATTAATGCTTGAAATGACTCTTTAAAATCAGTGCTTAACAGGAAAAATTAAATGGCTGATTGGTGTCAACTGAAACCATACTAAACTAGCTAAATTAGCCACATAATAGTTTAGGTTTTTGTTATATCTGATACACTATGTTAGAATTGTGTGAATGTATGAAATAGAAAGCAACTCAAAGCTATTTGGTCCATTTGTCCATCTCCTTCTCAGTGGAAACTGGTTTCTTTCTTTTTTTTTTTTTTTTTTTTCCTAGCATATCAATTTTTCTCTGCTAAGCTCCAGAGCAGGAAAATATCATACATCCCACTTCTGATCTGGCATTTTACACATGTAGCAGTGCACACAGAATGATTGCAATCTTAGTTCCACTGAAAATTTCACACAAGTGTTCCTCATTGGCCTGCTTTCTGTCAGGTATCCAGGCATGGTCCAATCATCTTTGGCCAAGGCAATAGGAAAACTATTTGTGTCAGTTTGAAAATAATAAATTAAATGCTTGGTGGCTGACAGAAAACCCAAATAGTTTTTACTTAATAGTAAAACTAAAAAATGCATGTCTAACTTTATTGTGCTAATTAACAATCTATTATTATTAGCTATTGAAGAAATTCTTAGCTAGACCAGTTTCCCTTTCAGATTTTATGCCACTTTTATTTTACTTCTTTAGCTTATGTGTTTAATTAATATGTAACTGTCACTAGACACTTTAGTTTACTTACTTTCCACTAGAAATATTCCAGTTTATGTGCAGAAGACTCAAATCAAAATGGCTTGAACAAAGAGATTTATTTTCTTGCCTTAGAATGAGCTAACATTAAGGACAGGATTGTCAAATCAGAATCAACTGAATGAAGTGTCTTATCCAGTATCAGTATTAGTAATGATTTCATGGATGTTGACACAAAGGATCAGACAACTTAGCTAGAAATCAGGACATCCTTTTCTGCTCCCTATATATTTTCTTCCTGCATTGGATATGCACAGTAATAAAGGGAGTTTTAAATAAATTGCATACATTACATTATACAAGCAAGAAGTCATTAGTCTATGACATAATTCCATTTTAGGCCCTGGCTTTTGTAATATGTTTAAAGGAGACATGCCTCAGAATTCCATAGATTATGGTTTTATTTAATACAAGTAATCCTTGGCTGAGGATGTTCTGTTGAAAACGTTCTAGATATTAGAACTCCTAATTCTAGCAAATATATTCCACCTACAAAGAGGCTGAATTATCAGCATATTTATTAGGAAAATTAGACCATTTTTCCAGCCTTCTGTCTTTACCTAAAATATTTCTGTCAGTAAAGACAAGGAATCAATACTATTCCAGTTGCTCTAAATTCTCTGTATTCCAAAGTGCCTATGCAATTATGTTGTAACATAACTCAGGTGCTCAGAGATACCTTCAAGGACATAGGCAAATTCTAATCTCTCCTTCCCTACTCCCTCTGCTCTCTTTCCTCTCCCCTTCCTCTTTTCCCCCTCTCTTTTATAGTACAATTATGATATATTCTGAGAAACTTGCACTTAAGTGATTTTGTTGTTTTGTGAACATCATGCATTGTGCTTACACAAACTAAGAGTGCTATTTAAGTTACAAGGTAATTTTATGAGGCCACTATCATATGTAACGTCTTGGATTGACTGAAACATCCTTTTGTAGTATGTGATTGCATTTCTTTTCTCTCCAGGCTTGTTTCCCATGTGTATAAATTGGTTACCAAAAATCCAAGCATTGTATCCCACAAAACATTGTCTAGAGGAGGCATTTGGTTGACTGAAACATCATCGAGCAGCACATACTTTATTTTTGTCTCTAGGCTTGTTTCCCATGTTTACAAAATTGTTATTACAGATACAAGCATTATACCACAGAAAATGTTGTCCAGAGGCCAGAATGCAAGGGAGATCATTCTCATGAACTCTTCTGCAGATATTCTTTTGTATTTTACTTATCATAATTATGTCACATGCCTTTTCCTAAACTAATAACCAATAAGGGGAATATAATTTTCTTGATTGGGATGGGCTAATAAAAGATTGGCATAGACAAATAAAGATTTACCCCTCATGATTGTAAGGCACACATTCTTTAAAAGATGCTGCTGATACCTGATTAAATTCTGCTTCTCATTAAGGGATAAATGAGGGGTGAGGGAAGGGTTTGTAGTTTCTGTATAGCCTTCCACAGTTTAACTTTCTGGTGTCTACAAATATGACAGTTGAATATTGTTCTTGAATAATAACGGTGATAGTTAAAAGGATCAATTATTTCCTACAGCAGTTGCTAAAAGTTTGAAATAGTGCTTCTGACATTACTGCCATTTTTATTTGTCATCTCTATTACAAACATTGATCACAGAAATTTGGCTTCTCATAATTATTGCTTCAAAAGTTGATGTAGAATCTTCTAGCATACTTTCTGAAATAGTGCATAAGGCTGCCCTCTGTGGTTGTACTGAAGCAAGTTTATTTTTTTAAGTCAGTGACTCTAATTTTGGAACACATTATTTCCTAACAATTACTTAGTAAAAACAAAATTCTTGGACCCCATTTTAGAAATGTTCCATTAAAATATTTCTTTGAACACATAATTCCCTGGGACATTTATAATCAGCAGGCTCATTGTAGGGGTACTTTCATATGAAATATGAATTATATATGACATTACAGAAACAGTCACATTTGCATTATAATTAAAATTATTTCCTAAAACATTTTAACATGGCTTTGGTCCTTCTTCCCTTTTAAATTGTGTGTTTGGCTTGTTGGTTTAAAAAGGATACTGTGAGGAAATGGTTTGTATAAACCACAAAATTTAGATCCAAGGATACTTCTCAGCTCTTTTTATTAGACTATAACTAGAATCAAATGCAGCCACCAGTTTTGTATACAGAGTATGTGATTGTCAATACCTTGATCTTTCAGAGGCACCAAAATAACCTCATCCATCTTCCTTACCTTTGAGTTTTAATCCTGTTACCTACAGAAAATCAAATATCCTCTAATAAGTTTAGTATATGCTCCCTCCAAGAACAAATTCTGTGATCGCCTTGCTTCTCTTTCCTTACCATTACCCTGGCAGACCTACATCTCTTATGTGTGTGTGTGTGTGTGTGTGTGTGTGTGTGTGTGTGTGTGTGTGTATGATCATTTTGGCCCATATTTCATTGTAGTTCCCTAGAGGTAATATGTTGTAGGTGTTTGTGGTTACTAGCATAATGCTTTGGACAACATTTCAATGAAATAGAAAAAGAAAATGACCATATTCTCTTGTCTTACCTAACATGCATCCATAATGGAGGCCCTAATATGTTCCCAGTAACCAGTTATATACTCTCTTTAGAAATTTAAGAAACTGAATGTACATACCAAAGCATTAACTATTTACCAATTATATTGGTTATATGTCTGACATATATAATATAACTTGGGTGCAGGGTAGATTATATGAATTATGTCCCACAGAAGTTGGATGGTTAGTAGTGTGAGTGAGTGCACACACACATGCATGTATGTGATGTGTTTTCATTCATGCCTGCTTTGTTTCCGTTTTTATTTGGTCCACAATGTTTGACTTGTTCTCCTAAATTTAGTCATTTACCAACATTTGAAAATGGCATATTTTCCTATAAAACTCAAATTTCTGGCCCTTGTTGTGAGAAGCAGAAAGAGCTGGCAACATTGAACTCACCTTCTAACACTACTGGAGATGACAAGAACTAGCTACCTGTAGCTCCCTTGAAACTGTAAAGAAGTTGTATTGTTCTCCATAGTCCCCATTATTTCCTTTGCTCTCCCATTCTAAGAGATCCATGACCATTTGTTATTACATTTGAGTGCTTCTGTGTATTATAGCCAAATTCTTTCATACCTTCATAATTCTCTAGTCTCTGCAGTCTCAAATCTTGGAAATGTGGTAGGTTAATGATTATATCATAGTGGAAATCATGAGCTTTGGAGATAGACTTGATTTAGCTCTAATTTTCAGTGTTACCACTTACTGGTTATGATATTAATTTTATGTGTCGGCTTGACTGGGCAAGGGATGATCAGATAGCTGGTAATGTATTTCTAGGTGAGTCTGCAAGGGTGTTTCTGGAAGAGATTAGCATATGAAGCAGTGGACTAAATAAAGAAGATCTGCCTAGACCAATGTGGTATTGCATCATCATATTTGTAAGGATCCAAATATAACAAAAAAGCAAAGGAAGGATAGATTTTGTCTCACTCTTCTTGATTGAGGATATCCATCTTCTCAGACATAGGAACTCTTGATTTTGGGGGCCTTTTGGACTCTAGGATTTACACCAGCAGTCTCGTTCCCAACCTGGATCTCAGGCTTCCAGATTTGGATGATCATAATAGTTTTGTGTTTAATTTCCTTATACTTTATAGAAAATCTTGACAAAGAAACTGGCCCTTGAAAAAGTGACTTGGGAGAGAAAGGAAAAGGAAACTAGCCAATGTTGAGCCACTTCCTATTGTATTCCAGGTATTTTTTTTAATTTCTACTTCATATACTCAAAATCATACTGAGGTAACCTTCATTCTTCACCTCTATTTTACAAGTAAATATACTCAATCCCATGTGAATGAGAAATTCAAATACTGAACTGATGAATAAAATGATTTTCAAAGGAAAGTCTGCCTGATTCCAAAAATCATACTGGTTTTCCATTAGGAAAATGACTCGAAGTTTTGCCACACATGCCCTAAGACCTGAGCGCATGTGTAATAATGTCTAAGGAATTATCAGAGCTGAGATTTCAAATTTGTAGTCGTATAGATTTTATAGCATCAAATATGATACCTGTACATTTTGTTGAGAAGAAAGTGATTTAAGTAAATTTCCTCTAAGCTACTCGAAGCTTATTTGAATGGCCAGGAGGATAGTTGAATTGCTAGAACTCAGCACTCTCTCCCAATGGCAGAGATAATTTTGAAAAATGTTAAGCTTGGGGAGAGAGAGAGAAAAGAAAGATTCACAGGGATACCCACAACTTCATAAACATTGCTTTAACATTGCTAACAAACATTGCTTTAAATTTTTTTGAGCTTTTATTCATGAAATTAGTATATTGATGTCCAACTCATTCTGCCATTATTTCTATCCCCTTGCCCCCTCCCCTCCTCTACCTCCCATTTGTTTTATTTATCATTCCTTCATTCCTCTCATCCCCCCCTCCCTTGCCACTATAATTCAGTATCATCATAATAAAGGAATCAATCAATCTTTGGTTTTCTGGGATTGGCTGACTTCACTTAGCATTATTTTCTCCAATTCCATCCATTTACCTGAAAATGCCATGATTTTATTCTCTTTTAGTGCTGAGTAGTGTTCCATTGTGTATATATACCAAAGTTTCCCTATCCATTCATCTATTGATGGGCATCAGGATTGTTTCTACAATCTATTTATTGTGAATTGAGCAGCTGTAAACAGTGATGTGGCTGTGCCCCTGTAGTAAGCTGTTTTTAAGTCCTTTGGTTATAGACCGAGGAGTGGGATACCTGGGTCAAATGGTGGTTCCTTTCCAAGTTTTCCTAGGAATCTACATACTGCTTTCCAGATTGGCTGCACCAATTTGCAACCCCACCAGCAATGTATGAGTGTGCCATTTTCCTTACAACCTCTTCAGCATTTATTGTTGTTTGTGTTTTTGATAGCTGCCATTCTGACTGGCATGAGATAAAATCTTAGGGTAGTTTTGATTTGCATTTCTATAATTGCTAGAGATGTTGAACATTTTTTTTATATATTTGTTGATTGATTGTGTATCATCTTCTGAGAAGTCTCTGTTCAGTTCCTTAGCCCATTTATTGATTGGGTTGTTTGTTTTTTTGGTGTAAAGGTTTTTGAGCACTTTATATATCCTTGAAGTTAATGTTCTGTCTGATGTGCATGTGGTAAAGATTTGCTCCCATTCTGTAGGATCTCTGTTCACCTCACTGATTGTTTCTTTTGCTGAGAAGAAGCTTTTTAGTTTGAATCCATCCCATTTATTAATGTTTGGCTTTGGTTCTTCTGCTATAGGGGTCTTACTGAGGAAGTTGGGGCCTAATCCAACATGTTGGAGATTTGGGCCTACTTTTTCCTCTATTAGGTGCAAGGTCTCTGGTTTAATTCCTAGGTCCTTGATCCACTTCGAGTTGAGTTTTGTGCATGGAGAGAGAGAGAGAGAGGTTTGATTTCATTTTGTTGCATAAGGATTTCCAGTTTTCCCAACACCATTTGTTGAAGAGGCTGTCTTTTCTCCAATGTACGTTTTTGGCACCTTTGTCTAATATAAGATAACTGTAGATGTGTGGGTTAGTCTCTGTGTCTTCTATTCTGTACCATTGGTCTACTGGTCTATTTTGTTGCCAATCCCATGCTGTTTTAGTTACTATTGCTTTGTAATACAATTTAAGGTCTGGAGTAGTAATGCCACCAGCTTCACTCTTCTTGCTAAGAATTGCTTTGTATATTCTGGGTCTCTTATTTTTCCAGATGAATTTCATGATTTATTTTTCTATTTCTATGAGGAATGACATTGGGGTTTTGATTGGGATTGCATTGAAATTGTATAGTGCTTTTGGTAGAATAGTCATTTTGACAATATTAGTTAGACCTATTTATGAACAAGGTAAATCTTTCCATCTTCTAAGATCTTCTTTAAATTCTTTCTTTAGTGTGCTGTAGTTTTCATTGTACAGGATTTTCACTTCTTTTGTTAGGTTGATTCCTAAGGTGTTTTTTTTTTTTTTTTTTTTTTTCCTTTCTTTTTTTTTTTTTTTTTTTTTGAGGTTATAGTAAATGGGGTGGATTTCCTAGTTTCTCTTTCTGAAGATTTGTCACTGATGTACATAAATACCTTAGATTTATGGATATTGATTTTATATCCAGCCACTATTCGTTTATTAGATCTAGGAGATTTCTGGTGGAATTTTTTGGATCTTCTATGTATAGAATCATATCATCTGCAAATAGTGATAATTTGAGTTCTTCTTTTCCTATCCATATCCTTTTTATTTCTTTCATCCGTCTAATTGCACTGGCTAGGGTTTCAAGAACTATGTTAAATAATAGTGGTGTAAGAGGGCATCCCTGTCTTGTACCAGTTTTTAGAGGGAATGCTTTCAACTTTTCTCCATTTAGGATGATGTTGGCCTGTGGCTTTGCGTAGATGGCCTTTATGATGTTGAGGTATGTTCCTGTTATCCCTATTTTTTGTAGTGTTTTGAGCATGAAGGGGTGCTGTATCTTGTCAAATGCTTTCTTTGTATCAATGAGATGATCATATGATTTTTATCTTTGAGTCTATTGATGTGGTAAATTACATTTATTGATTTCCTTATGTTGAACCAACCTTGCTTCCCTGGAATGAACCCCACTTGATCGTGATGTACTATTTTTTGATGTTTTTGTATGTGATTTGCCAGAATTTTATTGAGTATTTTTGCATCTATATTAATTAGTGATATTGGTCTGAAGTTTTCTTTCTTTGATTTGTCTCTGCCTGGTTTTGGAATCAGGGTGATATTGGCCTCATAGAATGAGTCTGGAAGGGTTCCCTCTTTTTCTATTTCATGGAATAGTTTGAGAAGTATTGGTGTTAGTTTTCTTTAAAGGTCTTGTAGAACTCAGTTGTGTATCCATCTAGACCTGGGCTTTTCTTGGTAGGTTTTTTATGGTGTCCTCATTTCTTTGCTTGAAATTGATCTATTTAAATTGTGTGTCATCCTGATTTAGTTTGAGCATATTGTATATTTCTAGAAATTTGTTGAATACTTCATTATTTTCTATTTTGTTGGAGTACAGATTTTCAAAATAATTTCTAATTATTTTCTATATTTCTGTGGTGTCCGTCATGATGTTTCCTTTTTCATTAGAGATATTGGTAATTTGAGTTTTTTCTCTCCTTTTCTTACTTAGCATAGCTAATGGTTTATCAATTTTATTTTTTCAAAGAACCGACTTTGGGTTCTGTCAATTTTTTCAATTGTGTTTTTTGTTTCAATTTCATTGATTTTGGCTCTGATTTCAATTATTTCCTGTCTTGTACTGCTTTGGGGGTTGTTTTGTTCTTTTTTTCCTAGGGCTCTGAGGTGTAATATTAATTCATTTATTTATTGACCTTTTCTTCTTTGAAGGAATGAACTCCATGCAGTGAATTTTCCTCTTAGTACTGCTTTCATAGTGTCTCAGAGATTTTGATATGTTGTATCAGTGTTCTCATTTACCTCTAAGAATTTTTAAATCTCCTTTTTGATGTCTTCTGTAACCCATTGGTCATTCAGTAGCATATTGTTTAGTCTCCAAGTGTTTGAGTAGGTTTTGTTTCTTATTTTATTATTGATTTCAAATTTCATTTCATTATGATCTGATAGAATGCAGGGTAGTATCTCTACTTTTTCATATTTGCTTAGAGTTGCTTTATGGTGTAATATATGGTCTATTTTAGAGAATGATCCTTGTGCTGCTGAGAAGAAAGTGTGTTGACTCATTGATGGATAATATCTCTCTCTCTCTCTCATATATATATATATATATATATATATATATATATATATATATATATATATATATATATTTAAATCTAAGCTATTGATTGTATTATTGAGTTCTACAGTTTCTTTGTTTAGCTTTTGTTTGGAAGATCTATCCAATAGCGAAAGCAGTTTGTTAAAGTCACCTAGAATTATTGTGTTGTGGTCTATTTGGCTCTTGAACTTTTTTTTAATTCTTTTTTTATATTTATTTTTTATTTATAACATTAGTATGTATTACAATTCATAATGTACATATATAGCATCTTTTTACATACAACTGTTTGTATACAAAGTATATTCGTACCATTCAGGTCTTCAATCATACGTTTAGGATAATGATATCCATCTCATTCAACCACCTTTTCTTTTCTTTCCCCCCCTACCCCCTTGCTCCCTCCCATCCCCTCACTTCCCTTTGACCATTCTAGTGTTCTTCTAATCCTCCTATGTACCCTCATCCAACAACACTGTGAACTAGCCTCCTTATATCAGAGACAACATTCGGTATTTGGATTTTTGAGATTGACTAATTTCACTTAGCATTATATTCTCCAAATTCATCCATTTACCTGCAAATGCCATTATTTTATTTTCTTTTATTGCTGAGTAAAATTCCATTTTGTATATATACCACATTTTCTTTATCCACTCATCTATTGAGGGACATCTAGGTTGGTTCAACAACCTACCTATTGTGAATTGTGCTGCTATAAACATTGAAGTGGCTGTGGTTTCTTACCATTTTTGCTGTGTAATCTAGATTTTTATATAGGATATGTATTTTTTCTTCATTGTCTGAGGTTCTTTTTTCCAAGTGGTCTACTCTGTTGGTGATGCTTTTGATTGAACTTTTATTTTTGTTTATTGCTTCTTTCATTTCCAGAATTTCTGTTTGGGTTCTCTTTAGAGCCTCTATCTCCCTATTGAAGTGATATTTTACTTCCTGTATTTGTTTTTGGAGTTCTTTGTCAAAATGATCTTTTACCACCTGTATTTGCTCCTTCATCTCATTTTTGAGTTCATTCTTAAGTTCCATAAACATTTGGAATATGTAATTTCTAAATTCCATCTCTGGCATTTCACCAACTGTGCTTGCCATGGAATCTACTGAGGAGGTATATTGATTTGTTTCTGTCACTTTTTTTTTTTCTTGTTTCTTCATATTTCTTGTGTGTCTTTTCTTCTTGCATTGTGGGACCCTGACTATTTCGATTTTACCTTAAAGCCTTATGTTTCTCCTTTAGTACAATGCTATCAGATCCCCTTATAATTCCTTTACACTTTAAAACCTAACACTTTCTATTCAGAAAATCCCAGTTTGATCACAATGTACAGATTTAGTTAACCCAGATATTGTTTCCAATTTACTCTGTACGCTTCTGATGGGGTTTTATAGTTTCAAGTATTGGACACAGAGGTGATATGTTTAGGAAGAAGGAAGTGAGTGTATTGAATTGTTCTTTCTTAGAAAGTATGAAAAGAGAGTTCTGTGGAAGTGGTTTAGTATCAGCAGATGAGAGAGAAAAGAGAATGGAGTGAACGATTAGGTGGAAAGACCGATTTATATATAAACCTAACTTATGCAGCCATTGAGAGAAGAAATAAAGAAAGATGGAGAAGAAAAAATAATGACAAAGGAGTAGGAATTAGTGTAAGAGGAGAGAGAGAGTGAGTCAAGAAAATAGAGAATAACCTATATATAACACCGCTTTGCTATATAGTTCGATTGCGCCTGTTCTAGAAATCCCAGTTTCTGCGTATAACTTGATTTTGCCTCTGTTGAGTATGTAATGGCAGGGTGTAAATAGGGATGATGAAGGAAGAAGAAAAGATACAAAAGTGAGAAGGAATTAAAAAAAGAAAGAAAAGAGGAGCAGAAGCAAACAAAGAAACACACTGTCAATCAAAACAAAAAACAAAGCTAAACAAAACAAAACCCCCCAAAAACAAAAAACAACAAAACAAACTAACCAAAAAAAAAAAAAAAAAAAAAAAAGTCGAACCCAGGAACAAGTCTCAAACAAAACGGACCCTGGGAAGCCCTCTTTTTTTTTTTTTTTTTTTCCCTCCCTTCCAGTTTAAGCCAGTTGTCTCGGATCATGTCCAGACAGTCAGCAATTCTGTTAGTGGAGTCAAGGCTGCACCTTTGGCCAGTGGCAGAATGGCACAGCAGAAGAGTGGCTCAGGAGGATTGTTTGTCAGCAGATGAGTGGCACCAGGAAAGGGACCCTCCAGAAGGCACCTTTTCCCCACGCCTACCCACAGTTGAAGCTTCTTGCGGCCGCTGCGCTGGCCTCAGACACGCCCTCCCCTGCTGGTTGCCCAAGCCTCACCCAGGTGTGCAGTGTTCTCAGAGTGCTGGTGGATTCCTGGATGTCTGTAGCTGCTCTTCCTTTCTGCCTTGTTCCTTTGTCCTGGTCAGCCACTGCCTTCCTCAAAGATGGTGGTGCTCTCCTCGGGCTCAACAGCAGTTTCACAGACCTCTTGTTCAGGTCGCAGCTGGGCAGGTCACAGTTCCCCCAAGAATGGAGGGGGCTTTTCCTCTGGTCGGGCCCTGCATGCAGCAGCAGGCAGCTGCTACTCCGGGCCCTGGAGGCCAGGCGACCTGGCAGCTGGGTCCCTCTTTCTAGTGGGTGCCTACCTCTTGTTCTGGTCGCTGGGAAGGTTGTGCTTCCCCTGGGAGTGGAGGGGGCTTTTCCTCTGGTCGGGCCCTGCATGCAGCAGCAGGGAGCTACTACTCCGGCCCTGGAGTCCAGGCGACCTGGCGGCTGGGTCGGCTCTTGAACTTGAGAAGAGTTTGTTTGATGAATATGGAAGCTCCGTTATTTGGGGCATATATATTTACGAATTATTTCTTGTTGATGTATGATTCCCTTAAGTAGTATGATATGTCCATCCTTATCTCTTTTGATTACATTTGGCTTAAAGTCTACTTTGTTTGATATGAGGATGGAAACCCCTGCTTGTTTATGTAGTCCGTGTCAGTGGTATATTTTATCCCATCCTTTCACTTTCAATCTGTGGGGGTCTTTTCCTATGTGATGTGTCTCTTGATGGCAGCATATTGTTGGGTCTTTTTTTTTAATCCAATGTATCAGCCTATGTCTTTTAATTGGTGAGTTTAGGCCATTAACGTTCAGGGTTATTATTGAGATACGATTTGTTTTACCAGTCATTTTAAATTTTATTTAATTTTATTTTATTTTTGGTATTTAGCTTGATTTGGTTTCTCCTATGGTTAGTTTTCCTTTATTGTAGTTCTTCCCTTTGTAGGTTGTCACTGTTTTTCAATCCCTCCTCGTGGAATATTTTGCCAAGAATGTTCTGTAGTGCCGGTTTTCTTGTTGTAAATTCTTTTAGCTTTTGTTTATCATGGAAGGTTTTTATTTCATCATCAAATCTAAAGCTTAATTTTTCTGGATATAAGATTTTTGGTTGACATCCCTTATCTTTTAGAGCCTGGTATATGTTGTTCTAGGCTCTCCTTGCTTTGAGGGTCTGGGATGAAAAATCTGCTGAGATGCGAATTGGTTTTCCTCTATAGGTTATCTGATTTTTCTTTCTTATGGCCTTTAAAATTCTATCCTTATTTTGTATGCTAGGCATTTTCTTTATAATGTTGATTGGTGTAGATCTGTTGTAATTTTGTACATTTGGCAT
This sequence comes from Tamias sibiricus, assembly GCA_025594165.1. Lineage (NCBI taxonomy): Eukaryota > Metazoa > Chordata > Mammalia > Rodentia > Sciuridae > Tamias > Tamias sibiricus. The sequence continues at coordinate 50,772,236 of CM046667.1, read as the reverse complement.
CCTATGTGCTTCTTATATTTGGTTTTCAAATTCATTCTTCTTGTTTGAGAAATTTTCTGATATTATTTCATTAAAGAGATTTTGCATTCCTTTGGATTGATTCTCTGCACTTTCCTAATTCCAATAAATCTTATATTCAGTCTTTTGATGGTATCCCATAATTCTTGGATATTTTGTTCATGGTTTCTTACTGTCTTCACTGTGTGGTGAGCTTTATTTTCAATATTATATATTTTGTTCTTATTGTCTGAAGTCCTGTCTTCCATGTAATCCAATCTGTTGGTGATACTATCTATTGAGTTTTTTATATGGCCTATTGTTTCTTTCATTTCAAGTATTTCTGTTTGTTTTTTTTTCCAGAATTTCTATCTCTTTCTTGAAGTAATCTTTTGCTATCTCTATTCTCTTATCTCTTTGTTGGTGTGATCGATGGTTGCCTGTATTTGATCTCGTATCTCTTTGTTGGAGAGATCAGTTTTTGCCTGTATCTGCTCACTTAGGTCATTTTTAAAATCCCAAATTATTTTAATTATGTATATTCGAAACTCCTTTTCAACATTTCACCTACTGTGCTTTCTATGGATTCTACTGCTGTAGTATCTTGGTTGGTTTGGGGCATTTTCCTCCCTTGTTTTTTCATGATATCTATGTGTTTTCCTCTTTTGCAGTGTAAGTCTGAGGTATTACTGTTTCTGTCCTATTGTCTTATATCTTCCCTACAGGTTACCCCATGCCTCACTTTTAAGGGAAAGATCAATATTACAGCACTCAAAGTACCCATGGTATTGCCATATATCCTTTAGTTTCTATTTTTTATATTTACAATTTTGACATTTTTATCATAAATGATGAGATCAATTATCTTCTACCATTTAGTCAGTAATTTTGTATGGTGGTTTACAGTATCTAATAGTAGAAGGGGGACTTATGGGTTGGCTAAAACATTTGTAAGGTAGGATGTGAGATGATAGAGGTATTAGATTATTTGACTAGTGAGAGGGTAATCATGGGAATTAGGGTGTTAGTAGGAAAAGCAAAAGATAGGTATCCCCATGTAATATTCCCTGCTCCTGGGCCTGGGACCTGTTTCCTGACCTGCAGGCAGAGGTGAAGACTACCTGTGGCTCAGGAGTGGGTGGGCAGAGCTGGGAATGCACGCAGGCAGGCTAAGCTGGAACTCTTGTAGGTGGACAGAGCTGGAGTGCTCGCTGGTGGGCCTAGCTGGAAAGCTCACAGGCCGGGGCTTGTTGCCATGCAGTCCCGAGGGGGATGGCATCTCTGAGGTGGGCGGGCCGAGCTGGAGTGCTCAATGGAGGGACTGCTTTAAATTCTTAATGAAAGTCAAATAGAAATTCTTAAGTTTTTACAAGAGTAATTTAACTATATATTCATTAGTGATATTTCAGTCTACAGTGCACAAAAATAGCAATGTTAAAAATATTTACTGTCACTATTAAGGGTAAATATAAAATGTTTAAACCCGATATGTAATGTATAGTCAAGAGGATTTAAAAAAATCCAAGGTAAGTGTTTGTTTATGCTTGGTTAACATTGATTAAAATGTTTTATTTTTCAAAAGTCATTTTAGGAAAGATATAAGGTATTACTTAGTGGAATGAAAAGGTGATTATATACACATGGGGTTTCTAATAATACTAAAACTGAGACAATTAAATTTAAAAGCTAAAATTTCAAATTTGCTAAATGTTGTAGAATTAATACATGGACACATCAGACAAAGAGACCTAAAATGGGTTCCATTATTTATAAATACTATAGGAAATATTTTATAATTTCTCTAAGCCTGTTTTTTGTTAACTTTGAAAATGAGAATATAGTATATTTAGTAGTGTGTTTGTAAGGATTAAATGGGGATTAAATAAGATAATAAAGATAATATTTGAACAAGGTTATGGGTTGTTTTACTTAATCCTGTTCATCTAAGCAACTAAGAGAGGTTAAATAATTTGTGCAACATCACACAGCTAAGAATGAATTAAGAACTAAAGCTGGAAAATCTGACTTGGGAGTATGAGCTGTTGACCACTCCCTTGTACATTTTGCTATGATTAATCAATAAATGGATTAAAAATCTTCAGTGCATAAGTGTTCTTGAAAATTGTTATCATTAAATTCTTAACTACCTTTCTTGGAATCAAATAATCTGTTTTAAAAGCAAGAGGAAAATACATTGGAGATTTCCATGGATGCATTTTTCCGTTTCCACATCAAAAAGAAAGTGAAGCCAATTTCCCTAATGTGTTTTTAGTAAATCAATTGCTCTTTATCTAAATTCACTCAAAATTTTGTTCCAAATATTGTTGCATGTTGACCTCTATTATCTCTCTCTCTCTCTCTCTCTCTCTACACACACACACACACACACACACACACACACACACTCTTAAACTTTGTAAAAAATGTTCATGTAGTTGACATAAAAGCTTCATGATTTCTTAATGATTGTTAATAATGAATCTGTGATAATTCTTTATACTTATTTTTACCCTGAAAGTTAATTAGTGAAGAACTGGACCTCTGCACTTATTTCAAGAGAGTGAGTGCTCTGATATGTTGTTTATGTATTCCCAATTTGTTTTGTTCATTCTAGACTCTTGAGTTTTATGATTCCTGTCTCTGGGTTTCAATAGGCAAGTCAAATATAAAAGACTCTGTATTATCTTTGACATGACGTAGAATTTAACTGACTTTCTAAAAGATTTGGTATAATACTTTCTGGCACATTTCTTTCCTTATCAACACATAGCTTTCTTTTCCTTTTGTCATGCTGCTCTGTGTTGGTCAGTCAGTTTGTGTGCTTTAAATTTCTCAGTGCACATTTTTATATTGTATTTACCATGTTTTTATTTACATTTGTTGTAATCCATTTTTCCTTCCTCCTTTTTGGTGTGTTTTAACATTTCATTGAATAATTGATCTAAGAATAGCCACATTGCTTTCTCTAGAGGGCTCTTTCATTTTTCTATCTATGGGATCTTTCCTAAAAATACTTTTACACATTCTTAGCATTTTTCATTGTTTGGGAGTCTCTCTCTGTGTTCATATGCATATATCTACATATATATACACACACACACAGACACACACACATATATTTGAGTCCATATTCATGATACTATACCTGCCTGTCCACACTTTCCAAACTGTTACTGACACTTTCTTAATTGTCTTTCCTTAGCTTTATTGTGTAGGTCCACATTTAGCATTTCAACCCTTCTTAACACAAAATTGCCCAGTTTACTATAGCTTTCACGCTGTCCCTCAGCTTTTGTTGCTTTGAATAAGATTTAAGTTGAAATTAGACATTTTCCCTGCTAATTCCCTTAGCTTCAGGGATGGAATTTTAGGCAAGACTGCATCAAATGTTGTCCTCTTAGCATAATGAAGTTTCCATCATATATAAATGAATATTTAATTCCCACTTAGAGATGATCCTAATATGCATTTTATTGAATGTTGAGTGTTGAAATCAATAGTCTGTGAGAATGAAATTCAAAGTCAAAGCCATATATCTCTATCTCAGAATATGCTTACTATATATTAATCTAAAATGAAGTGCATAATTTTATTACTAAACCTTTCAGAAGTCAATTTTATAAGTTTGACATTGCATTTCTCAGGTCTGCCAGCTCATATGTTGTTTGTATACACACTATAAATAAAATTTATAATATGAAATAGGCATATATTTTCAACCCAGAACAGTGAAAGAGGAGGATATTTTAAGGTTACCCTATTTATATACAATATATTCCTCTTCAAAGTCTTTGTATTCTTTATTATGTCTTGATCAAAGGTGATTGAAACTGTGCATGAATTTGAGGGGTTGAACTTGACATTGTTTTAATTCACTTTATAAGCTATGTAGTACTCTTCAGTAGGACTCTTTTTCTTAAGAGATGTGAATTAAATCTAGTATAATAACTAAAAATTTAATTGAGTCTTTAAAATATTTTAATGTTATTCATGTTAGTATATAAAACAAGTCTACAAAATAAAGAAGCCTACAAGATTAATTTTTAATCTAATTTCTATGTAATTTTTAATCTAATCTCTCTTGTATTAAATATTTGTAAATATTTTATAAATATTTTCTGGCTACCTTAAATTTACCTAGGTAACATCATCTCTATATATACAAATTTACAATCTATTTTCCTATCTGAAAGTTATTAAGAATTTGTTATGTACATATAATCAAAAGCTCCACAACTATCCTGAATTATTTCAACATTGTATTTTGCAATAATAATATTTACACTATTTATACTATAATGTTTCAGGTGACATGAGATATTTAGTATGAGTTTTATTCAGAATGCTTAATATATTTGAATACGGATATCAGTTATCATCAAATGGCGTGCTTTGTTCATGTTATACACGTTATTGTGGTGAGTACATATTATTTTAACTTAATTTACCAGGTTGTCATTGATAACTCACCAGTTCTGGAGTTCCAAAAATGACTTTGAAGTAGTCATTCTAGTTCTAAAAGTCAAGTGCAAAATGTAGCAAATCGTTGGCTTCTTATAGATGCTAAAGCTAAGATTTGTTACATGTATTATATCTAAACTCTGTTTTGTGAAGCTTTCAAGGATTGTTATATTTATTGTCTATTTGCTAAATTGGAATTATATTGCCATTTGGTGTTTATTTTTTACGATATGCTTGGTGCTTCATCTACATATCTATATGGCAATACTATAGTTGTTTTTATTGTTTTACACTTTACAAACATTCAAACTGAAGCTCAGAAAGTTCACATAAGTTGCTGAAGTTTTCACAGCTTGATTTGAATCCATGTGTATCTGACTGCATCATATTTTCTGTTTAATTTTTGGTCACATGTCTAATTGATTTTTTTTCCTTCATTTTTTATTGCCTAATAGAAATCTTTCATAGTTATAATTTCACTTCCATAGGTGGATGGGTAGGTGGAAGAATGGAAGGGTGAATTTTTTTATAGGGTGGGTAGACACATAATTGTGTAGGTAAATGCCCCATGTACAAAAATTGCTAATGTTTAGAGAAGGATGTTACCAACCTAGCATCTGGGAGCCCCCAGACCAGCAGATGAAGCTTCCTACAGTGTTCTTTCAATAACTGATGAGTGCTAACTGTGTGTTATAAAGAAGTCCAAATAATGCACTTCCTTTTAAGATCTCTGTTTTGGACCTTGTAAAAAGACTCCATGACTACTGTCTATTCTTCAGCTTTCTTTGGCACAATTTTGGCTCATCTATCACAGTTTTGTTTACAATAAGCCAGACAGGACGTACGTATCGTCCTAAAAGAATTTTCTTAAATAAATAGTATCTAGCATCCTGTGGGAGATCCTTATTCAACTTCTAGCTAATAAATTCTATCAGCAGACTTTCCAAGGAGACATGGTCAAAGGTGAAACTGCCTAAAGACTTCCCAGGAAGGGAAGAAACTTCCCACAAACTCACTTCCCAATAGGGTCAGACATACTTTTTGTTTGATTGATTTAGATTGCGTTGTTACCTTGAATTTTTAAAGTTTTTACAATTCAAAATATTTTCACCCATGTTAATTTAGTCTCTGAAGTCCACATGAGCATTAATGTAAGATTTAAAAACAAGATCTTTAGGTTCACTAAGCTTTTGCTGTTGTTGCCGTTGAATTGCTTTAAGAAAAGTAGAGCCTTTATATTGTATGACTCTAATCCTCTTAGGTTAGTGATTGCTTTGAATAACCCTATTTATTTCTTAGGGCTAAAAATTTTATATATGAGCGGTATATAAAATAAATCATGCACATAATTTTATCTTACAAATCATATCAATTACATAATTATATAAAATTATTATATAACACATAATTGTATGTTTATATATGATATATATTGTATATTCAAATTATAAGATTATAAAATGTATAAAATATATTTCATATATTTAAAATAAATAAAATGTTTATTTTATGTGGATATATAAATACAAATATTTGCATATATACTCATATTATCTCTACATCATTTCTGAACTAATTTGAGGCAGCAAATAAAAAATGCAGTTGGTACAGAGGGAAAATAAATGTAGTAAAATGTGTAAATTTAAAGGTATGTTCAGCATAAACTTAACATATTATCTAGATATGGGCTATAAATTGAGCTTTGAGCTTCATAATATTCACTGAAAATAAAAGTGTGTTTATTTGAGAGGTTCACAATGTCCAAGAGATTAAGCTAAAATTTTAATACAGGACACACCTTTTTTTGGCACTGAGACTGAGGTGCACTATCTATTCAACAATAGCTTTGTAATAGTTACAGTAGCATATGACATATGACTTTTTCTGACTGTGCAAGTTCATGATGAAATACAGTGAAACCAATTTGTTGAGCCCAAATTGAGTCTTTTAAGTGTGCAACTCTTACTGTTGTCATTATTCAAGACTAGACTTCAATGCATTTAGAATGGCAGTTATCAAAGCACATTTTGTAGAATATTAATTATGATGATTATTTTTAGAAAGTCTTTTTTTACATATATTTTAGTTTTACATGACACTGGAATGTACTTTGGCAAATTATACATACATAGAGTATAACTTATTTGATTTAGGATCCTACTCCTGTGGTTGTACATGATGCAGAGTTACCCTGGTCATGTTTTCAAATACAAGGCTAGGAAAGTTATGTCTGATTAATTCTACAATCTTTCTTATTTATTTTCCCCCTCCCTACCCTTCATTTCCCTTTGTCTAATCCAATGGATTTCTATTATTCCCCTCCCCAACCTCCTTTGTTTTGTGTTATCATCCACAAATCAGAGACAACATTTGTCCTTTGGCTTTTGGGGATTAATTATTTCATTTAGCCTAATATTTTCCAGTTCCATCCTTTTACCAGCAAATGCCATTATTTCATTATTTGTGGCTGAGTAATATTCCATTGTGTATATATATTACATTTTCTTTATCCATTCATCCATTGAAGGACATCTAGCCTATTTGTATAGGATGGCTATTATGAGTTTTACCTGCTATAAACATTAAGGTCGCTGTGTCACGCTACAGTGACATGCTGTTTTTAAGTCCTTTGGGTATATACTGAGGAGTGGGATAACTGGGTAAAATGGTGGTTGTATTTCAATTTTTCTAAGGAATTTCCATACTGTTTTCCATAGTAGTTGCACCAATTAGAAATCCCACAGTAATGTATGAGTGTACCATTTCCCCCCACATCAACAAAAACACTCATTGTTGCTTGTATTCTTCATAATTGCCATTCTGACTAGAGTGAGATGGAATCTCGGTGTAGCTTTGATTTGTATTTCTCTAATTGCTAGAGATGGTGAACATTTTTTCATATATTTGTTGATCAATTGTATTCCTTCTGTGAAGTGTCTGTTCAGTTCCTTAGCCCATTTATTGATTGGGTTATTTGTTTTTTTAATGTTAAATTTTTTGAGTTCTTTATATATCCTGGAGATTAATGCTCTGAGGTATGTGTGGTAACGATTTTCTCCCATTCTATAGGCTCTCTCTTCATGTTATTGTTTCCTTTCCTGAGAAGAAGCTTTTAGTTTGATTCCATCCCATTTATAGATTCTTGATTTTACATCTTGTGCTTTAGAAGACTTGTTAAGGAAGTCAGTTTCTAAGCTGACGTGTTGGAGAGTTGGAGCTACTTTTTCTTCTAGTAAGGAAATTGAAGCGGCACACAGTGGTGCACAGCTGTAATCCCAGAGGCTTTGGAGGCTGGGGCAGGAGGATTGAGAGTTCAATACTAGCCTCAGCAATGGCAAGGCACTAAGCAACTCAGTGAGACCCTGTCTCTAAACAAAATACAAAATAGGGCTGAGGATGTAGCTCAGTGGTTGAGTGCCCCTGAATTCAACCCCCAGTTACACACCCCCCCAAAAAAATGGAAATTGAAGAAGACCTCAGAAAATGGAAAGATCTCCCAAATTCCTGGATAGGCAGAAATAATATTGTCAAAGTGGCCATACTACCAAAAGTGCTACACATATGTAATGCACATTCCTATTAAGATCCCAATGACATTCTTTAAGAAATACAATTCATAAAATTTAACTGAAGACATAAGAAGACTAAAATAGTCAAGGCAATCCTTAGAAAGAAAAGTGATGCAGGAGGCATCACTAACACCAGACCTTAAATTATACTTCAGAGCTATACTACAAACAGCATGGTATTGCCAACAAAACAGACGTGAAGACCAAAGACACACCCACATAAATACAGATATCTCATCCTAGACACTGGCACCACAAACATACATTGGATAAAAGATAGCCTCTTCAACAAATGGTGCTGGGAATACTGTAAATCCATATGTAACAGAATGAAATTGAACCCCTATCCCTCACCTGCACAAAACTCAACTCTGAGTTGATCAAGGACCTAGGCATTAGACCAGAAAGTCTTTATAAAGAGGAAGAACAATTAATCGAGGTAGACTCAGTAATTGCTGTGTTTTCCTAATGATGATATGGATTTTGTGTATTGATTTAAAACACTAATATGAATCAGTGTCACAAAATATAGCCTGAATTACCAAGAAACGTACTGTTGGTAGAAGTGCTATAGCAATGATATAAGGCCTGGTTTAAAAGGGAATCAATGAATTTAACTTTTAGTTAAAGCCCTCCTACAAGCAGTGTTCAGTATTTCTACAAAATAACTTTTGTAGAAAGAATACAGGCCTACATCAAGTTCTGACCTGCAGTGCCCACATACTTAACTTCTGCTGAGTTTCTCTGAGGCTAAATCAGCTGGAAACTGAATTTAATTATGGGTGTGGATGCGCTGTGGTTTTGCCCCACTATTCTGAACTACTTCTTACATGGAACACATAATATGTGTTTAAAATGAAAAAGGGTCCACACATCAATTCTTTGAAGAAATAGCATGCTTTTGATCATTGAGCTAGCAAGAATTGCATTTCCTGTTTCACTCTTTGTTTCATTAATTTCAATAATTTTATAAAAAGTCTTTATTACAATTGTTTTGCCGTTATTACAAAAAATGTGCTCTTGTAACTTTAATTAATGTTCCTTACTCGGGTATGGCTTAAATTTTAAGGGTTATATATCTATTAAATATATACACAAAGACTGATCATTTCAGAGGAAAAAAGTAACAATATGAGTAATTTCCCTTTCATCTGTCTAAATCTGTTAAGACACTTCTAAAATATTTCTACATTTGTGCTGCATTTTGTGTTGTCACATATTTTCAAACCATTTAGAAGTATGAGTATTTTCTCAAGTCTTATTCAATTATAACATTATAGTCTTTATTTCAGATTTTCTCATCATTACCATTTTAAAGAAATTTATAGTAGGTTCCCTAAATATGGAAATTAAGGCCTGGTTCTTATTTTTATGTATTTTAAAGGTATTTTCTTTTCTTTTTATATTTGTAGTTGTTAATGGACCTTTATTTTTTATTTATATGCAGTGCTTGAATCAAACCCAGTGTGTCACACATACCAGGCAAGCGCTCTGCCACTGAGCCACAACCCCAGCCCTGGTTTTTATTTTTAAATTTAATTTGGTCAGTGTCATGATTCTTTAACATTTATCTGACCATCTTCAGGTTTATCTGACCCTAATTTATCATCCATTGGAGAATTATGTTCCTTTAAGACTTTTCTGAGTGTCTGATAGTAAGTATTGGCACCTGAAATGATTTTTTAAGTTTGAACAGTCTGTTGTAGAACAAGTTTTTCATCCCGAGTCTCTTGCTGTCTGCTCTAGTTGGCCTTCTCATTACACCATGTAACCTCACTGATATTGAAGATATAGTATATATTATGTTAAAATGTATGGAGTAAAACTTGCATTTTAGTAACTCAGATGAAGTAGGTAGCAACTTCATTGGCATCTTATATGGAAGGTTTAGTCTTCAGTTTTTATTTTATTCCTGAAATCATTTTTAACAGGAAGAAATGTTTTGTGAGCACTAACCCTATTTGAACATTTTGATGAGTTATGCTTCCTTTTCATCCTTTTCTGTGAAATCACAGTGGTAATATTCTGTGGGTTATGCTGGGATAAATGTTCCTTATTTGCAAGGGGAATGAGCCTTATGTAATACTGCTAGCTTCTTAATGAGAAAAGGTATTTAGATACAGGCAAAGGAAAATAAATGTTGAGAATAGATAATATCTCATATTGATCATATTTTTCTTTTTTTGAAATTTTCAATTTAAATATGTTTTTGTGGTTTGGTTATTTTTTTAATAGCTTGGTCAGATGAAAGTGAAGAAGAGCAAAACTTTGAAGAGTTTATCTCTTTTATTCACTGTAGGTAAGAAAATCCATAAATGAATTCTTCATTGGAGGACTTAAAATTTTTTTCTAGGCAGTCATATACAATGCATTCTTAAGGAATGCTTACCTGGGAAACAGACATTATTTTATGGAAATTTATTGATTTAAGCATGTAATATTTTAAATGGCATATTAGTATGATAATGTATATAATACATCATATATGCATCACATAATAATACGACATACTTTCCCTTTATGATAACTTATAAATTTACAAAATATCATGTTGTAACCCATTAATTAATTAATCATAGTTAACTATATTACTTGGTTCCAGCTTGGACTCTTTCTAAAGATTTTTACATATCAGAATCATGTAATGCTCAAGATGATCTACGACTTTTCTCAGACAAACTGAGTCACTGAGTGACAACTGACACCCATAAAATCATATACCATTTATTCATGGTGAATTAGAGGTTTAAACTCTGTGTTCAGAGCCTTCACATTTAATTATTACCATACACTACCATCATTTGTCTTTGTATTACATATATCATGCAGGTAAAACTGTTACGATTATATGATTGTTTTGTGAAATGTTCCTAGATTACATTTTAGTTAATATAGTCTTTTAGTTTATTCTATTAATAGGACACCTCACAAAAGTATTGAAATGTGGTTGGCATCAGAACCCACAGTAATGAATATATAGCCTAAATGGGTTTAAATTTATTTTTATTTACTTATTTATTTAGGTATCGGGGATTTAACCCAGGGATGCTTAACCACAGAGCCACATCCCCAGCTTTTTTTTTTTTTTTTTTTTTTTTTTTTTGGAGACAGGGTCTCACTAAGTTGCTTACAGTCTCATTACATTGCTGAGGCTGACCTTGAACTTATGTTCTTTCTGCCTCAGCCTCCTGAGTTGCTGGTATTATAGGCATGAGTCACTACACCCAGCCTGAATTTGTTGTACCAAAAATGTTGTATCCAATGAGATGCCAATTAAAACTCCAAGCCACGTCACACTAATGCCAAAAAAAGCCTTTATTAAGCTGATCAGCGGCCACCATCCCCACACATCACACAGTGTGGCAAGATGGCACACCAGCAGTGATTTTCAAGGGTTTATAAAGAGAAAAATCACAGAGGGTGGAATATTCAGTTGCAGGGTTTCAACCAATGCAAGCAAGCCATGGTACAGAAGCTGAATCTAGGCAGTTAGCAAGACAAAGCAATGGGTACAATAATATTTCCCATGGGACTTTCCAGGTTGGTATAGCAATGATCAAGTAGAAGGGAATGGGGTCAAGATGACCCTAGTTGGGTACATGTTAGAGAATGGTTACTAACGTCTAGACAATCAGTCTCTGACAAGGTATTTGCCCAGGAAAAATGGAAACCAAAGAGAACAATTTTACATTATATAGGAATTGCTATTTTTATGCTGTCAAGCATATTATGCTAGGTAACAATTAATGGGTACACAGGCAGGACTTTCCATATTCTATTATTTCTGAGAAACAGAACTATTTCTCGGAACTCCTAAGATGGCTGCTGAAGAACAAGATGGAGTCCCTTTAGTTCTCTTATCACAAATTAAACTATTAAAGAATTTATAAACCCAGCACTCTCAGATTTATGAGTAGTCCTTTTATAATACTATCACCCATGGATTATTGAAGCAACACTAAAGCTTCGGTGGAATTACCTATCCTACCTAGGTGACAAATCATGGTGGGGATGAATGGTGCAGAAGATGAGGAGAAGCAGGGGGAAAATTTAACTCTACCAAACTGATGGGCCAGTTTGTCATTTTTTAATGGTCCTACAATTTTCTGTACTAAACATCATAAGTAAGATGTCAATAAATACTTTTCTAAGAAACCAGAGTATTATTTCCTAATGCCACCCCAATATCTATGAGTGACCCAACCCAAACAACAACAACAAAAACAAGAATCAAAAACAGTTTTAAAGATCCTTTGATGGGAGACAAACATTCATTCTGTGTTAAGCTTTTGTTCTGTAAATTTATGAATTGAAACTGAATAAATTTCAAGGGAATTAAGATGAAAGCAGTCCACTAGATTCCAAGGAACAGTACTATAACCGTAAGTTCTAAATATAGTGTCATAGATGTATGACTTGCTTTGAAAAAACTTAAGGAAAAAACACACAATAAAAATCTAGGATATTGCATTATGGTGGTACAATAAAATGTTTTAAAATGTGCATAGTTTCCAGGTTTATTTCCTCAAAGGAGCACCAAACTGATGTGTCTATTTCAAAAGAGGTAACACAAATTTTTGTAACCAATATGATTGTACCAGCTTTTAAAATAAAAGCTGAAATATTATCTGCATATTTGGTTATGAAATAATGATACATAGTTTATCCTACATAGACTAAGAAATATGTAATTTGTGCTGTATACCTCTTATTGTTTTTGCCCTTTCCCCTTTGTCCTTTAAATATGATGATTGTGTGTGTGTGTGTGTGTGTGTGTGGTGCTAGGGATCAATTCAGCTCCTTGCTCTTGCTAGAAAAGTACTCTACCACTGAGCTACGTACTTAGCTCACAGAAATATAAAAATATTTCACAGAAATATTGAAATATTCCTGTAATGGTAAATTATAAATGCATCTGTGATTTAATCATGTTGACTTTATTAGGAAATTTAAGTCAATATTTTATTATAGCAGTACCTCAGAGTAAGATCACATATTCCACTATGATTTTAAATATACTTTTTGATGAATACAAACTGCTTACATTGTGACATTTCCTTCTATTTGCATAATTAAATTACTAGCTTCAGTAGTTAAAACAATATTGCTATGGATATAATTAATTTTAATAACTTGCTATAAAGACTTGATTTTTCAACAGTCCTATGTTCTTCTGGTATATGTAAATTATATAATAGTAAAGGTGTGTGTTGAAAAGAGTGTATTAATATACAAAGTCAATTTTTATGCAAACAACTGATGTCATTATCAAACTGATGGTAAGTTATGTATTGAGTTGTAAAGTCATGTATCTAAGGCTATAATCTATCACTTGCCAGAGAACATCAAAATCACAATCATCAGGTGAGTTAAATATGACAGTAGGTTACCAGATTCTTAACTGTCAAGAAGTTGGAAGAATGGAATGGGAAGGTAGTGAATCTACATGAACTAACATTTCCCACTAACATAGCAAAAACTGAGAATGATAGATGGAAGTTTGGCATGGATTCAGTCACCAGCTGCCTCTTAATGTCTTTCCCAGATGTTGTAGTTGTAGGATTGGGTTTTATGTTGTATCCTTAATTTTAGGTTGTTTGTTTATTTTTGTTTAGGTAAATATTTTATCTTAACACTTTTTAATCTTTAAAGTATGGGCAATAAATTATGGGGAACTTCAGAATTAAATTAGCTGGAAAAATCTTTTACGTTTATCACATTTTTATAAAATTTGAGTATATTCTAAATATGTCTTGAAGTGCTTTATATAATTAGTTTTGAATTTCCCCCTTTTTTATTAAAAATTTGCTTGAAAGAGAAAGAACAAAATTATTCTATCACTGCTCAGAGAGTGAAATTAACTCCTGAGTCTGGTCACAGCAGGAGTGGATAAGAGGAGAAAGTGTGATAGCTAGGTTCTAGACATTCCTCTTCCCACCCACACCAATAGCCCTACAAAGGAGAACTCATGGGGAAATTCCCTTAAAACAGCATCTGATGGTGAAAAATGATACTGGGGAATGGTAGACTCCAGATTGTGCCTCCAGAGTGTTCTATCTTTTTAAAAATAAATTTTCTAGTTATAGATAGATATAATACCATTATTTATTTTGATGTGGTGCTGAGGATTGAACCCAGTGCCTCACATGTGCTAGGCAAGTGCTCTATCACTAAGCTACAAACTCAGCCCCAGAGTATCCCATCTTGTGACATATTTTCACACCTACTCCATGAACTCACCATAAGGCCAACCAGCTTAGGAAAACTGTCATTCCTTATTGCTAAATATAAATTATCAAACAAGTTGTAGACACAGCAGGAAGTACATTAGCACACAGTGGAAAACAATAAGATACATTATTAAAAGGCAGCAAAAGCAACATCTTATACTCTACTAACATAGTTAATGGTCCAAATAAAGGAAGAATCTAAGACTAGTTTTATGAATATCTTCAACAGGATAAAGGAGAATAGGTAAGATGAAAAAGAAATGAGCACATAGTTAAAATAATTGAACCAATTGGAAATACTTGTACAGTAATATGACATTCAAAATAATTCCCTAGATGAGTTGAAGAACCACTTGAATATATCTGGAGGATTAGTTAGATAGAAGATAAAATTAAAGATATTTCTCAGTACTTACCTCAAAATGAGGAAGCATGAGTGGAAATTTAAACTTCTGTACATTATATGGAGCACAAATAGTGAGGGAAATAAGTGGTAGAAAATATTTGCAGAAATCAACATGAAAAATTTCCCTATATTAGCATTTGATGTTGAAACTTTAAATTAGATGCCAAATGGGATAAATAAATATACATACACAGGTATATTGTAATTAAATTTATAGGAGGATAAATGAATAATAGTATAAGTAATAGTAACAGCAGAAACCTAAAGATAGTAGAAATATTTTAATATGAGAAACTTTTAAATATGGAAATTTGCTAAATTCAATAGTCATGTTAACATCATTAATTTCTAAAAAAATGTCATGGCCTGGTGCAGTGGCATGTACCTGTAATCCTTACAACTTTGAGGCCAAGGCAGGAGGATCACAAGTCTGAGGCTAGCCTCATCAACTTAGGCCCTAAGCAACTTAGTGAGACCTTTTCTCAAAATAAAATAAAATGGGCTGGGGAGGTAGCTCAGGAATTAAGCACACCTGGGTTTCATCCTGTACTGTAAATTTAAAAAAATAATAAATAATATTAAAGTTTCATGAATTTTATTTTAGGATATTCTGGCTAAAGAATAATATTGTTTTTAATCTTTTTCTCATTGATAATGAATATATCTATACCAAAAAATTATAAATCTATAAAGCCATTGTTGATAGAAATTCAGAAAAAATTGTATACAGAGATATGTAAAATTGTGCTCTATATGTGTAATATGAATTGTAATGTATTCTGCTCTTATATATAACAACTTAGTATAAAAAATCATTAATTTTACTTGATAAAATGAAACTCTCCTAGAAATAAAAGTTTTTAAATGAACAAAATTATCAATCATGAATTATTTGAATAATATTAAGCTTGAATCAACAGAAGAGTAAAATTTTATTCTAATAAAAATAACAATAGTTTTCTACTTATGAAAAAATAATAAATAATGCTCTATACTCAAAATCAGAAAAAAAAAAAAGGAAAAAATCCCCTTCAGTGAACAATAGTTTGCTTAGTAAAAATATTATCCGGTATTGACAAGCATATCCCATGTTTTACTATGCTTATAGCACTTCTCTTCTGTTTTTATATTGTCTCTGACCTCAATTAAAATGTATAAATTTTTGAAAAAATAACAGGAATATTTCTCTTTTAGACAGTCTTAGAACAATTGCATCCCAAATTTCTTGTTGAATATGGTATTTGTTATAGGGTTTCTTATATAGAATTTATCAAAAATAAGTTGTTCCCTTGTGTTCTTTGCCTTATAAATGTTAAACCTTTTTTTATATTTTATAGTTTGTTTTCTCATATTAAAATTTTCCTGCATATTTTGAAACCATTCCATGAAATATTTTTACATTTCTTCAGTGTGTTGTCTTATGGTTTGTGTATGCCCAAATTCATATAAATTTGATCCCCAATGTGGACATCTTGGGAGATGAGATATTTAAGAGGTGTTTGGGTCAGTGGATTAATGCTATCATCACAAGAGTGGGTTCATCCTTAAAGCAGTGTCTTCCTTATAAAAGGATTTGTTTAGTCTCCTCTCCTCCCTCCCTCTTCCCCTCAGGCTCTCCCTTTTCCCCGCTCTTCCATTCCACCATGAAATGATATAGGAAGGAATCTCTCACCAGGTACTGGCCCCTCAATTTTGGACCTACTAACCTCTATTGTTGTGAGAAATAAATTTCTATTAATTTTAAATTACCTTGTCTCAAGCATTCTGTTATAGCACCACAGAATGGACTTACATAGTTCACATTCAAAGTGTTTTTAATGTTAAGCCATGCTTTCATTTCTGGCACAAATCTTGCTGATCATAGTGCATTTTAAATATATCTTTGAATTTATTTAGCTAAACAGTTTTAAGATTTTCATATCTATGTTGATAAGTAAATTTGGCTTGTTAGTCTCTTCCTGTCTTGCAGTCTCCATTGCTCTGACCTCATAAATAAATTAATAAATTTTTGATTTTAGCTATGTTCTGAAATGAAAAAAAAAATATAATAAGAATGGATTGTTTTCTGTTCCTTTCATTTTAAATTAAAGTTTCATTCTTCAGTAGCCTGTCTTTGGGGATGGATTCTGTAATGTGATTCTATCACAGTAGTTCCATAAGTTTCATTATATATTGTTACAAAATACTTGCATTTCATGGAATGCTTATTTTACACCCTTGTGTGTCTTCCTTCAAAGTCTTTCAGTTTGGATTCTCAATTACAATTAACCAAAATAACTATAAAGTTAAACTATCAAAGTAAGAGCTGGTTAAGAGTACCCCGTAACAAGATTCTTAAAAAATTCATCTTTGTAAATACTACAATATTTTTACTTGAATAAATTAATTTTATAACCACAGGGAAATATGCATATTTTGTAGATATCCTGTAAATTAAAATAGATGCCACTGTTCATAATTTACATTTTTACATTTAAATATTCTATTTTTTTTATTTTTAACATCATAAATTATTAATTCTTAGCTGTATCTTAGAAAATTTAATGTTATTCATGATTTTATGGTACCAAGAAAAGTTCTATGGTATATATTATATTGTATTAGTATACACTTTTCTTCTTTTACCATGTAATATAAGCAATTGGCCTATACTGTTTTGCTGAGATTATAGTATTTGGAATAAAAGCTGAATGTGAAATATGTCATTTTGAATGCCATTACTTCCTAAAACAGTTATAAACTGATAATAATAGGAAAATACTGAAGTATAAGGAGTGCTCCAAAATAAGTGTTCCTGGTGGTAGAAGAAATAATATTGTGAACATGATATGAAGTATTCACTTTATAATAACACATCCCAATTGTAACTTGCAGTTGAGTACTACAAGTACAATGAATATCTGATGGGATCTATCTTTAAAAGGAGGGTCTTCTATTGATTTTTGTCACATGTTCATTCATGAATTAATAGCTTTGAAAGAAGTTGTTTTCTCAAGTAGCCTTAGGCAGATTAGGAACATACCCTAGAGCTAGAGGTGTGTTCCTGGAGGAGCACCATCCAAAAATCTGCCTGAGAAAAAGTGGTAGTTGCTCAGAAGAAATTGTGTTCTTTTCTGGAGAAGAAGGGCTGAACATACGCTGGGTGGCAAAAAAAAAAAAAAAAAAAAAAAAAAAAAAAAAAAAACAAAACTGTTTTTCACACAAATCTCCTTGAAGATGTTTAATCTCTTTTATGGAAAAAAAATGCCTCTTGGTGGTTTTCTTCCATCTTTGTGGCAATTATCATTTTGATTTATATGTTTACTATAATTCCTTTGCCTTAACTTTATATATTGATGATTCTCCAGGATCTATTCTAATTACTCTTCTCATGCCACATAGGTCTCATTATTTAACTTTTATTTGTTACAAATTCTATGTTCATAACTTTAAATTCTATAAGTCTATTTTGATTCATCTCTTATAAGCACCAGAACTATAACGCTCTACTGATATTGCAAATTCAGTGTTTCCAAGCAGGACAAGCCCTATACTTTATAAATAGCCCTACTCATCAACTGAGTTCCATCCGTAAATTTGTCTTTCCATATTTTTTATAGTTCACCAAACAGTAACATTATTCAACTATGTACCAATGCAGGTCACCAAAAAGTCATGACTTTTTCTTACTCTTTCAACTCCAGTTCATTCGCCAAAGACTCTTAGCTTTTTTTTTTTTCTTATATTTCGTGGATCTTCACTACCACCTTCATTTTTTAAATTATCCCCTTATTTCAAGTCTTCATTGAGCATTGTCTCTCCATTCTTTCTCTCCTGATGCGATACTTCTGCTCAGTTTTTCTTTCTAAAACACATGAGTGTGCAATTTTGCTACTTATAGTTTATTTAAATTTTTCATTGATATGTGGACTTAATATTGTATTTTAGTTGCCACTCCTAATATTGCCAACTATTTTTCACATGTTGACATAGAAATTTGATATTTCCTGAAGTCTATTTTGTTACACCCTCTTATATATTGTGTTAGATTTCTATCATCATAACAAACACCTGAGATAACCAATTTATAAGAGAAAAGGTTTATTTTGCTTCACAGTTTAGGAGATTTCAGTCCATGACTGAGTGGTGCTCTTGCTTTGGTGGCACATCATGGCAGGAGCTTGTACAGGGGCAACCCAGTCACCTCATGGATGGAGATGAAAGAGATAAAGAAGTGGTCATTCCAATGTCTCCTAGAGGGCCCAAACCTACTGGCTGAAAGACCTCCCACTATGTCCCACCCCTTAAAATTTCTACCATCTCCCTATAGCACCAAGATGGGAAAGCTTTAAAACATGGGTCTTTAGAGGGCGTTTGAGGTCCAAACTATAGCAAACAGTTTTTGAGTAATGACATTATCAGAATATATCACTTTTTTATTTTGTAAATTTCTATTGAAATTACATTTTAAATATTTTTGGCATTATGTGCATATAAAGTATTCATATGCTTATACACATAATTCATTTAAAATAATCCATTTGGCTTTACTGTATCATGAAAATTACATTTTTATCTTATTTGTAGTCTGTGAAGCCCTAGAAATAATTTTAAAATTATTTTATAATTTATTAGCTATTTGCATAGTATAAGAAAGACTAGAATTGTTGATACTGATGAAACCTAAATTTTTGTCTCTAATATTAACCTAATTCCATTTGTAGACTTATATCTTTTTCACTCTGTGCCTCAGTCTTCTCTCAAGAGTAAATTCTGGTAATTCTGTATTCTCTGTTTTATGATATTGTACAATTTTAGTTTTCCCATTCACAGTGTATTCAACATTAAAGCAAAGGACAAGTTCCCACTTTCATAAAGCTTACATTCTAATAATGAGATAACATATAGATAAATATGTCCCATATCAAAGATGATAAATTGGATGGTTTCCTATTATATATATCTGCCATTGGGCTAGATAAGCATTTTAAATTCAAAAACATTTTTTTTCTGCTAGGACTAAGTGAAATCACTTACTATTCCCTTTTTTCTGGGGGCGGATATTCAGGGGCACTCCACCACTGAGCCACATCCCCATTTTGTATTTTATTTAGAGACAGAGTCTCACTGAGTTGCTTAGTGCCTCGCTGTTGCTTATACTGGCTTTGAACTCAGATCCTCCTGTCTCAACCTCCATAGCTGCTGGAATTGCAGGCATGTGCCATGGCACCCAACATATCTTGACTTTCTTAATGCCCATAAACTGACCCACAAAGAACCACCTTCACTCTGTTTATTGCTTATGTGGAAATACAGATGTCTCTTAACTTGATTCATTAGGTATATAATATTTTATACTTAAGGCACTTTCAGTCATATTCTTGCAAAATTTTGGAGCTCTTCATGCAAACTGAGAAAATAATTTTGTATCTTCCTATGGTGTCCTTGGTCTTTTGATTCTTACACATTATCCTCTGAGTTTGTTGATAGGTAAATAATTATAATCCATTATATTTTATATCCACATTAGTCAATACTTCTCAAAACTTCAACAAAAAAAGTAACAAATTAATATACTGCGACAAAAAGTTAAAAATATTTAATTGTAAACTATAACTTTATAAATGATACCTGTCTACCCTGTAGAATCGGGGACAATATAATGATGAAAAGATATAACTGAAATATTCATCTCTTCTTAAAAGAGATAAGAACAAGGAACAAATGTAGCAATATACATCCTCAGGTGGTGACTGAAGAAATATGTGAGGAATTAAAGAAATCCAAGTGGCATAATCAATGCTGTCATCATTGTGTAAATTAGAAATGTGTGATCCATAAATGATTGGCATCCCTCTAGCCATAGCAATCTCATAGTCTAGCTAATGGTTATTTTTCTGTCCTTCCTTGCATAATTCAGACTCTTTTTAACATGACCTAGTGGGATATATATTAGGGGAAAATATTGTGTCTGTACAACATAATTTACACAAATATTTTAATGAAAGGTTAATTCAGCTTTAGTAATATTTATCTTAGAACAGAAAATGGAGAGCTAACAATATTGTTGAGTGAATGTTACTTTCTGCATGATGGTAATTTTACTCAATCATTTTATATATTTTAAATAGTTATTCAGAGTCTATTTTGTGCTAAAGATTTTGTCATGCATACAGGATTATATAGTTTAAAGATTAATGCTACATTTATAGAGGTAAAATATCCCTGGCTTTATGTTCCAGCTTGGTCGATTTTTTTTTTTTTTTTTTTTTTTTTTTTTTGTATCATCAGAAACAGTCCTTTACAATCTTTAGGGTTTTTTTTTTTATGTTTTAGTCAACTATTGCTACAATGATGCTTAAATAGCATTCTTAATTAAATAGCATTCTATTAAATAGCATTCTTAATTAAATAGCATTCTATTCTTAAATAGAATAACCAATATTCCCAAATCTTTACAACAAACAGCCTTCTCAAGCATTGGGTTTTATTTAGGCTATGTCAGCTGAACCTGGTTGAGCTTCAGTCTAGGCACAGAGAAGGCCCATCCTAAATCACATGACTGATACCTGTTTTTGAAAACAAGTGCTATCCAGGAAAATCTCTTCCTAAATCAGGTGAAATAATTACCAGTTATATTTATACCAAACTATACCAAACATTGACAGTTTAGGTTTATATTCCATTAGCCAAAGCAAGTCACATAGCCAAACCCAATATCATACTGGACAAGGAAGTATTCTTCTCCAATACAAAGGGATAGGAGAGTGATTATTTCCTAACCAACCAATCATACTTACCTATGCATATGAACTGATACTTCCTACATAAGGGTTTTAACAAAACATAAATGAAATAAACTATTAATACTTATGAAACTACTTACATATTTTGTAAAGTAATAGTAGCTTTTATTTTTATTGGAAAAAGCAAAATAACAGAAACCAAGGTGCACTCTAGGAAAGGAGATATTTACATATGCAAACCAATTACTATAGAAGTGTGTCAAGTCCTAGAACAGTTATCATGTACAAGGATGTGTAAACACAAAGGGAAGGAAAACTTTCATTCTCCTATGACAGATCATGGAAAATTTCCTAGATCAGGTGAATTTTGTGGTATGAATAAGGTGCTGCAAGATAATAAGAGAGGTGAGATTATAATGATAAAATGGAACTGCCTGTATGAAAAAAAAGCATGGAAGAAAAATAGGACCTGCAAATACTTTGAATTGGTTATATTGCAAGCCCCAAGATTAGAATTTTATTCTCTAGCTGGAGAGAATTTTGAATAGACTTAGTATTAAAATTACCTTATTGGATTTTGAAATATAGAAAAATTTATTTCCATGACTTTGTGGCCCACACTGAGAGAGGATGATTTAATTATTCTGAATGTTGTGTGGGCATCAAGATTTTTAATGAGTTCCCCAGATAATAGTAATATTCAGTCAAGTTTGAGAATCAATGAGTTGAAGGAAAGAAAATGATGGGAAGTGAAGTTATAGAGTTATAAGGTGAAAGTTTTGAGGTAGAAGGTTTCTAACTAATCACATTGGGATTAAAATGTAATCTAAATGAAAGAAGTGAGATGTGGATGATTAGTGATCAAGGTTAGTTTACTGAGATTTTTGTATTTTTGGAAATTGAAATCAAAGAATTTCCCAGGTTCCAAGATGATGGGTATGTTTCAATCCGGCACCAGTGACTTAGGAAATTTGAAGAATGGATTATAATGCATAAAGTAGAAGAGCATATTGACATAAGACCTAAAGACCCAAAGGAGGAAGAACTTTATCATAAGTGAGTCTTTATTATAAGTTTTTTTTTTTTTCTTTTTTTTTTTTTTTTTTGTGCTGGGGATTGAACCCATGGCCTTGTGCATGTGAGGTAAGCACTCAACCAACTGAGCTAAATTCCCAGTCCTCTTTATTATAAGTTGAGTATAGAAGAAAACCCTTCATGAGTTTCTCTAATATATATTGAAGAAGTCTGCTTAATAAATGGCTAAAGAGATAGAATTATCTCCCGAGGTGACTTGTGATTAATTTATGGTGTTTACAATAATGTTATGCTAACAGTCAAATTCATAGGAGAGGTTACAGAAAGGCAAGAATAATATATGTTTGTCCAATGAAGTTTGAGGGAAGGAAATCCTGAGGGAATAAATAAGGGATGAGAGAAGACAAAAAGATAGGTGATTGGTAGAGACTTACATTGCATAGAAAACTAGATTAATTGGTAGTTATAGCAGCACTTTATTCCTGGATAAGAAATGACAACAATCTTAGATGTTTAAAACTACATACATTTATTTTCTCTGTTTTGGGGTGTCTGGAGTTCTGGCACAGGTTAACTGGGTTCTCTGCTCGGGATCTTACATAGCTTTGATCGAGGTGTCAGCCATCTGCTTTCTCATCTGGTCATGTGTAGGTAGCAGGATTTTTTTTCCTTGTGGTTCCTTGTGATTGTAGAACTAATACCTTGCTTTTTTACAGGCTGTTGGAGACAAGGATGGTGTCACTGAGCTCCAAGTGGACGCTATAGTTCCTTCCCCTCTCACAACATGGCATGTTACTTTTTCAAGATTTTCTCCAGTCTTCTAACAGGAAATTTTGTATAGTGTGATGTAAAATAAGGGACTGGTTTTCCCATCATTTTTGTTTCGATTGGCTACAAACAAAGAAAGGTTCATAAGGGGTAGAGATTTTATAGGAAGGTGTGATTTTTCTGGGTTACTTTGAATTCTGCCTATTAGAGCATTGATAAGATTGTATTTTCCAAGGGTTGTCAAGGTCAGAACTGTATATGAGGCACAGGGTGTGATGTTTTTCTTGTTTTAGAAAGGTAGAATGAGCTGCCATGACATTTGACAACATGTAGAATGATTGTATTCTAACCTAGAGATAAATCACCGTGTTGAGAGTATTCTAATGCAAGACATCTATAGGGTTTTGTGAAGAATATAAAGAGGATGCTGTACAATCAAGGTCAAGAAATGTCTTGTTCCCAGGAAAGACTATCCTAGAGTATTAAGAGCCCTGGGGATAAAGCAGTCAAAGACAAACTTTATTCTGGATGGGTCCTTTTTTAATTTTTTTAAGTCAATGGATATAGTAAAAAACAAAGGAATTTATTCAACAGTGGTCAGAATTTCTTTAGCAGAACTTTAACCCAAGTTACAGTTTCCATGGTTGTGGGATCCACCTCTAAACCATACCTACCTCCTCTTTTCTCTGTTGCTTTTCCAGAGACCTTCTCTAAATGATTATTGTACATCTGAAAATATGAAATTCTGCCATAGATCATATCCTACAATGAGAGCTATGTTTTAATTAATTGACTTTCTATTGCTTATAGTCTTTTAAATTTCATATGGTTAAACCATAAATATTGCTGTTTTTGTCCAAAAGGATCTAATACTGATAATTTCATAAGATTAAAATTAATACAATTCTATGTGCTTTTAAAATCAATATTATACCAATTCCTCTGTTCCTGAACATAAACATCAATGCCATGTCACTGAATTTCCCTAAAGAGGCTACATTACTATTTGATTCAAATCAGAAATATTTTCTCCTACAATTAGGAACTCTGGTAAAGGTTAGTAACATGTTTAAATACTTCTATTGTGTCAATTTGATATTAAGGGAAATAAAAGGAAAAGAATAATGAAAGTTTTGTTGAAGGATTTAGATATGTGTATATGTAAGAAGGCACATATGTGTGAATGAATATAAATGAACATGTGTACATTTATATATTTGTATATGCATTTGGCTTTTAAAGAATTATATAAGTTCTTTCTTTGTATGTAAGTCACAATCATCCTTGGAATAAATGTGTGTTTAGAAAGAATGTATTAGAGAATATTTAGTAATATCTTTGCTTAAAAAGTAGCCTGTAGACTATTGAAGAAAGTGCAGTGATTTTATAATTAGTTTATAATCAATAGAAGAGATGTTTTCTTGAAAGATTTAGTGTTAGCTCCCACAGAAGATTAAACCAGATAACATTCAATTATAACCAACAAATTCAATATAACCCTGTAACTTAAAATATTTGCAGATTTGTGCATATACATAATGATATGCTTAATTAAACAATTTTGATGTGCTCTATCGAAGAGATGTTGTTAGAAATCCCATTGTACAAAATTATAGCTAAATAGGCAAAGCAGCATGAACCTTAAACTCTTTGAAGCAAATCTACTGAAAAACTCATGATAATAATATGTTCATTTTTGGCCTTTGAAAATTAAAAGGATTATCTGTAACATACACTAAGAAGAATTTGGAAACTTGGAGAAACATTTCTCAGTCTTTTATTTCAGTTAAACACACATACTGATTTTCCTTCTTGGAATATTACCAGGTGTTTATTTTTTTTTTCTAATAATTAAAAAATGGAAAAAAGAAAGACAGTGGAATGAATCCAAAATAATTTCCCTACTTCTATGAATGCACCAAAGAAAATCCCACCATCATGTACGTCCATAAGATTGGGGCCCTAACTACAATAAGACATATTCCATGCTTGTACGATTATATCAAAATGAAATTCCACTCTCATGTATAAATAAAAAGAACCAATAAAAATACATAATAGCAAAAGACTTGCATGATATGTAACACATTACCCACATAGTTTATGATACTTGAATATGTATCTGATATGTAAAAAAGTAGGTATTATTTTTTGCCCAAAATATATGATCCAGAACTTTCAAATGAAATAATGATTGTTGTATGATCATTATTTAAATTTTCATGTCTTCCTTAGTTCTCTAACCTCATTTATGTCTTTTTCCTGATATTTTAGTAATTAATAATCTTAATTGTTACTAATCTTTAGTCTATTATGTTCTAAGTTGTCTCAATATGTAATTATTCATATTCTTTCAGATTGTGCATCAAAACTTTTAGCAAGTGATATTGAAAGAAGAAATGAGAATAAGACTTTTCTTAAGATTATGGTGTCATGTCTTCCTTAAATACTCTTGGTAATGTCTTGTTCATCATGTTTTCCTCATCTATTTTACCATCATATTTATTTATTTTTTAAATTTTTTAATTGTAGATGGACACAATACATTTATTTTTTATTCATTTATTTTTATGTGGTGCTGAGGATAGAACCCAGTGTCTCACATGTGTTAGGCAAGCACTCTGCCATTGAGCCACAATCCCATTATATTTAAATCCATAGTGTGCATGCTTATCTTAAGAGCATACATTATTTGACCAATTCTATACCACATCATCTAGCACTTAATTATTTATTAACCACATTATTATCCAGTTGATTCATGTTCTACAAATGTCTTATCACAGGAGGATTTAAGTAACTTCAAAGTAAGAACCGAATCCTTTTTTTAAAAAAATTCTAATGAGGCTCTATGTTATTCATTTTCATTTGGACAATGCCAATAAATTCTCAAAATTGTTATTTATACATAATGAAACTGAGTTATTAGCAGAGGCAGTATTGAAACCAAGAACATTTTTTTCTTGGATCTTACCTTGGTAGACAAAGTCATTGTCAGAGTCATGGTCCTACCAACTTTAACAAACTTTCCTGGGGCCCAAAGTATGTCAGAATAGGCTAAGAGAGAATAATATATTTTTGGATGTAATATCAGGATAATCTTATAACTTAATATTTAAATCTTTGTACCTTCAGATAAGAACATTGATAAACAAACTTCATGTATTTAACCAATGAATAGTAATTAGAAAGAAAACTAATTTTCTATAATCATGACTGAATAGGAAAACCAGCATGAACCATAAAGTCCTTGAATGTAAATATATGCAAATTCAGCTTTAACATTAGAAGTCCCATTGATTTTTGAAGTCATGCTGCTGAGATACATCCTGCAATAAATAATTAACAGAAATCTATATAGTAGAACAGTTTCCAGAAAGGATAATAATATATGGTAGTGAAACCACTTTTTACCGTGACGAGTTCTTGCTCCCCAAACACTGAAGAATAACGCCAAAGAAGCACTCTGAGGCAAGCGTAGAGTGGAAAGTGGACAGCTTTATTGAAAGGATAGCAAAAGACTTCCCCCAGAGGGAGAAGGGGATCCGGAAACCAGGAATCCAAAGGAAGGAGAAGCTTTCTCCCTTTTATATCTGAAATATTTCTTTGTTCCTTTCATGATCTCTATTTTTGTCCTGACTGGGACAGGAATGTCAAAAAGATGTGACACCTGTGACACCTGTGACACCGGAGGGCCCACGGTGGGTGTGAGATTTACGGGAAGGGTTTAGGGCTAGTTGATTAACATCGTTTGCTGGGAGCTGTTTCATTAACATTCCATAAGATGGGCCCTAAACTTGGGAACATTAACCATCTTATCTCCCTTAGAGTTGCTCTGTGTTTTTCCAGGACTCATACTGACTCCATTTTCCTTATGGACTCCATGTTCTTTATGAAACTCGATGTTAGACCCGATTTGCCTGACTACACTCACTACCTAGCTTTAAATCTGGCTTCAGTAGGAAGGAAATTCATGAAGAACATCAGAAATGATGAGAAAGGAAGCATCCTTTTAGATAAATAAAACGTGTCAATGAGTATTTTAGAAATCTGCTGGTAGTAACTGATATCAGGACCCCAAAATCAGTCCTCCCTATATAGGAAAAACTTCAAGGGAGGGCCACAGGTTTGTATGAACCATTGCATGATACACATTTGGAAAAATGCAGGGGGAATAGGTCAAGGGCTTTATTATAATAATTGAAATAAAAATTAAAAGTCTTGAATTCCTGAACCTTTGCTACTCATGCCCCACTGTATACTTGGTTAGATCTGATTTTCTAACATTATGTGTGTTTTCTTAAACTATTTTCCCTTACTTTCTAGATAAAGAAACTGGCATTCAGAGATTACCCAATATCTCAAATGTAGTCCATCTCAAAAGTAAGGTTAAAACTTAGAATGTTTTCTTAATTCTCTAAAATTATAACCATTCAAATTTTGATAGATTATTTTACATGTGGCATAATTTAATACAAGGAGTCTTGCTATAACCTATTTATAAGCAAATCTCTATCACCTAAGGATGATGGATGTGTTGAATTTTATAAATTTTAGTTCAGAAATATTCATTTCAAGGGACATTTATGGCTTTATCCACATATTCTGGTACAGTATATTGTGTGTGATCACATGTCTCTTATTACGTGGCAAATGTGCTATTCTCTCACAGGTTGCCATGTGACTTGAGGTGAAATTATGAGTGTATATGTTTTATTGATAATTTTCTATTGAGGATAGTGTTGACATTAGAACAGATGATTTACTTATTAAGATAAATTGTTTTGACTTTATAAAATTAAAATACATTGATGCCTGTCTGGGAAAAATGCTTGAAGATGTATTCTTTCAGTTTTCAGGTATTTAATTTTCCTTGATTCTGACTTTAAGATTTTATTTCTAAAGAATGAATTAGCACAGAATTTATTTTCAGGATCTATCCTTGGATAATATTAACAAATATTTGGTCTCTTGTATTTTAAATGGTTTAAAATATAATTCCTTCTACTGTCTAGAAATCTCCATAAAATTATTATTTCTTATGTAGAGTGAGTTATAATGAGTCAGAAAACACTTTCAAGCTATTTGACAGTAATACAGCATAATCTACTATAATTCAGTTCAAAATGATGTATGTGGCTAATGACAGATATTCATGTAGTGATAAAATAAATTAGGATGTGGAATTTGTGCTTAGCATCAAAAGTTCAAGTGGTAACCTAGTAATTTTCTGTGTACTGTAAGGGTGAGTTTTAGATGACAGGGTGATGGATCTAGGTATTTTTAAATTAAAATGTTCTCTTCTACATTTTTACAAGGGAATTCCAATATGTAAACTAATATACATTTTCATGGAGAAATTTATAATTTAAAAAGCTAAAAATTTCTAATAAGGGATGGGCAATATTCACCCTACCCAAAGTAACTGACAAAGTATTTACTGAATTTTATTTTAAGAAGATTATGTAGAGTTCCCTATACTCTAGACTTTCTTTTTTTGCATGAATAATTTTTTTAGTTATAGATAGATACAATACCTTTATTTATTCATTTTTATGTGGTGCTGAGGATTGAACCCAGTGCCTCACACATGCTAGGCAAGCGCTCTACCATTTAGCCACAACCCCAACCCTAATATGTTTATTTGTTCTTATTAGTTATACATGACAGTAGAATGTATTTTGACATATTGCACATATATGGAGTATAACTTCTTATTCTTCTGGTTGTTCTTTATTCTTTCTGCCTTTTCTTTTGCCTCACTCCTAGCCCATGTAAGGGGAATAGAACATTTATATTTGAATTTTCTTTAAGCTTTATCTTACTAATAAAGATGATACGTAATGTAGAATGTATTAATTATATAGATAGCTCTTTACTAAAATGCTTAAATGTACTTAAATAACTAAATGGAATATAAATTTTTGTTATAATGCTGATGAAAGTTCATGTTGTGGAATGGTATATTAAGCTCCAAATTGAAAGCTAAGTATACTAACTTTTTTCCTTAAGATAGTACAGTGTCTGTACATTGTAAATTGTAGGTTGTTTACCAGTTTCTATTTTTTTCTTAAGATTAGGAGCAATTGGGGCTACAGAGTCCAGTTAACTTTAACATGCAAAATACAGCAAATGTATAGTAGATTTGTTTATTATTGAAGAACAGGTCATAAAAGTACAGAATTGTGTAAGTCAAGTATTGAATATGGAGTCTGACAATTATCTTAGCTGCTTCTGTAAGAAATTGGTTGTCTAAAACATATAGTATAGACCCAAAATAGTGGATTTCTGAGATACAGATTCTATTGGTATTATGGGACAAAAGTATTTTTTAAAAAGACTTAAAGCAATTCAGATACAATCCAGATACTTGATCAATTTAACTCATTTTTTTTTTCAGTTTTCAAAAAAATAGACAATAGCAAAACCTTAAGAAGGAAACAACTGACAATGAAGGGGTTATAAAAGGGCTATACACTTCTTTTAGTCTTCTGAGTTTTATAATATTTTCTTTTACTATACTCACTTAGCACCTGACTACAGTGAAACTTGTTAGTATAAATAATTAGGAGTTCTCACATACCCATATATCAGTCTTATGGACTAATCTGTTTTGCTGGGTTATCATAAATAACTTGTAACTGCAAAATCTCAGTAACCTGCAACAGTGGTTATTCATTTTTCTCTCCTGTTCCATACTTATTGTCCAATTCATGGACTTTGTAGCACCTTTTATAAAGGCAGTGTTTCCCTGCCACTTTGACTTTGTACTTGGTCATGTCACTTGCTTAGAAAAAGAATGAAGCACTAGTAAACATGTGCTAGTCCCAAACCTAGACTTTAATATGTTTTGGTATGTGTTTGTTCCCTTGTGCCTCGTCCATTACCATGAAATGTTTTACCTCTGCTAACCTATTAGTCTAAGAAGGATAAGAGACACATGAAGCATAGCTGATCCATCCATTACCATGAAATGATTTACCTCTGCTAACCTATTAGTCTAAGAAGGATAAGAGACACATGAAGCATAGCTGACCCATCTGAACAGCCCAAGCCTACATGTGGTTGTTATTTTATACCACTGAAAATTAGACTGGATTAAGTTATTTTCATATTTTTGCAATAATCAATAAAAATACATTTTGTAAGAATGTAGAAATAATTTAAAAAGAAATATTCTCTAGGTTAGAATCTCCCAGTGTTTTATGAAGAATATAACAGATATTTGGTAATAGAAGCCTAAGATCAATTCTTTAAAATATCTAGGTTAAATAAAATTATATATTAAAGAATATTGAGATCCCTTAATAGGCTCTATTAATTTCTAAGAGTTCAACTTAGCTTCATTTTTCAAATATATTTGACATCAGACAATTAACATTAATGGTAATAACTAGCAACAGCTCCCTAAACATAATTTGATAAATAAAGGTTATCCTTGGGTCATTTAGCATAGTAATCAATAATCCCATAGCACTTGAAAGCTTCACTGTTGGATCCATCCACATGAGGCACAATTCATACTGAAAATAATGCTTTGTCATTAAGAAATATGTATGAGAGGATTCAGTAAGCTTCAAAATTTATGATAATATATTTTATATAATATTTTTCTTGATTTTTTGATAAGAAACCAATGATATAGGTATAATAGGACATGATATAAATAGAACAGAGAAGTCTTTTACACAGAACAATGTCTAAGGTGGAGAGTGTAGAATGTTTTCTAGGATATATGTAGTTTTAATTATTAAATACCCATTGTCCACAACCATGAATTCTGTAGCTACATTTGTGAGGCTGTTTTGCAGACATTTGGGTGGTTAAAATAGCTTAAGTAGCTGATGTAATTAATTCATAAAGCCTAAAACGTTCCAACGTGATTGTATGTAAAAGTATTGTAACAATTCATATTTGATAAGATATAATTTCCAACAATAATTTACTTATTGATAGATTTGGTGTTTTAATGTAGATAACTTGGGAAGCTAATAATTGCTTTTATGAATACTGAGAAAGTTCTTTTTCATCATTCTATAATTATTTAAAATCCAGTCTGAGCAAATGCACAAGGACTGGCAATCCATTTATTCCACTTCTTATCTTTTGAAATATTGCAATGCTAGGAATACCAACATTAGCTTATATATAGCAATAACAAAAACTCTGAGTTCATCAGATGACCATCTATTGCATAGATATTCTGTGGACAATTTTAACTTGTTTTGTATTAGAAATCTTTTTTTTCCCAGTTTTCTTAATAATATATTTAAATATTCAAAATAAGAATTGCAAAAGCAGTAAGAGTAATATATTATTTGTAAAGATAAAAAATAATTCAAGTTAAACAAGTGACCCATACTATCATCATGAAAAGCTCATTATGCACATGATTTGTGTAAGTACCTGTTCAAGGCTCTACTAAAACAGACAATAAGTATATATCATCATCTCTTCAGAAGAGTATACTTCACAGGTAAATCCTTAACAGCATTATTCTGGTAAAGTATACACACACACACACACACACACACACACACACATATATATATATATAAATTTAAAGATCTCTTTTAAATGAAGCAAAAAGTTATTTTGTTAAAATCTTACAATATTTTTCTTTGGAATAGCAAATATTTCAAAATACAAGCTCTAAAATATTTTACTTGAGTGTTATAGTGAGATGACAAACATATATCAAATTTTTTTTAAATTAGTGACCAATAGATATTTATTGAGCTTTCCTGAAAATTAACACTGTTGGCATATGGAGTGCCTAAGTATAGCCTTTATCCTTTTTTATTCAAATTTGTTGTATTTATAATAGTAGTATGCATTTTAATTCATAATAAACATAGAGCATTTTTTTACAAAACACTGTTTGTATACAGTCTATATTTTATACCAAAGTCCTGGGTAACCAGTGATTTGAAATTAAATTTAATTGCAATTCAAAGGGTTCATTTTGAATCTTTAGAGCTCATGTACTAGCTGTTTACTCAGCTTTAATCATTTTTAAATTATTATATAAACAGTGAAAACAAATTTTAATTATCCCCTTGTTTTCACTGCTGTGACTAAAAGATCTGACAAGAACAATTACAGGAGAAAAGTTTTTTGGAGGCTCATAGTTTCAGATGTCTCATAGATGGCTGGCTCTGTTACTCAGAGCTCAAGATGAGGCAGGACATTGTGGCAGAAGAGTGTGGTGGAGGAAAGTGTTCCAGGACATGGTAACTGGAAGTAGAAGGAGCCAGGAAAGGAGGAGGAGAAAATGCTCCACTGTCTAGAGAAGAAATATATAACTCAAAGGCATGTCCCCAGTGACCCACCTCTTCCAGTCACTCCCCACCCACCTTCAGTTACCACTCAGTTAATCCCTTTCAGGGATGAATGCACTGATTGGTTTAAGGCTTTCATAACCCAATTGTTTCACCTCTAAAACTTCCTGAATTGTGTCACACATTAGCTTTTGGGGGATACTTCATATCTAAACTATAACACCCCTAAACCCAGTGTTTCATATATTTAGTATAAAAATACTGTATAAATGTCTAACATAGGAATTTCCATATTGATTCAAAAATACCAAATACAATTATCTTTTCCTTTGTTTACTCTGGATAAAATATGCTGTATTGGTAATTAATATAGTTTCTCCATTCATGTGAATTTACTCAGATGATGAAGAATGTTCTGCCCAGCCTATGGTATCCATGGATACCAGGCAGATCAGGGATTCCAAGATGAGTAAGTTTAGAATTGAAAGTCAACACTTCTTATCCAAACAATCATCATTGAAGTGTTTGCAAAGACATGCCAATGTTAACTTAGCAGATTTTGCCTAAAGTGGAGGCAATAAAGTACAAAAGCTAATTTAAATGAATAAAATGCTTTCCAAGAAATTGGTACTTTCTCAGTTCTGGAAAAGTAATTTCATAAAACCTAAGAGAAAGGAAATTAGATCTATATCTTTATATATAAATTTGACAGGGTTGCATTGATAACTTGTCTTGTAAAACAAACTTGAAATCAAAATTTAGAATTCTAAAAATTCCAATATGATATAAAGCACTTTTCTGCTTAAGAAAATTTAGAGATATTAACACTTTTAAATCATAAAACTGTTTATGTATGTATATGTGTATATGCAAATATATATGTAAACTATTTTTAACTCTTTGATAAATACATCCTGGATATGTAGTCCTTATGTAAATCTTGAAGTAAGAAAATTTTAACTTAGCAAAACATGCTCACTTCCCTTGAACATTTAACTTCATTTTAAGAATATGGTATGTGACATTTTAGGCCAAAAAAAAAATTCTAAGTAATGTATAAACACATTCTTACATGTTATACTAAACATGTCTAACTAATGATGAAAATTAATGAAAGGCAGGCATAGCTAAAGGCTAGCTGGGAATAATTTAGTTGAAGTATATTATAAATAGACTACATATAAGGCACTTGAAGATATCTCATGTTTACATAATAACCTCTGAAAAACTTCAACTAACAATATTGTCCCTTTTATCTATGATGTGTGATGACAGAAAAAGATTGTTCTATCATGGAAACTAATATATTACTGCATAACAATATCATCTAGTAGCTCAGATATGGATATAGCCAAAATGTCCATTAGCAATAGAATGAATATGTAAATAGTACTATGTCCATGGAGTAGGATACTATAAAGCAATGGCATTGAATGGACTATTTTAATAAAATATGGGTGAATTGTACAAATAATACTGAGTGAAATAATCTAGCTACAACAAAGTATAGCCTGTAAGATTCAATTTACATAAATTTAGAGTAAGGAAATTATGATTTTATTAGAGTATGCATATGTGACAAAATATACCATTTTATCATGTAGTTTAGTTGCATTATCTATATAATATTTTTGCAATCATCACCACTATCAATTTCCAGAACTTTTTCATTTCATTATAAGCTCTGTACCCATTCTGCAATAAGTTATATAACATTTCCTTTTTGTGTGTATTAACTTGCCTATTCTGTTGTTGTGTCTGGCTTATTTTAATTAGCATATGTTTTCGAAATTATCTACAGTGAGGCATCCATTTGAATTACTATAATGAAGTACTTGAGGTAGGCTAACTTTGTAAATAAAAGAGCTTGAGCAAAAAAAGCAAATAACCCACTGAATAAAGGGGTAAAGGAACCAAGCAGACATTTCTCAAAAGAAATAGAAATGGCCAAGAAATATGTGAAAAAAATATTCAACAGCCCTAGCAATCGGGGAAATTCAAATCAGAACCACACTGAGATTTCATCTAATTTCAGTCAGAAAGGCAATTATCAAGATCACAAATGATAAGAAATGCTGGTGAGGATGTGGGGGAAAAGGTACACTTATACATAATTAGTGGGACTACAAATTGGTACAACCACTCTAGAAAGCAGTATGAAGATTCCTTAAAAAGCTAGGAATGAAACTATGATATGATTCAGCTATCCCACTACTCAGTATTTATCCAAAAGAACTAACATCAGCATCTTATACTGTCACATCAGTGTTTATATCAATGCAACTCACATTAGCCAAGTTATTAAACCAGCACAGGCACTCATCTATAGATGAATGGATTAAGAAAATGTGATACACACACACTCTGGAGTTTTACTCAGCCAGAAAGAATATAATTATGGTATTTGCTGGTAAATGTATAGAAATTGAGAACATCATGCTAAGTGAAATAAGCCAAACTCAGAAAGTCAAGGGTTGAATGATTTCTCTACTATGTAGATGTTAGAGCAGTTAAGGGAAAAGGTGGGGAGATGCAATATCACAAGACGGGAAAAGTCAGTAGAATAGAAGATTGTGTAGTAGGGAGGAGGGATAGAAAAGGGGGGGATGCAGAATGAATTTGACAAATTACGCTATGTGCATGTGTAAATATACCACAGTGAGTTCCACCTTATGTATATTTATAAAACACCAATTTAAACGAATAAATAGAAGATCAGTAGAGGGAGGAAGGAAGGGAGGGAAAAGGAGACCAGGGACTGAAATGGAACAAACTAAACTCCATGTTTGTATGATTATGTCAGAATGAACCCAAATATTCTGTATAATAATAATTAACTAATTAAAAACATTTTAAAACTAGAAAAATGTTTACTTAGCTGACAGTTTCAGAGATTCATTGCATAGGTAAGGTGCTGGCATTGACTAAGGCTATTGTGAGGACCTCTTGGCTGATGGAGTCACAGTAGTGTAGGCACATATGAAAGAAATTGATCACATTGCCTGACAGGAAGCTACAGAGGCCGAGGACACATATTCCCAAGGGAACACCTGCAGTTGAGCTAAGGATATACTGCTAGGACCCACCTCTTAAAGATTCCACAGTATCATTGCTACACTGAAGACCAAGCTTCTAACACATGAACCTTTGGTGACCAAACTTAAACATTTTCAAATCTTAGCAGGCATATAACACAAGTTGTAACACAAGTTAATTATTGTTTATGGCTAATATTTCATTATAGGCATATATGCAGTTTTTTAACTAAAAATTGAAAATTAGATAGTATAAACTTTCCAATTAGCTTTCTGTGGGGGAATGCAAGCTTGGAATTGCTTTGTCCACAATTGTGTTAAAGTCTTTCTTCAAGGTGAATATTGTTTTAAATGTAAGAATTCTAGTTACTATTGCAGAGGAAGTTTTTGAATTTGAGTTAGTAGATACAACTGGGGCCCTGCTGTGTTAGTAACTGACTACATTCTTCATTAAATGGTTACATAGGTCTGTCACCTTTGTGTTAATTCATAGAGTTGTACACATTTGCTCAATTTTCTTGGTTTACTGAGGTCTTTAAAGATAGTGATAAAAGGGAACAAACTATAGATGCCAGTAATGTAAGTGAATCTCAAAAGCATTATAGTAAGTGAAAATAGCTATTTAAAAAGCTATATAATGTGTTATTCACTTTATAAAAACATTCTGGGAAAAAAAAAAAGAGGTCTGGAAACCAGATCAGTGGTTCATAAAAGCTGGGAATGGAGCTGGAAAATAAGCACAGAGCAGTACAATGAAATGTTTCAAGGTTATGAAAATAGTATAGAAAATTTGGTAGAGGTTTCATGACTTAATGTGTTCAAACTTATGAACTTTACTCCTAAAAATTGTGAATTTTATTGTAATTTGTATTCAAATAACCATGATGTTGATAACAAAAATGGAACCAAAGTCACTTTCCATCAAGACAATAGAGAGGCAATAAAAGAAGAATAATGATGTTATTATGAGTGCATGACTTTCAAGTAACATTTTATTGAGTAGTTTTTAAACTAGGTATGCAGGCTGCTTGATATTTCCAA
Organism: Tamias sibiricus; assembly: GCA_025594165.1. Lineage (NCBI taxonomy): Eukaryota > Metazoa > Chordata > Mammalia > Rodentia > Sciuridae > Tamias > Tamias sibiricus. The sequence continues at coordinate 50,735,688 of CM046667.1, read as the reverse complement.
TGCCCTAACCCCAAAATGGGCCAATGTGAAAGAAATATTGATGGCTTATGATGTATTTCAGATATAACATATACTTGGTATGTTTTCCACTTGCTGGAGTTAGTTTGTATTAGGTAATATTTAGACATTTGAATTTTTACTAAAACAGCTTATTCACATCATCAGTTAGCTTTCAAAAAAGCACCCCAACAACATTTAAAACATTAAGCAGTTGGGTGTGATGGCTCATGCCTGTAATCCGAGCAGCTCAGGAGGCTGAGGCAAGAGGATCAAGTGTTCAAGAGTAGCCTCAGCAACTTAACAAGGTCCTAAGCAACTTAGTGAGACCCCATGTAAATTAAATAAATAAATAAATAAATAAAAGGGGCAGGTCAAAATAAAAAAAAAAATACATGGGCTGGGGATATGGTTCACTGGTTAAGCACCCCTAGGTTTAACCCCCGATACAAAAAAAGAAAAAAAAATCCTGCCACTTGAAAAGCAATAAATTATATTAAAAATAAAAAATATATATCAAGCACTTACTATATTCTGATATTATCTGAGTTGGCTGGGTGATTGATTATATATGTTTATCCTGGCTCAGTTGGGACAGGATGATCATGGCTAGCATAACTAGTAGTCTCATCACCAGCAGGGTGGCCTGTGCTCAATCATGTAGGGGGTCTCATTGTTCTCAGCAGTAAGTTGGGGGTAATTCCAAGAAGAACTTTTCAAGCATCTGAACATATAATATTTTATATTGTCTCTATGGCCAAACCAAATCACATAGTCAAAGATCAAAAGGTAGAGAAGTAAATTCCATCACTTGATTGGAAGAAAGGGGCAAATTGATATTGTAAAAATGTGTACCAAAATTGGTGAAATTATAATAGTATTTTGACAGTTTTATTGAGACATAATTTATAAACCATACAGTTTATACATTTTGAGGGCATAGTTGAATGTTTTCATAAATGTATAAAAATATATCACCACCACAATAATGATTTAGAATATTTTATCACCCCTGAAATTACCTCATTTTGCTTTGCAGTAATCTCTACCTCAAGCCACAGCCAATCTCTTATATTCTTTTTTTAAATTTTTTTTTTTAGTTGTAGATGGACACAATACCTTTATTTTATTTTTGTGGTGCTGAGGATCAAACCCAGTGCCTCACACATGCTAGGCAAGTACTCTACCACTGAGCTACAACCCAGGCCCATCTAATCTTCTTTATGTTGCTACTGACTTAATTTTTTATGATATAATTTAAATTACATCATGTAATATTTTATGTATCCAGTTTATTTCATTTAGCATGGCATTTTTGAGATTTACTCCATAATTTTTATTCCATTATATTTAATACATCCTTATCTATCTAAATATCAATGGATATTTCATATATTTCAAATAATGGGTCATTATAAATAAAGCTTCTGTAAACATGGAGGATTTTACATAGAAATATACATTCACTTAGCTTACACAAATACCTGGGAGATGAATTGATGTATCTTAAGTGTACATTTAACTTTATTTCTATAAGAAGGTGGTAAATATCTGCTGTTTCACTCCTAATTTTCATAAGTTGAATCCTCTCTTTTACTTTTCTTTGTCAGAATAGCTAAACTTTTATAAACTTTGTTGATCTTTTTAAGAACCAACAATTGGTTTTGGTTATCATCTTTATTTTTTTATTATTTTATTTGTTTCTTCTCTAATCTTTATTATTTCCTTCCTTGGACCTTTAGGTGTTCTTTGATCCTATTATAGTTTTATGAAGTATAGGTTGGGTACATATTGATATCTTTTTCCTTTTTAAAATATAAGCATTTATGACTTTGAATTTCCCTTAAGCTTAATTTTTCTGACTACCAAAAGTTTTGGTATATTGCAATTAGATTTTCATTCTCTTTTAAGTATCTTTTAAATTTTTCTTATGATCATTTTGGACTACTTTATTAAATTACCATATTATGAATTTTCAAGTTTCCTTCTGTTATTAAATTTTGTTTAATTTTATTGATCACAGAATATCCTTTGTATGATTACAACATTTTTAAATTATTGAGACTTATTTTACAGGGTAACATATTGTCTATCTTAAATATTGTTGAAAACAAGTATACTTAAGAAAAAATATATACTCTGCTCTTTTGAGATTGAATGATCTATTAAATGCATATTAGGTATAGTTAGATAGTGTTCTTGAAGTTTTCTGTTCCTCCAGTTTGCCTAATTATTGTACCCCTTGTTGAATGTGGGGTATTAAAGTCTTCAATAAATTTAGTTGAACTATTTCTCACTTTAAATCTGCCAGGTTTTGTGTTGTATGTTTGGAGGCTAAATTTATAGGTGCCTGTGAATTTATAATTATATTATTTTCTTGATGAATTATCTGTTTTCCAATTATGCATTGTACTTCTTTGTCTCTACTAAAAATTTGTATCTTAGAGTATATTCTGTGTGATATTATGTAATCACTCCATTTCTTTTAAGATATCACTAAACAAATACTATTTAGTATGGAATCTGTATTTCTGTGTTTTATACTTCCAAAATGCTTATATGTTTACATCAAATGTGGATCTTTTGCAGACCACACTTGGTTTTGTCATTTTTAATCAGCTGTGATTATTATTGATTTCAGTGAATTTTTTTCAGTTATATTTAATATAATTCATTATAAGGAAAGGATTCTACCCTGTGTTTTGTATATATCTTAGGTCTTTTTTATTCATCAAGTCCCCAGTATTGACTTCTTTTATGTGATATAGATTCTGGTGTACCACTTTGACTACTTTCTCATTTCTTTTACCATATGTTTCTTTTAAAACTATGTACTGAACATTTTTCTAGGAAATGCCATTATTTTATAAGTATGCAATAGTCTACATTGATTTACTAACTATACTTAAATGGTATGCAAACTTTTGCTCCTGTGTAACACCATTATGTTATTACTGGAGAAATTAGTTTTGTTTTATACACTGTGCTCCGATCAGCACAGATTTATCATTATTTTTATGTGGTATATTTTAAATCACATAGGACTAAAAGATTTACATTTAGAAGTACATTAATATATTTCCATTTTTGTGTGTGATCACCTTTGTTGGTTCTTTTATTATTTATAGAAATTTCATGGTCAGTGATTCTTTTTCTGAAAAAGTTTTTAAACATTTTTTTTCAGTTATACATGGACATGATATCTTTATTTTGTTTACTTATTTTTATGTGGTGCTGAAAATCGAACCCAATGCCTCACTTGTGCGAGGCAAGTACTCTGCCACTGAGAGACAACCCCAGCCCATCAGTGATTCTTTTGAAATACTTTTTGCTTATGGTATGGAGAAAGGGTCAATATACATTTTTTCAGATGTATATCAAGTTATATATGTGAATCTGTTTTCTACTTGGGTTTTGTTGACATAGATCTTTATTTTTATGACAATGACATATTGCTTTGGTCAAAGTCTATAAATGATATAGATTCTGGTATACCATTTTGACTTGTGTTACTGGGGATTAAACCCAGGGGTGCTAAACCACTGAGGCACATCTTCATAAATTTTTATTTTTTATTTTGAGACAGCGTTTCCCTAAATTGCTTAGGGCCTTGCTAATTTGCTGAGGCTGGCTTTGAACTTGCAATCCCCTGCTTCAGCTTCCTGGACTTCTGGGATTACAGGTGTGTGCCACCACACCCAGCTATAATAGAACTTAAAAGCAGGTTGCACATGTCCTACAAATTTATCCATCATTTTCAAAATTGTTTTGGATAGTCTAAGTCCTTTTTCTTTCTGTATAAATTTTAGAATGAGTTTGCAAATTTGTGCAAAAAAACAGCTGCTAGGATATTTATTGGAAAAGCATTGGATCTATTAATCAATTTTTGGAGAATGGCATTTTTATTTGTTCTTTTTAGTTATATATGATAGTAGAATCTACTTTGATATATTTATATAATTATGGAATACATGTTTTTCTAATTAGGATACCAGTCTTCTGGATGTTGTTGATATTCACTATGGTATATTTGGTATATTCATATATGTACATAGGAAAGTTATGTCAGATTCATTCCACTCTGTTTCCTATTCCTGTACCCCTCCCTTCCCGTCATTCCCCTTTATCTAATCCATTGAACTTCTATTCTTTTCCTCCCCCTTGTTGTGTTTTCACATTAACATTTAACAGAGAACATTTGTCCTTTATTTTTGGGTGTATTGGCTTTTTTCTTTTAACGTGATGGTTTCCAGATCCATCCATCTACCAGCAACTATCATAAAGTCATTCTTCTTCATGACTGAGTAATATTCCATTGTGCATGTACACCACAATTTATCCAGTCTTCTGTTGAAGGGTACCTAGATTGGCTCAGTGGCTCAGCTATTGTGAATTGTGCTGCTATAAACAATGATGTGGCTGTGTCGCTGTACTATGTTGATTTTAACACCTTTGGTTATATACCAAGGAGTGGGATAACTGTGTCAAATGGTGGTTCCATTCTAGACTTTTGAGGAATCTCCATACTGCTTTCCAGAATTGTTGCACTAATTTGCAGTTCTACCGACAACATATGAGTATACCCTTTTCCCTATATCCTTGCCAACATTTATTGTTACTTGTATTCTTGATAATTGCCCTTGTGGTTTTTGGGTGAAATCTCAGTGTATTTTTATTTTGCATTTCTCTAATTCCTAGATATGTTGAGCTTTTTTTTTCATTTATTTGTGGAATGTTTGCATTTATTCTGTGAAGTGCCTGTTCACTTCTTTTGCCCATTTATTGAGTATTTGTTTTTGGTGTTAAACTTTTTGAGTTCTTTTTATATCCTGGAAATTATTGCCTTATCTGAGGTGCATGTGGGAAAAATTTTCTCCCATTCTATAGGCTCTCTCTTTATGCTCTTGATTATTTTATTTGCTGTGAAGAAGCTTTTGAGTTTAATTCAATCCCATTTATTGATTCTTGATTTTACTTTTTGTGCTTTAGGAGTCTTGTTGAGGAAGTCATTTCCTAAGCTGACATGATGGAGTATTAGGCCTATCTTTTCTTCTAGTACATGTAGGGTCTCTGGTCTAATGCCTATGTCCTTGATCAACTTTGAATTGAGTTTTGTGCAGGGTGAGGTATAGGGGTTAAATTTCATTCTACTACCTATGGATTTCCAGTTTTCCCAGAACCATTTGTTGAAGAGACTATCTCTCCTCCAATGTATGTTTTTGTCACCTAGTGTGAAGTAACTATATTTTTGAGGATTTGTCTTTGTGTCTTCTATATCATTGTTCTTCGTGCCTGTTTTGTTGCCAACACCATGCAGTTTTTGTCACTATACTCTGTAGTATAATTTAAGGTCCTGTATTGTGATGCCTCCTGCTTCACTTTTCACACTAAGGATTGCTTTGGATATTCTGCACCTTTTATTTTGTCAAATGAATTTCACTTAATGACTGCTTAAAGATACCGAGTCTCCCAATCCTTAAATATGGTAGAGGCTATTTACTAAAATAATGGACCACACTCACTGTCTATACTACAGAGATTAAAAAATCTGGAAACTTCTTTATGTTCCTCATGGGTTCAATATTATCTAGTACCACATTGCATATATTGAGTCTCAAACTGAATGATTTCCAAGAAATTAAAAGTACCTCTCTTCAACTCCTTTCTTCCATACATTGATTCTTCCCATGGTTATCTATTATCATTCCTTAAAGAAATAATTGCGTGTTTCCCTCTTTCATGGGGCTCATCCTGTTTGTCAAGTTTCTGTATCAGTTGCTGCCATTATGCCAAGATCTCCTTCTCTGTTTCTAATTTTCTACTCCTTGGAATGTTATGTGGTTGGTTGTTAATGCAAAAGATCCAGGAAATTATCTCTCTGGGAAACTTCAACCAGTGGTGCTTAAGTGTTCCCTCACAATTCAAGTGAAAAAATTGTGAGACATAAATTTTACACATTTTTGGGTTTTATCATAAATGACAAATTTCTATTACAACTACTGTAATACCTTTCATATTACCACATGCTTCTTTAGTTTCCTTCTTTTTTATGTTTGCTAACTAGTGTTCCTTAATATTTCCAAATAAACTACATATGCTTAGATTCTTATTTTAAGTTTACTCAAACTCAGAAATCATCTATGACTTATACTTCTTATCCTCATTTTTGTTTGAATTTAGCATGAAGAAAAAATGGGCTATGAATAGATGCAAATTCATCAAATAGACATTATCTCTTATTTTCTAATTCCTTATTTTTCAGTCTCAACATAGAATTCATTTGTATATAATGAGTACTTCTTTAAAAAGTCCTAAATGATCAATCTGATATACCTGAAATGTTTTTCTGTTTCTCTTAAGAGCCATTCTCTTGCAAACTTTTTTTTTTTTTTTTTTTTTTTTTTTTTTTTTTAATTTTTTTATTATTTATTTACTTATTCTGAGGGGCATCTAGGTTGGTTCCATAACCTAGCTATTGTGAATTGTGCTGCTATAAACATTGAAGTGGCTGTGTCACTGTAATATGCTGTTTTTTAAGTCTTTTGGGAATAGACCCAGGAGTGGGATGGCTGGGTCATAGGGTGGTTCCATTCCCATTTTCCCAAGAAATCTCCATACTGCTTTCCATAGCGGTTGCACCATTTTGCAGTCCCACCAGCAATGTATGAGTGTGCCTTTTTCCCCACATCCTCTCCAACATTTATTGTTGTTTGTGTTCTTGATAGCTGCCATTCTGACTGGAGTGAAATGAAATCTTAGAGTAGTTTTGATTTGCATTTCTCTAATTGCCAGTGATGTTGAGCATTTTTTCATGTATTTGTTGATTAATCGTGTATCTTCTTCTGAGAAGTGTCTTTTCAATTCCTTAGCCCATTTATTGATTGGGTTATTTGCTTTTTTGGTGTTAAGTTTTTTTAGTTCTATATACATTCTAGAAATTAGTGCTCTATCTGATGTGCATGTATTAAATATTTGTTCCCAATTAGTTGGCTCTCTATTCACCTCACTGATTGTTTCTTTTGCTGAGAAGAAGCTTTTCAGTTTAAATCTATCCCATTCATTAATTCTTGTAATAGTTCTTGTGCTACAGGATTCTTATTAAGGAACTTGGGGCCTAATCCGACATGTTGGAAATTGGAGCTTACTTTTTCTTCTATTAGGTGTATTGTCTCTGGTCTAATTCCTAGGTCCTTGATCCACTTTGAATTGAATTTTGTGCATGGTGAGAGACAAGGGTTTAATTTCATTTTGTTGCATATGGATTTCCAGTTTTCCCAGCACCATTTATTGAAGAGGCTATCCTTTCTCCACTGTACATTTTTGGCACCTTTGTCTAATATAAGATAGCTGAAATTATATGTATTAGTCTCTGTGTCCTCAATTCTGTACCATTGGTCCACCAGTCTGTTTTGGTGCCAATACCATGCTGTTTTTGTTACTATTGCTCTATAGTATAATTTAAAGTCCGGTATGGTGATGCCCCCTGCTTCACTTTTCTTGCTCAGGATTGCTTTGGCTATTCTGGGTCTCTTATTTCTCCAGATGAATTTCATGACTGCTTTTTCTATTTCTTTGAAGAATGACATTGGGATTTTGATTGGAATTGCATTAAATCTGTATAATGTTTTTGGTAGTATGGACATTTTGACAATATTGATTCTACCTATCCAAGAGCAAGGTAGGTCTTTCCATCTTCTGAGTTCTTCTATGATTTCTTTCTTTAGTGTTCTATAATTTTCCTTATAGAGCTCTTTCACCTCTTTCGTTAAGTTGATTCCCAGGTATTTTATTTTTTTTTGATGCTATTGTAAATGGGGTAGTTTTCATCATTTCCCTTTCAGAGGCTTTGTCACTGATGTACAAAAATGCCTTTGACTTATGGGTATTGATTTTGTATCCTGCTACTTTGCCAAATTCACTTACTAGTTGTAAAAGTTTTCTGGTAGAGTTTTTTGGGTCTTCTAGGTAGATTATCATGTCATCAGCAAATAGTGCTAATTTGAGCTCTTCTTTTCCTATCTTGATCCCTTTAATTTCTTTCGTCTGTCTAATTGCTCTTGCCAGAGTTTCCAGTACTATGTTAAATAGCAGTGGTGAGAGGGGGCATCCCTGTCTTGTTCCAGTTTTTAGAGGGAATGCTTTCAATTTTTCTCCATTTAAGATTAACATCACACCTCCAAGCACTAGAAAAAGAAGAACAGATCAACACCAAGAGCAGCAGAAGACAGGAAATAATTAAAATCAGAGCAGAAATTAATGAAATTGAGACTAAGGAAACAATTCAAAGAATTGACAAAACTAAAAGTTGGTTCTTTGAAAAAATAAACAAAATTGACAGACCCTTAGCAATGCTAACGAAAAGAAGAAGAGAAAAAAACTCAAATCACTAATATTTGTGATGAAAAAGGGAATATCACAACAAAACACCTCAGATATACAGAATGCAAACTTAAAATCAAAAGATCCAGATGAGAAAGAAGAATGGACATTTAAAAGAACACACAGACGTCTAAGTGAAGTATAGAAAGCAGAAAGAGGATAATGACTCTGGGAATCACTTTCAACATAAAGTTAGATTTTGGAAAATACAGAAAAGTGATTTCAAATATCTGTATTATTCCAGTGCCTGAACTATATTTTTTACCCTGCTTTAGTCTAAGTGGTTAGCAGATGGATTCAGCACTTTAGTTATCAGGCATCCAGATAACTATTTACTCTCAGGAAGAAGTGCTGTTTGGGGAGGTATCTTTTGTGGACTACATGCCTATGTAAGTCTATTTGCAGAAAAAGAGCCAATAAACCCAGAAATTTAAAAATTTATATAAAGTTAAGGCAGGAAAATGATGCTATGCAAATTCCTTTTATCCTATTTTACTATTTCGTTGAGAACAGGGATAATATGAATGGTTCTTTAAACCATGGCCTTGTAGGGCATTTCACATTATTTGTATGAAATTAGGCTGAAGATTCAAGAGATATGAGTACCCAAGAGGTTCTGGGAGAAAGAAGATTATAGAATAGAACCTGAAATGAAGTAGTTTCCTAGAATTCAGTTCTTTCATTCTCAGAAAATCAGTGGGTATTAGGCAACCCCATGGATACAGGAATGGGGGAAATATGTGTTCATCTAATCTGTCCAACATATCACATTTTCTTAGCCATACCCTAGTTACAACTAAGAAAATAAATAGATGATTTGTGTCACATGTAGAGGTAAGATATAACATTTTTAATGTCCTTATGTTTATAAAGTAATGAATAGGTAAATAGAAATAATAAAAATACAATAAAAAGATAGACATTTTAATTATTTAAATTTTATACAATATTTGGACCAAATTAAATATTATTTATTTAAACAATATAGTTGATATTCCTAGAAATAATCTAATAATGTTACTCCTACAATTTTTGACCATATAACCCATTTCTCACACATGGTGTTCTATGAAATAGTGTGTATAATATTTTTGTATTTACTTGACATTGATTTCTTAGTTACTTAAGAATTAGATTTGTCTAATCATAACAATAAAGTTATATTATTTTGAAATACTAGGATGACATAATGCTTACCTGTAAATAGAAAATATCATTGGAGATTTCACTTTTAAATAGAAATGTGATTAAAAATAATGATTGGTAGTGATTTCTTAGAGGTGAATCTATAAAAACTATCTTTAAAATATTCATTTTGTACATGACTTATATTTTAGGTTTGTGTTGTGTTTCTCAGTTGGCCTTTTTCATCACACACACAAAAAGATACTAGTTGTTCTTTACTGTGCTATGTAACCAGATCTATACACTTCTATATTTAATAGTTGTCATAATTATGAAGCACTGATCGCTTGTACTCCAAGATTGTTCAAGAGATTTGAAAATAACTGTTTCATGATATGTGTTATATCTATTATGGACATAGAAACCACATGGAATGTAATTTCAAGTTTGTTGTCTACATTTGTAATTGAAGGAAGTGTTTAGAGGATTATATAAATATGAATGTGAATTTTATGATCAACTATACAGAACCCTCTAGTTCTTATTGTGTTTCATAGAGGGTGTGCAGAATAGATTTAAGTTGGGATACATATTTCACATAAAAAAGAGAAACTTATAGTTAGTCCTGAAAAGTGATGAAGGCTTAAATGTTTTACAGATATTCCAGCACACAGTGTCTTCCTGTCACTGAGTTCATTTTTTTTAACTTGTCCTACAAGATTCAAGATTTATGTCATGATGAACTTTTTTTGTCAATTTTTAAGTCTCATCAATATGATGATGATGACCTTACACCCTTGCTATACAAGTGTGGTCAGTAGATTTATAGCCGTGGTTTTACCAGGAAATTTATTAGAAGTGTAGAATTTCAAGCTATGTCCCAAGTTGGCTGAATCAGAATATGCAATTTGATACCCAGATAATTCATGTGAATGTGAAAATGGAGAACCATAGGCCAAAAATGACAGGAATTATGAATAAGAGTTTATTTGATGTCTTATAAGATCCTTGAAAAATTTAGTCACATAATAAGTTGTAAATAAATAGTTTGATTATTAAACCAAAATCATAACCAATTGATTGAGAAGTGAAAACGTTCTTCTAAATTTAGTATTAAATGGTGGGTAAATCACATTAATGATCCTAATGTGATCTTTAAAGCAATTGATGATTTTTTTTTTCTGGGTCAGTATATCACTTTGGGAAGATAAAGTTATCATAAATGGCTTGTTGTTTGAGTAGACATCTTATATCCATGCATCCATCACCTAGCATGAAATGTTGCTACAAATATGTGTGTCCCACCTATGTTATGATAGCAGGTCATAAATTGAGAGTGTGCCATTTATCATTCCTTTATGGTTGTCAGGAATATCACTCCCATAAACTTTTAATCATTTAATAAAATGAGTGGCTGAAGAAGGCTTACACAATGCTTCATTATGACATTTAGTCCCTTATAGTGGCTTGAGATTGTTTTAAAATAATTTATTTGGTAGGGAAGTTACAGGGAAACAAAGGCTACTAGAATTTTGACTTTTAAAGATTGTTGGTATTTCTAATAACATGTTTTACACAGCATGTTATTTTTGATTCCTAAATCATAAAGTGTAATGTGGGGAACAACTACTTCATGTCACCTACTATAATTGGCTGGAACTTAATTGGATGGATTGGGACTTTGAGTAAGGAAAGAGATATAAGTTGGACTAATGAAATCATGAAATGTAAAGGCTATTTATAGGAGAGTTTTTGGTTGGGCAAGATAATATATTTAGCTTCATTTATTCCCTTATGGCAGGTATTTAGCAGTATTTAAAAAAAATAATTTGTTTGGATGAACTTCAGGAATAGTGTTTAGAAATATGTACAAAGTTAAATGCACTTCCTTGAAGTCCAGATTAAGGTGGTAAATTATGAGAAATATAGCTTGTACCTTAATTATTATTTTAGGTTAGAACTGATTGGTATTTACAGGGAAACTCAATAATTAGTTTCTTGCTCATTTATTTAATGCTTACTATGTATAAAGTAGTGTACAAAATATTTACTATGTTATCTCATTAAATCCTTATTGGAACTCTATTAAATCATTTAACAAATGATCTGGCACTTGGAGTTGGTAAGAACTTGCCCAAATTCATATAACTAAGAAATACATAATTCATAAACTTTATATAATTAGAACTACCTAGGTTGACAATTTGATATTCTCAGCCACTCTATTATATGTATTCTTTTTGGATTTTGCTGTTTAACTTATTTTTTAACTTGAGGATTAATTAATATAAAGGAAAAAAGTGCATAAATTCAAATATAAATTAGAAGTAAGGTTAATATTTTGTTAAAAGACATTTCAATGATTGCCTTATAAGATATGCTTTTGTTAAGCTGCAAATTGTATGGAATTCCTATTTTAAAGACTGAAAAATCTGTCGGTATTTGTTCTCTAATGCTTCAATTAACTTTGAAAATTTCTATGTAAGAGTATTTAGATATTCTTAGAGAAACCTGAAGGTGGTTGAATTTTTTTATATTACTTTGGTTAAGTGAACTTTCATAAAGTTGAAAAACATCATTTTAAAATAAGTGAGACATACATTCTTAGGAAAATAACATACCAAAAGACAACTACATTCAAATTTTCTTACGAAAAATTAAAATTAAATCATCAGAATGGTGAAAAAAATATACATTCTTCTTACTAGTTCTAAAAATAAAGCATATATGTTAAAAGTTCATTATAATATGCCAACTTAAATTAGTTTGAATTGTTGTCTAATTATTTGAATAATAAAATAGTTTTTAGATTAGCTATTTTAATATAGCTAAATTATTTTATCACAGATGTTTTCTTTTCACTTATATTTAGGAAAAACCTTTAACTTTCAACTGGCTAATTACTTATAAAATTTGGCATTCTAAATATTTCTGAGTAAATGTACATGAATTTATTATTAGAAAACGGTATGCATGTTTTTAATAAATTTTTAATCTATTTTTGTCTTATAAAAGGGAGCAATTTGGCATACTTCTAATGAGGCAATGTAGCTTTCAATAGCAGATGCATTTGAACGAAATCAAATGGAACTAAACTTCACTAAAAAGATTTCTTAGAGCAATAATCATCTCAGTACATTATTCAGATAGCTTAATTGAAGGTATTCAATGTTTGGAAGATATTCCATTTGAACCTGAATATTAAATACTTTATAAAGAGGGAGCATCATCATTTTTTTTTTCAAATAGAGAAGTCAAGGAGCAAAATGGGATTGGTCCAGGGTAATACAATCAGCTACACTGAAAATGTAATGCACCTCTCCTGATGGTAAAAGCATAGTCATATGAATCCTTCTATATTAGTTTTCAGAAATCTCAAATAGTTAGTAAAATAATAATGTAAAAAGCATTTCTGCTATAGAATAACTAGGCATAAGGAATTTTACATAAAACAAAGATATGTTAGCCCAAAAGTGATGATAAGCAGAAACTTCATATTTAAGTACTGTTGTATCCAATAGTATTTTTGTGTGGGTAGTGCTCAGGATTGAATTTGGGTCATTGTGCATTCGAAGCAAATGTTCTACCACTGAGGTACGCCTTTGGCCCCCTGATTATTATTTTCAACAACTTTATTGCATATAATTTACTTACTATAAAATCCATTCATTTTAGTTTTTAGTAAACTTATGAAGTTGTATAATCATCACTGTGGTGAAGTTTTGGAACATTTCTATCACATTAATATTACACTTAATCCCTATTCCCGTCTCGAGCTCTAGGGAACCACTAGTCTAATTTCTATACCATGAGTTAACCATTTCTTAACATGTCATATAAATGTAATTATAAAATATGTGGCTTTTCATGACTAGCTTCTTTAACTTAGCCTAATATTTTCATTTCACATATTTTAAAATATGTGGCTTTTCATGACTAGCTTCTTTAACTTAGCCTAATATTTTCAAGTTTTGTTTATACTATACCATTTATAATACTTTATTATTTTTACTGCTAAATAGTATCTCATCTTAAGGATATACCTCAGTTTGCTTATTCATTCACAATTTAATGGATACTTGTGTTGTTTCGAGAGCTTGGCTATTTTTTATTTTTGGTTGTAGATTATTTTTTAAATATTTATTTATTTATTTGTTCTAATTGGGTATATATAACAGCAGAATGAATTTTGATTCATTGTATACAAATGGAGCACAACTTTTCACTTCTCTGGTTGTACGTGAAGTACAGTTGCAACATATGTGTACCTATGGTAATGATGTCCATCTGATTCCACCATATTTCCTGTCCCTATTTCTCCCTCCCCTTTCCCCAAAGTTTCTCCATTCTTCCCATGCCCCCGCCCCCTCCATTATGGTTCAGCATTCACTTACAAGAGAGAACATTCAGCCTTTGGATTTTTTGGATTGGCTTACTTTGTTTAGCATGATATTCTCCAACTATCCATTTAGCTGTAACTGCCATAGTTTTCTAAGGAATCTCCATACTTCTTTCCATAGTGGTTGCCACAATTTGCAGTGCCATCAGTACCTTTTTTTCCATAACCTAGGTGCTTGGCTATTTTGAAGCATGTTGTTATTACTAATAGTACTTGGTCATGGTGGTAACTATAGGCAGAAACTGAGTGCCATTATTAGTGATGCTATTGAATACAGAGATGGTGGAAGAATATAAACCATCATTATGGGGTTTGGGAATTGAGGACAGGGTAGTGTAAATAAAATAGAAAAATCTATTTGGTTAATAGTGGTTAGTGAAGATTTTCTCTCTTCTGGGAAAAGTACAAACCAATACATTTTTTCAATAACTATTGGGTACCTACTCTGGGTCAAGTACTGAACTGAGAAATTTTAGTGGGTTACAAGACAGCAAATTATTAAATGAGCAAAAAGATAATGTAGGTTCTCTGTGTAAGAACCATAGGATATTTTTCAAAAGGGAAACATTTTTTGATGGGTTAAAAAAAGAAGAAGAAGAAAGTTAATGGAAACACGTTATTCATAACCTGCTTACAAGATACAAGCTTCTGATAGTGTTGCCCCCCTTTCAGAAAATATGTCCTATTTTGTATTTGTATAAATATCTACTTGAGATCCTTTAGGGAGGCGCTTTTACAGGAATGGTTCATGTAGACGCTGTATCATAGTTGTAAATTCTGTTATTTATAATAAAGCAATCTCAAAATGTGCTCTAATGCTTATTTAATCAAATTATCAGGCAGCTTGTGTTACCTTGTAGGCTTTAATATGACACTTTCTTCCTAATATGAAAAAAAAGCCAAATGACTATCCCAATAATAGAATGTGATAATGTACTTTATTGATAATTTGGTTTTCAGATGATTCATTAAACTCTACTGGTTACTTTGTAGCTAAGCAACAAGGCCTATAGAAAGACACCTGATTTGCCCAAGAGAAAGAAACAGGAATTCTTGCTGTTATCCTTATTATGTTCTGAAATTATATTGAAGTTTGTAGATCATTCTCTCCAAAAATATATCCAGTAGAACAACAGGTCCATTAAATTCCTATAATAAAATAAAAATCATTGATTATGTAACTTTAACAATATTGTATTTCCCATTATTTTAAATGTACAATGTACATTAATTTTTATGAGCAATTACTGTGAGAAGAAACATTAAACTGGATATTTTCTAGTATTTTCAAAGTTTGTTTTATGATATAGTAGTTGTTATAAATAGATATAGATATACATATCAATATCTCTCTCATATATATATATATATATATATATATATATATATATATCCATTAATAGCTGTTCTATGAAAATTGTAATCTGTGGAGCATTAATGGTAAAGGTTGGTTTGAGCTAAGAAATGGATTTGATAAAATTAAAATTATCAATTGAACATTATTAAATGAACATAATGCAACCTTCATGTCTGGTATATGTACTGTGAAGGTAAGTGGATAGAAGAATCATATTGTTTCTCCCTATTGGTTAACAAGGAGATCCAGGGAAGTCTTGGGGTCCAATATAATTAGCTCTGAGATCAGAAAGCATAGCACTTAGGATTTGACTAATTTCCTGCATTTGTATTTACCTCTTCAGGAAGATATTCTCTTTTCACTAAAATATTAATCCTTATGCTAGAACTGTACTCAGAGATTTTAAATCATAACTTCCCAACCATAGTTTCTCAACTGTTCATTTGTTTGTTTATCTGTAACATGATCATATAAGGGCACATACTCAATAAAACAAACATTATCTGTAACATGATCATGTTAAGAGTGCATATTTAGAAGGTTGTTGTAATGATATTGTGAATTGAGCTTCTATAAACATTGATGTGGCTGTATCAATGTACTATGCTGATTTTAAATCTTTTGGGAATGGATAAAGAAAATGTGGTATATATACACAATGTAGTATTACTCTGCCATAAAGAAGAATGACTTTATTATACCTGCCAGCAAATGGATGGAGCTGAATAATATAATGCTAAGTGAAGTAAGACAGTCCCCAAATTCAAAGTTTTAATGTTTTCTCTGATATGTGGAAGTTGACCCACAATAAGGGTAGGGCTGTGAAGGGAAGAATACAAGCGAAGTAGATTAGACAATGGGGAATGGAGGGAAGGGAGGGGGATTTGAAAAGGAAAGACAGTGGAATGAATCTGAAATAATTTTCCCAAGTACATGTATGAAAACATCACAGTGAATCCCACCATCATGTACGTCCAAAAGACTGGAACTCTAATTAGAATAAGATATAGTCCATGGTTGTATAATTATATCAAAATGGATTCTGCTGTTATGTATAACTAAAAAGAACCAGTAAATTAAAAAATAATCCAATGATTTGATTCACTAAGAACAGTGCCTGGTGCTATTTAACAGTCAAACATCAATAACTATCATTGTAATTATACACTCACAAAAATGGCCACACGTTCACTTTACAAAGAGAACAATTAATTGTGTCATTTGTCTAGTCAATTGAAATCTTGTAAGGCCTATCCCACTTATAAAATAATACCAGTATTTTCTCCCAGTCTGTGGGCTTTCTCCACATTCTGGTTTTAATCCCTTATAACTTCCCTTGTGCTATATCCTTCACCCTCCCCTGACTCCCATTTGCTACCCTATTGATCTCCTTCTACTTTCGTGATGTCCTTTTTTGATTGTTTTTCTTTCCTCACTTCCTTTAGATTTCACATTTGAGAGAAAACTTGTTTTTCCCAAGTCAGGATTATTTTACTTGATACTATGCTCTCCAGTTCCATCCATTTTATATAAAGTGACATATTTTTGGTTCTTTATGGTTGAATAAAAATTCATTGTTGCCAGGCGCGGTGGCGCACGCCTGTAATCCCAGCACTTCGGGAGGCTAAGGCAGGAGGATCGCAAGTTCAAAGCCAGCCTCAGCAATGGCGAGGCACTTAGTAACTCAGTGAGACCCTGTCTCTAAAAAAAAAAAAAAAAAAAAAAAAATACAAAAAACGGCTGGGGATGTGGCCCAGTGGTCAAGTGCCCGTGAGTTCAATCCCTGTTACCACCAAAAAAAAAAAAAAAAAAAAAAATTCATTGTTCATGTATACCACATTTTTATACTATTCTTAGTTCGATATAATTCAATTTCTCTCTTTTTTTTCTTTTGATGCCTGTGCTTTTAACATCTTATTTTAATCTATGTTCAGTCCAATGTCTTGCAGCCTTTCTTCTAAGTTTTCTTCTAGTAGTTTTACATTTTTCAAAGCTATATTTAAGTTCTTAATATATTTTGTGTTGATACTCCTGTAATGAGTGAGATAAGAATACATTTTTTTCTTTTGTTTGTGTGTGAATATTGAGATTTCCCAGCACTGTCTATTGAAGAGACTTTCTTTCCCCATGTTCTGTTCTTGGCGCCTTTGTAAAAAATCAATTGAACATAGATATAAGTTTATTTAGTAGCTTCCTGTCATATTCTGTTGGTTAATGTATCTGTTTTAATATCAGAGACATGATGTTTTGACTTCTGTAACTTTGTAATATGATTTAAAATTCAGTATTATGATGCCTCCAGCTTTGTTCTCGTTTCTTGAGATGATTTTGGCTATTCAGGGTCTCTTTTGGTTCCATTTGAATTTTAGGATTATTTTTGTTACGAACCAACCTAGACGCCCTCCACTACATGAATGGATAAAGAAACTGTGGTATATATAGACAATGGAATACTACTCAGCATTAAAATATAATAAAATTATGGCATTTGCAGGTAAATAGATGGAGTTGGAGAATATCACGCTAAGTTGTAGGAGCCCTAAATAAGGAGATAGCTAAGATTGCGGTTAGCTGTGAGCCATAAAGATGTTCAAGCATTGCCTCCTTCCATGATCTCATGAGACTTGGCCCAGGACATTGAGGATCGGGGTACCACCTTCCATGATCTCGTGAGACTTGTGCCAGGACATTGTGGATCGGGTCAAAACCTTCCATGATCTCGCAAGACTTGCCCCAGGACATTGCGGATCGGGTCGGCGCCATTTTGTGGTGGTTGGAGGAGTGTGGATTGCGGGTAGGAGTTGTTCTTGGATCCGGAGAGAGAAGCTAGCAGAATAAAGAAACTGTTCGTTTCCAGTCTGCCTCTGAACTTATACCCGCAGCTTTGTTGCTGCAGGCGGCTATAGCTGCAGTCAGCGACAGGTGGTGGCCCGTACGGGGCACTTCAGAGTGGACAGGTAAGAAGTGAAAAGTCTCTAAAGATGGGTTTGAATGTAACTAAATCCCAAGTGATAAAGGCTATGGAACAAATCCTTGATATACCTGACTCCGTTGTCAGTGAGGAGAATTAAGAAAAAGGTGAAGGCGATCATGAAAGTGTAGCTTCTGCTGAGTCAACTAAAACCAGTAAGGAGAGTATTAGAATAGTCCCCAAAATGACAAAAATCCAAGCTGTTAGAGCTATTCGGGATTTATTGGAAATAGCTGAAGGATACTTGCTCTCCATTGAAACTGGGACTCACGATATTGCTGTCAGTGAAATTAGCAGTAGTGAGGAATCTAGTAAAAGTGATCCTGAGAAAATGAGGAAAAAGAAACTAAAAAAGACCAAGAAAAAGGAACGTCAAGTAGAGGAACCACTTGTGTCCTCTACTGCCCCATGGGTGGAATCCATTACAGAAAATATGAAGGGTATTACTAGGCGTTTGCATACCCTAGAAACAGAAATAAAAAGTCTTTCTGAGCGCTTATTCACTCTTGAGGGTAACTCACAGATACATTGGGAACTGCCAATATTTGAAAATGAAAATGGACAGAGGATCCACCAGTCAGTAGATTTCAAAACAATAAAAAATCTCAAAGAGGCAATAATGACATATGGGCCCCAAGTTCCTTTCACATTGAGTATGCTGGAGTCCCTTAACACCTTTCACTTAACCCCCTCAGACTGGAAAAGTCTATGTAAAGCAGCATTAAGTGGGGGGCAATACTTGGATTGGCAATCGCAATTTCAAGACCTTTGTATAAAAATGGCTAAAAGAAACGCAGCTGCAGTGTTTGGACACCATAATATAGAAATGCTCACAGGAGAAGGGCAGTTCGCAGACTTACAGGCTCAAAAATATTATGACCCAGGTGTATTTGCTCAGATGTACGCAGCTGCCTTAAAGGCATGGAAAACTTTACAAGGACCTGGGGATCAACAAGGTAGCTTGTCAAAAGTAATTCAAGGACCTAAGGAGCCATATGCTGACTTTGCTGATCAACTTTTGAGAACTGCAGGTAGAGTGTTTGGAGACATTGTCAAGCTATGCCATTAGTCGTTCAATTAGCATATGAAAATGCTAATAAATACTGCTAGGAAGCCATCAGGCCATGGAGAAATAAAAAGGATCTTTCCATATATATACAACTATGTAAAGATATAAATGACGCCTTTGTCACAGGAAATGTGATTGCAGCAGCAATGAGAAGTGCTTCCCCTCAAAATTTCACAAGGGCTCAACCTAGACATTATAATCAATCAGGATATTCCAGGCAAAATTACCATAATCAATCAGGCTATTCTAGGCAAAATCCCCAAAGAGAAATAAGACCAAGCTCATATTGTGCCCCAGGCCACTGCCCCAGGTGTAAAAAGGGAAATCATTGGGCCAATAAATGTCATTCAAAATTTGACATCTATGGAAATCATTTGTTCAGGAATTCAAAAAACGGGGCACAGGGCCCAAAGCCCTGGGGCCCACAAATGTATGAGGCATTGGAGGAAGAGTATCCTCAAGCATCCACTCAGATGCTTCCCCGACACAATCCCTATTACCCATCCACTCCCTCGCCAGAGGAACAGGAGGAAATGCAGGATTAGACCTCTGTTCCACCTCCCGAATAGTGTTAACACCTGAAATGGGCATTCAACTGATTCCCACAGGAGTCAGGGGACCTCTTCCCTCAGGGACTGTAGGACTTATTCTCGGGAAAAATCCTAAAAGCTTATTAGGTTTGCAAGTGTAATAAACTCAGACTACAAAGGGGAAATAAAAATAATGCTTAGCTCACCCCAAAGTATAAGTTCTGTTAATCAAGGAGATAGAATTGCTCAGGTGCTCTCCTTCCAAATTTACATAATTCATTTAAAATGAGTATGCTTCACAAAAGGAACAATAGAGGATTTTGTTCCACTGACTCGGGACCTATGGCTTGCTGGGTTCGGGATTGTTTAAGGAGGCCTATGTGTAAAATAAAAATCCAAGGAATAGAGATGGAGGGACTGATAGATACTGGAGCTGACTCTTCCATCATTAATCTACGGCAATGGCCCAAGCACTGGCCTCTGCAAAAAGCTTCAACCAATTTAAGAGGCTTGGGATATAATAACCTCCCAGAGAAAAGAGCATTATTTTTAAAATGGGAGGATGATGAAGGTCATAAAGGAACATTTCAGCCTTCTGTGTTACCTAACCTACTGGTTACTTTATGGGGAAGAGATATTTCGCAACAAATGGGAGTACACCTTGCAACCAAGCCTACAGATGTTAAATGTGAAAATCTATAGGGTAATCTTAACCCTAAAAGAAATCATTATCAAAAAGTACAGGGTAATCTTAACCCAATAAGAAATCATTATCAAAAGGTACAGGGTAATCTTAACCCTAAAAGAAATCATTATCATAAAGGAAACAGATATTTTTTTTCGGGGCCACTGAGAAAATAATTTTGAAAATATCATGGCTTTCTGATAAGCCATTGTGGGTCCCTCAGTGGCCCCTATCTAAAGAGAAATTACAAGCAGCCCACCTACTAGTTCAGGAACAACTAGAAGCAGGACATATAGAACCTTCCACCTCTCCCTGGAATTCCCCCATATTTGTGATCAAGAAAAAATCAGGAAAGTGGCGATTGTTACATGATCTTAGATAAATTAATAAAACCATGCAAATCATAGGCCCTACTCAACCTGGACTTCCTAATCCTGTAGCTATTCCAAAAATTTTCATCTTATTACTCTTGATATAAAGGATTGTTTCTTTTCTATTCCTGTACACCCTCTAGATACCCCCAAGTTTGCTTTTTCAGTTCCTTATATTAACAATAATGGCCCTGTTCAGAGATATCGATGGAAAGTTTTGCTGCAGGGAATGGCTAATAGCCCTACTTTGTGTCAAATCTGTGTAGATAAAGTTATTCAGCCTATCAAAAATAAATACCCAGGGGCTGGGGTTGTGACTCAGTGGTAGAGCGCTCGCCTAGCACGTGTGCGACCCAGGTTCGATCCTCAGCACCACGTAAAAATAAATGCATTGTGTACAACTAAAGCAAATAAATAAATATTTTTAAAAAGTAAAATAAATACCCAGAGCTTATGTGACTCCATTATATGGATGATGTTTTGCTTGCTCATCCTAATCAAGAAGTCTTATTCACCATATTTAGTGATATATTAGAAAACCTGAAACAATATGGACTAAACATTCCTAAGGAAAAGGTTCAAATTATATCTCCATTATTATATCTAGGATTCCAAATTATGGACACTTTTAATAGGCCTCAAAAATATGAATTAACAAGAAGCATTTGGCCACTCTCAATGACTTTCAAAAATTGCTAGGAGATATTAATTGGCTTCGACCTACACTAAACCTCACTACTGGCAAACTAAAACCTTTATTTGACATCCTTCGTGGGGACCCTGATCCATCTGGACCCTAATCCATCTTCACCGCGAACATTGACTCCTGATGCTAGGAAAGCTTTAAAGTTATTAGAAAAAGCCACCGAAGGAGCTCATTGTGATAGATTTGATTTAACTCAACTGCTGATATTATTATTTCTTCACAATATACATCCACAGGAGTATTTTGTCAGCAAGGGCCTTTATTATGGATACATTTGCCCTTCTCTCCTAAAAGTATAATTGAGTCTTATACCTCCATGGTGGCCAAACTTATTCTTCAAGGACTTAAGACTTCTACTAAAATATTTGGCATTCACCCTGCTACTATTATTACTCCCTATTCATCATCACAGATTGAATATTTATGCTTCAATTATAATGATTGGGCTATAGCTAGAAGCTCTACTTCTGCAAATTTTGATAATCATCTTCCTAAGTCTCCTATATTATCTTTTTGTATCAATCATCCTATTATATTTCCACAGGTAATAAAAAATCAACCTATTCCTCAGGCATTAAATGTATTCATAGATGGGTCCTCAAATGGTACTGCTGCAGTAGTCACTAAAAAAGAAAATATGACTTACATAACTGCACACAGATCAGCTCAACTAGTGGAACTGGAAGCTATGGTAAGAGCTCTGGAAAATTTTAGAGAGCAGCCCATGAACATTTTTTCAGATAGCCACTATATTGTACATGCCGTCCCAAAATTAGAGCTAGCAGGACCAATAGCACCTCACTCCAGCCTTTAAATTGTTTTATCAAATACAAAATCTTTTGTGGGCACGAAAAGAACCTCTATTTGTAGGGCATATTAGAGCACATACCAACTTGCCTGGTCCCCTCCATGAAGGTAATCAAAAGGCTGATGCCCTTACCCAAACAATCTTTAGACTTTCAGCGCTCCAGCAAGGTACTTTATTTCACTCCCAGTTTCACGTCAATAGCACCACCTTGCAGCGTAAGTTTAAAATCACAAAGGAGCAAGCCAGAACAATTGTAAAAGATTGTAAATCTTGTCTGACACATTTGCCCAATCCTCATTATGGTGTTAACCCTACAGGATTAATGCCCAATCATTTGTGGTAGAGGGGTGTTACTCATGAGCCAAGTTTTGGAAAATTGTGATTTATTCATGTGACCATAGATACATGCTCAGGCATGATTTTTGCTTCCTTCCATTCTGGAGAAAAAGTTAAAGATGTTACAACTCATTGTTTGCAAGCTTTTGCTGCATTGGGTATCCCCAAAATGCTTAAAACAGATAATGGCCCTGCATATACATCCTCATCTTTCAAACAGTTTTGCGCAAAATTCAATATATCCCATAAAATAGGCATCCTGTACAATCCTCAGGGTCAGGGCACTATTGAATGTGCAAACCGCACACTGAAAATTATGTTATTAAAACAAAAAGAAGGAAATTGGAAAAATCCTAGGGACAGATTGGCAGTTGCCCTGTTTACCTTACATTTTTTAACTTTAGACTCTAATGGTTATTCTGCTGGAGACAGACATTGGAACCCACACCAATAACATAAACCTTTGGTTTATTGGAAGGATGTTCTTTCAGGTCCATGGAAGGGTCCAGATCCAGTATTAATTTGGGGGAGAAGATCTGTTTGTGTTTTTCCAAAGCACGAATCCTCTCCAATATGGATACCATCTAGATTAATAAAGCAGGTACCAAATCAAAAGGATCAAAATGAAGTTGTTGAGGAATCAAGATTAATAAAGTACAAAATCAAGAGGACCAAGATGAAAGTATGGAATGATTCCCTTAAAAGAGTCCTTCAAAATATTTCACAACTTAAGTGTCATTCCTCCAGGCCAGGACAACGAGATCTCTCTTCCGTGTGCACACAATTGTATTTTTTTTCTCTTTTTATAGATATCTTTATGTTTGTGCATTTGTCTAAATTTCATGTAAATGTTATGTCACAAATATGTTTGTAGGTTTGTGTGTCTGTCCAGTGTGACGTCACAAATAACAAAGTGCTTATGAAAAAAAAAATATATATATATATATATTTGGATCAAAATAACTTTAATTCATTTAAGTTTAAGAGTATTCAATTTGGGTAAATAATTTAATAAGTGAAGGTACCTTCAATTTTGATTTATAGGTGTCCCAGGGATTTCTCTTTAGCGAAGAATATGACTAATGCTGTATAACCTGATATTTTGGTGTTTTGACATAGGAATGTTTATTTGTAATTAACTTTATTTGTTTTATAGCTGATTAATTTGAGTTATTTCAACAGATAATTTCATGGAAGGTTACAGAGACTCAAGGGTTCCAGCTAACAAATTATTTTTCCAAAGTGCCTTTATCTTTTACTTACTCTATCTTTAATGCAGTAAATACCCTCAGTCTTTCTTTGTTTTGTTCTGAATATGATATTTTTGCCAGCTTATGTTTGTGGGAGCTCAAGCAGCAATGAGTGTGAGCAGAAATCAACTTTAATTTTCTAATCTAATAATTCTGTTTTTTTAGTTTTTCAACTCGCCTCTTGACTCAGTCCTGGATTAGCACTGCCTTTCCTTTAATAATTGATGCTTGAGTTTCTAGGTAGTGGGCCCTGAAGATTTGCCGGTGGCATTGTCTAGACATAAACAAGACGGCTGCTGCTACAGCTGCAGGGATCGTAGTCGCTGTAAGCATCAATGCTGCTCAAGCATCAAACAACCTCATCAGCAGTGTGGCCTCTGCTCTGCATTCATGGGGCCTCCTAGATCAACGTGTTATAACAAGTGGACATTTTGATCTTTCATTGTTTGGGACTTTACAGGACAATGCCTTGCAGGTATTTGTCTAGAGAACTCAGTGCGTTACTTGATGGAACCTAGGGCAGTTGATTTGTTCAAAGAATTTGATATGCTATGCAACTTGGCTCGCCAGCAGAAGGCTTGTCGCCTTAAAGCTGCAGCTTCTCCTCACGATTGGACAGCTCTTAGTCATCATACACAGTGGATCCTGAAGGGCTTGATTGGATGGCTGGTTAGCCAATGACGGGTAAGATTCCCAGAGGGGGACAACCTAAGACAGGCACAGTCGATCCGGATAAGGTCGTAACCCATCCACAGGACAGTCTCATGTGGCCCACATATCAACCTAAGACAGGAGTCAAGGGCATAGCCTTGATTATTCAATGATGGGTAAGAATGTTGGTTGCACATGGACGTCCTAGAGCATCCCCTCTTTTAAAACTAAAAGGGGGAAATGTAGGACCCCTAAATAAGGAGATAGCTAATATTGTGTTTAGCTGTGAGCCATAAAGATGTTCAAGCATTGCCACCTTCCATGATCTCGAGACTTGGCTCAGGACATTGTGGATCGGGTCACCACCTTCCATGATCTTGCGAGACTTGGCCCAGGACATTGCGGATCAGGTCGGCGCCATTTTGTGGTGGTTGGAGGAGTGTGGATTGCGGGTAGGAGTTGTTCTTGGAGCCAGAGAGAGAAGATAGCAGAATAAAGAGCCTGTTCGTTTCCAGTCTGCCTCTGACCTTATTCCCGTGGCTTTGTTGCTGCAGGCGGCTATAGCTGCAGTCAGCGTCACTAAGTGAAGTTAGCCAATCCCCAAAAAACAAAGGCTGAATGTTCTCTCTAATAAGTGGATGCTAATCCATAATGGGGAGGACATGAGAAAAATGGAGGAACTTTGGGCAAAGGGGAGGGAAAGGTGAAGAGGGGGTATGGGCGCAGGAAAGATGGTGGAATGAGATGGGCATCATTACTCTAGGTACGTGTATGACTGCACATATGGTGTGAGGCTACATTGTGTAAATCAGAGAAATGAAAATCTGTGCTGCAATTGTGAACTATGAATCAAAATTCATTCTAGTGTATACTGTTGGTAGTATTGTAAATTACTACAGCTCCTTTGAAATAGAATGGAGGTTCCATATAAAACTAAATGTGGCATTATCATATGACCCAGCAATATGACTTCTGGGAATTTATCCAATGGAATTGAAATTGGTATATCAAATATCTGCACTCCCATGTTGACATTAACACTATTCACAATAGTTGAAATTTGGAACTAACCTAAGTGCCAATTAATGGACAAGTGGATTTTTAAATGTAATGTATATACATAATGGAACACTACTCAGTATTAAGAAAAAACAGGAAATTCTGTAATTTTTGACAACATGGATGAATCTAGAGATGTTATGCTTAGTAAAATACACCTAGCACAAATAGCTTATAATCTCACTTATATGTGAAATCCAAAAAGTACAACCTCAGAAGTAGAGTAGAATAGTATTGCCAGAGGGTCAGGATTAGAATGGGAAAGGACAGATATGGAATAAAAGAACCAAAATTTCAGACATGAGCAATAATTTTTGATGTTTTATTACACAGCATGGAGATAATAGTTAATATGTTATTTCACAATTGCTAGAGAATTTTAAGTATTTTCACCACAAAGTGAAATACCATAAGTATTTGGGGTGATGGAAATTGTTGGTCATTTCACAATTTGTGCATGCAAGAAAACATCGCTTTTTAACTCATAAAATATTTCAATTATTATGTGTCAATAAAAGATGATACAAAAATATTAAAAAGGAACATAAAACAAAAACGTCTCTAATAATATCAAATCCACAACAGGATATATATGAACATTTCCCTGTGTAAAACAAATACATTTCTATGTTTTCATCATTAATGACTTCTTTGATCTTTTTAATGATTCTTTTTAGTTATATATAACATCAGGATACATTTTCACATACTCTTGAAAGCATAGAATATAATTGGCTACAAATAAGCCCCCAGCACCTATCCCTCACTCCTCTCCCTCTTCTTCTCTCCCTCTACTCTACTAATGTTTCTATAACAAACTGGTTTTCTAATCATAGACTTATATATAAACATTATAATTTTTCTTCTGTTTTCTCATCTAGATCTTAAATACTTTTGGTACTGGGAATATCTTAAACACCTTTGGAATGATAATACTTAGTATATAGAAGGTACTCACAGTGTATCTTTCATAAACCAATATGTTACTCTGCTATTTTCCCCCTTTTTTTCTTGAATTTGTGTTATCTGCCATTGCCAAAAGAGTAAGACTAAGTCCACTTATGTGTGCCTTAGTTTTTTTTGGGGGGGTAATAAAGTACATATGCTGGAATTAGTGTACATAGAATTCCATGTCTAACAAACTGGCATCTCATCAGGGTTAGATAATTTAGGAAAGGAATGTGGCATAGTTCCTAGTGATGCAACCTGGGAAAGTAATGAACAAAATGGCTTTTCTGCTGTTTTCTTGACATGAAATTGTAGGCCACATACCGTACAGCATATGACCTTATTTATCATGGTGACTTTCCTAGATACAAGCTACATATGTTTTCTCTTGTATATAGTAATAGCAGAAAATGGTAATTATTTATCATAGTAAATCTGAGAATCTGGGTAGACACTTGAAAATATTAGTGGTGTGAAATATCTCAGTAGATCAAATTCTGAAGAAACAAAATAGTTATGTGTAACTTAATGACAGGGATACATTCTAAGAAACATATTGTTAGGTAATTTTATCCATATTCACTATAAGAGTATTCTCATACATGCCTAAATGGTATTTTCTTTTTTTTTATAGTAAATTTGCTTTATTAAGTTATATAACAGTTTTCCCAGCACATCCAGAATTATTTTTGGTGTTTATTTTGTTGGTTTTTTAAAATATTTTTTTATTTATAGTAGTAGTACGTATTACAATTCATACTGCACATATAGAGCATCTTTTTACATAAAACAGTTTGTATACAAAGTGTATTCATAGCATTCAAGTCTTCATTCATGCATTTAGAATAATGATATCCATCTTCTTCAACAACTTTTTCTTTTTTTTCCCCCTCCATCGCCCCTTGTTCCTGCCCTTTCCCTCCCTTCCCTTTGACCATTATAGTGTTCCTCTAATCCTACTATGTACCCCTACCCAACAATACTGTGAACCAGCCTTCTTATATCAGAGGAAACATTTGGTATTTGGATTTTTGAGATTGACTGATTTCACTTAGAATTATATTTTCCAACTTCATCAATTTACCAGTGAATGCCATTATTTTAATGCTGAGTAAAATTCTATTGTTTATATATACCACATTTTCTTTATCCACTCATCTACTGAGGGACATCTAGGTTGGTTCCACAACCTAGTTATTGTGAATTGTGCTGCTATAAACATTGAGATAGCTGTGTCACTGTAATATGCTGTTTTAAAGTCCTTTGGGAATAGACCCAGGAGTGGGATGGCTGGGTCATAGGGTGGTTCCATTCCCATTTTTCCAAGAAATCTCCATACTGCTTTCCATAACAGTTGTACCATTTTGCAGTCCCACCAGCAATGTATGAGTGTACCTTTACCCCCACACCCTCTCCAACATTTATTATGGTTTGTGTTTTTGATAGCTGCCATTCTGACTGGAGTAGTTTTGATTTGTATTTCTCTAATTGCCAGCGCTGTTGAGCATTTTTTCATGTGTTTGTTGATTAATTGTGTATCTTCTTCTGAGAAGTGTCTTTTCAATTCCTTAGCCCATTGATTGATTGGGTTATTTGTTTATATGGAGTTAAGCTTTATGAGTTATTTATATATTCTAGAAATTAGTGCTCTAACCGACATGCATGTATTAAATATTTGTTCCCAATTAGTTAGCTCTCTGATCACCTCACTGATTGTTTCTTTTGCTGAGAAGAAGCTTTTTAGCTTAAAGCTTTCCCATTCACCAATTCTTGATATTATTTCTTGCACTACAGGATTCTTATTAAGGAACTTGGGGCCTAATCCGACATGTTGGAAATTGGAGCTTACTTTTTCTTCTATTAGGCGTATTGTCTCTGGTCTAATACCTAACTCCTTGATTCACTTTGAATTGAATTTTGTGCATGGTGAGAGATTGGGTTTAATTTCATTTTGTTGCATATGGATTTCCAGTTATCCCAGCACCATTTGTTGAAGAGGCTACCATTTCTCCACTGTACATTTTTGGCAACATTGTCTAATATAAGATAGCTGAAATTATATGTATTAATCTCTGTGTCCTCAGTTCTGTACCATTGGTCTACCCGTCTGTTTTGGTGCCAATACCATACTGTTTTTGTTACTATTGCTCTATAGTATAATTTAAAATCTGGTATAGTGATACCACCTGCTTCACTTTTCTTGCTAAGGATTGCTTTAGCTATTCTGGGTCTCTTATTTTTCCAGATAAATTTCATGACTGCTTTTTTTTTTTTTATTTCTTTGAGGAATGTCATTGGGATTTTGATTGGAATGCATTAAATCTGTATAATGCTTTTGGTAGTATGGACATTTTGACAATATTAATTATACCTATCCAAGAACAAGGTAGGTCTTTCCATCTTCTGAAGTCTTCTATAATTTCTTTCTTTAGTGTTCTATAGTTTCGTTATAGAGGTCTTTAGCCTGTTCATTAAGTTGATTCCCAGGTATTATATTTTTGTTGATGCTATTGTAAATGGGGTAGTTTTCATCATTTACCTTTCAGAGGATTTGCCACTGATGTACAAAAATGCCTTTGACTTATGGGTATTGATTTTGTATCCTGCTACTTTGCCAAATTCATTTACTAGTTGTAAAAGTTTTCTGGTAGAGTTTTTTGGGTCTTCTAGGTATATTATCATGTCATCAGCAAATAGTGCTAATTTGAGCTCTTCTTTTCCTATCCGGATCCCTTTAATTTCTTTCATCTGTCGAATTGCTCTAGCCAGAGTTTCCAGTACTATGTTAAATAGCAGTGGTGACAGGGAGCATCCCTGTCTTGTTCCAGTTTTTAGAAGGAATGCTTTCAATTTTTCTCCATTTAAGATAACATTAGCTTGAGGTTTTGCATAGATAGCTTTTATAATGTTGAGATATGTTCCTGTTATTCCTAATTTTTCTAGATCTTTGAACATAAAGGGGTGTTGTATTTTGTCAAATGCTTTTTCTGTGTCTATTGAGATGATCATATGGTTTTTATTTTTAAGTCTATTGATGTGATGTATTATGTTTATTGATTTCTGAATTTTTGAACCAACCTTGCATCCCTGGGATAAACCCCACTTGATCCAGGTGCACTATCTTTTTGATATGTTTTTGAATCTGATATGCCAGAATTTTGTTGAGGATTTTTGCATCTATGTTTATTAAAGATATTGGCCTGAAGTTTTCTTTTTTGGCTGTGTCTTTGCCTGGCTTTGGAATTAATGTGATATTGGCCCCATAGAAAGAGTCTGGAAGAGCTCCCTCTTTTTCTATTTCTTGAAATAATTTGAAGAGCATTGGTATTAGTTCTTCTTGAAGGTCTTGTAGAACTCGGCTGTAAACCCATCAGGACCTGGACTTTTTCTTGTTGGTAGCTTTTTGATGGTGTCTTCTATTTCTTCACTTGAAATTGTTTTATTTAAATTGTGTATAGCCTCCAGTTCCAGGTTGTGCAATTCATACAACTCTAATAATCTGTCAATGCTTTCAATATTTTCTGTTTTATTAGAGTACAAGTTTTTGAAGTAGTTTCTAATTATCTCCTGTATATCTGAGGTGTTTGTTGTGATATTTTCTTTTTCATCAAGGATGTTAGTAATTTGAGTTTTTTCTCTTCTTCTTTTCATTAGCAATTTTATTTATTTTTTCAAAGAACCAACTTCTGTTTTCTTCAATTCTTTGAATTGTTTCTTTAGTCTCAATTTCATTAATTTCTGCTCTGATTTTAATTATTTCCTGTCTTCTACTGCTCTTGGTATTGATCTGTTCCTCTTTTTCTAGTGCTTTGAGGTGTGATGTTAAGTCATTTATTTTTTTTTTTCTTTTTCTTTTAAGGAAGGAATTCAGTGCAATGAAGTTTCTTCTTACTACTGCCTTCATAGTGTCCCAGGGATTTCTATACAATGTATATGTGTTCTCATTTACCTCTATGAATTTTTTAATCTCTTCCTTGATGTCTTCTTCAATTCCTTGTTCATTTAGTAGCATGTTGTTTAACTTCCAGTTTTTGGAGTAGTTTTTTTTTTTTGTTGTTGTTGTTTCTTGTTTTATCATTGATTTCCAATTTTATCCCATTATGGTCTAATAGAATGCAGGGTAGTATTTCTATTTTTTATATTTGCTGAGAGTTGCCTTGTGACATAATATATGGTCAATTTTGGAGAAGGAGCCATGTGCTGCTGAGAAGAAAGTGTATTTGCTTAGTGAGGGTTGAAATATTCTATATATGTCCGTTAGGTCTAAGTTATTAATTGTTTTAATGAGGCCTAAAGTTTCTTTATTTAGCTTTTGTTTGGATCATCTATCCATTGGTGAGAGAGGTGTGTTGAAGTCCCCTAGAATAACTTTGTTGTCATCCATTTTACTCTTGAACTTGAGAAGGGTTTGTTTGATGAATGTGCTCCATTATTTGGGGCATATAGATTTATAATTGTTATATCTTGTTGATGAATGGTTCCCTTAAGTAGTAAGAAATACCCATCTTTGTCCCTTTTGATTAGCTTTGGCTTGAAGTCTACCTTATTTGATATGAGAATGGAAACCCCTGCTTGCTTCTGCAGCCCATATGAATAATAAGCCTTTTCCCAGCTTTTCACCTTCAATCTCTTGATGTCTTTTTCTAAGAGGTTTGTTTCTTAGAGACAGCAAATTGTTGGGTCGTTTCTTTTAATCCAGTCTGACAATCTTTGTCTTTTGAATGGCGAGTTTAGGCCTTTAACATTCAAGGTTATTATTGAGATGTGATTCTTATTTCCATCCATTTTTAATTGTATTATGGTATTTAGCTTGATTTGGATTCTCCTCTGGTTGGTAATTCCTTTAGTTTACTATCTCCCTTTGTTGATTTTTATTGTTATTTTTCTCTTCTTCTTCATGGAAAATTTTGCCCAAGATGTTCAGAAGTGCTGGCTTTTGAATTGTGAAATCTTTTAACTTTTTTTTTTTTTTTTTTGTCGTGGAAGGTTTTTATTTTATCTTCAAATCTAAAGCTCAATTTTTCTGGATATAAGATTCTTGGTTGACATCCCTTTTCATTCAGAGCTTCAAATATGCTCTTCCAGGATCTTCTAGCTTTTAAGGTCTTGGTTGAAAAGTCTGAGCATAGTCTGATTGGTTTCCCCCTATATGTAATCTGTTTCCTTTCTCTTGTGGCTTTTAGTATTCTCTCCTTGCCTAGTATATTAGGCAATTTTATTATAATGTGCCTTGGTGTGGATCTGTTATGGTTTTGTACGTTTGGTGTTGGGTAAGCCTCTTGAACTTGGTTTTGCCATTCATTCCTCATGTTTGGAAAATTTTGTGCTATTATTTCATTGAATAAATTATTCATTCCTTGGGTTTGAAACTCTGCACCTTCTTCAACATCAATCACTCTTAAGTTTGGTCTTTTTTATGCTGTCCATAATTCCTGAATGCTCTGTTCTTGTTTTCTTTACTACTTTTGCCATGTCCTCTAGATTTTTCTCCAGGATATATATTTTGTCTTCATTTTCTCAGGTCCTTTCTTCCAAGTGATCTAATCCATTGGTGATGCTTTCAATTGAGCATTTAGTTTGGTTTATTTCTTCTTTCATTTCCAGAATTTCTGTTTGGTTTCTCTTTAGAATCTCTATCTCCCTATTGAAGTAATCTTTTGCTTTCTGTATTTGTTTTTGGAATTCTTTGTCAAAATGCTCTTTTACCACCTGTATTTGCTCTCTCATCTCCTTTTTTAGTTCATTCTTAAGATCCATAAACATTTGGAATATGTAATTTCTAAATTCCATCTCTTACATTTGACCAACTGTTCTTGCCATCAAATCTAATGAGGGGATATGTTGGTTTGTTTCAGTCACTTTGTTCCCTTGTTTCTTCATAATGCTTGCGTGTCTACTAGCACTGTGGGACCTTGAAATACAGACAAATTCATCATTTGTACATGTTTAGGCAAGTATGAGCTCTGATTTTAGCTTTTCCATTAATTATCCAGATGACTTTGGAGGAGTTGCTTCTCTAAACTTTCTTTAATGTGAAAGATGAAATAGTTTTATAAGATTTGTAGGCATTGATTAAGTCAATGCATATAAAACACTTGACAAGTTTTTGGCATGTGGGAAGAAGTCTTCATAATAGTTATTATTATTCTATGTCAGTCCTCTAGCAGAAATCTTAATCTCTATGGAAAGACAAACAGGTTTCCTGAGAAAGGAGAGTTACCCAGCCCTGAATGTAAACAAAGGCAGCATATCACATAATGTGATATGACTTCCTCTGAGCTTTTTTTCAATTGTGTATTGACAAATAATACTCGTATATATTTACAGGGTAGAAGGTAATGTGATTTATGAATACAATAAGGAACAATTGTCAATTTAATTAACATACACATCATCTGAAATACTTATTTAAAAGACAAAAAGTTTTTATATTAGTCACAGCTTCTAGACTATACTCACATCTCCACCAGTGCCATATCCTTAAAGCCATATGTGGTCTTCACTACTACTTCAGTGTCTTTGTGAAGTCTCTTTGTCTTCAGAACAAAATTCAAACTCCTTCTTATGGGATACAAAGCCTTTATATTCTAGCCAGAAACGTCTCTCAATGAGTCTTATATTCTTCATAAATCTGTTAGCACTGAATGTGATCTTGTTTTTTGAATACCTCATGTCTTTACATGCCTCTAAACACCTAATTCTTCATTCTTTTTTATAATCCCTTTCTTTCTCTTTCAATCTGTAATTATTTTTGAAGCCAAACTCATAGTTTGACATCTCTCAGATTTTTGCTTTGTCCCGCCACCTCCTTCCCAAGTAGATAGTCCCACACTCTCCTGAGCTCTTGGCACTATATTTTATGTAAACATATCTAGTTCAGAATAATTTTATATTTACAGAAAACTCATAAAGATAGTACAGAGAGTTCCCATACCTCCTGTCCAGTTTTCTCTATTAACAACTTATATTATCATGGTGCATTTTTCACAAATAATAATCCAATATTGATACATTATTAGGAACTAAAACCCCTACTTTAGTCAAATTTTCTTAGTTTATACAAACTGTCCTTGTTCTGTTACAGGATTACACACAGGATACCATATTACATTTAATTGCCATATTCCTTAGATTTCTCTTGACTGGGACAATTTCTTGGACTTTCTTCTGTTTTATATTAGCTTGACAAATTGAGCATCAGTTAAGTGTTTTGCAGAATGTTCCTCAGTTGTTATTGAGCTGATCTTTTTTGTCATGATAATATTGGAGTTATGGGGTTTGTTTGCGCTTTTGTTTTTCTTGGAGAGGTATATATCACAGAGGTAAATGTCATTCTTCATTGCATTTATCAAGGGAACATGCTATCAAACATGACTTAGGACTGTTGCTTGCCCTTGATCATCTAGCCAATGTATAGTGGTTGTCAGATTTTCCACAGTAAAGTCATTCCTTTTAATACCTTTTTATATTGTCTTTTTTGGAAGGAATTCACTGTGAGCAGCCCACACTTATAAACTAGGGAATTATGCTCTAGCTATTTGAAGCTGGATTATTTACTAAATAAATTATTTGAAATTCTTCTGCCCAGGATATATTCTCACTCTCATGTATTCATTTATTTATTTCACTAGGACTCATGGATTTTTTATATTTGTCTTTAAAATCTATTTTTATTTTGTTCTCTGAATTTTTCAATCTTTCACCATTGTAAGCCCTTTTACTTGTCTTCTGTGTTTCTCTGACATGTCCACATCCATGTGTGTTTATGTGTACTAAAGGGACAATTCTTTACTTTTATGTTATATATTCCCTATCCAACCTGTACTAGAATCAGTCATGTCTCCAAGAGGTCCTGGTTCCTTTTATTGGAGAATAGTATTATAAATTAAGATGTGAGTACTGGGACCCAATATTATATGTATGTTTCTAATTTATGGCATGCTTCATGTTATGTTTTTTATTTACTTTTCTTTCAGACCAAGGGCTTTCAGTTGTCATACTCTTTTGTATAAGAATGCATCCTTAAAAATATGTATCCCTGCATTCTTATGTATTTGATGGATTCATAATTTTTCTATATGGCTAATTGTATTATCAAGTAATTCTTCTGAATTATTTCATACATATATTATTGGACTATATCAACCTTTAGGTTTTATCACTCTAGGGATTAATTCTGTGCCTTTATCTTTCCCAACTTCTTTTTTATTAATAAAATTTATCTGTTCCCTATTCGTCTCTTGTAATCATGAAAACAAGGGATTGATTATGAAACTTTGGCTGTGCTAGCACTTTGGACTGTTCTCCAGTATATAACAGTGTCAATTGTGTATGGTATAAATAGTAAATAATATGACTTAAGTTAACTTTAATGATAATCATCCATTTTAATAATATGCTTCATTTATTAACTAGTTTATATAAAACCAAACATGTGAGTATTAGTATTAGCTCATACAAATGAAAACAATTCAGGCAAGGCTAGATACAGTGCCTCAAAAAATATAGTGACAAATCTTTCTCTCTCTGTGTGTCTCTCATCTCTCTACTTCCACTAATTACATTTCTATAATTGCCATGTCTCCCATTGTGCTTTGTAACTCTATGATCCTTCATATTCTTTTTTGTAATATAGCCACATTTGTACTACTATTGTTTAAAAACTGAATTGTTTTCTGACAGCTTACTTGGTATCCCTGATTTATTCATGAATCTCCCCTAAAGTGAGAAAAATTATTATAGGCATCTATATGTTACATTTTACATTTTCTTAAAACCTCAAAGATAATAATAATAAGTAAATTCAGAAACAGAAGACTTCTTTGTTGCCTATATTATGTTATCCATCCAAACACAAACCTGTAACTGTGTCCAAGGTGTTGGAGTACTATGTTCATTTGGATATCATTCTATTTGAATGTGCCTGAGCTATACTATTTTATTTACTCCTGGAAGCTGATAAAATCACAATGCATTTCATGTTTTATTTATTTTAATTTGTTATCTATGACAGCAGAATGCATTACAATTCATATTACACATATAGAGCACAATATTTCATATCTCTGGTTATACACAAAGTAGAGTCATGCCATTTGTATCTTTGTAATATACTTAGGGTAATGATGTCCATCTCATTCCACTGACTTTCCTACCCCCATGTCCCCTCTCTTCCGCTCCCACACCTTTGCCCTATCTAATGTTCGTCTAATGAATCCTCCAATGCTCCCCCCCTCAACCCCATCATGAATCAACATCCTTATATCAGAGAAAACATTCGGCATTTGTTTTTTTGGGATGGGCTTACTTCACTTAGCATTATATTCTCCAACTCCATCTGTTTCCTTGCAAATGCCATGATTTTATTCTCTTTTAATGGTGCATAATATTCCATGTGCATTGCAAGTTTTTGATTAGGTCTGATGGTTCTGTTTTAATTACAGCTTCTATGCTTTCTAAAATTTTCAAAATAGAGTATTTTGAATTCCCCAGTTTTTATTGAGCCCAGATTATCAATATACTAGTGTATCTATGGGCTTGTAACCAACCATCTCAAAACTTGGTAGCTCCAAGTAAATAGTTATTTTTCAGTTTTTTTTTTTTTTTTTTTCCTCATTTATCTTCAGGAAATAGCTCTTCCAGGTAGGAATTTATTGGGAAGTTCTTTTTGTTATGTATGGGCTTCCTCACAAATCTGAGAATCAGCTGGCTATCACTTGACCTAGACTAGCCTCTATGAATTCAATGACTCGGCTCTGCTTCATGTGTTTCACATACTATAGCAAGCAAGACAGGATGTACTTTCACACTGATGGTGGAGATGGAAGACAGAGCAAGGCCCATGTGCAAGCCTGTTTGAATCCTTTGCTTACACCATGTCTAATAATGTCCCATTGATCAAAGCAAGTTTCATAATTGAACCCAATGTCAGTTGGAAGGGAAATTTGCTCTGTGACTGGAAGGAAATGCAAAATTGCATAGTGAAGAGTATAGGTCTATGATGGGGTAACATTCATGGCTTTTGGTGGAGTCTACCACAACCAGGTGATTAACCATAGTGTCAAAGAGGTCTGTAATGTATCTTCATGGAGCTGATCATTTAGTAGCAGAATAACATTTGTATAAATGTGAACATATTAAAAGAAAGAATATGACATGTCATTGAAATTACAAAGTAAAATGAGAGAAGGAAAAAATAGAGAAAGCATACCAAAATGGAAAATAAGAAATACTTCTGGAAAAAATTACATATGAGTTTATTTGTAATTATATAATTTGAAGCAATTAAATGAATACTATAGAAAATTATATCTAGTTTAGAAAAGTCATTTAAAAATATGGACTCCTGATGCTTTTGTTTGATACATTTTATTAATATATTTAAATGAATTAAAATAGCTTATTAGGCTATTCTTGGAACTTCTTTAGTATAAATAAAAGATTACTGGGAAAATAAGCTTCAGATGTGCAATTCAATTTATTTCTGCCTATTATACAACAGTAAGATGTGGAGTGCTTATAGACAGTGGTTCATTGTTCTGTAAAAATTTTAACACAGATTTATTACTATGTGTGTATTCGTATATTTTAGACTTTATATTTATTTGCCTTCTTGTGACCATGAAAGCTCAGTATTACAGTTTAACAGAAGTATAAAGCTACTTCTACACCTTATGTGAGTGTTTATTTAGCTTCCTTTTGGTACTCAGCATTCTAGTAGAAATCAAATATTAAATATTAGAAGTGTGTAATCATTTTTTTTAAATGTGAATGCCTTTAATTGAATGATATAGAACAAAAACATCAATTAAAATGCCCACAAAACTAATATGTCACTTTCATCTTTCTCTGTAAACATTTCCTTTATTTCTTTTTTTGTTATTCTATTTTTTGTCCTGTCATTAGACATCCATAAACCGAGATTTGACCTCATTGGTGATATATACCTCATGATTTTCCCTAGAAATTAGTATCTTTTTTTTTATTTTGGTAAGGAGAGTTCTGATCAGAGACCTTTATCTTCATTCTGAAGGTGGAATTTCATGTGTCACTTCTGCAAAGAAGAAATACCTTAACATGAATTATTTATGTAATATATTCATATAGACTTATATATCCCCATTCCACTTCTACTTATAATCAATCATGTCTCTAACAGGCCCTTCCTTAAATGGTGGTATCCATAGATGATAGAATCCACAGAAATAGTCTTGCCATATATTTCATACAGTGCCATTGAGAAATATCATCAATGAAACATTATCAGGAATGGTTGAATATCAGAAGAGAAAATGTGAAAAAAATATATAATGAAAATATGTATGACTATATATCTTATATATAGTTTATAAAACTTTATATTTAGCATGCTCTCTGTTTATAGAATAAAAGTAAGATCCTTCTAAAATAAGTAAATAGATTAAAGATTCTGTATTTTAGAAGATATGGGAAATATACAATGAAGAATGAACCTGTTGATTTATTTTAGAATTCATTTTGCTTTTAGAAAAATAACTATAGCAGATATATAAGGGGTTAAATAATTTATTTTAATTTATTTCATCCTATTTGAGAAATGTCCAGTTATATGTAAACTTTCAATTAGATATAGTTTTTTTTTTTTCCATACAGGTAACATAAGGATTTTTTCTGTAAACACCTTGCTTAGGTGTACACAAGAATAGCATGGATTTGGAAAATATTTTAATAACTAATTACTACCTTTAAAAGGAAGAGTAGATGCATTTTCACAATTTCCTCTCATAATGTTTTTCTCACATATGTCTTAAGGAAAACAAGTTAGACTTGAGATGAATAAAGTGTAAATATTGTAAGTATATTTATTGTCTCTATTATTTAAGATAATTGCTCCTTTTTTAGAAAGATTTCTATGGTTATTTCCATTCCTTTAATTTCTAGCTAAAGATGATTCAATTTCAATGAAACCATAGATTTGAAAAAAATGCATCAGAAATTTTAAAAAGAGAAATATGTTGATTTAAAATACATCTAATATGTTTTACATATTAATATAAAGTTATTTAGGTATTTTTTAGAGGACGAAGATAAACACTTTATGATTTGGTCTGACCATTAAATTAGTATGCTCTGCATTTTATATATAAAGTTATTATGAATTAAGTTGTTTTAGAAATGTTGCTATAGACTGAGTTGAAATCTGCTGATCTTCAAACTATCTACAGTGTTTTATTTTTTGCAAATTTAAGAGAAGCAAACCATAACTGGAAGTGAAGAACTCATCAATATTATTGTAAAACAAAGGAAGTTGTTATGCTTCATGTGTTTAATGCTCTTAACAATGCAGAATGTTGTTTTTCAGAAAAAGGCATTGTACAGTGACAGACCAATTTCATCTCATATGATTTTTATACATAAAAATATACCTAATTATTTTTCTTTTCTACCACCATAAGTGATTTCTGCCACTTCTTATGCTGTTGTTGTTGTTGTTTTAATCATGCTTTATAGGCTTTTGAAAACTAGGCATGAAGCAAATCTTCATCATCTATTCATAGTGTCCTTTCCCCTCTCATTATATTAGGAATCCTTGTAAGGCAAAAATGTATTATTTGACATCTTAAGCTATTATTATTTAAATTATTATAACAATTTTCATTTTTAAGTAGAATATTTCTTTTTGGGAAGACTGTATTAGTCAGGATTTTTAGTTTTCTGCTGACTAGTATCAACAGAAAAGGGATTAAAAAAAATTCTAGGCCGGGCATGGTGGTGCATGCTTATAAGCCCAGTGGCTCAGGAGGCTGACGCAGGTGGATGGCGAGTTCCAAGCCAGCCTCAGCAACTTAGTGAGGCCCTAAGCAACTCAGTGAGACCCTGTCTCTAAAAATACAAAATAGGACTGGGGATGTGGCTCAGTGGTTGAGTGCCGCAGAGTTCAATCCCTGGTATCCACGCCCCCAAAATTCTAGTTGTTTCCTGAGAAATGCCTGAGAATTTTTAAAGACTGAAGAAGGAGGATACGTAGTCAGGCTTAGAGGGTATCCAGCACATGATATATATGTATGTGTGTGCAACTAGTAAGAAAATTAATGTCTAATAAAGAAATCAGACACCAATCTCCATTATAACATAAAGAATATTAATAGGTGCATCCCTTATGATAACAATTTGACAATAGGGTATAAAGAGCCCAAGAATTCAGATCACAGAAATGAGATACAAGGTATTCATCAGTGATTGCTTAGCACAAATGAAAATTAGAAACAATTTAAATACCTAGCAACAGGGAATATTTAGTAACATAATTTACAGAATATTTGAGTTTCTTAAATTTTGCATTATAAAAAATAAGTTAGACTTACTGTAAGAAAACTAATTTTGATTTGCATGTCTTTTCTGAATTTCTAAGCAAGAAGATTTTTGATACTTTATTAATTTGAAATTTTTGAGACTTTAGGAATTATCATCCTAAACACCTTAGTTGAGTATTTAATATTCCCTCTAAGCCAAACAACTAAGGGAATTATTATTTCCACTATTGCTTAAATAATAGTTTATTTACTTTCAAGATATCTTTTTGTTGACCTTCCAAATTTACACTATACCCTTTTTCATCCTTCCTGATTATCAGGAGACTGATTTCAATGGCATCTGTCAGACACCATCTATTCTTGGGTTTCTGGCTGTGTGGAACCAGTAGAAATTCCTGAAAAGAGAAGTGAGCATTGGAGGAGAAAGAAGTATGTATTTTCCTGGCTCACTCCCTGCTGACCTACCATCAGCATTGTGCAGTCACAGTGGCTGCATTTTCTTTCTTTAAATTGTTTTAAAATTTATTTTGAGAGAAAATAAACTTAGACTCTTTCTAGGTTGCCAAGGCTAGCCTCATACTTGTGATCCTCCTGCTTTAACCTGCTGAGTAGTTAGTATTAGAGTTATGTGCCCTATGTGCCACATTAAGGCTACAACCAGTGTTGTGTATCCTCTCTTATAAAGCTCCTCTCTCACAGGGCTCCAGTATCATCATGCCTACCCACTGGTCCTTTAGACCTAGGAGGTTAAGGGATAAGGGCTTTCTAATATTACTAGGTCTTGCATGCTTCACAATACTCATGGTTAATTTAACCCTACCCACCTCAGTTTATTTATCCAATTGTGTGTCATCTTTATACTCTCTGGGCCACTATGAATATAGAAGACTATGTCAGAGCCAGGTTATTAACCCTAATATTTTCTGTTATATCAACCTTTATGTAAAGGGAAGATTTTTCCTTCTTAATCACTACAAATAGGTTTTACTGTTGAGAGACAAAAATATAGTTTTGACTATTTAAAACATCTGTTAATGAACAAGTTTTCTTATATGTGACCACAAAACTGGTAGTTCCTTTTACTAAATAGGCTACTTATATTCTGTTATTATATAACTAATCTTGTCACCAGTTCCTTATTTTTGCAAAACATTAATGTCACTTTGAGTACAGTGTGAAATCTTTATGGATATGAGCAACATGAAAAATAGGAAAACCAATGACATGAAAATCAAACTTCAATCTGATACATTAAAAAATGAACCTTTGTATAGAAAAAGAACAAAACAAAAACCTTCACTGTTTTAATTCCTAAAAAGAAAAAAAAAATTGATACTTCTGATATGAGGCAAATATTTGACCGAATCCAGTGGACATTATTATTTGTAACACTTCTTTATGCTAAGTTCTCAGCATACTAGTTGATATTTTGAGATGTGTCTTTAGTGGAAAGATTGGGGGATATGTTCTATGAAATAATTAAGCTTTTTAAATATTCTTTTTAGTTATGTACAACACCAGAATGCACCCTGACATAATCAGAAAGACATGGAACACAACCTACTTCAGTTCAGTACCCAGCACTTCCACCTTCCTCCTCCCTCCCTCCACTCCATCAATCCCTTCAATCCATTTATAGTCTATATATTTGAAATTAGTGTCCTGTGGATGCACCTGATGCCAGAACCTACCATGTCACATCTTCATGCACATGTGAAAGCTGAGTCAGATTCATTCTACTGTTCTTCCATTTTCCTGTCTCTTCCTCCTCCTCTTCAATCCCCTTCTTCTGTTCTACTGATCTTTTTTTCTCTTTTGATGAAATTCCCTCTCCCCCTTTTTTCTTTCTCTCTCTTTTTTTGCAACCCCCCAATTTTGTATTGGCTTCTATATATTAGAAAAAACACCTAACCTTTGACTTTTGGGGACAGGCTTATTTCACATTAAAGCTATTTAAATGGCAAACCCATTAGTGGCTAAATCAAATTTGTAGCACCATAATCATAGGTATTTCATGTGTCAAAATTCAGAGTTAAATATTTGTTTTTCTAGGGAGGAGAAACATTCAAGTTGTCAGTGGGGTTGGGAAAAATATGGACCAGTACTTCAAAGAGAAGGAGTAATTGTGAGAGTCATATGATCAATTCATAGCAGAGAGTTTTGCCTTTCATAAACACAATCATTCTCTTCCAGTCTTTTCCGTATTGTCCCTGAAAGCCAAATAATGTCCTGTATTACATGGTTTTAAATTTTAGATACTACAGTCCTCCTGTACATTGTAGATATTTAATAATTAATTATTAATAAAACAAATGACATAAATCATCAAGCAGGTCACCAGAGAAGGAAAAAGTATAATTAATACACCCAGGCCTACTTAAACACATAATTGAGATTTTATTTTCACATTTGACAAGCAAAGCAAATGGACATGCAGTCAGTTAGAAACCACCTAATTATTGAAGAGACTGTAACATTCTAGACCTGTAGGGCACAGAAAACTCTCCCACTAAATCTGATATGTCAGGTTTCAAGTAGGAGAGATCGTATGGAAAAATAAGGAATTCCTCAACAATATACTTCTGGAACATTTAGTATGATATTTCAAAAGAGTGTTTCTTAGATTTTTATTAAACTAGTAGAGAACATCACACATAAATGACACATATTGAATCCATTTCTGCATAGAAATGAAATCTAAAATAAATATAGTGAAACTATGAAGTACAAAGTTCTTTTGGTATTTTTGATTAAAGTATATTTATCTTTAGAGCTGTGGCTTGCAGCTTTATGCACAGAAATAAACATCATCTGGAGAGTCCTAGGGACTAACAACAGGGATGAAGAGGTTGTGTAGCTGGCAGGATCAAGTACCCTTTCCTCAGCATGAGAGTTTGACTTTTAAAGTTTGAAAAAACTCACTGAGGTAGAATGATGAATGCATAATATTTCAAATATGTAACTATTTTTGGGTTTAATGTTTTTCCAGTGCATTTTTGTTGTATGTAATAGTGGGGTTCATTCTGACTTATACATAAATGCATTTATAATAGTTTTCTCCATTTAAATGCCCAGTAGTTTCCCCTTAATTTTCCTCTTCTCTCCCCTGATCCCTCTCCTCTGCTCATTGGTCTTCCTTCTATTTATTTGTTCATTTTTAAGTTGATGCATTAGGGTTATATATACAATTGAAACACATTGCTATATATGCACATGACATAATTTAGTCATCCTCTGGATTAAGCAGCCCATTTGAGTTTGTGTTGTTTGCAGTTTCTTCAAGACTAGAATACTAGTTATTAATGAATCTAGATAAGGTAGTGGGTAAATTAAAATCACTGTATGAAAATTCAGACTATCCCAGGAATCTATCTTGGATGAATGGAGTTCTAAATAGATGAATTGTTGAAGTCCATAAATGTAAAGATAAAGCTGCTCACAAAACATTAAAATAGAAAACACTGCTAGAGGTTTCTTTTTTTTTTTTTTTTCTCAGAGCAAGGGATTTTTGAAAGGGTGGAATTAGGAGTTGTAGTAAATAGAAATTATTACTATAAGAGGTTTAGAACCAGAATGCAAGTAATTGTTATTTTGCATGCCAATAGGAATGTGGCATTGATTTGTGAGCAGAAAGTTGTGAAAGATACTGGATTTCCTTCCAATATTTCTGGAAAAACATGTACTGATTCACTAATGATATACGCTTTGGGCATGTACTATCTGAGTGATAGCAGTATACCTTAGCCATTCTTATGGCAGAATCCTTATATTGCACATTTCTGCTAAACTACTTTCCCTGTCAATTCCTTTGCAAGGCTTTTCATTACAAACATATTTCAAATATGCCTGCCTCTAATTGAATTCATTATCATAGGATTCTGATTATTTTATTCTTAGCATTTATTTATATTACTGGACTTACTGAAGTTATTTTGTCTGCTTGTTTCTTATATTCTGGGTTATTGTTTACTTACTCTCCATGAGTACAGATACCACATCTGTCCTTTTTGCTTTTTATATCTGACA
Source organism: Tamias sibiricus (assembly GCA_025594165.1). Taxonomy (NCBI): domain Eukaryota; kingdom Metazoa; phylum Chordata; class Mammalia; order Rodentia; family Sciuridae; genus Tamias; species Tamias sibiricus. The sequence goes on along the minus strand of CM046667.1, from coordinate 50,691,729 downwards.
CAAACTGCATAGTAGGTACTTAATATTTTCTGAGTGAAATAACACAGAGGCAAATGAAAGAATTAAAGAACATTGTTTATTTGTCACCAGTTCTTCAAGTTCTGCCATGGTGTCATCTGTAATTTTAGCCAGTTCTATTTGCTTATGAAGGTTGGATGAAATCTGGCTAAGTGTATTATCTCAAAAATTGTCATTAATCAAAATAGCGACTCAATATCACAGGAAACTTTCCTTGAAATGGTTCTCTCATGTTTTGAAATCCCTCATTTTTATCATTACTTCTAACATCCTTTGACTTGTCATGATTCAAAATATCATTGATGATTTTGGCATCATTAATGTTGTGTACCATTCATCTCTCCTACCACTTTTTATATGACTAGAATTAAATTTGTGATTATTAAGAAATGCTTCTTCAGAAAAAATTGAAGTAGTGTTTTAGGGAGAGCTCACTTCACAACCTGGAAATTCTCTGTAATAAATAGAAAATTATCATTATACAGTTGAAATATCATACCTTATTTTTGCTAATATTTTAAGAAAATATGTATATATAAATAAACTGTAGGACATGATATTTGCTTATACACAGTAAAAATGATTAATACAATTAAGTAAATTATGATATCTCTTTACAGAGTTAACATTTTTAAATCCTTCAAGTTAAAACAAAAGTATACTAAACAGCAACATGGGGATATGTGAGAATATGAAACTCATAAGAGAACTTCAAGACCTTCAAGAATAAGTTTATACCACTTATAGTGTTTTTTTTTTTTTTTTTTTTTTTTTTTTTTTTTTTTTTTTTTTTTGTAGTAGGGATTGAACCCAGGGGAACTTAACCACTGAGCCACATCCTCAGCCTTTAAATATATATATATGTATTTAGAGACAGGGTCTTGCTGAGTTACTTAGGGCCTCACTAAGTTGCTGAGGCTGTCTTTGAACTCATGATCCTCCTGCCTTAGCCTCCATGAACCACTGGTATTACAGGTGTGCACCGCTGTACCTGGCCTTTTATAGTTAATTTTTTAAAAAAAAATTCTAAATGCAAGCAATATTAAAATTATAATTTCTAAGATTGTAATGACATTAAAAACCTACATTATATCTGTAAAATTAACTGAGGTTCTCATTATTTCCCCACTTTTATAGATCTTTGTGGTTAAATTTGGAATTAGATATAATTTAAAAACTGATTTCCACATGTTAAGACTGATTTCTTAGGAAAGGCTTTACAATATACTATTGATATAAAAAAATTGGTTTCACAAAGTTAAAAAAAAACAGTAAAACTCTTTATGGTGGTTACAGAAAAGAATGGTAATTTCAGTAATAGAACCCATCCATATGTAAGTTAACAGTGTTAAAGTAGCCAGAAATTTCAACAATACTAACAACACAGTTGTAGCCTTTCTTATTACCAAGGTTTCTTCTAAGTACTTGACATTTATCACACATAAAATCAATATAAGAGTTCTATGAGGATAATGTTGGTGTCTTAATGGGGATGAAAAACTGGCTAAATGAGTGCCATGCCCAGAGTCACAGATGTTAAGTAGCAGATCTGGGATTTAAACCAAGGCGACACTGTACATGCCTCACAATTCTGAGCTATGTGTAAAGTTGGTGCTTATTTGAATATTTTATGTTACTTGTATTACTCCTGATCAAAAATTGTTTAAAGAGATATATGACAAAAAGGGATATTATGCCAAGAATCACTTGTAATTATATATTTTGAATGCACCTGCTAGATACTATTCAATTGGAATAGTATTCTCTTCAGTGTTATCCTCAGCAGATTGTAGGAATTGAGTGTGCCCACATATTTATTTTTTGAAAATACAAAGCTAAGTTTTTTTTTTTTTATCACTGCTTCCTGACTTTTTCATTTGCTATATTTGTCCTTCTTAAAACCATGCATTAATGATTTTTGACCCATGTGTTTAACATTAGATAATTCATTACATTAATATATTTAAGGACTAAAGCCATATGATCATCTTATAAGATGCAAAAAGATAGTTTTATAAAATTTTACATTAGCTCAGAATGAAAAAATTAGCAAACTAAAATGAGAAGGAAAAATCCACAAATCTTTTTTATGATAAAACTTAAAGATTTCTTAAGGAAAGTAGGGAAAGATGTCCACTATCATTATCTCTATTTACCATGATACTGAGGTCCTAATCATTTCAATAAGGAAGAAAAAAATGAAAGGATGAAAGGTATAGAATTGGAAGGAGAATAGCATAATTGTCTTTATTTGCAGATTCATCATTGTGTTCCAATGAAAAAAAAATCTCCAGAAAAGCAATTTAAGAAAATTTAGCAAGGTATTTGGGCTACAAATATCAATATAGTAAAATTAGGTAGTAATGAGCAGAAATGGCAAAATGAGGACCTCTATAAATCCTCTGTTCCAAAAAAAGCAATGAGAATACAGACAAAAATTCTCATAACCTAATTTTTCTGAACTCTGAAAATTAAGCAACAGCTTTCAGCCATGTTTGTACTATTTCTTAAACAATGACTGAGAACGTTATTCTACACATTCTTAGTAAGTGCAGTGACTTTTGTGGTATTTTAACTTACTATCTCATTACTAGATGGAAGGTAAGCTTGAAAAACCAGTCACTTGGGGGTTTAATGAAGTTGGAGCTCCTTCAAAGTCTTTCCCAGATAATTGTCATTATTTTTCCTATATTGTGGTTCTATGGAAGACCTCACTTACAAAGCTACCTATACTTTACCTGAATTAAAGCTCACATACTATGAGCAGCCTTTTCTGGACATGTTTTTCAAAAACAATCAGAAGGAATTACTTAGCATTGAAGTTGACTATGGTAGAATTTAAGAGTTGGGGGGTGGGGAGCAATAGACTAATCAAAAGCTTGAAAGAAAAATCTATGGACTAATATGCACATAGGATGTTTGAAAAATTCCACAGTTTTCCTTGGAATAAAGTTCTCCCACATTCATAGGACTATATGCATGTCAAAATTTGCACAGATACACAGGAAAGGACTGAGAAACCTTAATTTAACATCTGGTTAATCGTCAAGTTCTACTAATGCAATAATTTGAAGTTAAGATAGGGTTGTAAACTGCCTCGCTGAGTAGTGAGGTGTCATGAACATCCATACAGAGTATGTCAGAAAAAGCTGGATTTGTAGGATCCAGATACTAAGAAAATATGTGTCCTAGTCACTGACCACATAGATGCCAACTAAGCAGAGACATTAGTGACCACACATAACAAGAATACCAATTTTCCAGAAGTAGTTCAGAAAATCATTAACATGAAAAACAGCAACCAAAAGTACATCAATAAACTTTGAGAAAGGAAGAAAATCTAATTTTTAGAGTTGCCACATTATATTATTAATTTTTGTGGTACTGTATATTGAATTCAGGGGTGTTTTACCATCAAGCTTTCTCTGTAGGCCTCCTTTTTTCTAGTACTGGGGATTAAACCCAGGAGCAATTAACCATTGAACCACATCTTCAGCCTTTTTATTTTGAGATAGGGCATCTCTAAGTTGCTTAGGACCTTACTAAGCTGCTGAATCTGGCCTGAAATAGGAACCTCCTTCCTCAACCTCCCAAATCACTGGGGATATAGGAATGGCCACTGTGCCCATCCCTAGTTAAATAACTTTTTAAATAAAAGAAAAATATCTGCGGGGCGCGGTGGCGCATGCCTGTAATCCCAGCACTTTGGGAGTCTGAGGCAGGAGGATCGCGAGTTCAAAGCCAGCCTCAGCAATGGCGAGGCACTTAGCAACTCAGTGAGACCCTGTCTCTAAATAAAATACAAAAAAGGGCTGGGGATGTGACCCAGTGGTCAAGTGCCCCTGAGTAGTTCAATCTCCAGTACCACACACACACAAAAAAAAAAAAAAAAAAAAAAAAAAGAAAGAAAAGAAAAAAATCTACAAAGTCCAGCAGTTACCTAGTATTATCTGTTTTGTGATTAATTTTCTGATGTTGACCAGTGGAAGTTAGATATGTATTTAAAATTTACTAAACAAAGTGTTTATTTTTTTAACCATTTGAAATTCTTTAAAATATTCCCTTTTCCCCACAATAAAGAAAAAAGATGAACATCTCATTTTTTTTTTACCACACACACAATTTATTTTCTAACTATAAGTAGATTATAGAGAAGTTAGAATTGTCACCTTCAATTTTCTAAGTAAATAATTTTGCACTACTACATGGAAAGTGTTTTAGATTTTTTCCTTTTATCTATATGTAACATTAGAGTATATTTTGACATACTGTATATACGTGGAGTATAACTTCATATTCTCATGGCTGTACATGATGTGGAATTACACTGGTTGAGAAATTGTATATGAACATAAGAAAGTTATGTCTGATTCATTCTACTGTCTTTCCTATTTCAGTACACCCTCCCTAACTTTCATTCCACTTTGTCTAATCCAATGAACTTTTATTCTTCCTTCCCCCCACTTAATATGTATTATCATCTGTATATCAGAGAGAACATTTGGCCTTCAGTGTTTTGGGATTGAGTTATTTCATTTAGCATGATAGTGTGCAGTTCCATCCATTAACTGACAGATGCCCTAATTACATTTCTCTTTATGAGAGAGTAATATTCTATGGTGTATACATACCACATTTTCTTTATCCATTCATCTGTTGAAGGGCACCTAGGTTGATTCCATATCTTAGCTATTGTGAATTGAGCTGCTATAAACAGGATGTGCCTGTGTCACTATAAAAGGCTTATTTTAAGTTCTTTGGGTATAAAATTAGGAGTGGGCTAGCTGGGTCAAATGGTGGTTCCATTCCAAGTTTTCTGAGGAATCTCCATACTGCTTTCCATAGTGGTTGTACCAATTTGCAGTCCCACCAGCTATGAATAAGTGTACTTTCCCCCCACATCTTCATCAACATTTATTGATATTTGTATTTTTTTAATTGCCATTCGGACTGGAATGATATAGAATCTCATTGTAGTTTTAATTTGCATTTTTCTAATTGCTAAAGATGTTGAATATTTTTTCATATTTTTGTTGACCAGATTTCTTCTGTGAAGTGCCTGTTCATTTCCTTTGCAAATTTATTGATTGGGGTATTTGTACTTTTAGTTTGAAGTCTTTTGAGTTCTTTACATATCGTGAAGATTAATACTCTGAAATGCAGGTGGTAAAGATTTTCTCCAATTCTGTAGGCTCCCTGTTCACATGTTTTTGTTGTTTTCTTTGCTAATAAGAAGCTTTTTGATTTGATACCATTCCATTTATTGATTTCAGATTTTACTTTTTGTGTTTTAGAAGTCTTGTTAAGTAATTGGGTTCCTCAACCGACATGATGGAGAGTGGTGCCTACATTTTATTCCTAGTAGGCACAAGGTTGGTGCTCTAATGTCTAGGTCCTTTATCTACTTTGAATTGAGTTTTGTACAGGGTGAGAGATAGGGGTTTAATTTCATTTTGCTACATGTGGATTTCCAGTTTTCCTAGCACCATTTGTTGAAGAGGCTGTGTTTTCTCCAATGTATGTTTATGGCACTGTTGTCTAGTATGAGATAACTGGATTTATGTGGGTTTGTCTCTGTGTTTTCTATTCTTTTCCATTGGTCTTCATGTCTTTTTTAGTGAGTGACAATAACATGCCATTTTTGTTACTATAGCTTTGTAGAATAATTTAAGGTCTGGTATCGTGAAGACTCCTGCTTCACTTTTCTCACTAAGGATTGCTTTGGCTATTCTTGGCCACTTACATTTCCAAATTAATTTCACGAATGCCTTTTCCATTTCTGTGAAGAATGTCATGAGAATTTTAATAGGAATTGCATTAAATATGTATAGTGTTTTTTGTAGTATGGCCATTCTGACAATGTTAATTCTGCTTCTCCAAGAACACTGGATATCTCTCCATCTTCCAAGGTCTTCAATTTCTTTATTGTTTTGTAGTATTTATTGTAGAGGTCTTTCACCTCTTTTGTTAGATTGATTCCCAAATATTTTTTTTTATTTTATTGTGAATGTGATAGTTTTTACAATATCTCTTTTAGTTGATTCATCACTAATTTATAGGGACACAATTGATTTATATGTGTTAATTTTATGTCCTGCTACTTTTCTGAGTTCATTTATGAGTTCTAAAAGTTTTCTGGTAGAGTTTTTTGAGGGTTCTTCTAAATATAGAATCATGTCATTAGCTAATAGGGATAGTTTGTGTTCTTCTTTTTATCCTATTTGTATCCCTTTACATTCTGTCTTCTGCCAAATCGCTGTGGCTAGAGTATCAAAAACTTAGTTTAATAGAAGGTGAAAGAGAGCATCCTTGTCTTGTTGCAGTTCTTAGATGGAATTCTTTCATTTTATCCTCTATTTAAAATGATTTTGGCCTTGGGTTTAGTGTTTATAACTTTTACAATGTTGAAGTCTGGTCCTACTATTCCTAGTTTTTCTAGTGTTTTGAGCATGAATTGATGCTGAATTTTGTCAAATGCTTTCTCTGCATTCTATTCAGATAATCATGAGGTCATTATATTTAAGTCTGTTGATGTGATGAATTATATTTATTAATTTCCATATGTTGAAACAACATTGCATTCCTGGAATGAATCCCACATGATCATGGTCTTTGTAACATGTTTTTGTATGTTATTTGCCAGAATTAAGAATTTTTGCATCTATGTTTCTCAGGAATATTATTCTGAAGTTTTCTTTCCTTGTTGTGTCTTTGTCTGGTTTTAGTTTCAGAGTGATACTAGCTTCATAGAATGAGTTTGGAAGGGATCCCTCCTTTTCTGCTTCGTGGAATTATTTGAGAAGGATTCATGTTAGTTCTTCTTCAAAGGTCTGATAGAACTTGGCTAAGAATCCATCTGGTCCTGGGCTTTTCTTTGTTGGTAGGCTTCTGAAGGTGTCTTCAATTTCATTGCTTGAAATTTATCTGTTTAAATTTTATAAATCCTTCTCAATCAGTTTGAATTTTTTGAAGTCTTTTCTCCATGGTCAGCTTTATTTTTAAGATTATAAAATTTGTCTTCCCTGCCTGAAACTCTGTCTCCAAGTGATCTAGTCTGTTGGTGATGCTTTTCATTGAATTTTTAATTTGCTTTATTGAGTCCTTCATTTTGAGGATTTGTGCTTGATTTTTTTTCAGTATCTCTCTCTTTATTCAAGTGATCTTTCACTTCCTGTATTTTCTCTCTGATTTCACTCCTTTCTTTGTCCCTTGCCTTGAAGATTAGTTTAACTATGTACATTATAAACTCTTTATCTAAGATTTCTTCCACTGTGGTGTTAATGGATTCATTTATTGAAGTATCTTTGTTTGTCTGGGGTGATTTGTTTCCTTGCTTTTTCATGTTGTTCTTAGGCAGTAAGCTTTCTACACTGTGTACTTATAGTTTCCCTGAAGGTTTCCAGTAACTTCCTCATTAGGGGGAGACAAATAATAGCAACAACCAATGCAAACAATATGCAGCACAAAACCAAATAGTTCCTACTATGACATCTATAATGTAAATTTTGAAACAGAAATGATATGATTAGTTATTGCCTATATAAATACAATATGTTTGCAAAAGGGTTTACAGTTTCTAATGGTGGACAGGGAGAGAACAGAGTCATGTAGGTTGTGATGATAATGAGGGAGTAGGATAGAAGATAGAAGTAAAAAAGGAAGAGCTAAAAAACAAACAATAGAGATTTACTGTTAGTAGAATAAAAGAGAAAGAGAATTAAATAGAAGAGAAAAAATATATAAAGTAAAAATTGAAAATAAAGAATAGAAGGCAAAACTGAAATATACTAATAAACATTCTAGTCTTCAAAATGCTGATCCATGAAAAATAACTGTCTTCAAAATGCTAGAAATGAGAAAAAAACAAATATGAATATGTTTAAATTTCCATGAACCATTAAGGTCACAATTGAACAGAGAAAAAATATCTCTATGAAAAGTTAAAGAATTATTTCTGTTGGAGTTCAAAAGATTCCCTTCTTAGCAGTGTTAGGTATGGTCATATGGAGTCTGATGCTTCTCTACCCTCAGGGTAGGATTGATGGAGTAAGAGAGGTAAGCCCATAGGTATAACTCCTGGAGTCAGGGTTTAGGCTTAGGTAGACTCCAGGTTCTTTGCTGAATGCCAGTTGGTCTAGAGATTTTAAATTGGTGCTGCTCCAGTTTCCAGCAATTGCCAGTCCACACTGGAGAACTGGACTCCAGTGATCTCCCCTGGGTCCCACTTTGCAGTAGAGGAGCCAATTCTTAGTTCTCTCCATTACCTGCAGACCTCATGTTTCCTGGCCTCTTGGGTTCAGTCTCCAAACTCCATTTTTCCTGCCCCTGCCCTTTCCAATTCCCGACCAAGAATGTCTCTTACAGCCAATCCTGCAAGTTGGATTGGAGGGGGAAGGCAAGAGCTGAGTGGGTTTCCACAACCAGTATTGCCCTGTGTAAAGCTCTCTCCACATTTCACTTTCTCCTGGTAACTTAGATACACTCTGTGTTGTGCACTGTGGGTTTGCCATGCTTGTATTTTGGGCCAAACTCAGGCTTGCCAGAAATTGGCTTCCCCCGCTGTCAGCCCCAACACTAAGGCTGCAAAATGGTTCCTTTATCTGTCCTCTACCTGCAATCAGTAGAGATGTGACTTCTTTCTAGCACAAGGATACTGTACAGAATGCCTTTCAGTTAAGTTGGGCAGTGTCTTTGATCTCTAAACTGTACCCAGACATGCCTCAGGACTCCTAAAATTGTAGGTTCTTTTACTTCCCTTATTCCTCCACTTTTGTCATTGAGGGACCACTCTGGATGGTGCATCCAGATGTGGTAGCAGTAATGGCACTGGGGATTTCTTCCTTATTATATTATATCCAACCTCCTGAGTTCCCAGTCTGCTTTGAGAATTTTCAGCATTAAATCCCAGTAAAGCTCTACCTCCCTACTTTTTTTCCCACCAACCTTGCCTATCTACTTTCTTGGTTTCATGCCACAGAGCAGTCAGGAAGGTAACCTTCTCTGTTTTGCCATCTTGAACTGGTGGGAAGTTTTTTAGTTAGCTTTTTCATTCCTTTGAACAAAAGACCAGACAAGAACAATTTTAAGGAGGAACAGTTTATTTAGGGGCTCACCATTTCAAAGGTCTCAGTCCATAGACCTCTGGCTCCATTTCTCAGGGCTTGAGGTGAGGCTGAACATCATGGCAGAAGAGTATGGCAAAGGGAAGCAGCTCACATGATGATCCGAAAACAGAGACTCCACTCATCAGATAAAAAAATATATACCCAAAAGCATGTCCCCAGTGATCCACCTACTCAGTCACACCCTGTCTAACTGTAGTTACTACCCTGTTAATCCCTGTCAGGGGATTAATACAATAATTAAGTTAAAGCTCATGTAACCTAATCATTTCACCTCTAATCCTTCTTGCATTGTCTTACAGTGAGGTTTGGGGACATCTGATATCTAAGCCATGATTTTCCATGCCTGGTCCCCAAAAGCTCATTCCCATCTCACAATTAAAAATACATTTGGTCCATTTAAAGGGTACTCATACTCTCAACAGTTTCAGGATTTCCCAAAAGTCCAAGTCTAAAGTCTCCACTGAGATTCAAGGCAAACTCTCAGTGTAAGCCCCTATAGAAATCAAAGGCATATTACACATATTCAATATATAAAATCATAGAGTACATATTTCCATTCCACAAGGGAGAAATAGAGGCATAGAAAAAAGTGATGGGCCCAAAGAAAGACTGAAATCCAACTGGGAAAACAAGTCCTGTAAGTCCACATCCATTATTTGAGACACATGGCATTAAGATGTTCTCTCCAAAGGGTGGATAGCTCCACCCATACAGCTTTGCTGGTCACAGCCCATATGGCCTCTCTCTTAGTTAGTCTCTGATAGATTCCTGCAGCTTTTCTAGGCAGAAGTTCCACATTATTGGCATTTCTTAATCTTGGAAGTCTCCACTGCGCTTCACTTTCTGCCTCATATCTCCAAACATCACCTATTAAGAGGAGCCTGCAGGCACTCTGACCCTGCTGCATTTTATCTGGCCTACCAGATCTTCCTTTGAAATCTCAGGGGGAGCCCTCATGACCCCCTAAATCTAGCATCCCTCAATGCTACAGAACCAGCATCATGTGGTTGCTGCTAAGGTTTACTGCCATCTTGAGTAGTAGGTGAGCCTCCAGAGACCCTTACTGTTGCAGCCTGTGAGTGCGTAGGTGGCTGAGCATGGTAACAAAGCTTCCCATGCCCCCTTGTGCAAGCAGGGTTCCCCAGTGGTCTCTGCTCAAAGGAATTTTTATTTTTGTATACTTGAGCCTGACATCTGTGTTGTCTTGACAATTTCTGAGATGCCCATAAGCCATCTTTCCTATGGCCTATAGCTATATCTTTAGCAACATCTCTTTAGTAGCTATAATATATTTAACAACCACAACTTCCTTAGTCCCAGTTTTACTTCCACTATTCAAGTCCAAGTTTTTCAAATCTTTCTGCTCTGCTTTCTGTTCCTGATTATCACAATAAACTTGGCTAAAAGCCACAAACCATACCAGTGCCTCCCCCTAAAGGCTGTGCTTCCTTGAGAGTTCCTTCACCAAATTGATAAGTCACTATTTTTGAATTGAGCTTCACACAAAATCTCACAACAGGACAAAATATAGACAATTCTTAGCCAGAATATAACATGAATGGCCTCTGTTCAAATTTCCAGTAGAGTCTTCCTTTACCTCTGAAACTTCATAACCCTATCATTTCACCTCTAAACCCTCTTGCATTGTTGCAAACATGAGCTTTTAGAGGACACCACATATCTAAACTATAAGAGAAATATAACTTTCATTTACCATTAGAAATCAGAGAATGAAACTTTATTTTCCATAATGGTACGGGAATAAATATATGTTGTTTTCTTAAAAGTAAATATTAAGGAATGGATAAACCACAGTTGTGGCCATAGAACCCAAGGCTTATAAATTTGCATTGCATGTTTTTAAACTAAATATTTTCTGAAAATATCATAGAATTGTGAAAGAAAAGAAATTCCTAAAATGCATTTACAAGCAGTTGCAGGGCCCATCTTTAGGTATAATTTTTCCTTTGTCTATATGAACACATCCCTTAATGAAATTAAGTCAGGGAACAGCGTATGCATCCAAAAGCAGAAAGTAGTCATAATGATGGTAAAAGGTTTAATGTTCTTGGGATCTATAAGGTACTACGCACATTCTTAAGATGATGTTTGTGCAGGATTTATTGTTTTTGATTGATTACTGAAATATTAAATACAATAAGCAGTTCTTTTTCTCATAAACAAAATACAGAAATCAAAGGGGAAAGTCAAGCTCTTAAAAAAAAATTGTGCCATTTTCTTCCTTATTAAATTATAACAAAATAAGTAAAACACAGAAACCCAAAACAAAGGACAACAGTTAATTTGTAAATATTCAAGTCAAAATGTCAATTGGCCAATTATCCATATATAATTAAAATAATGAAAAACTCACCTATTGTTAATATTTGGTATAGTATGTTTTCTGATATTTAAAATCAGAATTTGGTAACAGCATGTATAAAAGTATTTATGTGGCTTTTCATCTGATTTTGATATATTGTTATCAAATTACAGGATAAAACTATTATACAACTTTCCAAATTTCCAATACATTTTTGAAAATTAGGGCCACTGAGAATATCAGATGACCTATTTAGTAGCACATATTGCAAATGAATTTATTATTACATTAATATTATACCATAATTTATAATAGATATTTAGGTCTACATAATATTTTAAAGTCCATTTACATTTTTTAAATTGAGTTATCCAATAATATTAGGAGTTTAATCCAGAATTTTGAAACTAGTAGTGATGTTAGAATTGAACTCATTTTACTGATAAGGAAACTGAGGCCTACGGGGGCCTTATAAAATATGTTTTATCACATGAAGGTTTGGAAAAATTCTTTAAGAATTTTTATTTGCATTGTTCCTTAATGAAGTGCTGTATTTTGCTAAGAATGAAATCAGAGAAGTATGCTAGAAGGAAACATACCAATTCTGTATGTTTATTTTAGAAGTTGATGGTTCAGTAATTTTATTGAACACTTTCCATGTTACTGGAATTTTTATAACAAATCTAGTTGATGAAATATTACTCATATAAAAGAAATTAAGGGGTTAGGTTTGTGGCTTAGTGGTAAAGCACTTGCCTAGTACACGAGGCACTGGGTTTGATTCCCAAGCACCACATAAAAAACTAAAACTAAGAATAAAAACAAAGCAAATTTAGTAAGTCAGAATGAAAGGCACAAGAAGGGAATGAAACCTAGTACTGTATATGGAAAGAAAATAATATGAAGGTCAAAGAGTAATGGTTTCATATCACAGCTCCTCTATACTAGTGGTTTTTAGCTGTGAATACGATATTTAAATTTTAGCATAATTTTTTTTTTAAATTTTGTAGCTGTAGAGGGACAGAATGCCTTTATTTGTATGTGGTGCTAAGGATCGAATCCAGTGCCTCACACATGATAGGCAAGTACTCTGCCACTGAGCTACAACCCCAACCCAAATTTTAGCATAAATTAATAAAACATGAGTATCATCATCTCTACAATACACTATTTTAAGGATTGAATAAAATCATATATTAAATGCACATGGCTATAACTGGAATATACATTATCAATAAAATTCAGAGGTATTAGTAGTTGTCATATGAGGTAAGAAAAGGGAAATATCTGACACATTTGGAGGATATATGACTAGCCAGGTAAACTTTTGGTCAGGAGACCAAGACCAAATAGGAGGAATAAGCACAATGTGAAGATGCAATAAATAAAATGATGTTTTGGGTGATGATTTCATAGATCTCAGATGAAACTCTTTTCTTGGTAAATTATTTGTAAGTGTATGTAGCTTTCCACTTTAGGTTTATATTAGAAGATACAAATGAATGTAAACTTATTTCTGTAACTCTGGGTTAGTAAAACATGCATTTAATATGTGAAAAATTTACTATAGGGTAAACCTAGAGAAAAAATATTATTATAGACCCTTTTTCCTCCTTTCATTTATAAGCATATATCCTGGAGGAAGCTTGAAGCAAGAGATATGATTCTTCTTTTATCTCAGAAGATTGAAGTTCCATGTCCCTTTCAGAATGGGAGTACTTTGCTCCCCAGAGTATGACTCAGATATTATAGCCCATAACAGCTAGCCAATTGACTAACTCTTATGGTATTGCATTGAAATAAATAACCATTGTAACCATGCTTAAGGAAAAAATGCCTGGGTAGCTCTTAATGAGATGTTTGTCTCCACTATAATGCCATAATTGAGCAATGTTGGATCCCAAGGAGAAATATTTTAAGGGATACTTAATGGTAATTTTGAATATGTGAGTTTTTAACTTTTGTTCAATTTCAGAACTAAACTCCAGTTTTAAGATTTAGCTCTACTTTCCTGGTAAAAGTAATGAAGAGTAGTGTACATATTTCCTCATAGACTCATCCAGTATAAGATAGCTACAAATTGAGTTTGATAATCAGATTTGTTTCCTTTGACCCAATTACCTTTTACTTTCATTTCCAAATGACAGTTATGCACCTCTTGAGTTATATGAGGGGTCATTTTTCTGTAGTTAGACAGCATATTTTAACTGAAGAATAATACAGTGTTCAAGAGAAAAATATTAAAGTGTTAAAGTATGGTACAACAGGAAGAAAAATATTTTCTGTTTTATCCTCCTTTCCTAGCTACTCTACCTAAATCACAGCCACAAATGCAAACAATGTTGAGTACCTCAGTCAGATCACACTTTTTAAGAACATTCCTTTTGTAGGCAGTAAAATAATTGATTGTCATGCTGTTTTTCCAGAACCCTTTATTACAACCTTTATAAAAACTCATCTCAAGTGATAATCAATCCTATTCTGAACACCAAGCAAGTATAAGAACAGATAAATTACTTATAGGTCTAAAGAGCTTGGGAGTATAGTTTAAGTGGATGCATTCAAATAAATCACAACTATTACACCCATGATTAAGTTAATTATTATGAATCCAGTAACACAAGCCCAGTAACCTGGGTCTGGCGTAATGAATTAAAGACAGAATACTGAAGTTTTTCTTATCATAACACAATCTCTTGATTTTAGCCATTTGGATTTTTATTTATACTTTTATGAATGTTAGCTGAGTTTCTATTTTGAAAAAAAGAACAAAGCATATAAAGACATAATTTCCTCAAGGTATTATATCAATCTTTTGTTCAATGGTTAAATGTTTAAAAACATTAAACACTTCAAAACCTGGTGCTATTTTTAGTAGACGAAACTTAATCTCTGTTTCCATTCATGTAGAAAATAATTTTCAGCTTATTACTTGAAAATAAGATTAAGCAAAGGAATATATAGGATGTTACTATAATATTTTACCTTTACCAATCTGAGAATATTTATCTTAAATGATCAGTTTCACACATCTTACATTACAATATTAAAAATACTTTGCTTCTGGAGAAATGCTTAAAACAGAGCTAAATGAACTCATCTATGAATGCAATAATGGGTATTTTCCTTAGCATTTGAAAAATTTAAAAATGAATTGTGTCATTGCTTCTCTATTTCTATGATATATTATCTAGTATAGAAATAACTTTGTGACTCAATGTTTATCATTTAAAAATATTTATTAAGCACCCACTAAAACCTACCACTATGTTTAGTGTAGGGGTAAAATGGAGAACAAAACCATAGGTCACTACTTTTATAGAGTTAATGGTTTGATAGCAATACCCTAGTCCAATTAGTCAGTAGAGTGACTGAAGAAGGCATCATGGTTGTCACACCTGAAGTGCAGAGTTGGCTATGGTACTAGAATCTTAGTGGGTAGAGGCCAGCGATGCTGCTGAACATTCTACAAAACACAGGGTAGCCACTAACAATAAAAAATTATCCAGACCCAATGGCAATAATGTCTCCAGTGGACAAACTTTGTTAGTGTATGAGATGATCATTAATTAAACAATTCTATTATTGAATACATAAATAAAATCCAAGATACAAACTTTGAAGAAAGGAAAAATGGTTTTATGAGAGCCCATGAAAAGTAATATGGACTGAGGTCAGTGTAGTCATCTCTGAGGCAGTTATCAGAAAGACAATGTATTTTTGTATTTATGATAGGGAGGAGGGAGAATGTCGTGGGAGGGGAGTTTCAACCGAGGGCTAATGGTTGGAGGAAAAATGAACTAATTGCAATACAGCAGTAGCACAGAGGGAGATAGATAATGCCTTGAGGTGTGTACTGAGCCATATATGCTTGTATGGGTTCTTTAAATGGTTCAAAGACATTGAAACATTTTAAGTAAGGAGGGACATAATTTGTTTAGACCCTGGGGTTTTAAAATATTACTCTGGCTGCAATACAGAAGGAGATAGATAAGAAGAAGTTAGAACTGCTGAAAGGAAACTAAGGGATGTTCTGGAAGGTACTAAAGCTATAAATTACAATCTGAATCAACAGTAATAACTGTAACCATATAGATGTTTGTTTAACTTGTAAGTGACAAAGAAGGTCTTTTGAAGCCATAACCCATAAAATATCTAGTTTTTAGTTTTTAATTCAAAGTGGGGGAGAAGACCATATGTGTGCTCTTGTTTTTAAAATGTATTAGTCTATCAATGACTTTGAAATGCTAGGTACATTGAATCAGCAAATGAAAATAATGTAAATAACAAAAATATTTTCTGTTAAGTACAAGATACAGAAAGTATGGCACTTAAGAACATGATCCAGAATTACAGCTAAATAAGAGGATGGTTAATGTTTTTGTAAAGAATAACTGTAATTTTACTTTCTATGGAGTCTCTAATGATTGAGTGAGCTATTTATGCCTTATTGAGGAAGGAGCATATTTTTTAAATAATCAGACATTTTACATTCTGCTTTGTCCATAGGTACTGAAGAAATATTGGGGAATCTGGTAAGGTGAATGAGTAGGGGCAAAGGTACTTCTTTTTTTTATAACCTATTATTTTTCTACATTTCCCAGTAAAGGGAAAGAGCTGCCAAATCTTGATTTAGGAATGGTGGGCTGGTCTTGAGCATTGTTGGGGAAGTTGGAGGCGATAGTGAAGAATCTTAAATGTCATGAATTGTAGGTAAAGTTTATTCTAAGTTATTTTCTTATCTCAAAATGAGGCTTTAAGGACATCACTACAAAAGGTTCACTTGTTTATGCCTATTTTAAAGTTAGTAGGAAGTAGAGTATTAAAATGATATTGCTCCATTTGTAGAGTTGAAATATAATTTCTATGAGATGATTATGTAATCATTAAGTCAGTCTCATACAGAGAATGGCATATTCTTAAACAGAAAAATTTTAGATGTTCTTTTGCCTCCTTTGGAACAACCTTGGAAGGACAGAATTTGGGAGATTATATGGCAGACAGACAATGGCATTATGGCAGCCATACTCTCTTTCAATTGTAGAGTTGAAATATAATTTATATGAAATGATTATGTAATCATTAAGTCAGTCTCATACAGAGAATGGCATATTCTTAAACAGAAAATTTTTAGATGTTCTTTTGCCTCCTTTGGAACAACCTTGGAAGGACAGAATTTGGGAGATTATATGGCAGACAGACAATGGCATTATGGCAGCCATACTCTCTTTCTAATACAAACTGTTTCTCATGCTCCAATTTCTACATTCAGAAGGAATATAACCACCCTTTCAACGTTTGTGATTTGTCTTCTCATACTCAACCCTTTGAATGGCCTCATAATATTTTTAGCCTATTCTTCAATCTATCCATACTGTTAAAATGATAACCAATACAAAACTGAAAGTACATACTTAGATATGATTCTACAAATGAGAAAACTAAACATTCTTGTGAATTAGGCATTATATTTCTGTTATCTAAATAAAGTTATTATTTTATTAGTAGTTGTGATATAAAATAGTTTTATTAATAAGGATGAACTTTTTAATTTATTTTATTCTTTTTAGTTATATATAATACCAGGATACATCATGACATTATCACACAGGTATGGATCTCAACCTGCTCCAATTCAATCCCCAGTACCCCCCAAGCTCCTCCCTCTACTCTGCCAATCTCTTTTCAATCTATTTATAGTTTACTTTTTTTAAAAAAATTAGTGTCATGTGGATATTCCCAATGCCAGGATCTACCATGCCACATCAATTGCATGCACATATAAAAGTTTGGTCGGATTTATATTCATTCCACTGTTATTTTCTTTTTCTGTCCCTTCTTCCTCAGTCAACTTTGTCTACTCTACTGATATTTCCTACACTTAAATTAATTCCCTCTCCCTTATTTTCTTTCTCTCTCTTTTTCTTTCTTTTTATTTCCCCCACCCTTATTTTGGATTAGATTCCACATATCAGAGAAAACATTCAAACTTTGACTTTTGGGGACTGACTTTTTCCACTTAATATGATAATTTTCATTTCTAAAAAATGAATATTTAATTCAACTGCCTATCCTTTGATAAAGTTACTGAGCAGTTAATAGATAAATGATGTAAGCATAATACTGGAGAAATTAATTTCTGCAAAAATGTTTTGCCAAAACTCTCCATATTATTTAATGACTAGAGTATATATGGCTGTATGGTCTTACAACTCCTGGGATAATTATATCCAAAGAGTGGTCAGGGACAATGAGTTCAATTTGGACATATTGATTTTTATATTCCTATGACCCTTTCAAATAGAAGCATCCTTTTGAATAGTTGGTTATTTATGTCTGAAATTCAGAAGTAGGTGAATATTAATGATGTATTAAGTGTATAATAAGCATAAAGGTACTCAATAGCACCATGGATATTAAAACAAAATAGGAGAATGTGTAGGTTGAGTAAAGATGTCATCTAATGAAGTAATGTTTGAGAATGCTAATTTCTACTGAGAAAATGAAGTCAGTGAATGAAAATGATAAAGAACAAACAGAAAACAGAGAATCAAAAGAATGATGTCTTAGAAACTCAGGTGAGATAGATTCCAGAAACTGTGAGTGGCATTTAGTATTAATAATGCAGAGAGGTTGAATAAGATAATAGCTGAAACATGGTTAACCAATTAAGCAAATTATTGTGAAATTGAGAAACTTAGCAAGAGTCTTGTCAATGAAATCACAGATTTCAGTGGATTGAAGACCAAATTAGATGTGAGGATGCAGAAATGGTAAATAAAGTATATATATATATATTTGTATCCTATGCTGTGATGAAAGGATTTGGGGTTGTGGGAAAGGCTAAAGTTTAGGAATGCAAATCATAATGAAGATATAGTAACAAGAAACTCTACACGTGAAAGTAAGAAGAAAGACACCAGAAGAGTATTGTTGCATAGTGTGCATGTTCTCAAAGGTATTGTCTTCGAGTGTAAAAGAATAATGATTTAAAGTAGACATTGAAGAGTTTGACCATAGCAGAACCACATCCTTATGGTGATCTCTAGCCATAGTGTGGTGTAGTAAAACATCCTCTACTTTTGAGGGATTCTTGGAAAAGTGACATCTTCTAAGAAAATCAGGAGTCAGTGAAAACAATGAGGGGAGATATATTATGCAAATAAATTAGAGTATATAGGAGTCTTTCACACTAAGTTAGGTATTCAAGGACTCTAGATATATATGCAAATAGAAAATCTGATAAAAAATTTTTGTGGAGATAATAGCATTGAGAAAACCAAAGACTTATATTTGTTGTTCAAATAATAAAGATTTGAAGCATATGAGAATTTCAGATATAAAGGGAACTTGGTGATTAACTTGATTATGTACCCATGCTTCTGTTTGTACTCAGACTATTGGGCAGAACGTAGGTGGAAGGTTATGACATGGGTGGAAATACAATGAGCTAGCAGCAAAGAGATTATTTTATGAAAATTATAATTCATTCAAAATAATATATTTGAAATATCTATCTCTGACTCATTAATTTCTAGAGCTTGTTTTATAAAAATCACTCTTCCACCAACCATTTCTTTGCTATATTTCTTCCTTTTAAAATCCAAAATCTCCCCTAACTTCAATGTTTCTTCTATGGGGATCACAGACTATTTCATGAAATTCATATGGAAAAATGTTTCATGATCTGTCTTAGCATAACATGGTTATGTTGCTTTTGCCATAAGAGCCTAAAACAGATAGTTAAGTGGGAAAAATAAGAATTTCTACTATTTTCTTCATTTAATGAGTTGATGAAGATAAGAGGAAATTATTTTGTGCAAGTGGATGGAAACATGTTATTGCACGTAAATAGTTTTTCATCAGTGAAATCTTTTTACTGTGATAGAGAGGCTAAAGAGCTCAGAGGCAAGTCTTTCCTCACATTGGTCTGATGTCACTACTGCAGTCAAACTAATTTATTGTTGATGACTTGTGATGCTTTTTTATTTGTCTCTGTTTCAGCACTTCTTATATGTTGGGTAAAGCCTATTGATTCTTCCAGGTTTGGCTTTTATGGTAATTTACTGAAAGGGAGCCTTGAAGAAAGCTTATAGAAGAGATGACCAAATTTCAGACTTTACCCAGGTGGAATAAAAGAAACATTAAAGGTCTGTTTTTCTCCAGTTGACTTAATGATTCTGTTAGGATATAACTTGTGGGTGGCAAAGGATGATGAAGAAAAGAATACTTTTAGATGTATGTACTATGCTTCTTTAATACTGAAGTTTAATGATGAACTGTGTTCTTTAAATAACAGGAGTTCAACATGGAAGATAGGATTAAATGCAGTTTTTCAAGACCTGTAACATTTTCCCTTTGAGAGGCCTTAGTGTGTTCTGGTAAGGGTTTGTTAAATGTATTATATTATAAAATATATTGTCACTAATATTTCTGTTTTCCCTACATCAAAAGCATCTGAAAAGTAAAAGTAAATACTCTGTTTTATCTACCATAGCTTTTCATATAAATGTGCAATTTGTCTTGATTGGATCTAAATTGTTGAGCAGAGGAAATGCATGTGTCTCCCTTCCATGGCCCTCATGGGACATCAAATTGAATCCTCGTATGTATTGTTCTGGCTTGACTACATTTGTCCGTTTTTATCTCTGCTATGCACAAAGATTACTGAGTTTTATCTTCCCAGTGGGAACCTAAAAAAACAATATTCTCCATTTTATTGATATGCTTCTTCCAGGAAAAATGCAACTAAATAAGTTAGTTTTAAGCAGCAGATAAGAGAATCCTGAACACCGAATAAAATTGACTCTCAGTGAAGAGCATTTGAAACCTGGATAGACTACTGAGATACAGCAGGTCTGGAATTAAAGAAAAAATATTGTCATCTGATGAGAAACAATTGAACAAAAAGTGAGCATAAAGCTTTCAGTTTTATTGGGTAGACTGTACAAGTTCTATCAATCTTATTACTATAAAGCTAGCTTTTAGCTTTTCTGTGGAAACAGAGCAAGTCACTAGAGTTACAAAGCTTGTCTATGAGATAATTTCTTGAAATAAATTATGATATGCCTTAACCATCTTTTATATGGTTTTGAACTTTTAAATTTGCTTTGAGTTATAAAAAGATGAGACGAACTGAAAAATAAGTAAATGTAAGGAAGGGGGAAAAGGGATACAAAACATATTACCATGCTAAAAGTAGGTAATTGCTATTTAGAAGATATTGATGTGGGAAACAAATATTTAGAAAAGGATTTGTTCCTTATTATTTTATTAAAAATAATTTTAAATATCAATGATGTCAATTTTTCTGAAGCATAGATTTTATTTTGTTCAAAACTTCAGTTTTAATCTTTTAGAGATAGAATATGAGTAGCGAGATATATAAGATGCAAGATATATTATTATAGGGGATACAAGGAAATATGAAATATGATTCACATTTTTATGTTTTATGTCCAGTTGAGAGATTTCATACCTAAATTTTTACATACATTTCATTTAGGTAAATATCAACATTGTGGTTAATTCATGAAAAAATATGGACAGTTGAATGAGGTTTGGATGAGGAGAAAATGGACCAATAAAGGTATATGTTAGAAGGGAAGGCTTCAAGGAGAAGATGGGCTGTGAGTTGAGCTTTAGCATTTTCAGGAAACTTGAGAGGAATGATTTAGAACCTATGTGGTCAGAGGTAGAGTGTAGTCATGAGCTAGGTGTCATTCTTTTATCACTTGGGAAGCAGCTAAAATTTGAGAACTTGGTTGACTTTAAAAAATACATACTTCCTAAAGCTAGGGAAACTGAATTTTTATAAGTTGCTTTGTCTATCGTACAATGAAAATATAAGTATTTACTAAGTTAAAAACAATATTCTTCTATACAGCTATATGAGCAGAAGAATAAAAACAAGTAACATAGTGTATTAATGTAGCTTTTAGGCTTGCTGTCTCATTGGAGGGGCTTTACCAACAGGTTTTAAAGTGCTAGATATGATAAGTGTTCACTGGCATAAGAAATTTGAAGAAAAATTGTACTTGGAAAATGGAAGAGAAAATTGTTACATGCTTATATACTTTTTCTAATTTGGACTAAGAACAGCTTATAAGAGAAAATAATAATAGGATTTTTTTCTATTAAATCATATTCCTGGTAATAACCATCCTGGTAATGAACATCCAATTAATAAGAAATAGAAGTGAATAATACAAACTATTATATGAAGACATGAGAAGATACATAAGTATTTGTGGACCTATAACTGAGTCAGAGATCTCTGGTTATAGCTAAATATAATCTTTGGAAAACTTTATGTAGAAAACTAGAAGTGTGGGTAAGCTTACCAACCTCTTTTTAGCAATCCTTAGTTGCCTGAAATTCCCAATGGCCACAGTAACATCCTCAAAAAACCGAGATTCAAATTAGGGAATGATCACTTTTTCAAGTTTGTTGAAGGAGTAACATGATTTGGGTAATACCCTGAATTGCATGTTATCAAATACTAAGCCAAAATTGCTTTCAATGAAAGAATGTAGCTATAAGCCAGATAATACTTTTGCTAGTCACTAAGCTGAAAATGGGTTAGAGGCATGGCTGGCCATGATTAAAAATATGATGAGAAGTTCCACATGTGTAAATGGAGGTATGAATTATTTTCCTGGAGGGTACATTGATATTCTTCTAAACCTTAAGTGTAAAGCACATTTTGTACTTCTTTTCATATCTAGAAAAAAATTATCTGACAGACATTATGAATAATATATTGGGGAGAGTCATCCTCTTTAAAAGGGCATTGAGTTTTATTCAGATTGTTAAGTTATTGGTAGCTCATTTGGGATATATTAGATATGGTTGCATTCTTTATTAAGTGAATTGCATTTTGGTCTTTAACATAGTCATAGGCTAGGGCTGTTATTCTAGGACATGGGGCATATTGCTAAGGCAAGACCCTCCTTGGGTATTAAGGAGTGTATACATCCCAAAGTTTTCAAAGAGGCCTTTCCACTCTACTTCAGCTGCTGAAATGTCACCTAGCTTTACACGACCTTTTTATCTCTGCTCAATATTCAACAAAACAACAGATGATTTCTATGAAGGCATCAACAATTTTGCACAAGTGAAACTCTATTATTGACAAGTGATGAGTGGTGGTGGTGGTGAATCCCCATGCAGATTTACAGGGCCCTTCCTCTGCCTAATTCCTTTTTTTTATGTCACCCACAGATGCACAGATTTTAGCATCTTGGAATTTGGACCTCTGCCACCACTGCTCAGCAATATCCAGCATGATATGAGATATATTGTCCTGCCAAAGAAAGAACGTACTTCCAGGCAGAAATATAGGGAGATACAATTGCTCCCTTTGTATTCCCTTTATTAAAGGATCATAGTCTCCTACTTGTTATTGTCCAGTTCCTGAAAACAGTTTCCTCACATATTTTTGTTATATTCCTTTTGTTTGTTTCCTTTGCCAGTGATGGAACCTAAGGCCTCACACATGCTGAGCAATTGTTCTATCACTGAGCTATATTCCAAATTTCTGTTGGATTATATTCATATTTTTAGTTACAGGACAGTTCTTCTACCTGCTATGTTTTTCCCCAAACATTCTAAGATTCTATATTCTTTCTTTGTCAAACACATACAATAGATAATTTATGCGTTGTCCTCAAATCAACTTAAATCATCCTAGTGATGTTTCATTAGGTTTTATCCTTTCTTTATCAGATCTTGAACATATATCACAAAATCAGTTTCATAAATGATTTAAAATTGTAATCTTTTAAACAGTTAACAGGTCAAAATTGTAGCAAAACTCACACTTCTAAATGACTGTTAAATTTTATCTCCATCCAAACATCCAGCATATCTCACAGAATAGTCTGAAACGGAGAAAAGCAAACAAACAGATGGATAATTTTATTTGTACAGAAAGTTGCTCAATTATGAAGCAAACCTGTTTCAGAAAGCGATGTCCATTCTCTCTCCATTTTTTTTCTCCAGCTTTGAATGCCAGCCTTGGTGGGAAAGGAACTTTAGATTTCTTAGAAAAGCTGGTAGATTAACTGTGCTTAAGTTACTTTTCATTATAAGATAAATCCCAAATACACACACTTGTTTGAAAAGGACAAAACTCCATTTCAAAATTATGGATAGAAAATTTTTTAGGACTTTTGTGGAGAGGCTAAAACTTCTAAATACATATTTTCATTATGCCAATTCATATTTGTTACAGTTCAATCTTTTTTAAAAAAATATTATTTGTTCTTTTTGGATATGTATGACAGTAGAATGTATTTTGACATATCATACATACATGGAGTATAACTTCCCATTCTTAAGGTTTTACATGATGTGGAGTTTCATTGGTCATGTATTCATATATGAACATACAAATGTAATGTCTGATTCATTTTAATGTTCAATCTTATATAACTAATCACTCTGTATCAGCACATGAATCTGGTATAAGCTTGTTTTTTTTAATTTTTTGTGCTTATAGATGGATACAATATCTTTATTTTATTTATTTATCTTTATGTAGTGCTGAGGATTGAACCTAAGCCTCACATATGCTAGGTAAGTGCACTACCAATGAGCTACAAGCCCAGCCCCACGCTTGGGTTTTTAATAGATGCAACTACATGGAATTATAAATCATAGTTTTAATGTAAAACATTTATTCTATGGCATTGTATAGGTGTTATTGAAAAGTTTTATTTTTGTAAAAGTATGCATTAAGCATCCCAGAACTTAGGAGAAAAACAAACTTAGGGGAAGAACACAAAAAACACCGTAACCAGAATCCTAACCCACAGAAATGATAATCTTGAGTCAAAAACTCAGGATTTAAAAATATTTCTAAAATTCATTCAAGTAAACTCTTAGTGCATATATATATATATATATATATATATATATATATATGTAACATATATATTACATATAATATTTTTTTGGTACTGGGGATTGAACCCAGGGGCACTCGACCACTGGGCCACATCCCCAGCCCTTTTTGTATTTTATTAGAGACAGGGTCTCACTGAGTTGCTAAGTGCTTTGCATTGCTGAGGCAGGCTTTGAACTTGTGATCTTCCTGCCTCAGCCTCCCAAGTGCTGGGATTACAGGCGTGTGCCACCATGCCTGGCTTAATGCAGTTATATTTTCATTGCCATTTATACCCAGTGTTATAGTCCTATCAGTTATGAGCCTTACATGCTGAAGGACACTCTTCCTTCTTTTAGATAGATATAGGTCCTTGAATATATCTGCTTCTAATTGAACTAGTTGCATCAAAATTCAAATTGTGGGCCAGGCATGATGGCTTATGCCTGTAATCCCAGTGGCTTGGGAAGCTGAGGCAGGAGAATCATGAGTTCAAACTATACTCAGCAATTTAGGCCCTAAGCAACTTAGCAAGACCCAGTCTCAAAATAAAATATAAAAAAGGACTGGAAATGTAGCTCAGTGGTTAAATGCTCCTGGGTTAAATCCCTGGTACCAAAACAAACAAACAAACAAAAACAAAACAATCAAATTGTACTTCAGGAACAGTAGTGTCTATCACTTTAAAGAGATCATTTGGGATATGTGTTTTAAGCACCTTCTCCAAATGTTTTAATATAGCTGAATGTGTAATGGTTTTGAATTTCCTAAATTAACCACTTTTAACACTGGTAGGCACGTCTCCAGGATTTTCAAGTTCATCATTGACAACTTCAATCCTAAGCCTCTGATTTTAAATGTAAAACTCTCATGAAATTTAACTTGTTGTTGATGACATCAAAATATTATCTAGCCAGGAAAATGGCTAGTGACTCCACATGGCTTCAATATTATATTGTTATCATACTTCCACTTACCTCATGTGAATAAGCTAATCTGCATTATTAAAACATCCACATGGCAAAGCAGACTATACATAAAATACATCTTTCTCAGGATTCAGCCTATAAAAAGGGAGTGTTTTGCTATTTATGAAATCCATAGTCCAATACTTACTCACTTGGCCAAATTGTAAATTTTTCTAAGTCCTCTTTTTTATCTGAGATAGGGATATAGTAACAACAATAAATGTGATAATGATTTCCATCCCAGAATACTGTGACAAATAATATAATGTCTATTAAGAACTTATCACAATAGAAACAATTAACAAGATATCTTTTATCATTATTTAAGAGGTTCACTATCTACTATATTTGATTATACCTCCGTTACCAAATCTATGACCTTGGTCAATTTGTTTATTTTTGTGAAAATGTTTTGTGGCAGTTTTTCTCTTTTTTCTTCCTTCCTTCCTTTCTTTTTCTTTCTTTATTTATATTTTTGCCTACATGAGTTGTTGGAAACTGGAAATTTTAGATAATATATTGTAGCAAGTTTTGTACCTATCCTTCACTCCCTTGAAGATGTGTGTGTGTGTGTATGTGTTTAGTGAATTGTCTGTATTAGTTCAGTGAATTCTATTTTCCTTACAATTTTTGACCTCAGGTTTCACCACAAAATGGAGGCAATCTTGGACTTACACACAGTGTTCCTCTCCACCATGCATTATGTTGTGTTCAGCTGGGTTTTCTTTGACTTTCTCTTTTTATGGTCTTCCAGTTAAACTTTTGAGTAATTTCCCTCTTGGTATCATACTGAGCTGAAAATCTCTGGTAATTGCGAACAAATAATTCTATTTTTTTCACACCCTGAGCATAAATTGCTTTAGAGGTAGGCCTCTTGGCAGAGCTAGTGTGTCTTTAAAAGCTTGCCTTAATCATTTCCTGGGCATAACTTGTACACTATGGACTAGGAAATAGAGACCTGGTGAACTTGCTTTTCAGAGACTGTCCCACCTTAGATCCTATATCATTTATATATAACAGGACCTGTGGGTATGAGGAGGACTTGTGCTGATATGTGGTTGCCACCACCATCTAGGTATGAGATTCCACAGCCCAGTCTTGGGGTTATGAGGTTTGATGATGTCCACTAATTGCCAAATATATCAAAATATCTCTTCTGTCCTAGGAAGCCAAGAGAGATGGGAGCTGCCAATCCCACCAGAGTAGCTCTTCTACTATTAATAGCTGCATAGGAAGGGGAGCTGCACTCTTTTCCAGTTCTTCTACACAGGTTCTTCATATGGTGCTATTTTATAGTGGAAGAATGGATGCTACCCTTATGGTATAGGCATTCTTAGAATTCTGTAGTGTGAATCTTTGGAAATGGGATTTACTGAGGTTCCTTGGGTGCCACATTCTCCACAAATAGCTTTTATACCCCAGGAAGCTGAAGAAATAAATAAGTTTTCAGCTGTCAATTGTGCTTGAACAGCTCTTGCAAAAGGTATAACTAGTGGTGGGAGGGGCAGATAAGTGTGGACCTAGCTGAAATCCCATAGACTCTCACTATTATTACTGAATTGTAAAAGATGCTGTTGAATTTGTTGTAAACCTTTCATAAATCTATAGAAACTTCCCATTATTGTCTCTGATTACTTTGATTAATTTATTATAGATGCCTCTCTGGGGAGGAACTAGAAGGAAATGATACAGGTTCAGAAAAATACCCAAATATGTATTGGTTGAAAACTTTCTAAAGTTTATCAAAAACATTATTCTAAATATCCAAGGAGAGCCATAAGCTACAAGAAAAATAAACATGGAAATCTTTATCTCACTATATAATGAAAAAATGCATGAAAGCAGCAAGCAAAAAGATGTGCATCAGATACAAGTGTATACTAAGACTGATATCTCCTTATTAATCATGGTTGAGACCATAATACAGGGGGATGACATATTCTAAAGCAAATAATATTAATCAAGAATCTTATATACAATAAATATTCAAAATGAAAGATAAGTAAGGTTAAAGAAAACTGATTTTATCACTATAATACCTGCCTTAAAAGAAAAACTAAAGGAATTTCTTCATACTAAAGGCAAGTGACACCAGATAATAATTTGAAACCACACAAAAATCAGAGGATTTATAAAGTAGTTATACAGATAATTTAAGACAATATGATTTTATATTCCTACTTCTCTCTTCTTTTAACTGACTTAAAAGTCATTGCATATATTGTCATATTTAATTGTATTGTTGGATCTTATCATGTACAAATGTAACATTTCACATTAAAAACGCAAAGGAGGTAGGTAGAAACAAAACTGTTGGAATACAGAAACATTAAAGGATTGATACTCGAGCAGATGGAAGGAAGGAGGGAGGGAATAAAATCAGAAGTGATAAAAAGAATGTTAAAATTGTTTAAATATGTACTTATTATGTATTGTCTCTGCTTTGAATGGAGTAATTTATATAAAGTAATAATTATAACATATTACTGGGTTTTAAGTGTGTACTAAAATGTTTAACAGAATATTACAAAATGGGAGGCGTAGAAAATAGAACTCTATAAAAGTGAAGTTTCCACTTCTCAATAGAATTATATGACTACAAATCAATTACATATTTATGAGTTAATAAGCACATTGTAAGCTATAGATATCCAATAAGATATAACTTAAAATATTCAATTAAAAATCACTAAATGAATTTGTATGCTACATTAGAAAATATTTGTTTTATTAAAAATAAATACTAAAGGAAGAATAGAATCAAGAGAGACGAATCACATGGATATGATTTTAACTTTATTTAGCAATATCCCCCCCTCAGGAATTGAACCTAGGGGCACTCAACCACTGATCCACATTCCCAGCCCTTTTATGTATTTTATTTAGAGACGGGGATCTCACTGAGTTGCTTAGCATCTCACTAAATTACTGAGGCTGGCTTTGAACTTGCGATCCTCCTACTTCAGCCTCCCAAGCTGCTGAGATTATAGACCTGTGCCACCACACCCATCTCATTTTTCCATTTTTGTGGTACAAGTCTTGTATATTCAATTCATTCCCATTTTTATTCTTGCTGATGCTATTTTTTTAACATGGGTTTTTAGATTATTAAACTTAAATTTATGTTAAATCTAAATTTATATTTTAGATTATTAAATTTTAAGTCTAAATAAGTTAGAAGATATTAGAAGATTCAATGATGTCAATATGACTAAACTCCCAACCTTTATCTATGTAATCAGTACATTCCCTACCAAAAATCACAGTTGACGTTTTTGGATAAATTGACAAACTAATTTTGAAACTCATATGGAAGTTCAAAGGACCAAAATATATTGAAAGAGAAAAATAAAATTATAGGCCTCATAATTCTTGAATTTACATCTTACAAATAAGCTACAGTAATCACAGAGCATAGTACTAACATAAGCCTAGACATAAAGAACAATGGAATATAATTCACACCCCCAAAATAACCACTGTATTTATGATGAACTGATTTTCAAGAAGTGTTCTGAGACAATGAAACATGGAAAAGAATAACCTTTGCAGAAAATGTGCTGAACAAACTTGAAATTCTCTTACAAAGTAGTGAAATGAGCTTTCTCAGTTGCTCTGTACACAAAATTTAACACAAAATGGAAAACAGACCTAAATGTAAGATTTTAAACTATATAAAATACTTAGAATAAAACAAAAGGGTAAGTCTCTATGAATTTGGTTAGGCAATGTTCTCTTAGATACAATAACAAAATTTTGACAAAAGAATAAGTGAGCTGGATTTAGTGAATTCAATGAATATGCAGAATATAAAACCAATGTACAAAAACAAGTAGGGTTTTTATAAACCAGTGAAAAATGCTGAGAAAGATAAAAAAAAAATCACATTCACAATAGGTACTAAAATAACATATGTAGGGATAAATTTCATCAAGGAAGTAAAATACCTCTACAATGAAAATTAGAAAATACCGATGAAAGAAATCAAAGACACCAAAAAATGAAAAGAACTTTCATATTCATGGAGAAATTAATACTGTTAAAATATCCATACTCCCTGAATTTATTTATAGATTGAGTACAGTCTCCATCAAAATGCCAATAATATTCTTTACAGAACTAGAAAAATCAATCCTAAAATTCATATAGAAACACAAAAGACCCAAATCCTGAATATCCAAACAATATTAAGCATGAGCAAAAAAGATGATGCTAAAATAATCGCAGTACCTGATTTCAAAAGATGACCAAACCATTGTAATAACAAAAAGACATACTGACAAAAGCAGGCACATGGATCAATGCAACAGAAATAAAAAAGAAACCCACACATCTACGGCTATCTGATTCCTAGTGAAGGTGCCAAAATGATTCTGAGATAACTGAATATCCACATGCAGAAGATGGAAGTTGGTCTGTATCTTTCACTTTATAATAGCACCAACTCAAAATGAATCAAGGACATAAATGTAAGACATGAAACTACTGAAATAAAACAGAATGGCTGGGCATGGCCTGTAATCCTAGTGTCTTAGGAAGCTGAGGCAGGAGGATTACAAGTTCAAAGCCAGCCTCAGCAACTTAGCAAGGCACTTAACAACTCAGTGAGACCCTGTCTCTGAATAATATATAAAAAAGGCCTGGGAATGTGGCTCAGTGTTTGGACACCCCTGGGTTCAATCCTCAGTACCAAAAAATAAACAACAGAGGAAACATTTCAATATATTCATATAGACAATGATTTTCTGGAGAAGATGCCCAAACCACAGGAAACAACAGCAAATGCTGACAAGGAGATTACATTAATTTGAAACACTTCTGCATAGCAAAGGAAACAATATAGAGGAAAGACCACCTATAGAAAGGGAGAAAATATTTTCTGACTATTCATCTGAAAAAGCTTTTTTATGGTTTGAATGTGAGGTGTCCCCCAAAAGCTACTGTGTGTGACAATGCAAGAAGGCTTAGAGGAGATATGATTGGGTTATGAGATCCTTAACCCAATGAGTTAATTAATAACCCCATCAGTGAATTAATCCCCCAATATCAATTCACTGAAGGGAGGTATGGTGTGGCTGGAGGAGGTGGGTCATTAGGGGCATGTCTTTGGAGGCACATCTTTGTATCTGTTTAGAGTTTCTGCTTCCTGGCAAAGTGTCTTTAGCTGCTTCCTTCCACCACACTTTTGCCCTGATGTTCAATCTAACCTCCAACCCTGAGGAATAGAGCCAGCTGTCTGTGGGCTGAGACCTCTAAAACCATGACCCCCCCCCCCCAAATAAATTTTTCCTCCTCTAAAATTGTTCTTGTTGGGTATTTTAATCACAGTGAAAAAGCTGATTAAAACAGAAATTAGTACCTAGAAACATAGTCCTTGTGACTAACCTGACCATGTGGTTTAGAAGCTTTTGGAGCTTTTTGGAATTTGTGGGAGAAATGTTGGAAAGTTTAGAGATGCAAGCTGGAAAAGCTTTAGATTGTTCTAGGTAGAGCTTAATAGGCAATTCTTGTGGGAGCTCAGATGACCAGAATGCCCATACAACTGGGGATAGTGAAGAGAGAGCTCAAGAGGTTTCAGAGGAAAAGGAGGACACTATTGGTAATTGGACTAGTGTCCATTTGTTTCATGTTCTTATTGAGAAGTTGTCTATGTTTTGTCCATGTCTTGCTGCTTTCTTTCTTTTTTTTTTTTTTTTTTTTATTGACACTGGGAATTGAACTCTGGGGCACTTCACCACTGATCCACATCCCCAGCCCTATTTTATATTTTATTTAGAGACAGGGTGTCAATGAATTGCTTAGTGCCTTGCTTTTGCTGAGGCTGGCTTTCAACATGTGATGCTCCTGTCTCAGCCTCACAAGCCTCTGGGGTTACAGGTATGCACCACCAAGCCTGGCCATGTCCTGAGATTTTGTGTGAGGCTAATTTTAAAAGAAATGGGGTTTTTAATGTGGCAAAAGAAATTTTTAGGCAGCATAACGTTCAGACAGTGGCATGGATAATGCTGGCAGTTTTTAGCCACATTTATTGTTAGAATCAGAAAGCAGGGAAAAAATATTTGAAACACTTGAAAGGTGGAAGTAAAACTGGTGCTAAGGAAGTTGCATTTGTTTACCACCACTGAAGAAATGGTAAAGACGTTTCCCAAAGACAATAAAAAAGATGGTCTGAGGGCATCTCATGAATTGGAAATACTGCACCCATCATGGGCTTAATGAAGAAAAAGTGAAAATTCCTTTGAGAAGAGACCAATGGAGGACTTTGCTTAAACAGGTTGGCCTAGGAAGCTTTTGCACCATGCTCAGCCAACCAGGTACTCAGAGGCTGCTGCAGTCAGGGTCCCTGGAGGCTTGCCTACTGCTCAAGATAGCAGGAGACCTTGGCAGCAACCACATAGTGCTGGTTGTGCAGCATTGCAAGATACTAGAGTTAGGGGGTCATGGAGTTTTCCATTGAGATTTCAAAGGAAGGCCTGGTAAGCCAGATAAAGTACAGCAGGGTTGAAGTTCCTGTGGGAAGCCCCTGATCGGGTAATGTGTGGAGATATGAAAATGAATCTGAAGCTGCAGTGGAGACAACTGAGATTAAGAAATACCAGTACAATGGAACATCTACCTAGGAAAGTTGCAGGAAATTATCAGAGTTAAGCCAAGAGAGAGGCCATATGGGCTGCAACCAGCAAAGCCATAGGGGCAGAGCTACACAAGACCATTGGAGAAAATTTCATGATGGCATCTGTCCCAAATACTGGACATGAAGCTACAGGATTTTGCCCAGCTGTTTTCTTGTCCTGTGTTGGTCCCATCCCTTCTTTCTATGCTCTTGTTTCTTCCTTGTGGAATTGAAATATTTACTATGTGCATGTATGTATAGAATATATGTAACTTACTTTTGAGTTTTACAGAGTCACATCCTGAGAGTTTGCTTTGAGTCTCAAAGACTTAGGACTTGAACTTTTGGGCAATCCTGGAAATATTGAGATTTTGGGGACTCTTGGAGATGCACTAAATGTATTTTGTATTGTGAAATGAACATGAGCTTTGGGGGGCCAGGAGCATAATTTTATAGCTTGAATATTAGGTGTCCTCCAAAATCTCACGTGTGAGGCCATGCAAGAAGATTTAGATGTGAAATGATTGGATTACAGCTCTCATAACCCAATCAGTGAATTAATCCCCTTATAGAGATTAACTGAGTGGCAACTGAAAGCAAGTAGGGTATGGCTGGAGGTAGTGGGTCATTGGGGCGTGGCTTTGGGGCATATGTTTTGTATCTGGCAAGTGGAGTCCCTGTTTCCTGATCATCATCATAAACTGCTTCCCTCTACCACACTCTTCTGCCACAATGTTCAGGGTCACCTTGAGCCCTGAGAAATGGAGCCAGAGGTCTATGGACTGAGACCTCTGAAACTGTAAGCCTCTAAATAAACTTTTCCTCTTTAAAGTTATTCTTTTCAGGTGTTTTAGTCACAGCAGTGGAAAAGCTGATTAAAACAAGGATTAATATCCAGAATATATAAGTAACTCAAAAAACTTAATATAAGAAAAAAACAGGTAATCCAATTAAAAATGAACAAATGATTGAATAGACCTTTCTGAAAAAGAAGAAATAGAAATTTCCAAAAGATACTAAAAATGCCCAATAACAGCCATTAGAGAAATGCAAATCAAAATTACAAAAACGTATCAACTCACCCCAGTTAGAATGGCTGTTATAAAAAAAAATAACAAATGCAAACAAGGATGTGGAGTGAAAGGAAATAAACACTGTTGTTGGAAATGTAACTTAGTACAGCCATTATTGAGGATAGTGTGGAGATTCCTCAAAAAATTAAACAAAATCTACCATATGATCCAGATATTCCACTTCTGGGTATATATTGAAAGGAAAGAGATCAGCATAGCAAGGAGATACATGCATGCTCATGTTAATTGTGGCACTGCAAAAATTTAAGATATGGTCATCAGCCTAGCTATTCTTTAACAGATGAATAAAGAAACTGTAGTACTCATGGAATATTAAATAAATAGGAGGAAATAAGCAATAAATAAGGAGGAAATCCTGTCATTTGCAGCAAAATGAATGGAACTGGAGATCATTGTCTTAAGTGAAATAATCCAGACACAGAAAGCCAAGTATTACTTGTTAACTTATATATTGAAGCTAAAAGAAAGTCAGCATAAATGTAGAATAGTGATTACCAGAGGTTGGAAAAGGTATGGATAAAGGAAGACTGGATTTGATCAATCAATGATATGTGAACATGTTGAATTATCACACTGAACACTATTAATACAATCAATACATGTTAATAAAAATTAGAAAAGTTGAATAATTTAAAACTTTTGTGAAAGTGAAAGACAACCTACAGAATGGAGAAACTATTTGCAAAATATATATCTTATGAGGGGTTTATATTCGGTATTGAAAGTCAACAATGGAAAAAAATAACCCAATTTAAAATGTGTAAAAGATTTGAAGAGATGTTACTCAAAAAAGAAACAGTCCCAAGTTGCTCAACATCATTTGCAATAGGAAATTGAAAATCAAGCCTAATAAAAAATCACTTCACACTCATGAGGATAGCCATAAAAATGCAGAAAATAAAAGAATTGGTGAGCACTTGGAAAATATGAACACTAATATGTTCCAGGTAGGATTTTAAAGTGGTGCAACTGCTTTGAAAAAAAATTGATATTCCTTCAAATGTTAAACATTGTGTTGCCAAATGACTCAGAAATCCTACTCCTAAGTATATGTATAAGAAACATTAAAACACATACTCACATAAAACATGTCCAGGAATATTCATAACAAAATTGTTCATATTATCCAAAATGTAAAAACAAGTCCATTGTCCTTCAGTTAATCCATAGCTAAGGTAAATGTGCTTATGTTTATTCAATTGAATATTATTTGGCAGTAAAACATTGAAATATTGATATATGGTAAGCAAAAAAATTCAGTCACAAGGGTGGCACATTCTTTCACTTCACGAAATGTCCACAATAGAGAAACGTACAGAGACATAGTGTATTCTTTTTTCTGTAGAAGTGGAAATAGTAGAAGAAGACGGGCATGACTAAAAATGTATAGGGTTTCTTTTCAGGGTGAAGAAATGAGGCAATATTTGTAAAACTTAGTAAATGTACTAAAAATCACTGAAATAAGTGGATGGATTTTATGGCATAAAAATCGTATTTCAATGAAGCTATTAAGTATGCCCTGTCATTTTGTTTACTAGCTTTAACTCTAAAACTAACCTCTTTCCTTTGGATCATGAGCATTAAATGGTCTTACATGGAATGTGTCTTACATATGCTGGTCATATGTAACAATATAAGTGTCATAAAACTAAAAATTTATTTGGAAGAGTACTAGTTACATTGCAGTTTCTCACTAGTCACATATGTCTAATGAAAAGATTATTGCACAGAGAAGCTATAGAACATTTCCATCATCATAGCTAATTCTATTGAATAGTGATGCTTCAGATGATTTTGTTTGAAATTGGAGATAGAGCTCTGCTGCAATCTTTCCTCATTCCAGTGGTGAAGGCTGAGACCAATTATAGGAAGCTGCTAAAACTTAATCTCTCACTTCACACATTAAAAGAGGACTTTCTGCAATATTTTCACTTCTCCTTCTGCTTTTTATATATTACTTTAGCTTTCTCTTGAAGTGTGAGAAAGCTCACTTGCTGGTCTGAATGAAGAGAGCAATTTACCAGCAGAAATCCAAAGGTGGGAAAACTTTCCATGTCTTTGGATGGGGTAAGTTAATATAGACCTAGTGAAAAGGAAACAAGAAACCACCTGTGGGAAGAAGGAAAAATTAGTGTATTTTTTTTTGGGTGTGTGTGTGTGTGTTTTCAGAATGTGCCCCCCCCCCCCGACCATCCCTATAATACACAAAATGGAAAACATCTAATTCTGATTGTTTTTGCCATTTTCCTGATATGATTGGTGGGTTTGTTACCCACATATAATTTTACATGTCTAGAGACAGAGAATACAATTTCATAGGTATATAGATATTTTACTTTTATTTGTTATAGTAATAGTAATAGTAATTTAATATAGAAAATTTGGGAAAAATAAGCATGGGAAATATAACCTATAATTTCACTATAATCTGAAAATTTTTAGATGTTTTAGTCTTTTTATTCTCTTTAGTTACATTTAAAAAAATAATATATTTTGCATGTTGATTTATAATATTTTCACATTTAAACATTTTTAATGTAACTGATCTTAAGATTATGCCATTAACTGACTTTGGTTAAGTATGCATGAGTAAACACTTTAATTACTTTACAACCATGGTGAAATATTATTGTGAGAAATGATAGTGGGACTATGCTTGAAAGTCATTTTTAAACAAAAAAATACTGATAGTCCAAAAGAAATAAAAAAAAAAAAAAAACCTATTCTTCTGGGTAAATTTTACCTGTAGAATTTTCATAGTTTGTAGTGATAAATGACATTCTGCCATAAATAGACTACATAGAAATGTTCATTGACTAGTGTCCAAGAATATGATGTTTATACATAAATATTTTAACTAGGCTTTATTAAATCACTGAATCTCAGAAGTCAAAATTCATTATAAATCTCTTTCCTCCTCTATTCATTTCAAAGGGTTGAAAAGACCTTTGAGTTCGAGGTTGTAAATTCAAATGTGACAACTGTATCACAACCTGCACTAAAAGCTGTTGAATTCAATCTACTATCCAAAGTCAACATGACATAAAGTATAATCCCATTTGACATTGTTGAAGGAATATACTGTGTAGAGCAGGTGAGAGAGACTAAATCATAATATGCTTTATCCTGTCCTGGTATATATATGAGGGTGTGTGTGTGTGTGTGTGTAGATTGCATACTTACATATTTACAGGCATATAAATGGTAAAATTTTCTGTGCTGTTTTGTATTCCTTGTGGTGTCATTCAAGGAGATTTAGGGACCCACACATATGCATACATACATACACATACAAACTTAAATTGAATGCTTGTATCTTCAGTTTCTTATAGTAGAAAAACATAGAAGTAGTACTGTTAGATATAGGGTTCATAGGCTAATTTAATGTTTTAGTAGAGTTAATGCTCATTCAGGGACCAGATGGCTTTTTTAAAATACCTATGTATAAACTGAATTAGAAATTTGGTAGATTTCATATATTTCTATTAAAGAATATTGATCTAAAACATAGATTTTACTCTTATATTAAAATTTGATGTCTCCATTACTGGCACTTGTACTACTGGACATAAAACAAAAGATTGTTTTGTCTTTAATCTAAAACTCTTGCCTGGGTAGAAAAATATCTGCATTGCCTTTGTGATTTCTTTCCTCTTTCCATCATAACTAGAAATACCCATAGAGGTCAGTGGCTAAATATATCACTGATATATATTTTTTTATTTTAGACCATTCTGAAAACACCTTGGGATCATTTTTTCTAGTTCATGATTTTTTTTTATATAGTATATAAGTTACATACAGGGAAAATTTCTACTATCTTGTCAAACCTGAATTAAGTCAGGGAGGAACATTTTAACATTTTGTAATTAAGATTCCTCCTTCAGTTCTATTACATGCTTGTGATAGTAATTGATAAACATGGAAACAGAAATTAATAATCTTTCACAATTTACCCCCTTGATATTTTTGATAAGATGATATTACTGAAATATTATTTTATGAACTGTATAATTTTTACTCCTTTTCACTGAATAAATTAGTGTAGAATGATTTTTTATTCCAAAGTTTGCTTTATAAAGTATATCTTGAGAAGAAAGAGAATACCATATCCTAATCATGAAAAAAAAGTTAATATCAGGTACTGGTATGTTTGCCTGTATCTCAGTACAATTACCCATAATCATGGATAGTGTTACTGTAAGTTAAGAAAATCCACATCTGGTATTGAAGTTCAGTATGCACTTGATACAATATGCTAATAACAAACTACTGTTTGTTATATAATTGCTCATATTTGTTCATAACATGTTATTTCAGATTAGGAGTTACTTAGGTACGAAGGGAGAAATATTTTTTTTACCATTTTATAGAAATACTCTCTAAAGGGAGTATTTACTAAAGAGAGGTACAGAACAAGTGAAATGATCTTAGCAAATTAATCAAGGTGACTTAAAGGATCTACTGTTTATTCTATCATTTGTACTAATGCTCTCATTGGAGACTCATCATAGGTTCTTATGATACAACGAATTTCTTCTTATAGCTACCAGTATTATAGGAATTATAGAAAGGTAGGTTGTTAGGCCTTAACTTTGTTCTTTGTCAAATACATGAAGTTTTGATTTTGTTTGAGTTGCTTCATAAAGAAAAATGCAAATGAAATATGTCATGTACATGACTATTTAATAAAAATGAATGGCTATAAATAACATTTTGTGTTCATTATGCTTTGTTTAAATCACTTATTCACAATAAGGGTTGTACTTCCCTAAAAAGCTTCTGGGGTATTATAGGAGTTCTTTAAGAGGGCAAGATCTCCTATGCTGGGCATAGCTCAGTCCTGCACAACAGAGCCCTGTGCCTCTCTTCTGTATAACTTTATAATGCCCTGTAGCCATATACTCACATAGGGAAGAGACTTGCTTATATATTTCTGAGCATAGACACTGTTTTAATAGATCAACACAAAACACTTTTGCATTATTTTAAAATATTCCATTAATTCTCCAGTAATTCAATGATTGTGTATAGTAAAGGGAGCTTACATTTTGTTTGGTTCTGTGTAGAAGTTTGCTAATATTTTCTCTGAGGAGTGATATATTGGGGGGCTTAGTTTTAAGTCTTTAACCCCTTTTAAGCTAAATTTGCATATAAAGCATGAAATACATGTGCAATTTCATTCTTTTGCACATGGATATCTAGTTTTCCAAACAGTGTACATTGAACAGAGTATCTTTTCTCCCTGTTGAAAATTTGGCTGACCATGTATGCATGGATTTATTTTGGAGCTATTATGTTTCATTGGCCTATGTATGTTTTTATGCCAGTACCATACTGTTTTGATTACTATGGCTTTGCAATTTAATTTGAAATGAAGTGTGAGACTTCTAGCTTTGTTGTTCTTGAGATTGTTTTGGTTATTGGGGTCTTTTGTGGTTTCATATGAATTAAGAATAGAATATTTTGAAAAAGTCACTGGTTGAAATAAGTATTAATACAGAATATTTATTTTTACATCTAGTGTAGGTGAATATCATTTGATTTTCCAATTATGTTCACTCTCCTAATGTTTTCCATAGCATTAAAGTTGAAGTATTCTGTAGTTTCCCCCCTAATTTTGTGAATTTTATGATAATACCAAGAGGCATTATAAAATATTTGTCTAAAAAGTGAGAGGAATGTCCTGATAGAATATAAATGCTAAAGAATTTAGTGGTGAATGACCTTAATGTCTTTAAACTTCATATAGTTTAGCAAAATTGTGTGTGGGGTGTGTGTGTATGAGAGAGGAAATGACTGTGAATTTAGTATGTGGATATGAAATAAATTTAGCAAAATTTTAACAGTGGGCAAAATAAATTTGGATGAATACATGAGTTAATTGTATTATTCTTAAAATTCAAATGAAATTCTCAATCACCAACATATCCCATACTATTTAGTTGCTAAATTCAGAAATCCATTTCTGGGGATATGTTCTTTTTATGGATTAAGTTCATTTTCTTTGAATCATCTGTATTGACAAAATGGATACCAGGCCCCTCTTGGAGACTATTTCCAGTGGGGAATCTCCATTTTGGCAAATGTCAGTGTGGGACTTCAAGCCAGAGCTGACAAGAAAGCATCCTTCTGTTAGAAAAGGAGATGTGACTACTTGGGGGCTCACTTACAAGGTAATTACTATTTATGATCATGTCGAATTACCTAAATGTCAGATATATCAGGAAGCCACAATGACATTGCCGTGGGCTTTACTTCCTTATAATACTTTTATAGTAGAAGAACAAATACCCACCTGAGGCAATTTTTTCAATAAACTGGTGGCACAAGTTTATAAGTTTATACAGATGAATGTTTAGAGACTATCGTCCCTGTGAAAGTTGCAAGTTATTAAATGCCAGTAGGGGTAAAAATTCATGAAGAATTGAACACCATGTTTTATTTACAAGAAAGAGGAATATTATCATGGAAGAAACCATGATAATTTTTTAAAATTTTACTTACAAGATTCAAATGTTAATTTTTTTTACTTGAAGAATAATATTTTCCATTAATCATCATAATCACAATTGCAATTTATTTTTATTTAGCACCTTAATAAATGCCAGACATAGTTCTAAACTTTTTTCCTGAATTATCTCATGTAGTTCCCACCATTGTCCTATGAAACATAGGCACTATCAATATCATATAGGTTTCCACAGAGGCAGAAATTGAGATAAGGATGTGAGCATGTATTTTATTGTGGGAAGTGCATCTAGTGGGAAGGAATAATACAAGACTTTTTTAACGAGCAGATTGCTGGTGGCTTGTAGAAGAGGATATAGAGCAGCACTTCTCAATTTTGGTTGTATATCAGAATCACCTGGAGAAGTTTTTAAACTATACCACCAGGGCTCACCCTCAGAGTCTGATTGCATATGTCTTGAGTTGGTTCTGAGAATTTTCAATTTTTCTAGTAAGTTCCTAGGTTGTAGTACAGTAGCTGGTACAAAGATGACACTTTGAGAACATTTGAAAACATTCATAAGAGGTGTCCCATCTGAGGGACAGGAAACTGGCAATACTTTTCAGTTGCTTTCTATCATTGACTGAGAACTGATGCTTATGTGTTAATATGCTAGTGCTTTGGGTCAGATCAGGATGATTTTATCATGGGCCTTTAGGAGGAAAGAGGTAAATTTTTACACGAACTGGAAGAGGGATTGCCAAGGGTATTAGGGTGTAACTTCAACACTATGCCATCGCACATTTCCTGTGTCTGCATCTTGAAGTGTTTTCCATAATTTTTCCACTAATAGTTTCAAAGTTTCAGAAATTACATGAATGACTTTTATCTATTTTAAATTGATTTTTTAACAGAATGTGTTGTATATTTTAGCACTTTTGTCAAGAATCAGATGGCTTATAGATGCATGAGTTCATTTCTGGGTTATATATTCTATTCCATTTGTCTGTGTTTCTGTTTCTATGCCAATACCATGGTGTTTTGTTACTTGGGCTCTGTAGTATATTTTGAAATTAGGTATTCTGTTGCCTTGCTATCTTTTTCTCATGATTGTTTTGATTTTTTGTAATTCCATATGAATTTAAATTTTTCCTAATTATTTAAATAATGACATTAGTATCTTGATAGGGATTACATTAAATCTGCAAATCATTTTTGGTCAGATGGCCATTTTTTTTTTTTTTTTTTTTTTTTTTTTTGTGGTACCGGGATTGAACTCAGGGGCACTCGACCTCTGGGCCACATCCCCAGCCCTTTTTTGTATTTTATTTAGAGACAGGGTCTCACTGAGTTGCTAAGTGCCTTGCCATTGCTGAGGCTGACTTTGAACTCATGATCCTCCTGCCTCAGCCTCCCAAAGTGCTGGGATTACAGGCGTGCGCCACCGTGCCCGGCTAGATGGCCATTTTAAAAATATTAATTTTCCCAGTCTGTGGACATGGAAGATCCTTCCATTTTCTAGTGTCTTCTTTTATTTCTTCACCTTTTACAAAAAATATATATTTATTTTTATTTTTTTTGTGGTGCTAGGGATTGAACCCAGGGCCTTGTGCATGTGAGGTAAGCACTCTACCAATTGAGCTACATCATCAGCCCATTAAAATATTTACTTTTTACTTGTAGGTGGACACAATATTTTTTTTTTTCATTTTTATGGTGGTGCTGAGGATCTAACACAGTGCCTCACATGTGCTAGGTGAGTACTTCACCACTGAGCCACAACCTCAGCTCCTCTTCACCTTTTATTATTATAATTTTCATTGTAGAGGTATTTTACTTCCTTGGTTAGATTTATTCCTGGGTATTTTTATTTAAGTTATTGAAAATTGAATTATTTTCTTAATCTACTGGTATTTCTCAATGAGTTTATCATTAGTATATGGAAAACTATTCATTTTTATATACTGATTTTGTATCCTGATGCTTTCCTGAATTTGCTTATCAGGTCTAAGAGTATTTTGGTGGAGTCTTTAGTCGCCTGTAAGTATAGAAATAAGTCTTCTGCAAACAGGGATAAATTGACTTCTTCCTTTCCTATTTCTATCTCTTTTATTTATATTTCTTGCCTCATTCCTCTAGCTAAAATTTCAAGTAATATATTTATTAAGAGTGGTGAGAGTGAACATACTTGTATCATTCCTAATTTAAAGGAAAATTTTCCAATTTTCCCTCACTTAGTATAATGTTAGCTATGACTTTGTGATATATAGCCTTTTCACTCACTTAGTATGATGTTAGCTATGATTTTGTGATATATAGCCTTTATTATGCTGAGGTTTGATCCTTCTATATTTAGTTCTTCAGGACTTTTATCATGAAAGGATATTGAATATTATCAAAGGCTTTTTATTTATCTATTGAGATGATCATGTGATTTTTGTCCTTGATTATATTTATGTTCTATATTACATTTATTGATTTGGATGTGAACAAAGCAACTGATAACAGTGTGTAATCTTATTAATGTATTATTGAATTCAAGTTGCAAATATTTTACTCAGAATTTTGCATCTAAGGTCATCAATGATATTGGACTTTACCTTGAATTTTATTGTTATATCCATATCAGGTTTTGTTAGTAGAGTGATTCTTGTTCCATGGAATGAATAGGAAGGGTTCCTTTCCTTTTATGGAATAGTTTGATTAGCATTGGTGTTAGTTATTTTTTAAAAGTCTGAAATAATTTCTGTCTTCCTGGGATTATTTTTGTTGTTAGGAAAGTGTTATTACTGCCCCAATCTCAATGCTTGTTATTGATCTGTTTAGGCTTTTATATTCTCTTGATTCAATTTTGGTAGGTCATTTATCTAGAAATTTACTCATGTTTTCTATGTTTTCCATTTAACTGGAATGCAATTTTTCAAAATAGCCCCCT
Organism: Tamias sibiricus; assembly: GCA_025594165.1. Taxonomy (NCBI): domain Eukaryota; kingdom Metazoa; phylum Chordata; class Mammalia; order Rodentia; family Sciuridae; genus Tamias; species Tamias sibiricus. Next base: position 50,649,316 of record CM046667.1, on the reverse strand, counting down.
TTACAACCCCAATTTTATTTCTTTGGGTCTTCTCTCTGTTCCTTTTGGTGAGTTTGGCTAAGGGTTTGTCAATTTTGTTTATGTTTACAAAGAAAACTCTGATTCAGTGATCCTTTGTATTGTTTGTTTAGTCTCTATTTAATTTAGTTCAGCTCTAATTTTTATTGTTTCTTTCCTTGTACTGATTTTTTTTAAATTTTTAAACTTTATTTATTTATTTATGTTTTAGATGTACATGACAATAGAGTGTATTCTGACATATTATACATAAATGGAGTAGAACTTATTCTAATTAGGATCCCATTCTTGAGGTTGTACACAATGTGGAGTTTTACTGGTTGTGTACTTACATATAAACATAGGAAAGTTATGTCCAATGCATTCTATTGTCTTTCCTATTCCCATCCTCCCTCCTGTCCCTTCATTCCCCTTTGTCTAATCCAATGAACTTTTATTCTCCCCCACCCCACCTTATTGTGTGTTAGCATTCACATATCAAAGAGAACATTCGGCCTTTGGTTTTTTGGAATTGGCTTATTTCATTTAGCATTATAGTCTCCAGATCCATCTATTTACTGGCAAAAAGTCCTAAAGTCTTTATTTTTATGGCTGAGTAGTATTCCATTGTGTATATACACCACATTTTCTTGATCCATTCATCTGTTGAAGGGTATCTAGGTTGTTTCCATGGCTTAGCTATTGTGAGTTGAGCTGCTATAAACATTTATGTAAGCCTCAATACATTTTTAATATACTATCATGTGAAGAATATTCACATATTTTGGAAAATTGAGACATACAATTCTCTTTTTTTGGTGGGGTTTGTTTTGTTAGGATTTTCATCTGCATCAGTAGATTATTTGTGATCTCTCATTTTTTTAAGTATGGGCACTCATAACTGTAAACTTCCATCTTAGTACTGCTTTAACTATATCTCATAGATTCTCATTTTACTATTGGGTTAAAATTTTCATTTTTCTAAGAATTTCTTAAATTCCTGGTTTATTTTGTGACTTACTGTTGAAGTAAAAGTGTGTTGTCTATGTTCTGTAGTTACTGTTACTGTTGATTTGTAGTTTCATAACATTATTATTTGATAATATTCAATAAATTATTTCAGTTTTTAAAAATCGGTTTAATCCTTCTTTGTGGCCTAAAATGTGTTCTGTTTTGAAAAAAAAAATCTATGAGTAAATGGAAAGGATGTGTATTCTATTTCTGTTGAATAATCAGTAGAAGTATGCTAATTCAATTTGATCTACAGTATATCTTTGATGATTCTATGTTGATTATTTGTCTGGATGACCTACCTATTGGTGAAAATGGGCTGCCAACGTCACCTGCTATTATTGTATGTGGACCTATCTCTCCCTGAATGTCCAGTACTGTTTGTTTTATAGAATTGGGTGATCTTTCAATTGGTGCATGTATGTTTATAATCATTCTTCTTCTTCTTCTTTTTTTTTTTTTTTTTTTTTTTTTTTTTTGTGGTACCGGGGATTGAACTCAGGGGCACTCGACCACTGGGCCACATCCCCAGCCCTTTTTTTGTATTTTATTTAGAGACAGGGTTTCACTGAGTTGCTAAGTGCCTCGCCACTGCTGAGGCTGGCTTTGAACTCGCGATCCTCCTGCCTCAGCCTCCCAAAGTGCTGGGATTACAGGCGTGCGCCACCGTGCCAGGCTTCATTATTCTTCTTAATGGATTGATTGTTCCCTTTATCAATATGTAATGATCTTTTCTCTCTTCTTATTGATTTTGCTTAAAATCAATAAAATAAAAGTATAACTCTTCTTTCTTTGGAATTTCATTTGATTGAAATGTAATTTTCTATTCTTTCACTTTCAGGCTGTGTATGTCTTTACCTTTGAGGTGAGTTTCTGGTGTGCAGCATATTGAGTACATTCTGTGCACCTGAGGGTATGGAATATATCCAATCTATGGTGTACACCTAGCATTTTGCCACCCTTTTTTGGCAGTCTTATACTTGGTTTTTGTTTTTGTTTTGTTTTGTTTTGTTTTGGTAATTTAGATGTCTTACTTTAATATTTCTGGAATAATTTTTTCTTTTTATACTTGGGTTCTTGATAACAACACATGCAACTGACCTCAATACTCATCATAGAATGTGGGACCACTGACCATTGTGTCTTCTACTGTCCATCTCAGCCCTTATTTTCTGCTGCTCAAACCACTTGGTGGGCTCTTGTCTCTCTCTCTCCCCTACCCCCTATTGTAACTGTCTTCTGTGACTGTCTCCCTTCCAGTCTGTGGTAGAGTGTCTATAGTAATCCTGAATTGTGATTGCTCAGATTTTTCTTCTCCCATAGCAGTTTGGTCCTCACCAATAGGACCCCTGTCAAGATAGCATCTGGCTATAGCACTTTTAGTGTTTGCTGTGCAATGTATTGACTTGATTCTCAAGTATGCTTGCTGTGCAGAAAGAGACTCAGACCACATCTTTTAACTGGATGTAAAATTTGTATGAAACATGAATTTCTTCTGCAGTCAGGACTGCTAGTCTGCAGTAATTATCACAGTTGAATGCACTGTTTAGCTTACCTTATGCTTGTTGTGCATGTTTCCCCTCCCCTCTTCAGAGAACTGATCCCAGCCATCACAAGTTGTGTTTTGCTTTCCTCTGCATTAACTTTTGGATTCACTGGCTGTCGCTGTATTATATATTAGTCTTCAGACTTTTTCCTCCTTTTCTTTCCCAGGAATATAGTTTTACCTTTGTTGCTCTGGCTCTTCTCACTCACCAGGTCATGCAAAGGGAACCTCTATTTTGCTATCTTGCCTCTTCTGGAAAGCTTTCATTTTATGAGGTTAAGTAATATTCCATTGTATACTTATACACAGTATCATAATTCTTATCCCATTCTCTTGCATTTCTTTGGTGTCTTGACTTTCCTAAACTATATACCCTAGAGTCAGGGAACAAGGTCTGATTTAACCTTGAATCTACAAATCTGATGTGTATCTTTAAAATTTAACCATTGAAGTTGTAAATTATGAATCACTAAGAAGGTCAAGCAATTACATCTGCTCTTCAATTTTAATTTATAGTAGAGATGAAACAATTCAATAAAAAGGTTTGTACATTTTCCTGAAGGTGTCTAGATGTCATCCCATTTTTGTAAGCTGTTCAAGAGTCTTAACTACCTTACTCTGCAAATATTCCTCAACACAGCTTTTAGTTTAGTTGTTCCTCTTCTGCGAATCATCAACTTTCTCAATATATGTGGTCAAGCTTCAAATCAACCTGAAAAGTATATGTCAATAACTTTTAGTAATATGTCAGGTATTGTCAACCTAAATCACTTCATGTGAAAGGTGATATGAAACAGACTTAAAATTCTGAAATTCTGAACAGTCAAGTTGAAATAAACATTGAACCTTGTTTTGTCAATTTGGCATGAAACTTGGCATTAGCAGAGATTTTCTACTCATTACATCATATCCTTAGATTTTTCTTAATTGTCATTTTTTATATCAGATTGTATTTTCCAATAACTTGACACTTATTCATCAAGAGATGTGTTTGTCCCCCTTCTTTTAAATTAATATTGGCCTGTGGGACATCACAACTCAAAGAATATGGCAGAAGTAACATTATATGACTACCTAGGATAGGTCATAAAAGATGATATAGCTTCTAACTTGCATTTTCTTTCCCTCCCCCTCCCCCGCTCCCTCCCCCCATCTCAGTATGCATGGTCTTAGAATTCACCTATCATGCTTTGAGGAATCATAGGGACATAGAAAGGCTCACATGAAAAGGATGGAAAGGCTTCAGTCTAGGCTGAGCACTTGTGTGCAATATTAAGCACAAATTTGCCAACCAACCACGTGATCCATCTTGGAGTATATCCTCTATTCTACCATCTCAATCAAACCCCTTCAATTTATGCCAAATGGAGCAGACATTAGCCTTTTTGATCAAACTCTGCTTGCATTATAGTCATGTGCTAATTGATGATTGTTTTTTGTTGTTGTTGTTGTTGTTGTTGTTTTTTTGTTTTGTTTTGTTTTTGGTACCGGGGATTTAACTCAGGGGCACTTGACCACTGGGCCACATCCCCAGCCTTTTTTTGTATTTTTATTAGAAACATGTTCTCACTGAGTTCCTAAGTGCCTCTCCACTGCTGAGGTTGGCTTTGAACTTGAGATCCTCCCACCTCAGCCTCCCAAGTACTAGGATTACAGATATGTGCGACTACACCTGGCTAATGATTGTTGTGTTAAGCCATTAGGTTTGGTGATGCTTTGCTAAACATCAATGGATATGGGAAAAATATTCAAATAGAGAACCATGTTCAAAATAAGACTATCACATTGATAGAGAGTTTATTGTCTTTACTGGCATAGGAAAAAAATGCTGTTGCAGAGTGTTCATTCCCTTTCTCTGCCTGGCAGTCTACTAATTTTTAAAGGATCATTTACAGTACCTTTTTATTTCAAGAATATTTTCTAAATCCAGAGTTCACCATTATTTTATGTGCTCCCTCTGTATTCACCTTTGTTCAACTCTATATTATATTGCTTATCTTCTCTTGCAGTCTTCTACTTTTCTAACTATTTTCCAGCCATATAACTTTGTGATCAGGGACATGAAAAATATGTTTCCAACTAGAAATCAAGAGTGATTACAGTATTCATCCTGAATTTAAGCATTCAGATATAAATTTTCTACCCTTCCAATACATGACCTCCAATGCTGCTGCTGAAGAATAAGAGTGTGGGGAAGACTCCAGTTTCCCTAGGCTCAACAAGGATACACATCACGGCATTAACTGTTTTTTTATTCAAATTTGTATATGAGTCTTTTTTTTCCCAGTACCAGGAATTGAACCCAAGGGTGCTTAACCACTTAGCCACACCACCAGTCATTTTATATATATATATATATATTTTTTTTTTTTTAATTTAGAGTGAGGGTCTCGCTGAGTTACTTAGGCCCTTGCTAAGTTCCTGAGTCTGGATTGAACTTGTGATTTTCCTGCCTCAGTCTCCTGAGCTTCTGGGATTACAGGCATGTACCACTGTGCCCTGCTGCATTAACTTTTTTAATTTTTAAATTTGTTTATTTATTCTAATTTGTCATACATGACAGCACAATGCATTTCAATTCATAGTAGACATATAGAGCACAGTCTTTCATGTCTCTGGTTGTACACAATGTAGAGTCACACCATTCGTGTCTTCATATATGTACTTAGGATAGTGATGTTCATCTCATTCCACCATCTTTCCTACTCCCATGCCCCCTCCCTTGCCCTCCCTTCCTTTTGCCCTATCTAAAGTTCCTCCATTCCTCCCATGTCCCCCCCCCCCCCATTTTGGATCAGCATCCACATATCAGAGAAAACATTCAGCATTTCATTTGTTGGGATTGGCTTACTTAGCACAATATTTTCTAACTCTATCCATTTATGTGTAAATGCCACGATTTTATTCTATTTGAATGCTAAGTAATATTTCATTGTGTATATATACCACACTTTCTTTATCCATTAATCTACCAAAGGGCATCAAGTTTGGTTCCACAATTTAGCTATTGTGAATTGTGCTGCTATAAACATTAATGTGGCTGTGTCACAGTAGCATGCTGTTTTTAAGTCTTTGGGTATAAATCAAAGAGTGGGATAGCTGGGTCAAATGGTGGTTCTATTCCAACTTTTCTGAGAAATCTCCATATTGTTTTCTAGATTGGTTGCACCCATTTGCAGTCCCACCAGCAATGTATGAGTGTGCCTTTTTCCCCACATCCTCACCAACTCTTATTGTTGTTTGTATTCTTAATAGCTGCCATTCTGACTGGAGTGAGATGAAATCTTAGAGTAGTTTTGATGTGCATTTCTCTAGTTGCTAGAGATATTGAAAATTTTTTCATGTTTGTTGATTGTATACCATATTCTGAGAAATATCTGTTCAGTTCCTTGGCCCATTTATTAATTGGGTTATTTGTCTTTTTTATGTTAAGTTTTTTGAGTTCTTTATATATCCTAGAGATTAGTGCTCTATGTGATGTGCTTGTGTTAAAAATTTGCTCCCATTCTGTAGGCTCCCAGTTTACTTCACTAGTTGTTTCTTTTGCTGAGGAGAAGCTTTTTAGTTTGAATTCATCCCATTTATTGATTCTTGATTTTATTTCTTGTGCTGTAGGAGTATTATTAAGGATGTCAGGGCCTAATTCGACATGATGGATTTGGACCTACTTTTTCTTCTATTAGGTGTAGGGTCTCTGGTTTAATTCCTAGGTCATTGATCCACTTTGAGTTGAATTTTGTGCATGGTGAGAGATAGGGGCTTAATTTCATTTTGCTGCTTAGTGGATGCAAAAAATTTTTTCAAAGAACTTCTAGAACTAATAAATGAATTCATCAAAGTAGCAAGATATAAAATCAACACCTATAAATCAAAGGCATTTCTGTATATCACTGACAAATCCTCTGAAAGAGAAACTAGGAAAACTACCCCCATTTCTAATAGCCTTAAAAAATAAAATATTTGGGAATCAACTTAATGAAAGAGGTGAGAGATCTACAATAAAAACTATAGAACACCAAAGAAAGAAATTAAAGAAGACCTTAGAAGATGGAAAGATCTTCCTTGTTCTTGAATAGGCAGAATTAATATTTTCAAAATGACCACACTACCAAAAGTACTATACAGATTTAATGCAATTCCAATAAAAATCCCAATGCATTCCTTATAGAAATAGAAAAAGCAATCATGAAATTTACCTGGAAAAATAAGATACCCAGAATAGTCAAAGCAATCCTTAGCAAGAAGAGTAAACCAGGAGGCATCACAATACCAGACTTTAAACTATACTACAAAGCAGTAGTAACAAAAACAGCATGGTATTGGCACCTAAACAGATATGTAGACCAATGGGACAGAATAGAGGACACAGAGAAAAACCCACATAAATACAATTATCTCATACTCAACAAAGGCACCAAAAAACATATATTGGGGAAAAGATAGCCTCTTCAACAAATGGTGCTGGGAAAACTGGAAATCTGTATGCAGGAAAATGAAATTTAAGCCCCTATCTTTGAACATGCGTTAACTTTTAACAAGACAGAACAAAGTCCGTGGCCCCAACTGATTATAAGAGGAATGAGAATAATAATCCTTTATTGAGCAGCCTTATCTTTGAATCAACCATATGTTGCAGATAGGGAACTTGAATTTTAAATGTTTAGCTAGCTACCTATGTCTGCTGGAATAGTTAAAACCAGAAAGTCAAAATATAATGAAGATGTATTACAATAGCTTCTCTATTTGTGATACTTTCTAACTATCAAATCACAAATAAATCACAGTATTCATGAGGATTTATTTATAAAGTACACATGATAATAAAATTTATTTCATATTAGAGGTAAGGATTAAAAGAAGGCTGCATTGGGTAAACAATTTGTATATGCTATGTGTTAGTTCTATATGAGGAGGGGCTTTTGTGTTTATTGTATTATCATTAAACATTTCACATAATATTTAGTTCATAAATTCATAATGGATAAATGTTATTTTTGTCATGCTTTCAGAAAAATTAAGATATTAAAAATTATTTGGATTGCTTGTATACTAAGGCTATGCTTTTAAAAGTATGTAATCTCAATGTTTTCTGAGAAAAGTCAGATGAAAGAAAATGGATCCCAGGAAAATACAACCACAAAATGATTAATAGTAAAAGTAAAATAGCTACTGTTGGTTGAGAGCTATTATATAATGAAAAATTTATATGAATTATAATTCTTAATATAAAAATTAATCCTGACAAATAATATTATGCTTTACATTTTAATGTTGAGAGTTTAAGGCACAGAGAATTAAGATAATTTATCTGTCTTCACTTATCTAGTAAGAGGCAAAAGTTGGATTTCAACTTACTCTTACTCCCTGGCCTGATAATTTAATTTCATGAGGTACATGTCACCAGCCTTCTTGGTGTACCTGTGGAGCACATAAAAAATAGTGATATCCTGCTTTTCCTTTTGAGTGGTTGGGAGAATTTACTAATCTATGCAAAAGTTGTGAGTCGTTATAGGGTGGAGCTTATAATCTTTGAGGGTACTCTGATTCTATGAGTATTGGTATGTATTTTAAAGATCAAGTGCATTATCTGTGTTGGAATTTGTGTAGATGATTGAAGAAGATATTTTTCCAAATCAAAATTTGAGCCACTACCCCATTTGATTGCGATTACACACCCTAGTAAGCGTATTTGGGACACCTTGGGAGCAGATATGAGTTCAGAATTATCTGTATAATTTATATATATGTAATTGCTATTGATCAGTGTATGTGTGTAGCTATATAGCTATCTTAAAAGAAGAAAATGAGGGAGAATTTATGTAACATGAAAATCCATAACTAGAGAGGATTTCGTAGGTAGGCATGAACATACATATGAAATAATAAAGCTACCCCATAAATTTTTTCAGTATTTAGTAAATTTGTATTCTACCATCAAGTTACCCTTATACATACTGAGATTATATATGAACCTTTTTCTTTTGTCTTTCAATGTATACTGTGATAAAGGCAAAGACAGAATGAACCTTTAGAATTCTGTAATGTGTAACACATGGTCTTACATTTGTATATGCAGCATTGAGGAGTTTATGGTAGCTTTCCATATTCATGAAGAACAAACTGTAGTAACAGAGCTCACAGTGTTTTATAAACTTACAATAATATTTTCAGCTCACAAATAGTGTATTATAAACTTAAAGGTATCTCTTTGTTCCTTGGTGATGCTTCAGGGAAACTTGCTCTGGCACTCCATAGCTATGTATCAGAAGTTGCACATGTTTGAATTGACTGTAAAAATGTCATCAGGAAGACATGTTCTATCCATACATAAAATATGTTAATAAAGGTCTATTTGCTTTTTCCTCTGGAACACTTTTTGTCATTGCTTTGGTTGCTGATATTAACTGTTTGAACTTTACTGATTTTAAAGTACTTTTACATAGTGGGAATAGTTGTTAAAACATAGCCCTAGCCGGGTGCGGTGGCACACGCCTGTAATCCCAGCACTTTGGGAGGCTGAGGCAGGAGGATCGCGAGTTCAAAGCCAGCCTCAGCAATGGCGAGGCACTTAGCAACTCAGTGAGACCCTGTCTCTAAATAAAATACAAAAAAAGGACTGGGGATGTGACCCAGTGGACGAGTGCCGCTGAGTTCAATCCCCGGTACCACAAAAAAAAAAAAAAAAAAAAAAAACATAGCCCTAAAGTCAAAAATTGAACATAGTTAATTTGCAAAACACCAACTTTGACAATGGGGCTGTTATCTTGTTATTGTCTCCAGTGGAACCAGAAAATCTGAATACACCTGAATTGCTGAGGGATTATGGTACATTTACAAGTAAAAGAGAAATTTTGAGAGGACCAATGTTCTTAGAGATTGGATGTTACATGAAATAATATTGTAAAAGTAGGCAACCACCTAATGGTGAATGGTATGTGGAGATGAAAGAAAATAAAAGGGGTGAGAGGGAATTTCATCAAAACAACGGGAAGGTTAGTAGAGTAGATGAATGGGGATTGAGAGAGAGGAAGAAGAAACAGGAAAAGGGATAAACAGTGGAATGAATCTGACCAAATTTTGGTATGTGTGTTCATGGATGTGGCATGGTGGGTCCCAGCATCAATCAGCTGTATCCACAGGAAACTAGTTTTTTTTTTTAATTAATTATTTTTTTTAAGTAAACTGTAAATGGATTGAAGAGGGATTGGTAGAGTTGGAGAGAGAGGAATGGGGAGCGGGTGTTGGGTACTGACTCAGAGCATGTTGGGTTCCATGCTTTGTATTTATGTCAAGGTGTATCCTGGTGCTATATCACAACTAAAAAGAATTTTAAAAAAGAAATTTACATTAAATGAAAGCATTAGGACATTGGGGGGATTAAAAATTTCCACACATTATTTGAAATTTCTCCTATCCAATTATGAGGTCACGCATCCCCTTGAGGTAAGGAAAACTCTATGAATGATTTTAGTAGCATAATTGTGGAGATAGTAATGCTGTGCCAGTTTCTAGGCTCAGGCTATAAAATATTAGAAGATTGTGTATCCTGTATTTTGGACCCTTTTATGCTTGAAATAGAGCTGCTATGTCTTCTAAGACATAGAGAAATATGTCTTCCAAGACACTACCATTCTTTAAGAAGCACAAACAGGTAGGAAGTATTGAAGGAAGACACACCATTAAAGAGAGAGACAGAAAGAAAATTACAAGTAGAAACAGGAACATTGATGAATCAAACATTATTAAAGAATAAATCTTGGAAGTGGAATCTGCCACTCCAGCTGCACCACCTGATGCCAAAACATCAATGGATCAGAGATGAGCCACCTAATTGAGCATTCCCTAAATTCCTTGCCTACAAATCTGACAACTGCAGTGATTTTAAGTTGCTAAATATGGAACACTGTATAATACAGTAATAGATTACCTGAATAGGAATCATCAAATAAGTTGTAGAAGAAAGTGATGCAGGATCTTGGCCATCATAATTAACACTTCAAGAAACATGGGAGTGCAGATGTGTCTTTAGCATACTGATTTCATTTCCTTTGTATATATACTTAGAAGTGGGATTTATGGTTCATATGATAGTTCTTTGTTTCAATTTTTGAGGAATCATCATATTATTTTTTATATTGTTTGTCCTCTTTTACCTTCCCATCAACATTAATATTACACAACTTCCTTTTCCACTATATTCCACCAGCATTTTTATTCCTTAACTTTTTAATTTTTTTTTAATTTTATTTTTATAATTTTTAATATGTACAACTCATAGTGCATATATTTAGTATCTTTTTACATACAACTGTTTGTATACAAAGTATATTCGTACAATTCAGGTCCCTTTTTAATTTTTAAAAATTTTATTTTAACTGATATTTTAAAGCACAATAGTTATATATATTAATGGGTAACATGATTCAATACATTTATATATTATATAATATTCATATCAGTTTAAATTTATCCATCTCCTCACTTATCAATTTTTTATGGTAAAAGCTTTCACAATCCTTTCTTCTGGCCTTTTGAAATATACAGTATATTATCATTATCTGTAGTCACCCTAATGTACAATAGCACACCAGAGTTTCTCACTCCTATCTAACCATAACTAAGTATCTATTTACCAACCTTTCCCCATCTCCCCCTTCTCTATTTTCCCCAGACTCTGGTAATCACCATTATATTCTCAACTTTTAGGATATCAACATTTTTAGATTCCACATATGTGTTAGATTATATAGTACTTGATTTTCTGTGCTTGGCTCATTTCAGTTTTCAGAATGGCCTCCAGTTCCATCCATGTTGTCACAAGTGACACAATTTTCTTTATATCTGTTTAGTATTTCATTATGTATATATAACACATTTTCTTGATCCATCTATCAGTTGATAGACATTTATGCAGGAGCCCTGTTTGGGGAGATGGCTAAGATTGTGGTTGACTACGGGCCATGGAGATGTTTGGGCATTGCCGCCTTCTGTAGTCTCACGGGACTTGGCCCGGGATCTCGCGGGATTTGGCCTGGGATCTCGAGAGACTTGAGCGAGATTGCTGATCGGGTCTGCGCCATCTGGTGTGTTGGTTGTTTGGTGGTGTGTGTGGTGCATGTTAAAGTCATTGTTAGAGCCAGAGAGAAAAGTTATCAGAATAAAAAGGCTATTTGTTTCCAGTTTCGCCTCTAAACTTCTTCCCGCGGCTTCGTTGCTCCAAGCGGCCATCACTTCAGGCGGCAACACATTTAGGTGGTTTTTATTTCTTCCCTATTAAGAAAAGCACTTTAATGAACATGGAAGTGAAGATGTCTCTTTAACATACTGATTCTACTTCCTTTGGGTGTATAACCAGGAGTGGAATTGCTGGATCTTATGATAGTACTATTTTAATTTTTTTTAAATTATTTATTTACTTATTCATAATGCACAAGTATAGCATCTTTTTACATACAACTGCTTGTATACAAAGTAGTGAGGAAACTTGCTACTGTTTTCCATAATGTGTGTACTAATTTACATTCCCATAAGTAGGCTCCAAGTGTTCTTTTTCTTCACATCCTCACTAAAACTTGTTATATTTTGTCTTTTTCATGTTTTTAATAGTGTATTATAGTTATACATAATAGTGGGGTTCATTTTCACATAATCATATATGCAAGGAACATAATTTGCTCCATTTCTGTCCCCAGTGATTTCTCTTTCCCTCCTCTCCTCCCTTCTCCATTCCCCTTGCTCTCTACTGGTCTTCATTCTATTTATTTATTGTTTCTTTTTGATGCTCTATGGATAATACATAAAGGTTGAATTCACTATGGTATATTGATATAGTATAATTTGCTTAATTTCATTACACAGTTCTTCCCTTTTCCAGTCCCTCTTCCCCATCCCTTGATCCCCTTCTTCAAATGCACTTATGCCCCCTCTATCTTAGTTTGACCTGCCATCCCTCATTTTCCCCTTACTTTGCTCAAGATTCTGCATTGGAGAGAAAATACTGAATCCTTGACTTTCTGAGTCATTTCACTTAGCCATTCTTACTGGGTAAAGTGTTACTTCATTGTGAGTTTGATTTTTATTTCCCTAATGATTAGTAATTTTAAACATCATCTCATATACTCCTTTATAGAATTTTTTGTCTAAAATTGGGATACAGATGTGGATAGGATTCTGAATTAAACTTCCAGACTTTAGGCAAAGATTTATATCAAATTAAAAAGCTCTGTGTATCTCAATAATACTTTTATATTTAACCTCTGTCACCACTCCTGCTTTCCAGCATTATAGATTAGGCAATTTTCTTGAAAAAAGATACTTTTACCTTCCTTCCCATTGCCAATACTTTTCTTTAATCTTTATAAAGAATGTACAATATTTTAATAAAAGTTTACTAATGTGATTTTAAAAGAATAATTTCTGTGATTAAATTAGTTGGAGCAGAGAAAAGTAAAGATAAATACATGAGTTGACTTAACTCAGGAAGACATTCTAATTAGAAACCTAGTAGATATTAGGTAGAAATTGATAAGTTGTGTATAAAATTCATTAACCAGACTAATATGCAATATTATCATGAATCAATGAACAGATGAATTAATGAATGACTGGAGGAACAAGGAAGAAACAAAGGTGGTTGTGATAGTTGAGCTACCTACCAGATTAGAAAAATGGATTATAGGACTACTTCAATTCAAAAAATATGGTATTTTAATGGAAATAGACACATTAGTGACATCAAATCATGAATCCAGGAACAGATGGAAGTGTGAGTGTGTGTATGTATATGTTATAAAGATGCTATAGTATTAAGGATAGAATATTAAAAAATGATGTAAAGACAATAACCTTCATGTCTGATTATGATACACCTTTTGGCTATTGAACAGACATTCCTTTTCTTTTTGGTAGTACTTTCTGTAGTTAAGAATGTGAAGCATCCTCTGGGTTTTCATTTCTATGTATATATGATTATGGAGTAAGAACTCTGCCATGCTATTTCTTCCATTAAAATATTAACTTTTTAAATGAACTTTCACAGTTTTTATTGTCGTTATAGCTGTTTGAGAAAGCATAGGTCAAATAAATTTGAGGCATAATTGTTCTCTTTTTAAGTAGTTAAAATTTATAGAACTGTTCTTTATACTGTATAGTTACCTTTCCAAATTAATATTTGTTTGTTTATAATTTTATACTGTAAGACATATAAAAAATGGAAACTTTTGAGTGGTATTTTCCTTTACAATTTTTAATTGCTGTACTGTTTATATGTACTGCTTTTATTTTCATAGTCTTTTCTTCTGTTAATACCTGAGATTTAAAAAGGAAAACAGGTCATACTGAAAATGCTTCATTTTTTATTGCTGAGTAAAATTCCATTGTGTATATATACCACATTTTCTTTATCCACTCATCTACTGAGGGACATCTAGGTTGATTCCACAACCTAGCTATTGTGAATTGTGCTGCTATAAACATTGATGTGGCTGTGTCACTGTAATATGCTGTTTTTAAGTCCTATGGGAACTGACCCAGGATTGGGATGGCTGGGTCATAGGGTGGTTCCATTCCCAGTTTTCCAAGAAATCTCCAAACTGCTTTCCATAATGGTTGCACCATTTTCCATTCCCACCAGCAGTGTATGAGTGTGCCTTTTCCCCCACATCTTCTCCAACATTTATTGTTGTTTGTGTTTTTGATAGCTGCCATTCTGACTGGAGTGAAATGAAATCTTAGAGTAGTTTTGATTTGCATTTCTCTAATTGCCAGCGATGTTGAGCAATTTTCATGTGTTTGTTGATTAATTGTGTATCTTCTTCTGAGAAGTGTCTTTTCAATCCCTTTGCCCATTTATTGATTGGGTTATTTGTTTTTTTGGTGTTAAGTTTTTAAGTTCTTTATATATTCTAGAAATTAGTGCTCTATCTGATGTGCATGTATTAAATATTTGTTCCCAATTAGTTGGCTCTCTATTCACCTCACTGATTGTTTCTTTTGCTGAGAAGAAGCTTTTTAGTTTAAATATATACACAATGGAATTTTACTCAGCAATAAAAGAGAATAAAATAATGGCATTTGCAGGTAAATGGATGAAGTTGGATAATATAATGCTAAGTGAAATTAGTCAATCTCAAAAGTCCAAATAATGTTTTCTCTGATATAAGGAGGCTGATTCACAGTGGTGTTGGGTCGGGGTACATAGGAGGATTAGAGGATCACTAGAATGGTCAAAGGGGAGGGAGGGGAAGGAAGGGAGCAAAGGGGGATGGAGGGGAAAAAAAGAAAAGATGGATGAATAAGATGGATATCATTATCCTAAATGCATGAGTGAAGATTTGAATGGTATGAATATACATTGTATACAAACAGTGTTATGTAAAAAGATGCTCTATATGTTTATTATGAATTATAATGCATACTACTATTATTTTAAAAAAGTAAAAAGAAAAAGAAAATAATTCTTTTTTTATTTCCTACCTACCTAATGGTTTTCATTGTATAAAATACAGTGTATTTTTAGAATCAGGGCTAAGAGGAGGGGAAGGAAGGAAAACTACTGGAGATTAAAGGGGAGCAAATTATGTCATATGCATACATCTAAATGAATCCCACTGTTATGTATAACTATTATGCACTAATAGAAATAAAACCATAAATATTCCCTACTTGTTAAAGCATATTTAGAGGATTAATGCCTTTTTTATTTTGAATTACATTGATAAGAGTTGTTATATCAATATTGCTTCTATGAAGACAATTTTCTTTGCACAAAAACATAATTGGTAAAGATATCTTCAAAATTTAGAGATCAGAGATAGCATAAATTCAACATTTCCTGAAGTTAACATAGAACAAAATATTGAATACTTTTCTATCTTAAAATGTTAAATAAATGCATGAAGTAATAAATCCATTAGGCTTCAGTTCCACTCCCCCACCCGCCAAGTTCTGTTTTCGTCTGCTTTGTTTTAATTTTTCTGAATAGTAACTTCATAACCCTAAAAATTTATCATAATTTTTCTTATTCCAGTAGACAAAACCTATTGTGTTCATGACACAAATATAAGAATATAACTCACACCTCTTCTGATCTTCCTTTGTAATTCATATACTCCTTATATTTTTTATTTTTTTTTAACCTTTGAAATTGGAAGAACAGAACAGACATCAACATGGACTTACTTAATAATTTTTTCTCAGGATTTCCAATTCTCTTTCATGCATAATAAGATATTAGTAAACATACCTTTCCATCCACTTTTAGTATCTTTACTATCTTCCATTTCTTTCTGTCCTTTATTTCTAATTTGTCAAGGCAAATAGGACTTTACTCCTATTTCAGTAATAATATTTAAATGATCCATTTATTTTTGTACTGATTTGAAAAACTGAAAACAGAAATCAGATGAATTCCATTCTAACTGGCTCACTATGCAACAAAGTACTATGCTAAAATTGTATTTTATTTGCATAGGTTTAATCCCTTAATTATTATGTCATCTCATAGAGAACACTCCTAATGTGAAGATCAAGTGTATTCTTTTCAGTTAAATCAGTCATGATATATTGTAGTTTTTTGCAATTTAACCTTGCCATTTGGTTCATCACACTACCATCCACCCTTTAATATATATTTTTTTCTGTTTGCAGATTAGGGATTAAACCTCTTTCATAGTATCACTAATAATTCATATCCTATCATACTTTATCTACTATTGGGATCCAATCTATTTGTAATCTTGGATAAATTATTCTTACCAACATTTGACTTCCCATTTAATTTGCAGCTATTACTTTCTAGACCTACTATAAAGAGACATCATGTTGGAACATTTTGCTACTTGACTCCTGGTTGAATTCCATAATTTTTTGACTCTTATGTTCTTCCTGCTTCTTGTTTTTCATCCTCTAGTTGCTTAGAAGACTAGACTCAGAGGAGGTGCAAAATAACTCTCTTCAAATTTTTAATTTCTGGAAATTATGAAACTTTGTCTTCTCTGTTGATGCATAGATTAAATAGACATAAAACTTTATTTTCATAATCACTGACAAAAGACTTTTGAAGACAACCATGCAATTATGCTAGTTACGTGTTTGATTTTAGGCAAGTTTTTATTTAATTGTTTGTGACCTGTCTCTGGATATTTTATTCTTTGAAAACCTTTGGAGATCTTGCCTTTATCCTTGGCAATCTCAAAATTCATGATACTGTGTTAAGTAAGCTTTGGGGCTTCTTCTCTCATTTACATTAAAGACAGTGTCAGTAAGGGGCTTTTGGGGGCTCATGTTTTTTTTTTTTTTTCATCTCTAATATGGCTTCTAGTACTTTCCTTTATAAGATTTCTTTGCATTTATTTTATTTTATTCTACCTTCTAGGAATGCCTATTAGTTGATTTGTTGGGTGTTTTAATCATTTCTTGCTCTTTATTTTCCATATTTTTGTCTATTTTAGTTCTAATTTTATTTGTACCATGTTTAGGGCTCTTAGCAGGTCCTGCCTAAACAGTTTCCCAGGAGTAATTTCTCCCCTATAGTCCCATCTCTGTCAAAAATGACTCTTAGAGATGACTCGGTCCTCAGTTTGTTCTGCAGTGCTCATACAAGATGGATTGCTGAAGCAGCTCATTGTATGGGCCAGATAAAGTCAGGGGTCAGATGACCATGTGATGGGGAGTATCTCCATCCAGAGATGATGCTCCAGGTTTGAGGTATATTTCCATTTTTTAATACCTATATTCAGTCAAGATCAGTTACCAGTATTTTTCATAAAATTGCTCAGAAGTAGTCCATAAAAGATGGCCAAATTTAATATTCATTCACTATATATTTTGATGTTTTACATTGTGATAAGTAGCTATTTACTTTCTTTTAAGGAATAGCTCTCCTCATAATATTAATAAGGTCCTATTCATTTTCTATATGGTAAATCTTCCCTGCCTAGTCTTCTCAGATTCACACTATTTCTCTCTGGAAACATCCTCACAGAAACACCCAAAATAATGTTTAATCAGGTTTCCAGGTATTCATCCCACCTAGCCTGATGCAACTGT
Organism: Tamias sibiricus; assembly: GCA_025594165.1. Taxonomy (NCBI): domain Eukaryota; kingdom Metazoa; phylum Chordata; class Mammalia; order Rodentia; family Sciuridae; genus Tamias; species Tamias sibiricus. The sequence goes on along the minus strand of CM046667.1, from coordinate 50,631,714 downwards.
ATTGTGTACATCTGAAAATATAATAATCTATTCCTCAGAATTCTTCATATAGACTTCATTTTAATTGGGAATTATAGTTTCCAGGATTTTAGCAGCTGTGATCATAATCTTTCAAGATTATGATTTTGGAAAGGAATTTTAGACTTTGGGATGTTTTCTTTCAGTATTTCAACATTCAGGATTATGACTTCAGTATTTTGTCTTTTGAGATTATGATCAGCATCAGTTTTAATGTGTATCAGGTTGGCATCTGTGCTTAGATGGCCTTGTGTCCTGGAAATCCCCAGGTCAGATTGTGTCAGACTGCTACATGACATGTAGTATTGGCCTGCAGAGAAATTTGGGTGGATCTCATGGTTATCCTTAATCTCATATCCATGTTATGCTGTTTAGAGTATACTACAATTAATCTTGTGTTTCTACCTTATTTCTATCTTCTGGAAATTGACTTTTATCATCTAATCATAGTTCTGACTCTTATAATTTGTTATTTTTTGTTGTTTATACTATACTTGTACTGGATCCTTGAGAGAAAATGGGACTCATTTTCTGAGGTTTATTCTCCATCTTATCTGCTTTTCTTTCCTAGACTATAAATTCTGTGTGAGTAGAGACTTCACTTAGTTCAAGGCTATCTTCTAAAACCTAGAAAAAGATTTGACACACAGAAGAGTAGGTAGAAAATAAATATTTGTTGTAAGAATTAAGAAATCTTGAATATTGCAACAGTAAGTGGTCCAAGAAGAAAAAGATAGTACCACAGTTGAAGAGAGTTCAAGGAGAACTTATTTTTAATGAGATAAATTTGCAGAATACAGCAGGAATCCAGAAATGGGAGTATAGGAGCTGTCATCATCACTAGGACCAGAGACAGAAGGTGGAAAAGTTTTTCACTATTCATGAACAGACAGAGGTAGAGATGAAGCCTCTTTGAGAGAGGATGAGTGAGATTCTCTTAAGAGAGAGCTGATTTAATGGTACCAACAGTGTTGAAGCAGGAAAATTGTAGTTCCTTGTCTTTGCTCTCCCATTTACCAACCTCATCTGAAAGGTCTGAGAGATCACCTGAGCCAATAGATGTTGTCCATATATGCCAGTGTTCCAAGGAAAAATGTGAGGTATAAAGGGGAGAAGACATTATTTCTAGGGGTCACAGAAAATTCCCAGCTCCAAGGTCCACCATGTTATGTTCGTGATATTAGAGCTACTTTCATTTCTTCCTTCTAGTTTCCTTTCAAATAACTTAATATTTATACTTATGTCTGAATGAATAATAATATTTATTATTATGGCCTTGTGTCCTGGAAATCCCCAGGCCAGATTGTGTCAGACTGCTACATGACATGTAGTATTGTAGTATTGTAGTATTTTCTGAGGTTAATTGTAGTATACTCTAAGCAGCATAACATGGATATGAGATTAAGGATAACCATGAGATCCACCCAATAAATGAATAATATTTATTATTCATTCAGACATAAGTAGTCAATTTTGTCTTCAAAGTTTGAAACCTTCTCCAATCGTGTTATATTAATTTCCTCAGTTATTAATTGACCTCTACCTTGATGTTGCATATCAATAAATTTTATAAAATTTGCATGAGAAGTAACACCTTTTCTATTTTCCAACTTTCGTCTTTGTGTAATCCTCACTTGTATTAGTGTATCATACACCATTCTTCTTGCCTTTGGTCTCACCCCTCTGATTGTATCAGATGTAATCATGACATACAAAATATTTAAGATTTTTGTCATTGTCACAAATCTTGCTTCTATAAGCAGCACACAGTACATCCTTTCATGTTCCTGCCCTTTCACCTGCACTTCTCTCTACCCAGATAATATCCCATCCCTTCTCTAACTAATTATCACCCATAATCTTCCAGAAGTCAGGTCAAATGTTAGCTCTTTTCTGGATCCACCTTAATGCCTTGGAAAAGGGATTATATTTTCCTTTAATATATTTCTTTTTTTTTTTTCAAGTTGCTGGTTTTATATGAAGAATTTTTACAACAATTGCATCTTCTACATGTATTTAGGGTAATGATGGATAACTCATTCTACCATTATTCCTATCCACTTGTCCTCTCCCCTCCCTCCCCCCTATTTGTTCTATTTAAAGTTCTTTCATTCCTCACATCCCCCCTCCCTTGCCTTTATAAGTTAGTATCTTCATATCAAAGAGATCATTCAACCTTTGGTTTTTTGCGATTGGCTAACTTCACTTAGCATTATTTTCTCCAACTCCATCCATTTACCTGCAAATGCCATGATTTTATTCTCTTTTAGTGCTGTGTAGTGTTCTATTGTGTATATATACCAAAGTTTCCCTATCCATTCATCTGCTGATGGGCGTCAGGGTTGGTTCCACAATCTAGCTATTGTGAATTGTGCTATGAGCATTGATGTGGCTGTATCCCTGTAGTAAGCTGTTTTTTTAAGTCCTTTGGCAATAGACCAAGGAGTGGGATAGCTGGGTCAAATGGTGGTTCCATTCCAAGTTTTCCTAAGAATCTCCGTACTACTTTCCAGATTGGCTGTATCAATTTGCAGTTCCACCAGAAGTGTAAAAGTTTGCCTTTTTCCCTACATCCTCACCAGCATTTATTGTTTTTTGTTTTTTTGATAGCTGCTATTCTGACTGGAGTAAGTTGAAATCTTAGAGTTGTTTTGATTTGCATTTCTCTGGTTGCTAGAAATGTTGAACATTTTTTCATATATTTGTTTATTTTTGTTTATCATCTTCTGAGAAGTGTTTGTTTAGTTCCTTGGCGCATTTATTGATTGGGTTATAAGTTTTTTTGTTGTTAAGGCTTTTGAGAGCTTTATAAATTCTTGAGGTTAGTGTTCTACCTAATGTGCTTGTGGTAAAGATTTGCTCCCATTCTCTAGGTTATCTATTTACCTCACTGATTGTTTCTTTTGCTAAGAAGAAGCTTTTTAGTCTGAAACCATCCCATTTATTGATTCTTGATTTTAATTCTTGCGCTATAGGGCTCTTCTTGAGGAAGTTGGGGCCTAATCCAACATGATGAAGATTTGGGCCTACTTTTTCTTCTATTAGATGCAAGGTGTCCAGTTTAATTCCTGGGTCCTTGATCCACTTTGAGTTAAGTTTTGAGTATGGTGAGAGAAAGAGATTTAATTTCATTTTATTACATGAGGATTTCCAGTTTTCCCAATACCATTTGTTGAAGAGGCTGTCTTTTCTCCAGTGAACATTTTTGGCACCTTTGTCTAATATAAGATAACTGTAGGTATGTGGATTCATCTCTGTGTCTTCTATTCTGTACCATTGGTCAACTGGTCTATTTTGGTGCCAATACCATGCTGTTTTTGTTACTATTGCTTTGTAGTACAATTTAAGGTGTGGAATAGTAATGCCACCAGGTTCACTCTTCTTGCTAAGAATTGCTTTGGCTATTCTGGGTCTCTTATTTTTCCAGATGAATTTCATGATTTCTTTTTCTATTTCTATGAGGAATGGTATTGGGATTTTGATTGGTATTGCATTGAATCTGTATAGTGCTTTTGGGAGAATGGTAATGTTGACAATATTAATTCTACCTATCAATGAACAAGGTAGATCTTTCCATCTTCCGAGATCTTCATTAATCTCTTTCTTTAGTGTGCTATACGTTTTATTGTAGATGTCTTTCACTTCTTTTGTTAAGTTCATTCCAAGTATTTTTTTTTCCTGAGGCTATAGTAAATGGGGTAGATTTCCTAGTTTCTCTTTCTGAGGATTTATCGCTGATGTACAGAAATGCCTTTGATTTATGTGTATTTATTTTATGTCCAGCTACTTTGCTGAATTCATTTATTAGATCTAGAAGATTTCTGGTGGAGTTTTTGGATCTTCTATGTATAGAATTATATTGTCTGCAAATAATGATAATTTGAGTTCTTCTTTTCCTATCCATATCTGTTAGCCGCCGGAAAGGGATTGCAGCCTGGAACGGCAGCGCCGCGGGAAGGAGTCCGGAGACAGGATGGAGACGAAAAAATTCTTTAATCTTTCTGTCTCTGTCTCTTGTAATTTCTAACACTACATACACATTCTCACAAGAAACCAAGCACGTACTCTTACAAGAAACTACAATGTATCTATACAATAGCTATAACCCTGTCCTTTCACTCTCACAAGAAACCTAGCCACGTACTCTTACAAGAAACTACAATGTATCTATACAATAGCGATAACCCTGTCCTTTCTCTCTCTGGTCTCATCCCATGCGCCCGAGCAGGAATGGTGCTTGCTCGATCTGCCGAGTCACTCCTCAAATCTCTCGAGATCTTGGGCCAAGTCCCGTGAGACTACGGAAGGCGACAATGCCCAAAAATGTCAATCTGCTGAGTCATTGCTCAAATCTCTCGAGATCCTGGGCCAAGTCCCGTGAGACTACGGAAGGCGACAATGCCCAAAAATGTGTATGGCCCATAGTCAACCGCAATCTTAGCTATCTCCCCAAACAGGGCTCCTGCATTTCCCCCTTTTGTTTTAAAAGAGGGGATGCTCTAGGACGTCTATGTGCAACCAACATTCTTACCCGTCATTGGATAATCAAGGCTGTGCCCTTGACTCCTGTCTTAGGTTGATATGTCGGCCACATGAGACTGTCCCGTGCGACTGTGCCTGTCTTAGGTTGTCCCCCTCTGGGGATCTTACCCGTCATTGGCTAACCAGCCATCCAATGGAGCCCTTTAGGATCGACTGTGTAAGATGACTAACAGCCGTCCAATTGGGAGGAGATGCTGCGGCTTTAAGGCGACAAGCCTTTTGGTGACAAGTCAAATTGCATAGCATATCAAATTCTTTAAACAAATCAGCTGCCCTAAGTTCTATCAAGTAACACAGTGAGTTCTCTAAACAAATACCCGCAAGGTACTGTCCCATGAAGTCCCAAACAATGAAAGATCAAAATGTCCACTTGTTATAACACGTAGATCTAGGAGGCCCCATGCATGCAGAGCAGAGGCCACACTGCTGGTGAGGTTGTTTGACATTTGAGCAGCAGGGATGCTTGCAGCGACCGCGATCCCTGCAGCTGTAGAAGCAGCCGTCTTTTTTATGTCTAGACGATGCCACCGGCAAATCTTCAGGGCCCGCTATCTAGAGACTGAAACATCAATTGTTAAAGGAAAGGCAGTGCTATTCCAGCACTGAGTCAAGAGGCGAGTTGTCAAACTAAATAATAGAATTATTAGATTGGAAAAATAAGTTGATTTCTGCTCACACACATTGTAGCCTGTGCTCCCACAAACATAAGCTGGCAAAATATCATATTTAGAACAAAACAAAGAAAGACTGAGGGTAATTACTGCATTAAAGATAGATTAAAGAAAAACTAAAAGCACTTTGGAGAAATAATTTGTTAGCTGGAACTCTCGAGTTTCTGCATACACAGCAGTCCTTTACCTGTTGAAATAATTGAAATTAATCATTTATTAAACAAATGAAGTTAATAACAAATAAGCAACCTCATATCAAAACACCAAAATATCAGGTTATACAGCACTAGTCATATTTTTTGCTAAAGAGAAGTCCCTGGGACACCTATAAAACAAAATTGAAGGTACCTTCACTTATTAAATTATTTACCCATTTTGAATACTCTTAAACTTAAATGAATTAGAGTTATTTGGATCCATATATATATATATATTCACAAGCGCTTTGTTATTTTTGATGTCACACTGGACAGACGCACATACAAACATATATTTGTGACGTCACATTAACATGAAATTTAGACAAATACACAAATAAACACATATATAAAAAGTAAAAAAATATATATATATAATTGTGTGCACACTAAAGAGAGATCTCTTCGTCCCAGCCGGGAGGAATGACACTTAAGTTGTGACATATTTTGAAGGACTCTTTTAAGGGAATCATTCCATATCTTCATCATGGTCCTCTTGATTTTGTACCTTTTTTATTAATCTTGATTCCTCAACAACTTCATCTTGATCCTTTTGATGTGGTACCTGCTTTATTAATCTAGATGGTATCCATATTGGAGAGGATTCATGCTTTGGAAAGACACAAACAGATCCTCTCCCCCAAATTAATACTGGATCCGGACCCTTCCATGTACCTGAAAGAACATCCTTCCAGTAAACCAAAGGTTTATGTTGTTGATGTGGGTTCCAATGTCTGTCTCCAGCAGAATAACCATCAGAGTCTAAAGTTAAAAAATTTAAAGTAAACAGGGCAACTGCCAATCTGTCCTTAGGATTTTTCCAGTTTTCTTCTTTCTGTTTTAACAACATAACTTTTAGTGTGCGGTTTGCTCTTTCAATAATGCCTTGACCCTGAGGATTGTATGGGATGCCTGTTTTATGGGATATGTTGAATTTTGCGCAAAACTGTTTGAAAGATGAGGACGTATAAGCGGGACCATTATCTGTTTTAAGCATTTTGGGGATGCCCAATGCAGCAAAAGCTTGTAAACAATGAGATGTGACATCTTTAACTTTTTCTCCGGAATGTAAGGAAGCAAAAATCATGCCTGAGCATGTATCTATGGTTACATGAATAAATTGCAATTTTCCAAAGCTTGGCTCATGAGTAACATCCATCTGCCACAAATGATTGCGCATTAATCCTCTAGGGTTAACACCAAAATGAGGATTGGGCAAATGTGTTATACAAGATTTACAATCTTTTACAATTGTTCTGGCTTGCTCCTTTGTGATTTTAAACCTACGTTGCAAGGTGGTGCTGTTGACGTGAAACTGGGAATGAAATAAAGTAGCTTGTTGTAGTGCTGAAAGTATAAATATTGTTTTTGTAAGTTCATCTGCCTTTTGATTACCTTCATGGAGGGGGCCAGGCAAATTAGTATGTGCTCTAATATGGCCTACGAATAGAGGTTCTTTTCTTGCCCACAAAAGTTTTTGTATCTGATAAAACAATTTAAAGGCTGGAGTATGAGGTGCTATTGGTCCTGCTAACTCTAATTTTGGGACGGCTTGTACAATATAGTGGCTATCTGAAAAAATGTTTATGGGCTGGTCTCTAAAATTTTCCAGAGCTCTTACCACAGCTTCCAATTCCACTAATTGAGCTGATTTGTGTGCAGTTATGTAAGTCATATTTTCTTTTGTAGTGACTACTGCAGCAGTACCATTTGAGGACCCATCTGTAAATACATTAAATGCCTTAGGAATAGGTTGATTTTTTATTACCTGTGGAAATATAATAGGATGATTAATACAAAAAGATAATATAGGAGACTTAGGAAGGTGATTATCAAAATTTGCAGAGGTAGAGCATCTAGCTATAGCCCAGTCATTATCATTGAAGCATAAATATTCAATCTGTGACGATGAATAGGGAGTAATAATAGTAGCAGGGAGAATGCCAAATATTTTAGTAGAAGTTTTAAGTCCTTGAAGAATAAGTTTAGCCACCATGGAGGTATATGACTCAATTATGCTTTTAGGAGAGACAGGCAAATGTATCCATAATAAAGGCCCTTGTTGCCAAAATACTCCTGTCGGTGTATATTGTGAAGAAATAATAATCAATATCAGCGGTTGAGTTAAATCAAATCTGTCACAATGAGCTCCTTCTATGGCTTTTTCTACTACCTTTAAAGCTTTCCTAGCATCAGGAGTCAATGTTCGCGGTGAGGATGGATCAGGAGCCCCTCGAAGAATATCAAATAAAGGTTTTAATTGGCCAGTAGTGAGGTTTAGTGTAGGGCGAAGCCAATTAATGTCTCCCAGTAGTTTTTGGAAATCATTGAGGGTGGTTAAATGTTCTTTATTTATTAAAATTTTTTGGGGTCTAACAAAAGTATCCATGATTTTAAATCCTAAATATAATATGGGAGATCTGGTTTGAACTTTTTCTTCTGCTATATATAATCCGTATTTTTTAAAATTTTCTACCATGTCACTGAATATATTAAATAAGATTTTTTGATTAGGGTGGGCCAGTAAAATATCATCCATGTAATGTAGACACATGAGGTTTGGATATTTATTTTTAATGGGTTGGATAGCCTTGTCCACATATATTTGGCATATGGTGGGGCTATTAGCCATTCCCTGCGGCAAAACCTTCCATTGATATCTCTGATCAGGGCCATTATTGTTAATAGAAGGAACTGAAAAAGCAAACCTGGGGGCATCCAGAGGATGTAGGGGAATAGAAAAGAAGCAATCCTTTATATCAAGACTAATAACATGGAAATTTTTTGGAATAGCTATAGGATTCGGAAGTCCACGTTGAGTAGGGCCCATGACTTGCATGGTTTTATTAATTTGTCTAAGATCATGTAATAATCGCCATTTTCCTGATTTTTTTCTTGATCACAAATATGGGGGAATTCCAGGGAGAGGTGGAATGTTCTATATGTCCTGCTTTTAATTGTTCCTTAACTAGTAGGTGGGCCGCTTGTAATTTCTCTTTAGATAGGGGCCACTGAGGGACCCACACTGGCTTATCAGAAAGCCATGGTATTTTCAAAATTATTTTCTCAGTGGCCCCAAAGAAAAATGTCTTTTTCCTATATGATAATGATTTCTTTTAGGGTTAAGCTTACCCTGTACTTTTTGATGATTTCTTTTAGGGTTAAGATTACCCTGTATGTTTTTACATTTAACACCTGCAGGTTTGGTTGCAAGGTGTACTCCCATTTGTTGTAAAATATCTCTTCCCCATAAAGTAACCGGTAGATTAGGTAAAACATAAGGCTGAAATGTGCCTTTATGTCCTTCATCATCCTCCCATTTTAAAATTACCGCACTTTTTTCTGGGAGGTTATTATATCCCAAGCCTCTTAAACTGGTTGAAGCTTTTTGTAGAGGCCAGTGTTTGGGCCATTGACGTAAATTAATGATGGAAGAATCAGCTCCAGTATCTATAAGACCCTCCATTTCTATTCCTTGGATTCTTATTTTACACATAGGCCTCCTTGTACAGTCCCGAACCCAGCAAACCATGGGTTTTGAATCAGTGGAACAAAATCCTCTATTGTTCCTATTTAGAGGCATATTCATTTTAAATGAATTATGTAAATTTGGAAGGAGGAGCAGCTGAGCAATTCTATCTCCCTGATTAATAGAACTTATACTTTGGGGTGAGCTAAGCATTATTTTTATTTCCCCTTTATAGTCTGAGTTTATTACGCCTGGGGTCACTTGCAAACCTAATAAGCTTTCAGGACTTTGCCCGATAATAAGTCCTACAGTCCCTGAGGGAAGAGGTCCCCTGACTCCTGTGGGAATCAGTTGAACCCCCATTTCAGGTGTTAACACTATTCGGGCGGTGGAACAGAGGTCTAATCCTGCATTTCCTCCTGTTCCTCTGGCGAGGGAGTGGATGGGTAATAGGGATTGTGTCGGGGAAGCATCTGAGTGGATGCTTGAGGATACTCCTCCTCCAATGCCTCGTACATTTGTGGGCCCCGGGGCATTGGGCCCCGTGCCCTGTTTTTTGAATTCCTGAACAAAGGATTTCCATGGATGTCAAATTTTGAATAGCATTTATTGGCCCAATGATTTCCTTTCTTACACCTGGGGCAGCAACCTGGAGTACGGTATGAATTTGGTCTTATTTCTCTTTGGGGATTTTGCCTAGAATAGCCTGATTGATTATGATAATTTTGCCTAGAATATCCCGATTGATTATTTGATTATGATAATTTTGCCTAGAATAGCCTGATTGATTATGATAATTTTGCCTAGAATAGCCTGATTGATTATGATAATTTTGCCTAGAATAGCCTGATTGATTATGATAATTTTGCCTAGAATAGCCTGATTGATTATGATAATTTTGCCTAGAATAGCCTGATTGATTATGATAATTTTGCCTAGAATAGCCTGATTGATTATGATAATTTTGCCTAGAATAGCCTGATTGATTATGATAATTTTGCCTAGAATAGCCTGATTGATTATGATAATTTTGCCTAGAATAGCCTGATTGATTATGATAATTTTGCCTAGAATAGCCTGATTGATTATGATAATTTTGCCTAGAATAGCCTGATTGATTATGATAATTTTGCCTAGAATAGCCTGATTGATTATGATAATTTTGCCTAGAATAGCCTGATTGATTATGATAATTTTGCCTAGAATAGCCTGATTGATTATGATAATTTTGCCTAGAATAGCCTGATTGATTATGATAATTTTGCCTAGAATAGCCTGATTGATTATGATAATTTTGCCTAGAATAGCCTGATTGATTATGATAATTTTGCCTAGAATAGCCTGATTGATTATGATAATTTTGCCTAGAATAGCCTGATTGATTATGATAATTTTGCCTAGAATAGCCTGATTGATTATGATAATTTTGCCTAGAATAGCCTGATTGATTATGATAATTTTGCCTAGAATAGCCTGATTGATTATGATAATTTTGCCTAGAATAGCCTGATTGATTATGATAATTTTGCCTAGAATAGCCTGATTGATTATGATAATTTTGCCTAGAATAGCCTGATTGATTATGATAATTTTGCCTAGAATAGCCTGATTGATTATGATAATTTTGCCTAGAATAGCCTGATTGATTATGATAATTTTGCCTAGAATAGCCTGATTGATTATGATAATTTTGCCTAGAATAGCCTGATTGATTATGATAATTTTGCCTAGAATAGCCTGATTGATTATGATAATTTTGCCTAGAATAGCCTGATTGATTATGATAATTTTGCCTAGAATAGCCTGATTGATTATGATAATTTTGCCTAGAATAGCCTGATTGATTATGATAATTTTGCCTAGAATAGCCTGATTGATTATGATAATTTTGCCTAGAATAGCCTGATTGATTATGATAATTTTGCCTAGAATAGCCTGATTGATTATGATAATTTTGCCTAGAATAGCCTGATTGATTATGATAATTTTGCCTAGAATAGCCTGATTGATTATGATAATTTTGCCTAGAATAGCCTGATTGATTATGATAATTTTGCCTAGAATAGCCTGATTGATTATGATAATTTTGCCTAGAATAGCCTGATTGATTATGATAATTTTGCCTAGAATAGCCTGATTGATTATGATAATTTTGCCTAGAATAGCCTGATTGATTATGATAATTTTGCCTAGAATAGCCTGATTGATTATGATAATTTTGCCTAGAATAGCCTGATTGATTATGATAATTTTGCCTAGAATAGCCTGATTGATTATGATAATTTTGCCTAGAATAGCCTGATTGATTATGATAATTTTGCCTAGAATAGCCTGATTGATTATGATAATTTTGCCTAGAATAGCCTGATTGATTATGATAATTTTGCCTAGAATAGCCTGATTGATTATGATAATTTTGCCTAGAATAGCCTGATTGATTATGATAATTTTGCCTAGAATAGCCTGATTGATTATGATAATTTTGCCTAGAATAGCCTGATTGATTATGATAATTTTGCCTAGAATAGCCTGATTGATTATGATAATTTTGCCTAGAATAGCCTGATTGATTATGATAATTTTGCCTAGAATAGCCTGATTGATTATGATAATTTTGCCTAGAATAGCCTGATTGATTATGATAATTTTGCCTAGAATAGCCTGATTGATTATGATAATTTTGCCTAGAATAGCCTGATTGATTATGATAATTTTGCCTAGAATAGCCTGATTGATTATGATAATTTTGCCTTTATCAATTTTATTTATTTTTTCAAAGAACCAACTTTTTGTTCTGTCAATTTTTTTAGTTGTTTTTTTGTTTGTTTCAATTTCATTAATTTCAACTCTGATTTTAATCATTTCCTGTCTTCTACTTCTTTTGGGGTTGATTTGTTCTTTTTCTAGGGCTTTGAGATGTAATGTTAGTTCATTTATTTGTTGACTTTTCTTCTGTGAAGGAATGAGCTCCATGCTATGAACTTTCCTCTGAGTACTGCCTTCATAGTGTCCCAGATATTTCAATATGTTGTATCTTTGTTCTCATTTGCCTTTAAGAATTTCTTAATCTCCTTCTTGATGTCTTCTGCAACCCATTGATTATTCAATAGCATATTATTTAGTCTCCAGTTGTTGGAGTAGCTTTTCTTTCTTTTTTTATCATTGATTTCTAATTTCATTCCATTATGATCTTATAGGATGCAGGGTAGTATCTCTACTTTTTAATATTTGCTTAGAGTTGCTTTATGGCATAATATATGGTCTGTTTTAGAGAAGGATCCATGTGCTGCTGAGAATAAAGTGTATTGGCTCATTGATGTATGATGTACCCTATATATGTCAGTTAACAAATTATGTCTCAGTAATAACCCTGAATGTTAATGGCCTAAACTCACCAATCAAAAGGCATAGGCTAATAGATTGGATTAAAAAAACAGACCCAACAATAAGTTGCCTTCAAGAGACACATCTCATAGTAAAAGACGCCCATAGACAGAAGGTGAAAGGATGGGATAAAATATATCACTCACATGGTCTATGTAAGCAAGTTGGGCTCTCCATCCTCATATCAAATAAAGTAGACTTCATGACAAAATTAATCAAAAGAGATAAAGATGGACATTTCATACTGTTTAAGGGAATCATAGATCATCAAGATATAACTGTTATAAATATATATGCCCCAAATAATGGAACATCTACATTCATCAGTCAAACTCTTCTCGAGTTCAAGAATCAAATAGACCACAACACAATAATTCTAGGTGACTTTAACACACCTCTTTCACCACTGGATAGATCTTCCAAACAAAAGTTAAACAAAGAAACTATAGAAATCAATAATACAATTTATTTCTTTAGGTTTTCATTTTCCAGCATTTCTGTCTTCCTTATCAGCCTGTTGCAAAGTTCAAATACCAAACTATATTTTATTCACCTCATTATTCCTAGAACCTAACCTAGAAGATGCCATAATTTGGAAATATTTCAATTTTGGTTTGTGAACTTATTGAATGTTACTAAAATGTCCAAGTTAGCAAAGAGGATTATATTTGAATCTAACACTTTTCTAATATGGAAATCATCTAGAATTAATGCTTTATATTTTATATAAAATGACACATTGCAAACAGTTTGCCCATTGATGAAAATATTTAGCATATTTTTTTGAATATTGATACATACAGATACTTGGGTTCTGGGAAAGATGATTATTTCTGCCTTTTGCATGTATAAATATTTCTGTAAGTGGTAATCAAACTTTTTTGTAAATGGTAAGAAAATACATATTTTAGGCTTTGCAGTACATAGGGTCTTTGTAGCAACTGCTCCAAACTACTGTTCTAGAATGCAAGCAGAATCCACCCTAGGAAATGTCATCAATAAGAAATTTAAATGTTCATTTTTGAACTTAGTAAAAGTTACTAAAATGCTCAAGCTACCAAATAGGTTTCATGTTCTAGCGTGAAACAATACTTGAGTCAGTGGCTCTATTCCAATAAAATCTTATTTACAGACTGACTTTTGACCACTCCTTGTAACTTGCCAAGTACTGATTCAAGATATATATTTTGAAAATGAAAAATAATTCAAAGTTCTTATGCAGAAAGGAGTAGGAAAAATTTTAACCTTCAATTCTGACATGTTACTTGGATCAGCTAAAAAAAACGGGGGGGGGGGGGGCATAACTTTTTACTTCCGTAAGGCAGCTTCAACTGATGTGTTTAAACTACCATGCAAAAGAAAAAAGGGGTGTTAAGGAGGTGTGTTCTCTGGGGCAAAGCTATAATCTTTCACTATAGTGTCTCATACAAGTAAGTAGATGCAAATAGTCTTATATTGCTCAAAGATGGTTTGTTTGTAATGAATCGCACAGCTGTTACATATGTTTTCTTCAATAGTATGTGTAACTTATTCCTCTTAAAGTGTTAACAGAGCTCTCTGATAAGATTACAGGTTCTTTACATTGTAGTTCATCTCTCTCACAAACTTTAAGACCAATTACACTGCCAAACTCATAAAGCTACTTTTATATCCAGGTCAAGAGATTGTATTTCTGAATTTGGGTAGACTTTACTGTTTTCCATTCTGAGAAAGTGCATTTCCTATCCTTGTCATCACCTTAATAGTGGGAGATGTTTTTCCAGGGTAGCTTGAAAAAAAATATCACTTTCCTCATTGTCGTCATCATCATATGTTGGCAATATTGATATTTTCGGGTCTAGTATGTTGAGCAAAAAATGTACTCATTTTTGAATTCCTGAGAAATTCTTATATTACTTGGGGTTTATTTTCACCTTAACTTTATATTAACAATAAAAAATAAAAAAAAAAATCATTTTCTACTGTGAGAGTTGGTTAAAACAAGAAGGCAGAAAAATTGTTTAAAAAAAGTGATGGTGGATTAGTCCTGTGAAGTAGTAGCTTTGATTTATTATCTTTATCATATTTTTTTTAGTCTTCTTATTTTTTTTTTCAGTTTTTTTTGATTATTTATTTACTTATTCATAATGCACAAGTTATGATAAGTTCTACCTGGTAATAAAAATAATCTTTTTTGAATTGCGGGAATATTTAAAATTTAAAAATATGTCAAAGATACCACATATTTATAAAATATTTATTGCTCCCATCAAATAAGCAATGTTGACTTTTTCATGGCCTAAAATTAAGAATATTGCCTAATATTGATAACTCCCCTGCTTCCTTATGGAAAATAAATTCAAAATGTGCTAATTTCTTTCTCATTCCATTTATTAGCATAATTTATTACAAAATATTTTGACTTGAAAATATGACTTGAATTTTTGCTCAAAGATGAAAAGGAACCTTATCACTGTTGGGAAATTACTATTTTGAAAAATAAAACAGATTGTTAAAACAATAAAAACATACAGAAACGGAGGGTATTGGCAGTACTTTTTATACCTCTCCTACCAAGAACTCAACTTTTGAAATGAAAATAGTTGTAATATATTATTAAATTTAACAAAATCTATAAAAGCAAATTATTTAAAATTTTACTTTTTCAAATCATTTCCCTAATTTACTGAGTAGATATTTCATTCATATAAGGTAAATATTTATTCGTAAAACATTCATTCTAGTTATAGGCTTTACTTATATGACATTCATCTTTTCATTGTGATAATAGCAACAAAAACAAAAATGGTAGGTCATTTAAGAAAACATTTACAATAGTCATTCCTCACACTTAACACCATTTATGTTGCAACCTTTGACCCTCATTATGGAAGTATTGCTATGCCCTGCCACCCACTTTAGGATGAAGAAAGTTTATAGTAAAGGAATTCATTCATTAATCAAGCTAACACAATTAGTAAGAGTTAGAAACAGGATATGAACTTAGATTGTATGAATATGTGGGTCATTGACTGCTAGGACAACATACTGCTTGTAAATATTTCTACCTAAAATATTATACATAACCAGAGAAAGCTAGGACTAATTGAAGTAATAAGTTAAGTATAGGGAATGTCATGTGAAAATATTTTCTTTAATTAAGGATTTGGTATTCTGGAAGATGATGGCTCAAACATAATATATGCCTTATTGACTAAAATTACTAAGAGTAGGATCAAAGTGATATGGTCCATTTGAGGTCAAAATTAAAAGATGATTCTTCACCTGTTATGAGTTACCATATACTACTTAACTTAGATACATGCCCCAATAGACTTTGACATCCATGATGTATATAGGTGAGGAAAACATCATTAAGTTTTATGTCAACCAAATACAAGCACATCATCTCTTAAATGTTCCACTCTGTTACTGTTTAATTTAAAAATGTATTTTGTATTTGTAATAGATGTCATTGTATTTGAATGTGTGTGATATGAAAATCATAATCAGTTGGAATTGACCAATTGGTAAAAATAACAGTAAATATTGTAGGTAATTTAATAGAATATTTACAATTATGATTCCCCATACTAGACATCATTTATGTTGTATTACTTGATGCTCACAACTACCTTTATACCTAGGCTGTATAAAGTTAAAAAAATTCTGGCACCTGTTTATGAATATTAAACTTAATGCAAGAATATTTATTAGGTAGTGGTGATTAAATTCTGAGCTTCATGCATGCTAGGCAAGTGCTCTACCATTGAGCTACATCCCCAGCTTTTTTTTTTTTTTTTTCACTTTTCATTTTGAGAGAGGTCCTCGCTAAGTTGTCTAGTCTTACCTGGAACTTGTGATCCTCCTCACTCAGGCTCCAGAGTAACTGGGATTACAGGCATGTGCCATTGTACCTGGCAAGACTGGATTTTTCTTAATCAAAGATAGTCATACAATTTTTCATTCTTGCTGTATTTTAAATCCTTGTGTTAACAAGAAAGAAAGCTGGTCTTAAGGTGATTGTCACTTAATAGTTCCTCCACAGAGGACAAATGTTTTAGCTGCATTTTTTAAAGTCATGTAGAATCTGAATATCAATTGGTGCTTAAGAACATAACCACATAAAACTGCAGCTTTCTTTCCCTTGGTAGTACTTTCATTTCATCCTTTGTTTCATACATTTATTTACATAGACCTATTTAAAGCATTTGGGATTCATTCATAGTTGATATACATGTGTAACATCGCTATTAATGGCAATCAAGACAAGAATATTTGTTCTTGTCAAATCTACAGAGAAAAGCCAAATAGCTTCGACAGCATAAGAGAGACCAGCTGTAAATTTTATATTTGCCTAAATGGTAACAGAAAAGCAAATAAAAGGGAAAAGGCCCAGTTTGTAGTCCCTTGAAACAAATCTACTGGATTTTTAGTATTTGTGATGAATCTTAAATATAGATTTTTCTATTTCTAAACAACTGTATTCCTCTTTTAAACAGAAAGACAAATCCTCTTTTGATAAATGTTTTGTGTTCTGTAGAAAAATTTCTGCACTAAACCAGATTTATTCAGAGGTAGCTAGTATTGAAGGAGGAACAATAAGTTAGTGCCATTCTTCCTAGGATTGGCATCCAATCCCCAATTTCATGAAGCTTCCAACCTGTTGGAAAATACAATACTTACATGCAAACAGCCTTCATGGAGGGACATGTATAGAAAGTGCTGACAGAACGGTATGAACACAACATGGAGCCAAGTGTTAAAAGGAGACCATATTTTAGCAGTAAGAAGCCACCAATTTTCTTAATATAATTCAACATACACTTCTGTTAAAATAGCACCATATGCTTGCCTGAATGCTTGACTTCTAAAATCCTTCATTTCACTGTTATTTCATGCTACCTGAATTCCTAGGCTGAGGGAGAAGTACCTGCTGGCAGCAAATTTCAGCCTTTGCTATCAACAGTTTCCTAGAAATGTCAAACATTGAGTGTCAAGAAAAAATGGACAGTGATATAGCTATCCTTCTGTCTCCATACTACTTTTTCCCAGGCTTACTTTGCTTTATTTTCAGATATGGAACCTGTAGGCTACACATAATTTTCAGAAATTTTTCAGGGAACATATCTTAGTAATAAAATATATCTAACCTCTTAAGTTATTCTCCTTGCCCTCTATACTCTGGCACTTAATACAGACCCCTGAGAGAAAAGACCTCTTCCAATGAACAAATTATCTCAATTATACTTCATTATTGTTTATTTGTCATTAATTCTGTTATTTCTTTATGACACATCATCTTTCATCATTGCGCATTGACCGTCTATAACATTCACCTGTATATTATATGAAAACAGCATTGTGCTTGTATCTTATCATTACATACTCAGTATATAGCATAATGCTCAAATCATAAGATTTAATCAACAAATATTTCTTGAAGGAATGTTTTTAGCACTTTAAGAATGAAGCCTATTAATAAAATATTTAATTTTTACAAATGATTTATTTGGTATGTTAGAAAAATAGGATGCTATATATATATATTATAACCACAGGAAACTTGCACATAAAATCTAAACACTGTAGAAGGTAGTACCATATTATTACAGGTATACAGCAATTTCTGTTTGATTTTTTTCTACTAAAATTAAATAATAGCAAGTAATCTCCTTGAATAATAATTTCCTACACAAGTTTAAAATTATCAGGCATATAGAAGGTATTTATCCATGAATCAAGTCATTCTTACTCATTTGTGTCTTTCCTCAAAGATATGAATTTAGACTCTTTTTCATCATAAAATTTTTGCATTCCTGATAATACCTAATGCTGTCTCACAAAATGTGGATTGGTTTTTAATTGGTACTTAATAAATACTTAACTGTCTCCTACAACTAAGAGCTGCTGCCAACAAGATTTTGGCAAGCCTTGGATTCTGTCAGTTTATGGTTGAAATCCCTAACAGAAGTCCCAAATACTGATTATCTGTGTTGTTGACTAAAAAGAGAGCAAAGTGCTTTAGGTTATAGACATGCATGTGCATGGCAGAATTGGCATTCTGTTTGAAAATGTATCTGACACATATTCTTGCTCAGGTGCAGAGCTGTGGAGAAACTTCCCTGTGGATGTGAACTGTAGGGGATCCTTTTAGAAAGTTATCACTTGATTGATGGATAACCAGACAGAGTCAGTTAGGCTATAGGCACTGTTGCATATTTTCCAGCTCCTTTTAGACTTAGGCACTCTAAAGGGATATGGTCTATTTGCTGTTATTTTGAGGTTTTATTAGGAAATTTGATTTAGCAGCAGTAATACCTTGTTTTCAGTGTCAGTACTTTTCGTATCCCATAGTAATATGGTATTGCCTGAGGTCATATACTAGCCGTCTCCTTTATTTCCTTTCCTATTCAAACTGTATTGGTCCTTTTTAGTTATACATAATTATAAGTCCCTAGTACTTCCCTTTCCCTCTCCTCCCTCCCCTTGTTTCCTTCCCTCTACTCTACTGATCTTTCTGCTGTTTGTTTACATTTTTTTTAATTAGTGTCTTATGGATATACATGAAAGTGAGATTCACTGTGGTGTGTTCCTATAAGTACATAGGAAAGTTAGGTCAGATTCATTCCACTGTCTTTCCCTGTCCCATCTCCCCTCCCATTCCTTTATTCACATTTGTCTACTCTACTGATCTTTTTTCTATTCTTTTTCTTATCCCCTCCCTATTTTGGATTAGCTTTTGTATATTTCTTAATTCTCTCTTTTTAACAAGCCTTGTGGAATCCCAGTCATACATGTAAAATGTGGGTTACCTACCTGTAATAACGTGTACACAAAGATCCATTGGTCTCCTTCCCCACTTCTGGTTGTGTAAGCTAGGAAGGGTATCTTTCTCCTCTTTCTCACTTGTAGTTGGAATTGCTTAACAGCTACTATTGAGAGGACATATTCTGGTTATTTTTCCCTTCCATCTTTCAGCACACTGACTAGCATGCAATTTTCTGTGCAGATGAGACCAGGGTTTGAAATAACTCATTTCTCTTAAATCAATTCAAATTCAATTTTAAATTTGATAGCACTGATAATTTTAAAATAACCATAATTTATAATAATCATACAATGAAACACATAAAAATAACACAATAAAACAGATAAGCTCTACTCTACTTTCTATTCATTTTGGAGAAAATTAGCAATTATGGAGCTTTGATTTCAGTCGCTTCTGAGACTACAATTTGAATATTTTTCTCAAAATCGATCTGAATATTTATTTACATTCATTTTGCAGTCCCTTTTTCAATTTAAAATGACTCTTAAAAGATTTATTAAAGAATAACAAAATCCTATTGTGAATTGTGCTGCTATAAATATTGCTGTGTGCCTATAGTATGCTGCTTTTAAGTCCTTTAGGTATAAACCAAGGAGTGGGATAGCTAGGTCAAATGGTGGTTCCATTCCCAGTTTTTTTTTGGAATCTTCTTATTACTTTCCAGATTGGTTGCACTGATTTGCAGTCCCACCAGCAATGTATGAGTGTGTCCTTTTCCCCACATCCTCGCCAATACTCATTGTTGTTTGTGTTCTTAATAGCTGCCCTTCTGACTGGAGTGAGATGAAATACTTATACCCTTCAGTAGATGAATAGATGAAGAAAATGTGGTGTATATATACAATGGAATATTACTGAGCATTTAAAGAGAATAAAATCATGGCATTTGCTGGTAAATGGATGGATTTGGAGAGTATAATGCTAAGTGAGGTAAACCAGTCCCAAGAAACCAAATGACAAATGTTTTCTCTGATATAAGTATGCTGATTCATAATGGGGATGGGGGCAGCATGGGAGGAATAGATGAATTTTAGATAGGGCAAATGGGAGGGAAATGAAGGGAGGGGGTATGGGGGTAGGAAAGACGGTGGAATGAGATGGACATCATTACCCTAAGTACATGTATGAAAACACAAATTGTGTGTATCTACTTTGTGTACAATCAGAGACATGAAAAATTGTGCTCTATTTGTGTAAATGAATTGAATTGCATTCTGCTGTCACATATAACAAATTAGAATAAACTAAATTAATAAAAAGAATAACAAAATCCTAAAATTCTGAACAGTGTTTATGCATGAGGCTTAAAGTTAGAATGAGCAGCAAGAAAGGATAGGAAGTGGAGGAATTTTAACTTTTATAATCTATAAAAAAAAATATTACAATTTATTGTGAGCCCATATAACTTCCTAAAATAAAAAATAATTACAGGAATATTGAAAACTATCAGTGCTTCATTCCCTCATTCATTCATTCATGCATGCCTTCACTCACTCAACTAATATTTAGTGGGTGCGTAATAAGTTACAGCTCTGGTGAAACAAAAGAAAAATAAAACACAATCTTTGTTACTAAGTATTTAACAGTTCACAGAGGAAACATACACACCAATGATTATAGTACTGTGATATAAAATCTGAGAATCTTTACCATGTGGTGGTTAATAATGTAGACTCTCATATTATCTGGATTTGAATCCCAACTTGAATATTTACTAGCTAATGTATTTTGGATTGTTATTAAATCTCTGTGTGTTCCTTTTGCACCATCTGAAAAGTGGGAATAATTAAAGCATATAACTCACTGTGTTAGTGGGTAAATTAAACAAGTTAGTATTGGTAAAGTGCTTTTAACTGTCTGGCAGAGTAAACAGTAAGTACTAACTATTTATTGTGGAAGTAAAAACAAAGAGCATCCAAACCGCATTTTGTTGGTGAGAAGAAAATTAGAGAGGGATTTCTTAGCAGTGAGGCTAAATTAAATACTCAAGAATATACATAGAGACTTTCTAGATGAAGTAAGATTGGATTTTCTGCTGAGATTGTGAGCCAGCATCAGTTTGCTGGAAGGTTTTGTTTGCTCAGTGTTTACCATTTGTAAATACTGTTTTCAAATATTTATTTATCATGACAATTCATATAAAAATCATATCTTGAAGAGTGAGAACTCTTAAACATGGCTCACATGGCAGCAGGTGGACAGAGCTTTCCAAGGTCCTTAGATTAAGGCTTTTCTCTATTTCACCAACACACTTGTGGACTCCTAACACTGAGACACTAAGGAAAGATACTTGGGTTACTGTTTTCCTTTCATGCTGCCTCTTTCACACACACACTGAACTATTTGGGTTTTTGACCTGTGATGAATGGAATCCTATGGGGGAGTAGATGACCAAGAAGTAAGCCAAGATCAGATCATAAATGGTTTACTCATTTTGATTAGAGGAATAGAGATTCTATCCTCAAAGCTTCATGGAGGCACTGATGCTTATAAGAAGGTGGAATTAAATAGGAAATGTAGCTTTTTGGAAAGGCCATACTAACAACAACGGAGAGACAAAGATTGATTAATTTAAGCAGTTAGTTATATGTAGACATGTAACCATAATCACAATCCAAATGTAAAATATTTTCATGACCCTAATTTTTTCCTTATTTAATTTTATTCCCTCCATCAACCTTTGGCACCAGACAACTACTTTTTTTTGTTGTTGTTGTTACTATGAATTTTCTTGAATGACTATAAATGACATCATATAATATGTAGAAATTTGTGATTGATTTTCCTTACTATATCACTATATCATCCATGTCCTTGTATGTCTTAATAATTCCTTTCACTTTCTGTATAGTATTCAATAGTAAAGGTATACCAAAGTTTGCTTATCTATTCAACAGGTAATGGAGATTTGGGTTGTTTCTGTTAGGATAATAAATGTATAATAAATATATGGATATATATTAATATGCTTTGGGAAAATACTTGTGAGTAGAATTATTGGGTCTTATGGTAGTTTTTCAAGTTATTTATAAGATGCTGCCTCATTATTTTTAAAAATGGTTAATCATTTTACAATTTTACCAGAAATGTATGAGAGTCCACTTGCTCCACATCTTCAATATCACTTGATATTGATAGTTAAAATGTTAGCATTACTACTATATGTGTAACATTTTCTAGTTATTTCTCCAATGGCTAGAGACTTTGAGTGTCTTTCCATGTTATATTACCCATTAACATATTTTGTGAAGTATCTGTTGAAAACATTTCTCTATTTAAACATAAAATGATTGCTTATAAGGAGGGACAGGAAAAGGAAAAAATGGTGGAATGAATCTGACCAAACTTTCCTATGTACATATATGAATTATATGAATACATGCATAAAAATATATTTATATATATAGTTTATATATAAATTATATATATTTATACATATAAAATATGTATTATATATAAATGTATATATATAAATGTATATATATAAATATATATATGATCATTCTGGTCAACATACTTTTTAATTTAATGTTTTACCTCTTTTATGACCCATCCATGATTTAGAAATGTTTCTCAATTTCCAAATATTTTGCAATTTTCTCTATTTATTTTTAATTTAATTATGTCCTATTCAGAAAACATACTTTATATGATTTAATTCTTTTAAATATTATCTGGATTTGTTTTATGGCTCTGTATATTTATCTGTTATGTAATATGTATATACAAAGTATGTATTTTTAAAGTATTTTTTAGTTGCCTGTGGATTTTTCACTTTATTTGTTTATTTATATGTGGTGCTGAGGCTCAAACCCAGGGCTTCACACATGCCAGGCAAACGCTCTACACCTGAGCCACAACCCCAGTCCCATGTATTTTTTTTAACACTTTTTTTGTTGTAGATGGACACAATACCTTTGTTTAATTGATCTATTTTTATGCAGTGCTGAGGATTGAACCCAGTGCCTCATACATGCCAGGCAAGGGCTTTATCACTGAGCCACAACCTGAGCCCCCAAACTATGTATTCTGATGTTCTATTTGAGTTCTATAAATAATCAAATCAATGGCTAAATATTTTAGTTTCTTTTTATTGTGTACATTTGCTGAAATTTTTGCAGTGCTGGTGATTGAACGCAGGTCCTCAGCATGCTATGCAAATAATGCCCCTCTTGACCACATTCCTACCCCTTGAATTTTTCATAGTTATGTTAAATGCTGCAATAGGGATATTGCAATATCTAATTCTTATTTTGGAATTATTGGTTTATTTGTTTAATTTTGTCATATTATTGCTTCATTCATTTCAAAATAGTATTTTATTATATTTTCCTATAGAGTTGACATATTTATTTTAATTCAGTATTCTTCCTTATCTTTGGTTGTAGTTTGTGTCTTGAATTTTATTTTAAATATTTTTAATACAGCTACTTCACCCTTCTTATGATTTTTATGGCATATAGTGTTTTATCAATTAAGTTTCCACGTATTTGTCATTCCATATTTAAAGTGCATTTTTTGTAGTTAGCAATGTAGGTCTCCTTTTATAAAACCTTTTCTTAAAATCTCACTCTTTTTATTTAATTCTCAATATTAAATATAATATTTATATCATTTGGTTTTTGTCTACAGTTTTGTTTGCATTTTATTCCCTCTTTTTCCTGTTTTTCCTTTCCTGACCTCTGCTTTCATTTTTATTTTTCTTAGAAATGTATTTCAATTTTCCTGGTTTTAGCTATATTTATATTCATCATTATTTTAGAGAGTTATCTGACAAATAAATATTTAAATTTTACTCTCCAGTTATGCTATCTAATTTACCACTTCATGTATACTGTAGATACTTCAGCCCTATAGGTCCATATATCCCTGGTCCTTACTCTACAGTCATCAACTAATGGTCAAACTTCCTGTTTTTTAAATAAAGTTTTATTAATACACAATCATATCTATCAACATATTTTATTTGTGACTGATTTTATGGCACTTTTGTAGTTCAGTAGTTACAACAGAGCCCCTATATCCTGCAAAATCAAAGATACTTCTTATCTCACATGTTACATTTTTATATGAGTTATATTCTAAATATTTTATTTTATTTTTTAAAATATATTTTTTAGATATAGAAGGACACAATATATTTATTTTGTTTATTTATTTTTATGTGGTGCTGAGGATCAAACCATTGCCTCACATATGTGAGGCAAGTGCTCTGCTGCTGAGCCATAACTCCCGCCCCCTAAATATTGTAAAAATCACTAAAAAAAAATGTAGTAATGTTTGCTATAAATAGAGTTGAGAGTAAAAGAAAGAAAATGGTCATTTGCATATACCCAATTTTTATTATTTCTGTTTCTCATTTCTTTCTGAGCATCTACATTTTCATCTGGTATTATTCCATTTCAGCATGTAGAAATATTTTTAACATTGCTTATAATTTACATCTGCTGGTGTAAACTTCTTTTATTTACTTCTTTAATAAGTTTTTGTTTAGTCTGACAGTATGTTTTTATTTTACTATGAATACTGAAGGATACTTTATAGAATATTGTTTAAGTAGGATTTCATGTGAATATTTTTGTTATTTTTTCACATACTTTGTGCTGTTATTGTCTCTTCTGACATTTATACTGTCCAGTGAAAAAGTTAGCTATTAATTAAATTATTGCTGTCCATTAAGGCAGTGGGTTGCTTCTTTCCTTCCTCATTTCAAGATTTGCTCTTTTCCTTTTTATATTTTGTTCTTTTTAGTTATATATGACATAGAGTATATTTTGACATATTTATACATACATGGAGCACAGATTTGCTCTTTTCTCTAGTTTTCAGTGGTTTTATTTGTGTTATTTATGCATGTTATATTTGTAAATATCTACCTTTAGTCAAATATGAGAAACTCTGGGAAATTATTCCTCTAGACACTTTTTCTACCATTCTTCTATTTTAGGAATTCCAATTATATGTTGGAGAGAATATTTAGTATTAACTTACCTATCTATGAGTCTCATTATTTCTAAATATTTTTAATAGTGAGGATCGTTTTGACATAATCATGCATGCATGGAATATAATTTGCTCCATTTCAGTACCCAGTGCTTCCTCTTTCCTTCCCTTCTTCCCTTCCCCTGTTCCCTCCCTCTACCCTACTGGTCTTCCTTCTATTTATCTAGCAGTTTTTTTTAAGTTGGTGCCTTATACATGTGCATAATGGTGGAATTCACTGTGGTATATTCATGTGTGTACATAGAATAATTTGGTAAATTTCATTTCACAGTTTTTATTCTCCACCATCCAACCTCCACCTCTATCCTCTTCCTCTCCTCCACTGATCTCACTTCTATTTTCCTAAAGTCTCTCTCCTTCCCTTATTTTTTCTAACTTCTGAATATGAGATAAAACTCTTGACCCTTGACTTTCTAAGTCTGACTTTTGCACTTAGCATGATATTCTCCAGTTCTAACCATTTTCCAGAAAATGCCATATTTCATTCTTCTTTATGGCTGAATAAAACTCTATTGTGTATATAAAGCACATTTTCTTAAGCCATTCATCTGTTGTCAGGCACCCCCAGCTGTTTCCATAACTTGGTGTTTTAGTCAGCTTTTTCACTGCTGTGACCAAAAGACTTGACAAGAAGAAATTTAGAGGAGGAAAAGTTTATTTTGAAGTTGATAGTTTCAGAGGTCTCACTCCATGGACAGCTAAATCCATTCTTTGGGGCCTGAGATGAGACAGAATGTCATAGCAGAAGTGCTTGATAGAACAAAGCATCTGGGAACATGGTACTGGGAAACAGGGAGAGTCCTCACCATGGAAAATGTCAAAATACATTCTACTGTCATGTATAACTAAAAAGAACAAATAAAATGTTAAAACATAAACAAGTCCTTCAGCAAACAAAAACATATATAAAACTCAAAATATATATGTATGATATATACCTCAAAAGTACAACCCCAATGATGCATCTCCTACCTACTTACAGTTACTCCCTCTCAGTGGCTTAATGCACTGATTAGGTTAACTTCTCATAACCTAATCATTTCACTTCTACACTTTCTTGCATTGGCTCTCACGTAAACTTTTGGGGGACACCTCATATTAAAACCATAACACTTGTCTATTGTGAGTTGAAACACTATAAACACTGATGTCGCTATGTCACTATGGAATGCTGATTTTAGTTCTTTTAGATATATACCAAGGAGTGCGACAACTGGATCATATGTTGGTTTCATACTTAGTCTTTTAAGGAATCTTCATGTTACTTTTCACAGTGGTCGTACTAATTTGCATTCTCACCAACAAAGTATGAGTGCACCTTTCACACCCACATCCTAGCCAGAATCATTTTATCATTTTTTTTCTTTTTCTTTTTCTTTTTCTTTTTTTTTTTTTTTTTTTTTTTGGTACCAGGGATTGAACTCAGGGACGCTCAACCACTGGGCCACATCCCCAGACCTTTTTCGTATTTTACTAGAGACAGGTTCTCACTGAGTTGCTCATTGTCTTGCAATAGCTAAGGCTGGCTTTGAACTGGCGATCCTCCTGCCTCAGCTTCCGGAGTGCTGGGATTACAGGCATGCGCCACCATGCCCGGCAGTATTTTTTAATATTTGTATTCTTGATGATTGCCATTCTAACTTGAATGAGATGAAATCTTGTTGTAGCATTGATTTGCATTTCCCTCATAACTAGGGGTTTTGAACATTTTTTCATATATTACTTGGCCATTTGTGTTTTTTTGTTGCTGTTGTTTTGGTTTCGTTTTTATTGTACTTTTTTGAGAAATGTATGCTTAGTTCTTTTTCTCATTTGTTAATTGAGGTGTTTTATTGTTAAGATTTTAGAATTATTTATATATTCTGGATATTAACACCCTGTCCTAGAAGTAGCAGGCAAAAATTTTATACATTATACAAACTCTCTGTTCATACACTTAATTGTTTCCCTTGTTGCGCAGAAGCCTATGTTTTCTTCTAGCAGTTGCAAATTTTATGATCTAATTCCTAAGTCTTTGATCCACATTGAGTTGACTTGTATGCAAGGTAAAATACAGGGATCTATTTTCATTTTTCTATATATGGATATTCAGTATTAGCAGCATGATTTGTTTAAAAGATTTTTTTCCAACATGTTTTTAATACCTTTGTTAAGTATCAGATGACTGTATGTGGATTTGTCTCAGTGTCTTTTTTTTACATTGGTCTTCATGTATGTTTTGATGCTAACACCATGCTGTTTTTGTTACCATATCTCTGTAGAAACATTTGAGATCAGGTATTTTGGTGCCTACAGAAGTGATCTTGTTCAATATTTATTTGGCTATTCTGAGTCTTTCATTCTTCCAAATGAATTTTAGAACTGCTTTATTTTCTAGTACTGTGATGAGTGGTTTTGATATTTTGATGGGAATTGCATTAAATATATATAAAGGTTTGATAGTATGGCCATTTTGACAATATTAATTTTGCCTGTCCAAGTACATGGGAAGTTCTTCCATCTCTGAAGACCTTCAATTTCTTTCTTCATTGTTCTAAAGATTTCAATGTATAGGTTTTTTAGTTCCTTGGTTAGATTTATTACCAAGTATTCTTTTTTTTTAGTTTATTATGAATGGGATAATTTTTATGATATCTTTCTCAGTAGATTCATTATTGGAGTATAGTAAAGCTATTGATTTATGAATGTTGATCTTAGATCCTGCTCCTTTGCTAAATATGTTTATTGGCTCTAGAAGTCTTCTGATGGAGTTTTGGTGTTTTCAACTTTTAGGATCATGTTATCAGAAAACAGATAATTTGACTTATTTTTCTCTGTATTCCTTCAAGTTTCTTTTCTTGCCAGATGGCTCTGACCATCTGTTTCAAGAACTGTATAATTTCAAGAACCATATAGAAGTGGTGAGAGTAGATGTCCTTGGCTTGTTCCTGATTTTAGAAGGAAAACTTTTAGTTTTCTTTGTTTAGTATAATGTTGGCCTTTGGTTTGTTCTATCTAGCCTTTCCAATGTTGAGGTAACCTTCTTTACATATTTCTCTAGCCTTTTAAACATGCATGAGTATTGGATTTTGTCAAATGCTTTTTCTTTAACTATTGAGATGATTATGTGATTCTTATACTTAATTCTATTTATGTGGTGAATTGCATATATTGATTTGGGTATATTGAACCATCCTTGCATCCCTCTAATGAAACCCCCTTGATCATGGTGCAGTGTTTTCTTAATGTGTTTTTGAATGCAGTTTTCCAGTACTTCATTAAGAATTTTTGTGTCTGTATTCATCAGGGATATTGATTTCTAGTTTTCTTTCTTTCTTGTGTCTTTGTCTAGTTTTGATATCAGGGTGATACTGGCTACATAGAATGAATTTGGGAGTATTCCCTCTCTTTCTATTTTATGGAAAAATTTGAGGAGGACTGACATTATTTCTTCTTTAAAGGTCAGTTAGAACTCAGCTGACAATCCATCTAGTCCTGTTTTTTTTTTTTTCTTTGTTGAAAGGCTGTTAATTGCTGCTTCAATCTCATTACTTGAAATTGGTCTATTTATATCCTATTGGTTCAACGTGGGTAGGTCATATGTGTCTAGAAATTTGTCAGTGTGTTGTAGATTTTCCTGGTTTATTGGAATATAAATTTTCAAAATAGTTCCTAATGTTCCTTTAAATTTCAGAAGTTTCTATGGTAATATATCCTTTTTCAACTCTAATTTTGTTGATTTGGTCCACCCCCACCCCCCACCTCTCAATAGTTTTGCCAAGAGTTTATCAATCTTGTTTATCTTTTCAAAGAACCAACTCTTTGTTGTACTCATCTTTACGGCAGCTTTTATATTCAATATCATTTATTTCAGCTCTTAATTATTTCCTCTCTTCTGATTTTTATATTTTGAAACTTTTTATATTTGCTTTCTAACATGAAAAAAATATTTTTTGGTACTGGGGATTGAACCTTGGGGTTTAATCACTGGGCCACATCCCTACATCCTCAGCCCTTTTATTTTGAGGCAGGTTCTCCCTAAGATGCTAAGGCCTCACTAAGTTGCTGAAGCTGGTCTTGAACTTGCAATCCTCCTGACTCAGCCTCCAAAGTTGCTGGGTATACTGATTTCTTAAATGTATTTTGTCTTCCCTCTGCCATCTCTTTTGTCTGGTAAATTTACCAAAAGTTTTGTTTTTAATTTTAATTTCTTTTTAATTCTAAAATTTACATTTTAATTTGTCTATCATTTCTATTTTTATGGTGTTTCCCACTCATTTTGAGCTTTTTTTTCTTCCTGGCATTTTGTTAGAAAAGCCCCTTTAAAATCCTTATTTGATATTTCAAATTATGTATCACCTCATAGTTGATCTCTTGATCTAGTTCCATAGTTTCCTTTTTTTTGATTGTAGATGGACATAATATTTATTTATCTTTTTATGTGGTGCTGAGGATCAAACCCAGTGCTTCACATGTGCTAGGTAAGCACTCTACCACTGAGCCATAAACCCAGCCCAGTTTCCTTCTTCTTTCCTTTAAAATTTTGTACGGTATCTTGGACACAAAAATATTAATTTTAGAAGTTTTGATTTATTATATTCCTCAATTGAGTGTGTAGACTTTACTTTTAATAATTAATGGTCATATTAAACCACCTTTTCTAGTGACAGTTGTGGCCACTAGACCACTTTAGATCTTTTGTTATTTGGTGAGCTGCTTTGAATCTTGTCTTTGTATGCAGATGTCAATTGTCAGGCACAGAATTGGGCAGAGTTTTAGGTGTTACATTCTGTGAAATTTTCCTTCAGCTACATCCCAATTTCAGTTGTCTGGTAATCCAGATGAGAAACAGTATAGTGTTTTTCCAACAGTTACCCAACTGTCTTATAAACTGAATGACTGTAACTGATCTCAGAATAAAATTCAGGAAAAAATGGGCTTTCATTTTGTTATACCCTTCCTCCTTCATGTACTCTATATACATATACATTCATTCTCTATTTTCTTCACATATTAACTACTGGCATAATATCTGGCTTTTAAAATCAGTTTTCTCCAGAAGATCCATTTTGGTAAGGTCTTTTGTTGTTGTTGTTGTTGTTGTCATTACTCAGATAGGATTCTTTGGTTTTAATTAATTTATTTTTGAAGATATTGTTCATAATTATCTCATGGGTGACTTTGATAATATTTGTGAGAGTTTCTATCGTGTTTGTAATCTCAATCACCTTCTTACGGAGGAATTGAAACAGTTGTACACCAATCGCTGATATCAGAATATGTTTTGTATGTTTCCTCTTTTATGTATTTTATAATTATTTTTATAAAACTTAATATTACAATGAATATGATCACAGTGAATATAGATCACAATGATCAGTTATGAAGATTTAAATTTAAATAATTTAAATTTGCATCTAGATTTTGAGGTGGTTTTAGAATATTTTAGAAAACAAAATTTATTCATTTACCACTAGGCTTGATTTGTCACATATTTTCTGTATGTCAGCAAGTTGAATTAGTATTTGTATTGTTTGCTTTTAGATAAATAGTTTAAATAAATATGCTAGCATTATTAATTACATATGACTTGTGTTTTCTTAGATATTAATTTTTCACTGAGTAAACTATAAAAGATAAGTTCTCTCAGTAGTAGATATGATAAGTCAAAGAGGCCACGTGAATATCTGGGATTGCTTAGCATACTTTAAACATGCATACATTTTTCCTTGAAATATTTTAGAAACTTATAGATACTTTCCTGCACAACCATCTCTTTTACTTCTTTTCAGTAGTTATCAAAAGCAAGTGAATCATTAGAGTAATCCCTGGAGTCAATTTAAGCAGTTTTTTCAGAAACAGAAAAGAAACATCAGTACAGTCCTGATTTATTTTTAACACTTTGGCTTCAAGGTCAGAAGCATTTTTTCTTTTGTATCTAATGGCAATAAGAAAGGTGAAAGCCAGGAATCAAAATCCATAGGCTTATATCTTATTATAGTTTATTAAATGTGAGTGTTTTTTAAGATGAAAAAAAGTGCTATGCAGGGATATATTTTATTTCAATCTGGAGAAAATGTGAGTGGTGTTTAAGGTATCATATAGGTAATATAACAATCATTATCTTTCAGTTTCCTCATTTGCACTGTTAATTAAATAATACCAACCTCATAATAACTTTTGCAAATCTTAAATTTTTTAAAAGTTGCAATTGTTATTTAACTCTCAAGTATTTGAAACTATGGTTTTTGATCATGAGACACTCAGATGGTCAAAGTTCAGACTAGAAATTAGTGATTAATTTAGTCAGTGCTAAAATGTTGAACTTGAAACCTAATACCATAATAAGTGAGATTTAAAATGAAAAGTATTTGAGGTACTACAAAGAAGAAAATACCCTCATATAGGAAAGAAAAATATTTGAAAATGTACAGAGATATGTAGAGATTATCAGAAAGAATTATTTTACTATAGATAGGTCATTTTCTCGTTACCTTATTAATATCACATTATGAATATTTTGTATCTTTGGGGAACTTAGCAGGTTGAAAGCATCTTACTGAATTTCTATACTTTCTGCATGCTGTGACACATACCTGTAATCCTAGCAACTCAGGAGGCTGAGGCAAAAGGATTGCAAGTTCAAAGCCAGCCTCAGCAACTTAGCAAGGCACTAAACAACTTAGTGAGACCCTGTCTCAAATATTTTTTTAAAAGTGGTGGGGATGTTATTCACTGGTAAATTACCCCTGGGTTCAGAAAATAATAGTTACCAGAAAATAGTTCCTTGCCTAGATAGAGAATTGGAGGAAAAGCCCAACCAAAATTTTACAAATGAGTTGGGAGGATAGATAAACTTCCCAAAGTTACCTGGATATGTAGTTAAGAGCAGTGACCACTATTATAGTGTTTTGAATTTTATATTTTACATTTAGTTATATCATATTGCCTAGGTATAGTAAAGAATACATGTAATTTAGAAGCAATAATCCCTCCGTCACAATATGAATCTTATCTTGCACTGCTCTATTATATTTTGTAACATTTATAAATTAATCCATATAAATATTAAGTTGTATGATTGGTTCTTTTTAAATAGTAACAGCTTAATAAGTTACCATTATTATACAGTGAGCTGTTCATATTTAAAATGTACAATTTTGATTTATACTTTTTTAAAATCACAATCAAATAATTCCAAAAATTTTCTCCTATCTTTTTTGTTTCCCTCCCTTCTATAACTAACTTGTATCCTCATCCCTTGGCAGCAACTTATCTTCCTTCTTTCACTACATATTTGTATTTTTTAGAATATTAGGTGAATGTATGTATCTTTAAATTGTCCACCTTCTTTCATGCAGTGTAATTACTTTGGGATTCATCAATGTTTTACTTATGTAACAGTTTATGTCTTCATTTATGTTGAGTAATATTCTATTGTATGGGTATACCAGCATTATCTATTCACCCTTGAATGGATATTTGGTGGGTTTGTGTGTGTGTGTGTGTGTGTATGGTATGTTTGTTGCACTTATAAATAAAGCTGCTAGGAATATTTTGTAAACACTTCTTTGTATAGGCAAATAAGTTTTATTACTAAGGCAAAAACTAGGAACAGAATGCCAGATCATATGGTATGTTTGAGTTTAATATTTTTCAACACTGCTTTAAACTTCTTTTTTATGTATATTGTGATTCCTTTTATATGTATATTTTTAAATTATTTATTTATTCTAATTTGTTATACATGCTTGCAGAGTGCAAGTGTTCCATTTTGGACACCCACTAGCAGTAGATCAGACTTCCACTTGTTTCCTCTATTTGCCAACATTTTGATACAGTCAGTTCATAAAAAAAAAATGTTGAATCATTCTTATAAGTATGCCAAGGTATCTCTTTGAAGTTTTAATTTGCACCATAGATCATCTTTTCATGTTTTTATTTGTAATGAATATATGTTTCAAAACACCACAAATTTTATTACACTTAAATTTTTCTCTAATGCTGTTCTTCTGCATATTCCATTGATTTTCACTCTGTTGTAATTATTGTCTTTTTCCTTTTCCATAGTTTAAATTTAGTTTGATCTTCCTTTGTTTCTTAGGGAACAAAATGGAAATTGTTTTGGACCCTCTGCTTTATTTCTAATGTAGGAATTTTGGCTAAAACACCCCCCTCTAATCATTTCCTTGGCTGGATCTCACATATTTTATATTTTGTGTTGATTGTCATATAGTTCAAAATAATTTCCATTTTAACTTTATTTGTTGAATAGGTTACTTAAAAGTATATTATTTGAGGATTTTACAGGTTTTTTTTTCTATAATTCACTTCTGATTGAACTCTAGTGGGGTCAAAGTGTGTATTTGGTATAATATGAGACATTTTGGATTCAATTTTATTTTGCTACATGTTCTATGCACACTTGAACAAAAAAATATTTTTCTCATGAGGTAGAATGTTCTACAAATGTCGAGTTAATTTGGTTATTGTATCCTACAAGAATTTTATATCACTTCTGGTTTCCTGTTGTAGAGGGAGGAAATGTAGAGAGAAGGATATTGAAACTTCTGTCTACAGTTGTGGATTTTCTATTTCTCCATGCAATCCAAATACTTTTTGTATCACTTAATTTGGACATCTGTTTTAAGGTACATAAAATTTTAGAATTATGACAACTTCTTGCTGAATTGGTTGATGTATCACTGGGAAATAGTCCTTTCTATTTCTGGTAACATTCTTTGCTCTGAAATTTATTTTGTATGACATTAGTTTATGTGCTCCAACTGTCTTATGATTAGTATTACTGTGTTATGTATTTTTCCCATCCTTTTAACCTAATCATATATTAAGTTAGGTTTTATTTTGATAGAAAAGTGTAAGGTCTTGCTCTGTGATAAAATTTTATGGGCTTTTCCTTTTTATTGCCTCAATTAGACCATTTATATTTAATATGATTATTGCTAGAATTGGGTTTACATATAACATCTTGCCTTCTTATTTACCTCATTTGTTATTTTCTCTTTTTCTAATATATCTTCCTTGTTGTTGATGTTGACTTTTTTTTAGGATTAAATTTTATATCCTTTGTTTTTAATTAAAATTATTTTTGTGCTGTTATTTTAGTCATTGATTTATGGTTATAATATAAATATCTAAGTTACAGCAGGTATAGTCTAGTGATACCATATCACCCCATGTATAAGTAACTTGGAACAGCATCCTTCCATTTCTTTCCTACCAGTTTTTGTGCAATCATTGTCACACACATTTTACATATATTACAAATCCCATATCTTAGTATTTTTTTGCTATGAACAGTAAGTTAAGATATTTAATATTTATTTTCTGTGTTCCCACATAGTGACCATTTCCAATGTTCTTCATTCTTTTGTATACACCAAGATTTCCACCGGTCCTCATTTCCCTTTTTCAAGAAATACTTCCTTAAATATTAATTATTATGAAGTTCTAATGGTTTCCAATTCTTAATGATTTTTCATATCTCAAATGTGTTTAATTCACACTCAGTTTTGAATAAAAATATTATATGCAGTATTACAGAATGACACGTATTTTTATTTCAATACTTCAAATATATTGTTCCACAGCCTTATTATTATTATTGTTGCTACCAAAAAAATCTGCACTTATTTTTATCTTAGTTTCTTTGATTATTATGTTATATAATATGTTATATATATGACACTTATAATGTGCCTTATATTTTCTAGTTGCTTTAATTTATTTGTATTTATCATTACTTTAAAGCAGTCTGATTAAAATGTTTTTTCATGAATTGTTTTCAGTTTTTCACACTAGCTTTTATGAAAACTTTGAGTTTATGCTATTTACCAATTTTTAAAAATCATGTGTTATTGTTTCAAATTTTTATCCTTTCATCTAATTCTGTCTATTGGGGTGTCCAACATCACATGTTTTTTTTTTTTTTTTTTTTTTTTTTTTTTTTGTTTTTTTATAAAGCATTTTTACAACAATTGTGTCTTCATACATGTATTTAGGGTAGTCATGAATAAATCAGTCTGCCATTATTCCTATAACCTTGCCCCCTCCCCGCTCCCCCCCCCTTTGTTCTATTTAAAGTTTTTTCATTATTCTCATCCCCACTCCCTTGCCTTTATAAGTTAGTATCTTCATATCAAAGAGGTCATTCGACCTTTGGTTTTTTGTGATTGGCTAACTTCACTTAGCATTATTTTCTCCAACTCTATCCATTTACCTGCAAATGCCATGATTTTATTATTTTTTAGTGCTGAGTAATGTTCCATTGTGTATATATACCAAATTTTCCCTATCCATTCATCCACTGATGGGCGTTGGGGTTGGTTCCACAGTCAAGCTATTGTGGATTGTGCTGCTATAAACATTGATGTGGCTGTGTCCCTCTAGTAAGCTGTTTTTAAGTCCTTTGGGAATAGACCAAGGAGTGGGATAGCTGGGTCAAATGGTGGTTCCATTCCAAGTTTTCCTAGTAATCTCCATACTGCTTTCCAGATTGGCTTCACCAATTTGCAGTCCCACCAGCAATGTAGGAGTGTGCCTTTTTCTCCACACCCTCGCCAGCATTTATTGTATTTTGTTGTTGTTGTTGTTGTTGTTTTGATAGCTGCCATTCTGACTGGAGTAAGATGAAATCTTAGAGTAGTTTTGATTTGCATTTCTCTGATTGCTAGAGATGTTGAACATTTTTTCATATATTTGTTGATTGTTTGCAAATCATCTTCTGAGAAGTGTCTGTTTAGTTCCTTAGCCCATTTATTGATTGGAGTATTTGTTTTTTTGGTGTCAAGGCTTTTGAGAGCTTTATAAATCATTGAGGTTAGTGTTCTCTCTGATGTGCTTGTGGTAAATATTTGCTCCTATTCTGTAGGTTCTCTATTCACCTCACCGATTGTTTCTTTTGCTGAGAAGAAGCTTTTTAGTTTGAATCCGTCCCATTTATTGATTCTTTGTTTTAGTTCTTGGGCTATAGGGGTCTTATTGAGGAAGTTGTGGCCTAAACCAACATGATGGAGATTGGGCCTACTTTTCCTTCTATTAGGTGCAAGGTCTCTGGTTTAATTCCTAGGTCCTTGATCCACTTTGAGTTAAGTTTTGTACATGGTGAGAGAAAGAGATTTAATTTCATTTTATTACATGAGGATTTCCAGTTTTCCCAACACCATTTGTTGAGGAGGCTGTCTTTTCTCCAGTGAATGTTTTTGGCACCTTTGTCTAATATAAGACAACCGTAGGTGTGTGGGTTCGTCTCTGTGTCTTCTATTCTGTACCATTGGTAAACTGGTCTATTTTGGTGCCAATACCATTCTGTTTTTGTTACTATTGCTTTGTAGTACAATTTAAGGTCTGGAATAGTAATGCCACCAGCTTCATTCTTCCTGCCAAGAATTGCTTTGGCTATTCTGGGTCTCTTATTTTTCCACATGAATTTCATGATTGCTTTTTCTATTTCTATGAGGAATGATATTGGGATTTTAATTGTTATTGCCTTGAATCTATAGAGTGCTTTTGGGAGAATGGTCATTTTGACAATATTAGTTCTACCTATCCATGAACAAGGTAGATCTTTCCATCTTCTAAGATCTTCATTAATTTCCTTTTTTAGCGTGTTGTAGTTTTCATTGTAGAGGTCTTTCACTTCTTTTGTTGATTCCCCAATTTTTTTTGAGGCTATAGTAAATGGGGTGGATTTCCTAGTTTCTCTTCCTGAGGATTTGTCACTGATGTACAGAAATGTCTTTGATTTATGGGTATTGATTTTATATCCAGCTACTTTGCTGAATTTATTTATTAAATTTAGAAGACTTCTGGTGGAAATTTTTGGGTCTTCTATGTATAGAATCATATCATCTGCAAATAGTGATAATTTGAGTTCTTCTTTTCGTATCCATATCCCTTTAATTTCTTTCATCTGTCCAATTATTCTGTCTAGGACTTCAAGAAATACGTTAAATAGGAGTGGTGAAAGAGGGCATCCTTGTCTTGTTCCACTTTTTAGAGGGAATGCTTTCATTTTTTCTCCATTCAGGATGATGTTGGCCTGGGGCTTAGCATAGATGGCCTTTACGATGTTGAGGTATGTTCCTGTTATCTCTATTTTTTCTAGCATTTTGAACATGAAGGGATGTTGTATTTTGTCAAATGCTTTCTCTGTGTCTACTGAGATGATCATATGATTTTTATCTTTGAGCCTGTTGATGTGATGTATTATATTTATTGATTTTCTTATATTGAACCAACCTTGCATCCCTCAAATGAAGCCCACTTGATTGTGATGTACTATCCTTTTGATGTGTTTTTGTATTTGATTTGTCAGAATTTTATTTTGAATTTTTGCATCTATATTCATTAGAGATATTGGTCTGAAGTTTTCTTTCTTTGATTTGACTCTGTCTGGTTTTGGAATCAGGGTGATATTGGCCTCTTAGAATGAGTCTGGGAGTGTTCCCTCTTTTTCTATTTCATTAAATAGTTTGAGAAGTGTTGGTGTTAGTTCTTCTTCAAAGGTCTTGTAGAACTTGGCTATGTATCCATCTGGTCCTGGGCTTTTCTTGGTTGGTAAGTTTTTAATGGCATCCTCTATTTCTTTGATTGTAATTGATCTATTTAAATTGTGTATATCATCCTGATTTAGTTTGGGCATATCGTATGTTTCTAGAAATTTGTCGATTCCTTCATTATTATCTATTTTATTGGAGTATAAATTTTCAAAATAATTTCTAATTATCTTCTGTATTTCTATAGTGTCCATCGTGATATTTCCTTTTTCATCATAGATATTGGTAATTTTGTGTTTTTCTCTCTTTTTTTCTTCATTAGCATAGCTAATGGTTTTTCAATTTTTATTTATTTTTTCAAAGAACCAACTTTTTGTTCTGTCAATTTTTTCAATTGTTTTTTTTTTTTTTAGTTTCAATTTCATTAATTTCAGCTCTGATTTTAATTATTTCCTGTCTTTTACTTCTTTTGGGTTTTATTTGTTCTTCTTTTTCTAGGGCTTTGAGAGGTAATGTTAGTTCATTTATTTTTTGACTTTTTCTTTTTTAAAGGAATGAGCTCCATGCAATGAACTTTCCTCTTAGTACTGCCTTCATAGTGTCCCAGAGATTTTGCTATGTTGTATCATTGTTCTCATTTACCTCTAAGAATTTCTTAATCTCCTTCTTGATGTTTTCTGTAACCCATTGATCATTCAATAGCATATTATTTAGTCTCCAGGTGTTAGAGTAGCTTTTCTTTCTTTTTTTTATCATTGATTTCTAATTTCATTCCATTATGATCTGATAGAATGCAGGGTAGTATCCCTACATTTTTAATATTTGCCTAGAGTTGCTTTGTGGCATAATATATGAACTATTTTAGAGAAGGATCCATGTGCTGCTGAGAAGAAAGTGTATTGGCTCATTGATGGATGATATACTCTATATATGTCAGTTAAGTCTAAGTTATTAATTGTATTATTGAGTTCTATAGTTTCTTTGGTTAACTTTTGTTTGGAAGATCTATCCAGTGGTGAAAGAGGTGTGTTAAAATCACGTAGAATTATGGTGTTGTGGTCTATTTGATTTTTGAACTTGAGAAAAGTTTGATTGATGAATGTAGATGCTCCATTATTTGGAGCATATATATTTTTAACAGTTATATCTTGTTGATCTATGGTTCCCTTAAGCAGTATGAAATGTCCATCTTTATCTCTTTTGATTAGCTTTGTCTTCAAGTCTACTTTATTTGATATGAGGATAGAGACCCCTGCTTGTTTACGAAGACCATGTGAGTGATATATTTTATCCCATCCTTTCACCTTCAGTCTATGGTCGTCTTTTCCTATGAGATGTGTCTCTTGAAGGCAACATATTGTAGGGTCTGTTTTTTAAATCCAATCTATTAGCCTATGTCTTTTAATTGGTGAGTTTAGGCCATTAACATTCAGGGTTGTTATTGAAACATAATTTGTATTACCAATCATTTTTATTTATTTATTTGTTATTTTTGACATTTAGCTTGACTTGGTTTCTCCTTTGGTTCATTTTTCCCTTTATTGTAGTTCTTCCCTTTGCACATTTTCGTTATTATTTTTCATTTCCTCCTGATGGAATATTTTACCAAGAATATTTTGTAGAGCAGTCTTTCTTGTTGTAAATTCTTTTAGTTGTTGTTTATCGTGGAAGATTTTTATTTCATCCTCAAATCTAAAACTTAATTTTGCTGGGTATGAAATTCTTGGTTGGCATCCCTTAACTTTTAGAGCCTGGTATATGTTGTTCCAGGCTCTCCTGGCTTTGAGGGTCTGTGTTGAAAAATATGCTGAGATGTGAATTTCTTTTCCCTTGTAGGTAATCTGACTCTTCTCTCTTACAGCCTTTAAAATTCTATCTTTATTTTGTATTCTAGGCATTTTCATTATAATGTGCCTTGGTGTAGGTCTGTTGTAATTTTGTACATTTGGCATCCTGTAGGCCTCTTGTATTGATTTTCAAATTCATTCTTCCTGTTTGGGAAATTTTCTAATATCATTTCATTGAAGAGATTGTACATTCCTTTGGATTGAAACTCTGCACCTTCCTCTATTCCAATAAATCTTAAATTTGGTCTTTTTATGGTATCCCATAATTCTTGGATATTCTGTTCATGGTTTTTTACCATCTTCACTGTGAGGTCAACTTTATTTTCAAGATTATATATTTTGTCCTCATTGTCTGAGGTCCTATCTTCCAAGTGGTCCAATCTGTTGGTGATGCTTTCTATTGAATTTTGTAAGTGGGTTACTATTTCTTTCATTTCAAGAATTTCTGTTTGTTTTTTTCTCAAACTCTATCTCTTTCTTGAAGTAATCTTTTGCTACCTGGATTTGTTCTCTTATCTCTTTGTTGGTGTGATTGATGGTTGCCTGTATTTGATCTCTTATCTCTTTGTTGGAGAGATCTATTTTTGCCTGTATCTGTTCACTTAGGTTGTTTTTCAAATCTCTTATCATTTTAATTATGTATATCCGGAACTCCTTCTCTGATATTTCACCAAATGTGCTTTCTATGGCTTCTATTGTTGTAGTATCTTGGTTTGTTTGAGGCATTTTCCTCCCTTGTTTTTTCATGATGCCTATGTATTTGCCTCTCTTGCAAGGTAAGCCTGGAGTATTACAGCTTCTGTTCTTTTGTCTTATAAGGTCCCTACGTGTTACCCAAAACCTCACTTTTTAGGGAACTATCATTATTAGAGCTTTCAGTGTACCCAATATATATCCATATATCAGTGAGTTTCTATTTTTATATTATAGTTTTGTCACTATGGCTCCTTAGTAAGTGGGCTGAGCTAGTATGGATGCAGTTGGGTGGGGCTTGTTACCCTGCTGTCCTCAGCAGGAATGGCCTCTCTGAGGTGGATGGGCAGAGGTGGAAATCCTGCAGGCATGCCCAGCTGGACCTCACCTTGGGAGGTCCAGCTTGGAATTCCTGCCAGCAGGCCAACTGTGTACCCATGCCAGCAAGCCAAACTGGGAGCTTCAGTCTGCAGACCCATCTGGGAGCTCCGGATGTCTGGCCGAATTGGGAAGTCAAGCCAGCAAGCCAAATTAGGGATTCACGCAGGAAGGCCCACTGGGAACCCTCGCTAGCAGGCTGAACTGGGAGCACAGGCCGGCAGGCTGAACTGGGAGCTCCCACCAGCAGGTTGAACCTGTAACTCATGCCTGTAGTCTGAACTGGGAGCTCCTACTCTCAGGCCGAACTGGGAACATAAGCTGGTAGTCTGAACTGGGAGGACTGCTCACAGGCTGCAGGGCCAGCAGGCCGAACTGGGATCTCCCATGGGCAGGCTGAACTGGGAACCTAAGCTAGCAGGCCAAACTGGGAGTTCCACCAGCAGTCCACAGGGCTGGCAGGCTGAACCAGGAACCCAACCTGGCATGCCAAACTGGGAACTTAAGCCAGCCACTGAACTTGGAACTCCGCCCACAGGTCGCAGGGCCCGCAGGCCGAACTGGGAACTTAAGCTGACAGTCTGAACTGGGAATTCCATCCGCAGGTCACAGGGCCCACAGGCCAAACTGGACTCTCATGCGGGCAGGCCGAACTGGGAATTTAAGCCAGCAGCCAAACTGGGAACTCCGCCCACAGGTTGCAGGGTCCGCAGGCCGAACCTGGATATGTCCCACATATGTTATTTTATGCTCTCCCGAATATTACTATTGTACTCTATTTGTCAATCTTGTTTTAATTTGTTCTTTCTATATACGTGACAGTGGAGTGTATTTTGACATATATAGAATACGTATGATTTGTTCGAAATAGGATCCCATTATTGTGGTTGTATATGATGTGGAGTTTCACTGGTCATGTTTTCATATATAAGAATATGAAAGATCAGTCCAATTCATTCTACTGTCTTTTCCATCCTCATTCTCCCTTCCTTCCCTTCATTCCCTTTTTCTAATCCACTGAACTTCTGTTCTTCCCAAAACATTTGACCTTTGGTATTTTGGGACTGGTTTATTTCACTTAGCATTATAGTCTCCATTTCCACACATTTACTGGCAAATGCCATAATTTCATTCTTCTTTATGGCTGAGTGATATTATATTGTATATATATATACACACACACCACGATTTCTTTATCCACTCATCTTTTGAAGGGCACCTAGGTTGGTTCCATAGCTTAGCTATTGTGAATTAGCTGCTATAAACATTGATGTGGCTGTGTCACTATAGTATGTTGACTTTAAGTCCTTTGGGTATAAGCTAACGAGTGGGATATGTGGGTCAAAATGTAGTTCTATTCCACATTTTCTAAGGAATCTCCATACTGCTTTCCAGAGAGGTTGCACCAATTTACAGTCCCACCAGCAATGTATATATGAACCTTTTCCCCATATCCTAGCCAACATTTATTGTTATTTGTATTCTTGATAATGGCCATGCTGATGGTAGTGAGATGAGACCTCAGCGTAGTTTTGATTTGTATTTCTCTAATTGCTATAGATGTTGAATATTTTTCATATATTTGTTAGCCATTTGTATTTCTTCTTCTGTGAAATTCCTGTTCAGTTCCTTTGCCGTTTATTGATTGGATTATTTGGGGGGTTTTTTGTTTGTTTTTGGATTTTTTGTTAAGTTTTTTGAGTTCTTTGTGTATCCTGGAGCTTAATGTTCTATCTGAGGTGCTATAGGTAAAGATTTTCTCCCCTTCTGTAGGCTCTCTCTTCAAATACTTGAGTGTTTCCTTTGCTGTGAAGAAGCTTTTTAGTTTGATGCCATCCCATTTATTGATTCTTGATTTTACTTCTTGCCTTTTGGGAGTCTCAGTCTCCCCCCACCCACCCTATTTCATGCTTGCTTTTTGTTTTGCTGCTGTGGGTTTGAACCTAGGTCCCTGTGCACACAAAGCACATGTTCTACTACTAAACTACACCCATGTTCTCTCCTTCACTTTTTATATTTTTCATTGACATGTTTTCAAGTTTATTAGTTTTTCTTCTCATTGTCTTTAATTACAGTATATCTCTTACCTCAGTCATTGTAGTTTCATCAGTAAAATTATCTTTAGGATGTACTTTATGTACATCTACTTAATATTATCTTTGTTTATTGTAGCTTCTTGAGGATATTGGCTACTAATTTTATCTGCCTTGTCATTTCTGGTTCGTTTTGGTTGAACAGTTTTTCTGATTGTGTTACATTTCCTGCTTCTTTCAATAATTAATAATATTTTTATTTGTTTCTAGACAAAAAGAGTTTTACTGTTTTGGTGCTAGATATTGCTATGTTCATATTCCTATAGACTTAATATGTACCCCAACATTTATAGGTTCAAAACTTATTCTCCAATGTGATGACACATTGAAATGTGAACATTTGGAATCTAATCAAGTTATTAGGGTATAAACTGTTATATGAGTAGCTGCTTCAGAAAACACTCCAAGTCTGAATTTAAAACAAATTAGAGAGCTTTATTATCTGGCCAGGGGCTGCCACCAGCAGAGACAAGCTCTGTGGGAGAACAGCAGCCTTTCCTGGCTCTCCTTGGAAACTTAAGAACAAAAACCACAACTTTCTCAGCATCATGCAAGCAAGCCAATCACAGAAGCTAAAAGAGCATTTGGTGGGTCTAGTTAGCGAGCAAGCAGATTACAGAAGCTAAAAAAGAAAAAAAAAAAAATGTAGGGCAACTCAGACAACCGCATTTGGTTCCAAGCAGGTGTTAGACAACCATATCCTGGGCTTGAGCAGGTGGTTAGCAGGGGTGAGAATCTACTTCAAAGTCATATAGGTCACCAAGACCACCATCTCTTGGATTGAGTACAATTTGTGGGATACAAAGTACAGAAATATAATATATTATAAGGAAAGAGCTTTCATTTCAGTTTCTCAGAAACAGCTCTTGTAACACTTATTTTTTTTTTTTATAGAAGGCAGCAAAATGGAGTCTTAGGCCTGTCTGTGACAGTTCTTGCTTTATAATTGTCTTATCTTACCTCACGTATCAAAATTTTATATCTATAATCTATATTTTACACTCTTATTGATTTTATTGATTAGTTTACACCACAACAAAACCTCATGATGGGATTCTCATAAGGAAGAAATTAAAATTAAAAAAAAAAATCACACTCTACCTTGTGAAGAAACCAGAACTAGTGCCCTAACCAGAAACTGACCATGCTGGCACCCTGACCTCAGGCCTTTCAAGCTCCAAAACTGTGAAAAATAGATGTTTGTTGCTTAAGCCCCCCAGATCATGGCATTTTTGTTATAGTAGCCTATCATGGTTTAAAGCAAAATTCATGTTGAAATTTAATTGTCATTGTAATAGTATTGAGAGGCAGGACCTTTAAGACATTATTATGTCATAAGAGCTCTGCATTCATAAATAGATTAATGTCCTTATCTGAGGAGTGAGTTAGTAATCTAATACTCAGGGAATTGGATTGGTTATAAAGGTGAATCTGTCCCACTCTTGATCTCTGTTTCTTGCATGTTACTCACCATGTGATGCCTTCATCATTTAGTCAACAAAAAGTCTCTCACTAGATGTACCCATTTAGAATTGGACCTCCTAGCCCCCAGAAATGAGAGAAATAAATCTCTTTATTCTCAGTCTGTGGTATTCTGTTGTAGCAACACAAAATGATCTAAGACACAGA
The DNA here is from genome assembly GCA_025594165.1 of Tamias sibiricus. Taxonomy (NCBI): domain Eukaryota; kingdom Metazoa; phylum Chordata; class Mammalia; order Rodentia; family Sciuridae; genus Tamias; species Tamias sibiricus. The sequence continues at coordinate 50,587,482 of CM046667.1, read as the reverse complement.
AGAAACTGAAAAAGACACCCAAAAAATAGTTTTCTCTTTGTTCCAAAATTCACTTAAATTACTTCTAAAAGTTTTCTAATCCTTTTTTTTTTTTTTTTTGTATTAATATCTATCTTTGTTTTGTAAGACTAGAGCAGTCTTTTGTCAAGGCTAATTTTGTCTCACAGGTGATGCAAAATCCTACCAAGTTCTCTGCTTGATGCCCCCTGATTTATTGGATTTTGTACTCTGCCTGGCAGGAGTATAAACTATTTCTGGTTTTGTATGAGTTTGGTCATTATTTTCTGTAATGTTATTTATGAGGCTTTTATTTCTCCATGCCTTAATTATTTTCTTTTGATCATTATGCAGATGAACATGCAAAGAAGACTGATAATTTCTGGAGTTCTTTCTCTGTGTAGACTCTATCCGTTCTAGTACTCTCCCCTGCCAATTCTAGCCATTTTGGTCACTCCAAAATCACATTTCTTTTTTCTTGGGTTGCCAAGATTGCCAGATTCCTATAGGAGTTCCGAATTTTGTACCACAGCCTGGAAATTCTTAAAGAGTAATCATAGGCCTCATTTTGTTTTCCTATTCTCAAAGATCACACTCCTCTGTTACTTGATGGTTAATGTTCTTAAAATTTTTCTTTTTATTTATTTTTTTAAATTTTTATTTGTTTTAGGTAGGAGGACCAATCCAGTTTTTTTTCTTTTTTCTTTTTTTTTTTTTTTTTTACTCCATCTTGATAAAAACTGTAGGTCTTTGATTTTTGAAAACTAATATTCTTGGTTCTGGAATGGAATCCATACTTTATACCTCCCTAATAGCACCTATCAAGTCATATTATTAGACATGTGTTGTAATTTATCTGTCTTAGACAAGTGTGAGGTAGAATTAAGAGATAAGTTTTTGTGTATTGACAACAGATATCAAATTGAACCAAGAAGGGCAAGATAAATAAGTAAATGTATTAAATGATCCAGATATTTATAATATAACAAGAACAAAGAAAAATAATGATTATAATCTAATACTTTTAGGGTGTGGTACAATAAATTTTAAAAGTGACTTTCTGTTGCTGAGGATGATAACTTGTTGAGCTGTAATGGAATTTTTTTTCATTGAGAAAGCCTGATTCCACAACTACTCATGTGTTCAGGGTACAGATGAGAATTGTAAAATAAAAGAGTTATTTCTACAGTAAATCAGAAAAGAGCAAGATAAAAGAAAGCTGAAATTAGGAGATAGGGATGAGAAGATTATCTCAAGAATCTCACATCATTTACAAACTGGCCTAGATAAATGAATGACATGTAATTAACTGTGTGGGAATGGACAATTTCTAGGATCTGATTTTCGTTTTCTGTGAAAATTAGCTAGCTTCCATTAAAATGCCACTAAATACAATATGCATGAGACATTTGTTAGTATAATGGATTGGGAAAATGTTGCCGCCTGCAGCTGCTGCCGCCTGCAGCAACGATACCGCAGGAAATAATTCAGAGGCAGACTGGAAATGAGTAGGTTCTTTATTCTGCTTTCTCTTCTGACTTCTCTCTCCAACTCCAAAAACAACCCCCACACAACTCCAACCCTACCTGGTTAAATACTCTTCACCTTAACAAGTACACATGTGTCACAAGCTCAACTTACAGATGCGTCACACAGTGTTCACGGGCACAGAAAGATTCTTAGTTGATTACCTTAAGGTCAGGAGAAAATAATTAAATGTCTCCTCTTTGGCTCTCAGTCAGCCGCCATCTTAGCTATCTCCTCATTAAGGCTCTTACAGGAAAAGAAGAGTTTTATCCACCATGGAGTACAGTGCACTGGCCAGAGAGGATGGACCCTGTAGCAGCTAGGGGTGATACTTAGAAACAGTTGGAAAAATAACAGATTCGGTTAAGCTGACATGGGTTACACATAAGCTTTCTCAAAAAAATCTCTAAATGGCTGAGTCCACACATATGTACTGCCTTTACAAAAATAATAATGTTGGTGCACTAAGCAACTCAGTGAGACCCTGTCTCTAAATAAAATAAAAATAGGGCAGAGGATGTGACTCAGTGATGGAGTTCCCCTGAGTTCAACCCCTGGTACAGCGAAAAAAATAAAATCAACAAAAATAATAATGGTGATGATACTAATTTTCATTTTAATTATCATAATACAAATGAAGTTGTAAGTTTTGACCTTAGAAATTCACAGAGATTTTAAATCTATTCTTAAGCAATTTGGTATATATTTTGACATATATAACAGTTATTTAAATTGCACACATTTTAAACTATAAGCCTGTTGTGTGTGTGTGTGTGTGTGTGTGTGTGTGTGTGTGTGTGTGTTTGGTACTAGGGATTGAACCCAGTGGACCTGAACTACTGAACTACATCCCACATCCTCAGCCCTTTAAAAAAAATATTTTATTTAGAGACAGGTTCTTGCTGAGTTGCGTAGGGCCACACTAAATTGCTGGTGCTGGCTTTGAACTTGTGATCCTCCTGCCTCAGCATCTCAAGCTGCTGGGATTACAAACGTGCATAGATTCTTCCTATATTCTTGACTTAACTCAATCTATACACTAGCAGTAGCATCTATTTCCTTTGCATACTATGTAGGCATAAATATTTAATTACTTTTTATATATCAAGTTTATAATTTCTCAAATATAAAATTATCAAATATTTTCTAAACCCTTCCCCACTTTGAGAATAGATGGTATGGGAAGATAAACCACATTTATCTTAAGAATTCACATACTTAGTTGTAGTTTGTTATGTGTCTTGGTCCCATTTTTGTTGCTCTAACAGAGTGTCTGATACTGGATAACTAAGAAAGTAAGAAGACCTATTTTTCATAGTTATGGAGACTGAAAAGTCAAAGTCTATGGAACTGGGAACTGGTAAGGGCCTTCTTGTTACATCAACATGGTGGAGGAGATGAAAAATTATGCCAAACTGATCCTTGCAACAAGAGCTCAGTCCAGTCATAACCAATCTTCTCCCTCAAAAAGGCTTTAATACATTCATGAGGGCATTGCCTCATCTAAATGCCTCCTAAATATTTCACCTCTTAAAACATGGCAAATTAATTACAACTTGAATTTTGGAGGGAGCATTCAAACTATAGTGTTATGTATTCCTTGCTGAGTGTAATCAACATTTGAGGTCATATATTTCTAAAATAATAAGTTTGAAAAGTGGGGTTGGGAGTGTGTGTAGTCTATTAAGTATATTAAAATTGTGATTTTTAGAAGGATCACACAATTTTACATTTGAACAGAGTGGTCTTTTAGAAACACTTTTACATTGAAAAATAAGTCTTTAAAATTAATTTCTACTTTGAAGAAATATACAATATTCTGGAGTTATGAACTTAATAACTAAGTTCATGATCCATTCAGTAAGCTCAAGAAAATATTCCAAAAGGACTGTCTTACCTTCAGGGTAGGACAGGCTTGTGCTATGAGCTTATGATTGTCACAGATTTGGTGGTATTTCTGAGGATTTTTGCTTTCTGAAATATGCATTTTTAAAAGTATAATAAGATAGAAATTCTACATTAAAGTTTATGATTCTTAACTAATCCAATGAGTTTTTTTTCCTTATCCATTTTGCCATTAAAATGTAAGAAAATTCCATATTACTTTTAATCTATGTTTTATCTAGAACATCATTTTCTTTGTACATTTAACAATTTAAATGTATTCAATCATCGACATAATTATAAAAATAAACACTAAATGCTACAGAATAGGGAAATATGAGATATAGGTTAGTATAAAGCAACCAGTGATGTCATCATTTTCATAATATTTTTCTCTCCCTGCTCAATGTTTTTTATGTTGACAGCCACTGTCCCTCAAAATGATGTACAAAGATAATTTTGATAACTGTCATATTTTTGGTTATTCATAATTATTATAGTTCGCCATTATTGGATCACATAATTGGATTGTATTTTATCCACCTTTTAAAGTAAATAATTTTTTATTATTTATCCATGTGTGGATGAAACTACCCTGCCACAGATATCCCAGAGCACATTTTTTTTTCTCATTAGGAAAGATATATAGTGAAAGAAGCAGAAGTGGCACCCTGGAAACTACTCTGAATCATAATCTACACTTTGCTCAAAAAGAAATAAAATCTTCCATATTTGCTAGTGAACTCACCAATAGCACAACTGCTAGCTCTTCATTTACTTCAATAAACAATTCTGAAATTGGATAAAACAAAACAAAATTACATATGAGAAATTTTCCTGTAGAAAACATAGAATTTAAATGATCTCAACAAATACTATTAGTTTTAGAATTACCAAAAACTGTTTTGATTGTATACTGCCTGACTTAAGTTGAGATTTTCAGGGATTTGAAATTGTTGTTATTAAATTTAATACATTAGTACTTTTCTTCCAAAATATAGTTCACATTTGCAAACCAGTAAAAATTCAGATGCATCTTTTAAAATTAGTGAGTGGTTTACATAAGAAATTTCAAGGCCTGTTTGCAGGCCTTGAAAACTACAGCACATAATAAGGAAGAAGAAATATATGAAATCCATATTCGGAAGAAAAGCCAATAAGGAATCCCTTTATGTCCTTCCTTTCTTCCCCACTTTCTTCTTTGTGTAGGTGTGTATGAGGGAGAAGAACTGTCACTGTGGTCTTTGTTATAAAGGAGGAGACAAGACTACTAGTGAAGAATGATAGCTATTCTGAAGAATTCTGGCACTTCATATGATTGATCCCAAAGGCAACCTAGAGTGTGTTGTCTAAAACAAGATTATAAATATCTTTTTTTCTTGGCATTCTTTATTCTAGTAAAGACATTTACAGAAACCTAGCAATGATAGAATATTGTATGTCATTTCCAAATGTGAATAGAGCTATATTTACTAATCTGTTTATGTGTGCAAAATAATTATTATGTTGGGCTTTCCTGCCTCAGAGAAGACTTACAGACTTGACTCATATAATACCCAATAGACAATAATAAATAGAAACAAACCCAGTAATTTATTGTGGTTATCTATCACTGCATAATAAACCACCTCAAAACTAGCTGCTTACAACAATTTATTATCTCTAACATATGTCCACTAGATAAAGCTGGGTGGTTCTAACCGGGGTAATATATATAGTTGCACTCAATAGTGGTTAAATGGAACTTCTTGAATAGTGATAAGAGGAGCTTAGGGAAAACTGTAGCCTGGAAAGACATCTATTAATCTGGTAACAATGAAAAGAACCCTATCACTGGATGTTTCTAGAGATTCCTCAAATGACTGAAAACAAATTAAGAACAATTTATTAGACAAAATCCATAGAAACTGTATAAAATCTGTGCCAGGCCATGAAATTTGAATCGAGGAGTTCAGCTATGCTACTGCAGCTCTCAATTGCTGAATTGCTCTTCTAGCAAACTTGATGGTAAAGTGGCAGTTCCAGTGTCCCTCAGCACCCTTGGGTGGTCGTTATTTAGAGTGGTTGCAAGAAGATATTTCTTCCATAGGCAGCCAGGAGAAAGGCCTTGGATAAGGACAGGAGAGGAGGGGAGACAGCAGATTTCAAAGGCACCTGTGACTTGCTACTCCCTGCCAGCATTAACCATAAGCATTTCTGTTCCCCACAGCTTCAACCATAGCACCCCTTCTTCAGTTACCCTTGCTCTTATACCTAGCAAGACCGACCAACCACAACCTCCATCCTAAATGCTTCCTCTTTCTAATAGATGTGTCAAAAAACACTGGGTAAGACTGTCCTCTTCATTATGTAAAGAGGAATGAAAATTATGCACTTCTGATTAGCTTATTAAATTTGGAGCTTGAAAAGCTTGATTGATCCATGCTAGCATCCCTTGCCATACCAATTACCTGTGTTGAGCCATCAAGTATACCTTTAAAACACCTAGAAAACAGATACCTATTGGTATGTCTCTCTCTCTTGGGGAACCTCCCCTTTGGGAGCTCTGCTTTCGATTACTCTAATGAATCCTGTTAGTTGGCTCTTACCCTTGTGTCCATGAATTTCATTCCTAGAACTTGCAAGACAAAGAATCTGACTGCCTAGATTTCTGTTACCCTAGAGTCTATTAGAGATCCAGATTTTGCTTCTCTGTGGTTTGGGAAAATATTTTTCCTGGTTACCACATCTGTGTGTCTCACAGTTCTCTGCCTGCAACTCTTGCTATGTAGAATAGACCTGGGCCAGGAAGTCTATGAAAAGACATCCATTATTCAAACAGTCCTGTGTTTCAGAAGCAGTACTTCAAAGGGATTGGTAGGCAAATGGCTGCTTCCATCCCCTCCAGCTTGGCTATGATTAAAGAAATATCCCAGGTATATTCAGCAGCTGGTCAATACTGGCTAACTGCCATCTTCATGGCTCTCAGCTAACAAAGTTTCAAACTAGGTTGTAGCAGCCACCAGACAGCAACATTGGTTTGCCTCCTGGATCCCCAACAACTCTTATTTTATAGTGTGAATCCTGTTGAAAAGCAAATTTCCCTCCATTCGGCTTATGTTCTGTAGCACAAAGATCTACCCAGGAGAAGATAAGTACAAGTGTCAAAGACTTGACATAAGGCTAAAAATCAACTGGACGGATTTATTCCTGAGAACGTTGTTGAAAACAGCAGTCTTCACGTTGCAGTTTGAGGAGTCTAGAACCATACTGAGATAACATTAGAGTAAACCCATCTGAAACATACTGGGGAGATAAAGGAAAGGAGGAATCAAAGTTCAGCTAAAACCAGACTAATCACTGAAAGTCAGGAAGACTGTGTGCATGGCAGATGTGGACCTCAGAGAACTATGTCAAGATGGGAGAAAAATAATTAATTGATCTAGTCCATCAATGAAGAAATAAACACCAGCAAGAAGAAGGCTTGTAGGGATTAATATACAGCATTGTAATAGTATTTTTCTCTAATGTGAACTTTGAATCAAAAAAATGAGATGCACAGGAATATGAAAGTATGACCTGTAATAAGATCTAGACAGTAGAAAATGTTGATTAATATTAAAATGACAAATACATTTAAAAATAAAATTGATATGCATGCTATTTATGAAAGACATATTTCAAATTCTAGTTGTAAATAGATTAACAAGAAAATTATAGGGAATGTACACCATACAAACAGCAATCTTATGAGAGCTGGAGTGACTGTACTAACAGATAAAATATATTTTGAAACAGAAAAAAAAAAGTTCCCCAAAAGAAAAAGGACATTGTAATATTAAAAAATGTTTGGCTATGAGTTTTAAAATTACAATTATAAGCACATATACACTTAATAATAGACCTACAAAACAAAATGGCAAAATGAAGGGAGAAATAAAACAATTCATCAATAGTAGGTGGACATTCAATATTCCATTAATGGACATAAAAACTAGAGAGAATATCAATAAAAAAATTGTAAATAATCTTGAACTATCAAAGAGTATTAAAACCTTGTATCCCCAAACAGCAGAACACATCCTACTAAAAATATCTGGAATATTTGCCAGGATAGTCAATATGGTAAAACATAAAAACTGCAACAAATTTAATAGGATTGAAATTCTACATCATATGTATTGTGATCACAGTGGAATGAAATTAGGAACAAATAAGAAGGAAAATTTGGGAAATTCACAAAAAAATATAGAAATTAGCATGAGACTAAATAACTAATGAGTCCATCAAAAATTTCCTAGGGAAATTAGGAAAAAAATATTTGAAGAGAGCAAAAATGAAAAGACAATGAAACAGAACCTATGATATTTAGCTAAAGAAAGTTTTATAGAAAAATTTATACCTGTAAACATATATAATAAATAAAGATCTCAGATAAGTAACTTAATCTTTCAAATAAGACAAAATGGATGGAGTTGGAGAAAATAATGCTAAGTGACGTTAGCCAATCCCAAAAAACCAAAGGTTGAATGATCTCTTTGATATGAAGATACTCATTTATAAAGGCAAAAGAGAGGGGATGAGAGGAATGAAAGAGCTTTAAATAGAACAAAGAGAGGGGAGGGAGGAGAGGGGGCAAGGGGATAGGAATAATGGCAGACTGAGTTATCCATGATTACCCTAAATTCATGTATAAAGACACAATTGTAAAAATACTTTATATAAAACAAGCAACTTGAAAAATTGTGCTGTTTATATGTAATATGAAATGAAATATACTCTGCAAACATGTATAACAAATTAGAATAATAAAAAATTTTAAAAAGAGATAAAAAAACAATAGTGGACTAAATCCAAAGCAATAATAAAGAAGGACATAATTGAAATTAGAGTAGACATAAATTAAGTATAGAATATAAACAAAAAGAGTTGACTGACAAAAAGAGAGCAGAAAAATTATTAAAATCAGGAAATGAGGGGGTATCACTATCAATCTTTTTTTAATTCTTTTTAGATATCCATGACAGTAGAGTGTGTTTTGACATAAATACAATGAGTATAACTTCCCATCCTTTTGGTCGTACATGATGTGGAGTTAGATAGCTCATGTATTCATATATGAACAAGGCAAAGTTATGTCTGTTACAAAAGTCAAAATTGTTATTGGGAAATGCTATAAACAAGGACATTGATGAAATGAACAAATTCCAAATACCACTAATGAATAAAACTGAATCAAGAAAAGAAAGAAAATCTGAATTTACCTATAAAATGTGGAAAGTTTGAACTGATAACAAAATAACATACATGTAAAAAGAAAACTCCTTGTCTTCAATTGTTTCACCTTTAAAATCTACAAGCTTTTTAGAAAATAATTAGTTCTAATACTTTAGAAAATTTCAAAAATAGAAGAGGTGGTATAATTTTCAACCCACTCTATACTAATACCTGAAGAAAACAAAATTGTCAGTATAAAAGAAAGTTTTATGTCATATGCTTCATGAATATAGATATGATAATCCTAAAGAACAAAACACTAAAAAACATGTACAAAAGAACAGATATCACTTATTCTTCGATTTCACATTGTAGTAGATGTTCTAGCAAAGGTTATTTGGTAAGGAAAAAATGGCATTAAAATACAAAAAGTAAAATGTATTTGCCAATAACATGAAATTGTATATGGAAAATTCTCATAGTGTATTGACTAAAAAATAATAAACAGAAGGAAGTCCAGTAAAGGAAGGGGGGAAGGAAGAGGGAGGAGGAGAGGGAAAGTGTTAGCATGGAAGTATAGGAGATTGAAATGGAACAAATTATATCCCTTATGTATGTGACTATGTCAAAATGAACTCCATCATTATATAAAATTTTAATGCACTAATAAAAACATAAGAAAATCCTCAGGAATCCACTACAAACATGTCAAAACTAATAATTATTTTCACCAAAGATTCAATTATAAAATTAATGTACAAAAATATTTTTATAAACACAAGTATTGAAGAAATTGAAAACAAAATAAAAAACACTTTTGTTTAAATTCTCCTAATTCTTTTAGATTATAAAAAAAAAATTCTGAATGAATTTAGCCACTGAAGGGTAAAATTTGTATATTAAATTCTACACATCATTGCTGACAAATTAAAGTAGACCAAAATAAATGGGAAGATACCCTTCATTCATGAATCGGAAGATTTAATATTATTAGGATGAAAAGACTCCCCCAAATCATATACACATCCAATATAATCTCTATTAAAATAGTAACCTCATGTGTTGGCAGAAATTGACTAGTGCATTTTAAAATTAACATGGAATTGTGTGGGCTCCAGAGTAATCAAAATAATATTTTTAAAAGAAAAATAAATTTGGAGAACTCACACTTCCAAATTTAAAAATGTACTACAAAGATATAGTAATCAAATGATTGTGGCATTAGCATAAATGTGGATATATATGTCACTATAATTTAATCAAAGGTCCAGAATTAGCCCCTCCCATTTTGGTCAATAAATCTTGACATAGCAGAGAGGCAAGTTGGTAGATTAACATGAGGCAGCATTTCTCTTAGTGGGGCTATCCAGAACTCAAAAAAGCAGGAATACCACATCTGTCCTAGGCTTAGAGTGAGATTCCTGAGGCTGGAGGAGAAATCTGCCCTAGCCAAACCAGGAATTATTTGACTCATTAATTGGAATTAAAAAACAAATAAACAAAAACCAAAACTCTCCACCAGAGTTGATCAATCCTTGCCAAGACTTAATCCAGGAGCCATCTTGGTACTGCAGGATGGTAGAGCCTATAGAAACTGGAAACCCAGATCTGTGAGTTTGAAGCTAAGTCTGCGTGGGCCTGTGTGAGCCTAGCAAACCTGTGGAAAGTCAGAAACTGGGACCATTTTGCCCAAGGGAAGACAGGTTAGAGAGGCTAGAGAGAATCAGGCTCTCCCTAGCTCTGTGAGTACTGGGGCTGCTGGGAACTGACAGGGCCAGCTACAGTGGGTTAGAAGGTTGTAAGATGGGGTGAGGGCATTTTGCTCTCAGCTTGCCCAACCAGCAAGTCTGGGACCTACGGGGTTCTCCGGCACTAGCCTGGTCTCATACTCCCTCCCGAATCTGGCATTCACCTGTCCCTGGGACACACCAGGTTTGACATCGCTCCAGCACTCAACAAGGCCCTCCATCTTCCCAGTACCCAGTCTCCCAACCTTCCCTGGCCCCTGACCTGGCTCACTGCTCACAGCTTTGTGGCAGGCCAGATGATCTTGGTGCCCATCCTTGATCCACCAAATGCTTCAATGCCGGACCTGCCTGGTCCAGCATGCAGCTTCATGGCCATCTACAGGTCAAGTCCTGGAGCCCTGCCTTGTTCCAACTGGCACAGAACAGCTGGGTCTCCAATGTGGCCAGGCCCCAGTTTCCCTACATGCCACTTAGCCACCAGGCGCACCTGGTCCACGACACCAGGATCCAGCATCAGGCCCTGATCCACCTGCCTCCCAGACATGGCCAGCTGCTTTGCCGCCCACCTGCAACCTAGCTTCCCCAGCATACTACTTTGCCACCAGGTCTGCAGCCTGGCCCACCCACACTCATCTCTTAAGAAGGAGAGTTAGGAAGTCTTAAAAGCCCCAACCTTCAACATGGTGAGCAACATAAGAAAAAGGAAGGATGCACAACCCACAGCCCATACTGGCAAGGTTAGATCAAACCTCAAGAAGAAACAAAAAGAAAACCAGGTGGACACAGTGAACACATACTCACTGGACACAATACCACAGTGGATACAACTCCTTAATTTCTTAAAATTTCACCAAGATATTTCTTTATAGTTTTTGCCCTTGTTATGGCTTTTTGTCATGACAATAGTTTGTTTTGCTTTTTGATTTTGGATTTCTGTATTGGATTCTTGTTTTATTTGGATGTGTACTGACTTATTCAGGGAGTCCTACATGTATTCACATTTTTTTCTCTCCTCATTTCTAGCCTTGTTTTTATTTTTTATTTTTAAAAGTTTTCTTTATTTCATTTTTGTTTGTTCTTTTTTGTTGTTGTAGTTTTTATTATGTTTTGTTTTTGAAGGTTAGGTATTTTGAGGGGTAGTTTATGATTAGTTTATTTTGATTTTGTTTTGTATCATCTTTCTCACTACTCTATCATCCTTGTCTCCCTTTCACATTTCTCTATTCCTGACACTCACATTCAATTCTCTCTCTCCACATTTATATTCAATTTTTTCATCCACTTTCAAACTAACAATATATCCTAAGTTACCACTGCATTTGCCCTATGCCCCCTTTGAAATTGCCAACACTTTTTTCCCCTCTTATCTCTTATTCTTAACACATACTCCACTCTGTCCTTAACACTTCTTCATACTAATTGAGGTATATAATGCCTACCCCTACCAGCAATGTCACATCAATAATTAATACATTGGAAAGCATAGACAACACCTGATGTTTGATTTTAAGTCAGACATAATTCATGATTAATTACTGTTTTACTAATTGAAATTGCTTATCCTACTATTTCTATATATTGCACCAATTAACAATGTAGATATCAAAATTAAAATTAAGTACCTAGTCTACTGCCTTATATTGTTTGCATAGATTGTTGGTATCATTGGGCTCCCCCTGCCAATCTGTGATATACTAATAACATAGAGGGACACTATAAACTCATAAGATAGAAACTCTACAGCTTTAGATCCATCCAGATAGATGGGTAGACACACAAACAATGTGAAAAAACAAGGGAACACGCCATCCCAAATAACCCAGACCACCTCAACAACAGACTCCATTTACACCATAGTGGAAGAAATGTCACAGAAGAGATGATATATGAAATCAGAGAGAAATATAACAATTGGAAGATCACTTCAGTAAGTAGATATATTGAAGAAGAATCAGAAATCCTCAACATGAAGGAATCAATAAACCAAATTAAAAAAAAAAAAAAAACTCATTGGAAAACATCACCAATAGACTAGAACACATGGAAGGCAGAGTTTCAGGAAATGAACATAAATTATATAATCCTGAAAATAAAGTTGACCACAAAGAAAAGATGTTAAGAGATCACGAACAGAAATTTCAAGAAATATGGGATGACCTGAAAAATTAAACTTAATATTTATCTGGATAGACGAATGCTCAAAGATACAAACCAAGGGAATATACAATGTTTTCAATGAAATAATATCAGAAAATTTCCAAAACCTAAACAATGAAATGGAAAGTCAAATACAAGAAGCATAAAGGACCCCAAATATATAAAATATACAAAAAAGACAAAAGAAATGAAAAATAAAAGTGAAAACCAGCAAAGGAATAAATTATACTAGAAGAATAATTTTAAAAAGAAACTAATTCAAATTAAAATCAGAAATAAATCAAAATGACAGGGAATAAAAACTCATATTTCAGTAATAACACTGAAACTAAATGTGCATTATTTACAACTCTTAAGAGGAAATAAGGTAATTAGAATGACAGATAAGATGAATAGATAATTTTACCAAAAATATGCAAATGCCCAATAAGTACATTAAATTATTTTCAACATTACTAAGTACGGAAATCCAATGGAAACCATGAATCATCAATGTGTACCACATTAGATAGTTATAATGAAAAAGGCAATGAATGATAATTGCTAACAAAATTGAGGATAAATCAGAACACTTATACATTGTTTCTCAAAACAATGAACAATTTCCACTGCACTCTAAGGGATATATTCAAAATAATTGAAAGATAAGTGTTCACAGAAAAAACATATGCACAAGTGATCAATGCAGCATATTCAAAATATCCTAAAGATGGAAACTACCCAAATATTTCTCAGCTAATGAATAGATAAAATGTGGTATATCCATACAAGAGAATATCACTCAGTCATTAAAAGGAATTAAGTATTGATAAGTGATAAAACATAGATGAACATTGAAAATATTATACTAAGTGAAAGAAGTCAGTCACATGAGACCTCATACTGTGTGATACCTTTTACATGGAGTGTCTATAATAGATGTGTCTGTAGAGATAGAAAATAGATTAGTAGTTGATCTCAAACTCAGAATTAAGGAATGGAGATTAACTGCTAATGGTTATAAAATCAGATTATGGTGATTTTTGTACAACTGTGTAAATATACTAAAAATGTTGTACAATTTAAATGGATGCTTTATGGTTTATGAATCATATCTCATTTTCCAATGGAATAATAGAAAAAGAAACACCATGTAAGATACTATGACTGGGTCTTCTGTTTCTGATATAGGATTTTTTTTATGGCTCTCTGTGCCTGGATGATTACTGCTTTTGGCCTAACTGCCTTTCTTTGCTGACTCAGTGTTTCTGAACACCTGGCTTAGCAGATCATTGGGCTGACCTCACAAGGTAATGAGATGCCTATGCTACTTCCAGGAAAGACCTGAAATTTTGAGTGCCAAAAGGAGATAGACAGGCATCATATTATAAATGAATTTTAAAGCTGGATTGGGTTTTAAAACCCAGCACATCTTTTTTTATTAAGCTTCTCCTCTCCCTTGTACTGCTGATCTATTTCCAAAATTGAGGGGATCTGGAATGGTTTGATAATCCATTAAGGTGTTTGAATCTAATTAAAGAAGAGAAAACAAAAACAGTGGCTGGGACTGGAGACATAGAAAGTCTAGATATCCAAAATGTTTCACTCTCATGGCTGATAGTTAGCTAATGCCATCTTTCAGGTGGAAACTCAGCTATGGCTGTCTACTGTAGTATCTACACATAGCCTCTGTATTTAGTTTGAGCTTCTCATAACATGGTTGCATGTCTACCAATATATCTGCATGCTTTTCTCCTCTCAGTGTTGTGAACATACTCTTTTACCTTCTGTATATTATAGTCAATCTCAGACTCAGTGCCTCTGACTTTGTCTTGCTACACTCCTGTCTCAAATCATACTCATACACATAAAAACACATCCTAGGACAATACAATTCTAATATTTTCTTAGTTCCTTTTGCAATTATTAACCCATATGTCTCCTATGTTGGATCCTCTTAAAAATTTATCTCATAAATTAATTTTGTATTTGCTCAGGCATACCATAATTTTAGTAAAGTCTTCGGAATCTACATATGGCTGTATATCCTAATACTGACACCATCACAAACAAATCCTATGGGATTTGGAAACAACTAACAACATCTATATACTTTAATTTTCTCATCTATAAATGTAGATAAAAAATGGTGCCTAACTCACTGTTTTCTGTCAATATTAAAGTAGTCAACAGATGTAAAGTGCTTAAAATATTTCTGGAAAATTATTAAGAACACGGTAACTTCTACTTACTTGTAATATTAGTAGTATTGAAAAGCATTCAATATTATTATAAGTTATTTGCTTTCTTTCATTCTTACCTCTCTGTTTTACTCCCCAGAGATAATCCCTTGTGTTTCTAGTCTTTCTTCAAGTAGTTACTTCTGCATTATTTTTTTCATTTTATTCATTACTTGTTCACACTTCTGATTGATGTCCTGTCATACATTAAGGTTTCAGTCCTTTAACCCATCTTCTTTCTCTCCATTTATCTATTACATTGCAAGTTCATTTACACCCATATTCAGTAGTAGTAGGATTATTACTAAGCAATTGTTTTTCTCTGTTGGGCAAGTTGTTAAAAATGGTTTTATTACTTTAGTGTTAAAAAATGAGTTTCCATTTGGCATCTATAATTAACTGTGGTTTTAAATCAGAAACTACTTTTATCTTTTGCAAATTAGGGATTGGTTTTCCCAACAATATGTACTAAACAATCTGTTCTTTTGCCAATTGATTTGTGGCATCACTTACATAGTAAATTAAACAACCTTATGCACATGGGTACTTCTTTAATTTTCTTTTTGAAATTTATAATTAAAATACTTATATATTCACGATATATTACAAAATAGTATAAAGTCCATTCTATGTTCTGCTTCCCCTTTGAGCTTTCTTATTTTCATCTACTCACTGAGAAAATGCCATCTGCAAGCCAGGAGAGAGTCTTCACCAAGATCAAAGGGAGTAATAGAAATACATTATGTTTTAAAAAGTTCAAGATATGGGAATGTTACAGGTTGTTTGAAGTGTTTAAAAAAAAAACAAAGCAATGATATTTGGTATTTCATTAGGAAAATTAAAAAGGCAGAGACAAAAAATAGACATAATAGAAATTAATACCTAAAGAAAGCAGATGAAGAAGAGTCAACAAAGGAAATCAAGGAGGAATGATCAGAAGGATAACTTACTAGGAAATAGGGGAATTGAAAAGCAAAAGGAAAACAGACTTTGAATGAAGAGAATAACCAACTGTCTTAGTTTGGGCTGCTAAAACAAATTACCATAGACTCAGTGATTTAAGAGACAAAGAATTCTCACTGTTGTAGAGGCTGGAAGCCCAAGATCAGGGTACCAGCATGGTTGCTCTGGTGAAGTCAGGGTGCAGACTTCCAAAGTCCTGTTGCATACTCACTTGACAGAAAGAGGAAAGAGAATTCTGTGGAGTCATGTGGGCACTACCCTAATTCCCTAATTACCTCCTGAATGTCCACATCTTAATTCCATCACATTGGGGATTAAAATGTCAACTTATACATTTTTGGGGAGATAGGAATATTCAGTCCATATGACCAACTAAAGAGGAAATACAACTAAGAGCATTGACATGTAATATAAGGAGCAAAATAATTTATACATAGAGATTCTTTGTTTAACTTTATTTTTTACGTATTTAGTTCTCAATGGACCTTTATTTTTTATTTATTTGTATGCAGTGCTGAGAATCAAACCCAGTGCTTCACATATGCTAGGCAAATGCTCTACCACTGAGCCACAACCCCAGCTCCAAGATCAATTCTTAATGATGGAAGTTATACAGGAAAATTTACCATGAAAAAACTAATCAATTTTAAACATTAAGAATTGGAGTGGGACCCTAAAAATGTTCCTTGCTCAGGGATTTTTATTAAAGATAAAAAAGTACTACAATGTGAGAATTTTTTAAGGCAAATATATCTTTCCTGCATACTTCTATTCATATCAAAGAATTACATACACATTAGGGATAAGACTAAACAGCAGAGCTAGGGATATGTCATTTTATCTGCAATTTGAAAAAACTCATCTTGCAAAGTCTCCATAACACTAGTAAAATACGACAGGTTCCTGATTTGGAATACAAAAAGAATATCTCTTTTTGTTATGTAATATTTAAATAAAAATGAGGAAAATCAAATAAATATCAAATAGAAGATGAAATAATAGCAAGTATCAATGAACTCAACATAAATACCTATCAGAAATTATAAAAAAATAGTATGATATAAAGTAATAACTCATATCAATAAAGTAGTTAACAGGAAGTGGTACATTTGTGTTTGAAGTAATGAATAGGCTCTTATATTTGATGAGCCAATTAATGGAAAAGAGTAGGTTATATGAATTATATTGAAATATAACTAAATTTCTTGCTGATTTGATTAAAAAATACTGATATCAACAAAATCACTTACGACATATGCCACCATAGTGAGATACTGGCAGCAAATTGGTTAATGGTACCATTAATTGATAGAGTATTTAGAGGCTCTTGTGGAATAGGAGAATGTAAAATACTCTGAAATTTCATGGTTCTCAAAAAAGAGGATTCCCAAACTTGTTAAACACTCTAAACACTTAAATAGCAATTTCAGTGTGATTTGTAAAGCTGTGAAAATATACTATCCATAAAAATAATCTCACATGTTAGAAGACTCGATCCTCATGTTAGTCTCAGAAAAGGATAAAAACACCTTACCATGTAAAAACAGGGTCAAAATATGAAGCCAGAATTGTAGGAAAAGTTTCTCAGATAATGAATTGGTAAAATAATTTTTCTGGCTGCATTTTTTAAGCTGCACATCAGTTTTTTCACAGTTATTGCAATTTCTTTCATATTCATTTTATATTCAAAATTTTGTATCCAACTTTTAAGGAATATCATCAAAATTGTATAAGTTTCAGGACCCAGAAAACATTTATCTACCTCTGGGAGTCAATAAAAAAAGGTTGGGGAGTAAAAGAGTCTGGCAGGATTACCAAAATGTAGTATGTATGTCTGCAAACTACGACTGAGAGAATGTTATCTGATAGGAGATCCAACAGAAGCACAAACTTTTCTTTAAAGGTTGGCAACTTTTAGATTCTCAAGAAGTGTCATTTGTAGGTTTAGGGAACATTGTAGAGAGGGAGAATAGGAATGACTCTTAGTGGGCAAAGATCTCTTCATATAAACAATAATTCATAATTATTATGAATATAATATCAGCTATTCCTGACTCAGTAATTATGCACTTTAATTCTGTGTATGCCAGACAAATTCAGATCACCAGGTTGCCAATACATAAAATAATCTCTAATCCTCACAGCAAGCTGATAGTTTAACTGAAGATCAGTCTAATTTTCTAAGATCTCGTGGCTTGCAAATAGCAAGATTCTACAGTGAATATATGTTATTCTGTATGACACTGACTCCCCAAGTGAATTTACACATTTTCTGAGAAATATATTAAAAATATATGTACCTTTAAAGTTACATTTCCGATTCCTGCTATTCTGTGATATTGTCTTACTTTTTTCTCTCTTGTATTCTTTTATTCTTCCAGTAGTTTTCATTATGCTCTATTTTAGCAATATTATTACCTCCTGCTCGTCTTTCTTTCATAAGAGAGAAAACTGAATTGGTTAAATTCAAAATTGATAATTTATGGTCACCCTGTACTTATTGATTTTGTACTAGTCTTACTAGCAGAATCATTTGTGCCACATAACATTCCCTGTAAGTGAAACTTACTATTTCAGTTTGGCTTTTTATTTGAAAAAGAACACTATTCTGGAGTGAGCAGCTGATCCTTCCTAGTCATACAAACAGGAAGAAAAGAAAGTAGTCAATGACACACCCATAACTAGGCGAGTCCCTGAAGAGAAAGGAGAAAGAGTGACTCTTGTACTGAACCTCCTTAGACATCTGCAGGAACATCCACTTGTTTTTAGGTGAAGTTTTAGTTCTTAACATTGTTTATTATTGTAGTTGAGAATATCACTTTAAATTGTGTTTCCTCCCACCTGATTTTTTTTAAGTGCTGAACTTCATCTATTTGCCATCTTCACTGAAGTGTCAGTTAACTAAAGTGAATACTTGTTTGGGATTTGTAAGGAAATGGCTAAAATCCCTTTTTCAGAGAAAGAGGCAGACTTTTTTTTTTCATACTAAACCAAGTCTTAGTGTAGAAGGCATGGCAGGCACACGTTAACTTTAGTAGGAACATTATTACTTGGTTAAATTTCCTATTATATTTTTCATTTTCACTATATTAAATGTGATATATGCACGATATCTACACTATTACATCTTTAAATGTGTATTTTTGTTAACTATAAACAGTATTGTACATCAGATATCTAGAACCTTCTCATTTTCTATGACTGAAACTATTTTGAACAGCAACTACCCATTTCCTCCTCCGTCCAGCCCATAGTAGTAAGTATTCTGCTTCAGTAACTTGATTCTATTAGATATATCATGTAATGTGGAACCATAGAGTATTCATATTTCTGTGTCTGGTTTATTTCACTTAACTTCATGTTTTCAAGGTCCATCTGTGTTGTAGCATATAACACAATTTCCTTTTTTAATGGCAGAATAATAAAGGTGTGAGAGAGTACCTCATTGTAGTTTTGGCCTTCAGTTCCCTGATATTGAGTGTGGTTTCATATACCTGTTGGAGTTTCTTACATATTTTACATATTAATCACTTATTATATATATGATTTGTAAATATTTTATCCCACCACAAAGATTGTCTTTCTTTCTCTGTTGACTGTTTCCTTTCCTGTGTAGGTTTTTAGTTGTGGTAATCCCACTTATCTATTTTATAATTTTGTTCCCTGTGTTTTTAGCGTTACCCCAAAACATCACCAATAACATTGTTGTGAAAATCTTCTCCCATGTTACTTCAAGGAGTTTTGAAATTATAGGTCATATGTCTAATTGTCTAATCCATTTTGATTTGATTATTATGTATGGTGCAAGATAAAGGTCCAAAATTACTCTTCTGCATGTGGATAGCCAATTTTCCTATCACCATTTGATAAGAATCTATCCTTTCTCTGTTTTTTTATTCTTGGAACCATTGCCAAAGGTGAGTTGAGTGAATATGCAAGGGTTCATTTCTGAGCTCTCTATTCTGCTTCACTGGTCCATGTGTCAGTCTTTATGTCAGCACTATGAAGTTTTGATTATTGTAATTCTGTGATATATATTAAAATCACAAAGTATGTGGCCCCCAGCATTTTTCTCCTCTTTGAAAATTAATTGAGATATTCAGGATTTTGTGGTTGTGTGTGAATTTTAGAACCTTTTTTCTACTTTTGTAAAAAAAAATGCCATTAAGATTTTGATAGGGATTTCATTGTTTCTGTAGATTGCTTTGGTGGTGGTATGGGGGCAGGATTTTTATCCATTGTGTCAACCTCAATGGTTTCATCAACTTTTTGTAGTTTTAGCA
Organism: Tamias sibiricus; assembly: GCA_025594165.1. Taxonomy (NCBI): domain Eukaryota; kingdom Metazoa; phylum Chordata; class Mammalia; order Rodentia; family Sciuridae; genus Tamias; species Tamias sibiricus. The sequence continues at coordinate 50,567,508 of CM046667.1, read as the reverse complement.
TACAAAATTTTGAAAACTTCCTGGTTAATTTGTTACTAAGTATTTTATCCTTTTTGATACTATTGTACTATCTTTAAGATTAGTTTTACTCTATAGAAATTCAACTGATTATTGTAGTCCTTTCTTTTTTATTTATTATTTTTATATTTAATTTAATTTGTTATACATGCTTGCAGAGTGCAATTCCTTTCATATTACACATAAAGATCACAGTTTTCCAAGTCGCTGCTTTTACACAAAGTATTTTCACACCATTTGAGTTTTTACACATGCACTTAGTGTATTGATGTCCAACTCATTCTGCCATTATTCCTATCACCTTGCCCCCTCCCCTTCCCTCCCTCCCCTTTGTTCTATTTATCATACCTACATTTGTCTCATCCCCCCTCCCTTGCCACTATAATTCAGTATCATCAAACCAAAGAAATCATTCCATTTGACCTTTGTTTTTTTGGGATTGGCTGACTTCACTTAGGATTATTTTCTCCAACTCTATCCATTTACCTGCAAAGGCCATGATTTTGTTCTCTTTTAGTGCTGAGTAGTGTTCCATTGTGTATATATACCAAAGTTTCCTTATCCATTCATCTATTGATGGGCATCAGGGTTGTTTCCACAATCGAGGTATTATAAATGGTGCTGCTATGAAAATTGATGTGGCTGTATCCCTGTAATAAGCTGTGTTTAAGTCCTTTGGGTATAGACCAAGGAATGCAATAGCTGGGTAGAATGATGGTTCCATTCCAAGTTTTCCTAGGAATCTCCATACTGCTTTCCAGATTGGACGCACGATTTTGCAGCCCCACCAGCAATGTATGAGTGTGCCCTTTTCCCCACAACCTCGCCAGCATTTATTGTTGTTTGTGTTTTTGGTAGCTGCCATTCTGACTGGCTTGAAATGAAATCTTAGAGTAGTTTTGATTTGCATTTCTCTACTTGCTAGAGATGTTGAACATTTTTTTTTCATATATTTGTTGCTTGATTGTATATCATCTTCTGAGAAGTGTCTGTTCAGTTCCTTGGCCCATTTATTGACTGGGTTGTTTGTTTTTTTGGTGTTAAGGTTTTCGAGAGCTTTATATATCCTTGAGATTAGTGTTCTCTCTGATGTGCTTGTGGTAAAGATTTGCTCCCTTTTGGTAGGTTCTCTGTTAACCTCACTGATTGTTTCTTTTGCTGAGAAGAATCTTTTTAGTTTGAATCCATCCCATTTATTAATGTTTGGTTTTAGTTCTTGCGCTATAGGGGTCTTCTTGAGGAAGTTGTGGCCTAATACAACATGATGGAGATTTGGGCCTACTTTTTCTTCTATTAGGTGCAAGGTCTCTGGTCTAATTCCTAGGTGCTTGATCCACTTTGAGTTGAGCTTTGTGCATGGAGAGAGATAGAGGTTTAATTTCATTTTATTACATGAGGATTTCCAGTTTTCCCAACACCATTTGTTGAAGAGGCTATCTTTTCTCCAATGTATGTTTTTGGCACCTTTCTCTAATATAAGATAACTGTGGATGTGTGGGTTAGTCTCTGTGTCTTCCATTCTGTACCATTGGTCTACTGGTCTATTTTTTTTGCCAATACCATGCTGCTTTTGTTACTATTGCTTTCTAATACAATTTAAGTTCTGTAATAGTAATGCCTCCAGGTTCACTCTTCTTGCTAAGAATTGCTTTGGCTATTCTGGGTCTCTTATTTTTCCAGATGAATTTCATTATTTCTTTTTCTATTTCTGTGAGGAATGATATTAGGATTCTGATTGGGATTGCATTGAAATTGTATAGTGCTTTTTGTAGAATAATTATTTTGATAATATTAATTCTACCTATCCATGAACAATGTAGATCTTTCCATCTTCTAAGATCTTCTTTAATTTCTTCCTTTAGTGTAATGTAGCTTTCATTGTACAGGTCTTTCACTTCTTTTGTTAGATTCCCAAGGTTTTTTTTTTTTTGTTGTTGTTGTTTTTTGTTTTTTTTTTTTGAGAGTATAGTAAATGGGGTGGAATTCCCAGTTTCTCTTTCTGAGGATTTATCGCTGATATACAGAAATGCCTTAGATTCATGGGTATTGATTTTATATCCAGCCACTTTGCTGAATTTGTTTATTAATTCTGGAAGATATCTGGTGGAATTTTTTGGATCTTCTATGTATTGAATCATATTGTCTGCAAATAGTGATAATTTGAGTTCTTCTTTTCCTATCCATAATTCTTTTATTTCTTTCGTCTGTCTAATTGCACTGGCTAGGGTTTCAAGAACTATGTTAAATAGTAGTAGCGAAAGAGGGCATCCCTGTCTTGTTCCAGTTTTTAGAGGGAATATTTTCAACTTTTCTCCATTTAGGATGATGTTGGCCTGGGGCTTAGCACAGATGGCCTTACGATGTTGAGGTGTTTTCCTGTTATCCCTAGTTTTTTCTAGTATTTTGAATATGAAGGGGTGCTGTATCTTATCAAATCCTTTCTCTGCATCAATTGAGATGATCATATGATTTTTATCTTTGACTCTATTGATGTGGTGAATTACATTTATTGATTTCCTATGTTGAACCAACCTTGCATCCCTGGAATGAACACCACTTGATTGTAATGTTCTATTTTTTTAATATGTTTTTATATTCGATTTGCCAGAATTTTATTGAGAATTTTTGCATCTATATTCATTAGAGATATTAGTCTGAAGTTTTCTTTCTTTGATTTGTCTCTGCCTGGTTTTGGAATCAGGTTGATATTGGCCTCATAGAATGAAACTGGAAGGGTTCCTTCTTTTTCTATTTCATAGAATAGTTTGAGAAGTATTGGTGTTAGTAACTTTCTTTAAAGGTCTTGTAGAACTTGGTTGTATATCCATCTGGACCTAGGTTTTTCTTGGTTTATAGATTTTTGATGGCATCCTCTACTTCTTTGCTTGAAATTGATCTATTTAAATTGTGTTTATCATTCTGCTTTAGTTTGGGCATATCATATGTTTCTAGAAATTTGTGGATGCCTTCATTATTTTCTGTTTTATTGCAGTACAGATTTTCAAATTAATTTCTAATTATCTTCTGTATTTCCGTAGTGTTCGTTGTGATGTTTCCTTTTTCATCACAGATGTTGGTAATTTGAGTTTTTTTCTCTCCTTTTCTTAGTTAGCATGGCTAATGGTTTATCAATTTTTTAAAATGTTTTCTAAGAACCAAATTTTGGTTCTGTCAATTTTTTCAATTGTGTTTTTTGTTTCAATTTCATTAATTTTGGCTCTGATTTTAATTATTTCCTGTCTTGTACTGCTTTGGGGGTTGATTTTTTCTTCTTTTTCTAGAGCTTTGAGGTGTAATGTTAATTCATTTATTTGTTGACATTTTCTTCTTTGAAGAAATGAACTCCATGCAATGAATTTTCCTCTTAGTACTGCTTTCATAGTGTCCCAGAGATTTCGATATGTTGTATTGGTATTCTCATTTACCTCTAAGAATTTATTAATCTCCTTCTTGATGTCTTCTGCAACCCATTGATTATTCAATAGCATATTATTTAGTCTCCAGTTGTTGGAGTAGCTTTTCTTTTTTTTTTTTTTTATCAATGATTTCTAATTTCATTCCATTATCATCTGATAGGATGCAGGGTAGTATCTCTACTTTTTAATATTTGCTTAATGGCATAATATATGGTCTATTTTAGAGAATGATCCATGTGCTGCTGAGAAGAAAGTGTGCTGACTCGTTGATGGATAATATACTCTCTATATATCAGTTAAATCTAAGTTACTGATTGTATTATTGAGTTCTGTTGTTTATTTGTTTAGCTTTTGTTTGGAATATCTATCCAGTGGTGAAAGAGGTGTGTTAAAGTCACATAGAATTATAGTGTTGTTGTCTATTTGGCTTTTGAACTTGAGAAGAGTTTGTTTGATGAACGTGGATGCTTCGTTATTTGGGGCATATATATTTATTACAGTTATTTCTTGTTGATGTATGATTTCCTTAAGCAGTATGAAATGTCCATCTTATGTTGATTACCTTTGGCTTAAAGTCTACTTTGTTTGATATGAGAATGGAAACCCCTGCTTGCTTACATAGTCCGTGTGAGTGGTATATTTTATCCCATCCTTTCACCGTCAGTCTATGGGCGTCTTTTCCTATGAGATGTGTCTCCTGAAGGCAGCATATTGTTGGGTCATTTTTTAAATCCAATCTATCAGCCTATGTCTTTTATTGGTGAGTTTAGGCCATTAACATTCAGGGTTATTATTGAGATATGATTTGTATTACCACTAATTTTTAAATTTTAATTTAATTTAATTTTTGTTATTTTGCTTGATTTGATTTCTCCTATGGTTAGTTTTCCTTTATTGTAGTTCTTCCCTTTGAAGGTTTTTATTTTTGTTTTTCTATTCCTCCTCATGGAATATTGTGCCAAGAATGTTCTGTAGTGCTGGCTTTCTTGTTGTAAATTCTTTTAGTTTTTGTTTATCATGGAAGGTTTTTATTTCATCATCAAATCTAAAGCTTAATTTCACTGGATTTAAGATTCTTGGTTGGCATCCCTTATCTTTTAGAGCGTGGTATATGGCTTTGAGGGTCTGGGTTGAAAAATCTGCTGAGATGTGAATTGATTTTCTTTATAGGTTATATGATTTTTCTCTCTGTGGCCTTTAAAATTCTATCCTTATTTTGTATGCTAGGCATTTTCATTATAATGTGCCTTGGTTTAGATCTGTTGTAATTTTGTACATGTGGTGTACTATATGCTTCTTGTATTTGGTTTTCAAATTTGTTCTTCTTGTTTGGGAAATTTTCTGATATAATTTCATTAAAGAGATTTTGCATTCCTTTGGATTGATTCTCTGCACCTTCCTCAATTCCAATAAATCTTATATTCGGTCTTTTGATGGTATCCCATAATTCTTAGATATTTTGTTCGTGGTTTCTTACCATCTTCACTGTATGGTCAACTTTATTTTCAATATTATATATTTTGTCCTCATTGTCTGAGGTCCTGTCTTCTAAGTGATCCAATCTGTGGGTGATACTATCTATTGAGTTTTTTAAATGGCCTATTGTTTCTTTCATTTCAAGTATTTCTGTTTGTTTTTCTTCTCACACTATCTCTTTCTTGAAGTAAACTTTTGCTACCTGTATTTGTTCTCTTATCTCTTTGTTGGTGTGATCAATGGTTGCCTGTATTTGATCTCTTATCTCTTTGTTGGAGAGATCAGTTTTTGCCAGTATCTGCTCACTTAGGTCATTTTTTAAATCTTGAATCATTTTAATTATGTATATTTGGAACTCCTTTTCCAACATTTCACCTACTGTGCTTTCTATAGATTCTATTGCTGAAGTATCTTGGTTTGTTGTGGGCATTTTCCTCCCTTGTTTTTTCATGATATCTATGTGTTATCCTTTCTTGCAGTGTAAGTCTGAGGTATTACTGCTTCTGTCCTGTTGTCTTATAGCATCCCTACAGGTTACCAGATACCACACTTTTAAGGGAAAGATCAGTATTATACATTCAAAGTACTCAACGTATTTCCATATATTATTTAGTTTCTATTTTTATATTTACAATTTTGACACTTTAATCATAAATGATGAGCTCAATTATCTTCTCCCATTAAGTCAGTATTTTTTTGTGGTAGTTCACAATATCTAATGGTAGTAGGGGGAACTTAGGGGCTTGTTAAGATGTTTATGAGGTAGGTCATGAGAAAATAGAGGTATTAGATTATTTGACTAGTGAGAGGGTAATCATGAGAATTAGGGTGTTAGCAGGAGAAGCAAAAGATAGGTATCCCCATGTAATACTCCCTATTCCTGGGCCCATGGTCTGTTCCCTGACCTGCAGGCATAGGTGGAGACTACCTGTGTCTCTGGAGTGGGTGGGCTGAGCTGGGAACGCATGCAGGTGGGCTGGGGCTTGTTCTCCCACCAGCCCCAGTGGCAATGGAGTCTCTGAGGTGGGTGGGCCGAGCTGGGGACTCACGCAGGCGAGCCGAGCTAGAACGCTCACAGGCCAGCCAGGGGCTTGTTCCCCTGCAGGCCCCAGTGGCAATGGGGCCTTCTCAAAGGTGGGTGGGCAGAGCTACAATGCTCACAGGTGGGCCGAGCTTGGAATGCATGCAGGTGGGCCAGGAGCTTGTTCCTCCGCTGGCTCCAGTGACAACCTCAACTGATTTTTTTTCTAATTTGTTATATATGACAGCAGAATGAATTACAATTCATATTGCACGTATACAGCACGATTTTTCATATCTCTGGTTGTATACAAAGTATATTCACACCATCCATGTCTTCATACATGTACTTAGGATAATGATTCAACTGATTTTTGTGTGTGTTTATTTTGTATCCTGATACTTTGCTGAATTACTTTATTATTTCTATTTTGTTGTATGTGGAATCTTTAGCATTTCCTACATATGAGATACAGGATCAGAGACAATTTTACTTCAGCTTTTGATTTTGATATCTTTTATATTCTGCTTCTCTTAATTAATTTCCCTGGCTAGGATTTCCAGTTCTATGTTGAAAATTATGTGGGAGAGTGATAAATGGGGTTGTAAACCTGGGTTCAATCCCTAGCATACTCCCACCAATAAAGAGGGAGAATGGCCATTCTTGCCTTGTTTGTGATTGTTTAGGTAAAGCTTTTGGATTTTTACTATTGTATTTGGTGTTATCAGTGTGTTTTTCATATAGGGCTTTGTCTGATATTCAGATAATTTCCTTCCGTACTTAGTTTGCTGAAAGTGTTTTTTTTTTTTTTCGTTTTTTTTTTTCTTTTTCTTTTTTCTTTTTTTGTACCAGGGATTGAACTCAGGGGCACTCAACCACTGAGACACATTCACAACCCTATTTCTATTTTATGTGGAGATAGGGTCTCACTGTGTTGCTTAGGGCCTCGCTTTTGCTGAGGCTGGCTTTGAACTTGCGATCCTCCTATCTTAGCTTCCCAAGCTGCTGGGATTACAGGCATGCACCACTGTACCTGGCATTGCTGAAAGTATTTCATCATGAAAGGTATTAAATTTTGACAAATGTTGGCTCCACATCTATTGAGAAAATCATGTGACTTTTATCTTTTACACTGTTAATGTGGTATATCACATTCATTGATTTTTTTTCATATTTTGGATTATCCTTTATCCCAAGTTAAATTATACATGGTCATGGTGCATAGTCACTTTAATGGGCTGTTAAATTCATTTTGCAAATACTTTCTTGAAGACTTTTGCATCTATAGTCATTAGGGATATTGGCCTGTACTTTTGTTTTGTTTTTTTTTTTTTTTTGTGGTATGGTCTTCATTAAACTTTGGGACAAGGGTAATGCTGGACTCATAAAGATGTTCCATGTTCTATTAAGAAGAATGCATTTTGTTGCATAGAATGTTATTTCCAAGTTAATTCTATATTGTTGATTAAGTCCTTTGTTGTCTTATTCTGCATGGTTGTTTTTTATCCATTATTAAATGTGAGGTATTGAACTGTCCTACTATTATTGTGTTGCTGTCTATTTCTTTCTTCAGTTCTATGATTGTCTGCTTCATATAATTAGGTCTTTTGTGTGGTGGGGACAGGGGATTGACTCCAGGATAACTGAGCTATAGCACCAGTTTTTTATTTTTTGTTTCAAGACATGGTCTCCCCAAGTTGCCCAGGCTGGCCTCTAACTTTTGATCCTCTTGCCTCAGCCTCCTTAGTAGCTGGGATTACAGGCACGTACCACCATACCTGGGCTATTTAGGTTTTTGATATTGGATTTAAATATTTATAATTTTATTTCTACCCAGAAAATTGACCCTTTTGTTATAACAAAATGTCCTTCTTTGTCTCTGGCCATTTTTTATCTTAGTTTCTTTTGTCTGATATAAGTATGGCCACTCCTGCTCTTTTGGTTACTTTTTACATGAAATATATTTTTCCATCCCTTTAATTTAAACCTATCTGTGCCTAATTAAAGTGAGTCTTTCAAAAGCAGCATATAATTAATTGTATCATTTTATAAGTCAGTTCACTACTACTTTATGTGTTTTGATTGGTGAGTTTACTATTTTTACGTTTATGTACATAGGTATGTATGTATGTATGTACTTTTGGTACTAGGGATTGAACCCAGAAGTGCTTAACCACTGACCCACTTCTCCAGCCCTTTTTATATTTTATTTAGATACAGGGACTTGATAATTTGCTTAGGGCTTCACTAAATTGCTGAGGCTGTCTTTGAGTTTGCAATCTTCCTACCTAGCCTCCTGAGCCATGGGCTATCCCCTTTACATTTAAAGTAGTTATCATTAGGGAAAGACTTACTGTTGCCTTTTAATTAGTTTTTTCTGTCTTGTAGTAATTTTATTCCTCTTCTCTTGATATCTTCCTTTGTGTGTTATCATCATCATCACTATTTTCACTATGATAATAATAATAAATGATAAATAATAAATGATAAAGGAATTGTGGCTTATCATTGATTCATTGCCATAATTTCTTTATCATTTCCTTTAGTGTATATCCCACTGGTATTTTCTTCATGGTTACCATAAGGCTTATGTATAATAGCTTATTGATATAAGGAACTACTTTAATCTGATAACTTCATTTGCACATAAAATGTAAAAAAAATACTTTTTTTACATACCCCACTCACTTTGTTATTGATCTCACAAATTTGATCTTTTAATTGTGTATCTATTAACATATTTTATAGCTGTTACTTTTGTGCTTTTGTCTTAATTTCTGCATCAGAAACAAGAATCACTTATCAATTCTGTATATTAGCATATAATATATAGACAAATGTGAATGTGTATTTACATTTAGTTGCAAGCTTTATGTTTTCATATGCTTTTGTGTTGCTGTTTAAAACTTTTCATATCAACTTAAAGGAATAACTCTAGAATTTATTTTCAGGTAGGTCTAATGGCGATGAATTCTCTTACTTTGGTTTGTTTATTGGTCAATTCTTTATGCTTTGTGTTTTTCTTTTCATTTTTGAGCAATAGTTTTGCTGGTTATTGTATCATTAGTTCACAGTTTTTTGTTTTTCACCCTGTGTTACATAAAAACTCACTCCTACCAGGTGTGGTGGTACATGTCTGTAAATCCCAGTGGCTCAGGGGGCCAAGGCAGGAGAATTGCATGTTCAAGGCCAGTCTCAGCAACATAGCAAGGCCATAGGCAATTTAGCAAAATGCTGTCTCAAAATAAAATATTAAAAGGGCTGGGGATGTGTCTCATTAGTTAAGTGCCCCCTGGGTTCAATCCCTGGTAGCAAAACAATATAAAACCTCACTACTTTTTGTCATGAAAGTCTTCTGCTGAGAAATCCACTAACTGTACTATGTAGTTCCCTTGTATGTGGTGTTTGCATTTCTTGTTCTGTATTCAACAATCCCTCTGTATTTATCTTTTGACAATTTCTTTGTAATTGTGGTCTTCTTTGTGTTGATCTTATATAGGATTCTTTGGGCTCTCGAATCCTATGTTAATTTCTTCCCCACATTTGGGGAGTATTGGCCAATATATTCTTTAAATAAGGTTTCTATCTCTGTCTTGTCTTCCTGAGACTGCTGCAATTCATGTATTTGTCTGTTTTATGGGATCCCATCAGTCCCCTAGGCCTTCTTCACTCCTTTTATTTTCAAACATCTTGCTTTCAGGTTTTGATTAGATCATTTCAAATGACCTGTCTACAAGTTTATTTGCTTTGTCCTTTGACACAATCATATGTTTATATAATCCTTCTAGTGAAATATTTATTTCAGATATTGCATTCTACAGCTACACAATTTGTTTGGTTCTTTTTCATATTTTCTATCTCTTTATTGAAGTTCTTATTTTGTTCATGCATTATTGGAATGATATTGTAGATCATCATTCTGAAGGTTACATTAAGTTATTTTTCATGTAATCTTATCATTGTATTGATTTAATTTTAATAGGGATGGGCATAGGTGGGTAAAATCATGAATAAATGCATAAATGGAAGATGTACTAGAAGATATATAATCTGTCTCTTTAGACTTAGTTTCTGGAGATTTGTTTCTTTATTGTGCTGATTTTCCCTGTTTCTTTACATTCCTAACTTTGTGTTGATATCCTCACATTAAAAAAAAATAGCCATCTTTAGCAGTCTTTGCATACTTACTTTTTATAGGGGAAACCCTCACTTACTCATATAGTTCCATAATTTGAGAAATTTGCTGATTTTCATTTTTTCAGGATTTGATAATCTTTTCCTCCCTCTGGTGTCAGTCTGCTGTACTGCAGGTGCACTGGAGCAGTGGTACACTACACAGCTCTTAAGAGTTCTCAGAAGCTTCTAGAAATGTAGAATGGTCCTGACAAGCAAGGGAGAAACCAGATCATCAGGCCATCTACTAAGAAGCTAGAGTATTAGATATATGCTCCACACTTCTGTTTCCCTCGGGGAAAGATATCACTGAACTGTATTGGCCTCTTTGTGCTATGCTATTGTCCTTGTGGAGCAGAAACATGCCACACAGCAGTTTTTAGTTCTCAGCATCCTTCAAGCATTTAGAATATCCTCAGTTCCATTAGTGGTCCAAGAAATTTGAAATTGACATTAGTACTTTGGAAAGTCTTTTTTAAAAGTCAAAACATTTGATGTAGTGCTGGGGGCCCTTTTTGGCCCATGATGATCATAATAAAGTTTTATTTTTCCTCTCAGCTTTATCCATGTATATAAACTTAAAGTTCCTTCTTCAGGAAACCAAGAAAAACATTCTTGGATAATAAATTGTCTCAGCTGCTTAGAAGTAACAGCGGCACCTCTCTTATCAAACATCTGTTTAACAATAAAGAATATTTTTTCTTTAGACTTCTTTATGGCATATGACTTCTCAAAGTTCTGTGATTTTCTTACCCTTCCTCACTCAGCCTATCTCTACTGAGAAGTCCGCAGCACTTCAGGTAAGAAGCTTGTTCTCTGCCTACATCTCTTTAGAAATACTTTAAAGGTAAATGAACTTACCAGTTCTGTTGCGGTTTGTTGCCCCACGTCTTGGGCGCCAATTGCTGGGGGCCAGCCCCAGTCAGGGGGTACAACGCGAGCGCTCAGCGAAGTACGAAGGCAGAGAAGCAGCAATAGAGAAGATTCCACAGCCTGACTCGCGTATCGGTGTGTTATTTTCCCCATTGCTGCTTCTCTGACTTCGTACTTCGCTGAGCGCTCGCATTGTACCCCCTGACTGGGGCTGTCCCCCAGCAATGTAGGGTCCAGTTTTCTGTCTCTTTTTCCCATAGGGAAATCCAGGAGCTGGGAATTTTCTTCCTATCATATGGTAATAGGAAGAGATGAGAAGATTCCATAAATTTCTTTCCAGCTTTGATATACTTGGTATCATACTCCTCTTATTTCTGAATTTCTCACAAAGGTAAATAGTCTTTGTTTTGCTGAATCAGTGTTTCCATGAGAAGAATGAGAGTCTGGACCTTCCAGAACTACATTTGGCTTATATTTTTCTATTTCCTATTGATTTTCAGCTGCATAATATATACAAGTCCTAATTTTTTCTCATGATTTAGTTTTACTGGGGATGGAAATAGTTGGGTAATATCACTAATGAGCATGTATATGTAAAACACAATAAGTGAAGAAAAATTTTATAGAAAATAATATAAAAAGATATAGAGAATAGTTTTATATGTATTATAATTATTAATGCATATTAATGAACAAATTAATGAATTTCTATGTGACATCTTCATGCATTGATGTGTCATGATTTGATAATGTCCATCCTGCCCTTCTCTCCTTCCCTTACCCTCCCATCTTTTCCTTCTCCTTCTGGTTGTCTTCACCTTCCCTTAGAATACCTTAGAAGAGTACTTTTAAGCAAGCCTGTCTGAATTCAACTGTTGATTCTATGAGGAGTTGGTGGGAAAAGCAGAACCTCTAAAAAATGATGGGAATATGAAGTTTATATGGGAGATAGAGCTTATATTAGATGGGAAAAACATTGCTAACAATTCTTCCACTTCTTGTTTCTCTGTCCCTCCATGCTGAGTCTGAGTTTGGCCATTTGAGTTAATAAATCAGCCTATGTTTTGTTAAAGTTTGTTCTTATAGTATTTTATTCATTGTATTTGTATCTGTTTAGACACTGGGAGATGAATTGAATGCTGAGTTACTGTAATAAAACAAACATGGATTCTTTAACAAATTTCACTGTTAGAACAGAGCACTGGCTTTGCCAGCAGCAACTCAGTATTTTGCAGTGGTGGTGAACAGTCCTTCCTTCTTCATATAAGAAAACAGTAATTTTAAACATAAATCAAGTTCTGTGTATCCAGAGGTAAATATAGTGTAAAGTTAGTTGACCCTACAATTTAGAATTTCTTCAATAATGCTTTGTCATTGTGTTTATTAAATATTGCTTCAAAATATTTAAACAAAAATATCTTTTTTGGCTAGAACAGTATTTCAGATTTTTAAGATTTATCAAAGATTCATTATACTTTACAGCTGCCCACACAAATATATAAAGACCTCTCACTTTGGGATAGTATAACTATATTATATCAATATGTTTGTTAAAGTTGGAGAGGGTGCATTGATTCATTAATTTAAATCCTATTTAACAAATGATACTAAGCTAAGATATTATCTTAGACACTATGGAAGATATAAACACAAATCAGACAAAGAAAATTCAAGAATAGTCCAAGAGAGGCATGCTGTGTGAGTGTGTGTCAAGTACTTTTATATAAAATAGGAAATATTATGGCATTTGCTTGAGAGTAATGAGAGGTCTGAGTAAGAAACCACTTACCATTTGGAATATCTCATGTTTTAATGGAGAACATGACATCTGAGCTAAGCCTTAAATATGTGAGTTTTGAGGGGATTTTTTTTTTTTTTTTACGTGAAAGGGACAAAAAGGAATTTCTTTTTTTTTTTTAGAAGTTAATTTTAATTTATTTTTTTAATTTTATTTTTATAATTTTTAATATGTACAATTCATAGTGCATATATTTAGTATCTTTTTACATACAACTGTTTGTATACAAAGTATATTCGTACAATTCAGGTCTTCAATCATGCATTAAGGAAAATGATATCCGTCTCATTCAACCACCTTTTTTTTCTCCTCCCCCTCCCTCCCCTCTTGCTCCCTCCCTTACCCTCCCTTCCCTTGACCATTCTAGTGTTCCTCTAATCTTCCTACGTACCCCCATCCAACAATACTTCGAAATAGCCTCCTTATATAAGAGAGAACATTTGGTACTTGGATTTTTGAGACTGACTAACTTCACTTAGCATTATGTCTTCCAACTTCATCCATTTACCTGCAAATGCCATTAATTTGTTTCCTTTTATTGCTGAGTAAAATTCTATTGTGCGTATATATCACATTTTCTTAATCCACTCATTTACTGAGGGACATCTAGGTTGGTTCCACAACCTAGCTATTGTGAATTGCGCAGCTACAAACATTGAGATAGCTGTGTCACTGTAATATGCTGTTTTTAAGTCCTTTGGGAATAGACCCAGGAGTGGGATGGCTGGGTCATAGGGTGGTTCCATTCCTAGTTTTCCAAGAAATCTCCATACTGCTTTCCATAACGGTTGCACCATTTTGCAGTCCCACCAGCAATGTATGAGTGTGCCTTTTCCCCCACATCCTCTCCAACATTTATTGTTGCTTGTGTTCTTGATAGCTGCCATTCTGACTGGAGTGAAGTGAAATCTTAGAGTAGTTTTGATTTGCATTTCTCTAATTGCCAGCGATGTTGAACATTTTTTCATGTATTTGTTGATTAATCGTGTATCTTCTTCTGAGAGGTGTCTTCTCAATTCCTTAGCCCATTTATTGATTGGGTTATTTGTTTCTTTAGTGTAAAGTTTTTTGAGTTCTTTATATATTCTAGAGATTAGTGCTCTATCTGATGTGCATGTATTAAATATTTGTTCCCAATTAGTTGGCTCTCTATTCACCTCACTGATTGTTTCTTTTGCTGAAAAGAAGCTTTTTAGTTTAAATCTATCCCATTCATTAATTCTTGGTAGTAATTCTTGTGCTACAGGATTCTTATTAAGGAACTTGGGGCCTAATCCAACATGTTGGAAATCGGAGCTTACTTTTCCTTCTATTAGGTGTATTGTCTCTGGTCTAATTCCTAGGTCCTTGATCCACTTTGAATTGAGTTTTGTGCATGGTGAGAGATATAGGTTTAATTTCATTTTATTGCATATGGATTTCCAGTTTTCCCAGCACCATTTGTTGAAGAGGCTATCTTTTCTCCAATGTACATTTTTGGCACCTTTGTCTAATATAAGATAACTGAAATTATATGTATTAGTCTCTGTATCCTCAAATCTGTACCATTGGTCCACCAGTCTGTTTTGGTGCCAATACCATGCTGTTTTTGTTACTATTGCTCTATAGTATAATTTAAAGTCTGGTATGGTGATGCCCCCTGCTTCACTTTTCTTGCTCAAGATTGCTTTGGCTATTCTGGGTCTTTTATTTTTCCAGATGAATTTCATGACTGCTATTTCTATTTCTTTGAAGAATGACATTAGGATTTTGATTGGAATTGCATTAAATCTGTATAATGCTTTTGGTAGTATGGACATTTTGACAATATTAATTCTACCTATCCAAGAGCAAGGTAGGTCTTTCCATCTTCTGAGTTCATCTATAATTTCTTTCTTTAGTGTTCTATAATTTTCGTTATAGAGGTCTTTCACCTCTTTCGTTAGGTTGATTCCCAGGTATTTTATTTTTTTTTTTTTTTTTTGATGCTATTGCAAATGGGGTATTTTTCATCATTTCCTTTTCAGAGTCATTGCCGCTGATGTACACAAATGCCTTTGACTTATGTGTATTGATTTTGTATCCTGCAACTTTGCCAAATTCGTTTACTAGTTGTAAAAGTTTTCTGGTAGAGTTTTTTGGGTCTTCTAGGTAGATTATCATGTCATCAGCAAATAGTGCTAATTTGAGCTCTTCTTTTCCTATCTTGATCCCTTTAATTTCTTTCGTCTGTCTAATTGCTCTGGCCAGAGTTTCCAGTACTATGTTAAATAGCAGTGGTAAAAGGGGGCATCCCTGTCTTGTTCCAGTTTTTAGAGGGAATGCTTTCAATTTTTCTCCATTTAAGATAATGTTAGCTCGGGGCCTTGCATAAATAGCTTTTATAATGTTAAGATATGTTCCTGATATTCCTAGTTTTTCCAGTGTTTTGAACATAAAGGGGTGTTGTATTTTGTCAAATGCTTTTTCTGTGTCAATTGAGATGATCATATGATTTTTGTCTTTAAGTCTATTGATGTGATGTATTATGTTTATTGATTTCCGAATATTGAACCAGCCTTGCATCCCTGGGATAAACCCCACTTGATAGTGGTGCACTATCTTTTTGATATGTTTTTGTATCCGATTTGCCAGGATTTTGTTGAGGATTTTTGCATGTATGTTCATTAAAGATATGGGCCTGAAGTTTTCTTTTTTAGATGTGTCTTTGCCTGGCTTTGGAATTAATGTAATATTGGCCTCATAGAAAGAGTCTGGAAGAGCTCCCTCTTTTTCTATTTCTTGATATAGTTTGAAGAGCATTGGTATTAGTTCTTCATTGAAAGTCTTATAGAACTCGGCTGTAAACCCATTAGGTCCTGGACTTTTCCTTGTTGGTAGCTTTTTGATGACATCTTCTATTTCTTCGCTTTTAATTGATCTGCTTAAATTATGTATAGCCTCCACATCCAGTTTAGGCAAATCATATGACTCTAGAAATCTGTCAATGCATTCAGTATTTTCTATTTTATTACAGTACAAGTTTTCAAAGTAATTTCTAATTATATTCTGTATATCTGAGGTGTTTGTTCTGATATTCCATTTTTCATCACAAATGTTAGTAATTTGAGTTTTTTCTCTTCTTCTTTTCATTAGCATCGCTAAGGGTTTGTCAATTTTGTTTATTTTTTCAAAGAACCAACTTTTAGTTTTGTCAATTCTTTGAATGGTTTCCTTAGTCTCAATTTCATTAATTTCTGCTCTGATTTTAATTATTTCCTGTCTTCTACTGCTCTTGGTGTTGGTCTGTTCTTCTTTTTCTAATGCTTTGAGGTGTGATGTTAAGTCATTTATTTGTTGGGTTTTTTTCCTCTTAAGGAATGAACTCAGTGCAATGAATTTTCCTCTTACTACTGCCTTCATAGTGTCCCAGAGATTTCTATATGATGTATCTGTGTTCTCATTTACCTCTAGGAATTTTTTGATCTCCTCTTTGATGTCTTCTTCAACCCCTTGTTCATTCAGTAGCATGTTGTTTAGCTTCCAGTTGATGGAGTAGTTTTTCTTATTCCTTGTTTTGTCGTTGATTTCCAATTTCATCCCTTTATGGTCCGATAGCATGCAGGGTAGTATCTCTATTTTTTAATATTTGCTGAGAGTGCCTTGTGACATAATATATGGTCTATTTTGGAGAAGGAGCCATGTGCTGCTGAGAAAAATGTGTATTCGTTTACTGAGGGATCAAATATTCTATATATGTCCGTTAGGTCTAAATTGTTAATTGTTTTGAGGAGGCTTAAAGTTTCTTTGTTTAGCTTTTGTTTGCATGATCTATCCATTGGTGAGAGAGGTGTGTTGAAGTCCCCTAGAATAACTGTGTTGTGGTCTATTTTACTCTTGAACTTAAGAAGCATTTGTTTGATGAATGTAGGTGCTCCATTATTTGGGGCATATAGGTTTATGATTGTTATATCCTGTTGATGGACGGTTCCCTTAAGTAATAAGAAATATCCATCTTTGTCCCTCTTGATTAATTTTGGTTTGAAGTCTACCTTATTTGATATGAGAATGGAAACCCC
This sequence comes from Tamias sibiricus, assembly GCA_025594165.1. Taxonomy (NCBI): domain Eukaryota; kingdom Metazoa; phylum Chordata; class Mammalia; order Rodentia; family Sciuridae; genus Tamias; species Tamias sibiricus. The sequence goes on along the minus strand of CM046667.1, from coordinate 50,550,696 downwards.
TGCTTGCTTCCGCCGGCCATGTGAGTGATAAGACTTTTCCCATCCTTTCACTTTCAGTCTGTTGATGTCTTTTTCTATGAGGTGTGTTTCTTGGAGACAGCAAATTGTTGGGTCATTTCCTTTAATCCATTCTGATAATCTGTGTCTTTTGATTGGCGAGTTTAGGCCATTAACATTCAGGGTTATTATTGAGATGTGATTTTTATTCCCATCCATTTTTATTTGAATTATGGTCTTTAGCTTGATTTGGTTTCTCTTCTGGTTGGTATTTCCTTTAGTTTAATATCTCCCTTTGGTGATTTTCGTTATCATCTTTCTCTTCTTCTTCATGAAAAATGTTGCCCAGGATGCTCTGAAGTGCTGGCTTTCGAGTTGTGAAATCTTTTAACTTTTGCTTGTCTTGGAAGGTTTTTATTTCATCTTCAAATCTAAAGCTTAATTTTGCTGGATATAGGATTCTTGGTTGACATCCCTTTTCTTTCAGAGCTTGAAATATGTTATTCCAGGATCTTCTTGCTTTTAAGGTCTGGGTTGAAAAATCTGAACATAGTCTGGTTGGTTTCCCCCTATATGTAATTTGCTTCCTTTCTCTTGTGGCTTTTAGTATTCTCTCCTTGCTCAGTGTATTAGGCATTTTCATTATAATGTGTCTAGGTGTGGATCTGTTGAGATTTTGTTTGTTTGGTGTTCGGTATGCCTCTTGAACTTGGTTTTCCATTTCATTCCTGAAGCTTGGAAAAATTTCTGTAATTATTTCATTAAATAGATTACTCATTCCTTTGGCTTGAAACTCTGCTCCTTCCTCTATGCCGATCACTCTTAAGTTTGGTCTTTTTATGCTGTCCCATAATTCTTGGATGTTATGTTCTTGATTTCTAACAAGTTTTGCTGTATGGTTTAAATTCTTCTCTAGGACATATATTTTGTCTTCATTGTCTGAGCTTCTTTCTTCCAAGTGGTCTATTCTGTTGGAGATGTTTTCAATTGAGCTTTTATTTTGGTTTATTGCTTCTTTCATTTCTGTTTGGATTCTCTTTAGAGCCTCTATTTCCCTATTGAAGTAATCTTTTACTTCCTGTATTTGTTTTTGGAGTTCTTTGTCAAAATGATCTTTTGCCTCCTGTACCTGCTCCCTCATCTCATTTTTGAGTTCATTCTTAAGTTCCATAAACATTTGGCATATGTAATTTCTAAATTCCATCTCTGGCATTTGACCAACTGTGCTTGCCATGACATCTACTGATGAGGTATCTTGATTTGTTTGTGTCATTTTCTTTCCTTGTTTTTTCATGTTGCTTGTGTGTCTATTCTTCCTGCACTGTGGGACCTTGACTATTTCGATTTTACCTTAAAGCCTTATGTTGTTCCTGTAGTACAGTGCTATCAGATCACCTTATAATTCCTTTACACTTTTAAAACCTAACACTTTCTATTCAGAAAATCCATGTTTGATCACAATGTACAGATTTTGTTAACCCAGATATTATTTCCAATTTACTCTGTACGCTTCTGATAGGGTTTTATAGCTTCAAGTATTGGATACAGAGGTGTTATGTTTAAAAAGAAGGAAGTGTCTTGAATTGTTCTTTCTTGGAAAGTATGAAAAGAGATATCTATTGAAGTGGTTTAGTGGAAGTGGTTTAGTATCAGTAGACGATGGAAGAAAGAGAATGGGGTTGACAATTAGGTAAAAAGATCAATTTATATATATAGTAAGTTGGAAAAGAAAAAAAAATGATAAAAGAGTAGGAATTGGTGTAAGAGAGAGGAGAGAGAGAATCAAGGAAATAGAGAGTAAACTATATATTACACCACTTTGCTACCCGGTTCAATTGCGCCGGTTCTAGAAATCCCACGTTCTGCGTATAACTTGTTTTTGCCTCTGTTTAGTATGCACTGGCAGGATGTAAACATGAAAGATGAAGGAGGAAGAAAAGATAAAAGAGTGAGAAGGAGGAAAAGAATGAAAGAAAAAAGGAGCGGAAGCAAACAAACACACTAACAATCAATGCGGAAGGAAAAAAAAAAAAAAAAGCAGAACAAAACAAAGCCAAAAAAAGAAAAAGAAAAATAAACAAACAAACAAACAAACAAAAAAAAAAAAAACTCCCTGCAATCCAACAAAACAAGCAAACCAATAAAAAGAAAAGGAAAAAAAAAAGTCAAACCCCAAAGTCTCAGACAAAACGGGCCCTGGGAAGCCCCCCTGTTTTTTTTTTTCCTTTCCAGTTCAAACCAATTGCTATTGGATCACAGTCTATGATCCTGTTAGTGAAATCAAGGCTGCATCTTAGGCCAGTGGCTGCACGGTTCAGTGAAGGAGTGGCCCAGGGGGATTGTGTGTGTCAGCAGATGAATGGCACTGGGAAGGGGACCTTCCAGAAGGCACCCCCTCCCCAAGCCCACCCACAGTTGCAGCCTCTTGTGGCCGCTGCGCTAGCCTCAGAAATGCCTTCCCCTGCTGACCACCCAAGTCTCACCCAATTGTGCGTTGTCTTCAGAGAGCTGGAGAGTCCCTGGATGGCTGCAGCCGTCGCTCTCCGTCTCCTCCCCTTTGTCAGGACCAGCCCCTGCAGCTTTCAAAGATGGTGGTGCTCTCCTTCCAGTCAACAGCAGCTCCGCAGACTCCCGTATTCTTGCCGATCGATTTCAAAGCTGTTGGGTGGATGTCTCCCTGCCGAAGTGGCACCAGAAAGCCACACCTGTGACTGTGGTGCAGACAGCGCTGCTTTGGACTGTGGCCCGCTCCACTCTGCCCCTGTTTGCTGATCGCAGATCTCTGCGCCGCTCTGTCCTGGGCCCCACTACTGAGGGTCGCGTCAGGCGGAGTGTGGATTTGAACTGGTGTGTGGACCTGCGGTTTCCCGTGGTTCCCCAGCACCAATCCCGCTGGCTGTTATCGCTGGTTTTTATCGCCGGTTTCACGCTGGTGTGCCGTGAGTTTGGCTGGGGTTGCAGTAGTAGCGCGGTCTCCCCACACTGACTTTGTTTCGCACGGCCTGTGCACCACCCAGGCGGTTTTGCAGGAGCCTCGCGGCTCCAGCCGCTGCAGACAGCTTGTCTCTTTCTCTCTCTGGTAGTGGTAATCAAACCATCCAGGAGATCGGTATTTTCAGCCTATGATGAAAGGCAATTTATCTGCTTTGTTCGATTCTTTCCATGGAGCTGTCCTGAAGTGCGGCTTCCTCTAATCCGCCATCTTGTATCCCCTCACAAAAAGGAATTTCTAAACAAATAATAAACATGAGTATGAAACAGGTCAACATAGAGTATGTATAGGGAATAGTAAATCCATACATAAAGCCAACAAAAGGAAATATGGGAGGAGGGAGTTCAGGTTGCAATTGAAACTTCAAGATATTAAATTTAATTTAAGATATTATTTTACTGTGAGAACAGGGACCTAAGTACCCTAATATGAGTCCAAACACTAATTTGTTAAACTGATATCAGGAACTTTTGTAACCTATCTGGTCTCAGATAATATCTTCTCGATCTAAAAGCATTATTGTTAACTGTATTCAATTAATATCTGAAAACTAATTAAGAATCCAAGAATAAGATGACCAGATCTGTGAATAAAGAGGTCATTTAAAGTGATTTAGAAGAATTTAGGAGTGGAGTGACACACAGGATTCAGGGACTTAAAATAATAATAAGAGCAACATTCTTTGTATAATTCAAGAATATCAAAGAAAATAAAGGAGATAATAAAAAGTATATTTTCATAAATAAAAAAGTTATTACAGGATAACTAATAAATAAAAAGGTAATTGCAGGCATAGGAATGAGAGAATACTAATAATACTTTAGTATCTAAAAGGGGAATCTGATAAATATATTTTTCATTTGTGTCAATTTAAAATACTATATTATACTGTTCTGATGTTTATTATGATTTATACTCTTAAGGACCATGCTTGTGTGTGGGTGTGCACATGCATGTATAACATGCTAAAGATTATTTCTTTCAAATAGAAGAGAGTTGATACTTTTTAAATGTTATTATTGATTTTACATGTGTTAGACTTAAATGTGTGGGACTCAAAACACTCAGGAACCTTGTAGAAATCTCAGTTTTCTGTAATGCATTATTAGTACTCCAACAGCAATTAAACTCAACAACAGTTTGAATATATATGCAAAATATGGCAACTTTAAATTCCTAAAATAATGCACATAGGATTGCAGAGACACATAAATATATTAAAATTCTATGGACACCAGATTAGAGAACCACTGCTTCTGAAATAGTCTATTTAATAATGTATACATGTGTTTATATATTAATCATCTACCTGATTGATTTATATAATACATATAGATATATAGTCTCAATTCAACACATGTATCAAACCCTGACAATAATTAAAAAAAAAAAAATTTGGTATCAGGGGATTGAACCCAGGGGCATTTAACATTTAACCATGGAGCCACATGCCCAGCATCCCCAGCTCTTTTTTATTTTTTAATCTGAGACAGGATCTCACTAAGTTGCTTAGTGCCTTGCAAAATGGCTGAGGCTGGCATTAAAATTGTAGTCCTCCTACCTCAGCCTCCAAAGCCGCTGGGATTGAGGTATGCACCACTATGCCCATCTGGCAATAATGTTTTGAGTAGATATTAATTTTTAATTTTAGTCTGAAGCCAAAAGTGACCCAGTAATATTTAATATTTATTATTTTTATTAAGTTAAAACAGTACTTCTCAAACTATAATCATCTTGTGAACTTTTAAAGCACAGATTTTTGGGTACTCCTCCTACCGTTTCTGATGGAGTAGATCTTGTGTAGGACTTGAGCGCTTTTTTTTTTAATTTTCAAGAGATTTTTCTTTAGTGACCTCTGCAACAGAAGACATTTACATGCAGAAGAATTATAAAGTGTGGTAATTTTAACTTGCTATATTGTAAGACATTCCCATCAAGGTGTTGAATAGTTTTACTATGTTGTCCAAGAAATATATATTTTAAAATACATTTATAATTTATCATTTCTTATATGGATATTTATAATTTCAAAGATTCTTCTTAGTCTTTTGCTGATTCTTTATAAAAATGATAGTGGAAACTTTATCTTCAGCTTATAGTATATACTTACATTGAAAGTCAGTGTAACTAGACAGTTTTAATTCCAAATTCCCAAAATAAAATCCTGTGCCTCTATTGTAACATAAGGTTTAAAATGTTCGGATGACAAACAGGTGTTTTGCAGCTTCATGTATTTACTCTCATTTTATCCCACTTGGAAAGATCATTTGTCTCTAGAAACTTATCAAGTATATATATTTTTCATATGGATATATTTTAATATAGTGTTTTAGAAATATCATCCATTACTCCATTACTTTTTCTTGCACATTGCGGTAGTAATTATCTTATTTTATCTATGAAAACAACATTCTAATTCATATATTTGATGCATTTTATTTTTGGGGAATATAGTATTCATTCCATGGCATAAAGTTTTGGTTTATTTTAATATAGAAAAAATAATTTAAATGAGATTGTACAACTTTTTGTTATTTATTAAAGAATAGGGCCACATATTTAAAATTTAAGTAAAAAAATCATGATATGGTCTTTTCTATAGATATCAAACAATAATCTACTTCCCTTTCCTAGAGATAAGCAAGGTTATCAGTTTCATTCCTATCCTACTAGAAACATGCTATGAAAGGGAAGTGGGGAGGACATGGGGAAGTACTAGGGAATGAAACTACCAATTTGTACTCTCCTACTATTAATATACCATAATAATACACAATCATGATGTACCAGTTGAAATAATAATAATAATAACAACAATAGAAGGGAGATCAGTAGTGTGCAACAACAGGGGGAGGGAGGAGGTAAGGGAAAGGGAAGGTATTGAGGCATGAGATTTGTTAAATTATGTGCATGTACAGATATGGCATAATGGTTCCCATTATTATGTATAATTATAATGCTCCCATACAAAAATTTAAAAAATAAATTATGTGCATCTAAGCATATGTCACAAGAAAACCCATTATTGTATATAATTATACTACATGAATATGAAGTTCTAAATATATATATATTGATCATTACATATTAGTGTACAAGAAATTTTCAGTTTTTCATATTGCTGTATAGCATTTCATTGCCTGGACATGCCATAAATTAACCAGTTTCCAATACTTAATATTCAGCTGATGCCTGATCTTTTGTTAATATTAAAAAAATGACTAAATAAATTTCCCTTCTTGATATGTCACTTCACATTTGTACATGAACTCCTAGAAGTAGAATTGAGTCATTTAGTTTGCTTATATTTGCATTTTATGCTTCTGTATTTCAATCACCAATTCATGAGACTTTCCCCCTTCATGTTTATGAATATAGCATGTTACCAAGTCTTCAGATCTTTGGCAATCTGAAAATTCAAAATGCCCTATAGATACATTGCTAATTTTCATTTTTTACTTTCATGAGAAATTTAGCAACTCTTATGTCTAAGATCCAGTTTACTTTTTTGAACTATTTCCTTTCCTAATGTTCTTGTATTGATAATCTTATTTTTAATTGTAATGTAATAGAGAAATTTTCACTTTGTATAATAATATGCTATTTAGCAGTTTATATTACCTTTTCAAAAATTCACAACAGATGTCTTAGATGAGCTCGAAAGGCATTTTTCTTCATTTTATATAATATAATAGTTCTATCAGAGGAACAGAGAATATGGACCAACATATGGCTTCCATTTATGGGCCCAAGGGAACAGTTCTAGCTCCTACTGTCCCAGAGATTAATAAGAAAAGAGAGATCTAGAGGCGCCTAAACACAGATGTTTTAAGGACAAGACAAAAAAGTAATATCCCTTAATCTCAACGAAGAACTATTGGCCCAAATTTTAATTAAAACCTATCTAGATTCCAGGGAGTCTGAGAAATATAATCTTTAGGTTGGAAGACTTGTACATAATGAAACTTATACTATAAAAATAGAGTTTTGGCTATGTCAACAAAGTATCAATTTTCTATGAGAGATAAAAATATGATTTTTCTAGTTCATCCCTTTGCCTTTGCTTGTTGTGATTTTTTTCCTAGAAAATGGTAGCTTATTTATTTATCTGAATATATAATTTTAATGGCTTCTAGATTCACTGTCACCCTTAAAAACAGCTTTTTTTTCATTTTTGTCCTTTTCCTCTTCTGAGATGTGAGGTTTGCACTTTTAAATTACTAGGTACATTGTGAGTCTAATGTCATGACATCAGAGTTAACATTTTTATATTTTTGTCTTTGATATTACATATCCACACACATTCTAGTATTAAATATTTTCTAGTATCTTTTCCACTTATATGATTGTTCTTCATGGACAGATTTCATGTTGTGCTGAACATACTTGTTTACTACATTTATGTTCTGAATCAATTACTCTTTGGAAATTATCAAGAACTGGTAAGGTGTAGGATGCCCATATGATAGCTTAGAGAAATATATATGAAAGAAAGCTTTAAATGCTCATTAAATTGAATGAATAGTGGAAATAAAAGTATTATACTTTTTAAAAGGTTATTTAATGACTTAGAAAATTTAATTATGTTGATCTGACAGAATTAAAGTGTCACCAAACATTGATATCATCAGAATTGATTTGTGAGCACCATTGCAATTTTGGATTGATGAAACTACAATAGGAGATAAAATAATTTTGTCCTCCACTATAGTTCAGAGAACATAAGTTGTAATGCAATACTATATAAATCCATAATTTGACATTATGTCTTTTTACTTTTCTCTTTCTGTCTTCCTTCTTCTTCTCTCTCTTGCTTTACCCTATTTTTTCAATTTCCTCCCCTTTATTTTCTTCTCATCTATTCTATGTTTTATTCCTACTTTTTAATGTATTTATTATTCTGATTCTGGAAATGAAAGTCTTTAATTTTTCACATGTATATCTGAGTAGAAAAATGATAGTAGCTTCCATCACATATCTCATTACCACTCAAAATAACACTTCTGCCTCATTCCAGAAAGATTGTTTCTATTAGCTTATTAGTTGAGACATGCTATTATATACTATGCTTTGTAAAGTATATAGTAGAAAGAAACCTAATTAACAAAATGATAGGCAGTTACAATTTAAATAAAGAACAGTTTGAGTCATAGCAGTTAACCTTATAAAATTCTTTTAAATAAATCCAAGTGTAAGAAGTAAGAAGTACTATAATGTTACCAAGTCATTAATTTAGAGTCTATGACATGTAAATGATCCATAGATGAAACTGTGATTACAATTTCCTTGCTACTTTATGGATGTCAGGACTCTTCCAGAAATTGTAAGGTATTATATTATTAGTATAGCCAAATATGTAAATTTCCTTGGAGATAGAATATCTCTCCTGCATCAGATTCTCAATGATTTTATAACTGAAAAGTTGAAAGGACCTATAAACTTTTTTGGGATATATGTGTATGTAAGTACATATGTGTGTATGTATATGTGTGTATGTATGTGTATACACTCACATGCACACACACCAAATTTTATCTTGAAATAGGTATGGATACAGCTAAAACAGTTTATTCATATACCAGGTAGATAACTGATTATTAATCATATCCTTGAAGTCAAGTAAAGCATTATATATTCCAATATTTCACTTTTGTATCAATAGTTGAATTATTTAAAATATAGTTTTATATTTAAATACCAATATTATGCTTATCTTTTAATTGTGGTAGTGTACACAGCATATAAAGTTGAACATCTTAACCTATTTTAAATGTACATTTCAGTGATATTAAGTACATTTACATTGTTGGCAGGCATTACTACCAGTCATCTCCAGAATTATTTTATTTACTTATGTTACTGAAATTTTATAGCCAGTAAACTGTAACTGCTGATTTTCCCTTACTCCAGCCCATGACAACACCATTCTACTTTCTGTCTCTATGAATTTGACTATTCTAGGTATCTCATACAGTACTTGTTCATTTTTTACTTGCTCATTTCACTTAGCATAGTGTCTTCAAGTTGCATCAGTGTTACTGACATTGATGTCATATTTTTGACTGTCATATTTTTCTTCCTTTTAAGGTAGAATATTATTCCATTGGGTGTGTTTTTGTGTGTATATATGAGTAACACACATTTTGTTTATCCAGTTATATATCTATTAACATCGATTAATGTTGCTATGAACATGGATGTAAAATATCTCTTCTATTCTCTGTTTTCAATTCTATTGCATATATATTAGAAGTAAAATTGATGGATCATATCAATGTGGTTTTTGACTTGCATATTCCTAATAATTATTAATATTAAGAACATTTTCTTCTCTATTCAAATCCTTTTCATGTTTTTGAATTGGGATGTTGAAATGTTTGTTGTTGTTATTGAGTTAGAGTTCTTTATATCTTCTGGATAATAAACATTTATATGATTTGCAAATATTTCTCCCATTCCATGGATTCTCTTCTCATTCTGTTGATAGTGTCTTTTGGTACAAAACCAGCTTAATTTTCATGTAATCCAGATTATCTATTTTTTCTTTTGGTGTCTGTGTTTTGGATATCACATCTAAAAAATCATTGCAAAATGCAATGCCACAAAATTTCTACTATATTTTCTTCTAAATGTTTGGATTTTTAATTTTTATGTTTAGGAAATTGATCCATTTGTGTTATTTTTTCTATATAGAATATAGTCAGTATCCAACTTCACTATTTTGCATGTTAATATCCAGTTGTCTCATCAAAATTTGTTGAAAAGACATGTTTGTCTTCATGTATGTTTCAAGTTCTATGTTAAAGAATTTTAAGATGAAAAAGCCACAAATGGCTATAAAGCTCAGCATATTTTCATATTGGTTACATGTTGCCACAGATCCGAACTTCTTGTCACTTTCAGACTTAAAAACCTAGACCCATCCAAACTTTGAATATGTTAACTGAGAAGACATGTGTAACTTGAATTTATTCCTCACTACTAAACTTATAAGACTTTTCAATGGTGTCTTGAAAGGCTCTCAATGAATCATTGGAAGGATTGAAAGTGATATTTCTGGTTTCACATATATTTAACTAGATTCCTCGATGGATAATTAGAGTAGGACCTACATCCATTCCAAAATGGAAGACAAGAAGAATGATATTTTCACTGCAGTTTTAGAGTCTCTAAATTAGAACTGTAGTTCAGTAGTTATATTTGAGTTGATACTTAATACTCTTATAACAGTCATCCTAAATCTTTTCTCATAGATGATGACCAATTGTCAGCCTATTTTACAAACATACTGGTTTCATTTGTGCCATTGATATTCTACTTACTGGAAGATGGACTTTCTTTTCTTAGTGAAAATGGGAAACTGGTAGGATTTAGCTTTGGAGGTGTTGTTGGACAGTATCCTTTTGCTTTCAGAGTATTTTTTCCTTGCTGAAGTTATTTGAAAAGTACTCCTGGATAAAAAGTTCATAATGTTTAATAGTTGCATTATTCACATACACCTGGTTTCCTTTGACACATCTGTAGTTTTCACTTGTTCCTACCTTGGTGTCAGGTTCTGTTGAGTTTGATTTAGGCTAAATAGTTGCATATAGCAAGTTACAAACAGCACTTTATATTTGGACACCATTAGGTGTTGCAAATGGAAATAATCATTAGACTGGCATCAGAAGTATTTCTTACCACTGTAACTGCTATTGAGTAGTCAGTATTAGATGGTAGGAAGAACTTCACATTTTACCACCATTCTCAATGGTTTGTTAATAAAGGGGCTTGAGAACTCATCTGTTAGGCAAATTGTTCAGCAGTCATTTTTAACTACAAACACTGAAGATATAACAATGCATGAGTACTGTGAAAAGCTCCAGGAGTAGCTGCAATTTAAACACCACTGAAGGCTGTCAGGGGTTAAAGGAACAAGCAGGTGGTCCTGGAAATTCTCATGTGGTTTGTGACATTCACCTCAACCATCTGCTGACATCTTCAGTATATCTGCCTATATTTGGAAGGCAGAGAATAGACAACAAAGCTAACTAGTCTGAGCATTAGGACTTGGCAGAGAAAGAAGCATCCCACAACCTTGACAAATATAACTTCTGTCCTCTTAGGCTAAGATGGAGACCCCAGGGGCATAAAGAGTGAGCCTCATGTTGTAGTTTAGCATTCACTAAAAAAGCTTTCAAACTCAGATAAACCTTCTACTGAAATGTGTCTGGATGAATGAGGTTTTCCTTTATATAACCTAATATTTGACAATGCTGGGTACTAAAGTACTCACTCTATTTTGCCTTTTCAAATAATTATAAACAGTAATGGAGTTGTTTCTGCGTCTTCTTTGTTGTACTATTCCACATTTACTTAGGTCTTCTAGAAGCTAACTCTTAGGCAGATTTTAATCAGTAAGGATGACCTACTGACCGTATGTAAGGGAAAGAGCATGAGAAATCCAGTTTTGTGTGATAGTGGGCCCCAACTTTCACCATAGGGGGATCTGGAAATCCAAGGCCAGCCTACATGGAGCCTAACAGACCAGAACTTTACATTTATGCCTCCATCTGGCATTTTGATACTGGCTGACCTGAGAAAGATGAAGCTGTGAACAATTTATTTCTTCAAAGAAAGGGTTTCCCTCAAGTCAATGACAAGTGAAACCTGGGACCAAAAGCCCTTCATTGAATTGAGATCATGGTGGTACATTACATTCATTATTTAAGTAATATCAGAAATTTTCAGATGCCAAAATATAGGCTAATGACTTCAAACTATTGCTTTTGATGTTTTTTCAATTAAAAAATAAAATTCCCTTTAGGTTAGAAGTAGCGTGATGTTTTATTATTAATTATTATTTATTTTCTTGTACTATTTTACTGATTTACTGATATAAACAAATATTGACACTCAGGATTTTAAATCTATGTCCCATGTTTCTTTCAAGAATGTATAATCCCATTAGTTTTTATTTATGGAGACCTAATGATAATAACAGACAAAAATAAAAAGGCTCCAACTTAATTAGATTGAATGTTCAATGCAATACTTGATGTAGATTTGCTCTTGAATTATATCCTGCATTTGTGTGTGGCTTTTTATAATGTTTTTGAATATATATTTTCTTTTTTAAATCTTACTGCCTGAATGTTGCTTTTGTTATTCATTCAATGCTTATTAGCAAATGCTAGCCTAAACTAGGTGCTCTATAGACCTATTTATATAAATCTTGTTGCCATGGTAACTAAGTGCTTCTCATTTAGAAAATAGACCGAATTTGGGGGGAAGGCAGGATAACAGCCCAAGGAATCTTTAGCCATGTTAAGAGTTTGTTTGATATAAGAGAAATAGGAAAATAGGGAAACAATTCGCCAATCCTACATTAAATACTAGTAAATTTTCTTGAGTCAAATTATGAAAGAATGAGACATGTTGCAAAGAGCTAGTTTTCGGGATTCATAAGAGTTTAGGATATATATAGTCTCATCTATTCAACAAATAAACTGTACAAAAATTGATAAGCATAAGAATTGAACAAAAATTATTCTTTGCCATCAAGTAACAAATTCACCAACTACCAAGACATATGGTAAAATCTTCAGGCATTGTTCAATGATATTTGCAGTGAAAAGATTTTTTAAGAAATATTTTTAGTTGTAGATGAACACAATACCTTTATTTTATTTATTTATTTATTTTTACATGATACTGAGGATCAAACCCAGTGCCTCACACATGCTAGGCAAGTGTTCTACCACTGAGCCACACCCTCAGCCCTGCAATGAATAGTTTTAATTCACTCATAATTAAGTTATTAATGTAGAAAACAGAAATCTTACTAACCAAATGTTGGATTTTAAAAAGTATTGTGACATGTAAAGTGGAATACTTTAATTTGGTAATGAAGATAAGAAGGATTTTGTTTTATAATTTTGTCATTATTGTGAGAGATTATGCTACTATTCAATTTACTTCAAAGCCATGATTTCTCTTGGCTGAATGATATTCCCTCTCATGAATGTGCCAACTAATACAAAAAATACATTGATAAAGTAAGCATACATGAATGTTTATTTCCCTCATTATTATTCCTTGAATAATAATTAATGACTAAAATGGTGAAAATATTTTGTAACTTCTATTAAGTGTTGCCAAATTGCATTCCCTACCATTTCCCTGTTATAACCCTATCCAGCAGCATCCTGAAGTGATCATGTACCCCCGGTCTTATCACTTGGAATATTGCCATATCTTTTCTTTTTTTTCTTCTTCTTTTTTTATTTATAATAGTAGTATGTATTACAATTCATAATTCACATATATACCATCTTTTTACATACAACTGTTTGTATACAAAGTATATAAGTACAATTCAGATCTTCAATCATGCATTTAGGATAATGATATCCATCTCATTCAACCACCAATTTATTTTTCTCTCCCCCCCCTTGCTCCCTCCCTTCCCCTCCATTTCCTTTGACCATTCTAGTGTTCCTCTAATCTTCCTATGTACTGCCATCCAACAACACTGTGAACTAGCCTCCTTATATCAGAGAAAACATTCGGTATTTGGATTTTTGAGATTGACTAATTTCACTTAGCATTATATTCTCCAACTTCATCCATTTACCTGCAAATGCCATTATGTTATTCTCTTTTATTGCTGAGTAAAATTCCATTTTGTATATATACCACATTTTCTTTATCCACTCATCTACTGAGGGACATCTAAGTTGGTTCTACAACCTACCTTTTGTGAATTGTGCTGCTATAAACATTGAAGTGGCTGTGTCACTGTAATATGCTGTTTTTAAGTCCTTTGGGAATAGACCCAGGAGTGGGATAGCTGGGTCATAGGGTGGTTCCATTCCCAGTTATCCAAGAAATCTTCATACTGCTTTCCATAGTGGTTGCACCATTTTGTGTGCCTTTTTCCCCACATCTTCTCCAACGTTTATTGTTGTTTGTGTTCTTTATAGCTGCCATTCTGACTGGAGTGAAATGAAATCTTAGAGTAGTTTTGATTTGCATTTCTCTAATTGCCAGCAATATTGAGCATTTTTTCATGTATTTGTTGATTAATTGTATATCTTCTTCTGAGAAGTGTCTTTTCAATTCCTTAGCCCATTCATTGATTGGGTTATTTGTTTTTTTGGTGTTAAGTTTTTTGAGTTCTTTATATATTCTAGAAATTAGTGCTCTATCTGATGTGCACATATTAAATATTTGTTCCCAATTAGTTGGCTCTCTATTCACCTCACTGATTGTTTCTTTTGCTGAGAAGAAGCTTTTTAGTTTAAATCTATCCCATTCGTTAATTCTTGGTAATAATTCTTGCGCTACAGGATTCTTATTAAAGAACTTGGGGCCTAATCCAACATGTTGAAAATTGGAGCTTACTTTTTCTTCTATTAGGTATATTGTCTCTGGTCTAATTCCTAGGCCCTTGATCCACTTTGAATTGAGTTTTGTGCATGGTGAGAGATAAAGGTTTAATTTCATTTTGTTGCATATGGATTTCCAGTTTTCCCAGCACCATTTGTTGAAGAGGCTATCTTTTCTCCACTGTACCTTTTTGGCACCTTTGTCTAATATAAGATAGCTGAAATTATAAGTATTAGTCTCTGTGTCCTCATTTCTGTACCATTGGTCTACTCATCTGTTTTGGTGCCAATACCATGCTGTTTTTGTTACTATTGCTTTATAGAATAATTCAAAGTCTGGTATTGTGATGCCCCCTGCTTCACTTTTCTTGCTCAGGATTGCTTTGGCTATTTGTTGCCGCCTACAGCAAAGATACCACGGGAAAGAAATCTGAGGCAGACTGGGAATGAGTGGTTTCTTTATTCTTGCTTCTTCTTCTCTCCATTCTCTCCTTTCTCTCTGATGCCCCCTGCCTGGTTAAATACTCTTCACCCATTAAGCATACACGTGTACAGGTGCGGCACAGAAAGATTCTTAGTCAAATTCATTAAGGTCAATTTTAAACAACTAAACGCCTCCTCTTGGCTCTCAGCGAGCCGCCATCTTAGCTACTTCCTCATTAAAGGCTCTTACAGCTATTCTGGGTCTCTTATTTTCCCAGATGAATTTCATGACTGCTTTTTCTATTTCATTGAAGAATGACGTTGGGATTTTGATTGGAATTGCATTGAATCTGTATAATGCTTTTGGTAGTATGGACATTTTGACAATATTGTTTCTAACTATCCAAGAGCAAGGTAGGTCTTTCCATCTTCTGAGTTCTTCTATGATTTCTTTCTTTACGGTTCTATAATTTTCCTTATAGAGGTCTTTCACCTCTTTCGTTAAGTTGATTCCCAGGTATTTTATTATTTTTTTTATGCTATTGTAAATGGGGTCGTTTTCATCATTTCCCTTTCAGAGGCTTTGTCACTGATGTACAAAAATGCCTTTGACTTATGGGTATTGATTTTGTATTCTGCAACTTTGACAAATTCATTTACTAGTTGTAAAAGTTTTCTGGTAGAGTTTTTTGGGTCTTCTAGGTATATTATCATGTCATCAGCAAATAGTGCAAATTTGAGCTCTTCTTTTCCTATCTGGATCTCTTTAATTTCTTTTGTCTGTCTAATTGCTCTGGCCAGAGTTTCCAGTACTATGTTAAATAGCAGTGGTGAAAGGGGGCATCCCTGTCTTGTTTCAGTTTTTAGAGGGAATGCTTTCAATTTTTCTCCATTTAAGATAATGTTAGCTCAGGGCCTTAAATAAATAGCTTTTATAATGTTGAGATATGTTCCTGATATTCCTAGTTTTTTTCCAGTGTTTTGAACGTAAAGGGGTGTTGTATTTTGTCAAATGTTTTTTCTGCGTCTATTGAGATAATCATATGATTTTTATCTTTAATTCTATTGATGTGATGTATTATGTTTATTGATTTCCGAATGTTGAACCAGCCTTGCATCCCTGGAATAAACCCCACTTGATCGTGGTGCACTATCTTTTTGGTATGTTTTTGTATTTGATTTGACAGAATTTTGTTGAGGATTTTTTCATCTGTGTTCATTAAAGATATTGGCCTGAAGTTTTCTTTTTTGGATGTGTCTTTGCCTGGCTTTGTAATTAATGTAATATTGGCCTCATAGAAAGAGTCTGGAAGAGCTCCCTCTTTTTCTATTTCTTGAAATAGTTTGAAGAGCATCAGTATTAGTTCTTCTTTGAAGGTCTTGTCGAACTCGGCTGTAAACCCATCAGGACCTGGACTTTTTCATGATGGTAATTTTTTTTTTTTTTTTTTTTTTTTTTTTGGTACTAGGGATTGAACACAGGGGCACTCGACCACTGGGCCACAGCCCCAGCCCTTTTTTGTATTTTATTAGAGACAGGGTCTCACTGAGTTGCTAAGGGCCTCTCCATTGCTGAGGCTGGCTTTGAACTCGCGATCCTCCTGCCTCAGCCTCCCAAGTGCTGGGATTACAGGCGTGCGCCACCACGCCCAGCTAATGTTGGTAGCTTTTTGATGACGTCTTCTATTTCTTCGCTTGTAATTGATCTGTTTAAATTGTGTATAGCCTCCAGATCTAGTTTAGGCAAATCATATGACTCTAGAAATCTGTCAATGCTTTTAGTATTTTCTATTTTATTAGAGTATAAGTTTTCAAAGTAATTTCTAATTATCTTCTGTATCTGAGGTGTTTGTTGTGATATTCCCTTTTACATCATGAATGTTAGTAATTTGAGTTTTTTTCTCTTCTTTTCGTTAGCATTGCTAAGGTTCTGTCAATTTTGTTTATTTTTTCAAAGAACCAACGTTTAGTTTTGTCAATTCTTTTAATTGTTTCCTTAGTCTCAAGTTCATTAATTTCTGCTCTGATTTTAATTATTTCCTGTCTTCTACTGTTCTTGGTATTGATCTGTTCTTCTTTTTCTAGTGCTTTGAGGTGTGATGTTAAGCCATTTATTTGTTGTTTTATTTTCCTGTTAAGGAATGAACTCAGTGCAATGAATTTTCCTCTTACTACTGCCTTCATAGTGGCCCAGACATTTCTATACAATGTATCTGTGATCTCATTTACCTCTAGGAATTTTTTAATCTCCTCTTTGATGTCTTCTTCAACCCCTTGTTCATTCAGTAGCATGTTGTTTAGCTTCCAGTTGTTGGAGTAGTTTTTCTTATCCCTTGTTTTGTCATTGATTTCCAATTTCATCCCTTTTTGGTCTGATAGAAGGCAGGGTAGGATCTCTATTTTTTTTTATATTTGCTGAGAGTTGCCTTGTGACATAATATATGGTCTATTTTGGAGAAGGAGCCATGTGCTGCTGAGAAAAAAAGTGTATTCGTTTACTGAGGGATGAAATATTCTATATATGTCCGTTAGGTCTAAGTCATTAATTGTTTTAAGGAGGCTTAAAGTTTCTTTGTTTAGCTTTTGTTTGGATGATCTATCCATTGGTGAGAGAGGTGTGTTGAAGTCACATAGAATAATTGTGTTGTGGTCTATTTTACTCTTGAACTTGAAAAGGGTTTGTTTGATGAATGTAGGTGCTCCATTATTTGGGGCATATAGATTTATGATTGTTATATCCTGTTGATGAATGGTTCCCTTAAGTAGTAAGAAATATCCATCTTTGTCCATTTTGATTAGCTTTGGCTTGAAGTCTACCTTATTTGAAATGAGAATGGAAAACCCTGTTTGCTTCTGCATGCCATGTGAGTGATAAGATTTTTCCCAACCTTTCACCTTCAGTCTATTGATATCTTTTTCTGCAAGGTATGTTTCTTGGAGACAGCAAAATATTGGGTCGTTTCTTTTAATCCATTCAGATAATCTGTGTCTTTTGAATGGAGAGTTTAAGCCATTAGCATTCAGGGTTATTATTGAGATGTGATTTTTATTCCCATCCATTTTTATTTGTATTATGGTCTTTAGCTTGATTTGGTTTCTCTTCTGGTTGGTATTTCCCTTAGTTTAATATCTCCCTTTGTTGATTTTCATTGTTATTTTTCTCTTCTTCTTCATGAAAAATTTTGCCCAGGATGTTCAGAAATGCTGGCTTTCGAGCTGCGAAATCTTTTAACTTTTGCTTGTCATGGAAGGTTTTTATTTCATCTTCGAATCTAAAGCTCAATTTTGCTGGATATAAGATTCTTGGTTGACATCCCTTTTCTTTCTGAGCTTGACATATACTATTCCAGTATCTTCTTGCTTTTAAGGTCTGGGTTGAAAAATCTGAACATAGTCTGATTGGTTTCCCCCTATATGTAATCTGCTTCCTTTCTCTTGTGCCTTTTAATATTATCTCTTTGCTCAGTATATTTGGCATTTTCATTATAATGTGCCTTGGTGTGGATCTGTTGTGATTTTGTATGTTTTGTGTTCAGTAAGCCTCTTGAACTTGGTTTTCCCATTCATTCCTCAAGTTTGGAAAATTTTCTGTAATTATTTAATTAAATAAATTACTCATTCCTTTGGCTTGAAACTCTGCCCCCTCCTGTACCCCAATTACTCTTAAGTTTGGTCTTTTTATGTTGTCCCATAATTCTTGAATGTTCTGTTCTTGGTTTATTACCATTTTTGCTGTGTTATCTAGATTTTTTCTCTTGGATATATATTTTGTCTTCATTGTCTGAGGTTCTTTCTTCCAAGTGATCTATTCTGTTGGTGATACATTCAATTGAGCTTTTATTTTGGTTTATTGCTTCTTTCATTTCCGGAATTTCTGTTTGGTTTCTCTTTAGAGCCTCTATCTCCCTATTCAAGGAATCTTTTACTTCCTGTATTTGTTTATGGAGTTCTTTGTCAAAGTGATCTTTTGCCACCTGTATTTGCTCCCTCATCTCATCTTTTAGTTCATTCTTAAGTTCCACAAACATTTGGAATATGTAATTTCCAAATTCCATCTCTGGCATTTCACCAACTGTGCTTGCCATGGAATCTACTGAGGAGGTATATTGATTTGTTTGTGTCACTTTCTTCCCTTGTTTCTTCATATTGCTTGTGTGTCTTTTCTTCCTGCACTGTGGGACCTTGACTATTTTGATTTTACTTTAAAGCCTTATGTTGCTCCTTTAGTACAATGCTATCAGATCCCCTTATAATTTGTTTACACTTTAAAATCAAACACTTTCTACTTCGAAAATCCCAGTTTGATCACAATGTACAGATTTAGTTAACCCAGATATTGTTTCATGTTTACTCTGTACGCTTCTGATGGGGTTTTATAGTTTCAAGTATTGGACACAGAGGTGATATGTTTAAGAAGAAGGAAGTGAGTGTATTGAATTGTTATTTCTTAGAAAGTATGAGAATAGAGTTCTATGAAAGTGGTTTAGTATCAGCAGACGAGAGAGGAAAGAGAATGGAGTGAATGATTAGATGGAAAGGCCAATTTATATATAAACCTAACTTATGCAGCGGTTGAGAAAAGAGATAAAGAAAGATGGAAAAGAAGAAAAAAATGACAAAGGAGTAGAAATTAGTGTAAGAGAGAGGAGAGAGAATATCAAGAAAATAGAGAATAAACTATATATAACACCACTTTGCTATATATTTCAATTGCACCTGCTCTAGAAATCCCAATTTTTGCGTATAACTTGATTTTGCCTCTGTTGAGTATGCAATGGCAGGTTGTAAATAGGGAAGATGAAGGAAGAAGAAAAGATACAAAAGTGAGAAGGATGAAAAGAAAGAAAGAAAAGAGGAGCAGAAGCAAAGAAACAAACACACTGTCAATCAAAACAAAAACAAAGCAAAACAAAACAAAAACAAAAAAAAAAAAAAAAAAAAAAAAAAAAAAAAAAAAAAAGTTATACCCAGGAACAAGTCTCAAACAGAATGGACCCTGGGCAGCCCTTCTTTTTTTCCCTTCCAGTTTAAGCCAATTGACTCGGATCATATCCAGTCTGTGATCCTGTTAGTGGAGTCAAGTCTGCACCTTTGGCCAGTTGCAGAATGGCACAGCAGAAGAGTGGCTTAGGGGGATTGTGTGTCAGCAGCTGAATGGCACCGGGAAAGGGACCCTCCAGAAGGCACCCTTTCCCCATGCCCACCCACAGTTGTACCTTCTTGAGGCTGCTGCACTAACCTCAGACATGCCCTCCCCTGCTGGTTGCCAGAGTCTCACCCAGGTGTGTGCTGTTCTTAGAGCGCTGGTGGATCCCTGGATGTCTGCAGCTACTTTTCCTTTCTTCTTTGTTTCTTTGTCCCGGTCAGCCACTGCTTTCCTCAAATATGGCGCTCTTCTCCTTGGGCTCAACAGCAGTTCCGCAGACCTCTTGTTCAGGTCGCAGCTGGGCAGGTCGCACTTCCCCCAGGAGTGGAGGGGGTTTTTCCTCAGGTCGGGCCCTGTGTGCAGCAGCAAGGAGCTGCTACTCTGGGCCCTGGAAGCCAGGCAAACTGGTGGCTGGGTCTCTCCCTCCAGGCGGGTGCCTACCTCTTGTTCTGGTCACAGCTGGGCAGGTCGCACTTCCCCCGGGAGTGGAGGGGGCTTTTCCTCAGGTAGGGCCCTGCGTGCAGCAGCAGGGAGCTGCTACTCTGGGCCCTGGAGGCCAGGTGAACTGGTCAAGAAGGGTTTTTGAAGGCTGTGATAATAATAAATTTTCTCAAGCAGTTAAATCTAATGTGTGGCAAGAAATGGGTTGTTTCCTTCAGTGTACATGCTAGCACCATCATAATGAGCTTAATTCTTGTGAAATAGCAGTTGAAGCAAGTCAATGATTCCTTTCTATAGCAAATTATTTTCTGTAGAATGTATTAGGAGAAGTCATAATATCAATAGTATAAGTAAGATAATCATTGGAATTCACTAGAGTGTTACCTACCAAGTACTGGTTCTTTTTCATCATGCATATTTTTTCTTCCTTCTCCATTTGTGATGAGTTAGGATTAGAAACTATTTGTAACTTGAGTTTTGGTTCAAAAATATTTTAAAATAATTCAGTATATTGACACGTGATGTTTGCAAATGAAAGTGTCAGTAAGTCATTTGCTACCATACAAGGACTTTGAAATATGTCAAATAATGTTTATTCAGAATCAGTAAGCTCTGTGGTACGTTTTATTTTACTGCACTCTGTGTTGATGTTGATTTCCTTTTTTTCAGTTAAGATGGTAGACCTTATGTAGACACAGCTAATTGTTAACAGTTTATCTGATCCCACTATTTGTTTTCCATTAGTATTATTTTTATTGTAATATAATTATTAACAAGAATCTCTATAACAGGCTGTTTTTCTTGAGTTAAAATACATAAATGTGTATCTATATGTATATATTATTATATATGCAACATTCACATAAATGTATAAAATATAACATATGTCTGAGAATATTGTCTCCATTCATTTCAAATCTTTATACTAGAGAGAATTTGTGACAGGAAATTTGCAAAAAAAGAATGATTAAATTCTTTAAGGACTTGGGAGAAAATACAAAAGCCCATGATTCACATAAAATATCACTAAATGTGATATTTATTATATTCCCAATGTTTTCAAGTTAATTTAGAGTGTGATTTACGAAACAAGGGTGATTAGTGAGTATCTGAATGGAAGAATGACTTTACACACTGATTTTTGTCATTGATAAATAGCGTGTTGAAAATATTCACTTCCTACATTACAGTAAAATGCATTTGTCAGTACTGATGTAATTTCCTGTTATGTCACGTGTATGAGTTATGTAAAAGTTACAAATTAACAAAAGTTTTTGTACCTCAAAATGTATTATTTTTTCCCTTACACAAATTCTGTGGTTCCTGAAAACAGTCCAGGGAAACTACCTGCTACATGGAGGCTCACGATATTTCTCAGATTCAATATAACGACTGCAAGGTACATGGCAAAGGAAAGGTAAAATGGAAAATGACATGCAAAAATTTCATTTGCATTTTATTTATCAAGGTAAATAAAGCAATATCAACTAACTTGAAATGAGTGGAAAGTTATATCTACTGTGGTTGTGGAAAACTGATAATGGGGAAATAGATAGTGCTTATAACATAAGACATCTTTAGTTTCAGTGGAACACACAGTTTAAACTAGCTTCCAGGAAAAGGATAATTAACTTTCTGGTTATTTTAATACATATTTTATTTCATGATAATGCAACATTCATAATCTTTTCTTTGACTCTATGTTTTATTAATTTTTGCTGAGGTGCAAAACCCCCAAATGAATATAGGTTCCTTGAAGTAGATATTGGAATTATTATCAGAAATTTGTATTACATGGCAAGGCTTATGTTGTTCTTTATAGGAAAATTCCTACTAAATTACAATTGAGTGACTCTGGAAATTGCAAGAATGGGTCCATATTTATTCCATTTTCAACATAATAAAAGGAATTTCATATTATAAATAATAATATGTATACAGAATACCAGGTAGCACTGACACTAACCAAACATGGTGCATAATCATTATATGCTCCATTATGTATCATATCAATTATTGTTGGCTTACTATGAACAGAGAAAGCACTATTTTTAAAGTCAAACATACCTCAGTTTCAGCTTAACAATTTTGACTTTAGACATGTTAATAATGCTCTGTGCACAGCAGAACCTTCATCTATAAAATAGCAATACAAATATAGTTGCACAGTTACTGTGAATATTAAAATAATGGCACATAAAGCTCTTAAACAGAGGCTAAAACATAGTAAACCTTCCATAAATGTGAATCATGACAACTGGTAATAGTTTATAGGAAATGACATTCTGAAATCTATAAAACATTTTGGCAAATGAACTTGAAATATAAAACCTGCTTAGGTAGTACCTTTTAATTCAGTCAACTTCCCACAATTAATGTAAAGATTCAATATTTTCCTAGATGAGAATAAAAGGAACATCAACCTTAGAAATATTAGTATTATCTCTAAATTTTTATTTTCCCATTGAGTCAGGTTCTGCACCAGGGCTTTAACATAAATTATCTCATTCAATTCCAAGAAAAATAATTTGGGACTAGTTTTGTTAGTCTGATTTACACATTTGGAACTGGTAGTACTATACTATAGTATCAATAGACAATGAAATCTTACCCACCTATTTTATTTCTAAAATGATTAATTATATTCGTTGAGATTAGAAAGTACACTGGAATCAGATCTTTATTAGGAATTAGATTCTAGAGTATAGGATGGCATGGAAAACTAGCGAAATTTAAAAAGACTGTTGAAAATCCCTCACCTACCCGAAATATATATTGACAAGAGGTTCCTAGTCATAGATGCCATAGCAAAAGACAGCCATAGGAAAATACCGCCCATGGGCCAAAACCCCAAAGAATCTAGAGATGTTTTATTCTGATTACACGTGGGGAAAGGTAAAGGTGAATGTGCTTAGCATCATTATGCAAGTTTCTGTTTCCCTCTTTTCTCTCTTTCCTCATTCCTCATTTTCTCTATGTGGATTAAATAAACTGTGTTATAAACATATAATACATCAAGGATACATGAAAATTGATTACCAATATGCTAAACATAGAATATCTAAAATCTACCTCTGTATATTATTTTCAACTGTGTACGTTTCAAATTGAGTCTGATTGAAGAGCATGCTATTTAGAATCTTAATGTAAAACAATATCATTTTGTGTATCAGAAAAAGGAGTGGACTTTGATGTCTCTTCTCATTCCTTGTTCTCCCACCACTAATATTTGTATATCATACATATGCATATTTTTATTTTTTTAATTTATTCTTTTAGGTATACATGACAACAAAGTATATTTTGATGTATTATACATATATGGAATATAACTCATTCTAATTATGTTCATGAATATAAACCTATGAAGAGTTATAAAACTGACGTTGGTGCACCAAATGTGTGAGAACTAGATGGGAGATGAAATTCGGGTGAAAACTGCCAAGTTGGAAAGAAGACAAATGTATTTAGAAGAAATATGTTTAAAGTATTATAATTATGTTCAAAATGGAAACAGAAAAGTTCTTGAGCATTCTCAGTGCACATGATAAATAAAAACAAAATTGTTATTCAAGCAGATGTGAAAAGGGGCATAACAAGATGCCATTTGAATATTATTCATTCTGCAGACTGACGTGTTTTATTTTTAAAAGTAAACAAAAATTTATAGCTACCTGCACAAGTTTACTTTCAATATTTCCCCCAATTCTGTTTTTTTTTCCTGTGAACTAAAGCTTACATGTGAACTTTGGAATTTTGGTTTTGAGTTTTAGCATTTGTGACAAACAAGGCAATAATGTCTAAGCCAGGAATCAGGCACTACATACAATGCCTTCACACACACACAAAAAAAAATCTAAGACACATGCATATTTTTGGCTGACTTATTCACAATTTCTGATGTTACATTGCCTTTTAACATATTTGTCAGGCTAAACAAAATGTAGCAATGGCCCTTGTAAAAATCAGTCATAAAAGATTTTATGCTTCTCAATTTTCTACCTCTTCAAATTAAAGGAATTGTTTAGGAAAAGTTATTACTTGAAATTCTATAATTAAAAGCAAAGTAATATTTTCTTTATGAAATTTATCAGGATAACACCAAAATCTTTAAAGACTTACTGGAAGATATCATTTACCATGTAGATCTCTGACCCATTTCTCAACTACTTTTGTCTGTGATCATCTTTTAGGCAAGTGAATGCTTGCTGGTTTAAAATATCTTCTTTCCCACCTATATACTGTTACTGAAATTACTCTAAACAATCTCTTCTTTCACTTTGACATCTTTGTTTTCTCTTATTGTTGTGTATTTCCATCATCTTCCTGTATGTTCAAGTGAAAGTGGAGATGCATTAGCTTATCTCCAGAAATAAACCATAAATAACAATGTGAAAATTAAGATGTTCCACACAATATGATGTATGACTCAAATATTTGGGTTACTTTTATTCTCTGTAGACTTTTCTCTCTTCAAATATGTAAACTATGTTAAAAGTAATAATATAGATTTGTATAGTTGTTTTCTCTTTGAGTAAATTTAGAAAGTTTATTTCTATACTTGTCTGTTCAGAATCTCTTAAGCAACATGCTGATTAATAGTTTTGTTTTCTTAGCTTTTCCCCTGATTGTAAATTAACTGTTTTGATTAAATGTATTATTATTGATATTAGAGTTTAGTCTGGGTAAAACTTTCTAAGGTAGGAAAATATTCTCAGTGAGTACTTTAGCAGAAATGAGTGGGTTTTAAGTGTCACTGAGGATAATGTTGAATTACTTTTATTTCTATTCTAGGTTGAGTCACTCTTGAAGAAAAATCTTTTGATAGGCAGTGACATGTGCTACAAGATGGAAAAATTCTCCTTGTATTAGATACACCAAATGAACTAAGATAACTCAAGAGTGTATAAGTTGTACTCAGAACAATAACTTCCACAGTATCTATTTTTTCTCTACCTTTATTGACATTAACCCTTTTTTAATATTTATTTATTTGCTTTAATTGTACACAATGTCTCCATTTCTACATGGTGCTGAGGATCGAATATGGGCTGGGCACATGCTAGGCAAGCGCTCCGCCGCTGAGCCACAACCCCAGCCCCACCATTAACCTTTATCCCAGTCTGAGAAAAGAAAATGCTTATGCATTTATTTATATTTATTTGTCTTTCAATAACATTGGGAATAGAAATGGCGGATTTGTTAGATGATACATTGAAAAATGAGTATTTTTTATTGAAAAATGAGTTTTACTTCTCTCTCCTATGTGTGTACACACACACACACACATGCACATACACACACATACACACACTCCTATATATTTAAATATAATCTAGATTACTTATAATATTTAGTTCTGTATAAATGCTATGTAAATTAGTTGTCATACTGTATTGACTAAAGAATAATGACAAAGAAAAAATGTCTACACAAGTTCATTCGAGATGCAATTGATTCTTCAAATACTTTTTACCTATGGTTGGTAGAATGCTTGGATGTGGAACCCATATAGAGGGTTGATATCACACACACACACACACACACACACACACACACACACACTCCCACACATACACTACATATTATATATACATACATATGCAAATGTATGTGCATTCATATTTGTGGGTATAAACACATACATGTGTTTATTCATGCATGTATCTTGATAAATTGCAAAGGACAATGCTATAAATAGCAGGTGCTGAATGCTGTTTATTAAACTAACTTAACTTATGGTGTATAACTCAAAATTTATTTTCAGATACTCTTAAGAAAAGTCATGATAGAGCTTATTCCATAGCTAGGTGAGGAGATTTCTTTAAAGGAGAATTCATGAAATGTGTTGAATGTACAGTATTTGTGAAAATAGAATGTGAACACATGTTCTCTTATTTAGGGCAGAAAGTATTATTGAGGTTTGAGAAATTATATAACTTCCTCAAGTAGCAAAATTGTAGTGTCTACCAGGTTCTAGATACAACCCTAGTTACTATGTATATAACAGAAAACTAAATTGAAATGTTGATACATCCCTGCCTTAATGTACTTTTGCTCTAATTGAAGTTGATAGAACAGAAAATGAATCAATAGTATGTATGGTATGTTAGTGATAAATTCTATGGAAAAAAACCAAACAGGAAAGAGGGATAGAATGACCTGGAAAGTGAGGAGATCCATTGAAAAATGTGGAATTAATATTATTTAAGATAAAAAGGCTAATTTCCAGAACAAAGCCTTGAAATTTAGTGAGTTACTATAATCAAGTGTTATTTTTCTGATTGTAATTCAGAGAGCATTTCTCCCCTTTCTAGTTATACTACCTATTACACTTAGTTCCCAAATCATCATATGAAAACAGAAATCAAACAGAACCATCTATGAATATATAAATCTAGAAATGGCAAGTATTCACAACTATATAGTCCATCAGATACAACCAGTCACATGATCCCAATATAACTGCAAAGAAGGCTGGGAACTTTAAGGACAAACAATGGAATATCTGATCACATCAATTGTCTCTTTCAGAAATATTTTCCTGAGGAAGACATTTGTGATAAGATTAAAGTAATTTTAGCTCTATTTTAATATGTAAGCTTATAAAAACAAAATATTGGAGATCTTCAGGGTCAATCATCAACTTTTTATATTTCATTGAACATAAGCAAAACTCCAAATGATTTCAAATTCATGTATTTTGTGCCTTATTATAGAGGTATATATACTTGGTTCCAACATGGGTCCTCTCAAAATTGTATAGATGTCATTTACACTTCGTAGCATAGAAATAGTATAGCAGAGTAGCAGAATTATCAATAGAAAATAGAGAAAGTTATTAAAGTTAATATATCAAAGCATTATTTTAAACTGTCACATTTCTTGTATTAGTTACTACCATGGTAACTATGAAGAACTATTTTGTATGCAAAAAAATCATAAGATAATCTCTGAGTGACATAATTTATGGGTACTGTGCTATTAACACCTCTAGTCATTTCAATATTGAAACAACTTTCCACTGAGATGCAATTAGATAGATTTTTTCTCAAATTTTATCATTTAATACACTGCCCAATTTTATAGAACTTGCACATAACAAGACCACTTCTATTATAAATTCATTAAAATCAGTAATATTTGATTCATTGTTATTTTTAATCAGTGCTTTAACTGGAGAAGAAACTAAATTATAACAGTAGAAAAAAAAACAGTGATATATTCTCTGCCTCCTATTTCTTCCCTCTCTCATACACAAAGGATTGTATATGCTAGAAGATAGTCAGATAAACTCTGACTGAATAACCTTGACATTCTGCAGAAGGTCAAAATACATGCATACATGATATTGAGAATGAAAAGGAGCTGAATGATTTCTGAGCATCTGCTCTCCTATTCCTATCAAAGAAAGTGCTATGGGGGGGAATAGATGATGTGTGATAAAACCTAGGCTTTAATATTAATTTTTACATTTAATTCAACAAATACTGAATACCTACTCAGTGGAAAAGACAGTTGTTGCAAAGGTTTCAGGACATAGGTATTGGGGAAACTTAGATCTGCTAGGACAATGAACAGAAATAAATTTAAAAATTGTGAGAAAAATTAAAGTTTCTTATATGAAAAGGATACACACAAATTATTGGGAGGAGAAAAGATAATGCCTTTAGGTTTAGGGGAATAAAGAGAAATACCAAGAATCATATAGAAACATGGAAAATATCCTTAAGAACAATTATGTATATATTTATTACCTAGAATGTATCTATAAAGTATCATCTACTATTTAGCTAGTCTGAGATTCAGTTCTCTTAGGAAATTCAGGATAAAGCTAAGCTTCTTTTGCTTTATTTACCAGTTTTCAAAATAAAGAGTTGGTTGACTACAATAAAAACAACTGGAATGTAGCTGAAAAATACTATTGAGGCAGAAATATAGAGAACTGTTCCTGTGATTCAATAAAGAGGGGTACATTTTTAATGTCTTCCCTTTGACCTCTGAATGAATATTTTGTTGCCTAATTCAAAATTTCTCATGTTTCATCTACCATCTCTTTAACCTTCCCCAAAACTTGCTTATCATTAATAACAAGGCAGCCTAAACATTAGATTTCTACTTTCTTATCAAACCAGTCTATATTTTTCTGTATTCATTGTTCTCTCCACCTTCAGTAATGACTTTGGGGAGTCAGGGTCAAGAAAGGGAAGAAATAAAGGAAGGTTGAAATTTCAATGGTGAACACCCCCATCAGAGAGGTAAGGTATATAAAACTTTCAAGCACTGCTAGATCTTACCCAATTTAGGGCATAGTTTCACAGAGCTGGTAAAATGCCATCTAATGTGTATGATCTATTCCCTAACTTACAATTTCAATCTATTTTTCTGTCCTTTTAATGTAATTGTTGTACTTCTCTTGGCACTTACCATATACATCATTATTCATGTACTAGATGTAATATACAAGATTCCTTGAGCAGTTAATTTTATCTACAGTAAGTAACATGGTAAATACTTAAGTTTATTTTATGTGCTAGGTGTACAGATAAACCAAAAAGCAGGTAGGGATCATTACTGTTCTTGAGTCATTATGATGTTTAATGTATTTTATATGAAATGATTAGTATAATCAGAGAAGAGGAAGAATCCAGAGATTTCACTCTCAGACCTAAAATCAAATCTTAGCTCTATCTACTAAATTTTAGTGGGATTATCATGGACAGGTAACATAGTGACATATTGGCAAGTAATGTGTTTGAATCTAAATTTCTTCATCTCCAAAAATGTACATTTTAATATTTTAGCAGTATTTTATAGTGCCATCCCTATGTGACTCAAGATTTTCAGATAATGTACTATACTGAAACTATGTAACAAAATATACTCATAATATCAATTATTAATTGCATAAGAAACATGAATTAAGAACCAAAGGAAGGACAGAGCTCTGAGCATGTTCCATAGATGGTGATTATTAGAGGATAAGAGATAAATAACAATATTAATGTACTTCAACATGTAATATTTTGAGATAAAATATATGTAACATGTCCAATTTCAGACAGACTGTTTAAGATGATACCTTATGGGGAAATTTAAAGGTTCTTTCAGAAATCAACCCAAAAATCATTGTAAAGTCTGATAGTATCAGTGAGAAACTGAAATTGGTGATTCTAGAGATTCTTCAATATTTTTTCTTCTACACTACAGTATTAGAAGTGGGCATGCCATGGGTGAGTCCAAATTTTGATGGTAACTTACTAACAGCCACAGGCAGGTTAAGCATGACTTCTAATTTCAATTCTCTCCTTTCTACTTTAGAACCATCAGTGTGTTTGGGAATGCATCTTTAAACCATGTTTGAAAACTGATAATATAGAAGAATCTTGTAAAGTATAATAGGTGAGAAATGGGTTTACAATAACAGTAAAAGGAAGTAAGTGATATGACAGAAAAGGAAACTAATTTACAGAATCCATACATGGATTGTGTTTTCTTGGCCATTTAGTTCTTTCTTGGGAAAATTATTTATGTAAATATAAACATGTCTATTAATGAGCACGTTCCCTTGTTTTCTGGATGAACTATGAATATACATTACCTCAGTAATCAAGAGAGTCCAGCTGGCCGAGATGGCACACACCTATAATCCCAGCAGCTCATGAGGCTGAGATAGAAGGATCTCAAGTTCCAAGACAACCTCAGCAAAACAAGATGCTAAGCAACTCAGTGAGACCCTGTCTCTAAATAAAATACAAAATAGGGTTGGGGATGTGGTTCAGTAATCAAGTACCCCTGAGTTCAATCCCCGGTATGTGCCCCCTAAAAAGAAAAAAAAAAAAAAAGAATCCATCCTATGTTCTGAACACCATTATTTGGCAAATAATTCTAAGGCAAAACTAGCCTTTCTGTTTTTGTGAACTTTGTGTTCTATGAGGTAATCAATATCCCCAGTGTAAAAATGAGGAGATAGATATTAATGTTAAGCTAGTCTCTTTGAGACTGTAATTGAATCCCAACCTATTGAACTGCAATGAACACTATATTTAGTCATATTAAATATATATAGATGTATATGCATAAAATGCATGTGTGCATTTTTTTAAAAGAAGTTTTTGTGTTAAGACTAATCATTTTAATTGTTTCTTTAAATTTATCCTCTGGAAAAGGGATTCTCTGAAATATATTTTAACTGTAATCATAAGTGGAAATATGGGCCACCAAGTTCAGAAGGCTTTCCCCAGTGGATTTATTTTTGGTATTTAGCTTTCTAGTATCTTTTTAGTCTTTGCTTTTCAAGTCTCTGTTATGACTGATTATGCTTTCAGTTCAAAATAGCTACTCAAAATATTCAGGACTTTTGTTACTTCTCAGTTTTATATTATACACCGTGACACCTATTCATTATATACAACTCATGTTGATTTGGGGTTTTCAATTTTGTTAATGTGGATGCCTATCATTGGTTAAAAATATATTTAAAAATTGAAGACATGGCTTGTCTAAAAATCTGCAAGGTAATTGTTATCTCTGATAATGAGATCATTAAATTCAACTATATTTTTGCAAGAAATAGTGTTGGAAATTTAAATTAAAGCTTGTATTGAGTAGGAAGATATGGTATAAAGGAACCAGAATGTAGCTTGATTTAGAACAAGGAATTCAGTCTTCATGCACTGAGATAATGTGTAATTGGGTTACACATTCCATATTTGAATTATTTTTCTTATTTCACATTGCTACCAGTGTTCTCATTGAATAAGTAGTTCCCAATTACTTTTTAATGTTTTTATTAGTATGATATAGTTATAAACAATATTGGGATTCATTTTGACATATTCATAAATGCACATAGCAATTTGTTCTTTTTCAATCCTGAGTACTTCCTCTTTCTCTTTGTTTTTCCTCCCTGATCTCCTACCTCTCCTGTTCTTTCTTCTCCTTATTTATTTTTTAGTTGATACATTATAATTATACATAAAAGTGGAATTCATTGTGATATATTCAGATATGCACATGGCATAATTTGGTTGATTTCATTACATGGTTCTTTATCTTTTCCACACCTCTTCTCTCGCCTTTGATTCCTTTCCTCTACTCTACTACAAATATGTAAAGCATCATGGCAGGTCAGGGCAGAGGAATTATTCTATTTTCGTGAGATCATCTCCCCCTTTTTTCCATATTTTGTTTTAGCTTCTACAAATGAGAGAAAACATTCAACCCTTGACTTTGAGTCTGCCTTATTTCACTTAGCATGATGTTCTTCAGTTCCATCCATTTACCAGTAAATGCCTAAATTCCATTATTTTAGTTAGCTTTTTTGCTGATGTGACTTAAGGACCCAACCAGAACAACTATAGAGAAGGAAAGGTTTATTTAGGGGCTCACAGTATCAGAGGACTCAATCCATAGACAGCAGACTCCATTCCTCAGGGCTCTAGGTGAGGAAGAACATCATGTCAGAAAAGTGTGGCAGAGGGAAGCAGCTCATGTGATGATTAGAAAGCAGAGAGAGAGAGAGAGAAAGACTCAACTCACCAGATACAAAATATATGCCCCAAACCATGACCAGAATGAACCACTTCCTCTAGCCACGCCCTACCAGCCACAATTCAGTAAATCCCTATCAGGGTGTTAATTCAGTGGGTTAAGACTCTTTACAACCCAATCATTTCTCCTGTGAACCTTCTTGAATTATCTCTCATGTGAACTATTGGGGGGACACCTTACATCCAAACCATAACATCCATGCCTTTTTCTGGCTGAGTAAAAGTCCATTGTGTATATATACCTCAGTTTCTTTATCCATTTATTTGTTGATAAGCAGCTAGACTGGTTCTATAGATTGGCTGTTATGAATTGTTCTGCTCTAAGCATTAGAATTCGGGTATCACTATGCTGATTTCAGCTCTTGGGCAAGTCCCAATAACAGCCAGAACAATTCTTAGCACTAAAAACAAGGTTAGGAGCATCACATGTGCACAATATCATGTTACCAGGAACATAAACATTTTAAGCTCTTTTAATCATATGTTCAAACATTTTTGGTTAGGACCTTTTTGTGGATAATATAACTACTTTAAAATTGTGTCATATCAGCATGTCTTTCATTTTTCATTCCATAATTTTTCAATATCTATGTCTCTCCAACAGCCTGGATGTATTGAACTTGTTCATTTAAGCCAGATAATTTGGTCCTATGAACCCAGTGTCCAATTTAGAATATTGGATTAGCATGAAGTGACTGAAGTGCTAACTATTCAAATCAGAATGATGTAGAACAGATGGAAGAGCCAAAAGCATGAAGCATGTAACACCTGTGAATTATATCCAGATCAGTTACCAATCAGATTCTGAGGCTCTTTTCAAGGTGTTGACTTTGATCTTTTTCCAATTGTAAATGTTTCATCCAAAACAACTGTGATTTTGGCACTTTTCTCAGGAGTTTCCCAGGACAAAAATAACAGGACTCCCCAGACAAGAACTAAGGCTCATTACAGTTCTGCAACTCTGTAGATAGTGATATAAACTTCCAAATTAGTAATCCTGATATAGTATTATAAACATGTAAACAAAAACCCTCACATATGCTTAAAAATATGGGGATTAGAATAAATGCTTGTGTGTTATTTTTCTAAGATATCTTGACAGTTATCATTGGCTCAAAATGCATGCTGCCTTGGGTGGGAGCCATCTTAAGATCTGTCATAAATGATACAAATATAGAATTAAAATGTGCACTTACCTCTGTGAAGGATACTTATCTAGGTTTTGTTTTTTTGATAGCTCTCATTATATTGGCAAGACACCTCCATTATACAAGTGTAGGACACTGTTATACATGGTATCCATACTGGAGTATTTACCAAAATATCTACATTAAATTATTTATGTACCATTTAGCTATGTTGTGACATGACATTTTGATAGTGCCACATATATTTGTGACCATCTCTATGCCTGTAACTCCAAAACATGACAGATATGACTTGTATGGCCATTTTACCATTGTTTCTTTTAATCCTAGTGCTTGAATTTTGTCTCCTCATAATTAAAGGAAAACAATACAGTAGTGGAAATGCTCTGGATACAACATGTGGCACCCCAGTGTTTGCTAAGGCCAATTTGGCTGACATAGCAGGCCTGGTAGTCATGTTTACCTCCCTCCCTCATTTCTCCATGAGGGATTCCTTCTTGAGCCAGCATGCTTGATGCTTCCAGCTGTGAATCAGTTGTTTGGAACTTGTGACAGTTAAATTACTGAGTCATACCATAAAAGGCTGTGAAGCCAAAATATCTCTAGTGCAGATAATACTAATTTGATTCCTGCTTTCCAAATGTATATGGGTGGTAGGAGAATTAGAGATGGAGGAGACAATGAGAGAATACTTTGGGAATGAGCAAATTAATATCTTGAAAATATACACATAAAGTCATCAATTAGGATTTACTTTTTTATAACTTTTAACTTGTTCTTAATATAAGTACATAGATCTTTCATGTCTTTTAGAGGATTTATATTTAATGGTGTCAGTCACAGAAGAATGTGTTATGGTAGAGAGAATGAGAAGTAAGCATTTTTATTATAGTTGTTGGAATAAAATAAAAAATAGTTCACAATAATAATTGTATGTATTTATGAGGTGAAATGTGATGCTTTCATCTATTTAACATTATATAAAGATTCAATCTATCTAATTAACACATCTATCATGTCAGCAGTATATCATGTTTTTTGTGGTAAGAACCTTAAAAATTAGCAATTTTGAAATATAAAATACATTATCATGAACTATGGTTACCAAGAACTGAAACAGCCGGGCGTGATGGCTCACGCCTGTAATCCCAGCACTTTGGGAGGCTGAGGCAGGAAGATCGTGAGTTCAAAGCCAGCCTCAGCAGTGGCGAGGCACTTAGCAACTCAGTGAGACCCTGTCTCTAAATAAAATACAAAAAAGGGCTGGGGATGTGACCCAGTGGACAAGTGCCCCTGAGTTCAATCCCCGGTACCACAAAAAAAAAAAAAAAAAAAAAAAAAAAGAACTGAAACAGATCACTAAAACTTATTCTTCCATTCTAATTGAAACTCCGGGCCTTTCTGCATCATTTCTTTCCCTTCTAGCTTCTGAGAACTATGTATCTATTTTCTACTTTTATGTGTTTGATGTTTACATATTCTACATATAATTGAGATAATACAGTATTTGTCTTTGTATGTCTAGTCTTTTTTACTTAATGTCCTCCATTTTCATCCATGCTGTTTCAAATGACAGGATTTTTTTATGTCAATAAATAAATTTTAATAAGGAGAATATAGTGAATTAAAGTTTATGTGCCAATCTTAAATACTACAAGACATATAAGAGGAAGGTTTTTGTACTATCCAAGGCACTGATAGCATAATGTCATAAGCATTAAAATTATAAATATGTACTTAAAATTATGCACTTAGATATTTGAAGCTTTGGATACCTCAATATACAAACAACAACGAGAAGTTATATAAGGAACATTAAATCAAAAACAATATGCTGCATTTTATTTTTAATTTAATTTAATTTAATTTTTTATTAGTTGTAGGTGGACACAATACCTTTATTTTATTTATGTGGTCCTGAGGATCTAACCCAGGGCCTTAAACATGTGAGAAGAGCACTCTACCACTGAGCCATAGCCCCAGCCCTGAGAATATGCTGTCTTTTAAAGAGAGAAAGCCAAACCTTAAAAATTAAAAATTATTTCTCTTAAAATCCTGTATATAATGGGTCCTTAAGGAATACAAAGGTTATGTAATCTATATGTATTGTATATATATAAGAGGAAGGTTTTTGTACTATCCAAGGCACTAATAGCATAATGTCATAGTATTAAAATTAGAAATATGTACTTAAAATTCTGTGCTTATGTATATATATATATATATGGGGGGAGGGGGAGAGGGGGGAAGAGAGAGAGAGATACCGATAT
This sequence comes from Tamias sibiricus, assembly GCA_025594165.1. NCBI lineage: Eukaryota > Metazoa > Chordata > Mammalia > Rodentia > Sciuridae > Tamias > Tamias sibiricus. Next base: position 50,515,358 of record CM046667.1, on the reverse strand, counting down.
AGATAGAACTATTGTGTGCTGTTTTTATTTTTTATAAATACAATTTTTATTTAGAATTCTGATTGAAACTTTTTAGATAAAATATTGCATTTAGTTGTCACAGGACCAAAGATTAGATCAATTTGTAATTTAGGTTTTCTTGTTTATGTTATCTGTGAGTGAACTAAAATCTTTTTCTAGTTCTTTTTTAAAAAAATTTATTTATTTTTTATTCTAAGATGTTATAAATGACAGCAGAATACATTGCGTTTCATATTACACATATAGAGCACTTTTTTTACAAATCTCTGGTTGTATGCAAAGTATATTCACACCATTTGTGACTTCATACATGCACTTAGGGTAATGATATCCGTCTCATTCTACCATATTTTTTTTTCCTTCACCCTTTTGCTCCCTCCCTTCCCCTCCCTCCCCATTGGCCATTCTTGTGTTCCTCTAATCCTCCTATGCTCCCCATCCCAACCCGACTGTGAATTGGCCTCCTTATACCAGAGAAAACATTTGGCATTTGGCTTTTTGGGATTGGCTAACTTAACTTAGCATTATATTCTCAAACTCCATCCTGGAGAAAAAAGCACACTCATACATTGTTGGTAGGACTGCAAAATGGTGCAGCCAATATAGAAATCAGTATGGAGATACCTTGGAAAACTTGGAATGGAACCACCTTATGACCCAGCTATCCCACTCCTTGGTCTTTACCCAAAAGACTGAAAACAGCATACTACAGGGACACAGCCACAATTCACAATAGCTAATAGCAGCACAATTCACAATAGCTAAACTGTGGAACCAACCTAGATGCCCTTCAGTAGATGAATGGATAAATAAAATGTGGTATATACACACAATGGAATATTACTCAGCAATAAGAGAGAAAAAAAATCATGGCCTTTTCTAGTTCTTTTTAGATATATATGACAATAGAGTGTATTTTGACATACATACATGGAGTATAACTTATTTTAACTAGGATCCCATTCTGTGGTTGTACATGTTGTGGAGTTCCACTAGTTGTGTGTTCATATATGAACATAGGAAACTTAGGTTCAATTAATTCTACTGTCTTTCATATTTCCCTCCTCCCTGCCCATCATTTCCCTTTGTCTAATCCAATGAACTTCTGTTCTTCTTCCCCTCCCTCTTATTGTATATAAGCATCCATATATCAGAACATTGGTATTTGGGGACTGGCTTATTTCACTTAGCATGATATTCTCCAGTTCCATTTATTTACTGACAAATACCATCATATCATTCTTCTTTATGGCTGAACAATATTACATTGTGTATATATACCACATTTTCTTTATCCATTGATTTCCTGAAGGGCACCTAGGTTGGTTCTATAGCTTAGCTATTGTGAATTGTGTGGCTATAAACATTGATGTGGCTGTGTCACTGTAGTATGCTGATTTTAAGTACTTTGGGTATAAGCCAAGGAGTGGTATAGCTAGGTCAAATGGTGATTACATTCCAACTTTTCTGAGGAATCTCCATATTGCTTTCCAGTGTTGTTGCATCAATTTTCTATCACACCAGCAAACTATGAGTGAACCTTTTTTGCCCACATCCTCGCCAACATTTATTATTAATTTTATTCTTGATAATTGCCATTCTGAGTAGAGTTTGATAGAATCTCAGTATTGTTTTGATTTGCATTTCTTTAATTGCTATAGATGTTGAATATTTTTTTCATATATTTGTTGACCATTCATATTCTTCTGTGAAGTGCTTGTGCAATTCTTTTCCCATTTATTGATTGGGTTATTTGTTTTGTTGCTGTTAAGAATTTGATTTCTTTGTATATCCTGGAGATCAATGTTTTATCTGGGGTGCAGATGGTAAATATTTTCTCCCATTCCATAGGCTCTCTATTCATGTTCTTGATTGTTTCCTTTGCTGTGAAGAAGCTTTAAAAAGTTTTGTGCTATCCCATTTATTGATTCTTGATTTGACTTCTTGTGCTTTAGGAGTCTTGTTGTGGAAGTCAGTTCCTAAGCCAACATGATGGAGGGTTCAGCCTACTTTTTCTTCTTGTATGCATAGAGTGTCTGGTCTAATGCCTAGGTCCTTGATCTACTTTCAGTAGACTTTTGTGCAAGGTGAGAGATATATGGATTTCCAGTTTTCCCAGCACCAATTTTTGAAGAGGCTATCTTTGCTCCAATGTATGTTTATGGCACCTTTGTTTAGTATGAGATAATGGTATATATGTGGGCTTGTCTCCATATCTTCTATTCTGTTCCATTGGTCTTCATGTCTCTTTTTGTGCTAATACCATGCTCTTTTTTTTACCATGCTCTATAACTTTGTAGTATAATTTAAGTTCTGGCATTGTGATGCCTCTTGCTTCACTTTTCTTGCTAAGGATTGCTTTGGCTGCTATTCTGTGCCTCTTTTTTCTCCAAATGAATTTCATGACTGTTTTTCCTATTTCTATGAAGAATGCCATTGGAATTTTAATAGGAATTGCATTAAATCTGTATAGTGCTTTTGGTAATGTGGCCATTTTGACAATATTAATGGAGAACTTTCTATTTTCTAAGGTCTTCTTCAATTTCTTTATTTAGTGTTCTGCAATTTTAGTTGTATACATCTTTCATCTCTTTTGTTAGATTGATTACAAAGTATTTTATTTTTTGAGGCCATTGTGAATGGAATAGTTTCCATGAATTCACTTTCAGCTGATTCATCATTGGTGTATTGGAACTCAAATGATTTATGGGTGTTAATTTTATATTCTGCTACTTTGCTAAATTTGCTTATGAGTTAAAGACTTTTTGTGGAGTACTTTTTGGTCTTCTAAATATAGAATCATGTCATTAGAAAATATGGATAGTTTGAGCTCTCCTTTTTTATTCATATCCCTTATCTCTTTCTTTTTTATAATTGCTCTGGCTAGGGTTTCAAAGACTCTGTTCAATAAAATTGGTGAAAGAGGGCATCCCTGTCTTGTTCTACTTTTTACAAGGAATACTTCCAATTTTTCTCCATTTAGAATGATGTTGGCTTTGGGCTTGACATATATCACTTTTACAATGTTGAGATATGTTCCTACCATCCCTAGTTTTTCTGGTGTTTTGAACATGAATGAATGCTGAGTTTAATCAAATGCTTTTTTGTGTATTTATTGAGATAATCATGTGATTATTGTGTTTATGTCTGCTAATGTGATTTCCATATGTTGAACCAATCTTGCATCCCTGGAATGAACCCCACTCTCTTTTTAATGTGTTTTTGTATGGGATTTACTAGTATTTTATTAAGATTTTTCCATCTATGTTCATCAGGGATATTGGTCTGAGGTTTTCTTTCCTTGATGTGTCTTTGGTTTTGGTATCTGGGTGATACTAGCTTCATAGAATGAATTTGGAAGGATTCCCTCCTTTTATATTTCATGGAAAAATTTCAGGAGTATTGGTGTAATTTTTTTCTTTGAAGTTCTGGTAGAACTCAGCTGAGAATCTATCTGGTCCTAGGCTTTTCTTTGTTGATAGGCTTTTGATGCTTATTCAATTGTATTGCTTAAAATTGATGTGTTTAAATTCTCTAGTTCTTCCTCATTCAATTTGAGTAGGTCATGTCTCTAGAAATTTATTGATGTCTTCATAATATTTTTATTGGAGTAGAGATTTTCAAAATAGTTTCTGCTTATTATCTGAATTTTAGTTGTATCTGTGATGATACTTCCTTTTTCTTCATTAATTTTAATAATTTGAGTTTCTTCTCTCTTTTTTTCATTATCTTGGCTATGGGAGTATCAATTTCACTTTTGTTCAAAGAAATTATTTTTTGTTTCATTGTTTTTTAATTGATTTTTGATTGTTTCTTTCAGTTTTATTTATTTATGCACTGACTTCAATTACTTCCTGTCTTCTACTGCTTTTTGTATTGATTTGATCTTCTTTTTCTAGGGACTATAAGTTTGGGTTATTTATTTGGTGACCTTCTGTTCTTTTAATGAATAAGCGTAATGTAATGAACTTTCCTCTTAGAACCACCTTTATAGTATCCCAGAGATTTTGAAATGTTGTGTTGCTATTCTCATTTACCTCTATGTATTTTTATTATTTCATACTTGATTTCTTCAGCCATCCATTTATCATCCAATAGCATATTATTCAGTCTCCAGGTGTTAGTGTAGTTTCTATATTTTATTTTATTATTGATTCCTAATTTCACTCCATTATGATATGATAGAATGTAAGGTATTATATCTATTGCTTTGTGGCCTAAAATACAGTGTATTTTAGAAAAGGATCCATGAACTGCTGAAAATAAAGTGTATTCAGTTCTTGATGGATGAAGTGTTCTATAGAAGTCCATTAAGTCTAAATTATTTATTGTAATTTTTTAGTTCTATAGTTTCTTTATTCAGTTTTGTTTGGAAGATCTATATGTTGATGAGAGAGGCATGTTAAAGTAACCCAGTATTATCATGTTGTGGTCTATTTGATTCTTGAGATTGAGAAGGGTTTGTTTGATTACATAGGTGCTCTGATGTTTGGGGCAGGAATGTTTAAGATTGTTATGACTTATTGATATATAATTCCATTGAGCAGTGTGAAATGTCTTTTGTTGTCCCTTCTATTTAATTTTGCCTTGTAGTATACTTTATCTGATATGAACCCTCTGCTTATTTATAACATCAATGTGAGTGACATGATTTTTCCCATCCTTTTACCTTCAGTCTGTGGATGTCTTTGCCTATGAGGTGAGTCTCATGGAGAAAACACATTGCTGGGTCTTGTTTTTTAATCCAATCTGCCAGTCTATGTGTTTCAATTGATGTGACTAGGCCATTTACTTTCAGTGTTATTATTGAGATATGATTTTTATTCTCTGTCATTTTGATTTATTTCTGATTTTAATTTGAGTTAGTTTTTCATATTTTTATTTTTTTTTATTCTAAGATGTTATAAATGACAGCAGAATGCATTACATTTCATATTACACATATAGAGTACTTTTTTACAAATCTCTGGTTGTATGTAAAGTATATTCACACCATTCGTGACTTCGTACATGCACTTAGGGTAATGACATTGCAGGGATGCAAGGTCAGTTTTTCATATTTTGATTATTATTCTAATGTAGTTCCTTCCTTGGCTACTTTTCACTTTTATTTCTCATTTCTTTTTTTCCTTTTTAAAATTTTTCTTCTTTAGTTTTTTTCTTTTCTTTTCTTTTTTTTTTTTCACTTCTTCTTCATGAAATATCTTACTGAATCAATGTGTTGTGGTACAGGCTTCTTAGTTGTGAATTCTTTTAACTTTTGTTTTTCATGGAAGGTTTTTATTTCATCATCAGTTTTGAAGCTTAATTTTGCTGGGTATAGTATTCTTGGCTGGCATTCATTTTCTTTCAGAACTTGGTATATATTATTCCAAGACCTGCTAACTTTGAGGGTCTGGGTTGAGAAATCAGCTGAGATCTGGATTGATTCACCTCTTAATGTAACCTTTCACTTTCTTCTGGCAGACTTTAAAATTCTGTCCTTATTCTTTATGTTAGGCATTTTCATAATAATATGCCTTGGTGTGGGTCTGCTGCTATTTTATATATTTTTGGCTCTTTATGCTTCTTTTATTTGACTTTTCATTTCATTATTCAGGTTTTGGAAATTTTCAGATATTATTTCAGATACAAAACAAAATCAAAATGTGCTAATCAAAAACTCTAACCCTTAAAATACAGAGCATGGGAATATAACACCTTCAAAAAAAAAAAAAAAACAAGCCTAGAAATGAGAAACAAATATGTATATATGTAGGTGTCCTTGACTCAATTGGTACACATATTGTATATTCCTTTGGTTTGTATCTTTGAGCATTCATCTATCCAGATAAATCTTAAGTTTCATTTTACAGGTCATATCATATTTCTTGAAATTTCTGTTCATGATCTCTTAACATGTTTTCTTTGTGGTCAAATTTATTTTCAGGTTTATATATTTTATATTCATTTCCTGAAATTCTGCCTTCCTTGTGGGATAGTCCATTGGTGATGCTTTCCAATAAGTTTTTGCTTTGGTTTATTGATTCCTTCATTTTGAGGACTTCTGACTGATTCTTCTTCAGTCTACTTATTGAAGTGATGTTCCACTTCTCTCTGATTTTATTTATTATTTTTTTTTACATTTCACATTATACTTATAGAGCACATTTTTATATTTATATATCTCCGGTTGTATACAAAGTATATTCACACCATTAGTGACTTCATACATGCACTTAGGGTAATGACATCCATCTCATTCTACCATCTTTTATTTTCTTCACCCTTATGCCCCCTCCCTTCCTCTCCCTCCCCATTGGCAATTCTAGTGTTCCTCTAATCCTCCTATGCTCCCCATCCCAACCTTACTGTGAATTGGCCTCCTTATATCAGAAAAAACATTTGGCATTTGGCTTTTGGGGGTTGGCTAACTTCACTTAGCATTATGTTCTCTAACTTCATCCATTTACCTGTGAATACCATGATTTTATTCTCCTTTATTGCTGAGTAATACTCCATTGTGTATATATACCACATTGTCTTTATCCATTCATCTACTGAAGGGCATCTAGGTTGGTTTCACAGTTTAGCTATTGTGAATTGTACTGCTATAAACATTTATGTGGCTGTGTCCCGGTAGTATGCTGTTTTTAAGTCCTTTGGGGATAGACCAAGGAGTGGGATAGCTGGGTCATAAGGTGGTTCCATTCCAAGTTTTCCAAGGAATCTCCATACTGCTTTCCATATTGGCTGCACCATTTTGCAGTCCTACCAACAATGTATAAGTGTGCCTTTTTCTCCACATCCTCACCAACATTTATTGTTGTTTGTGTTCTTAATAGCTGCCATTCTGACTGATGTGAGATGAAATTTTAGAGTGGTTTTGATTTGCATTTCTCTAATTGCCAGATATGTTGAACATTTTTTTCAAGTATTTGTTGATTGATTGTATATCTTCTTCTGAGAAGTATCTGTTCATTTCCTTGGGCCATTTATTGATTGTGTTATTTGTTTTTTTGGTGTTAAGATTTTTGAGTTCTTTATATATTCTAGAGATTAGTGCTCTATCTGATGTGTGTGTGTGGTAAAAATTTGTTCCCAATTAGTAGGCTCTCTATTCACCTCACTGATTATTTCTTTTGCTGAGAAGAAGCTTTGTAATTTGAATCTATCCCATTTATTGATTCTTGATATTAATTCTTGTGCTACAGGAGTCTTATTAAGAAACTTGGGGCCTAATCCAACATGTTGGAGAATAGAGCTTACTTTTTCTTCTATTAGGTGTATTGTCTCTGGTCTAATTCCTAGATCCTTGATCCACTTTGAGTTGAATTTTGTGCATGGTGAGAGATAGAGTTTTAATTTCATGTCATCTCTTACTTCATAGGTCAGTTTAACCATGAATTTTCTGAATTTTATCTCTGACATTTCTTCCACTATGGTGTCAATGGAGTCTGTTGTTGAGCTGGTCTGGGTTATTTGGGATGGCATGTTCCTTTGATTTTTCACATTGTTTGTGTGTCTACCCATCTATCTGGATGAATCTAAAGCTGTAGAGTTTCTACCTTAAGAGTTTATAGTTTCCCTCTATGTTACTAGTACATCACAGATTGGCAGGGGGAGCCCAATGATACCAACAATCTATGCAAACAATATAAAGCAGTAGACTAGGTACTTAATTTTTATTTTGATACCCTCATTGTTAATTGGTACAATATATAGAAATAGTAGGATTAGCAATTTTCGTTAGTAAAAACAGTAATTAATCATGAATTATGTCTGACTTAAAATCAAACAATAGGTGTTGTCTATGACTTCTACCATATTAATTATTGCTGACATTGGTGGTAGAGGCTATATATTATATTCATCAATTAGTATTAAGAGGTATTAAGGATAGTGTTGAGTATGTTGAAAAAGGAAGAGATAGGAGAGTAGAAAAGTGCTTGCAATTTCAATGATTGAATAGGGCAGATGCAGTGGTAACTTAGAATATATTGTTAATAAGAAAGGGGATGAAAAAATAGAAGAATATAAAGGAGGAGAGAGAGCAGGGAATTTTCCTGTCAGAAGTAGAAAAAGAGAAGGACATAGGAGAGAGAGAGAGTAGTGGCAAAGACTATACAAAACAAAATCAAAATATGCTAATCAAAAACTCTAACCCTTAAAATACAGAGAAGGGAATATAACACCTTAAAAAAAGCCTAGAAATGAGAAACAAATATGTATATATGTAGGTGTCCTTGAATCAATCAGTACACATTCTAATAAAACTAAAACCAAATATATAAAACCAAACACAAAGTCAAATCAACAACAGCAGCAAAAAAGGAAAAGAAAAATTTAGGTTAAAAGTTAAGAAATTAATGATTTATTTCCATTCTGATCAACAAAATAGTGAGCATAAGTGTTTGCTCTCTGTGCCCAACTGATTTTATTTTTGTTTCTTCTTGAGGTATGAACTAAGTGTGGGAGTATGGGCTGTGGGTTGTCAAGTCCTTCCTTTTTATTGTGTTCATCAGCAAGTTCAAGATTGGGGTTTAAGACTTCTAAATTTACCTTCTTAGGAGATTGATGTTTGCTGGCTGGGCTGTGAATCAGCTTATTTGGGCCAAAAGGTATAGCAACTTATAGGGTGGACTCAGTCAGCCTAGGCCTGACAAATCAGGCAGCAAAGCACCTAGCTGGGTGGGCCAGGTAGTTAAGCATCTTGCTAGGTCAGGCAGGCCTGTCCATGAAGTGGTGGGCCAAGCAGGCTTGGCTGAAGCTGGGTGACAAAGCTACTGGAAATGTCCCACAGGCCTAGATGGCCTGGGCCAGGCAGATCAGGTCTGGGCAATGGACCTTGCAGGCAAGGGGTAAAGCTATATGCTGGGCCAGACAGGCCTGGCAGTGAGGTGATGGCCAGGCAGTCTGGGCTATTGACTGCAAAAGTGCAGGCCTAGAAGGTGGAGAAGTGGGCCATATTGAGAGCTGGGGTTCACAGGACTGGGTGCTGGGAATCCTGTGCAGGCACCGGAGTCATAAGAGTGCCAGGGACCTTGCTGGTGCTGGGTACCATGCTGGTGCCTGGATTCAGTAGGAGCCAGCCCAAGTGAATCCCAGGAACATAGTGGGTGCTGGACAGGGCAATTTCTGGACTAGCCAGCTGGGCATACCAATAGCTAAATGCCCTCACACCCACCCTTCCAATCTCCCGATATGATATAACTGGCCCCGTCAGCCCTTGTGAGCCACAGGACTCATAGGGCTGGGGGAGAACAGGGCTCTCTCCAGCTGCCGGGGCTGCTGAGTTATGAATGGGGCCGAGTTCTAAGCTATCCCCTTTTTGGGCCCAAAAGGGGTTTTTCCTTCTGCCCACAGAAAGAAAACAACTTACCCGGAGAGGATGAGCTTAAGGACAAAAATAGCTGAGTGTCTACCTCTGTTTGGTGAACAGAACCACGCCACACCCAGGGAGCTTTGTATAGCAAGCGAGAATCCAAAAAACTCGGATTTATTGACCAGGCACTGAACTTAAATAGGCCTAGAACTAACCAATCAGCCAGCAGGGCGGTCCGGTATCTCACGCTACGTCATAGCCACACCCCTTTGCTTAGCCCCGGTCCTCCAAAGGGCGTGGTAAGCAGCCAAAGCCCGTCCCCTTGGCAGACATGAGTCCCAACAATTCCCTTTTTTTGTTTTATTTAAAATGGGGTCTCTCCATTTATATAAAAATGGGATGTCCCATCATGTAGGGTGTCCAACTCATTAGAGAGTGTGCCCGTCTAGGTCGACTTCTGCTCTCTGGGAAAAATCTTACATGTCATTGGCTATCACTCTAGCACTTTAGGTGGACATACCTAGGGCCAGCAGATGGCCAAGGGGAGCACACGGGACAGGACAGTCACCTTTGGGAAGGCTTGACTGGATGGCATACCTCTGCATCCTGTTAAGGACCGTGGCCAAGCCTATAGGGCTACAGCTCAGCGTGACAGTTGACCACCCAGCTGTATCAATCTGGCTAGTTCTATAGGGCTAAAAGTGCACACAAAGACAATGACAATCAGGTATTTCACCAAAAAGAGAAAGTCCATCCATTTAGCTTAGTTTAAAGGAAGTCTTTTGGTATAAAGTCCGGACAATTGTCACAGAAATGGGACTCTTCTCTTAGAGTCTAAAGGAAGCCGTCCAGCATAAAGTCCAGATAATTGTCATAAGATATAGCGCTCTTCTCTCAGAGTCCAAAGGAAGTCATCTAGCATAAAGTCCAGATAATTGTCACAGGAATGGCCCAGTCCCTCTTCTCTCATCGCAAAGGGTTGAGATACTGACAAAGAAGGAGTCCAATATAGTGTTTTTGATGAATTTTGGAATGGATGTGATGAGAAGTTTAATCACAGCAGGACAGGAGATTTGTCACGGTGTTTTCATTTCTGTGGAAAAAAGAAAGGATCACTCCTCAAGAGCTTGTGCTCCTGGGTAGTCATTTTGGTCGGATTGGCAGTATTTGAGATCTCTGGCAGGCACCCATATAGGGTTTTGTTCTCCCATAGGGAAGACACATCCAAAACCTCTGCCAGCACTTATTAATGGATCAGGACCTCTCCAGACTCCAGTTAATGGGTCTTTCCATCGGACCTCAACTTTTACATAAGGCGTTTGGTTAGACCAGTGTCTTTAAAACGCAGACAGAGGCTGCTGTTTGGAAAAATTTAAAATATTTAAAGTAAGCATAGCTGTTTTCAACTGGTCATGGGGGTTGCTTTCCCCATTTTGTTTTATTAATTGGTCCTTTAGGGTTTTATTATGTCTCTCTATGATGGCTTGTCCTTTTGGGTTATATGGGATCCCTGTGGTATGCTTAATATGCCAAGTTTGGAAGAACTTTTGTAATGATTTGCTCACAAAACAGGGTCCATTATTGGTTTTAACTTGTTTTGGCAATCCAAGAATAGCAAAGCATTGTAAAAAGTGACTTTCAGCATGTTTAGCCCTTTCTCCAGAATGTGCCGTGGCCCAACAAGCATGTGAATAAGTATCTATGGACATAAATATATATTTTAATTTTCCAAATGGCACATAATGGGTTACATCAGTTTGCCAGATAGCGTTAGGCCGTAGGCCTCTGGGATTTACCCCAGGGGACTGGAGAGGTGGGACTTGTAAGAAGGGCAAACAAGACTTACATGTTTTTACAATCTTTTTAAAATCTTTTATAGGAACTAAAGAAAATTTATTATGTAGAACTCTCCAATTTAAATGAGTAAGGTCGTGAAGACCTTGGGCTAACTGAAGGTCTTGTTGATATGGGACTGTAACTGTTAATACACCTGTGGTGGCCAAACGGTCAGCGGCCTGATTTCCCTCAGAGAGGGGCCCAGATAAGCCTTGATGTCCCCTAAGATGTTGGAGGAACACAGGTTCATTATGCCCCTTTAGTAGGGATTGAACCTGGATCATCAGAGGGGTGATAGGATTATTATCTATCTTTATATATGAGGCATTCAGAGTAGGTAATAGGTTAATTACATATAAACTATCTGAGAAAAAAATTCATAGGCTCTTGGACATGGGTCAAGGCTAATGCAACAGCATATAATTCTTTAAATTGAGCAGAACCAGTAACTGCTTCAAAGTATTGTGTCCTTTGGCCTGAGGATGGGTGAAATATTACAACTGCTGACCCTTCTTTTCCTCCATCTGTGAAGACATTTACTGCCTTGGGGAGTGACTTGCTGGAAAACAGGATGGGGGGAGTCCACTCCAGTTTGGGAAAAGAAGAGGTCCATTTGGTTGACCCGTAATGACAGTCAACTTTTCCTAGAAATCCTTCTAAAGCATAGGAGACTCTAGGGTTATTTCTCTGTATCCATTCAAAGTCTGACAAACGGTAAGGAATTGTTAAAATATCTGGGTCTTTTCCATAATGCCTCAATGATGTATCTCTCCCTTTTATTACAAGATCTGCTAATTGATCTAATTGGGAATAAACTCTAGGTGCTCCTCCCACAGAGGAATGTATCCATTCTAATGGATTTCCCATCCGGGTGAGCACAGCTGTAAGGAGCTTAGCACCTGAGAAAATCCATAAATATAAAGGTTGCTTTGGTTGGTATCGAGCCAATTTGGTTGAATTGAGGGCATCTTGGACTTTTTGTAATATTGACAGATGACTTTCTTCTAGTAAAATCACATCAGAGGGGGATTGTCCCAGTAGCAACTCAAAGAGAGGTAATAAATCTTCAGTAGAGATATGAAGCCAAGGTCTTAACAAGTTTAGCTCTCCTAATAGCTTTTGTAACTCTGCCAAGGAATAAGATTTTTGAATGAGAAGCTGGGGTTTGAGAGGACAAACTGAGTCTAGGCTAAGTTTTGTCCCCAATATTTTAAAGGGAGGAATAGTCTGTATTTTATCATTGGATATATGCAATCCTCCTTTTTCTAAGAGCTCTCTAAGGGTTATGTAAGCTGAGTTTAATTGTTGGACATCAGCAGCTCCCAGGATGATGTCATCCATATAAACATATAAGGTGAGCTGTGATTTTTTCATTAATGGTGACAGAAGACAAGAAACATAATATTGACAAAAAGCTGGGCTGTTAGCCATACCTTGAGGGAGAACTATCCATTCATATCGCTCATCTGGTTTCTGAAAATTGACTGAGGGGTCCGAGAATGCAAATTTTTCATAATCATCTGGATGAAGAGGTATTGAAAAATAACAATCTTTAATATCAATAACAATTAAGGTTAAATCTTTTGAGATAGAAGGGATCCAGGGAGGCCATGCAGAGGTGTGCCAACAAGGAACATCCTATCATTAATTTTTCAGAGGTCTTGTAATATCCTCCATTTCCCTGTGGCCTTTTGTATAACAAAAACAGGACTGTTCCATGGGCTAAGAGAAGGTCTAATGTGTCCTAGGGCTAACTGTTCTTGGACAATTGCCCTCAAATGGTTTAGTTTTTCAGTAGGAAGGGGCCACTGCTTGACCCAGATTGGGGGGGGGCCATCTCGCAATTGAATGGCAGAAACTTGGGGAGCAGTGGCCCTTAGGATTGGGGGTGAGACCCTATTTGATGATTGGAAGTTTTTCTCTCCGTATCTTTAGTTAATATATCATTTTGAAGCTCTCTATGGGTTGTAGTAATGTACGCCTCAGTTTCTCCTAGGATGTCTTGACCTAATAAATTAGAAGTTAATCCAAGGGCCACAAGGGGACGAACTTCCCCTTGGTTTCCATCTATATCTCTCCATTTAAGCCAGTTTCTGGTCTCTTCTGAATGAGTGTTTCCACCTACTCCAAGTAACTGAGGCCCTGGAATTAGTTCCCATTGGGGTGGAAACTCTTCCTTCCTTAGTATAGTACGATCTGCCCCAGTATCAATTAGGCAACAAAATTTCTTTCCTGATATATAAATATCCATCTTTGGTCTAATCCCTGGAACAACAGGAACTGTCCAATGGACCTTAGGGGGACTGTGAGCAGGGGAACCTCCTTGGTGTAACGGGGCTGGAGGGTGCCCCTTCAGGAGTTTAAAGGTTTCCCCTGAATATCAAATTTAGACCTGCAATCTTTTTTCCAATTATACCCTCTTTTACACCTAGGACAGAGTGTTCTAGGGGCAGCTGGACTTTGAGTCTGGCCAGGGGAGCATTCTGGAGGTTGACCATGGCCATTGGGGCAGTCTTTTTTAAAATGGCCTTGCCGTCCACACTTAAAACAGGTTTCTTTTCCATTTAAAACCGTTGCTAATACCTTAGTGTGGGCATTGAGAGCAGTGCTCAATATCTGAGATTGGTGAGTTGTCGAACCCACATCTTTGGTGGCAATAATCCATCTCCCCATAGATCTATCTTTTAACCCAGCACAGGCCAGTTTGTGATCTGCGGTCATTCCTTCCCAAACTAACATTATGGCAAATTGGTCCCTCATCGCACCAGGTGGAAATTTCCTTTGAAGGCTTTTTTCCACTCTCTCAATAAATGTGGCTAGATCCTCATTAGCTTTTTGAGTGATTCCAGGTATAGGAAGCTCTGTGGGGCCTTCCTCTAGCTTCTTCCATGCTGCCAGCCCTAAAGCTCGTACCTGTTCTCGGTATGGAGCTGGTAATGCTGCTTGTTGAATTCCTGTGGCATATTGATCACTAGTTCCTGACAGCATCCCAAAGGTTATTGGTATGGGAGGATTTGTAGTTTGGTTCCTCTCAGCCTGCGTATGGCATTCATCAGAAAAATATGCACACCATTTAAGGAATAACGGTCCCGGGAACACAGCTTTTGTTAAATCTTTCCAATCTCTACTCGTACAGGCGTGATGAGCGAGATTTTGTAAAATGCGTTCTGCCCATGGTGAGTTTGGACCATCCTCTGCTACAGCCTTTTTTAATTCTTTTAATTCTTGAGTCTCCCAGGGATACCAAATACCTGGCCTGTCTTCTCTAGGATTTAAATTAACTGGAAATGCCATTACAGGTGAAAGCCCACTAGAGGGCGCTAGCGCCTCTTGGTTTAGCGGTGGTGCAGAAGGCTCAACAGGGGCTGGCTTATGAAATGGAGGATCTCATTCGCAAATTGGTGAGCCATGTGGCCGGTGGCCTTTGTTCTCAGGGCATTTGTTAAAGTTTTCTAAAGGAGGGGCTGTAACTTCTAATTCCCTGGAGCAAGATTTCTTTGTCTCTAGGGATTGTTTAGGCCTTTCAAAATTCGTGGACCAAGAGGGGCTGTTTATTTCTTCGGACCGGGAAAGATTAGATCTTTTTGTTTTTTGTAAGAGCGAGCATGCTTTTAGGGTGGATAAAGCTGGATAAACTCCCGGAGGCGGGACTTCCCCATATTCAATCTCTCTGTCTCTTAAAATTTGTTTCACTTTGTCCCACGTTTCCCAAGAATTAAATTCAGACTTTGGGAGCCAGGGAGCCGCCCATATTAACGAATTCCAAATCACCTCTGCTTGGCTATCAGATATTTGGAGACCTTGCTTTCTTAAAATACACCGCCATGCCTAGAGGGCTGGGTCTTGCGATTTCCTGAATGTTAATGCTTGCCCCATAATAAAGGGTATTTTTGCCAGAGAAAGAGATGCTGCGTCTCTAACCGTATTAAGCCCACTGATAATTTTTTCCCCGCCCCGCGTTGGACGCCAACCTGCCGGGGCTGCTGAGTTATGAATGGGGCCGAGTTCTAAGCTATCCCCTTTTTGGGCCCAAAAGGGGTTTTTCCTTCTGCCCGCAGAAAGAAAACAACTTACCGGCGAGGATGAGCTTAAGGACAAAAATAGCTGAGTGTCTACCTCTGTTTGGTGAACAGAAACCACGCCACACCCAGGGAGCTTTGTATAGCAAGCGAGAATCCAAAAAACTTGGATTTATTGACCAGGCACTGAACTTAAATAGGCCTAGAACTAACCAATCAGCCAGCAGGGCGGTCCGGTCTCTCACGCTACGTCATAGCCACACCCTTTTGCTTAGCCCCGGTCCTACTAGGGCGTGGTAAGCAGCCAAAGCCCGTCCCCTTGGCAGACATGAGTCCCAACATCCAGCCTCTCCAACCTGTTTTCCCATGGGTGAAATGCTCCCAGTGTTTGACTTTCCACACGTTTGCTAGCCCAGCCAAGTCCTTGTTAGGCTCAGACAGGCCCACGCAGACCTTGCCACAAACTCACAGATCTAAGTTTCTAATTCTAGTTGGTGATGCCCTGCTGTAGGCCCAACATGGTTCCTAGATTGGCTCTCTGCAGATGATTCATTTTTTTTTCTTTTTAAAGTCTATATAGTATAGAGATATATCTGTATTTCTGTCTACACATATACATATTTTCTTTATCCATTCATTCATTGAAGTATACTGTGTTGATTCTATATTTTAACTATTGTGATTAATAAATGCTGAAATGAACACAAGAATGAAGATATCTCTTAAACATACTGATTTCAGTTCCTTTGGATATATACCCAGTAGTGGTATTGGTAATTCTATTTTTGAGAAAGTTCCATGCTATTTTCCAAAATGGTTATACAAATTTATATTTCCACTAGGAATATATAGGATTTCCTTTTCTCTACATTCTTGCCAACATCCTTTCCCAGACCAATGTCATGGATCTTTTTTCCTGTGTTTTCTTCTAGTCATTTTACAGTTTTATGTCTTGGATTTAAGTGTTTTATCAATTTTGAATGATCTGATTAAAACATCTATAGGATCAATGTATATAATAGTTAGCTAGTATGACTGGGTAGGTCTTTTTAATATTTTTCCATAATTATTCTCCCTTTAGTCAGCTAATTATTAGATAATGAGTAAATTGAATGCTGAAAAAGAGAGATATCTGATTGAAATTAATTTGGGGAGAACACCATTTCTTTCTTTCTTTTTTTTCTTTCTTCTTTTTTTTTTACTGGGGATTGAACTCAGGGGCACTTGACCACTGGGCCACATCCCCAGCCCCTTTTTTGTATTTTATTAGAGACAGGGTCTCACTGAGTTGCTAAGTGCCTCACCATTGCTGAGGCTGGCTTTGAACTCACGATCCTCTTGCCTCAGCCTCCCAAGTGTTAGGATTACAGGTGTGTGCCACTGCACTCAGCTCAACACCATTTCTTTTGGAGAAAAATAAAGACCAATTAATAGGTAAGCTGCCCTACCTGAACTTCCAGAGTTTCACTTTCTCAATGTTCTTTAATGAAGTCACCATAAAATTGTGGTGTTTCTTAAGGACAAATAATATGTTTTGTTACTTATAGGTATTATTGTCTAACATAGTGTATTATAATTTTGTAGACTTTTAAGTTAATGACTTCAAACTTTATTAAACAAATTAGTTACTTCTATAATAACATGCATTAATTAAATACATTTTTATTTATTTAAGGTTAGATAAGGTTCTTTCTGAATGTGTCTTGGAGAAGAGATACTGTGTGTTGGAAGGAACACTGATTGAGGTCTAGGATATTTTGCCTCTGGTCCTGACTTTCTTTTTTAAAATACTATGAATATGTCATTGTATTTCTCTATTTTCTCCTCATTGTATATGTAAAATAAGAATTTTAAAGTAATAACTACATTGAGAAATAACAGTAAATGCCAAATATTTATTATCTATTGCATGCCAAGAACTATATCAGTTTTTATACATTTTATAAAGGGTGATCTTTGAAGAAGTGAGATTCTTAAATATCAACTTGAGGAAAATGTTCATATTTTGATAATCTTCAGGGACAAAGAAAAATATAACAAGAAACTTTTGTGAGTTGGTAAGTGTTAATATGAAATAGGACTTATTCCCCCTAATTTTAAATGATGAAAGAGCACAGTTGCATTTCTCCTATGAAAAATAGGTCAATGTGCACAGGCATAGAGGATGTAGTAGTTATTTTGGATAACACTAAAGTTACTCACAGATCTAAATGCTAGGAATGTTTAAGATTTAACATAATGAAACTCAACTTTGATCAGGCTGCTCTTTAAAATAAAGGAAAATTTAATTTTGGAATAGTTCATCATGTCACTTGTCAAGTTGCTGAGCAGATTTTTGTCATCTATGTCTGTAATTTGCTAACCATGCCTTTTTAGTTGTTTATCATATGAAATAATTTTCTGAATTGGAAAACCAAATCATTCTGTGAACAAGAGATAAGTCTTGCAATAACCTCCATACATAGCACCAACTCTAGCTGTAAGTAACACTAGTACTCCATGGCAACATACAATTTTTTAAGACACTAGGGGAGTGTTGGATTTAGGTATATGCCCAACAATATATATCAAAGGTAAGTATGACAACAATTGTCAGTAGAATGCTATCTGACTAGCACACAAAAAAACATTGCTATCTCACTCACAAATGTTTTAAGTCTTGTGCCGGAGTCTAACTTGGCAATCAATTGAAAAAGTGTAATCTCTGGGGCTTTGGGCTCCCAAAGTCCTCAGCTTTCTGTGGCAACTGTTACCTCTATGTAACTTTTGGCAGCTGCTTCAGGTACAACACAGAGTACAGGTCCAGTGTGGAAGTGTTTGGTGACTTAATATTGAAGTTTCTTTTTAAAACAACATACACAATTCAGTAAGTTTTAAATTAAGGATCCAATGCATGTTATTATTAATGTGTTCTATTTACCTTCATATATGTTATAGAATTACTATAATAGAAGGTCTTCAGTTCTAAAATCTTCCCACTACCATATTTATCTCATGATAATTATGAAAAAGTATTTTCCAAAGGTACAACGTTCCTATATAATGATGTATATGTTTCACAAATGGCAAATTTTATGTACATTGTGAAGCATTAAGTCTTTCCTTAAAATTATCATTAGGACATGAATATTTCCTGTATGCGTACATCTTACATGTCTAATAATATCTTCTTTCTTATTTATGAGAGAAGACTTAATTATATAAACTTATAATCATAGTAAAACATGTAAACCTTGAACAAAGTAATCAATTTAATTATAAACTTTTAAAAATTTTAATAGTAGTCAGTCCTATATATAAGGGTTACATAGAAAGTACTAAATCACATTTAATGAAACATTTTAGAGAATCATTTTGAAGATATTATAAAAACAATGGTGATATAGTCAAACAAGTGTAACATGTACTTGGGAAATGAGCAGGTTGAAGCCACAGGTAAGGTAACAAAAATTATATATGAAATCACCTGATCTGGGCTTGGCTTCTCTTCTAGATAAGTAGAGAAAGGCAAGAATAAGAAGTGGCTGGGAGTACTGGTGCACACCTGTAATCCCAGCAGCTAGGGAGGCTGAGGCAGGAGGATCACAAGTTCAAAGCCAACTTCAGCAACTTAGGGAGACATAAACAACTTACTGAGATATTGTCTCTAAATAAAAATATTTAAAAGGCTGGAGATGTGGGTCAGTGGTCAAGCACCCCAGGTTCAATCCCTAGTGCAAAAAAAAAAAAAAAAAAAAAAAAGTAGACTGAAGTTAGAACTCCATGACAAATCATTAGACTCTTTTCTTCAGATTTGTTTATTTTATTCATTCATTCATTTATCAATTATTCTATTAAAACTCAGTGAATCCTATTATGTAAAAGTGCCAAGCAAATTTTGTACAACTTATTCTTTCAGTGCATTCATTTAAGAAAAACAATAATACTATGACTGATAGTAAGTTGAAGGCTACATTCATTTTCAAAAAAATATATATGTAGTATTATGTTTCCCACTTTATTCTTTAGGAAATTAACAACAGAATGGAAAACTAAATTATCAAGGTCACAGCTATGGATTGGGGCGGTAGCTCAGTGGCAGAATGCTTGCCTAGCATGTGTGAGGCACTGGGTTCGATTCTCAGCACCGCAAAAAAAAAAACTAAAATAAAATAAAGGCATTCTGTCCATCTACAACTACAACAAACAATTTTAAATCTCACACAGCTATAAAATATGAGAGCCAGAATGTTTATTTCTACATTCTTGATATTTTCTCCTACTGCTTAGTATTTATGAACTCTGAAATTTCTTCATCTGAGATTGTGAGAGAAGATGAGGGAGATCAATAAATGAAGCAGAGTTGTTTCTTCTTGAAATACCTGCACTTTCATAGATTTTTACTAATACTTACTTTATTCAGCCATTCCCTGGCTGAGGTTGATAGAAATTTTGAAATGAGATACCAAAGAGACAGCCCACCAATCTCAGGAATGTGGACCTGAGATACATTAGAAGGAGATGGAGTAATTCAATGATGCTTCAGAGAATCAAATCAAGGACTGGTCTCTAATCTGGAATAACTGCAACAATATGGATAGTATGCTTTCTGTTAGAATAAAGTGAATGTACATGCACATATTGAAATCCAATGTATCTTGCTATTCTTCAGATTCCCTAGATATACTTGAATGTTTCTTATTTTTTCTTTAGATACATTCTAACAATCTGCCTCTTCTCTCATAGTAGTTTACTTCATTAGGCCCACAAAACATGTACATCACAATGTATAAAGATTATATATAATTCTTATAGCTAATTATATGTATATATCTATTTCTATTAAAATGTAAATATATTTGACAACTCTGGGCATGGAAAGAGACATATCCATAAAGAGAGAACTAAGAGGTTTGAGTGAATTTTTCTCAATTTATCTCACTTAATCCTCAGAAACTGTGTATTTCAGGCAACTGTTGGTACTAACTATGCTTTCTTTACAGATAAGAACACATCTCAAATACTCAAATTTTCACATCACCATGTGACTCATAGTAAATGCTCTGACCAGAGGTGAATGGGAATTTTGATAAAGTCAAGTAAGTTGTGAGATTTTTATGAAGAGGAATAGAAATTTGGTGAATATGGGAAACTTTTAGTATGTTATGCTCTATAATTAAGGTTTTGAAGGAAGAACCTATAGAAAACAGAGAACCTATAGAAAACAGGTCTTTATATGGAGATATAGATAAAATATCAACTTTCCTGTGAACTATCTTCTCCTATTGACTTTCTTAAAGAAGTTAAAGGGCTAATTGTTCAAGAACATATCTAAGTCACTGTCTAATCTCTTTTCCTGCCTCTCAACATCCACTATTTATAACCAATTTACTCTAGTGATATATTGTTTTAGTTGGAAAATATTTGAATCAATTTAATAAGCTTAAATATCTTAATTGTATAAATATATAGCTCTTAGAAGATAATATTCATTAAATTATTAAAGCACAATGTAGTCATTTAAACTTTCATCAGAGAAAACTGTTTACGGAATGTATATATCTGTGAAGCTTATGATATGCTTAGATTTCTGTATCAACTTGCATACATATGAAACTGTCCTATATGGTAACTCATGTATAATTAGATTTAGGGAATCATCAATATATTATTACTTCTAGATAGAATCCAAAGTGTATTTTTTCATAGAAATGTTTCATTTCAGCAAAACTGATAATGCGTACATCATTTGAAAAAATTAAATATAGGCATGTATAGTCATCATCTTCATATTTGTAATTACCTAAATATGTAACCAGGTGATAGAAAAGAATCATATAAGATCAAAATTCATGAAAATGTAAAATAGTGATTAGAAGTCAGATTAATCATTCTTATTCTAAAAATTTTAAGAAAACAGTGTTCCTTGGTAATATGGAAAAAAAAATGTTAGTAAAAGTGACATAAGAGTACTAACAATTGAAAAAATAAACTGATAGGATAGTTATGATGCCTTTTTATATAAAGATAGACTATGAATCACTATTAATCAGTAATTGTTATGTGATTTTTAAGGTGTAATTTGTGTTTGTATATATGAGCCAATTTTCAATTATGAAATTCCAAAGAAGCAATGGTTTGAATAATAAGGGTGAGATAGTAAAGCTGATTTGGGAAATTTTTTTTCTCTTCTAGATTATAGTTTAAGTAAATATATACTATGAAAGACATAATAAAACAAAGATATCAAACTTTGTTTTATTATATAGTCTGTATTATGTTTATTGGCATTATTTTCACAAATATTTATTTTGATTGAGCAAAGTCCATTTTCTTTAGATTTAGTACCTACTTATTTTAATTTTGTAACAAAATAATCACTACTATGGTGATTAAAACAAACTTGTATTTGAATAAACGAGAGGATGTTTAAAAGGTACAGACCAAGTTGTTTCCAGCTCAGTGCCCTCTGCAGGCAAGCTGTATTCAGCCATTGAATGCTTATTTGGCATTCTGAATTCTTGTAGAGCAGGCTGAAAAAACACATCTTGGATTCTTTCGTAATACCTAGATATCTGGAAAGGTTGACCATCATGGATTGATTTCATTCTCTCTGCTGCCATCTCATAGATGCTTAAGGAAGGCAGATAATTTGTGTACCTGCAAGTATCAGATTAACCAAACTAAAAACCCTGGTTATTTTTAGTCATGTGATGCTTCAATATAAGGCAGATTTAGGGAAGGATAACTGAATCTCTCTGAAAATATTTTGTCTTATTTTTTATTTGTAAATTTGTGTATGTATCTATTTATCATCTTTGTTTGTTTGCCTGGAGTTACTGTAATCATTCTTTACTAAATAGCCAAATATTTTCTCACTTGCAGCCAGGAATAGAGTTCATCTCAAGTAACGTAACCATGAATTGTTGACCTGGCCTATTATGCCCAGGCAGATATCTGAGTGCAAAAACTTCTGCCAATTATCACCACTAAAACATAGATTTATTTTTTTTTTCAAATGTCATTTTCCTGAGATGATCTTATATATAATTAGAGTAAGACTCAAAGCAAGTAATTTCTTATTTAGAAAGCAAACATCTAATAAATCTAATTGTTTTTTTCCCAAGAAAAGTTACTTGAAAAACCATGCTGTTGGGGTTCAGCAACTGAAATCTTGCTAGGTACTATAAGCATGGCATTGCTTGCCTAAAATAATCAATAAAATTCCTTGCTAGTAAATGAATAAATATCTATCCTTTTAGTCCCCTAATTACACTGGTGAATGTTTTTGAACACTAAAGTTGCTTCTAGAGTTGAAAATTTCATTTACCAGATTTTTTCCTTTACACATCATGTGAATATCATGTTCATTCCACAGTATGTTTATTGATGGTTTTTTATATTTCTTCTAGTAAAATTGAAGCTTTATGAAGATGAACCACATTATCTGTCCTATGATTTTAAGTTCTCCCTGCCATTCCATAAATACAGCTTATAGATTGAAGTCCATAACCGTAAGCCTGACATTTATGCCATTAAAGAAACTTCCCCAATTTCTTTTCAATCTCATTTTACCCCAAGACCTGCTTAACTTTTTGTAATTCCCCAAACATACATTTCTTTGCTATTTTGCTGATTCTATCTTAAATATTTTGATATGTTTACCAGATAACCGATTGACTTTTCTATAGAATGGTTCCTTGCAAATTCTTTTTACATTTATCACCTATTAGCCTTAATTTCTCTATTGAAGCTTCCATCTGCTATGTTGTCATAGTTTCTTCATTTATTGCCTTGTCACAATCATCACATGTTAATTTCATGTGCTGGTATGTCTATCTCCATAGACTGTAAGCTCTAAAAATTTGAGACCAAGTTTAATACTACTAAATCTGTAGTACTTAGAGTAGGGCTGGCCACATAAGAAATATAAAATATTTGCCGGGCACAGTGGCACATGCCTATAATCCCAGCAGCTTGGGAGGCTGAAATAGGAGGATATTGAGTTCAAAGCCAGCCCCAGCAACTCGGCAAGGTGCTAAGCTGAGTTTACTAGAAGAAACTCACTGAGTTAGTGAGACCCTGTCTCTAAATAAAATACAAAATAGGGCTGGAGTTGTGGCTCAGTTGGCAAGTGCTGCCCCTGAGTTCAATCCATGGTACCCCCCATAAAAAAAAAAGAAATACAAGGGGCTGGGGTTGTGGCTCAGAGGTAGAGGGCTCGCCTACCATATGTGAGGCACTTAGTTTAATCCTCAGCACCACATATAAATAAAATAAAGTTATTGTGTCCACCTATAACTAAAAACAAATAAATATTTAAAAAAATAGAAAATATTTTAAATGGATTCATAGAAGATAAATAAATCTATGCCTCCAACAACCCTTTACATTAATTTGTATTATTATGATGTAGATTAGGGAACTGATCTTGAAGGTTATAAATATTTAGTCAATAATAATATGCTTGTAAAAGCCTGGCTGAGCTCATATTTGTCTGATGTTTACCAAAATATCTTGCTACCTAGAGCCATATGGTAAATGCTGGATCTGTCTCATATTTCTCACCCAACATTTCCACACAAAAACATTTAAAACTTTGGATGATAAAATCATGTTCAGGAAGAATAAAAGACATTTTCTTCAACTTGAGGTTAACCACATTGTCATAGAAACTCTGAGCATTACCTTTCACTCTTCAACTATGTCTTATTTAGCCCTGAACTTGTCTAGCTTTGTCCAGACAATACTTTAAAATATTCAAGTTGCTTCTTTAAAGTTAAGTTGTCCTGTGGAGTCAGTTCTCATATTAATAGTTTTGGATTTCATTTGAATTTTCAGAGTAAATTTTCCTTTGAATTTTAGTGAGTGACAATTGCCCAAAAATGCATTATTGGTTTTTCTTAAAACTAAGGAATTAAAATGTTAAATTTGCACAACTACTTTATGAGGCCTTTGGAAGGACAAAAATACATTAAAATCTAAATAAAACAAAATAAATACGTTTTTTTTTTTTCTGGACCTGTCAATTATCTCCTTGTTAGGAATGGAGAAGGAAATAATAGATAAGAAAAATGAGCAAAGGAATTAAGATAATGTTCTCTTTAAGGTTCCTATCAGCATTGACATAATTGTCCGCCAAAAACCCAGCATATAAATGGTACTCAATGTTATATCAGCTGTGAGCATCCTGTAGGCAGGGTCTGCCAGAGATGATGATATAAGCTAAATTAATTCATTCATGTGATTTTCATGAAATTCTCCTCTAACTGCAAGTTATTTCTAACTCAATCTGTCTCTATTTCACCTTAAGGGAACCTCTGTGTCTTTGGACCTAGTTTTGACTGTTCACTTAAAAATAAAGGGCAGATTTACACATTAAAAATCATCACTAAAGTTTCAGGTGGAACAAGGTGTAAACCAGGTCTTCTAAATTCATATCAACCTTTGATTGAAAAAAAAAAAAAAAGAGCTCCCTTAAATGGATATCTAATTCTTTTGAAAGAGCTGTATTTAGTAGGTAGTCCTCAAAAGAGTGTGAAAGCAAGTTTATTTGACATTCTAATTAACATTTCAATCCCTCTTCTAGGTATCTATGATATGATGATCAGTGGTCATGTTGATGATATTATCATCAGATTTTTATGATTCCTATTTTATTACCTAATAAAACTTACTCTTTCCAATAATATTGATCTGATATGATCGATAGAACCTTATCTTAAGTCCTTACCTCAGATTTGATATATAAAGTGATAAGATTATGAGATTTTTGCATTAGCAAATGGTTTCTTTGGGGGATGATTTAAGTATGTGTTATTAGCTTGTATATTCTATTTATTATTTAAAATTGTTAAATGTGTAATAGAATACTTTTCTCTAGTAGCTACTGAGAGTCTCACAATATGTTTCCTAAATACTCAAATATCAAAATTCCATGTACATCTCTACTTACATGGAAGAATAAGTCATGTACACACATTAGTGATAATTAGCATTAATTGAGATCTCATTATGTGCCAGGCACTTTATTAAGTGATCACACACATTATCTCATTTGATTTTCATTTTAACTCTGGGAGATTTGATTTATTGACACCTTTTTATAGATGAAAGTCTAAGCTCAGAACTTTTTTTACTATGACCACAAGCTTGTGTAGCCATAGCATCATAACAGAAAACAGCACAACCAAATAGGGAAATTTAGGATAAGTTTATTTACACAGGGAGTATTTGAAAAGGTATACAATAAGTGATTGCAGAAACATGAAACAAGTACTCTATAAGCCATCATGTCCTTTAGAAGCACCCATAGGCTAAAATATACTGGACTACATTCTGAGTTTTTGTGTCAGCAATGTCCCTAAATTTTTTTCTATTATTAGCTACTCTTTTTTTCATAGCTTTGTGTCCATAAATGAAGGGGGTTGAAAGACATGGTCTGAAATGTCAGTCCTTTTTCTAATCTCTTCTGATTCTCTTTTTTTATAACAAAATTATCTAAAATGTTGGTCCCTTATTTTTTGTAACATTCTGAAATATTATATTTAAAGAGCAGATTCTTGGCATGGACAAAGGGATCTGTTGTTCAATGACCAGATGGATCTATCTATACTTGTGGGCAACTGAACTCTGCAGAAGTTATTGGACTGTCACTGTTTGTGTGTATTTGCAAAGCTGCAATAAGAAATGTATTGTTTTGTGGGTCCTACAACAAAAACCACTGAAGCTGACTATACATACTCTTGCTTTTTAAATGAAAAACAAATCTTTGGTTTGTCTCATATATCACAGTTATGAAAAACAAATTGGCTGCTTTATAGATGCAACACTTTCACTTTTGATAAGGAATCATCTCCACAATATCACATTGTTGAGAAATTTTATTATTTCAAATGCTCAGCATATTTAGAAAGCAAAATGAAAGGTGATTCTCTGAATTAGATTTGAATTTAACTTGAGATAGGTCATGCATTTTTTTTCATGTTTGATTTTATGTCTGGCAATTCTGTCTTACCTTGCTCTCTAAAATATGTTATATTTGAGATTATCTAAAAACAAAACTGGGAGCAAAATTCTTTGTAAAGATATTTAACAATGTCTTTCATTTGTAAGATGCTGTTTTATGTTTCAGAAACCAAATACAGGTTGCCACATTGGACATTGGGAACAAATAAAATAAAATTATTCTATTTTTTTTCTGTTGTCTTTTTTACTTTTATACCTTTCATGAATAATTAGTACTTTGTCACAAAGTAAACAGCAAAGGGACAAAGAAAAGCAACAGTGAACCCCAAAAGTAATTTTTTTGTAGATTACACAATTGTAATCCCTGTTACAATAAATATATGACTAAAGGTTGCAAAAAATATTTCAGCTATCTGCTGATTACATTTAGCATCAAAAATAGAAATGATTGAATTTAGATTTGGTACACAATGCTGAAAATATACACAAGAAGGATTTCCCTCTCAGTCAAAATTATATGCTATGTTTATAAAGACTATAATTTTTATCAGTGATCTGAAGACAAGGGCAATTTTTGTCATTTATAAATTATATCTATTAACTGGAAGGTAAGGTAACTGTTAAGTGCACACATCTTGGAGAGCAAGCTAAGTGGTAAATTTGCTCCTTTCTTTGAGGTTATTATTATTTCTTTGAGATAACTTGCCATTATAAAAAGGCTCTTTACAATTCTAAAAGTCTGAAAGAAAGAACTGAAAGTTCTCTTCTATCAAAACGAATGCATGTCTTTTCAGGAAAGTATTTTGAATTTCTTTGAAATATTGACAGAGTAGGAAA
Source organism: Tamias sibiricus (assembly GCA_025594165.1). Lineage (NCBI taxonomy): Eukaryota > Metazoa > Chordata > Mammalia > Rodentia > Sciuridae > Tamias > Tamias sibiricus. The sequence continues at coordinate 50,488,394 of CM046667.1, read as the reverse complement.
AAAGCCAATTGTTTTCCTCTAAGTGACATATATGATTATGATTCCCAGCTGCTATTTGCTCATAGGTGACATTTGAATGTATATGTTCAACTCAGCAAATATAAAAGAGCTTACTGTGAACCCAGGATAAATTAATATGTTTTTTTTTTTTTTTTTTTTTTTGTGTGTGTGTGTGTGTGTGTGTGTTTGTGTATGTATTAAGGGAGGTGTGATTTTCAGTAAACTTTTAGCTAAGTATCTGCAAAGAATAAATACCTTTAATTTGACATTTTCTTTAGATTTAGTGAATAAGGCAACACTTTTGACATAAACCAATTGACTATTTGCCAGGGAATTTTGGATGACTTCTTAAGAGACTTCAAGTTTAAAAAGGATTGTTAGTCAAAATGAATTGCTCTTTTAGTCAGGGAAGCAAAAAATGTTGGCAGAATTTTTGTTGCATACTTTGTGTGGTTTGTTAGGTACTAAAAAGACCTCTCTAATAAATACCTAGTCTACAATGGTTCCTTCCTTCCTTTCTTCCTTCCTCCCTCCCTCCCTCCCTCCCTACCTCCCTCCCTTCCTCCCTTCCTTCCTTCCTTCCTTACCTTTTTATTTCTTTCTTTTTCTCTCTCTTTACCCCTCTCTCTTTCTTTCAGATTTTAATTTCCCATGCTGGAATAACTTCTTAAATTTGAGAAAATGAATTGTTGTTACTGTATCTCCACATAAATGCTTATAAAAACAACGTCTGATGTTATCTGGGAGTGATATTGTTGTGGCTCAGGTATCTCTCCTTATTAGTGAATATAGTTGACTAAATCAGTCTTTATATTGGAAGGCACAGAAATCTGAGTAATTATAATGATACCAGCTCAGTCTGGAGTTAAAGAATGTTAGAGTTCTTAGTCTGGATTAGCTAGAGAAGACCAATCAACACTTGATCTGTTTTAGGACCAGAAAGATTGATGGTAGCCTAAAGATGCTTAGTGTTAGAGCCAGGAAGATAAACCCTGTGTGATGGCTGCTAAAGAAGAAATAAGCTGAAGACAGGGTGAATACACGGGAAGCAGAATTTTGCCTGTGGCACCCTGGCATATCATCCTATAGAGGAAAGCAATTGAAAGTACACTGATCACATAAAATAAAAAATATGCTACTGTTTGTGTTGTAGTCAGTGTAAAACATGATGAAATAAATTGAAAGGCTCATATTTAAGGAACTGAGAATCACTAGTGGGGCATAATATTGGAACTCCCAATGTAATGGAATGTTACCTTCTCTTTCAATTAGGAATAAATAAATGAAAGGAGAATGATAAAAATATAAAAAATAGATTAGCTCTGGATACAACTTGGTTTTGGAAGAATTTCACAAAATTCTGATAAGAAAAAACTTTGAGCTGCAAGTAGCCCTCTAATATAAATAATTGTTCATAGTAACATTGAAGACAGGATATGAAGGTGGAAACAAAATGAATGACTCATGTTGGATTGAATTTAACCTGAGGAAGGAGTCCATGTGATTTCAGAACTTATGTATATGTTATCCATATGTTATGCATTATTTTTTAATATGTATTTTTTAGATGTAGGTGGACACAATACCTTTATTTTATTTTTATGTTGTGCTAAGGATCGAAGCCAGTGCCTCATGTGTGCCAGGCAAGCACTCTACCACTGAGCCCCAGCCCCAGCCCTATGTTACCCATTATTAATCAACTCTTTCATGTGCTTCTCTACTTTCTTATTGATTTTATATATATATATAATTGACTAAATATATATATTATTGACTAAATATGTATATATGTGTATATATATATATATATATTTGTGTGTGTGTATTGTTTCTTTTAAGTTGTAAACTAATCCTGTAAATGCCAAATTATACCATGAGTACTGTGCAAATACCTATTTGATTAAGGCATAAATAATAATTTTTATTTTGGTACTAGGGATTGACACCAGGGGCACTTTTCTGGGGAGCTACACCTATAGACCATTTTATTTTTATTTTTTAATTTTGAGACAGGGTCTCTCTATATGGCTTAGGGCCTTACTAAATTGCTGAGACTGACCTTGAACTTGTGATTTTCCTGCCTCAGCCTCCTGAGCTGCTGGAATTACAGGTATGCACCCCACACCCAGCTCTGTATATACCAGTTTTTATAGGAGAATTGCAGAATGGGTATTCTGGCACTTAATTTGAACAAAGAAGAAGGAATATGTTTAGAAGAAAGATAATCAGAACCTTGGCTAAAACACTGATCATTTCAGTAAACTTAGACAGCTAGCACTGATATAGCTCTAAATATATTGCAGGGGCAGATGAATCATGAATAGAACCTATTCAAGTGAAAGAAATTATAGACTATATGCCTGTAATGGGGAAGAATTCCTTAAGGATTTAAGGGTCATAAAAACATTCATATCTGAATGCAGTGGCACATGCCTGTAATCCCAGTGGCTCAGGAGGCTGAGGAAGGAGGATCACTAGTTCAAAGCCAGCCTCAGCAACAGCAAGGCTCTAAGCAACTCAGTGAGACCCTGTCACTAAATAAAATGCAAAATAGGGCTGGAGATGTGGCTCAGTGGTTAAGTGCCCCTGAGTTAAATCTCTGGTTCAAAAAAAAATCATAGATGAATAATAAAAATTTAAGAGAATTTTTTGGTAGTAGTCCTAAACAAAGCAAATAACTAGAGGAGTTTGTCTAAACAGAAAGGAAATAAGAGAAAAATGCTCTGAACTTTATAATTCAGAAAATACACAGGAATGGGTAACAATAAGTCTTGGTATAATAGACTAGCATTCTCATTCATTTTTAAAAATTATATACTTAATATGATATTTAATGCATGTATGGAAAATAATTAAGACAATCATTTTCAAAATATATGGGTAAAGAGACATCAGCAGAAGTAAGGTATCTATACTTCACTTGAATTGGTAAAAGAGTGATACCAGTAAAATGTGACAAGTTATGTATGCATGTTACATAAAGCAATCACTCAGCAAACTTTACAAAGCAGTGCACTCAAAAACACTAAAACACAGATAGAACCCTCCCTCAAAATTCAAGGGAAAAAGGCAAGAAGGTAGAAACAGATGAAAAGATCCAGAGTAAACAAACAAAAAAGTTTGCAGACTGTTTTAGGCTTTTTCACTGCTGTGACTTAAAGACACAACCAGAACATCTATAGAGGAGGAAAAGTTTAAGGGTTCACAGTTTCAGAGGTCTCAGTCCATATGTAGCCTGCTCTATCATGGCGGAAGAATATGGCAGAGGGAAGCAACTCACATGATGATCAGAAAGCAGAAAGAGAAAGAGACTCCACTCTCCAGATGCAAAATATATTACCCCATAGCTATGCTCCCAAAGGACCACTTCCTCCAGCTATACCCCACCTGCCTGCAGTTACCACTCAAAGTTAATCCCATCAGGGATCAATTCACTGATTAGGTTAAGGCTATGACCCAATCATTTTTCCTCTGAACCTTCTTGCATTGTCTCATGCATGAGCTTTTAGGGGACACCTCACATCCAAACCATAACGCAGTCTTAAACTATAACACAAGAATACTTATTTCAAATGCTCTAGGAAAAATAATTACTGTATAGATATTAGTACAGTAGATAATGTAAAATAGTCCATATTTAGGTGACTTCATCTAAATATTACAGACATGCACCATATTTAGATGATTGTATATAAATATTCCCTTGGGTTAGTTGAAGTAAAATGATAGAATAATATATGCTTGCAAATATGAATTAACAGAAAACTGCAGTGACTAATATCAGGTTAAATGGACTTTAGAGCAAAGAAAATTACCAAAGGCAGATGATAATATATTAGTACTCTAAGAAGAAACACCAACTCCATCTATGTAGTACCAAATAAAACAGATACAAAAATGTATGAAGCAAATGCTGATAGTTTTAGGAGTAATATCGCCAATTATAGTTGGAGATAGCAACAACCTCTTTCTACAACTGATAAAACAGTTAGACAGAAAATCATCAAGGATACAGAAGAACTTAACAACATCATTAACCAACAGGATCTATTTGATATTTACCAAATACTCAACAGCTACAGATTATATAATCTATTTATGTGCCCATGGAATATACATCAAGATAAACTCTCCTGAGCCATAAAGAAAACATTCAACAAATTTTAAAAGTTGAAATCATACACAATGTATGACAAAAAAAAAGTTAAGCAAAGTATCAATCAGAGAATCATAACAAGAAAATCCCCAAACATTTTGAAACTAGCAAGGAACTTTTAAATAATCCATGGGTTAAATATGAAGTCTCTAGATCAATTTTAAAGATACATGAAACTGAGTGAAAAATACAAAATTACAAATTTTATGGGGTTCAGCTAAAGCCATGATGAAGGGAAACTTATGATATGAAACATATATATTAGAAAAGAGAAAAAGTCTGAAAACAAAATCTAACACTGCTACATCAAGAAACTAGCTACCATAAACTCAAAGCAAGCAGAAGGACATACAAAAATAAGAGCAGAAATCAATAGAGATTAAAAGAAACTGATGAAACAAAAAAATTCAAAAATGAATAATCAATGATACTGACAACTCTTTAACAAGGCTGAAAAAGCATTAAAAAATATATCAACATCAGGTGTAAGTCTAGATTCTAAAAACAATAGGATGATAAGGGAATGCTGTGAAAATTCTCCACATATAAATTTGACAATTTAGATGAATTACACTGATTCTGAAAACAGTATTGACAATAATAAAGTGTGATGAATCACTATGCCTGATTTGAATACTTATGATGTAGTGACATTAAGCAAGACTGTGATATAGGATAGGGATATAATTCAGTGGTAGAGCACTTGTCTAGCATGCCTGAGGCCCTTATTTTGAACACCAACACTGAAAACAAAAAGCCTGTGTGGTATTTGTTCATAGATAGAATAAATAATTTTTTTAAATGTAGAAGACCTCTAGAGTAGGGGAAGGAGAATGGAGAGAGTGAAAGGGGAGAAGGGGAAGTACTGGGGACTAAAGTGGAGCAAATTATATTCCATGTTTGTATCAATATGTCAAAATGAACCCCAATAGTATGTATAACTATAACACACTAAGAAAAAATGCACACAAGTACAGACAACTGTTTTTTTTTTTTGAAATATGTGATAGAATTTCAATGGGATAAGGATTTTTTTTTCAACAAATAGTGCTAGAGCAAATGGATATCCATATGGTGGTGGAGCTATAAAACACTCCATAAAATATAGGAGAAAAACTTTAGTCTCTAGAGCTTACTGAAATGTTCTTAGACATGTCACTGAAAGCATGATTCATAAATATTGTAATGATAAATCAGACTTTATAAAAAGTAAATCAATTCCATGAGGATACTCTTATGAGGAAGAAATGTTTATAGACATGGAGAAAATGGGTGCAGAGTTGGGGGTGTAGTAGGGGATACAGTGCTCAATGGTAGAGCATTTGCCTTGTATGTGTGAATCCCTGGGTTTAGTCTCCAGCACCAGAAAAAATAAATGAGCAAATCACACATATGATAAAGGACTCATAACTAGAATAAATGAGAAACTCAAAAATTGTTGAGAAAAACAACCAATTAAAATGGGTGGTAAATGTGAAGAAATGTTTCACTAAAATGGATATAAACATGGTAAATAAACATATGAAAAGATGTTCAGCATCACTATCAGGGAGATGCATATTAAGACCTCAGCATAATATCACTACACACATATCCAAAGAGCTAAATACATTTAAGGGGAAAATAATAGTGACAGAGCCAAATGCTGGCAGGGAATTCAGAGAAATTATATCTCTCAAAGATTTCTAGAGGGCATATAAAATGGTTCAGCCTCTTTGGAAAACATTTGGCAGTTTTTCAAAAAATTAAATATGCAAATGTCATATGACCCAGCAGTTGCACTCTTGAGAATTTATCCCAGAGAAACAAAAATGTGCCCATACAAAACAAAGTACATGTTTTTTCCATAACAGCTTTAGTTGTAATAGCCAAAAAATAAAATCAACCAAAATGTGCTATAGCAGGTAAATGGTTAAATAAAAGGTATTTGTATATTGTGCAATACTAGTCATCAACACAAAGGAACAAAGTATTCAAAACTTGGATGGATCTAGGGCATTATGTTGAAAGGAAAAAAAATAAAAGGCAATCCTGTCACATACTCAATTATTTCATTTATAAAACATCCTAGGAATGTCAAAATTATGAACACTTTAATGGTTGCTAGGGGTTTAGAGAAAGTGAGGATCGGGGAGTATATGTACCTGCCCCCTCTCTAAAGGGATAGTGTCTAGGTGGTTTTTGTGATAATGGAAAAGTTTTACATTTTTTTAACACAGTGTCTTTTTAAAATACCTTTATTTTGTTTATTTTTTAATTATTTTCACGTGGTGCTGGGGATTGAACCCAGTGCCTCATGCATGCTAGGCAAGCTTTCTACCATTGAGCCCCAGCCCCAGCTCAAGTTTTACATTTCGATTATAGTGGTAGTACACAAATCTGATCATAGGATAAAATGATAGAGAAGCATGCATATACATTATGCTAATGTTCATTTCCTGAATTTGAAACTGTATTGTAGTTAGTTAAAAGATAATTATTAGGGAAAATGAAATAACAGGTATATGGAACCTCTCTGAGTTGTCTTTAAGACTTGTCATGAAGCCAGGCATGGAGGTGAATGCCTTTAATACTAGTGACCCCAGAGACTGAGGCAAGAGAATTGCAAGTTTGAAGCCAACCTTAGAAACTTAGCAAGACTACGTCTCAATTTTTTTTTTCCTAAATAATGGAAAGGGCTGGGAATTTAGCTCAATGGTAGAGTGCCTCTGGATTCACTTCCCAGTACCAAAAAAATAAATAAAAATACGTTCTAGTGATTCCAGTGACTTGGGGGGCTGAGTCACAAGGATCACAAGATTGAGGCCAGCCTTAGAAATTTAATGAGGCCCTAAGAAATTTATCAAGATCCTGTCTCAAAATAAAAAGTAAAAAGAGCTGGAAACATAGCTCTGTGGTAAAGCATTCTTGGGTCCAATCACCAACACACACACACACAAAAAAAATCTAGTGAATATTTAATCATTTCAGGATAATGGTTTATAATTACTTTTTAAATATTGCAGAATTATATTTGCTAACATTTTTTAAAGAATCTTTGTATCTATAATCTTGAGGGATATTGGCCTGTAGGTTTATTTTTGTTCTCTTTTTTTCTTTCATTCATTTTTTTCTTTCTCAAGTTTGAGATATTAAGTTAATGTTGATATGATTAAAAAATTGGAGAAATGCTTCTTCCTTTTCATTTTCTTGAAGAGAAAGTATAAAATTTGGATTAATGCTTTAGACATTTTCTAGAATTACCCAGTAAAATCATCTGAGTTGTAGATTACTTTTTCTGTAGAGTTTTAGTTAGCCTTTGACTTCTTTTATGTCCACAAATTTCCTCATGTTGCATTGTTCATCTTGTTTGAATTTTGGTAGCTTCTGGTTCTCAAGGAATCCTTCTATTCCTTTTAAGTGGTGGAATGTATAAGTATAATATTGCTTATAATATAGTTATTATTCTTTTAAGGGTTTTAAGAACTATTGTGAGCACTCTTGTTTCATTCCTGTTGCTGATGATTTGTCTCCTCCTTTTTAATCTTTTTCTCTACCATGAAAGGTTGATCAGTTTTACTGATTTTTTTGAAGACACATTTTTTTGTTGCATCAGTTTTCTCTATGGTTTTGGGGATATTAATGTCATTCATTCCTGCCTTTATCTTTTATTTTTTCCTTCCTCTTTCTTCCTTTGGGTTTATGTTGATTTCCATTTTTAGCTTCTTTTAGAAGACAATAGGAAAGAAGTGGGGAGTTGAAGGATGGCTGTGACCATGAAAGGCTAGCACAAGAGATTCTTGTGGTAGAAGTCTTTTGTATCATGACTTTTGATGTTAGTCATATGGAATCCATATATTATAAAATTTCTTTGAAGACTACACATAAAGAAATACATACATACAAGTGACTAGAATGCATATAAAACTGAAAATCTGAATAAGATTGTTTCACTGTCAGTCTCCTCTTTATGATATTTTTATAATTATATAACATGTTACCATTGATATTGTTTTATAATTATATAACATGTTACCATTGAAGTAAACTGAATGAAAGTATAAAAATATTTTTGTAATCTTTCTTACAACTGTATGTGTACCTGTGATCATTCAAAATAGAGAATTTTTAAGAAATGAAAGTGAAATAAAGATGGTTTTGATCACCCAAAAAGATGAGATAATTTATCTCCAGTATTTCTATGGGCATATGAACTGTAACAGACATTCTGCAAGCTTAAAAAAGTGATTCTGGGTGGAAAATAAACATGAAAGAATAAACAAACACTAAAAATGGCAAAAATAATATTAAATGTGGAAAGTAAATGTTTAAAGCAACATTAATAGCCATGATTTGTGGAATATCTACCATAAGAGCAAGTGAAATAATTAGCAATAGAAAAAAGATAGAGAAATAATGGAAAATGGAAAGAGAACATAACAGGATAGTAGACTACATATTAAACACTTTGGCTAAAAGACAGAGTGTCATATTGGGAAAAACAGTCCAATGTTGTTTAGAAGAAATTCCTTTTAATTATAAGGAGAAAGGTTGCAAGATGCATGCTAACTAATCAAAAGAAAATTGATGTGACTATATCAATATTAGCAAAGGGAGATTTTCCAGCCATAAATATTATAAGAGGCAAAGGCATTTTAACAATGAAATGGACATAATCAATATGAATATATATAAGTATAAAATTTGGATATATCTAATAATGCATCTTCAAAATAAGTAAAACAAAATTAACTAAATGGGGACCTGGACAAACCAACAATCATGTTTGACATTTTAATAAATCTCAGTAATAGATAGAACATGCATATAAATAGGACAGGATACTTCAGTTCTAATGAGGGTGAAAGAAATGATATACAGGGGGATATAAGCATAAAAACTGGGTAAAAAATAATTACATCTGATCTTCCCTTCCAGACAATCAGTATGCTTGGGCATTGTGCTACTTAAAGTGTGGACAATCATCTAGAGTGCTAGATATACTTAATATGATGAATTTTATATATTTTTTAGGAAAACTAAAAGCTAAAATTTAAGAAGTCTTGTCTGTAAAGCTTCCTTTAGCTACATTCCCATATTGATTCTTCAACCTACTGTAACTTGCATTCTAAATTTATCACATGCTTGAAATTGTTCACATTCAGCTCACTGTGTGCTCATGTTCTTAGAACTATATTTCTTAGTCATCTTCTCACTGTATCTCCCAACTACATTTGACACAGTTGAAAATTTCCTGTTTTGTTACACTCTCTTAACTTCCATAATGCCACATTTTATTTGTTCTTTTTCTTGCTCTCTGGACATCACTTCCCAATATCCCAATAGCACATTCTTCTCCATCCAACCATTAATTGTTGCAGGTCCTTAGGGTGACTTCCTAGGCTCTTGTCTCATCTCATGGCTTACTCTCTTTCTAGGCTATGTTGCTCAAATGTATGACATCATTTCCTGTCACATTCTGTCAAATTTGAAATGTTTATATCTTCTGAAATCTAGACTCTAATATCTAACTGTGTTATCCTATAAGTCCTTGCTTGAATAGCTCCCAAGAATTTCACACTGGACTAAAACAAAGATCATCATCCTCTTTCCAACCTGAATTTTCCAGAAAATCTGCCACCATTACTCAGTAATTGAAGTTGAAAATGTGGGAGTAAATTTTTCTCCTTCATATCCCTGAACCTTCCTCAAGTTCTAATTAGTATCATTTCTCCCTATTAAATATCTCAGTAATCATACAACTCTTTTCTATCATTTTTGCTAATAATCTAATCAAATTCCTGATATACTGAAATTGGCTCTTAACAGACCTTTATATATGGAGAAATTTCCTTTACCCTGTTTAATCCATTGCCAGTTCCTTCAGCTTTATATATTTATAAAAAAAAATCTGATCATGTAACACAGCACTAAATATAATTTAATGTCTTTACAACGTATTTGCAATAAAATCCAGAATCTTTTTCATGGCTGACAATTAAGCCACACATAATATACACCCATGAGACTTCCATCTTGCTTATCATGTTTCTTTCCCCATCATCCACAATTCCCCAGTCATGGTAAATTTTTCTCATTTGTTAAATCATTTCCTGATTTATTATCATGGCCTGAATTCCTTGACCCATGCAATTAATTAAATTATCACTTGTGATTCAGTTCTATTTTTCAGAATTCATATGATAAGTCTAATGACATATTTATGTGCTTCTTAAAATACTACCTTGATGCCTTTAGTTTTCATCATGCTTTTATTTATCCAGTTATCTGTCTTTTCCATAAGATAATGAACTCTCTGATGAACAGTAGTATTCACAGAACAAAGAAAAGTCTCTAGCACAATATACTTAATAAATGTTTGAATGAATGAATGGATAATTCATACTGTCATATATTAGTTGTTATCACATTGTAACAGCCAGTGTGATGAAAAATCGTTGTGGCCATAGACCTACTAAACTTAGCATATTAGGTTCTGTTTGTGGTGTTTTCTTAAAAAAATGATCATTTAAAAACTTCTGTTTTTATAATAACTTCTCTTATTTTCAAAATATGTATTCCCATATATTTTGAGAAAAGCCTATATAAGCATATAGACAAATTTCTAAAGGAACCTATTGGCAATCAAATAATAGCACTGATATTAGACATTAAATACTTTGTCCGTTAACTCATTTAACATATCTACATGCATATATACACATATAAATAGGTACATATATGTGTACATGTAACAACTCTGTGCCATTTTTAATGTACCACAGATACAGTGGTAAGCAAGGTATACAAAGGAACTCCTATTGAGGAGATTATAGTCTATTGAAAGGAAAAATTATTTGGTCAACCAATCAATCATTTGCTACCAGCTGATAACAAGTGCTATAAAAAAAGTGAAACATTACAAAGACACAGAAAATGATTAAGGTCAAGGTAGTGTTAGTTTAAAGAGAGAAGTACAGAAAGGACTTTCTGAGGCAGTGACATTTGTGCAGAGACCAGGATGACAGGAATGAGCCTTGCAATATCTGTAGAAGGTTGTTCTTTGTAAGACAGAACAACTAATGAAAATGTCCCAGTGGAAATAAAGTTGGCATGTTTTAAGATAAATAAAGCCTGTTGTTGTGATTGGAGTGAAGTAAGGGAAGGAATAAATTACCTGTAGTTTGGGGGGATGGGGGAAAAGAATTATGAGGAGACATAAAACATGGGGTCTTACAGAGTATAGTAAAGACTTTAAGGGTGATGAGAAGCCTTTGAAGAGATTTGAGACAGTCACATGATCTGATTTGCATGTGTATTATCCTTTGGCTGATTTAGACTGGGGAATGGGATACAGTATTAGAATCATATGACAAAACAAAGATTTTTCTATTTTCCTTGATTCAACTGCAATTGGATGTTGGTACTTATTTTTATATTTAGTGATTTGGCTTTTTCGTCTCACTGACACATTTAACATGGTATGTGAAAAGTATTTAGCTTGGAAATGCATTTTACTGTTTTCAGTCTTAACTGTCACATGGACACAATTGGATTTTCCTCAGTCATCTTCTTCCTCTCCAAATACTCATTGAGTTTGACATTGCATTTTTTGCTGTGAAATGAAAATAATTTATAAAATCAATTCCTTGAATATTTAATCAGGAAGCTTATTCCGAGGTTTTCTGTAGCATAGCATTATACATCAATAAGCTAGTATTGATCAGTGCTTTAGATTTTATTCAAGTGCTCATTCTATAACCAGCCTAATAGTTTATTTTACTAGCTTAGATGCTCACAATAAAGAAAATTATATATTTTGAATAGGGTAATTTTTTACTGTGTTTGAACAATGATTAGTTGCCACATTTTTCAATGATGCAATTAAGAACTATAAATAGCAGATGATGAGGAAATTATTTTCTTGCTATATTTAGGGTTATTATATGCAAATGAGATAATTATTTATTTGGAGTGTATATTCTTTCTATATGAAGTTTAGTGGACTAACTTTTAATGAAGTGATTGTTATATATTAACTCTTAATATGAATATCCTAAAACACAGTAAGAAGTTTCAAACAATGTTATTGAGGCATAACTGACATACAATAAACTGTACCCATTAAAAATATACAGCTTGATTCATCTTGATATGTGTGTGTTTCTGTGAAACCATTAAAACCTAGGTAGTGTATATATTCATCATCCAGGAAGTTTTCTTGTGCCTATTTGTAACCACTTCTCCCTGAACATTACCCCACTTTTCCTAACCAATCATTAATCTGCTTATCTCCACTATAGATTCATTTGCTTATTCTAGAGTTTTGTATCAGTAAAATCATACATTATGTACTCTTTCTGTTGGGCTTCTTATAATTAGCCTAATTCCTTTGTGGTTTTTTTTTTTCATGTGGATGGATACACACACACACACACACACACACACACACACACACATATCATTAATTCAGTCCTTTTCATGGCAAAGTATTACTTTATTATGTAAATATTTCATGATTTTTCATTCACATAATGATAAATATTATTTCTAGTTTGGAACCACTGCAAACATAGGTGCTATGGATATTTACATACAAGCTTTTGGGTGGCCACATACTTTCTTTACTTTGGATAAATAGGTATATAAGCTTCAATTTCTTTCAGAGTTGAAAGCATGTCAGTGAGAGTATGTACATGTGTAACTTTTTAAGACACTGCCAAACTGTTTCTCACGATAGTTTTACCATTGTATTTTTTATCAGTACTGTATGGGTGTTTCAGTTCTAAAACACTATGTTAATTTTTTTTTATCTTTTCACAATTTTATTTGCCATAATCATTTAGTAATTGGATCTCTCACAAAGCTAATAGTTAGTATAAGTACATGTATGAAGACACAATTGTTGTAAAAATACTTTAGTAACTACAAAGAAAATGCTTATAAAAGTTATCCAAAAATAAATAAATAAATAAAAGAATCAAAGCCTGTCAATACAAACCAACAATAAGGAAAACATAATGTGGAGGAAGAGCAATATATGAAGTGAGGGACAAAAGAAATACAAGAGAAAAAAACCCAGTTAAATTGAAAATAATAAAGCCTTCCCAATCAAATATTTTAAATGTATTAAGCTTTCAATACAATAATATATAGTGGCTGAATTGATTTTTAAAAAATCTAAATATATTATGTCTATAAGAATCTTGCTTTAGATTCAATAACACACATTGTCAGTGAATGAAAAGAGATTTCATGCAAATATTAATAAACAAAAAGGAGTCGTCTTACAGGAATAGACATTAAATCAACTATCAATAGAGAAAATGTTAAGATGATCAAAGGCTCAATTAATGTGGAATATATAATGATTATATATATATATGCACCTAACATCAGAGTATCTAAGCATGTAAATTAAATATTGACAGATCTAAAAGGAAATTAGACAGAAATATAATAGTAGGTGACTTTCCTATCCCCTTTTGTGGAAAGAGTATCTAGATGGAAAATTAATAAAGAAACAGTACATTTGAACAACACTGCAGAACAAATGGAAATGACATACAGAAGCTATCATCAATGGTAGGAGACTACACATTCTTCTAAACCACATATAGAACATTCTCCAATAGATCACAAGATAAACAGCAAATCAAATCTTAACACATTTAAGAACATAAAAATCATGCCAAGTGTCTTTTCTGACCATAAAGTAATGAAACTAGCAATTAATAAAAAGAAAATAAAAATTGAGTAGCACATGGGAATTAACAACAAACTCTTGAACAACCATTGAATTAAAGAGGAATTTAAAGGAGAAATTTAAAATATTTTGGGACTAACAGAAATCAAAATAAAACATACCAAAACTTATGAGATTCAAAAAAGCAGTACTGATATAGTCCTAAACACCTACAATAAAAAGAAGAAACATCTCAAACAAATTAAAGCTATACCTCAAAAGTCTGGAAGAGGAAAAAAATAACTTTAACAAAATATAAGGATTAGAGCAAAAATAAACAGAATAGAAGATAGTAGAAAGAAACTAACACATGTTTTTGTTTTTTTTTTTTATTTTTTTAAAGTTAAATATCAACAAACCTGTAGCTGTACTAGAGGGAAAAAAAAAAAGAGAAGACTGAAATAAATAGAACAAGAAATGAAAGAGGAGATGTTACAACAGATGACTCAGAAATTTAAAAAAGGATCATAAGGGACTGTTGTGGACAACTATATAATATGCCAAATAATTGGATAACCTAGAAATTAATAAATTGCTGGAGATGTACAATGCCAAGACAGAATCAAGAAGAAATAGAAAACCTGAATAGACCTATGACAAAGAGATCAAAAACCTCTAGACCAAGAAAAACTCAGGAGCAGATTGCTTCACAGGTGAATTTTACCAAACATTCAAAGAATTAATACCAATGTTTTCTAAATTCTTCCAAAAAATAGACAAGGGAACACTTCCAAACTCATTTTTTTTTCAAAGAAACCACATGGAAAGGAAGCTACATGTGAATATCTCTGATGAGTATAGATGCAAAAGTCCTAAATAAAATACTAGTTCAACAAAATACTAAATCCAGTAGCTCATCAAAAAGATTATACATTGTAACCAAGTAAACAAGTAGGATTTATCCCTGGGCTTCAAGATTGATTCAGCATATGCAAATCAATAATGGGATATGCAACATTAGCAGAATGAAAGATAAACTCATGATTAATCATAAAGATGCAAAAATATTATTTGACAAGCTTCAAAATCCATTCATGATTTAAAAAAATAGAAATTTACCTTCACAGACTATTTATGAAAAAGACTATCTATGAACATCACTGGAGAATAACTGAAAGCTTTTCTTGTAAGTTCTGGTCCAAAGTGTCTTCACACTTTTCTATTCAACTGCATGTCCTAGTCAGAGAAATTAGGCGAAATAATGAAATAAAAGGTATCCAAACTGAAAAAGAATAAATAGAATTATCTCCAATTGCAGATTACATGATCCTATATGTAAAAGTCCATAAAAGTGCATAAAATAATTTAGTAAAGTTGCAAGAAATAAAATCAACACACAAAGCAAGTAGCTTTTCTTTACACCCAAAATGATCTATCAGAAAAAATTATTTAAAAAATCCTGTTTAAAACAGCATCAAAAGGAATAAAATATTTAGAAATATATTTAATAATCAAGAAAGTTAAATATCTATGCAGTGAAAACTACACAACAATAATAAAAGAAATAGAAAAAGTTTCAAATGGAAAGATATTCCATGTTCATGGATTGATTCAATATTCACAGTATTTAAGAACTCTACATATTTAAACCAATCTTTATCAATATATCAATAACATTTTTTTGCTAAAAATGAAAAGCAAATTCTAAAGTGCACGTGGAACCT
Organism: Tamias sibiricus; assembly: GCA_025594165.1. Lineage (NCBI taxonomy): Eukaryota > Metazoa > Chordata > Mammalia > Rodentia > Sciuridae > Tamias > Tamias sibiricus. The sequence continues at coordinate 50,472,850 of CM046667.1, read as the reverse complement.
CAAAAGACCCAAATCAACTAAACAATCTTGAATAAGTTGGAGATACCACACATTCTGATTTCAAATTATGTGGCAAGGTTTTAGTAATCCAAAAAGTATGGTACTAGAATGAAAAGAGATATATAGGCCAGTGCAACAGAACTAAGATCTCATAAATAAATCCATGTTTATATTGTCAAATTATTTTCAATTAGAGCACTAGGAATATACAATGAAGAAACTTTCTTTATTTTCAAATAAGTGGTGTTTGGAAATAGGCATAGTCATATTAAAAAGAATGAATGGTCTGGAGATATAGCTCAGTTGGTGGAGTGCTTGCCTCACATGCATGAGGCCCTGGGTTTAATCTCCAAAAAAAAAAAAAAAATTGAAACCTTATCTAATACCATATAGAAAAATCAACTAAAGTAGATTAAAGGCTTGAATTTAATACCTGAAACTAAAACTCTACAAGAAAACATAGAAGAAAGCTTCTTGACTTTGATCTTGGCAATTTTTTCTTTTTTTGGACATGACACCAAAAGGACATGTGGAACTACATCAATTTAAAATATTTCTGCATATCAAATGAAACAATCAAATGAAAAAGAAACTACAACTGGATGAAAATATTTGGAAAACCATTTCTGACATAATATTAATATCCAAAATATGTAAGGACCTCAAATAACTCAAGAACAAACAAACAAAAATTACTCAAAGCAAAAGTACATAATCAAAAAGAGATGAGGAATGGGGATTGAAATCAAATTCCTTGCATGTGTGATTTTGTCAAAGTGAACCCAAATGCTACATATCATTGTAATGATATAATAAGAAATAATCAGACTAAAAAATGGGCAAAGCTCTGGAATAGACATTTTTCCAAAGAAGATATACAAATGGCTAACAACCTCATACAATTTGAAACCACAGTGAGATATCATCTCATACCTATTAGCATGGCTAATATCAAAAGACTAAGACTGGGGATATAGGTCAGTGGTAGAGCATGGGTGAGGCTTTAAGTTCAATCTTCAGCACTGAACAAAAAAATCAAAATACAAAAGATAAGTGTTGGTAAGTATGAGGAGAAAAACATAAACCTTGTTCACCATTGGTATGAATGGAAATAGGCACTACAGGAATTACAGAAAATGGTATGAATGCTCTTAAATAATCCTAAATACAACAAATATAGGCTCCAACAAGCCCCCTTCTAGGTATATATCCAAAGGAAATGAAATCAGTTCTCAATGAGGTATTGATTTTCTCATATTCATTGTAGCATTATTTACAATAGCCAAGATAAAGAAAAATTTAAGTGTATGTTGATGGATGAATTAATAAAAATCACAATTTCTGTGTGTGTGTGTGTGTGTGTGTGTGTGTGTAATGAAGTAATCCAGACATAGAAAGAAAAATAAAATACTACTTGATGTCTCACTTACATGTAAAGTAAAATAGTCACATATAGTCACATTCATAGAAACAGGGAGTAGAATGGTGCTAACTGGTGCAGGGGTAGAATGGGGACAAAGGGAAAACAGTTGTAGTCATGTGAGCAGATAAATTCTAGAGATCTAACATGCAGGATAAGAACTAAAATTAGTACTGTGTTTGAAATTTGCTGATAGAATATATCTTAAGCATTATAAGCAAATACAAATATAAGGTAACCATATGAAGGATTAAGTATATTAATTAGTCTGATTATTGGACTCATTGAACTATGTCTCAAAGTGTCATATTGTATATCTTAAATATATATAATTTATTAAAATTAAAGTTTAAAGGTGGTGGCAAGCTAGGGATAGGTAAAGCAGAGTATTTAATATCTCTGAGAGAGGAAGGTACACATTATTTTTAAAGAACAAAGCATTTATTGGGGCTGGAGCAAAGTATGAAGGGAAAGAGAGGCCAAAGTTAAAGTTGGAGAGGTAAGCAGAGACCAAGAGTGGAAAAACCCATGTAGTGCTTGTTTATGCTATTTTCAATCTCTAGGAAAGATATGGTAACCTCAAAAGTGATTTTTTATTGGAGAAATACTAGTAGTTGACAAATGAGTATTTTCAGAATCATTTTGTGAAATGATGTGTATATTATTTTAAAGTAACTTTGGTGGGTTCAAATGGACTCCAATTGTATTACTGGTTTATTCAAATCATTTTAAAATGAAAGATAATAAAATGTTACGAATTATTATTTATGTTCTGATACATAGGAGATTTTTGTGTGTTACTTAAAAGTTAAATGGCGGCGGGGAGGCTAGGGCTATAGCTTAATGGCAGAGCACTTGCCGAACAAACATGAGGCACTGGGTTTGATCCCTAGCACCACATAAAAATAAACAAATAAAATAAAGGCATGCTGTCCATCTACAGAAAAAAAAAAGTTAAATGGCATTAGAATAACTAAAATGTATATGTGCATACACAAATACACAGTCCTTGGAGAAACAGTATTTCAGAATACTCACTGGCATATCTCATATATGCTAAATGAAATATTCTTTATAGCTTCATAATGTAGCTACTTAACATGCTGTTTGCTTTTTCTTGATGATGGAGGATAGCTCCCCTGCCAAATTGAACATCTGATAGATCGTTGAGATTTTGATCAATTCTTCCTGCAAAGTATTTTCCCATAAAACTTTTAAACTTTTCTGCGATATAATATTGACCATAAATATTAGTTCTTGAAGGGAGAGACATGCTTAGAAGTTTTAGATAAATTAATACTGATAGCAATTATAATTTATTTTTAACAGAACTGATTCATTAACAGTATTATGTAAATACAATGTTCATTCTCCTGAAACAACACTTATTTATCTGGTACACAAGTTGTGTAAGAGATTTAGCTAATCCAGTTTCTTACTTTGTAAAGAGAACACTCTTCTCAAGTCAAAACATCAAGTAAAAAGTCCACCCTTGAGAAAAAAACACATGGAGTACCAGAATTTAAATGTCTCCAATGGACAAAATAAATAATATGTTCTTGAAAATTCCTCTAATTTGAAAAATTCCCATAGAATCACAAGAGACAAATTCCATTTGAGAAAATGCATGCTATATTTTAAAACAGAGACGTGGAGCTGAGCATTCAGCGTCCTGATTTCAAAAGTGTAATCAGAAGAGAGTTGTGCCCTTAAAGGACTAAAAAAAATAACTTAAAATCAGCCACGATTTCAGTGTGAATAATACAATGTGTGGCAAGGAACTCTACCCTTAGAATAGTTAGGAAAAGAATCTAAAGGCTTTGCATCTGTACAGGGAAGCTAGTAGATACTGAAAGAGATTTGCAGATCCTCTGTTTTTAAGGCAGGAAGAATGCTCTTAAATGCAGAACGCTGCTCTGTTTGCTCCGAGGTGTAGGTTTTGTTCGACTGACATATCAGATAGTCAGAGTGGTTACCACACCGACGTTGTAGCAGCTGCATAATAAATGACTGAGAGAATCATGTTAGGCATGCCCACCTAACCTAACTTGAATCATGCGAAAGGGGAGCTGTTGGAATTCAAATAGACTTTCTGGTTCCCAGCAGTCGGCAGTAATAGAATGCTTTCAGGAAGATGACAGAATCAGGAGAAAGATGCTGTTTTGCACTATCTTGATTTGTTACAGCAGCCAACTTATTGGCATGATGGAGTGACAGGAAAAACAGCTGGCATGGAAGGTAGGATTATTAAAGCTATTACATCATTATGAATACAATTAGAAGCTGACCATGACAAAGCATATGTTTGAACAAGCAGCTGCTGGTAGCTCGGGTTTGTTGCCGAGCTCTTCAAACTCTGCAAACAGTGTTGCTTTTACAGAATGGATTTGAAAATTACCTTGTGCTGTGTTAGGTTTTTTTTTTGTGTGTGTGTGGGGGGGTGTGCTTGCCTCCAACCTCAGGGAAATGCTTCTGGGATAGAAATCAGTGTTAAAAGATTTTAAAATAAAGTATTTGTCAAGACTCTAGCTTTCTCCAGGTAGATGATAACGGGGTGGGGGGGGGGGCATCTATGGGGAAATCTACCACAGCTCAGTTATATGCAATTTACTTGTAAGAACTGATTGATGTATTGGCATATTCAGACATTGAGAGAAATGAGAATGTATACAATGTTTGGATAGGTTGAAAATTGTTACACTTGGTTTCTATTTTATAAGGAGTTTGGCTGTCAGTCATTTCTCCTCATCAAGTTCCAGCTTTTGACATTTATTCAGTCATTCTGCATTATAAGAAGAAAATATATCAATATCTCCTGCAGGGTTTTTCAACAAGTCTAGCATCTGTTTCAGCTATTGAACTGTATTCACGTTTTGCCAAGTTGATGTCGACCCAGCTGGTCTATCATTTCTCGCCTGATTACTGCTCTTAATTTCTCTGTATCAGCTAGTTTCAGATAGGGCTTTGAAAGCTGTTAATGGAAAATGATGGAAAAGATAAAATATTGAAAATAGGAGCATTTTATTTATTTATTTATTTATTTGGAACCTTAATGAGTTTTGCTTTAATTCTTTCTTGCCTGCGTACAATTTTTAGAACCCTTTTTTCTCTATTGCAATATTTCTTTCAATCTGTGGATTATACTTATAAGTATTATCAAACAAATGAGGCATGAGCATGGACTGAATTTGGCTCCAAAAATAAAGTTTTGGTGATAAGGAGAACAATTGAAGCTATTTGTACAAACTATGAATCGTTTCTATATACTATCTTCATACACTGTCATGGGGATCTGTCAGTGAGTGCATATAGGACCAAGCATACTGAAATAATTTTTATCACCACTAGGGTAACAAGAAAATAAAATATTCAAAGCTTTTTTTTTTTTTTTTTTTAACAAGTGACTGCTTAAAACAGATGTCAAATTATATAGAAATAGATTTTCCTGAGTATGAGGAACATAATTATTAACTATATACTACAGAATCTTTAAGCTTTCTTCCTCATCTCCCCAGAAGCCCCAATACCTAAATTATACAAGTTAACAGACTCTTATATATGAACATCTAATGTGACCTTTCTGTATACACAGTGATGCTCATATATGCCTTTTCTGTAGCAACTATAATATCCCAGTAAGTCTGGTTAAAGAACACTTCTAGCTGTTATGTAACTTTTTTTTTCCTGTTAGTCCATGTTTTTCAATTACGTATCCTCTTAGAAAGAGTGAGTTAAAACATGTATTTTAAACATCAGTGAACCAGTTAACAATGGGTGGATGATTTCTGCTGCTTATAATAATCCTAATTACTTACAAACATATGTTTTACAAAATAGTCAAGGATTTGGATGAGTACGTTTTAACCTTGAAGCATACATGTCTGTGGTTGAATGTATCATTCATAATTCATATGTACAGCAGGAAAGAAAATAGTTTTCTATATGTATAATTTTAGCAGCACAAACACTTTTAATAATTGGTTCAGGGAATCTGATTATTTCCTTTAATACTTTTGAGCTTTGCACATGCTTTTATAGAGTCTGTTGTAGTACTTGGTTAATCTTGTGAAGCTCACAAACTGAAAGGATTTTGCATCCAAATCTTACAGGGTTAATTTTGGTTGCTTGACAAAAATCAGCTGCATCTAAACTATTGTTTAAAAAAGAATCTTCTTGTGTTAGTTTCACTTCTCAACTTTTTATAAACATTTTAAGTGACAATTCTTGTCTGGGTAGGGGGAAATAACTCTTTTACATTGCCTCTTTAGTAGGACTCTTTTGTGAATTGTCTCCTGTGAGAAAAATGTGAGCTTCCTGCTAGCCCCACACTCCCGTTACCATAGTTACTTGCAAAAAAAGGCTTTTCTTTCAATGAAGAGAGTGTAATTTAAATCAGCCACTGGACTTCCCAAACCTTGGGGGTTTTTTGTTTGTTAGTTTGTAGTTTGGGCTTGCTTCCTTTGTGACTAGGAAGTGCTGTGTATTTGATTTCACTGATGAATGGAAAGGACAGACACTAGGTGGCACCAGCTGTTGATTATTAATGAAATTTTAAAGGTTTTGGGCCACACACCTGAAAAGCAGACTTACCCTTTCTGATAAATGCATTGTAAGAGTTGGAAATGTTTGACAATATATCTAGCTCTGGAATATGATCATCATGAACAATGATGAGATCATGTGAAGTCTCCAAATCTCAATTACTTAATTCTGTGTTTTCTAAAGTGATTCAGGACAAAAAGGAGGATGAAGAAAAATGCATAAAAAATAGAACATAGAAAAAGAGGTGGGACATAATGAAATGGACAATCAACATTTAAATATATTTTTTAAACCTAAAATTTATGGCTTTTTATAAATCTCAGTGGGTTTTCCCCAATATTTACAAACCCACATAGTTATTTTCTAAGGTGTTTATACTATAAAAACTATTCTTTCTTTTAGGTAAAAATTTTATTTGGCATAGTTATATTTTTAAAATATACCTTAGTTACCTTTTGGTGGTAACCCTTGAGAGTTAAATTTCCCACTAGTGATGTAGTGGCTTCCTTTCAGGTGTATTGCTCTTCACCCAGAAAGATGAGCAGAGAAAGACACTATCAGTTAAGAAACATGCTTTAAAATATTTTCTTCTGAAAAGCTTGTTTCATTCTGTTATTCTCTCATATTCATATCATCCATCTTTTAAGAATGAAAAGTCAAATATAAACAGACCAGTTAAGCATGCCTGTGTGTGCACATATGCATGCAACACACACACACACACACACACACACACACACACACACACAAACCTGCTCTGATACATTTTTTCAAAACTGTTTAAAAAGAGAACCACGTCAATATTTTTAATTTGTCCTGGGATTAATTTTTAAAAGGTAAAAGAGATGGGGAAAAGTCCATAATTAGAATGGAGTGAGTAAATAACTACTTGTGATTGGAAATACTTTTTCCAGAATAATAAGTGCTAGTATTCCTTCACTAGGAGTAACTGTGGATTCCTGAGGAAGGTGGAATGATGTAGAAGTTAATATAGGCCACAATTTTCCAGTGTTCTCCTACCTTGGTTTTGCTATGGACCTTGAGAAGACATTTATGATGCACATATGGTCAAGATGGAAAAATGCTTGCTTTTTGATATAATAATCTGATAAATAAATTACCTCTCTATGTTGCCCTGCTTTTGGTGTCAATTAATGAATCATTTCAAACCACAAAGAAGGCTTCCCGTGGGACCATGGTGCAGTTCTATAAAACTGGCTCCATCTGACTTGAACCTGATCTCTCACAATGTGCCTTGTAATTTTGTCCTTGGCCTTTCTTGACCTGTGAAATATTAATTTTCAAAACCTGAGGGAAGATATGAATAACTAGGAAAGAGAATAAATATATTAAATTGTAAGAATACCAAGGAATTATGACTACCTAAAAACTGTGGTAAGGCAAAAATAATGAATTTCAATAGAAATAATTATCACATCCTGTGCTAGTTTAAAAAAAAATCTGACAGATACTAAATGTGAGAGTTAAAGATTAACAATAGTTCTTTGTATAATACTTAATGATTGTTTGTGATGACAAAATTGTCAGGATCAGTCGTAGTCTCACAAGGCATCAACAAAAACAAAAGAAAAGAAAAAAGTAGTATTGTTGGACAAATGAAGAGAACTAGTTTTGAAAAATCAGGAGGACAATATGGTCTAGGAGGAACCTTTAACACTTTTCAAATAAATTCAGTAAAAAAATCATGGATGGTTAAATGTCCTAGAAACTATAATATTTGAAGGGCATTGAAGGATTTAGAAAACTGAAAAGTTAAATGATACTTGAAAGAAGAGGGAAAAGAAGTAAAGGAAAAATCTGAATTAACAGTGAAAGCATGGATTTGATTATTTTGTGATATATTATGTTCCCTATTCTTAACATGTTCATTGCTAAGAATGGAATCCTGGAATAAAGAGAAATTTAAAAAAGAGATATCTGAGAAGTATCTGTGAGTCTAATCATTTCATGAAAATAATGTTCCCTTTTTCAAATATGGCTGTGAGTGCCTCTATTATTCCACTTGAGCTATCCATGCCAGGAGTCAGTAAGCTATGGCTCATGTGTCATACCTTTCTGTTTGACCAGCCAGCTAAGAATGTTTTTCTCATACCTAAGTTGTTTCTAAAAGAAAAATATTTTGTAACACACACAAAAAATATGAAATTCAAATTTATGTGTCTATAAAGTTTTATTAGAAGACAAACACACACATTTGTTTTCTTACTATCTATAGTTGCTTTCATGTTAAAACAGCAGTTAAGCAGTTGTGACAGAGACCATATGAGCCACAAAGCTGAAAAATTTGCTCCCTGGCCCTTGATAATAAAAAATTGCTGGCCCCATCTCCAGTCAATATAGTCTATTAGCAAAGTGTATTTTTACTCATTGACTCAAGTGTTTAGAAAAGGAAAATCACAACTAAATATTCCACAAACAGAAATTGAGATAATACATAATATTTAAGTACTAGATAATTTGGAAAGTGGTTCAAATATATAGCCTGAGTTAAAAATGCATCCATTTTGTTTGGTAATTTACTGAAAAATTTTACTTGCAGATCAATGTTTATTTAATGTATCTATAAGGGAATTTGAGCTCTCTGCAATCACTGACATATATAATATCTGCTTTATCTGATCTTTCTGAACTTATCTATTTGCTAAAATTCAATTATTTTTATTGCTGCTCTTCAGCTAGTGTGTGATTTCAGTAGACTTAAGAAAGTACAGAAGTCAATGGAAAACAAGGTAACATAAGTGAAATCATTTCTTGCAGCTAGCCTTTTCTCTTTTTATAGGTCTATAGACTCTCTAAGCATATTTTATATTGAGAGTTCTAGAGAGGTGCTCAACTTTAGGAAAAGATGAGGACATTCTTGATCAAATATGTTCTAGAAGGGATCAAAGAATAGCAAGATAAAAATAAATGTACTGCACTAGAACAGAACAGTTGACACTATTAGTAAATGATTGATAAGATATGCTAGAATTAAATGTTAAGCAATAAGATATTTATGAGACATTTCCATGAAAATAGGGATATAAGAGACTTTTTCTGAATCACAGGAGAAACCATAATCAGATTCTGAGTTTAAAATTAAGGGATTCTGGATTTACCATTACATATTGCAATCTCCACAGTTCTTCAATGCAGAAATAAAATCCCTGCATTTTCTATGGAAAGATCATTTCTGTTCACTGGTAGCACTGGGAATTCCTGTAAAGCCCATAGGATTTTTATTTTATTTCCACAAGGATGTTACTGAACAGCTATCTTGTGATGCCTGTCTCTATGGTAACAGATACAAGGCTTAAGGATCTGAAGGAAATTCTTCCTATTGGCTTAGGAATATGGAGAGATGAGGGAGACTCACCGAGGAAGAGGATAAAGGTGGAAGAAAGCAAAAGAGGCAATCAAGAAAAAGTTGTTAGGAGTTAGCTTCTTTGTGTTGGAAAACAATTTCACATCCTCTTAATCTGTCTCAGAATGAAATAAGAACAAACATACAAGTATGCATATTTAAATTGAAAAAAATCGTTAAAAGCATTATTTTTTTCAACCATCCAATTTTATGTAATTGAAGTCACACAGATTTTTCCATGAGTTGGCTTGCTTTTTTCCTATGCAGAAAAAAAGATTGTTTCTTTCCTGAAATTGAGAAGAGTAGGGCTCTAACTCTGGCAAATTTAGCTCTTGTTATTGCTATCAAAGATCTTGATCTTTTAAAGGACTTTCTTTTTCCTGATTCCAAGGGTAATATTGAACTCTGATTGGCATTCTTTATAATCACTAAGCTTCTCAGGGAATTATGAAAGGGCACGGTCCTTCCAAGATGTTCTTTTTAGTTCTCTTTCTCCTTAAGACAGAAAAAATTATGACAAGCAGTACTATTTCTTTGAAAATTGAGTATTTTAAAGAGTAGCTGAGTAACTTTATGTTTTGATAGTTTTACTTTGTTTCTCTTATTAAAATAATTTAAACCAAAAACTCCTAGAAGTTTAAAAATACTTGGGTTTCCATTTTTCATTTTAAATTACTTTAAGCTTACAAAATAAGAACTTACCAAGTATGAATTATTTTAGAATGGAGATATATATGACTCTCCTTTCCCTCAGATTCAAAGTATATATTCAAGTTGTTATTAAATAGCTGACATTATTTTTAAAATCCTGTGTCCTCCAAGAATGTATAAGACATACATGAGATCTTAGTATCCTTCATCTTAGTGTGAAGTTTTTATGCATATTTTCAATGTTAACATGGGTATTGGTATTTCATTTGTCCTGATAGCTCCATATGATATATTATGGTCAAAGTAATAAAAAATGAAAATTATTTCAAATGAGTAAAAGCTCAAAGTTTAGGAAAATTATTATTTTAGAGATTGAATATAAATTTATTTCAAATGTTATAAGATCAAATTAAAAAATATTTGCTTGATGTTATTAGTTACAGGTCATATCTCTTGATGCTTTAAAGGATCTAAATATTTTCATGGTTTATTATCTGACCTCTAGAGATTTATAGATTTTCTCCACAGATATAACTTTTCACAAATTTAATACAGTCTGTGTAGATATTAATAAAAGATAAGACCCTGTCTCCAGGACTTGTTTATACTGTCTTTAAATTAAATGTTAAAAATAGAGTTAGCTATAATGTTCCAGTGTCACCTTTGATAATTTTACAAAGTAAACATTTTGAAGATAGCCTTTTTTTTTACAACTCCATATATTTTAAACTTTAGTCTAATTAATTGCAGTATGAACTATAATTTCCAAATAAAGCAAGGATATTTTAAATATCAAACAGATATTCTACTTTTGGAAATCTGAATTCAACTTAAATAACAAACATATAAAATACATGTCTAGCATAACCAGACTCTGGAAAACTGCTTTGTTGGGGGGGGCGGGGTATATTCCAAACTGTGCTACAAGGAATAAGCAAATGGTTAAAAAGATCATCCAGACAGAAATACTGTGTATAGAATAAATGAAGTTTCTTTTTTAAACAAACATTTATAAAGGATATGGGGAGTGACTGAATCGGAAGTTTGGGCAATATGCAGAAATTAATCACTGTCCATATACACTTGAAGGTAAATGGTGCTTATCAGCTTTCCAAAAGAAATATTCACATTACTTGGCAATTTGAAGACAAAATTATGAACACAAAGAAGTAAGATGAACATTGGGGAAAATAAAATTATCAAGATCATTCTGTTCTGGTGATGGCATTGTTACCATTGATTACAAGATATTCAGAATAAAACATGATAGGGAACATCATTATTCTAATTTTACTAGCACATGTTTCTTTTTTTAATATTATGGGTAGAATTATCCAGTATAGCAACAATAAACTGGATTATGGAAAGTGACACTAAGGCTAACCTGATATCATATATGTTTTACGGGGAGCTGTGGGATTCATTTATTTTCAATGACAAGTGTGAAAAGATTGAGTAAAAGCCTTCCTGTGATGAAAACATTCACTTTGTAAGTAGGAATTGCAGGTTCTTCTCCCTTTGGCAGCTGATCCATTCACAGATGGGCTCTAGTAGCCACAATGGCAGGAGGCAGAGCTTATTTTTCCATTAGGTCATACAGAACAGGATTAGAGCCCACCAACTGAAATGACAGGTTGTTTCTGCTGCTTTCCATTCATCCAACAAATTTTATTGATAAGTTATAAGTGCCAGGCTCTGTAATAGAGCAAGATGACTAAGATATGGTCCCCGAGGAATTTAGAGATGAATGTGCTTTACATGGATGACAAGAGGAAAATATCTACACTGACAGCTTACCAGAGAACAGCAGCAGTTGTGAATTCAGACAGAAAAGCTGGTTTAGGAATGAGCCAGAGGCTTCCAGGGTTCCTAGTTTGAGTGATATGGAAAAACTGGCAAGTTCATCAAAGACCAAAATGATAGCTGAAAGGAAAAAAGCAAATTTAGTGAAAAACAGTAATTCAAAGTAAAGGGTAAGGTGACATATTTGAAGGGTCATTTGAAATAAGGAAGAGCATGCCTAACAACTGCTGCTCAGTTTCACTAGAATTAAACCCAGAAGGAAGAGTTTAGACTGTTGCAAAAGTCAGTCACAGACAATGAGATTAAACATTTTTTAACCTACAGTGGGTGTAGCCATGCAGTCTTTTTCTCAGGAAAAATTTCAAAACCTGTCATTGGTTGTTTATGTACAGTCATCCCTAGAAATTATTTCCTATGCCCTCCTTAGAGAATGTTTACATTATTTTATCTCTGTGTGCCTATCTTTAATTATAAGGTAACTAACAATATTTCAGCAATGTTTAAATTTAAATTAATCACAGAATCAGACCTGAAAGATTATGCTGGAAGACTACAGGATGACATTATCTATAGATAGGCCTGTTGCTAAATAGACCCATAACATGAAGAATTTGTGTTAAGCATTAAGGTTTTATACAACTTAAACATCATCCAATTCAACTGGACTTCAGATTCACTCCAAACTCCTCCTAAGAAATTAAAAAGACATAAGTTTTACATTTTAATTTGGAATAAAAGATAATTAGGACATTTTCTGAATAACTGGATTGTCCAGAAAGTCAGTCTCTCACCCCCTTACTCCTTCTTCTCTCTTTCAAACAATACATATTTTGAACAGTCAAATGTCTCTACCTCTCTTTTCTTCCCATTTCCTCTTTTCTCATGCTGCTCACATCTTCTAACATATGTAAATGTATGTGTGTGTGTGTATGTGTGTCTTTGTTTTTATCAAATCTCTGATTCTCTGAAAGAGTTTACACATGGTCTAAAAGCAGTGAAAATTTTCTCCCAACACCCATTACTAGAGTAACTTTCCTTGGTAGATGAAAATAAACATTTCTGTTCAGTTTAATTTTTAAAACTATTCTTAAACTTTAACACACAAATACATATATGTGTACAAATCAGTGAGTGTACATTCAAATTAATGAATTTTCAAATATTGAGAACACCTCATTAAATACCAAAGTCAAGAAAAGAATATTACCAGCATCTGAAATCACCTATCTTACTCCTTTGTCATTTTACTCCCATAGATAGGCACCATATTGATTTGTAGCATATCATAGATTAAGATAGATAGTTTCTTAAATTTATGTAACTGATAGTGTACAAAGAAATCTCTGACAACTCACAAGCCTTAAACAATTTACAATGCCCCTATCATTTAACTTCCTGATTATGAGACCTTATATAATAAACTCACAGAGATTGTTCTGGGTCACTGTTCCTCTATCAGAGAGCAGTGTCTCAGCTTCACCCAACTTTACTTGAAAAAAAATTATGTAATTGAATCCATAGAGTAATTTATTCATTTGTTTCTGGCTTTTTTTCATGAAAATTATGTCTGTGAACTCCAGCTATTTTCTTGTTTTTAGTTGTGGTTCAACCACATTCTATGCAGTATAATATGCCATTGTATAAATATAACAAAAAATACTTACCTCATCTAAGCTGAATGAACATTTGGATTCCATATGCAAACTCTTAACAATAATGCTACTCTGAATGTTGTATAGAGTTTTTGCACATGTGTCTGCACTTTCATTGTATAAAACCTATAGTAGAATTGTTGGATCATTGAATAGCCAATAACCTTTAATTTATAATGCCAAATTATTTTTCAATCTAGATTAACAAACTTATTTAACTATAATCATTTTATGAAGTCTAAGGATATTGTTGCAAGTGCTTAGCATTATCAGTGTTTGAGCCATTTTTGCTGTTGTGTGTAGTATCTCATTGTTTTAATTTCCATCTTGTCTAATGACTAATGACTAGCTTGAGAACATTTTCATGTTTATTAGTGATGTGGATATTATATTTAGTATGGAGTGTGTTCTAGTCATACGTCCATTTTTTTAAACTGAAATGTCATCTTTTCTTGTACATGTAGTTGTTCTTTTCTTGATCTAGATTTTTTTCCCTTTGTGTTTATTACAGTTGTTGCAAACATCTAGACCAAATGTCTTTTGTAAGGGCCTATGATCTCAAGGTCCAGAAGCCCTAAAGAATATTTAGTTCCAAGTCTTAGTTTGACAGATGAGGAAACTGAGACCTATAGAGAAAACATCACTTCCCTAAAGTCTCTTCTAGTTAATAGTAAGACTAGAAATATAACATAAATTTCCTGACATAGAAGTAAGAATATTTTTTGTTGCATTATGTAGAATTTTTAGTCCATTCTAATATGGTGGCTGAAACTCCTTGCCTTTCTGAGAAGGCCAAGACATACATGATATGTTAATTATAATAGCAAATACACAGTGATGCATGATTAATCTCATTGATTCTGTGAACAAAAATACCCTCAGCTAACCAAATGTTTCATAACATGGCCATGCAATATTTAAGCTTGCATTTTCCTTTCATCCTCATACTTTATTGTTCCTCCTACATAGATTTATTATTATATTCAGTTTCTGTTCATGCTTCTTACTTATATATTCCAGTTCTAATTCAAGAAATTTCAGGTGTTCTTTAGTAGATTAATAAGATTAGTGTTATACTACTTTTTTTAAAATATAAATTTAATAAAACTTAATTAATAACATAATAATGCTACTTACTGAATGATTTTGCATTCTAGGTGCAATAGTATATCTTCATGAAATACTCTAATTATTGCATAAAACAACTCAAAATATGATAATCCCTATTTTCTAGATGTTGAAACTTAGCCTCCATGAGTTTAAGCTCCTTATGGATGGCTGGAATCTTAATTAGATTTATCAGATTCTAAACAACTCACTATTTCCATGATTTCACTCTATCTGCTTAGAAGGAAACAAATTTTGGGGCACCGCCTGCCTTTAGTGCTTCTACCATAGGTCTTAGGGATGTCTCCATGCTCTGATCTCATTAATTTCTGTGTCCTTTTTCAAGGTAGTAATCAATAAAGCACATTTGGGGGCTTGATTTTTTTTTATTTTATTGAAAAGACTACACTTTTGATAGTGAATTCTTATTGGCATGCAACCTAATTAGTGATAGGCAACTTCATATCCAGAGAGTACATTGTTGCTGAATTTTTCTTATTTTCAGAAGCTAAATCTATTATGAGACTTTGACTTTAATTCTCTCCAGAAACCTATTCCAGTTTTTGTTGTTTATCACCTACATTTTACTTCCAGTATTTCTTTTCCGGTTCATGGAAGAACCTTGCCTTAGATGCCTGAAAACCAGTGTGCTCCCCGTCTCTTGCTTCTAGTTCTTAGAATGAATCTCCTTGTCATATTTCCCTGGCTTCATGCAAAGCATATACCCACTTCCGTCTGGAAATATGAATCCATGTGAGTTATCTACCATGTCAATTTTTCTCTTGAGGAATAAGAGAAGTGCATTTAAAAATAATTTTATATTTATAGTTGTTTCACTATGTTTGAATAATTAGGAATGTCATTAAATTAAGAAACTAATTCATAGGCATTTGATAATATTAATTTCTTAAGTATACAGAGTTTTACACTTAACATAATACTTTTATGTTTATTTTATTCATATAAAAATACATAAGAAAAGGAAGTATTATTTCCTCTTTACATAGATCTATGTAACTAATTCTTATCTAGTGGGATCCTAAATTTCTTTTAGCTTACAGTAATAGTTTTCTCTCTCTCTTTTTTTTTTTTTGTTCAAAGTTGTTATATATGACAGCAGAATACATTACAATTCATAATCTTCTCTCCAGTTTATTCTTCACAAAGCTGCTAGACTCAGCTCTCTCAAAGTCAAAATTTAATATGTTACCCTGTTGCTTGGAATCTACAAATGGTTCTTCATTGTTTTAGGTTATAATTTGAATAAATTATATGGAAGAAAAGGCACATTACAGTATTTTTCCTGCCTTGTTTTCAGGTCAGATTTTTTCACCCACCATATTAATGCCTTACCCCAGCCAAACAAACAGTTCTCTGAATATGATACTTCTCAGTCTTGTGACTTTGGTGGTGTTCACTCAAACCCACACTCTGAAGCATTTAAAAAAAAAATAACTGGTACTTTGAATCATACATATTTATGGGCTATTATGTGATATTTTTGATACTTGTATCCATTGACTAATATTCAAATCAGAGTAAATAAATCTACCTGCTTAAGTCAGTTATCACTTTTTTTTTGGTAAATAGATTCAAAATCCTTTCTTCAAATTTATTTCTTTTTATAGATAGTGCTTTGTATAATCTTTAATCTACAGTTATTATACTGTGCAAAAGAATACCAGAACTTCTTACTCTACATAATTATCTTAGTAGTCATTGATCAATCAGTTCCCATCCTTCCCAGCTCCTTCTAATCTCCCCAGCTTCTGGTAAGTTTTATTGTCAACTTTTATATAGTCAAGTTTTTCAGATGTCACATGAGTGACACCATTCAATACTTGTCTTTCTGTGCCTGGACTATTTTAGTAAATGTAATGACTACCCAGCTCCATTCATGTTGCAAATCATGAATCCATCATTTTTATGATTGAATATTGTCTATTATTTGTACTGCATTTTATTTTATTTTAGTCTTTAAAATATTTCTTAGTTGTAGTTGGAAACAATACCTTTACTTTATTTATTTATTTTTATGTGGTGCTGAGGATCAAACCCAGCACCTCACACATGCTAGGCAAGTGCTCTACTGCTTAGCCACAACCCCAGCCCACCACATTTTATTTTTTAATTGGTACTTCTTAATTACACAGAATGGTGAGTTTCCTTGTGGCATATTTGCATGTACATAAACATAATTTGATAAATTTCACTCTCCAGTAGCCCTCCATTCGTTTCTCCTTCCTCCCCTGATCCACTGACCCTTTTTCTGCCTGTTTTTTTCCTCTGCTAGCTTCCACCTATGAGGGAATATATATATATATATGATACTTTTACTCATCCATAAAGAAGAATGAAATTATGTCATTTTCAGGAAAATTGATGGAACCGGAGATCATAATTTGAGTGAAATAAGTCAGACTCAAAGAGAAAACTCCATTGTATATATACATCACATTTTCTTTATCCATTCATCTGTTGATGGGTACCTAGACTGATTTTGTAACTTGAGTATTATGAATTGTGCTACAGTAAAAGCAGGTATGCATGTATCTCTGAAGTATGCTGACTTTACTTCTTTTGAATAAATAGGAAAGAGTGGTATAGATGGATCATGTGGGAGTTCTAATTTTAGCTTTTTTGTGGAACCTCAACACTGATTTCTATGGTGGCTACACTAATTTACATTCCTACAAACAGTATACAAGATCCTTTTTCCTGCATTGTTACTGATATTTATTATTATACTTGTATTTTTGTTAATTGCCATTCTAACAGGAATGAGATGGAATTTCATTCTGGTTTTGATTTGCATTTCTGTAGTAGATAAAGATGATGAACTTTTTTTAACATACTTGTTGGCTATTTACACTTCTTCATTCCAGAAGTGTCTGTTCAGTTTTCAGTTCATTTTCCCATTTATTGATTGTGTTATTTGCTTTTTTGTTTTCAAAAGGAATATTTATTTATTTATTTATAGGTTACTTTTTTGTTACCTTTTTAATTTTTAAAATCTGTTTTAATTAAAACATAACTAATTAGTTATGCATGACAGTAGAATGCATTTATGCATTATCATACATAGATGGGCTATAATTTCTCATTTTTTGAGTGTACATATTGTAGAATCATATTGGTCATGCAGTCACATATATATAAAGAAATAATGTCTGTTTTGTTCTACTGTCTTTCCTATCCCCACATCCCCTCCCCTCCCCTCCCTTCACTTCTCTCTACCTAATCTAAGGTAACACTATTCTTCTCTAGTGCCTTCCCTACCTTATTGTGAATTAGCATCCGCGTATTAGAGAAAACATTCAGCCTTTGGTTTTGTAGGATTGGCTTATTTCACTTACCATGATATTCCCCAACCCCATAAATTTACTGGCAAATGCCATAATTTTATTCTTCTTTAAAGCTGAATAATATTCCATTGAATATATATACCACATTTTCTTTATCTGTTGAAGTGCCCATCTAGGTTGGTTCCACAGGTTAGCTATTGTGAATTGAGTTGCTATGAACTTTGATGTGGCTGCATTACTGTAATATGCTGATTTTAATTCCTTTGGGTATAAACTGAGGAGTGGGATAACTGGGTCATAAGGTGGTTCCATTCCCAGTTTTCTGAGGAATCTCTATACTGCTTTCCATAGTGGTTGTACCAATTTGCAGTCCCACCAGCAATGTATGAGTGTGACTTTTTACCCACATCCTTGTCAACATTTATTGTTGCCTGTATTCTTGATAATTGCCATTCTGACAGGAGTGAGATGAAATCTTAGTGTAGTGTTGATTTGCATTTCTCTAATTGCTAGAGATGTTGAACACATTTTCACATATTTGTTGATCAGTTGTATTTCTTCTTCTGTGAAGTGTCTGTTCAGTTCCTTAGCCCATTTATTGATTGGGTTATTTGTTCTTTTGGTGTTAAGTTTTTTGAGTTCTTTATATATCCTAGAGATTAATGCTCTATCGGAGGTGCATGTGGTAAAGATTTTCTCCCAATCTGTGGGCTCTCTCCTCATGTTATTGATTGTTTCCTTTCATGAGAACAAGCATTTTAATTTGAATCCATCCCAGTTTTTGATCCTTGATTTCAATTATTGCACTTTAAGAGACTTTTTAAGGAAGTCAGATCCTAGGCCAACAGGGTGAAGATTTGGGCCTACTTTTTCTTCTATTAGGCTCAGGATCTCTGTTGTAGTGCCTAAGTCTTTGATATACTGTGAGTTGAATTTTGTGCAGGGTGAGAGAGGTTTAATTTTATTTTGCTACATAAAGATTTACAGTTTTGTCAATGCCTATTTGTTAATAGGCTATCTTTTCTCCAATGAATGTTTTTTGGCACCTTTATCTAGTTTGACATAACCGTATTTATGTGGGTTAGTCTCTGTGTCCTCTATTCTGTACCCCTGGTCTATAAGTCTATTTTGGTGCCAATACCATGCCATTTTTGTTACTATATCTCTGTAGTAGTTTAAGGTCTGCTATTGTGATGCCTCCTGCTTCACTTTTCTTGCTAAGGATTGCTTAAGCTATTCTGGGTCTCTTATTTTTCCTAATAAACTTTATGATTGCTTTTTCTATTTTTATGAAGAATGTCAAGGTTACTTGTTTTTAATGTTGATATTTGTTTTTACATATTCTGTATGTTAGTCCTCTGTCAGAAAGTTAGCTGGCAAACATTTTCTTCCATTCTGCAGTTGTCTCTTCATTCTGCTAATTGTTTCCTTTGCTGCACAGAAGCTTTTTTAATTTGATGCCATCCCATTTATTGACTTTTTTCACCCGGTCCTATTCAGGAAGTCTTCGTCTGCACTTATATGAAGTATTATTTTGTCTTTATAGTTGTCACATATAGCCTTTATTATGTTGAAGTAAGTTCCTTCTGTCCATAGGTTTATCAAGGTTTTTTATTATGAAATATTGTTGAATTTGATCAAGGTGTTTTTTATGCATCAATTGAGATGAACATTGGGTTTTTGTCCTTAAGGACACTGCTACAGATACAGCTGAAATCCAGTGGATTACTGGGTCTATAAATTGGAAAATTTTAAATAGATGGATAAATTTCTAGACGTACAAAACCTACAATAGTGAGCCTAGAGAATAAAGGAAACCTAAAGTGACCAATAATAAGCAGTGAGATTGAAGCAGTAATAAAATGCCTTCCAACTAGGTAAAGCACAGGACCAAATGGATTCACAGCTTCATTTTTACTGATCTTTAATGGAAAACTTACAAAAATACTCAAATTATTCCATGTTATTGAAAGGGAAGGGACTCTTCCAAATTCATTCTATAAATCTTGTATGACCCTCATACCCAAACTGGATAAGTACACTTGAAGAAAACAAAATTCCAGACCAATATCATTTATGAACATAGATGAAAAAGTCCATAATAAATATTACAAAATTGAATTCAAGAGCACACTGAAAGGGCCACACACGATAATGAAGTTGGTTTCATCCCAGGGGTGCAAGGGCAGTTCAACATTTGTAAATTTAAAAATGTAATAAACCACATATCTCTCATACTTATAGTGTGCCATATAATCCTCTGAGATACTGTAGATAGTGCCTCTTTTTCAGTTTTGGCTGAATCCTGTACCACTATGTATACTTCCACAGAACCCTCCCTATCTTGTGTCAAAACTTACATTGCTATGCTGTATTTTTCAGACTCTATATTTATTTTTAGAGTGTTAAGACCTGAGGACTATGATTTCTCCATTTGTTCTTTACCCTTTGTACCATACCTCTAAAAGAGTGCCTGAAATGCTACTTAAAGTTATAATGCATTACGCAGACAGAGGTAGTAAAACTTTGTGTCCTGTGATAGCAACATTTCTACTTCATCCTTCTTTCCTGCAATATAACTATCTGTAGTCCCTGAATAGTACTATTTTCAAGATTTTCATTTACTCAGTTTAAGGAAACAAGTTGAACCAAGTTACCATTTTGGAATATTTCATAGTGTTAGAAGTTGGAATATTTACATATGATAGTATGATGTTACCCTATATTGTGCTTATTTTCTTTGTAATTTAAATATTGCCTGAAATCTAAATGCATTCAAATTATTCACTGATAAAAACAAATAATTTAATTGAATAATCAAGTAAAATCATAGGAGAGTAAATTGACCATTAAAAGGTACAGCATGGGCTGGAGTTCTGGCTCAGTGGTACAGTGCTTGCCTAGCATATGTGAGGCACTGGGTTTGATTCTCAGCACTGCCTATAAATAAATAAAATAAAGGTCCATTGACAACTAAAATTGAAAAAACAAAGGTACAGCAATTCAGGCATGTCAGTAAAATAGTGCAGACAAAATTGAGATTCTCTTTTTTTTTTCCCCCTTTATCACTAGTAGAAATTATGGATGGCACCCATCACCAAATTGTGCTTTGCAGCATGGGTATAATGAAGGATAACTGACGTTAAATGTGTATGCACACTTCCATTTCACTACCGAGTTTTCACTAGAAAATAAGAATTATATTCTGAAGTGTTTGGTCAGGAGAGTATATACAACTCCAGCAATGGGAAAATATAGTAAATGTGTGATTGTGTTATAGCCTAAATCTCAAGTCCACTCTGGAAAGTCTTCCAGCTCACAGATGCCCTGAGGCTTCAAAGAGAGTAAGAATTCAATGGATATGTAAAAAGACATGACATGTTAACACCCACTTCCTGAAATGCAAAGCTTTATGATAGGAAGTTAATAAAGAAGTGAGCACATTCATTATTTTATAATCTCCTAAATCTTTTCTGTGGAGAGAAAATGTCTAAGATGCCTAAGTATATTAACAGATTGGTTCTAAAATGTATCCATTTTTTAAAATCACAATTCTCTGTGACAGGAATCCACATACCAGGAGCTATGTATATTTAAATATTTATTCTGATGCTTTTCATTGCAATTCTATTCATACATTATTGACATTATATACAGCATTTTTTCATATATACTGTAATTGAATATATTGTGTATAGGAAACACATTGAGATAGAATTCAATTGTTCACATTATAATATTAATTTATTAGGGAATGAAAGGATCATTTGTGAAGTTACATTAGCCAAACCTGAGATACATTTTATTATATTGTTCAAGAAAATCAAACATTGTGTCTATATTTTTACAAACATAATAAACATGATGATAATTATTACATAGTTTATAAATAAACATATTGACCTTGAATATAACAAGGTACTGAGAAGAAGGGGAGGAAAGTTGGAAGATAAATCCATAATCAGTAGTTGGGATGAACTCAAAACCTGTAATTGTATATTCAAAGAACATTTGATTTGTGATTGCTTAGTATTCTTTTCCCTTTTTGAAAAAATATTGCCATGTTTATATTCATTTGTACTATTACATAAATAAAAGGAAAACCTTCAGATGTTTCAACATAGCAAATATGGAGAATAAATATTGTTCTGAATTATGGGAGATAAATGAGACAATTGATTACATTATAACAATAATTATCTCTATTACTGCTTCAGCCATTATGATAGTATCAGCCAATAGGGGACACATCAATAGTGAATCCAGGTAGAAAAATCTTCCAAGGAGGTAAATATGCTGATATTTTTGGTTGATTGAAGGAGGATTCCATTTTTTTAATCAGAAAACTAAAGGAAAAGGACCAGAGGTAGGGAGGAGTGAAAAGATAGAGAAAATACTGGAAGATAATATAAGACAAATTATATTGTTATATTGTGCGCATTTACAAATATGTAACAATGAATCCCACCATTATGTACAATTATAATGCACCAATGAAAATATAGGAAAAATAACAATAAACCTCAAAAAATAAATATAAAATGAAGCCTGTCCTGAAGTTTGCAATATTTATATGCATTAAGGTCTTTCTAATAAGATTACAATGCTGAAATAAGTAATAATTAATTAGTTATAAAGAAATTTTTTAACATATTATAGATGGGAGGTGATAAGATGTATGTCATCTTTCTTGCCTGTCAGGTGAGACAAATCAATGTCCTAGCAGTCTCAAGTGCTATTAATCCTCAGTTGATCACAATGACAACATTCTTTTTTTTTTTTTTTTTTTGTGGTACCAGGGATTGAACTCAGGGGCACTTGACCACTGGGCCACATCCCCAGCCCTTTTTTGTGTTTTTATTAGAGACAGGGTCTCACTGAGTTGCTAAGTGCCTCGCCATTGCTGAGGCTGGCTTTGAACTCACGATCTTCCTGCCTCAGCCTCCCAAAGTGCTGGGATTACAGGTGTGCGCCACCGCGCCCGGCTACAATGACAACATTCTTATCAGCTCACCCTTTACCAGTTTCATTCTCTAAGTTTCACTTACTTCTTTAGTAGGATTCCTGGGATCACTGAGAATTAATTTACTTGCATTGAAATACTTTTCTCGTGGTCTGCTTCTGGGGAAGTATAACCCAAAAGAGCTTGATACTTTATGACCAATAGCTTTTTCTGATTTATTTTTATAATCATTATTTTTCTAACAAGGAAATATATTTGAGAAAATAATGAGGCTAATTATCAAAAGGCATATTAGTTTGGAAGTTAGGGAAACTGTCAGATAGACAAACCAATTTTGTCTGGTAGCAGCAATTACCCTTCTGTGCCTTGTCTTCTCTTCTGAAAAAATTGAAACATTAGACCACAAATAATTAAAGAAAAGGAAGTGATAGAATGGACAAAAAAATGAGCCCATTTTGTTCATTTGCTTGGTAGTAGTTGCCAGAAGTAATATGACAGATGTTGAAACTGTGTTGGTCCAGAACTAGTGGGAAAAGGGCCATTATTTAATGCCATACTTGCACAATGCAAATGACAGCAGGAAATGATAGTAAAGATCCTATATATTTGCAATTGTGGAATATAATTATTATACTTATATGAATCTATTCTGATTGAATTTAAGTTTAAATAAAACACACAGATACATTGTTTAAAAGAAATTTTACATGAAAGCCCAACAGGGGCCTAGAGCCATATCTAAGTCATAGGCATTCTGGCTAAAAAATGAGCAGAGTGCTTGACTTAATTCTCATCTGTTCCCAGTTCTACCATATAACCCTAGAGGTATATAGCTATAGTACACTCAGAACTTGAGAAAACCCACTGTATTAGATAATACCTATGACCACTTTCAACTTTTTCAATGTAGAAATGAGGTTTTTTTACCTACTTTACCAGAGAGCAGAAGCAGTGTCCAATAGCACACATTTTCATAACAAATACTGAATATAACCCAGAATCATTAAAGTAGGATACTTCATTTGCTAACCCTTTGGCTACCAGTTAATGTGGGCTTATGATGGAAACCAGCATCAATAGACATATAGTTCCTTCCTTTTAAGGGGAAGTAGCCTCAGTTACAGTCAAACATTCACTTTGGCTAAGTGGCTTTCTACTAGGGTTATCATAACAGTGAAAAATTAGGAAAACATATAAGTGGCACTTTGTGAAGGAAAAGTATGATGAAGATAGGATATCCAAGACTAGTATTGGGAAGAAAAAATGTACATGTGTAATACTAAAGGCTGACACTGTATAAATATGATAGTCTAGTCAGGAAGCCTTATTAAACAATTGAAAAATTTATTATATCACAATAAATATTATTAGAACTCTTTTTATTTTACTGAGTTTTAATTTACCTTAGACCAATTTACCCAGTAAGCTATGTTTATTCCTGTTGTTTCTTAAATAAAGGCCAGGAAATAGCTTCTTTTTTGACTTAGTTGTCTTTTTTTAATACTGGGTCTCACAAAGTTGCTTAGGGCCTCACTAAGTTGCTGATCATGGCTTTGAATTCACAATCCTCCTGCCTTAGCCTCCTGAGCTACTGGGATTACAGGCATGCACTACCATGCCTGACTGACTTAGTTGTCCTTCACACCGCATTCATCCAGTTTAAGTATCATTCCTTTACTTGAGATTTTACTGGCACATACTTTGTGTACAATACTTGTCCTGAACACTGAGAATTATAGAATGATTAATTGGAAATGAGTTGTGCCCTCAAGAATCTGGCAGTACTTAGGTAAGAAAGTCATGCTCAGAGAATATATGGCTACTATAATGTATCTATACACCACACTTCACCCTTTAACTTTTTTTCTCCTGTTCTTGTGGCCATTACCCCTAATATCATGGTAAAATGCCACACAACACTACAGGGATGGTATGGAATTTATTGTTTATCACTGATAGCTGGTATCCATTATGCCATCATAATCAGGTTACATCCTCCTGTGTTCAAGCCTAAGTCAGAAAAAAGCTATCATTGAGATTTTATAAGCCAAAATTATGTGGCTCTTATTATTTTCCTGCCTTGCTGCTTTCACCTCTGTGCAATATGACAGGGGCCACAGAGGCTCCTGATGTTGCCATGAACATCATTGGATGTGTTTTACTTATCCATACGTAATTATCTGATCTCTCACCCATATGCATGTGGTCAATGGTAAAAATACACATTTTTCCCTTTCTTAATGTACATTATTATTCATAGAGTGCCTAGATCTTCTAGCCTTCACTGTAATGTAATTAGGTATGAAAATTGAAAAAAAAAATGGAGGAAACCAACAAGACCAAAATTATCCATTTAAATCAACTTGTCAGATTTTGATAAATAAGTTTTCTTTTTCATCTGAGCCTAAGTCCCATTTTTCTTTTTATATTTGCCTTCCCCATGATAAAATTTCTATGATTTTACTAGTAAAGGTGATGATGATGAAGGTGATACTGATGATTATTATTCTCATAATGGGTCACTATAATAACTATAATTTCACATAGAGTGGTAAATTTTAAAAAACAGTGTCAGAAAAATCTCATAGGAATTCAGGACATGGTGAGGATAACTGATTTTTTCTGTTTTTCTAGTTAATTTTTATATTCATTCATTGTGGGGAAGGACAGGACTCAATTAGTGGAATTTTATTCTGGATTCCTGAATATATTTTGCTTATGATACTCAGTTAATTATTGCTTTCCTCCCTTTCTCTGATTATGGATGGATTAATACTGAATTTTTAATATTCTCGTGTATGAAATAACTATCACTGAATAACATATATGTTTCATCTTTTTGGCTGATATAAAGAATACAATTAAGGCCTTAGGAAACTTGTTAAAAAAAACAGAAATTTATTGTTCACAGGTCTGGAGTTTGGGAAGTTCAATATTAAGACACTGACAGATCAGTGTCTGGTGATGAACCATTTCCTAGTTCACAGATGATACCTTCTCAATGTATACTCACATGGAGTAAATAATAAGGGAGCTCTCCAGAGTCTTTTTTATAAGGGCACAATTTCCATTCATGAGGTCTCCACCCTCTTGACATAAGCACCTCCAAAATGTTCCATATCCTTATATCGTTAACTTGAGTATGCAATTTAAATATACGAATTTTGGGGAGAAAACAAAGATTCAAACCATATCGTTATTCCAAATGAAACCAGGATAATGTATTAGGAATATTTTTTGAATTGCATGAGAATGGTAAGAAGATAATCATTAGGTTTTGAAAAAGTGTTAAGACCAGTTCTCTAATTCTTGAAAGAAGATAATCGTTAAGATTAGGGAAGTAAATGTGGAAACTGTATACTATTTTAAAAAATTAAAAATACTTCTAAAACTTTTTAAACATTTACATTTTAAACCATTTATTATTACATATGTACACATACATGCACACAAAGTATTTCAGTAGAGCAGTTGTACACAGAGAACTTTATTTCTTTGGACACATTTTTTATTTTTGTGAATTACCAAACCATGTGTACAGAAATAAATTTATCACTTCATAATATGGGATCCATATATCTCAAATGTATATGTTGAATCACATGAAAGATGTGATATTTGACCATTTGACCCCCCAAGTGGTAATTTGTTACATGGTTCAAACAGCTCCACTACTTGGGTGATAATTTGTAGTTACAAGGTGGTGGTTTATTGTCATTCCATTTAACAGAGGAGCCCAGGAAACATGAAACATAAAGAAATTTTTTGATAAATAGAATAATAATTTTATTATATTAAATTTGTATAATCTGGGCTGTGATTGTGGCTCAGTGGTAGAGCACTTGCCTAGCATCTGTGAGGCACTGGGTTCAATCCTCAGCACCACATACAAATAAATAAATAAAATAAAAAATTTCATCAACAAGTAATAAAAAAAATCTGTATACTCCTCTATTGTAATCAGAAGAAAAGTCCCCTTTTGTAGCAAACTCTTATTGATCCCATGTGATCTTTATACTATTAATAGAGGACTGAACTGTGAAGAAATAGACAACTGGTAAGTTAACTATGAATATAATTTTCTGTATTTAATAAAATATATACTGAATCAAATATGTTACTGAAGCTAGGCAGACTCTTTTCCAACTGAGACAATGGCATAGTACCTGTCTAGACAGCATTATGATTAATCTTGCAAATGGTGTTTAATATGCTTTTTAACTAACAGACTAATGGAAGAGAGATTAAAATGAAGTATAATACTGAAAATGGGAAGTAAGACCTCTGTTTCTATTATAATCATCTATTTTTATTTTTAGTATAATTAGGTGACATTTTATTGAATTGTAGATATATTTTAAATTATTAGATCATATGGGAATCTGAATAAAGGAAGTTAATTGGTTACTATTTGGTGGAGTTATTATTGTCCATGAAAGTAGTTGCCTTAAAATACTTTACATCTAAAATATTGTAGTAGAAACAAGATATTATGGAAAGATATGACAGTATTTGCAGAATAAGATGATTTTACATATATATATATATATATATATACATATATATATATATATATATATATATATGTATATATATATATATATATATATATATATTATGCTTGATGATTCAATTCCAAAGACTCCTATGGCCTGTTTTCTTTGGGATCATATATTCTGGCAAATGAGAAAAATAATCACTCAAAAAGCATTTAGAGCTCTTAATCTTCTCAAACCAGGACCTTGATTTGTTTATTTTGTTGTTATTTTGTGTGTGTTTTCCAAGTTGTGGTATGTAAGATTCTAAATCACTTGTCAAAGGAAAACAATAATTTTTAGAATGAATATATTGGTTATTTTTCCATTGGTAAAATAAGTTTGAGATTTGAAATTTTAGATTATCTTAAAATCTCTTCTAATATTTTTGACTAAAAAACACAAACATTATACCTTTTTCAAAGAAAATAAAATGCTACAGTATAAATGAACCAAAATATGTATAGGATATACATCCTGAAACTTACAATGCTGATAAAAGAAATCACATCCGAAAAAAATACCACATTCGTGTATTGAAAGAAGCAATTCTTGCCAAATTGGTTTAATATTTGAGAAAAATTAGTGCTTAAGAAAGATTTCATGTTTTAAAAGGAATAAAGTGGGATAAATCAACTCTACTCACTATGAGACCTCCTTCCTATATAGCTACAATAATCCAGACAATGTAATATTTTCGTAGGACAGACACACAGACCAATGCGATAAAATAGGTAGCTCAGAGGTAGACATAAATGAATATACTGAAAAATAATTTTTTACAAAGGCATAAAAGAAATTCAGTGGAGGAAATATATCATTGTCAGCAATTTGTGCTGGAAAAAATGGATATACATAGTCAGAAAAATAAAAAATTACCTAGAATTCACACATTATTGAAATATTAACTCAAAATAGATCAAGGGTACAAATGTAAAACATAAAACTATAAAACCTATAGATTTTTCTCATGTGTGTGTGTACATGATATAGATGTGTGTATATATGTATATACACAGACATATATATACACACATATGTATAATTTATTTTTCCTTTCACTCAGATTTAACATAATTAGATATTGAGGCAGTATATTAATATCTTTATGTCATTAAAAATATGAATATTAGGTAGGGGAGGAGTTTGGCTTGTGAAACAGATATTTCATAGTTTCTGGTGTCCAATCACGAAATCCCATTCCTTTAATTACTTCTTGTCCTTGTATGTGAAAACTGAGTATGTTTTTCATTGTTTATCACAAGGAAGTAGTTGATTGCATAGGTATTTATTAAATAACCAACATGGGAAATTATGTGCCTTTTTAATATTTTAATTTTGCTTTTACTTTTTATTACATATAGGAAAGGATAGTTTGCAAAGGTAGCACATTATAAAATAATTGATAGAATCTCTTCAGAAGATATAATGTCTCAGTGAAGGAATACTTTTTCTAAACTTTTTTATAGTATTTTAAAAACTACTCTTCTAACCAACAAATTTAAGAACTATATACAAAATATTGATTTGTATTATTATTGTGTAGACACAATGATATTCTCACAGAGATATGTATGTTCTAATCCTGAGAACTCACAAATATGTTGCCTTACATGGTATAGTTAGAAATCCTCAATACCATTCTCAGGTTCAATAATTCACAAGAAGAACTTATAGAATTCTTGAAAGTGATTATACTCATGGTTACAGTTTACCACAATAAAAAAAAAGATGTAGATTAAAATCAACAAAGGAAATACTTGCAAAACCCAGAATCTTGAAGAGATAAAGTGCCAGCTTCCAATTGTCCTCTCCCAATGGAGTCATATAAATAAGTTAATTCTCCCAGAAATAATATGTACCGACTTAAACCATGTACTGCCATTAAGAGCTTACATGAGTATTGGTGTCCATGATTTTATAGGGTTTGTTCATTTAGGCACATACAATACATGTGGATAATTGTAGTTATTCATTCTCTAGCCTTTCCAGAGCTCAAAATGATAAAGTGTAATTTAAGGGTCACTCCATCAATCACACCATTTGGTATTGTCTAAGGCCTGAGAGAAAACAAAAACACTCTTGTCAATCAGGATAATCCAAGTATGTAGAGGTAATCTTCCAGAATCCAGTCATAATATTCTTTGGAAATTGTAGCATTTCAAAAATTGGACCTGCTAAGTTAATATTGCACAATCCTGAAGAATGATTTGCATTTAGGATTAAATTAAAGACCTTAAGATGGTGAGATAAGCCTGAATTATCCAAATGAGCCTAGGAAAATCAAGGATCCTTCAAAGAATCAAAGAAGATATGAGAATGGAAAGTAGAGTGTTAGAGAGATGTGAAATAAATTGGAAGATGCTGGGCTATTGACTTTGAAGACAGAAGAAAGGAATCATGAATTAAGGAATGTATCTGGCCTTGAGAAACTAGAAAAGACAAGGAAATGGATTCTTCCATGGAGTCTCCATAATGAACAACCCGTACTGACACCTTCCTTTTAACCCAGTGTCAGATTTTTGACATCAGGAACTCTAAGAAAAATAATAATTAAAAATAATTCCCTAAATTCATGATAATTTGTTATATGAGCAATAGGAAACCAATGCAGTATAATATGAATAGATACTCCTTGATTTTTAATGGGGTTATGTCCTGATAAAACCATCATAAATTGAAACTATCTTAAGTCCAATATGCATTTAATCCACTTAACCTACTAAACATTATAATAGCTTGGCAACACATTGTACCATAGAGTATCAGTTATTTAGCAATCATGTGGCTAACTGGAGTTAGTTTTCTACTCTTGCTCAGCATTGTAAGAGGGTACCATATCATATGTTGTTAGCCTGAAAAAATCAAATTGCAAAATACTGACTCTGTATTACCTTGGTATGATTGTTAAGTTAAAACATAATTAGCATTGTAAGTAGGGGACCATCAATGTGTGTGTGTGTGTGTGTGTGTGTGTATGACTATAACACTCCCTCCTTATACCCTTATACATATTTTTACTTTTTATCATTCCAGTTACCCTTGGTCGACTGCAGTCTAAAAATATTAATTGAAAATTCCAGAAATAAACAATTTATAATTTCTTGAGTTCTTACTGCACACTCATCAGAGCAGTGTGTTGAAATTTTGTTCTTTTTCTGACCCACCCAGGATCTGAATCATCCCATTGTCCACTGCACATTAGTCACTTAATAGCTGCCTCAGTTTTTAAAAGATCAGTTGTGACTGTATCATGGTACTTACATTTAAGTAACACAGAGTAGCCTATAGCTACATCACAATGCCTATGTCATTCACCTCACTTCATCTCATCATGGAAGCATCTTATCATCTCACACAAACATAAGAGAAAAGGGTGAGTAGAGTAATATAAGATATTTTAACAGAGTGACAGAAACCACATTTATATAACTTTTATTATGGTATATTATTATAATTGTTCTATTTTAGTATTGTTAAACAATTACTGTGCCTAATTTAAACTTATATGTATATAAAAAATAGCACATACATGGTTAAGTGCTGTCTGTGGTTTCAGGTATCCACTTGGGATCTAGGAACATATTCCCTGCAGATAAGAGTGGATTGGTGTGTATGTGTGTACATATGTATATCTTTGGGTAATCTTAAAGCAAGCTTTTTTAATGCTTATATTACTACTTTCACATCTTAACCTCAAGGCACACACACACACACACACAAATTCTCAGATGCACAAGTGCATATAGTCACGCACACACATATATAAAATGTTATATTGCATTTGGTTCTGTCTTCCACCAATGACAGCTCACAAATTTGTGGATAGAATACATTGGGTTTGACTTGAGATTATGAAATTCATGGTAAACATAATCAAGGCAGAAGGATATCTAGGTGTTTCATTTTATTGATGAACAGGTTTTGGTATATGAACTGACAGTTGTTATTAAAATTTGGATTTCATACCTATTTGAAAGTAAATTGCACCTACAGTCCATTTGCCAGCTCCACTTTTTAGAAATTCAACTCTGTATTCACTGCATTTATTACATTCTTTTGTATTTTTCTTACATCCATTTTGTTTAACAAGAAGACACTGAAGTATTAAGTAGCACTGTATGGGACTGAATTAAAACAGTTCTTCAGTTGCTAACAAGAATGTTCTTGGAAGTATCTTGTACTTTTCCTAACCCTAGTTATTTGGTAGGTAGAACATTTTAAAATATTTTCCTTAAAATTGCAGTACACCTTAATTAACAATATTTCTGAACCATAATGCTTGACAAAGCCAGGATTTTACAATCTTAGTATACAGTTTGGCCCAGCAGTTGGTCTCTGCTGAGATCATTCAAAAGGGTAATTAGAGAAAGTCAACAATATACATAAGTATAGTTTAATTTTCTGTACAAATCTCACAACCAAGAAAGATGAAAGGCAGTAACCATTTGCAACTAAAAACAAAAGTATTTTGTAAAAAGGGTCCAGTCCATAAGTGCATTGAAAGTTTATCCAGACAGTTCTCAATATTCACAGAGTCAATGTTTGTGAATTTGCCAACTTGCCAAAATTTATTCATAGCCCCCAAATCAATACTCACAGCATGTTCACAGACATTCGTGGCTACAAACAGTATGGTTAAAAATTTGAATTATCCAAAATGCATGTTCCCTGCTGAGGTCAAACAAAGCAATATTCTGCCTTCTTATCTCATATATTCTAGTGTAAACAAATGTGCTTTTCACAGTCTAATTAATGTACCCACATTTTTTTGTGCTTTTTTGTTTGTGATTTTGCTTTTTAAAAGGGAGTCACCAAGGATGGTGATGAACTGTTGTCTAGTACTCCTAAGCTCAAGAAGTCTGTAATGTACCTTTTTGAGAAAAAAAAAATGGTGTTAAATAAGCTTCCTCCAGGTACAAGTGATATTGTAGTTCCCTGTGCCATCAGTGCTAATAGATGAACAAAAATGTATATTCAATAGGTGTCTTTAAGCAGAAACACACATAGAACAAGATTATGTATTGATTGTTTCACAAAAGTGTTGTGACTGGAGGATTGCAGGAACCTAACACTGTTATTTCCCCTGGGATGAGTGTTTCAGTATTCGCTAATTCAGTGTTCAAAGTGACTTTATAGAACATAACTAGAGTGAATACCAAGAATCAATTTTATATGGTTGTCACACTTCCTCCCAAATCACTTGTACCATGCATAGTCCACATTTTCCAATAATACTGAAAACTCACAGTGACATTAAAATTCCCCAGTTTAACAGGTTTCTAAAAAGTGAAGTTATACATTAGTAAAACTTCCATGTATACATTATTTATTCTTTTTTATTCTATTGTATGAAAATTAAATAAGCAGTACCAGGAATGTCATAAAGTTAAAATGATACAATTTTATCCTTTAAAATTAATGCAATATAGGTGCTATAAAGAATAAACTTTTTTCTGATAAATACTTACACTCTTTCATGATCTAATTTTCTCATCATTTTTTCTCAATTTAAGTGGACTTCCTCTGTACTGTTTTTCCTCTATTCTCCTTTGAATTATTTTTCTTGGTCATATATTTTGTATCTCATTCTTCTTATTTGTGTGTGTGTGTGTGTGTGTGTGTGTGTGTGTGTGTGTGTGTTATTACGCCAGCCATGATAAGGTTTAAAAATCCCTAACCTCCAATTCCCTAAATGGTTTGGCTAATGAGTATTTTCATTGTATTTTTCTGCTTATTCTTTTCATGTGTCTATGTAAAACTGAGCCCTGCATATAGGAGTGAGTGGCCAATAAGTAGTGGTGCTGATAAATTTCAGAACCTTCTACTTCTTCTCAAATATGCCTTCAAGAAATTCTCTGAATAATTTAGTCCATAGTATGTGACAATATTGTGAACACAGAAAATAAAAAGATTAAAAAATTCTGACCTTAAAATTTATATGTCATTTCAGTACAAAATTTGGTTTAACTGTCAGACATACTTTCATTTTGTTTGCTATTTCACTATGATTATTCTTATGTAATTAAGATTGATTACTTCCACAGCCTTCTCAAATGTTTGAAAATCTGTTTTTACATGATTGCTTTCTTACATTTACCATGACTTTCCCAGAAATATCTGTGGTAGGATTAGGAAGGTGTGTGTGTGTGTGTATGTGTGTATTTGTATATGTGCATAAGTATACATGAAGATGTTCACAAGTAATATGAAAGTATGTGTGTATATATATGCACATATGTTCACCGCCGAAAAGGGATTGCAGCCTGGAACAGCAACGCCGCGGGAAGGAGTCCGGAGACAAGATGGAGACGAAAAAATTCTTTAATCTTTCTGTCTCTGTCTCTTGTAATTTCTAACACTACATACACACTCTCACAAGAAACCAAGGCACCTACTCTTACAAGAAACTACAATATATCTATACAATAGTGATAACCCTGTCCTTTCTCTCTCTGGTCTCATCCCAAGCGCCCGAGCAGGAATGGCGCTCGCTCGATCTGCCGAGTCACTGCTCAAATCTCTCGAGATCCTGGGCCAAGTCCCGTGAGACTACGGAAGGCGACAATGCCCAAAAATGTCTATGGCCCGTAGTCAACCGCAATCTTAGCTATCTCCCCAAACAGGGCTCCTGCACACATATATGTACATAAATACTATGAAGTATATGTATATAGGTATATGTGTTAACATGCATGCATATACAATTGTATTTATATCGTATATGTATATTTATAGAATTGTAACGCTTTATATTGATCTGGTATTAAAAATACTTGTGACACAGAGGAGCAAAACTCCTTTCTTCCATTTGTTTGCCACTCTTCAAAATCCTTTCACCTTTATTTATTTTCAGTGCTTGAGACAACATAAAAGTTCTGCACCTTACCATTCGTCTTTCCAGACCCTTTGTCAGACATTGTCAACATTACAGTGATAAACATGTCAAAATGTATTTAGAACATCTTGAGATCTTTGAATTAAAATTTCAGTCAAATTAAAATCATAAACCTAGACTTCTAATCTTTATTTTTGGTTTGAATATATGTGGCTTGCAAATTTAGAGGCAACAAATGAAAAACTACTCATGTTTTTTATAATTAGACCATTCATAGGATGCGAAACTAATATGGATAATTTCTTTTTTAAAAATTTTTTTTTAGTTGTAGATGGACAGAATGCCTTTATTTTATTTAGTTATTTTTATGTGGTTCTGAGGATGGAACCCAGATCCTCACAAGTGCTAGGCAAGTGCTCTGCAACTAAGCTACAGCCCCAGCCCCTGGATAATTTCTTAATTCACTGTTTCTGCTAAGAAAAAACTCAAGAGATGACTTAATTAAAATAAGTAATCTTTGTGATATTCTCTGCATTGTAAATTTTAAATAAATGAACTTCTGTGGGCTACAGAACTGTGGCTTCCCACCCAGGGAGGAGCATGTGTGCTGAGGTGTGGCCAGCCTGTTCCAGCAAGCCAGTTTCATGTAGCCCCACACAGTCCTCTGAAGTGGGCAGGCAGGGATGTAGGCTTGTATTTTTGTTTCGTTTTTGCAGGGTTTTTTTTTTTTTTAAGATTTTAAAGAAATGAACTTTTCTTGGAAGAAGGAAAATATTTACTTAATCACTTGTTCAATGTTATTATAGACCTTATATGTTCTTTCAGAACATAATGGTTGCTAAATTTCTAGGCAAAACTCTTGATAAGAGAATTAAATTGACTCATATTATCTAAAATCTACTAGACTACTGCAGTTATTGCAGGTTATATATTTAATATAATTTATTAATATAACATATTTAGTCTTTTGTAATTACCAATTAAGACTTTGTACTTATGAAGTCACTTCAACAAAAATATAAAACCATTAGGCGGCTACAATGGGCTTGATGTATTTTTAAGTATAGTTTATATGGAGTAAATTATTTTTCTATTAAAAATAACTTCTTAATAAAATTGATGTGTACAGGAAAAATCCAAGCTATTTCTTTTTTTTTTTTTTAATATTTTTAGATGTTGACAGACCTTTATTTTATTCATTTATTTACATGTGATGCTGAGAATCAAACCCAGTGCCTCCCACATGCTAAGCAAGTGGTCTACCACTGAGCCACAACCCCAGCCCCAAATCCAAGCTATTTCTTAATATAAACTCTTTGAAAGGAGAGCTTTTTGTTGTTATTTTAACTCATATATTGTCAGTAGAAAGAGATGCCTTCATCTTAGCTTTGTTTCCCCACAAACACATGTATTAGTTTTCATTATATTCACTTAAAAATATTAAGTGCATTTTATATTCTAGTCATGGATAGGGCAATTATAGGTAATGAATGAAAAAACTAAACCATTACTCTAAATACTTTCATACTTCATTGTTGATGGAAATAAAAGGGATAGAAGTTGAAGACTCACTATATAGTTCTATATCATTTGGAGTATTACTATAATAATATAGTCATATCATACATATACAATAAAAAATGATATACCTTTGGAAAAATCATTTAGTTATTGAAGTAAATATGTCTCCTTGAAAAAGGCCACTGACTGACCTATCTGCTGGTAGCTTTTATCCCACCTTGTACATCATTTTATTTTTAAACATGTTCTGTTTACTACCTGGCACCTATCCTAAACATTTATCATCTATATGCAAAAAGTCTGTATATTTATATTTCTGAATAGGTAGATATAGATATACATATTAATGCCTCAGGGATTACCTAAATATAAATACTTATTTAAATTTGTGATTAAATATAGATTTCTAAATTTTAGAATGCTTTTATTCTTATTAACATTAAGGGATTTAAACCATATGCTCAATTTATCTTAATTGACTTGGGCATATAACAAAAGGGTTAAATATGTAATGTGTGTTGCTAATATTAACTGGAATCATTGTTTTGAAGTATAGATCTTAGTTTAATAACAGCACATTACAGCAGACCAAAGTTATTAACTTCAATTGATAAAGAATTATGAATATAATTATAATCCTGTTAATTATTTAAATCCCTAAATTATGCAAATGCAGTAGGTATTATTAATCATCTGCAGGAACCAGAACAATTCCCCTAAAAGAACATATAAATATTAAAAAGTCTGACTTGGCTCTATTATGTACTGTTAGAGCTTTAGTGCTCCCTTATGAACAACGTTTGGATTCAGTTCTCCTTTATAAAATGAAAAATGCCTCACATGCATCTTCTGCAAAGGCCGAATGAATGTCATTAGATTTCTCTTTTTGTCTATAAAATGTTTACTGGCTCTGTAGTCCCACATGTTTGTTTATATCAAAGATATCTTTCTTTTAAGCTAATATTGGTTCCCGATGGCTGACGTCCTACTCACTAATAATAGCACACTGTATGGATATCCCTGCTGCGAGACTAAGTTACATGTAATAGTCTTGTAGCATTTAACAAAATATTAGAATCTCCTCAAATTAACATATCATGAATCCTCCCCCAATACTAAGAAAAAGTAGAGCATATAATGGACTGGTTGTGACTAATTTCTATATGTATGCTCACCATTTATAGAAAGGACATAATGAAAATTGAATAAGGATTTCCAAATTGAATTTTTGGAAAATAAGCAAATGCTAAGAGCCTTTAAGACCTAGTTCTGCTAACAGATTGTTGTAAATGTGCCCAAAACCATTACTGGCATTTTCCTTTAAGAAGCAACGTATGAAAATCTGTAGAAAGGATTTTCAAAACAAAAACTTGGTTTAACTCAATAGATTAATCCCTGGGTTTCCTTTAAGTCCATTTTTATTGTGTTTAAAATAAAGTGATTAATTATTGAGTCAAAAGAATTATTTTAGAAATAAAATTTATTTTAAAATATCAAAACATTTCCAAATATCAGTCTATTTACATGTTTATGACCTTGGAATGTGATATTTATTTGGAAAATTCCAAGGTTGGGCAAGGGAATAGGAGTTACCAAAGTAAAAAAAGGATTTGTAGGAAGGCAGGGAGGGGGTCCATTGTGGTTTTGCGCCTTTTAATATCTTAGTCTTTAGAACAATGTCTGGCATGGAGCAACTTCCAAAGATAATGGTTTAATTGAATGTTATAAGTAGCTTGCAGTTTATATCACATTTATAATAAATGACAGTATATATCAAATATGGACTGGACATATCAGAGAAAAGACAAATGTTCACTTTATGAAGGTGACAATAGCCAAGTGTTTTGATATGCTGGATAAATTTTGGATTTATATTTCATTTGTGCCTCACATTTTAACAATGATATTTAAAATGTTGGTACATATACAGAATATTACACTTTGTAAATGATGTAAGAAAAGGAATTGTTCTTGTCTTTCCTTAATTTCTGCCTGTAGCTCTGCATACTTGTTGACATTAGAGGTTCTGCTTTCTGTGCTCACTATGGTGTCTCTTTGGACCATAAATACTTTCAGTAAGTATTTCTGATCTTATTCTCTTTCTGAAGACTATCCATGAGTGAAATGTCAAAACCTTTTGTTTTACAATATTTTGTAAATATTAAGAAAGCTATGTAATCTAGAAAGCATTTAACACCTGAATTTGTGTTATATGTAAGTTTATCAAGAGGTAGATAGAACTAGGGTCAAGGAATAAAAATTGAATTTTGTCTATGACAAGGAGAAAGTTCAGGTTCAACATAAGAAAGAACTGTCTAATATCTAAATCTTTTCTAGAATTGTAGTGGTAGTGCATTCTTCCCTTCTCTGCCATTTTTAGCCACTGGTGGATTTTCAAGTTCAGCATCTGGACTCTCTATGCTCCCATATATATTTAGAATCCATTTAATGAATGTCGTCTTGAAAAATATCTTAAGCACTTTGCAAAGATTATATCAAATGATCTCTATAATAATACAGTGAACTAAATATTATTAGGATCTCCATTTTAGAGATAAGTAAAATGAGGCATATAGGCTATAAAATATCTTGTCACTGATCATTTAGTGGCATATTCTGACTTAGAGAGTCTGGTGCTACAGTCTCTGATTTGGGGGAGGGGGTACCAGGGATTGAACCCAAGGGTGCTTAACCACTAGCTATACCCCCCATCACTTTTTATATTTTATTTAGAAATAGGGTCTAGTTACCTAGGGCCTAAATAAGTTGCTGAGGCTGGTCTGAAACTCATGATCCTCCTGCCTCAGCCTTCCCAGCTGTTGGGATTACAGGTGTGTGCCACTATGCCCAGCTTTTTCTTTTTTAATTTATCCTTTTCAGTTATATGCACCAGGACACACCTTGACATTATCACAAAAGTGTGGAACACAACCCAATCCAATTTAGTCCCCACCACTTCCCTGCTCCTCCCCACCAATCCCTCTTCAATTCATTTACAGTCTATTTTTTTAAAAATTAGTGTCTTGTAGATATAATTGGTGCAGGGACTCACCATACCACATCCATGCAGATTCGGTCAGATTCATCCATTCCACTGGTCTTCCCTTCTCCTGTTCCTCCTTCTTCTTCAATCTCCTTCATTAGTCTACTTATCTTTCCTCTATTTTGATGAAATTACCACTACCTTTTCCCCTTTTCTTTGTTTTATTAAAAATAGTCGATGGTTTTAATATCTCCTTTATGTTATGTCTGTACTCATTATTACAAAGACAGATTCTGGGTCCTCATACCTTACAAATAAGACTTTCTAATGTTTGTCCCTTCTTACTTTCCCAGCTTCATTTTTAAGAGTTACATCCATAATCATATGATCCATTCACATGGAACCTGCTGTCTTCCAACTGTGATGGCAAGAGTTTTCAAGTGTCTATGTTACTTGCCTCCCTCCGCCCTGACCCACACATGTACTGCAGGACTGTTTCTGACATTCTTTCAATGGTAATTTACCATTTATTTCTTAATCCCATGCTGTGGCCTCTATAAAACTTGTTGCAAATATCAGTGTCAAATACTACTCATTTTAGCCAAAATTTCAAATTTTCAGCTATATTGGGACCATAGAGCATATTAAATTATTTATATTTCTATCCCTTGTTATAAAGTGGAAACTCTGTGAGGTCAGCAACCACAACTTTCTTTCATTCATGTACCCTCAGACCACAATAAATAAATGCATTAAAACAGTCTACATTAACGGCACATGTATATTACGAAGGAAGAATTTCTTATCATGGTAAATATTCAAGCAGAAGTTAAATGACCATCTGTCACAATGATGGTAAGGGAGGCGATTCCTCCATGGGGAAAAAGGTTAAGATGGATATTTATCTCTATGGCCTTTTTTTTCTCTCTCATCTCAATTCCATGTCATGCCTTACAGCTAAAAAGTGCCAGTCAAAAATACCTATCCATTGTGTGTGGCTCAGGCTAGTTGATTATGATCCCTGGGGCCTAGTTCTTAGAAAATGTGTTTGTATTATAGTCCAAAAAGAGCTACTCTGTCTCTTTCCCTCAGTAAATTTCATCTCATATTTTTCAAGTTTACAAAAGCAGAATTTGGGCAGAGTACTACAATTTTGTCTTGTGTATAAACTTTGAACCAATAGCTATTTATCCCCTAGACATGTTGAAAAAGGTGTCTTCTCAAGTTATTGCTAAGAATTCGTAATTTTCATCCTTGACAGAAGCTAATGTTACAAAAATACCACAGTAGGATTTTCTTATAGGACTAAATAAAAAGAGATAACTCTTTAATATACATTTGTGATGCATCTTGTTTGGTCTCCTAAATGTGCTATAGATTTCTAATTATTGAAGAGATAGTCTGCTTATATCCCAGTATCTATTATAAATGGGTATAAAACAGAGCATTATTTTGTATTTTTTTATTATCATATTAAAATTAATTCATAAATTTAAGAGGTATTTAATATTTGAATAAGTCTTTGCAAAACAATTCACTAATTTAATGGAGAAACAATTATAATAAAATTACATTGAAAAAAAGAGAACAAAGGGTATCAAATCAATTTAAGTACCCAGACACTAAAAAGAGATTAAATATCTACATAAGTCATTTTAATTCCTCTTATCCCATATACAGATTGCTGAAGAGACTGTGCCAATCTAAATGTCCTTTTTCAATGTTGGCGTTATTTTATCATTTTAATCTTTGAAGATGTTAAAACATGTTTGTTAGTAGAAATTCACTTTCATCATTGGTTTGCTTTGCCTAATTTTACTTATCAAATAACTTAAATACAAAAGTGAACACTGCAGAAGGAGTTGAAATTTGTCTACAAGAAAGTAGACTGAAGAATGTTTATAGCAGCTTTGTTCACAATTCCCCAAATTGGAGGAAACCAAGGTATCCTTCAGTAAGTGAATGGATAAATAAACTGATAAATACAGACAATTGAATATTACTCAACAATAAATTAAAATGTCTATCAAGGCATGAAAAGACATGGAAGAACCCTACATAAATAGTACTAAGTAGCATATACAAATCAGCAAAAGTTACATACTATAGAATTCCAACTATATGGTATTTTGGAAAAAGAATAACTATAGAAACAGTAAAAAGCATCAGTAGTTGCCAGGGGTTGAGGAAAGATAGATGAATAGGTATAGTACAAAGGTAGTTAGAGCAATAGAATACATACTACAATTTTAGGTATATTTTATTATATATTTGTCCACAAACAGAATATACAATACTAGGAGTGAACTTTTAGTGTAAAGTATGGATTGAGGTGATAATGTAGGTTCATCTTTTGTAACAAATGTACCACTCTGGTGTGGAATGTTGATAATAAGGGAAGGTATAAATGTGTGGGGGCAGGGTCATTTGAGAAATCATTTGAGAAATGTTCCTTTCAATTTTGCTGTGATCTAAAAATTGCTCTAAGAAGTAAAGCCTTTAGAAAAATACATAACACTACTAACATCATCATAGAAAACCGAAAAGTATAAAGGCAATAAATAGCAACCAGAAAAGAAATATCAATGCCAACAAATATGAACATATATTCAAACAATTAGTAGAACTAAATGAAGTAGATATTTTTCCTGTCAAATTAGAACTGATCAATAAAGCAGAAGAGTCAGTGAAGTGGACATGCCCTTTCTTGTTTGTGGGACTACAAATCAGTCTAATATTTTTAAAGTAACCTGGCTGCATGTATAAACAGCATATTTGATCCTTTAACCCAGCAATTTGTCTTCTCAGACTCTTCCCCAGGACATGATTAACTAGTATAGACAAAGTTATTCTTTACAATGTTATTTTTAATAGGACAAAAAGGAAAGAACCACTGACCCAAGTAGCTGGAAAATAAGGGATCAGTTAGACAAATTTTGATATACCATTGTAATGGAATATGCAATTATTAAAATTATGGTTTTGAGAATACTCATGTGAATAAAAGTGATCATATATTCATCTGACTTATGTATAAAATGTAGCCAATGTATTCATTTTTAATACATAGGCTAAAAAATGGATATTAAAAGAAAATTTCCAAAATGTTACAACTTAATCTCTTATGAAGTAAAATTTGTTGTAATATTTTTAAGTTATCTTACAAGC
This sequence comes from Tamias sibiricus, assembly GCA_025594165.1. Classification (NCBI taxonomy): domain Eukaryota; kingdom Metazoa; phylum Chordata; class Mammalia; order Rodentia; family Sciuridae; genus Tamias; species Tamias sibiricus. The sequence goes on along the minus strand of CM046667.1, from coordinate 50,430,998 downwards.
TGCTATGATCTCAATGTGTGCTCCAAAATTCATATGTTGAAAGTTACTTGCCAATATGATAGTATTAAAATTTGACATCATTGGTGAGTTATCAAGTCATAAGGACAGAGCCCTCCTGAATGTGATTAACATCTTCATCAAAGGGCTAGAGAGAACTATCATCCCATCCCTTCCACTATGTGAGGATAGCATCCCTTCCCTCTGGAAGACACCATTCAAGGCATCATTTTAGAAGCAGATATCATACCCTTACCAGATACCATGACTGCTAGTGTCTTCATCTTAAATTGTTAGCCTTCAAAAACTATGGGGCAAAATTTTCTGTTTCTTATAAAATACCTTTCTCAGTTTCTTTGTTTTAAGAGCACAAATAGACTGAGGCATAAATATTTTCTTGCAATCATGGAAAAAGTAAAACCGTACAGCATAATTTTGTGAAATCTAAATGGAATTAAATGTTCCAATTTATAAAAGAAAATGTCTTTCACAAGATCATAGTATCATTGAACTGGGCTCATTTTCTTGGAAGAAAAACACATACCCAGAAATATAATTAATAAGAGCTATATAGAGGGACACCTAATTCTGTCTGTTGGGCATGGGCAATGTCCCCAAATACTAATTTGGGGAGTTTCTTGCAAAATTAAGATGAAATATTAGGAAGTACATTTCCTAAGGAACCTTTCCTGGAAAGTGAATTTAATGCCAATTTTTACAAATAGTACTACTTGAAAGGAAATTTGTGTGTCTTCCTAAGATAGATGTACCTGGTTTTGAATGATGTTGGTGGCCTGGTGATATGGCTTTTTTTTTCCTCCTGCTTTATTTTTGGTAGCAGATTTTACCTTTAATTTCATGTGAAGTTGCTAAGGACAGGGGATATATGGGTAGTATATTGTTGTTCCTTGTTAATTAGTCTTTTTGCTATCTAAGAAAGACATTATCCCTGAAACCACAATAGCAACATGACTAGTTCAACATCTTAGAGATCTTGGATTTTGTACACTAATTCTGCTATATGAAGATTATGTCCAAATTCCATTGTAAATTGGTAAGTATTAAATTAATGTGACATTAATTACTGCCAAGACTTACCAAACCTAGTATCTGCCTTTGGTGCTGGTATTACAAAAATACCATAACTGTTTGGCTTATAAATAGTAGAAATTAATTCCTCACCATTCTGTAGGACAAAAAGTTTAAGATTAAGATGCTGAATGATTCAGTGTCTGATGAAGCCACACTTCCTCATACATGGTGATTTCTTTCTGAAATCACTTGGTGGAGGGGACAAACAAGGTTCCCTGTGTCTTTTTAATTTTATTTTAATTTTTTTAATTTTGAGACAGAGTCTTCTTAAGTTGTGTAGGGCCTCACTAAGTTTCTGAGGCTGTCCTTGTGATCCTCCTGTCTCAGTCTCCTGAGCTGATGGGATTATAGTTATGTACCATTATGCCCAGCAAAATTTCCTTCTTTATTAGGATTCAACGTATGAATATTGAGGGGACATAAACATTCATATCTACTACCCAGACATCTCAGGTTTTTAAAAAAAAATTATTGGTTCTTTTTAGTTACAGATGACAGTAGAATACATTTTTAAATAAATATATGAGCATATAATATATCTTACTCTAGTTAGTACCCCCATTCTTATGGGTATACATAATTGTAGGATTCACTATAATGTTTCCTTATATATGCATAGGAAAATTATGTCAGATTCATTCTACTGTCTTTCTTTTTCCTATCTTTTCTCCCTTTCCTCCATTGCCCATTCAGACAACTCAGTTTTAAATAGTCATCTTCACAGGTAGCCTCATATCAATACCCTTTATCAGAAAACAAACAAACAAACAAACAGAAAACAGGAAGACTTTTGGTGAGGATGAACCAGAACCTTTTTCCAGATCATATTGATATAGACATTTGGGAGTTCTATGCCTTTATTAGAATTATGTTTTCTAATTTAAAACAGAATATTGACCTTTGCCAGTGATACTCTAGCACAAGGGTTATTTGTTGAATATTGTGCTTGGTCACAGCTAATGTGTACAAATTTGCATATCTTTTGCACTAAAATATTACATGATTTCAGATCTAGTTTCTATACCACAAAAAACAAATGCTTAAACTTTTATTGATCTATAAACTACACTCTACAGACATTTCGAAATGACTGTTTCCAGGGGAATATATAGGTAGCACTTTATATAGATATCTATTCTGGCAAAGGAATTTATTTTTTAAGAAATGGCCATAACCAAACCATTCTTCATGTTTTTTGCTTAGTACTCACTGTCTCATTTTTAGCTGTCTACAATGTGTACTGTTTCAGAATTCAGCATAAGAAAGAACTCATACCCTGTAGGGTTGGTTATGGATAATTTATAACATTGTTACATTTGTTTAATTTAAACTGTCATTACAGTTAAACAATCATCAAAAACATCCAGAGTAATGGGAAAATGGAGCAAGTCAAAATCCAAAAAGAAATATTTTCATATCTTTAACATTTATTCAAAATATGAGTGAAAATGGCATGGAGGAAATATCAACAGTACATGAAATTGATAATGTAAAATATCCACTGATTTTCAGCCTATAAGAATATGTTCCAGGTATCCATCCTAACTTTTTCCTTTCCCTGTTCTTCTCCTATTCATTCCTAGACTGTACCTTCCTTGGGTCTTTCATATTAGGGTACGTGCACCTAACTTTGAGAACTAAAGCAACTGCCTGCCTCCTTTTTCCTCACTAAGCCTTGCCTACAGTCTGCCTAAAGATTAAAAGGTCACTTTTGAAAGCTATAGCTCCTTATCAAATTTATTTTTAAGAAGGAGCTAAAGGGGAAAGAAGTAGGGGATAACTTTTACAGATCATTAGCTTATTTAATCACTACAATAACCTATTTAAATGGTCTTAATTGTATCTTCCTGAGGAAATTTGGGGCTGGTCAAATCAAAAGTCTTATCCAAGTTCTTACAAGTACCAAAAGAAAAATTCAGGAATTTTACTTATATCTCTCTACCTCCAAATCTGTCATTCATCTTTTCTTCCATTCTAGTTTTCATCTATAGAATAAAATAGTAAACATTTGCTGTCAAGAAAAAAAAAAAAAAAAAACTATAAGCCAGGTGTGGTGGCACACACCTGTAATCCAAGAGTCTTACAGGGCTGAGGCATGAGGATTGCAAGTTCAAAGCCAGCCTCAGCAACTTAGTGAGGCCCAAAGCAACTCAGTGAGACCCTGTCTCTAAACAAAATACAAAAAAGACCTGGGGAAATTGCTCAGTGGTTGTGTCCCTAAATTCAATCCCTGGTATCAAAGGAAAAAAAAATGGAAAGAAAAGAAAAAAAAAATTACAATCTCTGCTTATAAAGACGAATTTCCTATTAAAATAAATAAAATATTTTATTTCATGTTAAATTAACATTTTAATTTAAATTACTATCGGTTCTTATTATAAAATATATTTTGTTAAGGTATAGCTATCTAGTAAAAAATGATCAAGATGGTGGTCATAAACACTATTGTTTTTAAAATTGTTTTCACTTGTAGATGGATAGCATGCCTTTATTTTATTTGTTTATTTTTATGCAGTGCTAAGGATCAAACCCAGTGCCTCACATATGCTAGGCAAGCACTCTGCTGCTGAGCAACAGGCCCAGCCCCCATAAGCACTATTTGAAGATATGCTGCCTCTTGCTCTTTTCTGGTATATGGAATCACTGCCCTACCTCTTTAATATTAGGTCTGGTTATGTGACATGCTTCATCAATGAAATGTGAATGTAAGTGACCCGTATCACTTCTGGACAGATGGTCTAATTGCCATTGAATGCTTTACCATGTTCATTTTCCCCTCAGACCCCAATATCTGCAACATTCAAGATGGTGACTGCCCTATGCTCTCAAGAAATTATTATACATGCCCTCTCTTGCTCTATTGTAATGGGGAAAGAACATAGGCAAGATATTGGAATTAATTGTTACAACACATTAGTCTAAAGTAGCTTATGTACCCAATATCAGTGATGTTTTACAGCTGAGACATCACACATGTTTGCAAAATATTTTAAGAATCATTTATTGAGTCTATGTTCCACATTAGGTGTTATGCTAAATATTTTAATCTTCGAACAAACATGAATAACAGAATTTTTTTAGATTTTCCTAATGGTTTTCAAGATTAACAATGTGTAGCAATACAATGGTCTTCATAGAATAAAATTATTTCCATTATTGCAGATATTCTAGTAAATTTGAATAATTAAGATACGTGAGACAACATAAGTAATTTATATCATCTATTCTATCTCAGTTTTTTAGGATAAAACAAGATTATAAAAAATAAGGGAACAATTTTCCTGTTGTAGAAATAGAAAAGTAACTTAACAACAATGAACAATAGTGACAATCTTTTGATTACCAGATGCTTGTGGCTCTAAATACCAATTAGTCCTTTTATAGCTGTTGTTATGTTGTGACATGTTATCAAGATGTATGATTGACACTTTAAAAATTATATGTATCTAAGATATCCAACATGGTATTTTAATACCATACACTTTTGTAATGATTTCCATAATCATGTTAATTTACATATCCTTCAGTTGACACAGTTACCAGTTTAATGATAAAAATACTTAAAATCTGTTCTCTTAGCAACTTCCAAGTATACATACATTAGTGTTAACTAGAAATACTATGCTTTGCATTAGATCTCTAGAATGTATTCTTATAAGTCAAAATCTGTACTTTTTTACCAACATCTCCCATTTTTCTCATCCCCCAGCCTCTGGAAACCAGAATTCTCTTCTGATTTCAAACATAGGTGATATCATGCAATATTTGGCTTATTTCATTTAGAATAATGACCACCCCCCCCCACATTTATGCCATCCAAAATGTCAAGATTCCCTTATTTTATGGCTAAATATAGTCCATAGTGGAGTGGTAGGTGTGTAGGTAGGTGGGTAAATGAAAAGATAGATATGTAGATCATAATTGCTTGCACATCTCTCCATCAACAACAAATTGTTTCCATATTTTGGCTACTGTGAATAATGCGGCAATGAAAATGAAAGTGTTGATCTTCAAGATTCTAGGTAGTGAGTTGCTGCATCATATGGTAGTTTTATTTTTAGTTTTTTTGAGTAACTTCCATACTGTTTTCAGTAATTGCCATTCTGAGTTACATTTCCAGCAACAGGAACCAAGGGATACTTTTTCTCCACATCTTAGAAGGCACTTGTTATTTCTTATCTAAAAGTACATTTATCAATGAGATAAAATTCTCATTGAAAAGTATGCAACAAAGATGAATATTACTAAATCATTTAAAAGCAGTTCATCTACTGTTAGTCTCTCCTCTTAATTTTGTGCTATGTAAGGTGGTTTTGAAAAAAAAAAAAAAACGAATTAAGTACATGAACATTCACTTGTATATTTCACAATTTGGTATATACTATATAATGAATTTGGTTTATTTATAAATTGTACATGCTACATTCTTAAAATGTGTCATGCAACTTAAGTGTGTATAATTAATGCATACTACTCCATATACAGAAATGAAAACGGGAGCATAAATTGCCCAAAACAGTAAGTTTATTTGATCCTAGGCTCTATAACTTCAGACGTGCTATTCCCAAATACTATACTATTTATATACTGTCTAGAAAATAAAGGTGGTAAAATACATTTTTAAAAATTAAGTAAGCAAAAGTGAGTGTAAGTTTATGTAAGTATATATTTAATTATATTTCTCAAGGGGCAACTAAAGTTTTTAACCCAAAAGTTAACTAGAAATGAAAAGAATTTCTTTATGTCATATTTAGACAAATGAGGTTTGTATACATTTTATATAAAACCAAATAATGAGATTTCTCTGATTATTAGACATTTAAAATGCATTATGAATTTGAAAAGCATATGATATAACTTTCATCATTTTGTAAAGTAAATTATATGACAAATAATGTGCTCAACCCAGAGCACTCAAAACAATATAAATGATCTATTTTCTAAAATTTAATATTAATTGTCAAATCAAAACACCTGGTATCTTTTTACTCTTATACTCTACATTCTCCAGTGATTAGAGAACTAAATTTCATATTATATTTAAAATCCTTATTTGGTATTTGGCTTTTTTACCTTCCTTAACTACATAAACTCAAAGATGTGAGTAGTGTTGAAATGATTATCATGGGATTTTACTTTCTAAAACGTGTTATCATTTTTAGGATCTGTTTCTGTTCTGTATCCTGAATTTAAGAGGCTTAGGTTTTATTGTTTGTTTGTTTGTTTTTGTTTTAGTTTCTTCCATTTGGGCAGTGATGTTTCACATGGAAAGCATCGACTTAATAGATTGGTTTAAGTTAGAATAACCTTGCTTTACAAATTAATTGCATGAGAAATTTTTCACTGGAGAAATTGTTTCTAAGAGAAGTCAATCAAATTATGAAAGACAATAAGTGATACGGATAAAATTCAAGAGCTCACTGGGACTAGAACCTACATATGTGGACATTATTTTACTTTCCTTGGTCCCATATGTAAAATAGAGTAATGATACTTTGTTCTCAGAATCCATATAGAATTTTTGTGAGATGATACACATAAATGTTCTAGTATCATATATGTCACATAGTAGATTATCAGCAAATATTAGCTCAAGCCCCATGGATGTCTCTTGTCATATAGTTTGTAGAATTCCATATCCACTTGCGTAATTTGAGCTTTCTAAGGGTAGCAACTATTTTTTTTGCTCTTTGTTCTGTGTAGCATGGGAAATAACAGAGAGTGGTCAGTAACTTAATAAATGGTTGTGCAATAAATGGATTTCACAACAACCCTGTGTACAGAGCCATAGATATAGGTCAGTTTATTGCCTGTCTCAATTGTGTTTACTCATTCATCTTTATGCTTATATCTGAGATTATTTAGAAAAAGGATTTATCTTTGCTTCATTTTATTGAAAAATATATGGCTGAGAAATTTTTGGTTTGTATTCATTTATCTTGCTGGTAAAGCTACCTGAATTTACACATCTCTTTATTTCCATGTATCTGTGTTATCTATACCTGAATCTTTATCTCTCTATATCTATTTTGTGTGTGTGTGTGTGTGTGTGTGTGTGTGTGTAGTGTGTCGGTATATTTTTTTTAACAATTCAATGAAAAACAGTTAAGCTTTGATTTCTAGTGTTTACTGATTTCTGTGGTATAAATACTTCAACAGTGTCCATTTTCAAATTACCAACATGATGTTGCTGAATGCAGAGTTGAGATGAGATGTGTAGTGGCATATTATTATATAGTACTTTTGCCAAGCTTATACAAAGATATAAACAATCTAATAAGATAGTAAATCAATTAGGAAGTGATGAGATTTGAGTAATTATTTCAGTTGCTTTCAAATAGTTTATAAGTTTATGTAATTTAAGAAGAGCTCTGTTTACTAGAATATGCCTCAAAAGTCTTTAATATTTAACATTCAGCTCTGCCAAGCCACAATAAAAACTGGCTCCACTATACCATTTTAATTTCAAGGTTCTTTCATTTCCAAACCCCAAAATTACCCATGTTTTTATCTGTTGTTGGCTGTTATGTCCTTTATATTCTGATTCTTCAGTATGTTTCTGTAGTGAATATTCATAATCAGAATGTTATAAAACAATTCAAGAATATGACTTTTGTTTGTGCACTTGAAACTATATACTGCTTGAATGATTTCTATAATCTGTTGCCAAGGGTCAAAAGAGCTTCTTTCCAAAAGCGTGTTGTTACTCTTTGATTCATTTTTCTTCTTCTTAATGAGACTAAAATAATTCTATTCAACAAAGATAATCTACATGTCAAGTAAAAGACTATCAGCTGTGAAATAAAGATTCTGAGCCAGTGTCTGTAAAATTTTTATCACAAGCATTTCCCTGTCTAGTATTAAACATGTTTTCTCAGAAAGAATATAGGAAAACTGAGTCTATAAGAATAAATAGAAATTTTTTACTTGAATGGTATTTATGTCATTTGATATTTCTAAACAAATATTAAATTAGTTCACTCTGGCCCTCATTGGAGACTCTTCCACTGCAGACATGAAAGCTGAGGTGAAGAGTGTCATATTTTACAAATATTCAAAATCAAGGTGCTATGATGTAATACAAGTTTGAACATCTTGGACAGAAGTACTTCTGGAATGGTGTTGTGCAGCATGGGGAGCTCCTTGGCCACAATGCCCAATTAAACAGAAATTGTTTTAAGAGTTTAAGCAAGTGGAGTATCATTTACTAAAAAAAAAAACAAACAAAAAAAAAACTTGCTAAATATCAAGACAGTGAAAGTCTATAAAGTCTATAGCATGTGAGCAACAAACTACTTCTCCCTTAACTTTTTCCAATGAAATAATCATTTTTAATATAAATAAAATTTAATTCAAGATAAAACAATGGATGAACTCACAAAGAACATCAATGTGATTAGAAGACAGTCTGTAGAGATTAATTAGAACACAATTGATGGGGAAATATATGTATTGAAAATCTATCACTTGTTTGAAAACACCATTTTATTTTTCTGTTACTGGATATTGAACCTAGGGATCCTTAAACACAAAGCCATATTCCCAGCCCTTTATTATTATTATTATTATTATTATTATTATTATCATTAATTTATTTTGAGACAGAGTCTCGCGAAGCTGCTTAGGGCCTCACTAACTTGCTGAAGCTGGCCTACAACTTGCAATCCTCTTGACTCAGCCTCCCAAGCTACTGGACATGTACACAGGCATATACCACTATGCCCATAGAAAAAACATTATATTTCAAGGAGTAACATTTTTGTGTTTGAAGATGCATTTTCATTTTTTATGGTTGAAGGAGGCTTACATGAATTTTTAAGCCAAGTGGCAACAAATTTAACCATTTGGCAGTTTTACATTATTTTGTGATCATATGCATCAAGCAAAAAAAAAAAAAAATAAAAGTTTTCACCGTAGTAAAGTTTGCAACAGTCATGAGTTCACTTGAGATAAAAGTTGACAATGAAGTAAAGACATTGGATACATTTGTCTAGCTTATTTTAGTGGTAGGGGGTGTTGGTGAGATGTTTTCTGACTTATAAAACATCCATGTATTAAAGAACTGAGACATAAAGAGAAAGTATATTTGAGGAGGGAAAGGCAAACATGACTTGAATGTGGAAAGATAGATTGACATGTTTTGGGTGGGGAATGTGATAAATAGGGACTATCTCATGTAGCATCCTATAGATTTTATTTAGCATTCTGAATTTTATTTCAAAAGATACAGGGGACCACTGATGAGGTGACTATATCATCTTTATCTTTTACAATTTTATTATGATCTGCTTATAGAAAAGGGACTTGGTTGGGAATGGAAAATAACTTTGCAAAATTTGGAGGATCAACAGGTTGTGAGAAGATGAAAAAATACCAGTTAGGAGGTCATAGTTAATCGTGTCAAGTCAAAAAATGTGTTTAAATTTGGACTAGAGGCAAGAGACATTCTTAACCCCACACGCACACATGCATGCACACACACACACACACACACGCAAACTTTTGGTTCTAGAATCTACATATTTTGAAGCTTGATTATATGAGGGTGAGGGAGACAGAAAACCTAGATGACACAAAGTTTCTGACAGTAGTAGTTTAGTAAATGGTAGTTCCATTTGCTAAAGTAATATGCCCCCAAATAAGCAGATATTAGAAGGAATGTATTATTTTTTATTAATTTTGTCATATTAATTTTGAGGTATAATTATCCAGTAAGCAGTAGAAAATATGTGTTAGGGGTGCATGGAGCTCTTTTACAAATTATTTCATCTTAAATCATTGCTCATTCTGTAGACATGTAGGACTGACTTGAAAGTCAGCTGTTTTGTTTCTTTCAAGAAATCATTCTTGAAATGATGAACGTCCAGACTGCATTGTACCAGGAAAAAAGGCCTAATGTTAACTATTGTTTTGTTAACTACTATCATAGAGAGTTTATAGAAATCCTTTGAGGTGTAAAACAGAATGATATCTGGCATGCTATATTTAGAGATACAGTCCTTGAATGACTATACTCCAATGACAGACATAAAAATGTTGACAGACATAAAAATGTTTTGAGTTGGGAATTCATCTTATCTTATTCTTATGTTGAAAAGTTTGAACCTCCCTGACAGAATACCTCATATATTTTATCAACCAAATTAAATGCAGTTTTTGATAAAATACTATTAAATGTCATATAATGTAGGTTTAACTAAAATATATGTTGATAGTGCTTTTCTGTGTGAAATTAAGCCAAAACTGGATATCCCTGAAAATATCTTATTGCAATATTTTCCTTAGATTGAAAAATTACTCAAATCCCATATTCTGCCCATGTCTTTGTAGCATGACTTATGGCTCTTTTCTGAAATAATATTTGCTCAACATTTTTTTAAAAATCATCTAATGAAAATAATTTTTTTGCGGGAAAAAAAAGGGTCTAGGGTCCAGAAAATTTTATTTACACTTGCAATACAAAGTTATTTTTCCTGCAGCAATTTCAACCATGAAGACTTTTTAATAAAGAACTCTAAGTATGTTTTGTTGTTGCAAGGTAAAAATAATTACTGAGAGAAACAGCCTAAAGGCTTCCTTGTTTGACCTTAGGTATGCAAACTTGGAAACCTTACAATCCTGTTTTTCTCTTGAGTCATTGGATACAGTTTTGTATGTGGCCCAGGTCACAGTTGCTTGTATATGTGGTAACTGACCCCTTTTGGGCTTCAGGCATATACAAGATAGTTGTCATATGCCACAAGAATAAGGTGGAAAAATCCATAAACTACTAAAGTACTTATGATCCTCAATGACCTGATGACCTTTTTGGAAAAAGTGACATTTATGCTGAGAACATTTGAACTATGAAAGTTGGTGTGTTGGGGTATAGCATTCACTACAAAGAAATAACATATACAAACAACCTTAGGCTTGAAAAAGTGGATAAGCTTGTGGGTCTGAATGATGCCATTATCTGTGAAGTTTAGAGAGTGGCTGACCCAAGTGCCATAAAATTAGGTAGGGGAGTTTAACAGGTGACTTGTGAATCTAGAAAGCATTATAATGTCATCCTAATGTTAACAGGAAGCTATTGAAAAATTTAAGGAGATGTAATGATGGAATGTACCTTTTAAGAAGGTCACTCTGATGCTGTTTAAAGGGGTAAATATAAGACTCAGGAGGTACAGACTTACAGGTCAGGTACAGATTGAATGGATGTAATTGTGATTATCAATTCACCCAGGTTGAAGTTTCCAATTTAGTTTAGGACTTTCAAAAGCTAACTGGCCTCGTAGACAGGGACAGATACCCTATTCAGTAAAATAGTTTCCCTTATCCCCCAGTTGACATGGTTATCTATGATACCAAAGGCCCAAGATGATTTGTCCAGTTTTAGTAAGTACATTCCTAGATATGACCCTGCCCTATTGAACTTGATCTTATATCACCATTTCAAAAAAAACTGTGTACTAATAATCTATGTGCTTCTATATAAGGAATATTTATATAAATATTTTTTCTGCTTCTTAAGCTAAACTTGGAATTACTAAGTCCACATAATCATCACTGACTCATTCAGCTCTCTGGAAGGCTAGAAGTCTCATTTACCCTCAGGAGGCTTTTTCACTTTTTCAAGTGGCTTGGCCAAGGACATTGCCACTTATGATATTTTTAAAAAAATGTAGTATCACATGAAATATCATTTGCAGGAATCATTTACAGGGCTTGCAGATGATTTGGATGGTAGGGATATTTTACTGGAGAAAGATGATCTGATGGTGAATGGTATCTTTATTTGAAAATAATAACTCAAAGCATCAGTTTTATCAATTATTAACTAAGAAATAATTGTCCCAAATGTAGCATTCAGGTTCTTATTGCACTGGCTTAGTGTTTTAAATTATACTGCCACCTCCTTTTAAGTGTCCCTTACTTTTGAGAACTATATAATTCACTGCTTTGCTTTTTATTGACATTGATGAAAGAAACTTTTATTTTAGGTAGATAATATAAGTATCATAATTTAGCTCAAAATCAGTTGCTATGATGATCATTGCAACAATGTTTCAATAGTACAAATATAAATAATATATGGTAGAATACCATTGAACAGCTAAAAGAATATATTAAATCTGTGATTTTCAACTAGGCACAATTTCAACAGTGTAGGGGGGACATTTGGAAATTTCTAGAAGCTCTCATTTTTATTACAATGACTAGGGGGAGATGGCTATATTGGCAAGTAATGGCTAGAGGACAAAGATGATGTTAAATATTATATAATGCAAAGGACAGACCACTTTCCCAACAAAGGATTATCCTTTCCAAAATGTTAATAGAGCCACCTTTTAGAAATCCTGCATTGGGTCCCATATAATAATAATGATATATAGAAAAATATATACTGTTGAGTGAATAATGGACAGTTGTAGAATTAAAAATAAGGTATGATGGTATATTAGTTATTTTAATGCTAGCTATTATAGGAAACCAAACTCAAAATTTCAGTGGTTTACCACAGTAGATATCTATTACTGGCTCATGTCATAGTCCATGGTAATTCATACCAGTGTGAGACTTTCCTATATGTGGTGATTCAATGACCCAAAGGTGTGGCATCTTGTTGCTTTTCCATGTCTTCAATCTCACAATCCTCTGTATTCTTCCACTGAGTGGGAAAGACAGAGTAAAACACATTAGATGCTGGGTGTTATGGTATGTATCTGTAGTCCCACTTGTACAGAAGACTGAAACTATGGGATCACTTAAGCCCAGGAGTTGGAGAAAAACCTGAGCAAAATAGTGAGACAACAACCAGGGAAAGAGGGGGGGGAAGGTAAGACACATTACCTGTTTAAAATCTCAAACCAGAATTGACATAAATTAATTTCTCTTATATTTGCCAGGGATAATCTAAGCAAATGACTATATCTGGATGTGAGAAGAGATGTAAAAGGTAGTTACAGGTGGGCAGCCTATTACATCACAATACTACCTTACTATGAGACAGGGCAACATGGATTCTTACTGGACGGTTTGTTAGCATTGTGGAGGATATGTAGAAATTGTGTAAATATCTGAAGATCATACACATATCCAAAATACCATGTATTATTTATGGATGTAGCAATGTGTGAAATTAAGGCATTTGGACTGAATTGATGAACATAAAATTCATGTATGGTGTCCAATTATTAAGAGGGAAACAGTAGAATAAGGATGAAAATAAGGAATTTAAAATGATTTCACATGTACTTGCATCATTTTCTTTTATGATTATATTATGAACACTAAAATAAAACAACTAATTAGTAATTATGACTCATTGAAGATATATCTATATGTACTTGTATGTCTCTGGATTTGTCTATTTTTCTTTACCTTTCTTAAAATTCATAATGAAGAATAAGTTCAGTAAATTGAATATGTTTCATGTCAACTGATTTATTTTTAAATTGATACAAAAATGAGGTATAACTTTTACATTATTTAAAAATTTTACATAAAGCTTTAGTCATATAGAACAAGAGCTTTTACAAAAGCTCTTGTTGATATGAAAGTATATTCTGAAGGAAGATTATGCAGTGTTGCTTATTATGTGGTGCTGTTCAAGGTTATATACAAAACACAATAGTTGCATGCTCCCAATCTTCTTAAAAAAAATCTCTACAACATAATGATACGATGTTGAATATAATTGTTTTCCTTGAAATAAACCTGATATTTTGAACCATCTTTTGAATATTATTAATGTCTTTCTTTCTTGCAAATCACAGTATATGGAAACCAAATACAATTCAAAATTCAAGCTTACTCTGTGTGTTGTGTATGTGTGTGTGTGTGTGTGTGTGTGTGTGTGTGTGTGTGTGCGTGTGCACATTGTTTTATCTAATAGAATCTAAGGAAAATTGAATAAGCAAGCCATTGGAATGCTAGAGTCATGGGCATTACGCACGTATTCTATTGATAATGCACATGTCCTCATTCTATGAGTCACAAGTAAAACAGTTCAGGAAGAACATGTGTTTGTTCCAATTTGACTCAAGACCCAATCTTGGTTGAATCAGCCTTGGCCTGGATACAATATCATACACTATAAACATCATACCAGAGACTCTACATGTGATTTTGTTGGAAGGGAGGATAGTAGTTTTTAATGAAGGGAGAAAATGTATGGGCTGGGTAAACCTTCCCAAATCTCTCTCCTTTTTGGTGTGTTTCATAATCCATACCCTTTTGACAAAAAGAATTCAGATTTTTTTTTTATTTAAGCCTCTGATTTTTAAAATTATTTTAAACAAAAATGTATTTAGTGGCTTCACATGTATGCTTCTTACCATTGTGATGATAAATTTGAGTGAGGAATGTATCAATGTGTAGTTTTAAAACATGAACTGAGTCATGTTTTTCCATGCAATATATTATAACACATACAAATTAAAGAGTAACTAAAACTCTGAAAATGGTGACTTTTAACAGGGAGATGAGAAGAAAAATGACTTATTAATTATATTAAAGTCATCTAAGGTTTTGTATATGGTCTATGTTTGTTTTTATTGTGTATTGTTTATTTTTGTTCTAAATTATACATTACAGTAGAGTATAATTTGACTTATTCATACAAACATGAAGTACATTTTATTCTAATTAAGATCCCAGTCTTGTGGTTGTATATCATGTAGAGATTCACTATGGTATATTCATATATATACATAAGAAAGTTATGTCAGAATCATTCCACTCTGTCTTTCCTCTTCCTGTCCCCACTCCCTTCCCTTCATTCCCATTTGTGTAATTCAATGAACTTCTTCCCTCCCTTGTTGTGGGTTTGCATCCACATACCAGACAGAGCATTCAACCTTTGTTATTGAGGGATTGGCTTATTTCACTTAGAATGATAGTCTCCAGTTCCACCCATTTACTGGAATGACACAATTTTATTCTTCTTTATGTCTGAGTAATATTCCATTGTGTATATGTACCACATTTTCTTTATCCATTCATCTGTTGAAGTCACCTAGGTTGGTTCCATTGTTTAGCTATTGTGAATTAAGCTTCTGTAAATATTGATGTGGCTGTGTCACCATGTAAGCTGATTTTAAGTTCTTTTGATATATACTGAGGAGTGGGATAACTGGGTCAAATGGTGTTTCCATTCCAAGTTTTCTGAGGAATCTCCATACTGCTTTCCAGGGTGGGTGGTAGCAGTCCCACAAGCAATATATGAGTGTACCTTTTCCCCCACATCCTCACCAATATTTATTGTTATTTGTATTCTTTTAAATGCCATTCTGAATGGAGTGATATATAATCTCTGTGTAGTTTTAATTTGTATTTCTCAAATTGCTAGAGATGTTGAATATTCTTTCATGTATTTGTTTACCATTTTTATTTATTTTGTGAGGTATCTATTCAGTTCCTTTGCCTATTTATTATTTTTTTATGTTAAGTTTTTTTTTTTTTTTTACTTCTTTGTATATCCTAGAGATTAATGCTCAGAGGTGCATGTGGCAAATATTTTCTCCTGTTCTGTAGGCGGTCTCTTCAAGCTCTTGATTGTTTCCTCTGCTGTGAAGAAGATTTTTAGTTTGATGCCATCTCATTTATTGATTCTTGATTTACCTTTTGTGCTTTAGGAGTCTTATTGAGGAAATCAGTTCCTAAGCCGACATAATGGAGTGTTTGGCCTATCTTTTCTTCTAGTAGATGTAAAGTCTCTGGTCTAATGCCTAGGTTCTTGTTCCACTTTAAGTTGAGTTTTGTGTAGGGTGAGAGTTAGGGAGTAAAATTCATTATTCTAGATGTGGTTTCTTTAAAAAAAAAACTTCATAAGTTGAGAAATAGGTAATTGACACAATACCAGTGTAAATTGTAGCCATTATTTAATGAAATTATATCAGTTCCTAGTAAAAAAGCAACATATGAAGAGATTAGCCAACTCTCCTATTTTAGGTCCTTATACAAACCAAAATCCTCTTGCTATTTATCACCTATTAGGAACCAAAAATAACCACAGATGTTGCTTTGAGGAGCAGGATGCTAGGAAGTACTGTTTTAAAGACCTTATTGTATACCTAAGTGGAATAGGAAGTCATTTCTGTTAATAACATTTCTATTTCTATTAATATTTCTATTTCTATTAATAACACTCACTAAATTTAAACCATGATTCTTGAAGGAAAGAGCTGCTACAATCTCATAAGTTTATTGTTATTCCTGTTCTTATCAACTACCAATACTTTTAACAATAATCTATTGGGAATGTCTATATTACGGAAACAAAAAATGATTAAGAAATTTTTTAAGTTGAGATGGAAAAAGCAAAGTTATAGACACATAAAAGGGCATATAATTGGAAAGGTATAGTTAAAAAATACATAAAGTGAAAAAGCATTTATAGTAAATAAAAATATTGCAGCAAGAATATGAAAGTTTGTGGGCTGTAGTTGTGTCTCAGTGGTAGAGTGCTTGCCTAGCACTGGTGAGGGCCTGGGTTCGATCCTCAGCACCACATAAAAAATCAAAAACAAGTAAAATAAAGGTTAAATTCTTTGAAAACAAATTAATATGAAAGTTTGTGTCGTAATAGTAAAACATTTAAAATAAGATATTTAGCATTGTAAAAAGTAAAAGTGCTTCTTCAAAATTTACTTTGTGTTCAGACACCTAAAAAATCAATAAGTATTTTTTTTTCTGTGTTTAATTGGGAAGAATTAGGGAAGTAAAATTGTAAAAATTCATGATTTGCTCTGTATCATTGTTTGCTTTTGATCAAAATCTTATTAAAAATGATTGATTATTGTAATGTTTCTTTATATTTAAAACAAATGTGATTGACTCAAGGTTTTGGCTGGCTAGTAACCAGCTTTGACCTTGATTAAAACACACAAACTGTTAGGCAGTGTTTTATGTATATATTGAATTCCCTATCTATTCAAAATAAAAATGTGTATGATTAATGAACAATTGATTATAAATATTTATAAATTATATATTTGCCTCATAAACTAGTTAAGGGTTTCAGGTTTACTGGGATCTTTTTTTGCATGGTTTTGAGGTTTTCATAAGTTGGAAAGAGGAAAATTAATCCAAATATTAAACTTTCACATATTTCCATAAATTGAAATAATTTTACTGCTGATATTTTTAGTTAAGTTGCTAATATAATAAACATGTACTAGGAATTAAAAATACCTAGTACAGTCATTTTACTCATCAAATAGTATAGTTGATGCTGTATTTCTTGTTATGTCAAGGACTGACATTTACTTATAATTTGAGCAGTAACCAGCTACCCTGCCCACAAGATGTTATAATCAAATGCAGATTTGGATTATAAAATCTTTTTGTAAATTGTATGCACTTAAAAACCACTATAATCTAATCACCCATTAAAAGCTATTAAAACAATATAGAGACTTATGTTGCAACAAGTTGATATTGACTGATTTTCCCTTGCTCATCACAGCTAAGAACTAAAATAACCATAGAAATAACATAAGGGGCAATCAAAAGATAATTTTTAAAGGTCTTTAGAAGACAGCAAACTGGTTTGAGACCCCAGTAATAGAAGAAAACAAACAGCAGCGGGTCATTTTCCATGCCTGCATACAACAGAAAAAGGTGACCCAGAACTGGCATTTTCCCATCTTCAAACCTAGTAACAAAAGGCAGCCCAGCTAGGTTCATTTCTCCCTGAATTGAATAGGGTTCCTTCTGACAATACCAGAAGAACCTAATAGAACTAGAAAGGGATATTTCACAGGACTTGTGCTAATAATAAGTAGACTGGTGAAGGGTTTCTCTCTTCCCTAAGGCCTAAGACATCAGTGCTCTACTAAAAGATAAGAAGTCAGCTGGCAGCTGTGGTTAAAGGACCTCAGCTACAGCAAGCTGCTGAGTCTAGGAAATCTCCATGTCCCTGTAGTCCTAAGATACCCTTTTCCATTCCAGAAAGTAGTCTGGTGGCTCATGGTACAAGTTCAGTGGATTCCTCCATTGTAGACAGCTTAGACCAAGGAACCTCTTTGTTCCTATGATTCAGAAGCTTCCCTGTCCTTCAAATAGATACAGGGGAAGCTACAGGATACTCATAGAAGTATGCCCTGACAAACTCACACAGGAAACACACTCTCTCCCCAGTAGACAGGGATCTTGCCAGGAGTGTACTGGATAGGGAAGCTTCTTTATCACAGCAGGATTGATACACCCTTATCGCACAAAAAGAAACCAGGTCAGACAGGCAGAATTGAGAAGAGAAAGTCAAAATTTCTGTCCCAGAAAATTTTTGGTCTTATAGACCTTGGTCTCAACTCTTCTATCCAGAGATGGTTGGGTATCCACAGGACACTATTGGGTCTATTTGTCACAAGTGTTTATCCAGGGAAGCCAGTTTAACCCTAGGAACCAGAGAATTTTTGCTTTCCTTCCTGGAGACATAAGAGCAGCTAAAGAGTACAAGTGTGGGGTACTTTCACAACAAAAATCACATCCCAGGAAGCAGTTTTACCTCCATAGATCTGGAATATTCCTTTTCACCTAGAGGTACTCCATCCTGGGGATTTCCTTCTGCACCCTCAGTGTCATCAGGAATTGTTGAGAATGTCAATGTTACCAGGTGAAACAGGCCACAATACCACCACAAATGTTCTAAAATACACATCTTTACAGAACAGATACATGTAATTACTTTCTAAATGATGAGGTATAACAATTTACATAACTTTTGCATTGAATTAGATATTATAAGTAATTTAGAGATGATTTCAATTGTACAGGAGGATGTACATAGGTTACATGCAGATACTATACCATTTTATATGAGGAACTTGAACATCTGTAGATTTTGGTATCCGTGGAATATCCAGGAACCAATTATCAGAGGATACCAAGGGAGGAGGATAAGTGTGTTTAGTACAGTCTAACAGTACAAGATGAACATGCAGGGATCAATGCATTTCTGTAGAGTGCCAAGGAACAAGTGTAAACCAAGATCTTAAAATTCAATGTTATTTATAATTTCTCAAAAGAGAATGAAATACTTATGTACAAAGCTAACAAAACATGCATATGTCTTATGATGAAAGTGTCTAAGTGCTATTGAAATAAATTAAGACCTAGATACATCAAGAGACATTGTGTTTGTCAATTGGAAAAATCACCATTTTAAAGATGTCAGTTCTCCCTTAACTTGTTCATATTTTAACATAAATCTTATCAAAATCTTGGCAATATTTTTAAAATATACAATCTGATTCTAAAGTTTATGAATGGCAAAAGACTTAGAATAGTCAAAGTTTTGAAAAAAACTCAGTAAGTTGGAACCATCACTCTCACTGATGTTAAGGTTTATTATATAGTCACATTAATCAAGACAGCATAATACTGATGGTGTACAAACACAAATGTCAGTGGAATGAAACAGAGAACCCAAAGTAGATCAATAAATGTGTCACATTTATTTATTACAACTTTATTAAAGTATAATTTATAAAAACCTGGACATGTCTAATATATATAATTTGATGGATGTGGGTGCATGCATCCATCAATGAAACCATTATCACAATCGAAGTAATAAATATATCAGTTGCTTCAACAAGTTTCTCTGTGTTGTTTTCAATAAAGACAAAATATAGTGGACAAGGGATAGCCTTTTTTAGTCTTTTTAATTGTGTATAACACCAGGATACACCCTGACATAATCACAAAAGAATGGAACAATTCATTCCAATTCAGTCCCTAGCCCTTCCTCCCTTCCCTACTCCCTTCCATCTATTGTGCTTATCCCCTTTCAATCTATTGACAGTTTTTTTTTAAATTAGTGTCCTGTGGATACACCTGGTATATAAATGGGATTATAGTAATTAGACATCCATAGGAAATAAATGAAACCTTATGAAACAACATATTGCCTGAAATATAAACATAAAAATATAAAAATACAACAATAGAACAGCTTTTTTGATCTAAAACTAGGCAGTGTTCCTAGACTTGAAGCCCAAACATCTGTAAACCAAAACTTTCATTAACTGGACCTCATCAAAATTTAATGTTGTTGCTCCACAAAAGATGAAGTATAATGTACAGACAAGAATACAAAATGTGAAAATCACATATATGGCCAAGAACTAATATCCAGAATATATAAAGAACACTCAAAACTCAATATTAAGAGAAAATTATATCCAAAAAATACAAAAAGGACTCACACAGGTATTTCACTAAAAAAAGATATACAAATGGCATATAAGTGCTTTCAAAGATGTTAAACATTAATAATTATTAATGAGATGTAAATTAAAGCCAAAATGAAATATTACATGCTGGTCAAAATGGTCAAAATAATTATAAATGTAGATGCCAAATGCTGGTGAGAAATCAAAGAGACTTGATCTCACATGTTTCTTGTGAGAACATAAAATGGTACGTCCACTCTAAAAAAAAGTTTAAAACAAAGACTAGACTTAAAATATGACTCATCAGTTGTACCTTTAGTCATCCTAAATGAATGAAAACTCATTTTCGTAGCAAATCTTGCACATAGATATTCATAGCAGCCTTATTCATAATAGCCAAATGTGTGAAACTTTCCACATGTACTTGAATAGGTGAATGGTAAAAAAAAAAAAAAAAAAAAAAAACAGGTGCATCCATGCCATGAACTATTATCTAGCAAGATAAAGTGATGAACTATAGATGCCTGCCACAACTCTTATAGACCTTGTGAAACTTATGCTAAGTGAAAACAAAACAAAATTTCAAACAGATGTTTACTACATGTTTTCATTTATATAACATTTGTAAAGTAGCATAATTATATAGATGGCAAGTAAATGAGTTTACCAGCTTGTAAAACCCTTCATCTTGAGCACTCAGAAGTTGAATTCACAGATGCGACACTAAGTGTGTCCTATAGCTAGGGTGAAATTCTATCTTCCAATTGATCTAGTCTGTTGGTGATGACTTCCATTGACTTCTTAATTTGGTTTATTGATTCCTTCATTTCAAGGATTTCTGCTTCAACTTTTTCAGAATCTCTATCTCTTTATTGAAGTGATCTTTCATTTTTTTGTATTTTCTTTCTGATTTCACTCCTTATAGTGTCCTTTATTTTGCAGATCAATTTGACTATGTGCATTCTAAATTCTTTCTCTGACATTTCTTCCACTGTGGTGTCATTATATTCCGTTATTGAAGTATCTTGGTTTGTTTAGTACAAATTTTTCCCTTGTTTTTTCATGTTGTTTTTGTGTCTATCCATCTATCAATACGGATCTAAGGTAGTAGAGTTTCTACCCTGTGGACTTGTAGTTTTCCTGAAGGTTTACAGTACCTCACAATTTAGGGTAAGAAAATTATCACAACCAATGCAAACAATATACAACATTAAACCAAATCATTCCTAATATGATGTCTACAGTGTTAATTATTACAATAAACAGAAATGATGTGATTAGTTATTGCCTACAATAAAAATAGAAAGTTTGCAAAAGGGCTTACAATTTCAAAGGGTGGACAGAGAGAGAACAGAAGTGATATAGGATGTGATGATTATGAGGGATGAGGAGAGAAGATAGAAGTAAAAAAAATAAAGGAACTGTGAAAGAGAATAATAGAGATTGACTCTTAATGGAAGGAAAGAAACAGAGAATCAAGGGAAACAGGTAAGAGAAATATATGTGTGTGTGTGTGTGTGTGTGTAAAAATAAAAGAATACAAAACAAAACTAAAATACATTAAACAAAAATTCTAGTCCTCAAAAAACTGATCCATGAAAAACAACTGGCTTAAAAAATTCTAGAAATAAAAAAAAAAATGAGTAACTATAGATGTCCATGTACCATTAAGGTCACAATTAAACAGAAAAAAATAAAAAAGGAAGAAAAAAAAGAGAGAAAAATCATGATGGAAAGTTAAAGATTTTTTTTTTTTTCTGTTGGAGTTCAAAGATTCTTCTCAGCAATAGGTGGGGTTGTCTGGAGTGTGATGCTCCACCCTCTTGATTTCTGTAGTGAGAGAGGTAATCCCATAGGTGTAATCCATGTAGGCAGGATTTAGGCTTTGGTGGGGTCTAGGCTTGTTGCTGAATGCTAGTTGATCTGGAGAGTTTAAATCAGCACACCTTCTGGGCCCAGTATTTGCCAGTATATGCTGGAAGACTATATCCCAGGGATCTCCCCTGGGTTCCACTCTGTGATGGAGGAACCAAGTCTTAGTCCCCTACATTACCCGTGGCCCCCAGGTTTCCTTGTCTTGGGTTCAGTCTCCAAACTCAATCTCTTACACCCCTACCCTTCTGAATTCCCAGCTGGTCCTGCAAGCAGCCAGATTGAAGGGGGAGGGATAGAGATATAGCCATGTGGGATTCTACAACCAGGTTTCCCCTGTATAAACCTCTCTCCATGTTTGATTTTCTTCTGGTCACTTAAGCACACTCTGTGTAGTGCAGTGCATGTTTACTGGGCCTGAATTTCAGGCAAAACTCGTGTTTGCCAGGAATCAGGTCCCTTGGCTGCTGGCCCTCATGCTAAGTCTACAAAATGGTTCCTTCTTTTGTAATCCACACACTGCCTGGAGAGATGGTGGCTTCTTTCCTGCATAAGGATATTATGCAACATGCCTTTCAGTTTAGTTGGGAAATGTCCTTGATCTCAAAACACTCTGTATCCAGACATGCCTCAGGTCTCCCAAAAATGTGGATTCCTTTAATTCCCATATTCCTTCACTTTGCTTGTGGAGGAACCATTCTGGCTGGTGCTTCTGGCCCAGCCATGGCAGTGGCTGTGCTGGTGCTCCTGGGGATTTCTTTCTTATTTTATTATATCCAACCTCTGGGTCCCTGATCTGCTTTGAATGTCCAGTTTTAAATTCCAGTAAAGCTTCACTCCCTTTTTTGATTCACCCACCTTACTGAGAAGCTGCCTGTCTGCTTTCTTGGTTTCACTCTAAGGAGCAGCCAGGAAATTGACCTCTTCTATTTTGCCATCTTGAAAACCCCCTTCCTTTTTATTTGATTAATGAGAAGACATTTGATGACTTCTAACATACTCTTTAATTTTCTTTGAGAAAACTTCAGTTATCTGATTGCTTATCTAACTTGTGTTTTTGTAATGTGAACCCATACACAATCACTGAATCACCATGAGATTCATTTTCTGGCACTGGTGTTAAGACTGAGAATTTTTGCTATTGATGGACAGAGCTGTGGTAGTGTGAGGCAATATTTCTTATTAAATTGCTTTTGTTGAAGTTAGTGAGTAGCGTAATCTTGAAAGCAAAATAAAATGTGAAGCAAACAAATTGCCTCTTATATTTACAGTGGGCAGGCATGCATATTACTTCACACTATGCAAAACTGAAGATGTAAAATACTACTGTAAGATTTGATTCAACACTTAAGGTGTGTGGTCAATCAAAGATCTGATGTTAACAGAGCATGTCACAATGTAGCATATGATAATTGTATATGCTTTCATATGGACTCTTACAAATATGAAAATATGAAACTTTCAGGATACACTGAGTATCAGGAATTCAGAATTCTAGGTGGCAAAAAGGGATATAATTTGATATTTGAACTCAAGAACTGGATCAGATTAGTTAGATATTAGGAATTCAGAATTCTAGGTGGCAAAAAGGGATATAATTTGATATTTGAACTCAAGAACTGGATCAGATTAGTTAGATATTCAGCAATATTTGCAAGGTCTCTATGACCTTTACATAACATGATCTACTGAAACCTGTTTTTCCAAATGTTTATATGTATGGACTTTGACATTTAAACTGAAAACAATGGGCTATAAATCCTCTCATTAAGAATGGTGCAACTGACTGCTTATTATTCTTGAAAAAGTATTGTCCTTTCCTTTTGCAAGGTTGATGTTTCTTTTTTTAAAAAAAATCTATCATAGTTTATAAAATGTACCCTTCATAACCAAGATTAGAGTTATGATATTTGATCTTTACCTTAGACAAATTCAAAACGTGTCAGAACAGTGTCACTGTTTGATGTTTCATTGTTGTTCAGAGCTCTATTATATGTTAGGCCTTGCCTGAAGTGGTGATTCTAACCAGTAACCTTTATTGTTTTATTATGCATTTATCATGTCTAGGTGAATCATGTATAAACAGTAGATACTGATATAGTAGTTAGAATTTGCAAACAATCATTCAATGACTATTAGTATGAGATACCATATTGTATGTTCGGAATGCACAGGTTAGCATGACTATTTTTGACCTCATAGTAATTAAAATACATTATTTTTCAATTATTTCTGGTTTTGCCAGTTTTCCAGGGGCCCACAACAAGAAAGAGAGTCACTGAAGCTTATCACTACTATTATTTTTGCCTGTTTTTATATTCCTAAAGACTAATATCCACCTTTTCTAGAAGGAATGTAAACTACTGCACTCACCATTAGTATAATTCTTCTAGAATCCAGACCAACTTTAATTACTACCACATATTCCTAAGTATGTCCTAGGACCTTTGTAAAACTTCAAATTTACAAATACCACTAAAGTATGTTATTACACTCATAAAATGCAGTAAAGTATAATCGAACAATTGCAGAGATCACATCAAGATTATATAAACATAGTTCATTTATAAAACTATGAAAAATAAAGTCTACCACCAATAAATAAACAAGCAACACTGCATTACAGCATGTCTGTGTAATTTTTAACTACAAACATACCTGAATTGTGAATAATGCTGTGTAATACATGCCTGGAATGCTTTCTGTAAAATAGAACTCTTTGTCTCTTCTTAACAAGTTGTTTCTTGTTACTTGATTTGATGTTTCTTCTCAAAAATGCTTAAGTGATAATCTTGCCAGTCACACTTCTTGTTACAGAAATGAAAATGCTTCCTAATGGTCTTCATTCAACTCATGCTCTGTTAACAATTTGTCCTGTTTCTGAACCAGCACCTCTGTCACCTGTCACTTGATGAAAAAATTTACCTAAGACCTTTGTTTTCTCCTAAAATCTGCAAACATCAGAATTCATAATTTTCGTTGCCTCTGATTATCTTCTATCAAGTTAACTACCCTTCAACTTTCAATAATCCTCTGACTCTTACTTGATGAAGTATTAAACATTGTATTCACTGAAACATTTTCATAGTTTGTCTTTTTGTTGTTTATTTAATTTTGCTTGTTTTTTTACTTCTTTTGTAAAGAACATAATAGGATTGAATAGCTTCAAAAATTCCAGTGCTTGCTGATTTCAATATTGCACATTTAATTAACCCAGTCTTCTTTACTGAGCCAAAAACCATGTATTTTGTAAGGTTCTCTATGTTCCCTGCTTTTTCTGTCGCCAGCATTATTATCTATCTTTAGAGTAGCAGAGGTTGGAGATATGGCACAGATGAATGGGGGTGTATTTTTCTCAAAGGAGGGAGGTTTGCTTTAGATCAGAGAAATCATTACCTATATAAGAATAATGGGAGACCACAGCTGCTTTAGGAAAGAAAATGGTAGAGGACCATTTTGGATACCACACCAGCATAATTGATTTATAAATGTACCCATTAAATCTCAATATTCTAGATCAGTGGAGCTTTCATGTTTCTCAAGAATAGACAGACATACCATATAAAATCCATAATACCAAGCATCTTATCTGAAAAAAAAAAAGCTGACTAAATGTTTGTTGCTAATAAAACACTAATATTTAGTATCAAAAAGCCTGCCAGTATCATGTATATTTATTTTATGTTAACTGAAATCTTTGCCGCTAATTAAGCTTATATTAAATTCAAGTGCTTTATCTGAGAAATTTGTTTATATGAAATGTTAGGACTTGAAGTCCCAAGCCTTCTATCATATTCTAAAAGGTATTATATAAAAATCAAGAGGTTTAACTTCATACATTTTGTTGGTTCTATATTGGTATTTTTCAGATAATATTATGTCATGAATATACATTTTGTTAAGAAAAACTTGGAATGAGATATTCTAATTTAATATAGCTCTATTAATACCGAATCATTTTTTTTCTTGTTTCTTTTTTTTAATATTTTTTATTTGTAGGTGGACACAATACCTTTATTTTTTTATTTATGTGGTCCTGAGGATCAAACCCAGGGTGTCACACATGCAAGACAAGTGCTCTACCTCTCAGCCATAGCCTGTCTATAACATGTTAAAGACTCATCCATGTTGTGTGTATCAGTAGATTGTTCTTTATTTCTGGATAGTATTTCATTCTATAAACATGCCCCAATTTGTTTATCCCTTTTTTTTAGAAGGCTGTTTCCAGTTTGGGACAATTTTTTTTTAAAGATATTTTGCTTCTTCTTTTTTTTAAATTTTACTTTTATAATTTTTGATATGTACAACTCATAGTGCATATATTTAGTATCTTTTTACATACAACTGTTTGTATACAAAGTATATTCGTACAATTCGGGTCTTTAATCATGCATTAAGGAAAATGATATCCGTCTCATTCAACCACCTTTTTTTTTCTTCCCCCCCTCCCTCCCCTCTTGCTCCCTCCCTTACCCTCCCTTCCCTTGACTATTCTAGTGTTCCTCTAATCCTCCTATGTACCCCCATCTAACAATACTTTGAAATAGCCTCCTTATATCAGAGAAAACTTTTGATACTTGGATTTTTGAGACTGACTAACTTCACTTAGCATTATGTCTTCCAACTTCATCCATTTACCTGCAAATGCCATTAATTTATTTCTTTTATTGCTGAGTAAAATGCCATGGTGCGTATATACCACATTTTCTTAATCCACTCATTTATTGAGGGACATCTAGGTTGGTTCCACAACCTAGCTATTGTGAATTGCGCAGCTACAAACATTGAGATGGCTGTGTCATTGTAATATGCTGTTTTTAAGTCCTTTGGGAATAGACCCAGGAGTGGGATGGCTGGGTCATAGGGTGGTTCCATTCCCAGTTTTCCAAGAAATCTCCATACTGCTTTCCATAACGGTTGCACCATTTTGCAGTCCCACCAGCAATGTATGAGTGTGCCTTTTTCCCCACATCCTCTCCAACATTTATTGTTGCTTGTGTCCTTGATAGCTGCCATTCTGACTGGAGTGAAGTGAAATCTTAGAGTAGTTTTGATTTGCATTTCTCTAATTGCCAGCGATGTTGAACATTTTTTCATGTATTTGTTGATTAATCATGTATCTTCTTCTGAGAGGTGTCTTCTCAATTCCTTAGCCCATTTATTGATGGGGTTATTTGTTTTTTTAGTGTAAAGTCTTATGTGTTCTTTATATATTCTAGAGATTAGTGCTCTATCTGATGTGCATGCATTAAATATTTGTTCCCAATTAGTTGGCTCTCTATTCACCTCACTGATTGTTAATTTTGCTGAAAAGAAGCTTTTTAGTTTAAATCTATCCCATTCATTAATTCTTGGTAGCAATTCTTGCACTACAGGATTCTTATTGAGGAACTTGGGGCCTAATCCGACATGTTGGAAATTGCAGCTTACTTTTTCTTCTATTAGGCGTATTGTCTCTGGTCTAATTCCTAGGTCCTTGATCCACTTCGAATTGAGTTTTGTGCATGGTGAGAGATAAGGGATTAATTTCAATTTGTTGCATTTGGATTTCCAGTTTTCCCAGCACCATTTGTTGAAGAGGCTATCCTTTCTCCACTGTACATTTTTGGTGTCTTTGTCTAATATAAGATAGCTGAAATTATATGTATTAGTCTCTGTGTCCTCAATTCTGTACCATTGGTCCGCCAGTCTGTTTTGGTGCCAATACCATGCTGTTTTTGTTACTATTGCTCTATAGTATAATTTAAAGTCCGGTATGGTGATGCTCCCTACTTCACTTTTCTTGCTCAGGATTGCTTTGGCTATTCTGGGTCTCTTATTTTTCCAGATGATTTTCATGACTGCTATTTCTATTTCTTTGAAGAATGACATTGGGATTTTGATTGGAATTGCATTAAATCTGTATAATGCTTTTGGTAGTATGGACATTTTGACAATATTAATTCTACCTATCCAAGAGCAAGGTAGGTCTTTCCATCTTCTGAGTTCATCTATAATTTCTTTCTTTAGAGTTCTATAATTTTCATTATAGAGGTCTTTCACCTCTTTCGTTAGGTTGATTCCCAGGTATTTTATTTTTTTGATGGTATTGTAAATGGGATATTTTTCATCATTTCCCTTTCAGAGTCTTTGTCACTGATGTACACAAATGCCTTTGACTTATGTGTATTGATTTTGTATCCTGCAAATTTGCCAAATTCATTTACTAGTTGTAAAAGTTTTCTGGTAGAGTTTTTTGGGTCTTCTAGGTAGATTATCATGTCATCAGCAAATATTGCTTATTTGAGCTCTTCTTTTCCTATCTTGATCCCTTTAATTTCTTTCATCTGTCTAATTGCTCTGGCCAGAGTTTCTAGCACCATGTTAAATAGCAGTGGTGAAAGGGGGCATCCCTGTCTTGTTCCAGTTTTTAGAGGGAATGCTTTCAAGTTTTCTCCATTTAAGATAATGTTAGCTCGGGGCCTTGCATAAATAGCTTTTATAATGTTAAGATATGTTCCTGGTATTCCTAGTTTTTCCAGTGTTTTGAACATAAAGGGGTGTTGTATTTTGTCAAATGCTTTTTCTGCGTCAATTGAGATGATCATATGATTTTTGTCTTTAACTCTATTGATGTGATGTATTATGATTATTGATTTCTGAATGTTGAACCAGCCTTGCATCCCTGGGATAAACCCCACTTGATCGTGGTGCACTATCTTTTTGATATGTTTTTGTATCCGATTTGCCAGGATTTTGTTGAGGATTTTTGCATCTATGTTCATTAAAGATATGGGCCTGAACTTTTCTTTTTTGGATGTGTCTTTGCCTGGCTTTGGAATTAATGTGATATTGGCCTCATAGAAAGAGTCTGGAAGAGCTCCCTCTTTTTCTATTTCTTGAAATAGTTTGAAGAGCATTGGTATTAGTTCTTCTTTGAAAGTCTTATAGAACTCGGCTGTAAACCCATCAGGTCCTGGACTTTTCCTTGTTGGTAACTTTTTGATGACAACTTCTATTTCTTTGCTTGTAATCGGTCTGTTTAAGTTGTGTATAGCCTCCATTTCCAGTTTAGGCAAATCACAGGACTCAAGAAATCTGTCAATGTTTTCGATATTTTCTGCTTTATTGGAATACAAGTTTTCGAAGTAATTTCTAATTATCTTCTGTATATCTGAGGTGTTTGTTGTGATATTCGCTTTTTCATCATGAATGATAGTAATTTGAGTTTTTTCTCTTCTTCTTTTTGTTAGCATTGCTAAGGGGCTGTCAATTTTGTTTATTTTTTCAAAGAACCAACGTTTAGTTTTGTCAATTCTTTGAATTGTTTCCTTAATCTCAATTTCATTAATTTCTGCTCTGATTTTAATTATTTCCTGTCTTCTACTGCTCTTGGTGTTGGTCTGTTCTTCTTTTTCTAATGTTTTGAGGTGTGATGTTAAGTCATTTATTTGTTGTTTTTTTTTTTCCTCTTAAGGAATGAACTCAGTGCAATGAATTTTCCTCTTACTACTGCCTTCATAGTGTCCCAGAGATTTCTATACGTTGTATCTGTGTTCTCATTTACCTCTAGGAATTTTTTAATCTCCTCTTTGATGTCTTCTTCAACCCCTTGTTCATTCAGTAGCGTGTTGTTTAGCTTCCAGTTGTTGGAGTAGTTTTTCTTAATCCTTGTTTTTTCGTTGATTTCCAATTTCATTCTTTATGGTCTGATAGCATGCAGGGTAGTATCACTATTTTTTTTAATATTTCCTGAGAGTTTCCTTAGGACCTAATATATGGTCTATTTTGGAGAAGGAGCCATGTGCTGCTGAGGAAAATGTGTATTCATTTACTGAGGGATGAAATATTCTATATATGTCCATTAGGTCTAAATTGTTAATTGTTTTAAGGAGGCTTAAAGTTTCTTTGTTTAGCTTTTGTTTGGATGATCTATCCATTGGTGAGAGAGGTGTGTTGAAGTCCCCTAGAATAACTGTGTTGTGGTCTATTTTACTCTTAAACTTGAGAAGAGTTTGTTTGATGAATGTAGGTGCTCCATTATTTGGGGCATATAGATTTATGATTGTTATATCCTGTTGATGGATGGTTCCCTTAAGTAATAAGAAATATCCATCTTTGTCCCTCTTGATTAGTTTTGGTTTGAAGTCTACCTTATTTGATATGAGAATGGAAACCCCTGCTTGCTTCCGCCGGCCATGTGAGTGATAAGACTTTTCCCAGCCTTTCACTTTCAGTCCGTTGATGTCTTTTTCTATCAGGTGTGCTTCTTGGAGACAGCAAATTGTTGGGTTGTTTCTTTTAATCCATTCTGATAATCTGTGTGTTTTGATTGGCAAGATTAGGCCATTAACATTCAGGGTTACTATTGAGATGTGATTTTTATTCCCATCCATTTTTATTTGTATTATGGTCTTTAGCTTGATTTGGTTTCTCTTCTGGTTGGTATTTCCCTTAGTTTAATATTTCCCTTTGTTGATTTTCGTTATCATCTTTCTCTTCTTCTTCATGAAAAATGTTGCCCAGGATGTTCAGAAGTATTGGCTTTCGTGTTGTGAAATCTTTTAACTTTTGCTTGTCGTGGAAGGTTTTTATTTCATCTTCGAATCTAAAGCTCAATTTTGCTGGATATAAGATTCTTGGTTGACATCGCTTTTCTTTCAGAGCTTGAAATATGCTATTACAGGATCTTCTTGCTTTTAAGGTCTGGGTTGAAAAATCTCAACATAGTCTGATTGGTTTCTCCCTATAAGTAATCTGCTTCCTTTCTCTTGTGGCTTTTAGTATTCTCTCCTTGCTCAGTGTATTAGGCATTTTCATTATAATGTGTGTCTTGGTGTGGATCTGTTGAGATTTTGTTTGTTTGGTGTTCGGTATGCCTCTTGAACTTGGTTTTCCCATTCATTCCTCAAGTTTGGAAAATTTTCTGTAATTATTTCGTTAAATAAATTACTCATTCCTTTGGCTTGAAACTCTGCCCCTTCCTCTACGCCAATCGCTCTTAAGTTTGGCCTTTTTATGCTGTCCCATAATTCTTGGATGTTATGTTCTTGATTTCTAACAGGTTTTGCTGTGTAGTCTAAATACTTCTCTAGAAAATATATTTTGTCTTCATTGTCTGAGGTTCTTTCTTCCAAGTGGTCTATTCTGTTGGAGATGCTTTCAATTGAACTTTTATTTTGGTGTATTGCTTCTTTCATTTCTGGAATTTCTGTTTGGTTTCTCTTTAGAGCCTCTATTTCCCTATTGAAGTAATCTTTTACTTCCTGTATTTGTTTTTGGATTTCTTTGTTAAAATGATCTTTTGCCTCCTATACTTGCTCCCTCATCTCATTTTTTAGTTCATTCTTAAGTTCCATAAACATTTGGCATATGTAATTTCTAAATTCCATCTCTTGCATTTGACCAACTGTGCTTGCCATGACATCTACTGATGAGGTATCTTGATTTGTTTGTGTCATTTTCCTTCCTTGTTTTTTCATGTTGCTTGTGTGTCTATTCTTCCTGCACTGTGGCACCTTGACTTTTTCAATTTTACCTTAAAGCCTTATGTTTTTCCTGCAGTACAATGCTATCAGATCGCCTTATAATTCCTTTACGCTTTAAAACCCAACACTTTCTATTCAGAAAATCCAAGTTTGATCACAATGTAAAGATTTGGTTAACCCAGATATTATTTCCAATTTACTCTGTACGCTTCTGATTGGGTTTTATAGCTTCAAGTATTGGATACAGAGGTGTTATGTTTAGGAAGAAGGAAGTGTCTTGAATTGTTCTTTCTTGGAAAGTATGAAAAGAGATTTCTATTGAAGTGGTTTAGTGGAAGTGGTTTAGTATCAGTAGACGAGGGAAGAAAGAGAATGGAGTAGACAATTAGGTGGAAAGACCAATTTGTATATGAAGTAAGTTGGAAAAGAAAAAAAAATGTTAAAAGAGTAGGAATTGGTGTAATAGAGAGGAAAGAGTGAATCAAGAAAATAAAGAGTAAACTATATATAACACCACTTTGCTACCCAGTTCAATTGCATGGGTTCTAGAAATCCCAAGTTCTGCGTATAACTTGTTTTTGCCTCTGTTTAGTATGCACTGGCAGGGTGTAAACATGAAAGATGAAGGAGGAAGAAAAGATGCAAGAGTGAGAAGGAAGAAAAGAAGGAAAGTAAAAAGGAGCGGAAGCAAACAAACACTGACAATCAATGCGGAAGGAAAAAAAAAAAAAAAAAAGCAAAACAAAACAAAGCCAAAAAAAGAAAAATAAAAATAAACAAAAAAACAAACAAAAAACCTCCCCGAAATCCAACAAAACAAGCAAACCAACAACAACAACAAAAAAGTCGAACCCCAAGTCTCAAAAAAAACGGGCCCTGGGAAGCCCCCCTCTTTTTTCCTTTCCAGTTCAAGCCAATTGTTATCGGATCACGTCTAGACAGTCTGCGATCCTATTAGTGGAATCAAGGCTGCACCTTAGGCCAGTGGCTGAACGGCTCAGTGGAGGAGTGGCCCAGGGGGTTTTGTGTGTCAGCAGATGAATGATACTGGGAAGGGGACCCTCCAGAAGGCACCCCCTCCCCACGCCCACCCACAGTTGCAGCTTCTTGTGGCTGCTGCGCTGGCCTCAGACACGCCCTCCCCTGCTGGCCACCCGAGCCTCACCCAGGTGTGCATTGTCTTCAGAGAGCTGGAGGGTCCCTGGATGGCTGCAGCCGTCACTCTCTGTCTCCTCCCCTTTGTCTGGGTCAGCCACTGCACCTTTCAAAGGTGGCGGTGCTCTCCTCCCAGTCAACAGCAGCTCCGCAGACTCCCGTGTCCTCGCAGATCGATTTCAAAGCCGTTGGGTGGATTTCTTCTGCTGAGGTGGTATCAGGAAGCCGCAACTGTAACTGCGGCGCAGACAGCGCTGCTTCTGACAGTGGACCGCTCCGATTCTTCCCCTGCTTGCTGTTCGCCGGTCTCTGCGCCGCTCTCTCCGGGCCCTACTGCTGAGAGTTGCGTCCGGCCGAGTGTGGATTCTAACTGGTGTTGTTGACTCGCGGTCCCCCGTGGTCCCCCAGCACCAATTCCGCTGGCTGTTATCACTGGCTTCACACTGGTGTTCCCTGAGTGTGGCTGGGGTTGCAGTTGCCGCGCGGTCTCCCCACACTGACTTAGTTTCGCACGGCCTGTGCACCACCCAGGATGTTTTGCAGAAGCCTCGCGGCTCTAGCCGCTGCAGACAGCTTGTCTCCTTCTCTCCCTGGTAGTGGTAATCAAACCATCCAGGAGATTGGTATTTTCGGCCTATATATATATGATG
Organism: Tamias sibiricus; assembly: GCA_025594165.1. Taxonomy (NCBI): domain Eukaryota; kingdom Metazoa; phylum Chordata; class Mammalia; order Rodentia; family Sciuridae; genus Tamias; species Tamias sibiricus. The sequence goes on along the minus strand of CM046667.1, from coordinate 50,397,605 downwards.
AAAGGCAATTTATCTGCTTTGTTGGATTCTTTCCACGGAGCTGCCTTGAAGTGCGGCTTCCTCTAATCCGCCATCTTGTATCTCCCCGAATCATTTTTTAAAATTAACAAAAACTGGATCGTCTATTGCGAAAGTTCTTTGGGATTTCAACTAAAGTGTAAAATGAAGAAATAAGCGACATTAACTTAAATTCTGGGTAATTTCATATAAATAAATCTACATGAGGCCTATGGAACAATATATAATTGTTTTCCTTTCAATAGTAGCAAAACATAATAGCTTACCAACCTCTAATAAATATCATAATGTATTTTTCTATAATGGCATATTTTGAGTTTTGAAGTATTCTTAGAAATCCTTCTGAATTCTCAACAGGAACCCCAGAGTGAACTGAATTCATGTGCTTCTGTATTAGCCAAAATCTGGCAAAGATTAGAAAAGCAGCAGGCACACTAAGATGGACTTGCCCAGTCTAAGACAGATTATTTGAAGAAAATGGAAAATCCCTAGTCTTGGTTGAGAGGTTTTATAAGCTTCAGAGGTCAGAGATATTCTAACTGACTAGATAATGTTGTCTAGGTACACCATCCTGGTTGTCACATTTAAAATGTGTTGTCCTCATCAGGCATCAATTTCCTTCCTACTGTCTCTATAAATTTTCCTTATTTCCTAATTGCCCTTCTTGTCCTAGGCCTCTGAGGCCAAAAGTCCCTGTTTTCATAATTTAGGCATGAAAGTTAATGGAATGCCTAATGCAAATGCTTTTCAAAGAAATCATAATTACTTTTCTGTATTAGAATAACAAGCCCAGAATCTCTAGGTTTAGAGTTCAACAGCTGTCTCATGACCTACAATGAGATACACAAAATATGACTTGCTACTCATTTCCTTCAATGTCAGTTATTTGAAAAAAATATATAAATTTATAGATGCTCTCATCCTCCAGCTTCAAAATGAAGAAGAAAATTCTGTGGGAAAATCAGTTGAGTCCTTTCACCTTCTATTATGATTCCCCTGATTTTAATGTGCCCTTAGAAATATTTTCCTATTTGAGGGCTGGGGTTGTGGCTCAGTGGTAGAGCACCTGCCTCACACACCTGAGGCACAGGGTTCGATCCTCAGCACCACATAGAAAATAAATAATATGGAAAGCAGTATGGAGATTTCTTGGGAAAATGGGAATGGAACCACCCTATGACCCAGCCATCCCACTCCTGGGTCTATTCCCAAAAGACTTAAAAACAGCATATTACAGTGACACAGCCACTTCAATGTTTATAGCAGCACAATTCACAATAGCTAGGTTATGGAACCAACCTAGATGCCCCTCAGTAGATGAGTGGATAAAGAAAATATGGTATATATACAAAATGGAATTTTACTCAGCAATAAGAGAGAATAAAATAATGGCATTTGCAGGTAAATGGATGAAGTTGGAGAATATAATGCTAAGTGAAATTAGTCAATCTCAAAAATCCAAGTACCGAATGTTTTCTCTGATATAAGGAGGCTGGTTCACAGAGTTGTTGGAAGGGGGTACATAGGATCAGAGGAACACTAGAATGGTCAACGGAAAGGGAGGGGAGGGAGGGAGTAAGGGGGGGTTGGAAAAAAATTGGTGGTTGAATGAGATGGATATCATTCTCCTAAATGCATGATTGAAGATCTGAATGGTACTTATATACTTTGTATACAAGCAGTTGTATGTAAAAAGATACTATACTTGTGCATGATGAATAAGTAAATAAATAATAAAAAAATTTAAAAAAAATAAATAAAGATATTGCTATTGAAGAGATGTAAAATAATCACTGAATTGACATTGAATTGAAACTTTGCAGAGATGAGAAAATAGACATCCAAAGGAGAAAGATAACTGTTTAAATATATAATGGACTTTCTACATATTTTGATAAAGTTATGCCTAAATTTTTTGATGTTCTCTTAGAAGTGGTATTTTCAATTTCCAATAGTCCACAGTTTGTATATAGAAATACCATTGATACTTGTATACTAGCCACATACCCTACAGCCTTCCTATACTTACTAATCGTACAAGTTCTTTTGCTATTGTCTATTTCTTAGAACAAGGTAGATAATTATGTAGTGTGTAAATAAAGATAATACTATTTCTTCCTTTTCAAAAAAAAATGTTCTGTTTCTATTCAGGAATTTCTGTGATTGAACTTTGCAAATAATGAAGTTTCTAAAAAAAAAAAAGATATATTTTCCTGTTTGATGATTTAACCCACTTAAACTAAAATCTTCTTGCCCTTAAATGTTGTATATAATCCCAATTATAGCATGTTGTTTTTTAAACAAGGCTTTACTATAGGCAGTGAAAAATAAAAGAGATATGATTAAGGAAAAAACAATAAGCTAGATAGCTTTTGCTGATGAACGACCAGTTGGCCTGAAGTAATTAACATCCTGCACTTCCTATCTTATGACATGGTACCCTGTAGTAACATTCTGGCAAAACTGTCAATACTTTGTCCCACATATTATAACTTATGATATCATATATGATAAATATATGATGTTTTATTTCCTGCCAGGATTTCATTTCTAAAATTTGGTTCCTATTTTTAAAATCATATACTAGAAGGGATGGTTACCTTATCCTTGGATTCAATAATGCATTTTTATCCTGAAAATCTTATATATTTGTCAATTTATTGTTGCAGAATAAGTTTCAAAATTTATATATAAGTAAAAGAGTATAATATGCTCATGCTTAATTCGTGTATCCTGGTCAAGATTGGTGTTAATATTTCACCTAGCCTTGAACAGTGGTATATGCATCCCTGTTTTTAATATCCTTGACAACTAAATATTGACACTTTAAATTTTTTCTCAATTTCATAATTGTGAAATTATATTTTTATTACTAATATTATATTTTAATAATATAATCATTATAATTATATTTTATATTCATTGGCCCTTCCTTTAATTTGCTCTTCTATGAATTGTCTGTTTATGTCCTTTGCCATTTTTCAGTTAAGGTGAAGTTCTACTTCTTATTTCTACCAATATTTTCTTTAATTGTTTTTGTACTGGGGATTAAACCCAGGGGTGTGTTACCACTGAGCTACATCCGTGCATTTGAAAAAAAAAATTTTTTTCTTTAGACAGGATCTTGCTCAGTTGCTTAGGCTGGTCTTTCTATCCTACTGCCTCAGCCTCCCAAGTTGCTGGGATTACAGACATGTGACACCACACTCAGCTATTTTAAAATATTGAAAATTTCCCCTTTCATTTGTTAGTCTCTAGAAATAATTTTAGAAATTTTTATAAACAGTGTTCTTAATGAATATGCAATTGTCCTGACATCATTTGAAAATGTCTGCCTTTATTCTACTAATCTGTAGTGCTGGAACTGTCTTATTTTAAGAATAATGCATATATTTATATTTTCAGGAATTCTTACATGGTTTATTCTTCATTTGCAAGTTCCTGTGTCAACACTACAACTCAATTACTATAGATTTGTAATAGCCTTGATGCATAAGGCAGAGAGCCCAAACTTGTTCTTCAAATTTTTCTTATATAACCCTAGTCCTTTGTCTATTTTTAGTTCTGTCAAATTATTAGCTACTATTTTTATATCTTCCTTCTCTGCAATTCTATCCATTAGTTGTTTCATATTGTCTAATTTTCATGTGTTTTATTTTTTACATTTATTTACTTTCTTGTGTGTATTCTACCTGAGCTCTTCATTAGTATCTTCTAATTCACTAATTTTATCTTCTTGTTCAATTGAGATATTCAACCTGTTCATTTTTAAAAATTGTTCAGTTAATATTTGTCATTTCCAACATTTATAGCTTTTTCTTCTCAAAATCAAATTACGTTTTTCAACTTCCACCTAATTTTGTAAATTAAATCCTTGATCCTTTTTAGAATTGGATTTTTAATTTTGTTAAGTACCCTAAAAATGTTGTAAATTGTTTTCCAGAGATGTCTATCATATTTATTAAATTGAGATTGAATATATCTTTGAATCATTGTTGTGTTGTTGATTTTCTGCCTTTTTTAGCCTGTATCTATTCATAGGTTTCTAAATCATTTGGAGTGAAAGTGTTTGCATTTATTGTCATGGTTTTTATAATTTCTTTTCCTCTCTTTATACCTTCCTATACACTACTTTCCTGTTTTCCCCATCTGGCCCCTGGAATAGCAGTCTAGATGTAGACAGAATTCAATTTCATTTGGGCTGTTTCTTCCTTCATGGTGCACATGGGTGTGTGAGTAAGTGTATGTGTGTGTGTATGTATGTTTGTCTCTGTGTGTTTCACAGATCTTTGGATTCTTTAGAAAGATATATCTCAAGTAGCTGGTCAGCAAAATGTTTCAGTAACTTCTCCTTTTAAGACTGATCAATGGGTGAACTTTTATCATAACCTTTGGCTTAGAGCAGTGATTATATCTCTGTTTCCTACCTCACACGTAGACTCTTACTGAAGTAGTCTAAATGTGGAACTAGTATCATTCTGGGGGAAAGAACCTACCAGGATTGTAGCTACTGTGTCTGTGCATGGAGGTGCCAAACTTTTGTTTAAGTCTGCTCTGTTAGTGTGTTTTCTCTCTTTTTATATATTCTCTGTCATTGCTTTGTATTTTTAACAGGTAAGATATGTCAAGATATGAACTGTTCATGATATTTTGACTGGAGAATTTTCATTGTTTTATAATTTCCTGTTATTCATTAACTACAAAAATTCAATTAAATTAGAACCCATTCAGATATATTACTGATATATTAATAGATTAACTGATAAATTATGCTATCTTAGTTATATGTGCATATATTAAATTAAATATATATATATATATATATATATATATATATATATATATATAAAAGATATGCATGTATTTCCCCAAAACATATTTTGACAAACTAAATACAAAAAAGTATCTCCTGTTAAAAGTTGAATTTTATTCGTTGTTTTTATGTATCTGTATCTCCTTTGAGAATATTAGGTCTTGAAGACTACAATTTTTTTATATACATGTGGATTGTTGTAATTTTCTATCATACCTATGTAAACTAGCATGATACCTACAGTTAGGCACACAAATATTAATTGAATCAATAAGCATTTGGGGCCATGCAGGCATGGATACAACTTCTGTGCTATAGAGTCTTGAAGGTTATCATCTACAAAATAGGCAAGCACTAAGTATTTGCTAAACAAATTAGGATATGAAGTGATGAGCAAATAAAAACAGAATGGATTCTCTAAGAATATCTGAGAATAAATTAATCCTGTCTTGTTTTGATAAACTTTCAAATGAAGCTGATATAAAAATTTTTCTTGCTTCTTTCTCACTGAGTCATTTGGTGAATTTCCTAATAATGTTGATATAATATAAAATGTTGTTATATATAATCTTCTATATTTCAAACAATAATTATTATCTTTTTTAAAGAGCCACCTTTTTCACCCTATCAATTCAGGAATTGTTATTTATCTCTAGTATTTTCTGTGTATTTAATTCTCTGATAATATTTTGAATAAACATAACTTAAAGATTTTAGGTAGGACAGTGCTGTTATTTATGTTATGGAAAGGTAAGTGGATGGAAGAATGTGAAAGTACACTCTAGTTCAGTTTTTGCATGTTATGAGTGGATCATTTTTTTTAAGAACAAGAGAAAAAATCCTTTAGGAAAGAAATATTAGTGTTGCATAAAAGTAATTACCTACTACATTTTGGTACCATGACTAAAATCCAATCTAGCAGTAGTACCAAATGCTAGCATGAATGTGAAGCAACAAAAACTCTCACTCATGGAAATGCAAAATGGTATACTCACTTTGGAAGATAATTTGGTAATTTCTTACAAAATTTAGCACACTAAACCCATATGATTCAAAATTAACATTCCTTAGTATTTATCCAAATGAGTTGAACACATACAGATAGAAAAATCTGTATGCAAATATTTATTTGCCAAAACATGGAAATAATCAAGTTGTCTTTTAGAAGGTGAATGGATAAGTAAACTTGTATACCCAGATAATGGTTTATTATTCAGGACTAATGTGAACTATCAAGCCATGAAAAATAAAATAAAAGAAGTTTAAATGCATATTGCTACAGGAAAGAAACTAGTCTGAGAAGGCAACATGCTGTTATATTACAATTATCTGACATTTTTTCAAAAGACAGTAAAAGGATTAGTGGTTTCAGTGGTCACTAGAAGTCAGGAGAAAAGAGGGATACAGAGGATTTTTAGGACTTTGAAAATAATCTTTATGATACTATAGTGGTGGGTACATAGCATTGTATATTTGTCCAAACTCACAGAATGCACATCAAGAGTGAACCCAAATGTAACCTATGGACTTTCGGTGATGATGCTATATATCAGTGTAGGATCATTGAGTATAATAAATGTACCACCATGGTATGACATTTTGATAGTGGGGGAAGTTGGGTACATAAAAGGTGGGTAATGGACTTGTGGGTAGATGAGAAATCTCTCTATCTTCCATTCAGTTATGCTGTGAATTAACAAATCCTCTAAAAAATAGAGTCTATTTTAACAAAGTATGTACTTATGACAAAAGATGATTTATGCACAATTTTTAACACAAGCTTAGTATAGTACCATATGCTCATGAGTATACAATAATTCCTTTGGAAGTACTTATCTTCAAACATGTATATTTAAATAAGTTTTGTCTGTGTAATACCAAATATTTTATTTTCCACTTCTGCATCTACTTAACATGATAATTAATTCAGCCTGGCATTATTCTGGATGTTATTCAAAGCCTCATACATGTTTGTTAATTTGTCACTAGTTCTTTATACAACATTTTAGTTATTTAATAAGCAGTTGCAAAAGTCAAGATACTCCTGTCCTGGTGTGAGTTTTAATTGAATATGTACTACATAAAATAATTAAATCCAGAACAAGCCATCAAATGCAGATTATCCTGCAGTTATGAGCAAAGTTTTGGTGCAAATGACCATGTAAGGATGATAAAATTATGACAGCAAAGTGCTTTGGTATATCATATGATAGAATTATATAGGAGTGCTTTAAGGACATTCGAGGCTAAAGTGGAGCAAGGTATCTCTAGAACCATCAGCTGTCATTTATTTGCCAATAACGTCACCATAAAAACAATATTTTTAGATAAATGTTTCTGTCATCTCCCACTAATATTTAGGAGGTCTTTGAAATTCTGTCTCTAAGAACAATTAAGAACATAGTAATTATTTTGAAATATGATTCCAAAATATAGTATGGATTTGTCTTGTATTTGATCATAACTACAAATAGGAGTGAACTTCCATTGATGTTATGGTAATTAATGATTACTTTTAAGGCAAGTATTCCTCAGGTGATTGTGTGAAAACATTTTTAAACATTTACAATATGCTTCCAAACTGTAACACTTTGGTGTAGTTTTATCTGTGAAATAAATGACATTGTGTAAAACATTATAGCTTATCTTTTAAAGCAAGTTGACAGGATGACAGTACAGTTATTCATAGTTCAGACTACCACAATATAGAACATAATGAGCCATAATGCTATTATTTTTCACTTTAGAATTTTAATGCTGTGTTTTGTACAGTTCTTAAAATATCATGCATAAAACATTGTGCTGAAACAATAGCGAGCTGTATATTCATAATGTTGTTAAGAGGCAACAGTCTAATAACTATAGGCAACAAAGGAATTTTTTCCTCAGACTCTTTTGGAAACTGGTAACAGAAAGAAATGCTGTCTGAAGGATTTCATGTTTGAAAGGCATTCTGGCTGGAACCATAGATAAAAGAGTTTGATCTCTTGTGCAACTAGGAATCTCTATAAATGCAACTTCAGTGAGAAGGGCATTTGAGGCCATTGAATCTTCAGTGATAAAGTGATACTATTTTACTCATTCTCAGTGCCCACCAGAAAAATAAATGCATTATTCTGACAGTAAATTGACCCTTAACTGAATTATTTGAAGGAAGGCAAGGTGTTTCGAAGAATAATGACAGTGTAAAATGGGGTATTGAACTCAGCATTTTATAGGGGAAGTTGAACATAGCTCTCTAATACTTTGGATGTGCTTCTAATATGGTATGATATAATTTCATCTTCATAATTATAGGTGGTAATATATTTTCTTTCCAAATATTAATAAAAATCAGTATAAGAATTGAATGAGAATTATGCTACATTACATACTTAATAGCATATATATGGTACTAGGTAATTAATCTCTTAGAATGAACTACCATTGAAAAGAACACTTGTGTCAAGTAATGCCATTTACTCTTATTATTAACATACAGCAATTCTGTTGAATCACTTAGAATGGTGAGCTTATTAGGAAAATCACATTGGTTTCAGAAAAGAACTTATCTGACCTTTCTAAATGAAAATAGCATGATGCTAAAAATAATTTGTGGAAGGACCATTGCTACACACTGAATGTTCTTTTGTAATAAACTACCATATTAAGAAAAAAATATTTTTATATTGTGAATACGAAAGGTTTTTCTGTTTCTTTTTTTTAATTAAAGAGAATGAAAGTGGTATTTACATTAAATGCAAATAGCCCCTTCATTCCTGCAGTGAGCAACTCTCAGAAACAGATACTTTTTTTCCATCTCAGTCTCCTGAATCCCCTTGATCACACCAGTTGAACAGGTATACGTTTTTTAAAAATAGGAAAACTGAAGGTAAGGTATATTTTAAAATCTCTGAATTTTGCACATATTATAAAGTGGCCACTAAAAGTTGTTCAAGATGTGTTATTCTTTTACATTATTATAAATGTACTGAAGACATCCAGATGTACCATTTCATTAGTGACAAGAAAGAAACTAGTTTTCAAGAAGTAACAAGAAAAATGATCTGCATAGTCACAAATTCATAATACTATATCCTTACTTAATAAAATGGAACATTGAATTTCCCATTTAATGACTAGGGAATTTTTGAATAAATTGTTTTGAGTAAAGTACACTTAATATTAATTCACTTTCTCAAATGTGTTTCTCAGATCATGTGTTAGTTTAAATGAAGCAAAAATCAGAAAATTTAATACATTTATATATGAAATATAAAATTAAAATATGATTTTTTTTATTTTGAGACATGACAAATGCATGTTCTCAGTTGAAAACTCACTTTCTATTTAAATCAGGATTAATATGTAGTTTATGGTTGATTTAAAATATAAATGATAAATCTACTTTCATCCTAGGACAGAATGAAAAGATTTTGAACAATTTTTTATAAAACAAATAAGTTAGAAGCCATAGTTTTACAGAAAAAATATATTTAGATAAATGTAACCGTGCTTGAAGTTTGAGTAGAGTTATCTGTTCTTAACTAATTCTTAAACATTACTTACTTCCCACTATATTATATCATGACTACTCAATGTTTTGTCTTTCAGTTGAACCTAATATAGTTGGTCATATTTTAAACTAGTCCAAAATTTTCTGGCAATAAATTTGTGGCTATTTCTATATGATACAGCACACTGGCTTGGCTATGCATACACAAGAAAAAAATATTAGAAAATTTAGGAAACGGTATTATTTTTAGTTTAATATATAAATGTACAAAATGAAAATTATTCAATTGTTAATATAATTATAATAACAAATAACCAAGCTTGTGAGGTTGACATGAAACTGAAGTGTCTACAAACCTAAACGCTAACTCAATACATGATTAAACAGTTAATGTAAAAAGAAAACCTTAAGAAGTTGTGAAGGGCACATATAACTATTAAGAAATTATTCTTTAGCTAAAATCCATTTTGAATTGGCAGAAATAAGTTAATATTAAATTTCATGAAGGTTCTCAAAGAACAAAGGATATAAGATTGGAGAAAATTAATCAGTGCTAGCCTGTTGGAGAGAGGATACACAGGGTTGAGATTATTAGAGGTTTCTAATTTTGTTCATATTTTACAGAAATCACTGGCACTAGAAACTTTACATCATGACCTTATGGGAAGGAAGGTATCTATGGTCTGGTTAGTAGAATAAACAAAACCACTTTTGAATATCTAGATAATAAAAATCATTAATAGGGAATGTCATAATTTCATAAAACTGGTATTTATGAAGAATTATTTAGGGTAGGATGCAGAAAAAAAGAATGTTTGAGTTCTAATTTTTGGAGAGATCATCCAGGCTGGTTACAAATGAGAAAACTGTGGTGCCAGAGAGATTAAGTGAAATAGCCTAAGGCTTTGAGGTTATTGGAGCATCAATACCAGGCATATATTCTACTTTCTTAAATTTTCTATCCCCTTTTTTATTTTAAGATAATCATGTGATGTTTGCTATGCAGTTAAAGTTTTAAGTAAGTGATTATGCAACATATTAATGCAATTGTTATAGCAACAAGTACTTATGGATTACCATTCGATAAAATATCAATCATAAACTCCTTTTATCATAGTGATTCTGGGACAAAATAAAATTTTTTCATTTGTCTAGAAATTCAAAATATGTTCATTTAACTCAAATTATATAATAATTCTCTATTGGTTTTTTTCTATATAGTAGTGATATTTATTTAGAATTCTCCCTGGGTACTCACTTAGGTTTGTTAAATATGAGGTGATTTGAATGACTTGACTGGTGGCATTTGCCCACTCTAATGTTTTATTAACAGTAAATGCCTGCCCATGATCAAATGTGTAATACCAAGAAGTTACTTGAAATATAGTGTCAAAGATGTCACCATACAATCTCCCTGGTTATTTATGAATGTCTAAGAGACATTCACTCTCCATACTATAAAATAATGCATACCTATAAAGGAGGAAAATATGTAAAAATAATAACATGATATTATTCAAACAAATTTGTAATGATCTGATTTTAAAATTATTCTACTTCTTAAATAAGAACATTATTGAAATAATATTTATTAATGGAGCTCATGTCATATGAAAATTACAAATATGTCAATTGATTTTCTAATTTAGTAACAAGAAGAAAGAAAATATACAAAAATCTTCATGAAATAACACATTAATCAAAAAACAAATTTGTTCCTTAAGTTTGTCAAAACTTAGGATTTTTCCAACCAAATTTCAATAATCTGCACTATTTAATCTATCCACCAAAGCATCCAATCTATATAATATTTTTTATTTTAGCATGCTGACAATTGTTTCTCTTATTTATCCTTTCTATGCAAAATCACATCAAGTAATGAAAATTAAAATTGTTGAATATTGGGCTGGGGTTGTGGCTCAGCGGCAGAGCGCTCGCCTCGCACGTGCGTGGCCTGGGTTCGATCCTCAGCACCACGTAAACATAAATGCATTGCATTGTGTACAACTAAAGTAAATAAATAAATATTTTTTAAAAAATTGTTGAATATTAACACTGATTTCAAATGGTTTTTAATATATCACCACAAATATAAGAGCTGTCTTTTAAAATCTATATCAAAATATTGAGGGGTAAGCTGTAAGAGAATGATTGAAATTGCACTTTCCTAAGACACATACAAAAATTTGATAACTATCTGCACATTTTTAATCTTCCCTAGTCACCGAAACTTAGTATATAAACATTTTTAGAATGTGTTAATATATTCTTTTTACTTTAAAATACAGCATGTTTTTCAAGTTTATGATTTTATTATAATTTTAATAAAAAATATTTAAAATTCATTTTGAAAGCTTCTGAGTCAAAAAAAGCATGCACTGCAAAAATAGCATAAGGTTTCAACAAAACCCTCTGATAAGAAATAAAGTAAATGCATACATAATTTGCATTATCAGTATCACTGAAATTATATACTGGTTAAGAATAAGGGACATATACTCAGAGTCAAAAGTAAAATTGAAAATTTGATTTTTAACTTTGAAATCTTATGTTTACTATTTATAGGATAGTGTGTACTTATGAAGAAAGGACTATAAGGTGTTTTCCTATTGGCTAGTTTCTCATTAAAGAGAAAATGTTATTAAGTATATTAAGAATTTGGTTTCAAAACTATTAAAATACTAATCAGGAGCCATTCCTAATTAATGATGGAATTTTCCAGTAGTCTCTGTGAATAAATTACTATTAAGGTGATAAAACGTGATAAATAAGAATGAGAATTTGAGTAGTGTTTGAAGAAATGTTGTTAGTACTCAATGGATTTATTGGTTTCCCTCAATTGAATACCACTGGAGAAGCTGATTTTTACTTTCTGACTGTTGACATCTATTGTGCAATATCAACATTCCTTTAGAATTTTGGTACTTAGATGGGGAGTTTAGCTTAAAAGCCTTCCAGCTATTATTTTTGCCAAGCACACTTGCTGTTTTATGGTTGAAAAGTGAAGCTAAACATACATTCTTCAGTTAACCATTCCACACCTCCATAGTTCTCAGTAGTTTGAAAGCCACTCGTTGCAATTTTCTTTGCTTGGCTCTGAAATGACAACTATATTAATTTTGAGTATTAATGAAAAGGGTGAAGTTTTAACTTCATAGCAAATTTTTCTGAGTCACTTTCTATGTAGCTTGTATTTCAGCGATTCTCAAGCTTTTTAAGTTGTCAGAAATTGTTCATGTTTTTATTATTAAGTAAATGTTATCAAGACCTGATGTGCTTAAATATTTTACATAATGGACAATGGTCACTTCAATTCCTTAATCTTGGGCCATAACAAACATCCAATTGTTTGAAGTATATACTTGAAATGTGCATACTAAAATGTGTATGGCTTCTCCATAAGAGATGGATCCTCACTTGATGTTCAATATTTTTAGTTTTATTTGATTTTATTTTTATCTTATCCTCATTTCAAACTGACTCACAATCCAGAATTATCTAACTAAATCATAACAGAGAATCTTTTATTGGTTATAATGAATCACGAAGAAATTTAGCATTGTTCCATCTAAAAACAAACATGCCAGGAGTTTCTTTCATATTTTATATATGAATTTGAATGACCAATCATGGATTGTTTTCTTTATGAGGAAATACCTAAATAACATTGGGCAAAACAAATGAAGCATTTAAGTGTGTGTTTGTATGTGAGTGTGAATGATGACAAAAATTTCAGTTGTTATTGAATAATTCCTTTTTGCTTGTTCAGTAACTAAATTTTCCCAGTGAACTTGTGAATATCTAAGTACATCCTGATATGCAGCCAAATATCTCTTCTGTAGCCCATCCTCAATGAACTTCTTCCTCTCATTCAGCCCTAAATTTCTGTAATTTTCAAAGAGTATCTGTTCCTCCTATAGCCAATATGAATGTTCCTATCTTTTAATTGATTCTTATTAGTTATACATGACAGTAGAATCCATTTTATAAAATTATACAAGCATGGAATATATCTTATTCTAATTAGGACCCCATTCTTCTGGGTGGGCACGATGGTGGAATTCACTTAGGTATTTTCATACGTGTATGTGGGAAAAATATGTTAGATTTATTTTACTGTCTATCCTATTCTTATCCCCCTCCCTTCCATTCTCCTTTTTTTAATCTACTGAAATTATTTCCCCACCCCCCTCTCCTTTAGCTTCCACATATCAGAGAAAACATTTGACCTCTTGTTGTTTGGTATTGGCTTATTTCACTTAGCATGATAGTATCCAGATCCATTCATTTATGGGAGAATGTAACAAAATCATTCTTCTTTATGGTTGAATAATACTCCATTATATGTGTATCTCACAATTTCTTTATCCATTCATCTGTTGATGGGCACCTAGGTTGGTTCCATAGCCTAGCTATTGTGAATTGAGCTGCTATAAACATTGACATGGCTGCATTACTGTAGTATGCTGATTTTAAGTCCTTTGGGTATAAACTGAGGAGTGGGATAGCTGGGTCATAAGGTGGTTCCATTCCCAGTTTTCTGAGGAATCTCCATACTGCTTTCCAGAGGGATTGCACCAGTTTGTACTTCCACCAGCAATGTACGAGCATTCCCTTTTCCCCACATCCTTACCAAAATTTGTTGTTAGTTGTATTCTTGATATTTGCCATTCTGGCTGGAATAAGATGAAATCTAATTGCAGTTTTAATTTGTATTTCTCTAATTGTTGAGATGTTGAACATTGTTTTCATTCTTTTTCATTTAATTTTTTACACAAATGGAGCACAACTTTTTATTTCTCTGGTTGTACATGATGTAGAGTCACATCATTCATGCAGTAATATCCGTACATAGGGTAATAATGTATGTCTCTACACCATTCCCCTCTCACACACACCCTTCCCTCCCTTCCTTTCCCTCTGCTCAATCCAAAGTTCCTCCATTCTTCCCTTGCCGCCCCCCCCCCCCCCCATTATGGATCAGCATCCACTTATCAGAGAAAACATTTGGTCTTTGGTTTTTGGGATTGGCTTACACCACTTAGGATGATATTCTCTAACTCTGTCTATTTACCTGTAAATGCCATAATCTCATTTTTCTTTAAGGCTGAATAATATTCCATTGTGTATATATTCCACAGTTTATTCATTCATTCATTTATTGAAACATTTTTTCGTATGTTTGTTGACAATCATTTCTTCTTTTGAGAAGGATCTGTTCAGTTCTTTGCCCATTTATTGATTGTGTTATTTGGTGCTAAGTTTTTTGGGTTCTTTATATATCATGGAGATTAACACTCTATCTGAAGTGCAGGTGGCAAAAATTTTCTCCCATTCCTGTAGGCTCATGTTCTTAATTGTTTCCTTTGCTATGAAGAAGTTTTTTGATTGATGCCATCCAATTTGTTGATTTTTTATTTTATTTCTTGGGATTTAGGGATCTTGTTAGGGAACTCAGTTCCTGAGCCAACATGTTGGAATATTTATGCCTACACTTTCTTCTGCAGGGTTTCTGATCTAATTCCTAGATCTTTGATTCACATAGAGTTGATTATTGTGCAGAGTGAGAGATAGGGGTTAAATTTACTACATATGGATTTCTAGTTTTCCCAGCACCATTTATTGAAAAGGCTGTCTTTTATCCAGTATTTGTTTTTGGTGTCTTTGTCCTGTATGAGGTAACTATTCATGTGGGTTTGTCTCTATGTCTTCTATTCTGTTCCATTGGTGTTCTTGACTATTTTGGTGCTAATGCCTTTTTGTTTTGTTACTATAGCTTTGTAGTATAATTTAAGGTCTGGCATTGTGATGCTTAATGCTTCACTTTTCTTGCTGAGGATTATGTTGGCTCTTCTGGGCCTCTTACTTTTTCCAAATGAATCTTATGACAGATTTTTCTATTTCTATAAAGAACACCATTGGAATTTTGATGGGGATTGCATTGAATGTGTATAGCATTATAGGTAGTATGATCATTTTAACAATATTGATTCTGCCTATCCAAGAACATGGGAGATCTTTCCATATTCTAAGGTATTTCTCAACTTCTTTCTTTAGAGTTATGTAGTTTTCACTGTAGAAATCCTTTACCTCTTTTGTTAGTTTCTAAGCTAAGTATATAGAACACTACTTTTTAAATGGTACTTCCATTAATATTTAGTTATTTTTTTTTCCTTTATAAGAAATAGCCATAAGAGTTCTGGAGCATAGAGGCAAAACTGATTGGTGACTGTCAATAGTGGGAGGTGTATAAATAAATGTGGTGGCCAAGGGAAGGCAACTGAAGTTAAAAAGGCAATGAGATGGATAGAAATAATAAAAAGTATAAAGGAAATATTTGAGAAAAGAACTGTCAACAATACTAGAAAATGCTGTGTCTATGAACATCATCAAAATATTTGTTTCCATTGACAGAAATAAAGTTGAAATGTTTTAGACTACCTCAGAAATTATAAACAAGCATTTCAGTCAAACTTTCCAAATGCTTGAGTATTTTAAGCACTGACATTTTATTTATTATCATCATTATTATTATTATTATTATTATTACTGTTGTATTTATTTGAGTCATTAGTAAATTCAAACTATTCTACCTCTAAGGACATACCTAATTAAAAAGCTCATGTTTCACACATTGATTCTTTTTCTTCATGAGTTAAAATATTAAATTGTATTCATTTCTTTTTCATTTTTCTCTGGAATTCATTTAAGACAATTTTTAAAGACATGGCCCACAAACCACTTGTACTGCCAACCCTATATTTTTTCAGAATATCTGGGGAAAAGAATCCTTTGATAATATCATAAGTATCTAGTAATATACAATTATATAAAAAGTGGAGTGACCATACATCTATTCTGTATTATGTTATATACCTGAATAACAAGTGAATATAGATTTGGAAAAGACGTATTTTAGTTCATGTACCAGGGAATCCCAAGATAACTTGCCTTTCATTTGCTTTAGACATTTCAGTGTGATTCTTTTCTGGCCAGTCACTGGCATCAACATATTGTACCTGTGTCAGTAATGATTTGCTCTTAGAGATATATACCTTCCCTGAGTACATTTTTCTTTAATATCTAAGTAGAACTGGAGATCTGTTGATAAAGAATGTTAGAAAACTGGATGTGCAGATATAAAAATTATTTTTCACTTGTATTATATATTATTTTAGGTATGCATAAATAAGTTTTTTTATACTGTGCACTAAATTAGATCATATTTTTGTGAGTTTTCTTAATCTTATGTCAATTATTATAGTAATTGCTTAAATTTATTTTTCTATCTCAGCAAATAAATTCAAGAGTGCATATAGCCAAACATACTATTATATGATTCTGAAGTGCAAGTTCAGTTGGCCAGTAGAAAGAAAAATTAAACACTGATTCTAGAGCATTTATGTGAAACTTGTTCTTTACCATTGCTAATTAATTGATTGTTTAGTGTTGTGTTTAGCATCCAGTATATGTCAAATCTGATGTTGTTATCAATTATTTAATACCCCCATGACCCTAGATCAAATTATATATGATAATAGAATCATGTATTATTATCTATATATTTGTCATATACTAGGGTATTTTTGACAGTTCTTTTCACTTTGTGGATTAATTTCCAAAGGTAGAAATATACCTTTGGAATGGTTTAATACTACATTTATCTGGTACTGTTTTTTATATATCATGGCATGATACATTTTCTATACAATTTCAAAGTGCAAGTTTTTTTCCCTGCAACTCCATCCTGTGTACATAAAAAAATAAATTGAACACAGAGAGGTTATTTTTTTTTTTAGTTGTAGGTGGAGACAGTACCTTTATTGTATTTATGTGGTGCTAAGGATCAAATCCAGGGCCTCACACATGTGAGAGGAGCGCTCTACCACTGAACCATAGCCCCAGCCACCACAGAGAGGTTTTGTGATTGCATTTTTATCTCAAATGTTTTTTTTTTTTTAAATGAAATTGACTATTTCATTTTCTTTACTATTTAACAAACTTGGTATTTGGAGAGAAATACATATTTTAATATGTTGATGACACTGTACACTACTGTTTTGTGTGTCATTCATGTAGTTATTCGTTATTAACAACATAACAAGTATCTACATATTCTCTCAAACCCCTACAAACATGTATGGAACTTTAAAATAAACTTCAAAATAAACATTCAGTCACATTGCCCTTCTGCAAACATTCTCTACCTTTCCCCACAGAAGGCAGCAACATTTTGATTTTATATAACTTTATCAAATATACAGACATATTCCTAAAGATGACTTTTTGTTTTCATTGTGTTTATAGATATGAATTATATCAGCATAATGTCATATTTTTGTGATATAAAAGCAATAATGGTATATGGATAGAATGCCTACCTAATTTGGATTTAGGTTAAAGCAGTAATACAGGGTGGTTGCTCATGCTTTGTATAGTCACTCACTTTCATACAACTTTTCATACATTCATATTTTTATTAATGACAAGAATGTATAAGCATAATGAGCAGTAAATAGGATCCTCAGCATTTTGTAATATTCTGAATCCAAGGTTATTATTTTACCTGAGTTGTATGTGTTGATTGTTCAGTGTTGTGCTTAGCATCCAGTATGTGTCAAATATGATGTTAAGTTGTTACCTATAAGGGAATTACGGTAGGGGCTGAAGTTTCTAGCTCTCTGTAGACCCGGGATGGACCTTCTTTATCCAGCAAAGAAGGCTAGGGGAGCATACCTCAGCGATGAGATGAGATTGGGAAGGTAGCGGTCGCTGGCGCCCCCTCCTCTGCCTTCAAAAGACTCAGGGACACACCAGGGAGCCCAATCAGGTAGCAGCGTTGGAACTCAGGTTTATTGAGGAAGTTGGACAGTCTTATAGTGGACATGAACCAGTCAGCAAGGAGATTATAGAGACAAGTAAAGAACATGGGCAAGTCGTCCTATTGGCAGAGTCCCCTATCCTATCCTTAGGGTGGTTTTGGTTCTCACGATACGTCAGAGGAAGGCCCCCCTGCTTAGGTCAGGTCCATAACAGGGCATGGAAAGCAGCCAGAGAGCCAGAGCTCTCCACCCCCTCGGCTGACGTGTTCCAAAGACCTCGACAGTTACCAATTATTTAATCCTCCCATGACCCTAATCAAATTATACGTGATAATAGAATTATGTTATTATCTATAGGTTTATCATACACTAGTGATTTATTGACAGTTATTTTAATTTTGTGTATTAATTTCACTTTGTAGGGTAATTTTCTCTTCCTTTAATACTTATGGCGAAAATAAGCATGCCTCTAATATTTTATTTTCTTTGAGAGTATTTTAAGAAAACTGACTGTATTCATGAATTAATTTTCCTAATATTCAAAGTTTCTGTGTATGAAAGAGTGACCATTTTTCTTATTAACAATAAAATATGAGAATAAAATAGGTAAAAAATAAAATGAAGAGCAGAACTATATTCACAATCAAAATGTATCTTTAAAATAAAAATATGGTAATAATTTCTCCATTGGATAAAAGGAAAAATTAGGATTTTGAAATTAAATATTAAAATTTAACTTCACACATATCTAGGAAATATTTTTTCTTCTCCATTATGAGCCTCTCTCTTATAGTGTACTAATTAGAGCTATTTATGCAGAATTGTCACAGAATAAATATATTGAGTAAATACTTTCAAGAGCAAATTTCAATGTAACTTGCCATAATTGGTCATACAAATTATTTTATGGGCATCAATAATTGTGATCTATCGCTGGGTGCGGTGGCGCACCGTGGTGCACGCCTGTAATCCCAGCACATGGGAGGCTGAGGCAGGAGGATTGTGAATTCAAAGCCAGCCTCAGCAATGGCGAGCCACTTAGCAACTCAGTGAGACCCTGTCTCTAATAAAATACAAAAAAGGGCTGGGGACGTGGCCCAGTGGTCGAGTGCCCCTGAGTTCAATCCCTGGTACCAAAAAAAAATAATAATAATAATCTATCAAAAAGTTAAACTTTCATGAATTCCATTCTTAACCAACATGAAAATGCTTATATTATTTATCAATTGGTAAATGTGCTCCCTGTACTTAGACAGTTGTCCTTAAAATTATATTCAGGATAAATCATACATATTTTAAATGTCAAAAAGTCAGCACTAATAATTTTAGTTTTGTTCTTTGCCAATATCTTAATTTACCCTGAAATTTTTTTTTCAGAAATTAATTTTACAGGTTGTTTTTCTCTGGATTATTTGTTTTCATTTTATTTTTATTTTTTTATTTTTATTGGTGCATTTCAATTACATATAGTAGTGGGATTTGTTATGTATTTGTACATAAACATATATTATAACAATGTAATTTGGTCAATTTCATTCCCCTGTACCTCCCCGTTCCTTCACCTTCTCCTTTACCCTGGTTGGTTACTTTTATCTGTTGTACCAAAAATCTTGTACCCAGCATAATGTCAATTAAAACTCCAAGCCACGTCACACTTGAGCCAATAAAAAGCCTTTATTAAGCTGATCAGCGGCCACCATCCTCACACATCTCACAGTGTGACAAGATGGCGCACCGGCAGTGATTTTCAAGAGTGTATAAAGAGAAAAATCACAGAGGGAAGAATATTCAATTGCAGGGTTTCAGCCAATGCAAGCAAGCCACGGTACAGAAGCTGAATCTAGGCAGTTAGCAAGACAAAGCAGTGGGTGCAATAATATTTCCCATGAGACTTTCCAGGTTGGTATAGCAACAACCAAGTAGAAGGGAATGGGGTCAAGATGACCCTAGTTGAGTACATGTTAGAGATGGTTACTAATGTCTAGACAATCAATCTCTGACAAGGTATGTTGCCCAAGAAAAATGGAACCCATTTACATTGTATAAGAATTGTTATTTTTGTGTTGCCAAGTATGTTATGCTAGGTAACAATTAATGGGTACAGAGGCAGGACTTTCCATGTTCTATTATTTCTGAGAAACAGAACTATTTCTCAGAACTCCTAAAATGGCTGCTGAAGAACAAGATGGAGTCCCTTTAGTTCTCTTATCACAATCTATTCAGTTGATACCCGTCTTATCACAAATAATTTTAAACAAAATACCTTTTTAGAATTAAAATTCATACAAAAAGTTACCTACATTAAATGGACTAGTTTGGATTAAAAATATCATTAATAATACTAATATATACCTTAAAAGATCTAAAAATAAATTTTATTGTATGAAACTATAAAATATAATGTTTGATATATTTATCATTCTTCTGAAAATATATGAGATACAGAGTTGAATATATTTCAAGGATATATAAGCAGAGCATTTCATCTTATATTTCATCACAAAAAGTTAAAAAATATTTACCCAAAGCTAGATGTGCAAGTATTTGCTACTAAACACTAAACATATAAGAAAATTCATATATATGTTACCATATAGTGCACAGATGTTTTTATTCAGGAGAAACAATTTTTTTTGTATTGCTACCATGCTTGTATTTTTTTAAAATATTTATTTATTTGTTTTAGTTGTATACAATGCCCTTGTTTTAACGTGGTGCTGAGGATCGAACCCTGGCCGCACACGTGCTAGGCAAGCGCTCCGCTGCTGAGCCACAACCCCAGCCCCTTGGAATTTTGATACAGAATGATTTTCTGTGACTGCTTTCTTGTCTTAAATGTTACAAATCAGATTTTGGTTAGCTTATCAACATCTTATTTTCTTACTTCCATGGTTTCTTCTGAATATAGAAATTTAGGTATATGTGCTATGAGTCAAATATTGCACCCAACTCCCTTTAATTTGGTTGAGGTAGAAAGAAAAGCGTGTTGAGCTAAAATTGATAAAATTTGTTTTTCTGTGTAGAATAATTCCCTTATCACCCCATGTTAAGGACATAGTTTAAAGCTTTGTTTATATGTTATACAAAGTTAAAGATTGGGATAATTTCCTTAATTTTATTTAGTGTCAGAGAGACTGATTCCCATTGCTGAATTTTTTAAAATAACTACTGCTAGATATAATTGTACTTTGCTGTGTTCTTCAGTGTTCTTTTCTGGGGGGGTTGGGAGGTACCAGGGATTGAACCCAGGGGCAATAGACCACTGAGCCACATCCCTATCCCTATTTTGTATTTTGTTTAGAGACAGGGTCTCACTGAGTTGTTTAGTGCCTCCTGGTTGCTGAGATAGTGTTCTTAATTGTAAATAACAGAATCTACCATTTCTAGTGTGAGCAGTAAGGTATACATGAAAGATATTATGTATCTCAAAGGTTTCTCTGGGAGAGTAGGAGAATTTGGTGTCCAAAAACCAGGAACAACTTTGGGAATTTAACACAGCCAGCAAAGAAACAATATCAGTTCACAATTTTAACTAAAATACCTCTGTTGCCACTGCTAGTTTGTTGACCCTAATAATGCTCATATGACTGGGTGGCAGAATGTCCATCATCACAATCCCACGGGACCCAACCCAAAGTATGCTCTATGTTTGCCAGAAGATTATACTAAATGTTCTTTGCCTCAGGCTGTTCTGTGCTGCATCCTAGTATCTACTCCGTATTGTATCCATGAAACCAGTTTCCAGAATATTCTACCCTGAAAAAGCAGGATTCAAAATTGAGCACCTACGAAGAAAAAGGGTGACAAAAATGGTGTCTATGTACTTTATTTAATTAGCAAATTGAATGCTTGTTTGAATAATTTATTATAAGTTCGTAGTATAAGATAACGTGTTACTATAGAAAAAAATCCTGTATAAACCTTAAAATCAGAATGTCTGCATTTTCAGTTTTATAGTGTAGCTAGTTGTAGAAACTACACTTGTAATTTTTTTCTCTTTTTTTTAAACAGAAGAAAAGCATATTTTATTTTCAGTTTTGATCTACTCAGTATAAATGCAGGTCACATCTTCATAAATAATCTTTATTGTGTTCTTCATGTATTTAAAAATATGGTAGGTTTGTAAATTTTCCTGAAAGATTTGGAATCACTCAAAACTCATTTTAAAAGCTACAAAATTATATTACCTCTATGATACAATGTAGCTTTCATACTCATATAAACTGACATAATAGGGATTGTGCGCAATTCTGTTAAGATTCTTAGTTGTTTTGGCCAGTCAGCTCTTTATACATATGCCCAAACTTGGACCTCAGCACAAAACATTTATAATTTCAGAAGTAAGGAAGACAAAGAGAGTTCTAGTATAAAACATCCCAGATTAGGTCTGCTTCACCTTCTAATTTTTTTTCAGCTTATGAGAAAAGAAAATTCTTTATGTAATAATGATAGTTTTAGTGAATGATCACCATCAAAGAAAATAAATAAATGCAGTGCATGCTGTTTTATTAATTTAATTATTTTTATATGTGTGGTGAATCTTTCCATTTGCTTTCAAACTCATTCGTTTTTTTCCCATAACTATCAGTACAATGTCCAATAAGTTAACACCATTGAAATGCTTTAATTTAAAACAATGATCAAGAAATAAAAAGATATAGATTTAAACACTACCCAGAAAAATACTATGATAAAAGACAAGCTAGTGTCTTTTATGATAAACATTTTTTCATTAATTAAATCGTGTATGGAAAGGTCACATGTCTGAGAACAAAATACACAAATTATGTGCTTTCTTATATGACGTCAGGAAGAATAGGCCAAGAAGTTGCATAGCCCCATCTTTCATGATACATTCTGAAAAGTGATTTGACTTACAAGAACATCTTGATGGATTGTTTTGTAAAGTGTGTTTTGCATTGCTTGAAGACATGAGGGCTTGCCAATATACTTTAGTTGTGTAGCAAGTTATAAAATGAAACTTCATTTGGATTCTGTCAGGTCACATTAAAAACATTCAAATGTGTTATATTCTTTCATTTCATTTTGTCTCTACAGCATTTCATAAGCTCAGTTGTGCTCTGGAAACTGTTCCTAGGAACAGGATGGGTACTAATGTTTTCTTTATTATTCTTTGAAGGAAATAAATTTTGAGATTTTGCCTACTCACAAAAACCACTAATGAAATCAAATAAATTTTGGGGGAAATTGTTACAATTGACCATTTCAGGGAAAAATAAAACCAAGGTAAAGTATCATTTTAAATCAAATGGCCATACTTATAAACTCAGAATAGAAATAATTTGAGCTCACATAGGTCTTAAAAATATTTATTTTCTCTGCTGTTATTTACTTTGTGTTGTACCAAATTCACCTGACTCCATGTTTATATAGTTCTGAGCAAAATGGCACCTGTATCCAAGTACTTATTTCAGATTTTATGATGATTATATTTCTTTCAGAATGCTTAAAAATTTTACTAGAAGTGTAAAATTTTGTTTTGTTGAATATATCACTCATTCATAAGAACTACCTAATGTAATAAAAAACCAACTATCCAGGTGTTAGCTTAGAAGTATGGCAATTTTTTTAAAAAGAGTGAGCATTTTTAAAAAATAACTAGATTTTGATTCTGGAATGTGTCTTTTAACTTATACTTTGATCTGATTAGGGTTATCAGAAGTTAACAGATTTTTATAAAATCTCTTTTCAAGAAATAAAGTATTTCCATACATTTTATTTCCTTATGAAATGTTCAGATTGGTTCTTAATTCTCTATCTCTTGCTACATTTGGAGAATAGTAGTTGCATATTTAAGTATATCTCAAACTTTAACATGAATTCAACTCACCCTGTGCTGTTGAAAATTTCATATTCTGATTCGGTAACTTTGGGATATACCTTAGATGGGGCATTTTTCTCTTTGAACCTTGGATTGAACCCAGGGACACTTAACCAGTAAGCCACATCCCCAACCCTTTTTTCTTTTGTAAGACTGGGTCTCACTTAGTTGCTTAGGGCCTCACTAAATTGCTGAGGCTGGCTTTGAACTTGTGATTCTCCTGCCTCAGCCTCTGGAATCATTGGGATTACAGGTGTGTGCCACCCATGCCCTGCAAGATTGGGCATCATTAACAATCTTCCATATGTTGGTGAAGTTGGTATTCAGTCAGTAAAAGGGTTCATATAAACAAAGATTCTTACCATTGATGGAAGCCCTCGTTTAACCTAGATAACATTTAATAATTTGGGTCATTGTTGCTCAAGCCTTAATTCAGCAGATTCTTTAAGTGTCATTTGGTAACTGTCACAAAGATTATAATAAGAAGCATAGGGTCTCAGTTCTAACATTGGGCAGATTACTTAACTCACTGAATCTCAGTTTTCTTCTCTGAAAATTTCAGCTAATAGTATGTATATAATAATAGTTGATGATTAATTAAACCACAAGAAGCATCTAACATACCCCAAACTACCATGTATTCATAAAACACAAGATTTCTTCTACATATCTTATGTGTACGCTTTCTCTCTCTGTACATATGTATAGGCATGTCTATGTATACACACCCATACATTGTGTGGTGTGCAAAATACCCATACACTTTTATTCTGATCTACAGCATCTTCAGTTCTAGAGTATGCATATGACCTAGAATGTAACAAAGAAAGGACAGTCATCAAAGTTGCAAAATATATACCATCAAGTTACAGGCCTTGAAATGAATTCAGTACCCTTTTAAATGTTGTATCTCATATACCTGGTTACAGCTTTAGGGATAAATTCTAATTTAGATTCCCTTCCAGATGACACACTGTAGTACTTTGTAAGTGATAAACACAAGAAAAAAATAAATTCCTTCCTTCCAAAAGTTTTGTCATGGGAGAGTTTTCATATTTTAGAAATGGAAATTCATTTGGAACTGACTGGCAGGTTAATATTAAATCAATTCAATAACTATGAATTCCTTTGGGTAACTATTATGTTTGGCTTAAAAGAACTCTGTAGCCTAATTATATTTTATTTTATTTATATAGATTTATTTGTTTATTTTGCAGTAATAGAAATTGAACCCAGGGGTTTTCACATGTTCTTATAGGCTAATTTTAGATAGCATACTTTGCTTGTGTATGTGTGGGGGGGTGTTCATATGCTGAGTGTCTTTATTACTGATTTTTAAGTTGACAAATTAAGCCATTTTGACAATAAAATGTACAAAATATATCAAGACAAAGCAACATTCATTTCCATTTCATACAAAACATGACCCAAATCACAAAATATTAAAAAATGAAAACAACAGGACTGGGGATATAGCTCACTGGTAGAGTGCTTGATTACATCCCCAGAATTGCACCCCCCCAAAAAAATATAGTCATCTTGTTTTAAATAACTATGCTTACTTCATTTCAGGAACAAAATGTCATAATTCTAATATCAGTGAAGTATTCAGTTTATTCATATATTTGGTTGTTATTGCCCAAAAATGTAAAAATCCTATTCCAAAAAGATCTGTGTAGCAGAAGGAGGAAAACTAATGACACATTTCATAGTATTTGAAAATCTCATATTCAGCTGTTCCAAAACTCAAAAATTATTTTGTAATGTACAACTGTTGCCCTCAAATTTTTGGTAATGAGGCTGACATGGTCTATCCCACTTGGAAGTAGTCTGGCATTTTGTTCATTTGATGCATATTAAGAGACATTTAATCACTGCTTCTTGTGTGAAACTTCCTTCTTTCTGTCATACATAGATGGGGAATGAGTTGACCAAACATACATATTTAATAAATAATGTACACTGAATGATATCTTAAGGGTACATAACTGGAATAACAATAACATCCACACTCTGTCCTTCCTTCTAGCCTCATTAATCCAGGATTTTTTGCTAGGACAGAAAAATGCACAAAAAAATAGTCTCCCCTCTTAGAGAGTGCAGGAAATCATTCTGCTTTAGTATTTGATCAGCCTTCCAAAAAAAAAAAAAAAGAAAGAAAAAAAAAGCTTATGCCAGTTTTTTTTTTTTTTTTCTTTATCAATGCAAATGGTGGCCATCCATGTGGTAGGTGGCTCTGTAATGAGTATACTTTTTATGCCTCTGAACTTCCTACACCCTTCCCCTACTCACATGGAAATATCTGAAAGCCAGAGGGGAAAAATACTTCCATTTTCTTTGTTTAATTGTGCAAGTTGGCCAGCTGGGAAGGTTTTGCAAACTTTAAAAAATGTTTCTTTTTCTCACTATGAGTAAGATGAGACTGTCCTTGGTAATAAATGGGGACCTAGAAAAGATATATCAATCTAGAAGGAACAGATCATATCCTAAGGGTAAGACTCTTGAGTCAGGTTACTTAGTTCAAATCAACCATTTACTAGCAGTGTGACCTTGAGCAACCTTGAGGTGTGACATCTCTGATACCCAAAGGTCTTAAAAACAGCATACTACAGGAACACAGCCACATCAATGTTTATAGCAGCACACTTCACAGTAGCTAAACTGTGGAACCAACCCAGATGCCCTTCAGTAGATGAATGGATAAAGAAAATGTGGTATATACACACAATGGAGTATTTATTACTCAGCAATAAGAGAGAATAAAATCATGGCATTCTCAGGTAAATGGATGGAGTTATAGAATATAATGCTAAGTGAAGTTAGCCAATCCCAAAAAGCCAAATGCGAAATGTTTTCTCTGATATAAGGAGGCTGATTCACTCTGATATCAGGAGGCCAATTCACAGTTGGGTTGGGATGGCGAGCATAGGAGGATTAGAGGAACACTAGAATGGCCAATGGGGAGGGAGGGGAATGGAGGGGGCAAAAGGGTCAAGAAAAAAATATGGTAGAATGTGATGGATATCATTACCCTAAGTGCATGTATGAAGTCACGAATGGTGTGAATATACTTTGTATACAACCAGAGATATGTAAAAATGTGCTCTACAAGTATAATATGAAATGTAATACATTCTGCTGTCATTTCTAACAACTTAGAATAAAAACTAAATTTGAAAAAAAAATAAAACATTAATAAAATAAATCACTGTTCTATTGCACAGTAGGATGACTGTAGGTAATGATAATGTATATTTATATAAAAGCTAGAATACAGGATTTCAAATGGTTTTACTACAAAGAAATGATAAATATTTAAGGAAATATGCTTACCTTGGTTTGGATTTACATGATGAATATAAACATGTATCAAAATATCACATGGTTCCTTGTAAATATGTACAATTTCTATGTCAAAAAATATGTAAGTCCCTATATTGTGGAGTGTTGTAAGACTTAAATAGCCATATTTCACTGACTCTAAGAATTAATCACCTGTAAAATAGGCCATTGTTTTGTGTACTACTAAAACAAAGTTACCCTTTAAGCTCTCTATACTAAGGATTTTAAGAAACAACCTAATTTCCAAAAGTTAGAATGTAAAATATCATCTCATAATTAAGTACTATAATTAATACTGATAAGGGACTAGCATCAATACTTGACATATAGCAAGTGTTTAGTGTTTCCTATTATGAGTAAAACATCAGAAAAAATGAAGGTAGTTATTAGCAGCTTGAAAAATTGAGGCCCTTTTGAAGGGAAGAACATAGATTTCACTAGGTAAGAGCAAGGCCAAGACTGGAGAGTATCCATAAAAGACCATGTTAAAGGATTTGATACTTTCCTGCTTTTTGTTTGCATAACATGAAACCAAAAGCCATTTTAGTGTATATTTTTGCATTCCTTCATCCCGCATTGCAATTCTCTTAATAACTCCCACTCAAACCTTATAATAAATGCTAATGTTCCTACAGAAATTTGTGTGGTAGAGTTTTGGGAACTACAAGGTTGAACTTAAATGGGAGTAAGTCCTGTTCCACATTCAGCTTGCAGCTGAGGTCCAGGCAAAGGAGCACCAGCACCAGGGATGTCATTGTCCAGAGTGGCAGTGAGCAGTGGCCAAAGGAGAGGAGTCACCAGAAGTGGCCAGGAGTCCTCTAAACCCAGCAAAATGACTACCCAGTGGATTTTTGTATTAGGAGTAAATATGAGGGACAAGACCTCTTTTCCTAGGATTTTAGAAAAAGGTAACTTGGGAGACATATTGGCAGGACTAATATTCATTGCATATAGCTTACTATGTTCCATGTGTTGTTTTAAGTGCATTATCAGTATTAACTCATTTGTCACTCTATGTATTGTATAGTTGTTATCCCTCATTTAACATTTGAGGAAATTGAGGCAAGAAAATGTTAATTCATCAAGGTATCATGTGGTAACAAGCACTTAAACACACATTTCTATTATGTGGCAGAGGTGCACAGCATGATCCTAATGAGTACATTTTCATAATATTGAATGAAAGTAAGACCATGTTTATTTTCAAAAACTGTTTCTAAAACAATGCTGCCCTAAAAACCTGATGGTAGCTTAGAGTTCAGGATATTCCTAAGGAGGTTAAATTGTTCCTGCTGTCCAATTCTAATCTACTTTCCTGCATTCAGTGTCTTCTGAGGGCCATTTTAGAGCAATATCAAGAAACAAGAACATTTAACTTGTGCCTGCTTCTGAGTCTACTCTGTAACACAAGCTGAATAAACTTACAAGTTAAAAAAATCTTATTTTGAGATAATTGTGGAATTAAGAACAGTTGTATATACAATATGAAAAAGCCTGAATCACCTTTACTCAATTATCCCCAATGTTTATGTCTTACAAATTATAGCATCATAACAAGGATATTGATATAAGCAACCTAATTTAGATTTTTCCTAGTTTTATTTGTACATTTGTGGGTTAGTGCATCTATTACTACAGTCAAAATGTAGATCATTTGCATCATCACAAGGATACCTCCTGTTGCCTTTTATAACAACCTTTGACTCCCTTGGGCTGCCTGATCCTATCCCTAACTCATGGCAACCATTAATAAATTGCTTCTTCATTTCTATAATTTTCTCATTTTAAGAAAATTATATAAAAGGAGTCATAGAGCACATAATTCATTGCAATTGGCTTTTTCACTCAGCATAATTCCCTTGAGATCCATCTATGATGTTGCATGTAGCAAGTTTGTTACTTTTTATTGCAAATATATTATTTTTTATTATTATGGGCATTCCACAGTTTTCTTACCCATTTCCTGCTTGAGAGACATTTTGGTTGATTGCAATTTGGGACTGTTACTAATAAAATTGCTATGAACAATCGTTTACAGATTTTTATGTGGACATAGGTTTTCATTTTTCTGGAATAAATGCCTAGGATTGCAGCATATGGGTTGTTCAGTTGTTGCATTTTTCATTTTTATGAAATCTTTTTTAGTTATACATGAACAAATATTTTTATTTTTAAAAAAATTTGTATGTGGTGCTGAGGATCAAACCCAGTGCCTCACAGGTGCAAGGCAAGTGTTCTGCCACTGAGCCACAACCCCAGCCCTTCATTTTGATATTTTTAAGAAAATGCCAAACTCTTTCCTGAGTGGCTGTGGCCTGTTACATTCTTTCCAGTAATGTTTCAGTGACCCCTTTTTTCTGCATCCTTGCCAGCATTTTCCCTTGTCACTAATTTTTTATTTTAGCCCTTCTGATTGATGTATATAGTTTTATCTCACTGTAGTTTTAATTTCCATCACAATAATTGCTAATGATGAGTTTATAATCTGTATGTATTCTGTGTCAAAATGTTTCTTCTTGCCCTTAGCACATTTTGAATTGATCTTTTGTGGTTTTGTTTTTATAGATTCTATATGTGAGTCCATGTTTTTATAAGTGATATGCACTTGTCCTTACAAGTGATGTTTTCTCGCAGACTGTACCTTTTATTTCAACTTCTTAACAGGATCCTTTGCACAGAAACATTTTTTAATTTTGATAAAGTTTAATTCATTGTTCTTTTTTGAGATTGTGCTTTTGTGTCAAGTATATATAGTCCTTGCCTAGATCAGAAAGGTTTTATAATTTTTTCTGAATGATTTAAGTTTTGTGTTCAGCATTTGAGAAAATCTTGTATAAGGTTAAGTTGAAACTTGCTTTATTTATTTATTTTTACCTTTGCATAGCCACTTGCTCAAGTATCAGTTTTTGAAATGTCTAGTCTTCTTTTATGGAATTACTTTTATAGCTTTTTTTAAAGAAAAATTACAGGCATATTATTGTGATCCTACTTCTGGGTTCTCTATACTGTGGCATAGATTAAATCTATCCCTCCACTGATTTCACACTATCTTGAGTAATGAAATCTTGAGATTGGGCTTAGTGATTCCTTCTACTTTATTCTTCTTTGTCAGAATTACTTTAGCTATTATAGAGCTTGTCCATTTCCATATACATTTTATTTTATTTTTTTAATATTTATTTATTTGCTTTAGTTGTACACAATGCAATGCATTTATGCTTACGTGGTGCTGAGGATCGAACCCGGGCCGCGCACGTGCTAGGCGAGCGCTCTGCCGCTGAGCCACAACCCCAGCCCTCCATATACATTTTATAAGCCAATCTGTGCCTACGAAAATATTTTGTTTGCATTTTAATAGGAATTGCATTAAATATATAGATCAGTTTGGAGAAAAATTAGTTTTTCTACCATGTTGATCATTCTAACCCATTAACACACTGTATCTCCTCACCTATAAGGTATTATTTTATTTCCTTCATTATGGTGTGTTTCTTAACACTGCTTTGCCTTGGGATTAGATTATGTTTCATGTCTCTAAAATACATATAATGATATTATAGTCATCTGTTATACATGTGTTTACACAAGGAAACAGAAGATTATAAAGGGCCCAAAGTTGAAGTTTTGAAAGAGAAGCACATTTTTAAAAAGTAAATGACTATTGCTAGGGCTGGGGTTGTGGCTCAGCGGTAGAGTGCTCGCCTATAGTACCTGCGCGGCCCGGGGTTCGATCCTCAGCACCACGTAAATAAACACATTGTGCACAAATAAAGCAAATAAATAAATATTTAAAGAAAAAAATCTAAAAAAAATGACTATTGCTAAATATGCACCATATGTGTACAATGTTGGGATAATTTTAAATGATGTGGTTATAATTGTTTATAGAGGGATTGATAGAAATCTATAATTTTTATGAATGTAAAACATTTTAATTACATTAAAGTCATATATCAGTGTGCTTTCTAACTATTCTTCTTTAGCCTACAGTTTTGTGATTCATGTTGAAAAATGAATATTAACCAGTAATCTCTCTATCATCAAAGAGATGACAAATTAATTAGAAAAGAACAAAGTGTGCTAAATTTAAAAGTGAACAAGGAATGAATTATTACATAATTGAAAACCAAAAAAATGCACTATATTAAATAAATTGGGAAGGGTTTTAATTGTTTCACCCACTAATTTAATTAACATAATTTCAAACATTAATATTAGTACAGCTTCATGGATACTAAACTGGTAAATAAAACATCTTGATAACAAAGATATTGATATAATTTTTTTCAACTTTATTACAGTGTAAGAAAAAAATTTTGACCACCTCTGCTTTCTTTCCCTACAGTGATCTATATTTGCTGGAATAGTGTACTATTTATAAGGGTATGAATTTCTTTAGATGTTTTAAAATAATTATTTACTTAATGAGAAAATGTGCTAGTTTGTGGACTAGGATAGGTGTATAGTAGCCACAAAACATAAGGCAGTGGAAATCAAGCAACTTGGTACATCATGCATATTTTGCAGTGTTGTAATAAGGCCTTTCAGTAACCATTTGCTTGTATAGAAATGCATGAAAGTTCCACAGTTTTTATCTATTACTAGTAACTAAATTTAGTTAAGTTTTGTGAACCAGAATTTAAGAGTGGAGTGTGTGTCTGTGAAGTGATTTACATATGCATACAGAAACATTCATGTGCACCTTTTTAGGGATTTTATCCTTAAGTAGAGTATATTGTTACCAGCTTCATTTTTACATGATTCCTGATCTAAATAAGACATTTCCTATTACTTCAGCTATTACTTCTTGAGTGATAATTCCACATGAAAATATGTATGGAGGTACCAAACTTAATCTCATGCTCTAGTTGGTACATAATATGCAAACCACCATATATAGCCATGAAAATATTGTTTATACATACACAAACATACATTAAAGTAATTATGCATTTTATTTGTTTTCATCTTATACTTTATGACTTTAAAAGGAGAAGCTATTCATTTTTCTTATCTTCTTGTAACACGCATGACCCTGCTAAGAAATAAAATCCAACATGTATGGTTCAATAAAACACAATAATATGACTACCTACATAATTATGGGTGGGTTTCAAGGAAACAAAAGAAGCTATTGAGGCACTCAGAGACTACCTACACTAGGCAGTTGTGACATGTCCCCTCTTACCAAGCCTGAAGGGTCAGGTGAATAAAATAATATTTTCTAAATCTAGTTTGAAATGGAACAATGGAGGAGACTCTTAAAGGATAGGTAGGGATGTAAGCTTCCTCTGTGAGAAACAAGGAATAAAGAAAGTAGGAGTAAATGGGGAAGAAATGCCCCAGACTTCTCTGTTTCTGTTTTTCTGTCTTTTGTCTATGCCTCCCATTGCTAAAAACCAAAGGATACAAGTCAGCAAGGGTGCTAAGGAGATGTACTTTATTGGAGTCAATCTCATAGTCACAGAGCAGAACAAAGGAGGACATAAAATGGAGTTGGCCATGATAGCAAGAAAGTGCAATGAAATATTTAAAGTTTTGACAGAAAAACTCTCCACCAACATAGAGTTCTATATCAGTGAAATTATCCTTCAAAAGTGAAAAAGAAATAAATACTTTATTAGACAAACGAACCCTGAGGGGATTTGTTGTCAATAGATCTGCCTTGCAAGAAATATCAAAAGTACTTCAGAGAGAAAGAAAATGATAGAGGTCAGAGGTTTGGAGCTACATTAAAAAAGGAAGTACATTAGAGAAGGAGTAAATGAAAATAAAATAAAAATCACTTGTTTTTCCTATTCCTAGTTGATCTGAAAAATAACTGTCTACAATATAAGAACAGCAACAACAAATATTGAATTATTAGAGCATATGGATAAGAGAAATGAATGACAGCAATGTTAAGGACCAAGAAGGAGGGAGTAAGAATACTCTATTGCAAGATACCTGTTCTTCCAGTGAGGAAGAAAGAACTGGACTGAAAGCAAAGAGAAAATGTCACAATACCCCACTTCATTCAGCATCAGGGGGTACCCTAACTAGTAGTTTACATTCAGCATCACCTCATTGTAACCACAAGTCATTTTATTTCTCTCCTTAAATGCTGAAAGAAATTTGAAAAAAAAAAGTATATAGGTATAAGTGGAAGCCTAATATAGTTTATCTTTTCGAATGGATTTAACTACTGCTTTTAACCTTGTCTCAAACCCAAGATTTATTATTTTTATACAAACTACCCTTCAGGATCCATTATCAGACTTCCTTGTTTTCAAATGGGTGATTTATTGAGGTAGCCCTTCTACAAATTCCATTTTCTTCCTTTTAAAAATGTGGATTTATTTGTATCTCTAGTATTATTTTCTTCTCTAAGTTCCTTGAAGTATTACCTCAGAATATTAAAATATCCAAAAGTATCTCATTTACTAACATGAATAAAAATATGTAGTTTTTGAAGGCAAAAATAACTGACAATGAAAAATATGTGTTTTAAATCTAAAATCAGTAACTGACCTGACTTCTCTATATCTCAAATAAATTTTAAAAAGATAGTTAACCCTGAAGATTCACCATAAGACATTCAATATTTAAAAAGAACGCTTATAGAAATGTGAATGCTTTATTGTTTTGAGACATTGGTTGAATGTAATTTATTTTGGAATATTTTAAGCAATAATGTTTAATATAAGTTAAAGGCTATTTTTCAAGTAACCAGAACAGATTTTTTAA
The DNA here is from genome assembly GCA_025594165.1 of Tamias sibiricus. Taxonomy (NCBI): domain Eukaryota; kingdom Metazoa; phylum Chordata; class Mammalia; order Rodentia; family Sciuridae; genus Tamias; species Tamias sibiricus. The sequence continues at coordinate 50,363,547 of CM046667.1, read as the reverse complement.
AGATTTTTTCAAACTCAAATGGAACTTTGGGATGTAAACCCACATAAACTCTTTTCCTCTATCCTCCTCTAAATTCAGCCTATTTTTGAAACCTCATTGAAAGTTAAATAAAATACTTTCCATGGTCTCCATAACAGGCTCTCACTTTCAGGCTTCAGTGAGTAAGTATATTGCTAATGGGGCTCAGGAAAATTTTTAAACAGAATTATGAATGGTCATTATTTGCATATGTTTTTATTTATTTTAAAGTTTCTGTAAGAAGATATTCAAAATAGAATGCCACTCAATATAAGACTCTCTCTCACTCAAACACACACACAGGAGAAATGGTACATGGAATTTTATCTACTACACAAAGCTTCTCAAATCTCTCCTTTCCACATGGAGATGTGTCAGGAAAAGAATGAAGCTTAAGGTTTAGACCCCTCCATTTCACAGAACCCTTCAAACACACTTGTAAAGCTTACACATGATCATATGCTTAAAATATGCAAAAATAAGAAGGTCCTCAAATTTTAGTCCTCACAATATTTGTATCTTCTATTCTTAGCACCTGTTTCATAGGACAACTTGCTCAATCTTTACAAAAATATTATCGGGATAAAAACCTGACCTTGCCATTAGACAAATCTGGTGGTATTTAAAGCAAAATAACTGAAGTATGCTAACAGGTGGGGGTTTATTTTATTACTTTTACTTTTTTAAAAAAAGAAATTAGGAAAGGATTTTGACTTGAGCCAACAAGTTTGCTGAAGTTGCAATCTAAATGTCATCCACATAGATTTAAATAGTTTCCTTATTCTTTCTTGTATAGTAATAACTTGGTCTGGGTTTTCAATAAATATACTTGTGAAATGTTTTTGAATATTGAGAGATAGCAAGGTGGCACTTAGAGTCAGTTTTTCCTAGATTCCAAATATTTTGTTTAAAAGGTACTCAAAATTCTTATTTTCAGATTGAAAATCTTCCTGAACTGGAGAATTGTAACTTTTAACTATGTTAAATAACCTAGTCAGAATAGCCTTTTAACAAAATGGAGTAAAAGTAAAGAATTTAAACATAACATTGATGCCAGTTAATCCCCACTAGGCTCTACAGTGTGGTTTTACCATTACATTTCTTTGTATGTATATAGGCTAATGTCTTATATAAAAGGTCTGCAAATGTTGATTCATGAGATAAATCCAGCTTATTGTCCTTTTTTTAAAAGTAAACATTGTTTTAGAAAACTATAGAATCACCTGCAATTGTAAGAAGTAGAACAAAATGATTATATGCACCATTTTCCCAATCCCTCCCATTAGTAATATATCACAGGGAACCATAGTATAATATCACAACCTCCAGATACTGACATTAGTACAGTCAATATACAGGATATCTCAATCACAATTAGGATACCTTATATAGTCTTTTTATAGCCAGATCCACTTCCTTCCTGCCTTTACCTACTTTCTAATCCTGGACAACCAAAAACCTGATTTCTGTTTGTATAATTTTGCCATTTCAAAAATGTTATATAAGTGAAATCCTTTATTATGTAAATATTTGAGATTGGCATTCTTCATTTAGCATAATTCTCTAGAAACTTTTCAAGGTTATGTGCATTAACAATGTGTTATTTTCTCTTGATGAGTAGTATTTCATGGTATGAATATACCAAAGTTTGTTTAAACATTGCATTGAAAGATATCTGGATTTTTCTAGTTTCTACATGTTACAAATACATACAACTCCTGTGGTCACTCATGTAGAAGTTTTCATTTCCTTGGAGTTAATGTCCCAGGATTAAATTTATGACTCACTTCTAGTGTGATTGTTTTATATTTTTTTTGTTTTACTTTGAACTACATGTGTTCTTTATATATTCTAAATACAAGATACAAGTTAGGTATTTGTATTTTTACCAGTGTATGGTTTGTGTTTTCAACACATTAGTAGGGGTTTTTCCAGATCAAATTATTAAAATTTTGTTGAAGTCCAGTTTATCAATTTTTCTTTCTAAGAAACATGCTTTTATCATCATACTTTAAAACTCTGCTTAATGTTATATTCTGAAATTTTTATCCTATGTTTTTCTATAATATTTATAGATTTATGCTTCATATTAAAATTCTTCATCCATTTTAGTCAGTTTTTATAAGGTGTGAGACTTATGTCAAGAACATTTTACTTTATCTATTTAATTTTTATTTCCTACTTGTTCTATCACCATTTGTTGAAAAAACTATTTTGCTTCACTAATTGTTTTTGTACCTTTGTGTTAATCAGCTGGGCATATTTGTGTGGAGTTACATCTGTTTATTCACTTCCATTGATCTGTGTATCTATCCCACCACCAGTACACATTCAATTGATTACTGTAACTTTACTATAAGGGTTAAATCTTATTTTTCAACATTGCTTTGGCTATTGTAAGGGTTAAATCTTATTTTTCAACATTGCTTTGGCTATTGTACTTCTACTGCCTTTCAATGTAAATTTTAGAGTGATCTGGCATATACCAACAAACATTTTGCTAGGATCTTGATAGCATTTGTGCTAAACTGTATATCAATTTGGGTAAAATTGACATTACTATGTTGAGTCTTCTAATTCATAAACACAGTATGTTTCTCCAGTTAATGATATAGTCTTTGATTATTTTATAGTGTTTTGTTCCTTCTATCATATAAGTTCAGAATATATTTTGCTACCTCATTTTTTGTGAGAGTAAAGGGTACTATATTTTTAATTTTAGTGTCCACAAGCTCATTGCTAGCATACAGAAATATGAGTGGTTTGTAGAATAATTTTATTAGTACATTAAAGTTATACATAAACATGTGGTAAAAGGGGAAAAAAGTTAAACATAATATCAAGGTGCATTTCAACATAATCATACATGAGTGGGATATAATTTTCTCCAATTTAGTTCCCACTGCTTCCCCTTTTCCTCCTATCCTCCCTCTCCCTGTTTGTTTTCCTCTATTCCACTGGTCATCTTGTATTCATTCATAGATTTTTAAAAGTTGTTCCTTTATAGATATACATAAAGGTGAAATTTACTGTGATATATAAATACATGTACATAGCATGATTCAATCAATTTCATTCTGCTGGTCCTTTTTTTTCACATTCGTCCTACCTCTCCCTCTTTCCCCTTCCTCTACTCTACTGATCCTCCTTCTATTTTCATGGGATAACTCATCTTTCTTTTCCTTATTTTGCTCTAGCTTCTGCATATGAGAGAAAATATTCAACCTTTGTCTTTCTAGGTCTGTCTTCTTTCACTTGGCATGATGTTCTCCAATTCCATCCATTTACCAGCAAATGCTATAATTTCATTCTTCTTTATGGCTGAGTAAAACCCAGTCATGTATATATAACACATTTTATTTTTCCCTTTTTCTGTTTATGGGCACCTGAGATGGTTCCATAACTTGGAAATATAGCTGATTTTTAACAGAATTTATTTTACTTATAGCACTTTTGGGATCACAGCAAAATTGAGAGAGTACAGATATTTCTCATATAACCCATGCCTACACACATACATCCCCAATAGAGTTGTGTTACAGTTGTTACAATTTATGACAGTTGATGGGCTTATATTGACACACATCCATAGTTTCCATTAGGGTTCACTTTTGGTATACCTTCTGTGTATTTAAACAAATTTATAGAAACATGTATCCACCATTATAGTTATAATAATTTCACTGACTTAAATATCTTCCATGACCTTCCTGTTCTTCTCTTCTTAACCTCTAACCCCTGACAACCACTTCTTAATGACTTCATAGTTTTGTCTCTTTCATGTTGTCATATGGTAAGAATCTTATGGCACGAAGCATTTTTACATTGACTTCTTTCATTTGGCAGTATGCAATTAACTTTCCTTACTATCTTTTCATGGCTTGATAGATCACTTATTTTAGCATCAATTTTCTGGAAGTATCACAGTTTATTTATTCATTCACTTACTAAGGAACATCATAGGTATGTAGTTGCATCATGTTATTTTAGTTTCAAGTTTCCTAATGACATGTGATAGCAATATTTCATATGCTAATGTTTCCATCTCTATATCTTCTGAGGTACCTGTTTAGATGTTTTACCTATTTTAAAAATCAAGTTGTTTTCTTATTGTTTAACTTTAGTAGTTCTTTGTATAGTTTGTATAATAGTTCTTCATCAGATGTGAATTCTGCAAATCTCTTTTTATTCTCTTGATAATGTCTTTCCTAGACTTAAGATTTTTAATTTTAATGAAGTCCAGCTTAATTTTTTTCCTTCTTAGACCATGCCTTTGGTATTGTATCTAAAAATTTATGAAGAAACATGAGATCATCAAAGTTTTCTCCTATGTTATAGTTTTATATTTTATATTTAGGACTGTGATCCACTCTTACATGAAAGTAACAAGGCAAAATTCCTCCCCTACTATCCTCTAACAGAACAGTCTCAGAGAAATCCAGTTACAATATCAGTAGTGATATCAGTAGTCACCTATGCCAACAATGATATCAAATGATATCATAGTCACCTATACCAACATGACACAGAAAATAGTATTATCCAGCAAGGATATTAAATCAGCCATCATAAAAATGAATAGTTCAACAAGTAATTGGAAACTTATTTGCAAAAATATCAAACAGAAAAATGTGTGAGAAGTTGTAGAACATTAACTTTTAGAACTGAATAAATATAGAAAACAAAATATAATTCAATGGATTGGCTTAACAGGGAACAAAAGGGAAAATCTGTGCACAGGAAAGGAGATAGGAAAACAGAAATTACCCAGACTGAACAGGAAAGAAAATAATAAAGTGAACAAATCTTCAGTGACCTGTGGGATTATAATGAAAGATCTATGATCCATGACATCAGAGGCCTTAAAGGAGAAAAAACAGATGATGTTGCTGAACAAGTACATAAAGAAATAATGGCTGAAAAATTGGGTAAAAGATAAAACTCTAAAGATGCAAGAAGTTCTGTGAACAAACAGAATAAACCCCAAGAAGCCCATGCTTATACTCACCGTAGTCAAACTCTGAAAAAAAACAGTTAAAAGTAATGAAAGAGAAAGGACATTTTATCTATAAGCAACAAAATAGTTCAAATAATAGGACTTCTTATATGAAACCATGGAAGCCAGAAGGAAGTGTTATGACATTTTTCATGTGATGAAAGAAAAGAACTGTCAAGTTCCAGAACAGAAAAGGAGTCAAAACTTCCAAATATACTTTTACGAAGCAAGAAGTATGGATACCAGAACCAAACAAGTATAGTACAAAAGCAAACAAACTGCAGACAGATATTGCTCATGGGTATAGAGAGCAAAGTTCTTAACAAAATTTGCAACATCATATTAAGAAGCTCAAGAAGAATAATCACTTGATCATACCAATTGATGCAAGAAAAAATATTTCACGAAATTTGACACCCATTAAAAAATACATATCAGAAAATGAGGAATCTGAAAGAATTTCCTGAACTTGATAAAGGACATTTACAAAAATCCTACAGCGAACATCATAATAATGGTGAAAGATTTTGAATTTTTCTTTCTGATATTAGGATCAAGGTAAAGACATCTCATTTCAGCTCTGCTATTTTCATAGTACTGGAAAATCTAGCCAGCACAAAATTGCTAGAAAAGTAAATAAAAACATAAAATTCAGAAAACAAGAGAAAAAGCATCCCTACTTGTGGGTATTATATTGGTTTATGTAGAAAATCCCAGGTTTTGTACAAAATTTCTCACATATAATGAGCTCAGCAAAGTCTCAGAACATAAGCTCAACATAAAAAAAATCCATTGTTAATCAATGGGTATAAAATTTCAGTTATGCATATTTAATGAGTTCTAGATATCTACTGTAAAACATTGTATTTAGAGATAATGACACTATTTCACACTTAAAACTCTATCCAAGGCTAGGCCTTGTGTTTCCTTCCACAATATAATAATTTAAAAATAATTATGGGAGATGGTTATGTATCTAGTGGTAGAGTACTTGCCTAGAATACAAAAGGTCTGGTTTGGATCAGCTACACTGCATAAAAATAAATAAACATTTTAAAATATATATTTTTATTGATAAGCAATGAACTCTAGAAACCAAATATTTAAATGTAGAAATTAATAGTTGCCACCCCGAAATCTAAATACTTATGAATCTAACAAAGTAGGTACTGTATGTATATACTACAAACTAGAAATCCAAATGAAGATGTGAGTAAATAGAGATACACAATGTGCTCCTAGGACTGGGAGATATAACATAGTGAATAGGTTATTTCCCCCAAAATTAGTTTACAGTTTTAATGCAGTTCTTATCAAAATATCAACAGGCTTTTTGTTAATATGGGCAATCACTCTATTTCCTTAATTCTATTTATCTTGTTTATGTTTCTCTGGCTTTAGTACCTATAAACTAGCTCCCAAACTACCATATTTTCCCATTGGATTTATCTAAAGAGAGATTTTTAAATTCATCTAAGACATATATGTCTTTATAGAATATGTAACATTTCAACCAATATGAATTAGTGTGAAAAAAGAAGAAAAAATGGCCCAGAATGATTTTTCCTAAATCAATAAATTTTTCTTCATTTAAATATCTTAGCTATCAAGCCTATTTATTCCCAATTTATTTATTCTCTGAAGCCGTATTAATCATAATGCTTGAATTTATGTTAAATAATTTAATAAGTTGGAAAATGACCCTGTCCTTTCAAATTAGCATAAAATAATGCCTTTAGGGTTTTCCTTTACTTAAGCATTCACTCCTTGTTCTTTTTGAAGTTTATTATACTCAGTTCTTTCTAATTAATGTGCTATCCATTTTAGGATACAAGAATTACTGTTAAATTGAAATATAAGCAAGGGCCAGCCCTCATTTTAAGTATGTATCATAAAATTATAACCAGAAAGAACACTTTTTAAAATCATATAACCAGGAATTGTGCACACCCTTTAATCTGAGTGGCTTGGGAGGCTGAGGCAGGAGTATCGAAAGTTCAAAACCAGTCTCAGCAACTTAAAGTGGCCCTAAGCAACTTAGCAAGACCCTGTCTCAAAAAAAAAAAAAAAAAAAAAAAAAAAAAAAAACAAGCCGCTTAAAAAGGACTGGGGACATGCTCAGTATTAAAGTGCCCCTGGGTTCAATCCCTGGTACAAAAAAAAAAAAAAAAAGATTCCATACATATGGCTTCAAAGTAGTAAAAATATGCTTTTAATTTTTGAAAAAGTATGCCTAATTAATTCATGTGTGTAAATAATTATAATCTTATTTAAAATTATTTTAACAACATACACATCTGGTACATATATTATAGAATTTTTGATATACTTCTTTTTCATAATTCTGATTGTAGAACCTCTAGTGTTTTCTTTTTCTTTGGGCAATCACATAAGTAACAGACAGTGCAGACAGAGAATCCCCAATCCTAAAATCTGAAATCTGAAATGTTCAAAACATCCAAGATTTTTGAGTACCAACATGATACCACAAGTGAAAAACTCCACACTTGACCTCATACAATGGGTCAGTCAAAACTTGAATGCACTAAAAATATTTTAGTGTAAGATTACCTTCAAACTACAGGTATAAGGTATATATAAAACATAAATCAGTTTTGTATTTAGACTTGGGTATCACGTCCAACATATTGCATTATATATATGAAAGTATTCTGAAATCTAAAAAAAAAAAAACACCTGAAATCCAGACTACTTCTGGTCCAATCAACCTAATTGGATACTGATAAAGGATACTCAACCTGTAATGCCATCATAGATATATTATAATTGTGAAAATATAATATATTCACAATATAAAATACTGTTTAAAAACACAGTATAATAAAATAAAATTAAATGATGTAAATATTAGAAATATGCTCTGTGCTAATGGATTGGAAGACTCAGTATAGTAAAATTGTCAGTTCTCCAGAAATGTATCTGTAAGCTTAATGTCATTTCTATCAAAATATCAGAAATATATTTTATTAACAGATCTGTAGACCTCTTTTTAAATCTGAATTTAATATCTTAAAACATAGTACCTAGAACTTCTTAAACAATTTTGAAAAAGAATAATAAAGCTGGAATGATATTTCTACCCAATGCTTAGTTAAGCTTACATAATACCTACAGTAATTAAGGTGGTATGGCATTGGCAGAGGGATGAGCACATAAATCTATAAGGCAGAACTGGTGTTCCAGAAACAAACCCACACAAATTTTCTCAACTGATTTTGACAAACGTACAATACCCAATCAATGAGAGAACAAATAGTTTTTTCAGCAAGTGGTGCTAGAGCAATTAAACACTTATAAGAAAAAGTATATATCTTCAATCTAAACCTGTGCCTTATACAAAAATCAATTCAAAATGAACCACAGATTAAATGTAAAGAATAAAATGATAAAAATTTTGGAAAAAAAATCAGAGCCTTCATGGTTTAAATCTTGGTTAAGTGTTCTCAGACCTGATCCAAAGACCTATCAAGGGAAGACAATCAACAAGCTAAACTTTATAAAAATGTAAAACTTTGCTTCAAACATCATATTAAGAGGATAAAAGGAAGAGCTCTAGACTTAGATAAAATATTTTTGAACCATATATCAAACAAAGATTCATATCCAGATTGTATAAAGAGCTCTCAAAACTCAGCATTAAAAAGAAACTAGCAAGCCATCTAATTAGAGAATGAATGAAAGTTACTAACAGACACTTCACTGGAGGTTATATTTGAGAAGAAGGAGGAAATGGGGAGTTTCTAATCAATGGATATAGAATTTCAGTTTTGCAAGATGAGTAAGTTCTACAGATCTGATATACTGCACAACACTATACCTATAGTCTATAATACTGGATTCTACACTTTAAAAAATAAGAACGTAAAACTCATGTTAAGTGTTCTTATCACAATAAAATAAAACTTTATGGGCTGGGGCTGGGGCTCAGTGTCAGAATGCTTGCCTAGCACATGTGAGGCACTTGGTTTGATCCTTAGTACCACATAAAAATAAACAAATAAAATAAAGGCACACTGTCCATCTACCAATACAAAATAGTTTTTAAATAAAACTTTAAAACAGTGCATCTACATGGCAAACACATGGAAAGATGTTAAATGACATTAACCATTAGTGAAATTCAAATTTAAACTGTCAAATTAAAACTCTACATGCATAAAAATAAAGAATATATAAAATTAAGAACACCAAATTTTGGTGAGAATTCGGAAAAACTGAATCACTTGCACACTGCTGGTGGATATGTAAAATGTCAAAGTCCCTGTGGAAAATGTTTTGTCAGTGTCTTTAAAAAACTAAACATATACTTCCCATAATAAGGCCCAATAATTTCATTCTTCAGCATTAATCCAGAGAAATCAAAGAAAAAGTATACGTGATATTTTTTGCAGCTATATTTTCACTAGCAAAAACTTGGAAATAGCTTCAATCTCCTATAGAAGATGAATGGTTAAACAAACTATAGAACATCCATACCATGACATACTATTTAGTGGTAAATGTAAAGGAGCCATTGGTAACAACTTGAATGAAACTTGAGGATACAATGCTGAGTGGGAAAAACAGTCAATCTCAGAAAGTCACAACTGATTAAATTATTTAACATACTTGAAATGATGTGATAGAGAACAAGTTAGTGGGAGACAGGATTTAGGGGTGATTTTGGGGAGGGTGGATGGTATGACTATAAAGGGATACCATGAGGAAATCTTTTTTTCCCACATTTTAAAATTTGTTTTAATTAGTTATATATGACAGTAGAATGCATTTATGCACTTTGATATATCATACATAGATGGGATATAATTTCTCATTTTTATTTTTTTTTGATTTAGCAAATATAAATTTATTTTATTTATTTATTTAATTTGTTATACATGCTTGTAGATTGCAATTCCTTTCATATTACATATAGAGAGCACAGTTTTCCAAGTCATTGGTTTTACACAAAGTATTTTCGTACCATTTGAGTTTTTATACATGCACTCAGTATATCGATGTCAAACTCCTTCTGCCATTGTTTTTATACCCTTGCCCCTTTCCTTCCCCTCCCCCCTTTTTTTCTATTTAACCTTCCTTAATTTCTCTCATCCCCCCTCCCTTGCCACTATAATTTAGTATCATCATAGCAAAGGAATCAATCAACCTTTGGTTTTCTGGGATTGGCTGACTTCACTTAGCATTATTTTCATCAACTCCATCCATTTACCTGCAAATGCCATGATTTTATTCTCTTTTAGTGCTGAATAGTGTTCCATTGTGTATATATACCAAAGTTTCCCTATCCATTCTTCTATTGATGGGCATCATTTTTTTTTCCCCACAATCTAGCTATTGTGAATTGTGCTGCTATGAACATTGATGTGGCTGTGTCCCTGTAGTATGCTATTTTTAAGTCCTTTGGGTATAGACCGAGGAGTGGGATAGCTGGGTCAAATGGTGGTTCCATTCTAAGTTTTCCTAGGAATCTCCATACTGCTTTCCAAATTGGCTGCACCAATTTGCAGCTCCACCAACAATGTAAGAGTGTGCCCTGTTCCTCACATCCTTGCCAGCGTTTATTGTTGTTTGTTTTTGATAGCTGCCATTCTCCATTCTGACTGGCATGAGATGAATTCATAGAGTAGTTTTGATTTGCATTTCTCATAAAACTGTTCTGTGTAGTTGTGATAAAATGACATAAGCTATACACATGCATTATATTAATGTTAATTTCCTGGATAGATATTGTATTATAGTTGTGTATATTAAAATTCACTCCTTTGGGACAGTCTGATTGAAGAGTATATGGAGTATCTCTATACTATATTTGCAACTTCTTTGGAATTTATATTTATTTTCAAACAAAAGGCTAAATAATTTTTTTAAAAAATTCTGCTGTGTCAATTTTTAACATGGGGAACCTGAGCAAGTTTTTTGACTAGTGACTTTTATAATTGGGCCGCTAAGACCTTCCAGATACAGCTCTTGTGAAGACTATTAAAATTACAGTAATAAGTGATCAAGGGCCACAGGAAAATAGTGACATGATCTGAATTGGAAAATTCACTACATTAGTACTAAATTTTATTTTACATGACTTTAACTTTTTCCAGTCATTTTAAGCATGTTTACTCACCTAGGTCATAAAATCTTAAGGGAAGTGTATGTATTATACACAATGTAGAAATTATTACAGGTAATAAATAAGATATGATTATTGACTAAACCTGAAAGATAGTTAAAATTTACCTGAGGATAGTCAAAATTCAATCATTGTTTGGTAGTTCAGGTATTACCTAGAGTGTGTTTTTGTATAAATGGAACCACAGTTGTTTTTAGAATCACGTACTTCAGGTTTTATCAGAGTTGACCATACTTTAGAATCACCCGTGAAACCATGACTGCTAGCTCCTGCCCCCAGAGTTTCTGATTTTCCAGAACTCACATGTACTTGGCATTTCCAAGAAGTTCATTTATGATGCTACTGCTGCTGGTTGGTGAAATGGTAAACCATATTTATATGTTGGCCTAAAGGTGGGTTTGTGTATATAGAAAACTCACAGGACAAGATGTAAAGGAACATACAGTGGAGGACAATGATGCTAACATGCAAACTTGGATCATAATCAGTCCTAAAACTTTTTTTTTCCTTAATTTGTTTTAAAATTTTGCTTATATGCATACATAAATAGCCAATCTAAGGAGAGGAAATGAGATGAAATACGGGAAGGAATGCTTCAGTCCATTTTTATAATAGTAATTTAAATACAATTATCTAAAATTAAAGTTAGGCTTCATCTGTTAGTTTATATATGCTTTTAGTTTATATATGATTTTTGGTCAGTTGCAATTTTATGATGATGACATTGTAAGATATAAAATGTTTAATTAACCATTAAGGTTAAAATCTTAGTAAGATTTAATGTCATTTTTTATGTATTTTTTTTCTGTCAAGCAATTGAATGATTGACATAGAAAATGTATCTGCCACTGTAAGAAATGATACTAAAAATAGCACTCAAACAAATAATTTAGTGGGGATCATTATAATTACAAAATGAATATCTTTCTAAAAAGTGTTTCTGATGTTCTTTATAAATATTGAGGTCACCTGTTGCATAAAATATAATAAGACAAAGAAGCCTTTTTATTGGCAAAGAATGATTTATAAACCTGATGAATGACATATTTCAACTGTGTTCACTTAAACACAGAAAGAAAAACTTCTTTGAGAAACATTTAATTGTCATTAACTCACTGTTTAAAAGAACAACTTTAATAATTGGCACCAAAGAAATTAAACAAAGAATAATTTGCTAATGAAGAAGTTTTAACATAACCCACAACTGAAATTTAGCATTTTAGGAGGATTTCTTCATTCCATTGTAAGAGTGCTCTCTATTTGAGAAGAAAACTTGTCCCATGAGACCCACTCACATACTGCCTTCAGAACTCAGCTGTTACATTCGGCTGCTGCTTCTCTTATTCAGACTGTTGGCATCATCAATACATGACTTTTGATTGGATCCCAAGGGTAAAAATTAACTGTGGTAGACGGCAGTTTCATAAGAAGTGCATAGATTATCCAGGACATTTCTTTTTGTTCAATAGAGTGATTTTTTTTTTTTCTGTTGAAAGGAGGGAAGAAAGGCAAGGCATTTAAAAGTTAATTCTGGATCAGGATTTTTTGTGCTGTTATTCCAGAAATTTACATAAAAGTTACAGGAAAATATTGTTCCTGCTCTGTACTGAAGAGATTTTGCATTTAGAGGACTTTGGGAGCAAGCATTATGTCCACTGTTCTGTTCTGGCTTGGATGTTAATCAGAACACAGTTGAGCATTATTTCAATTTGCAGGGCTTGCCATGCTAGAAGCACAACCTTATATGTAGTGTCCATGGGCAGTCCTATTATGGGAAACCAACTTGAGAGAAAAGGCGGGTCACTTGCTTGTGCGCAGGTCCTGGAATTTGAAATATCCAGAGGCCTCTACAAAATCCTGGCATCAGTTACTATGTTGACTCACTCAGTGTTGGGATCACTCACTTTCCCCTTACAAGACTCAGATCTTGGAGGCAATTGCTTTCAGAGAAAAACGAATAGGAAAAACTGAAGTGTTATTTTTTTCAAGCCTGCTGAAGTTTACTGGTTTCTCATCGTTCTTAAGCCTACTAGAGCAATAAAGTTGGGAGAAATTTTTACCAAGATTTTTATCGCAGCCTTGACAAATACTTTTTTTTCCAAATGCTTTGGTGGGAAGAAGTAGAGGACTATTGTAAGTACAAAATAATTTAAAAATATCTTTAATTGTAGCATAAGTTTAGTTTGTGACAAGCTCACTGATGAGGCAGAATGGTTTTAAATTATTATACTAGTTTGTGAATAAGCATAGCTGTTATCTTCAGTATACTTTATATTATATGTTTATGTATATATTCAAGTGTAGATGTTTCTCACTGGGAAAACTTCAATAGAAATTAGGTAGAGTTGAGTTATTATCTTTGCAATAAAATAAATACATCTTTCTTATGTAAGAAACCACTGAAGGAATAGAATATGCATAACTAGCTTCGAGTGTATGTAACAGACTATTCTGATTGCTCTAAAATAGTTTGTGAATCTGGATTATTATTTTGATTGATGCTTCTGTATTTAGTAATGGTTACATTAATGGTAATGACTTGACATTCTCAGTGAACTAATTACTGAATGGGAATGACATGGAAACCTAAAGGTTAGAAAATGATGTATCTGGCATATAATGGGGGGTATTTAATAAAATAAATTGTGATGGATAAATCACAAGTGCAAAAAATATTGATAAAGATTTAATCTCCAAGTTCCTTTCTCATATTATATGCAATATTTTGAGTGCTCTTTTCTGTCACACATCATGAGAATTCTTTAAGTAATGTGATCTGTGCTGCCAAATAACCTGAAAGTCTTTTATTTAGGCAGTAACATAAAAACTTCTGATCATATTTTGCAGTAAAGTCACCATGGTATTTCATGTTTTTCATGATCTAGCATTTCACTAAAGCTTTATAGTTAGGCTTTTATATACAAATATGACTAATTTGTTTATTTTTAAGAGAGCCATAGTGACTAATGAAGAATTTAAGTTGACTGTAACACAACAATAATAGAAGTATAAAAAAATAATACATGATGAGGACAGTGTGTCCCAAGGACAAGGATGAAGGAGATTATCGTTTTCCCCCTATTTTTGACTTGTGTATTATAGTTATTCTGAAATAGAAATGAGGACAATGTCTATAATTAAGAATGAAATAAATAAATCTCTCCAAATAAATAATGCTTCACAAATTCTAGAAAAATAGTCAAAACAAGCTCATAAAAAGTTTCTGTAAATAAACTAACATTGTCCATTTATTTACACTGGATAACAGATTTCATAGTATAGCATTTATATTTTCTTCTTAAATGTCTTTAGTAAGCATCAGTATTGCTTTCTAGTTGAAAAACTGTTCTATGACTACTATTATAAAGCCAAATAGATTGAGAGAGAGAGAGAGAAAGATATTCTTCATGGTATACCACACACATATGCACATTTTTATTTGGTATTTGTTTCTATCATACAATTAATTTATAAATACTATCAAAATTAATTAATGGTGATGATAAATACTACAAAATTAAGACATTTATTAGTGTATAGAGGAATTCTGATAGAACTTTGAAGATGAAATTCTGTTATGAAGCAAGGCAACCTTACACTCCTTTGTCATAGATATCCAAGTAAGATTTTAAATTCTTAAAGTTTGAAGAAAGCTAACCTTTTTGGGACATGCCCTGTAAGACTTTTACTATAGTTCATTTTAAAACCACAAGTAATGCTTATGTAACTTGGCAATAGGTTTAAGACAAAAGAAGATATTCTCAAGGTTATATTATACATTGAGTCTTATTGTTGAACAAGATATTATTAGTTGGGTTTTTGACATTTAAATACAGTTTTTAAAATTGTATTAGTTTGAAAAACTTAAAACAGTACATTTGGCTGTTATTTAACTAAAATTGTTACAATTTGAATGAGGTAACTATATTAACATGCATATCATTTGCTTTTAGAGTTACTCAAATAATGGATTGCAAAGAATTACTCAAATAATTAAGTGCAAACAGATATTTCATTGGGATTTTTTTTTGAAGATGCAAACCATCTTGAGACCTAACAAAACCATCTATTAGAATTTCATTTGCAGATTCTTTTAAAGACATGTTAACTATGAAAGAGAGATTGCATTTCTAAGTTGATGATATATTTTTAATTTAATAAGATTTTTTGTAATATGGTATATTATAGAAAATACATTAGGATACATCATGTATATATTACTCTTTTAAAAAAGAATTCAAAAGTATTTTATGCAAATTTAAGTTACTTAAGAAAAAAGTACTTGACTCTATTCCAGCTATACAGTATTGAAACAAAAATTCATAATTTGGGTAGAAATATTAGTACAGCTTCCTCTTCATTCCTGTGTTACTCATTTGAAATCTTTATAGACAAAGTAGTTTACTGCATAAAACAAATTGTCAAGTACTTAGCCATTTCTGTGATTTAATAAAAGAGATTAAAATATTCCCAGTGTTGGATAAGTCAGCTGATTTTAAAATTCTGCTTTATCTTCTTATCACTGTATCTAAAGAGCAGAACAAAGTGATTTACCAAACTCTTTTTCTCTTTTCAACTTAAATTCTAATATTTCCCTAACTCATTAAGCATGTTTTATCATACTTTCATAAAATTATTCTTTATTTCATTGCAAATACAAGAAACATAGTATTTTTTTCTGTGAGAATATGTGTGTATATATATATTTATATATATATACATGCATGTACACTTAAACCACAGAGTAATTTTCTAAGAGATATTTACTAAGATCTTTTAGAAATTAATCTTTAGAGATAATTTCCTTTTCATCATTTTTTATTTTCTATTTTAAACTCATTATTTTGTAAGGAATTGATCAATAAGAATTCTAAATATTCTCTGAGTCGTAAAATATAACAAACCATGAAAACTCAGGATTTATGGGGACTAAGATTATACAATTGGGGGAGATCTTTAAGAAAAATAAAATTAAAATATGAATAAAAATTAGATAAGTCTTGGGAGGGGTCCCCATAAGTGACCCTTTAAGAGTTTCATTGGATATCACCTCTGTTTAGAGAGATTTGTTCAGACTGAATCTTGTCCTAGTTACATTTTAAAATAAAATTGATGCTAGTTATATTTATTTAAAGCATATGTTATTTATCAAAGACAGCCTTTTATTTAATGTAGATTAGAGAGTTAAGAGAATTTATAATGGTAGGAATTTGACATTTCTGCCTTTCATTCTGAAAAGATACATTGATGAAAGTGATGTCAAACTCAGTTAATGGAGGCGGTACAGTTATTTCAGATATACAGGGTATGTAATTTGAAGACGAGCCAAATCACAATGACAAGGAATAATGATGACCTTGGTTTATTTTTAAACAGTACACTCAAGTTTTTATTGGATTCAGACAGAGGCAATGGTTTTCTATCTCACAAAGCCCTGCTATGGTCCTAGGAGGTTTGTGTTCTTTAATCAAGGCAGTAGGTTCCTATTGAAAAGTTTTGTTGGGAAGGTCATAGAATGGAGTATGGGAAGTAAGACTATTTTATTAAATGCAAACTAAGTTCCATAGCAAAGTTTCATTAAATTATTTCTTTTTTGGGTAGCATGTTCTGTGCAGCATACTGATCTTCAAAATCATACAAGCAAACAAATATTTTGTGGTCTTCACTTTTTCTCCACTTACAGCATCTGTTAGTGAAACGTCCTTGAAGTTTCACAATATAAAATATTGAAACATGTTTGGAGTTTCAAACTCTATTTTAATGCAAATATAAAAGTTAAAATAGCAATGCCATAGTAAGTTAAAATAGTGATAACATAGTGTATATTTATTATTTTGTTAACTTTTGAGGGGTTTGACTACATGTATCACACATTAAATATTTCTAAAGACTGTGTAAAATTTCAGTCTCCCTCTACTTAGTATTAAAAATTAATGTGTTTCCAGAAATTCTGATACCCCCTTTTAAGTAGAAGAATAATTGATATTTGTGAATCACTTCTATGTAAAAAGTATTGTTTCAAGATTAACAGATAAAATAATTTGGCTTACTTTTTTCTGGAATTTTGGAATGAAAGTTTCTTTTCCCCTTATGCTGCAGCATATTATAATATTAAATGTGATCTTATAAACCAGAGATCATGAAACACTATAACTCCTAGGGTAGAGTCTTTCTCTTTCTTCCTTCATTATTAATTCCCTGAATATGGCAAAATAAACTAAAAATTACAACAAACATATTGGATCCAGTATTTTGAGGGAATCTGAAATTTCTCTGTCACAAATTCCTATAGACAGAAGACAGATGAGGTTAAGGAAAGGAAATGATCCTTGTGGCTCATGCTTAAAAGAATCATCATCTCATGGCCATACAACCATCATCACATCCCCATTAAAAAAATCAAAGGGAAGTACTCCCTCATAGCTCTCTTCTTTCACTAAAGCTAACATTTTAAGTATTTAAAGTCTTTATTTTAAATTATTTTACCTGTTAATCTGGAAACTATGCTTTGCATATAAGTGATTCACAAATATCAGTTACTTTTCTGTTTAAAAGGAGGTATCAGAATTTCCAGAAAGCTACCATTTTAAGTATTTTAAGCTGATATCATTCATTCAAAATATCTGGGAATGTGCACACAAACAACAATTTTCTGGGGTCCTATAATCTTGAAATTTGACTTTGCATAGTATATATAATATTAATCCCTGTGAAAACAAGCATTCCTAGCAGTCAGGATTGAATAGAAATCAATTTCTTCCTCTTCCTCCTTCATTATCATTTGCCTTCTGCCTCAATGCCTCACTTTCACTCTGTAATTATGCACACCATTCTTCACTAATGGAAAGTGAAGGAGAATCAACAATTAACCTATAACAGGAATGAAACTCTCATTTCTTTGGTACACTGATAAAACATTGCTGCTGTTATTTCTGTCATTCTTAAATGACTCCTCCTGAATTCTTAACTCAATATTTTGAATCCATATAATTTTAAGGAATTAATTTTTAATAAATTTACAATTTTGAAAAACTGATGTTTATGTGAAATTTGAGAGTTGGAATATATTTATGTCTAGTTTAACATATTTACTGTCATCATGCTTCTGTTCAAGTTTTTAAAAATCTGAAGAAGAACTTCGACTCTATTTTAATTATTCCTTTCATTTTAGTTTATGTATTTTGTCTATTTTAAGTAGAAGAATGTGGTGACTCTGATGAATAGGAGGAACACTAAATTGCATTCATTATTCAAGCTGATATTTATCCATGTGATAAAAGAAGGATGCAGATAGCTAAATGGGTTTCAAAGAGGGTTAAAATAATTTTCTAAGCTCCAAAAAAGCAGAGGTTTGAATTTTCATGCTTTTAGATTATATTAAATAAATACTGAACTCATATGAGTACAACAATGAGGAATTCACATATGTTAAAGTTACACAGACTTTTGCCAATTTATCTTCAACTTTTAGACATATTTTTTTTTCCAAATTTGGTTTTTAAAAAGGCCATTATTAACTGAGCACAATTAGCATTATGGGCAAATAAAGGGGTCACTGTTTTTTAAAGTTTCTACACTCTCCTAAGCTTTTCTTTGAAATTGCTCTCCCCTTTCCCACTCTGTTTTTCTGGCTTAGACTGTCACAGAATCAGGACTATAAAAGGGCATAAACATCAGTAGCTTTTTGACCATTCTTGGCACTCATCTTTATTTGCACACAACTTGCCTCCTCCTTTATCAGATTACAGTAGCAAAGTTACCTTAGCCTAAGTGCTGACTTAAAGGGCAAGGGAGTCAACACACTGTTACAAGTACAGATTTTAGCCTTGGAAACTGTCTGGGGATGTATTAAAGGAATAAAATAGAAAAAAATCACAGAATCAGAACTGAACAAGCGTTTTCATCAAATGAAAGTTGAGTAATTCACTTTTATGTTGGTGCTTAACAAGGCAGTGTTAGAATTAAATTGATGACTGAATGGTCAAAATATTATCAAAATAGTTGGGAGAGTGAAAAAGTAATCAGTCAATGTGACAAATCACAATGGCTATCAAATAACTGAAAAAGAAAAGGGGAAATTACACTTAAAAGAGCATAAGCAACGTTGGCTCCTAGGTGGTTAACTTAAAGAGCTTACGGGAAGGTCAGACAGCTGAGGAATCCTGATTTAGTAGAGGCTGAAGGGCAGGGCAGGAGCCATGTGAACAGCTGGTGAAGAGCTGGAGGATTCTTTTGGATTAGGTGTACACACCCTGTCTCTAATGGGCTGTGTCAGAGTGCACCAAGTGTTATCAAAAGGGCTCACTTTGCTCAAGCCTAAGGCCTTTGCAATGTTTTACTTTAAATGTCTGGAAATAGATTTGCTCTCAAAATAAGTCCAGAAATAAAAGTATCAAAAGCAGTGGCTCCATAAAGTTTGCATTGTGTGGTTTTGGATGATCATTATTTAAAGAAGAATCTATAGCTGATGATTTGTTATCCATCAATTCATTAATATATATTAATCCATGCAATTAATATATACTGATTGCCAATTTTGAGCTGGAGCTATGCTATACTCCGGAGATAATCTTCCAAACAAGCAAATTCATAAAGATTTAACATTTAGAGGAGGATGTGCATATTAACATGTTCATACTATTTAAATCATTTATATTGCCTATTTGGGATGAGATATATAGAGTAAAAGCCACATTTTTATAAGAATGCATAATATTAATATCTAGACTAGTCTTAGAAATTGGGGAGGTCTTTCTGAGAAAAGTATGTCAAAATAAGAAGAAAAACGGAATTAGGGAATTGTTGTCCAAGGCAAAACTAAAAGCAAAAATGTTCCACTCAGAGGAGGTGACGTTTGTGAGAGTGAAAACAGGTATAAGGAAAAATAAAAAAAAATTCAGTTTTACTAGTGTATGGTGAGTAAGGGAGAGTGTGAAATAAGCCTGTAGCTTAAAGGGCAGGCTGGGGTCCAATTGTCTGAACAGGAAGCCTTAAAGGTCATGGGAATTATTTTTGTTTTTACACAAGCACTGAACAGAATTTCATGAGTTTTAGGCAGAACCCTGATGTGAACATATTCACATTTTTAAAGAATATCAGCTTTATTAAGAAAGGATTAGGAAGTGCTAAGGGTGGATGAAGGGCTTCCAATCTGAAGCTATTTTCATAGCTCCTCCAAGTGCAGAAGAAGGTGGTTTTGACTAGAATGGTGGCACTGGAGATGAAAGAAGTGCATCTAATAAGGATTTTTCTATGAGAGAGAATCAATAGCAATTGGTGTTCAATTGTATGCAGCATCTTCCATGACATGTACAATTGGGTGCATAATAGTGCCATTTACAAGAAGATTGGAAAGGAAACTGGGATGATTGGAAGGATTAGGGATGGAGATTCTAAACTTTTTGATGGAGAATGTGAGAACTGTATTTATGGGGATCTGCAGCCTAGAAATGAAATTATTATTGGGGATTAATTGTGAGCCATAGAATGGATGAGGCCAGTTAGAAAAATCATACAGCATGAAAAAAAGGAAGTCAGGAATTCAATTAGGAAGACAAAAATATTCTAAAAAATCAGAGAAAAAACATCTAGATAGAGTGATAAAATTGTAAGCAAATAATATTTCTTTAAAGAGGCTGTTCCTTTCAATCTCCAAGTTAATGGCTTTGTGAATGAGGAACTTACTTTCAGCACCAGGTGTCTTGGTTTCCGCAGTGTCTGCCATCTATTTACCCCAATTTCCTCTTCCACATTGCTATTTCAGTGAGATATCACCAAAATATTGCCGTAGTAGGAAAGCTTCAATAAATATTTAAATTGTATAATGTATTCTGCTTTTTCCTGTACTCTGCACTTCCTAAAAATACCTTCTTCGGAAACCCCATTTCGACTGACTACTGTATAATGAAATGAGCCTTCAGTGTAAAACATTTATCATAGTCTGAATTTCAATTGCTCAGTCAGAGCTGTTAAGTAATATGAAAAATCATCCTTTAGAGAATACAGAATTGCATATATATGACAGGTAACTTTGCACTTAATTTAATGCTGTTTTAGTTAATATAGATGCTTATTGGAGAAATGTCTAAAAAATTCTTGAGAACCATTAGTAGAGTTGATTATTCTTAAATCGGCAAAAATGGTGAAAATACTTAGAAAACATTGACAATTCAGTTTAAATAAAACCAGAATCACACTGAAGAGGTAGAAGACATTTGAGTAATTGAAATTTAGTCATGGATGAGTATAATGTACTTATCAGTTAGCTTTGGGGGAAGTAGGACTAGATAGAATATTAATAAGATATTGAGCAAATTTTTCACCATTACATTTTTACTTGCTTCTAACTAAACATTTTGAACACCTGCTATGTTTTCTCAGCCTTTCATGAGATTACAACTCTGTAAGTCAGAGAAGAACACACACACACACACACATACACACACGTATAAGCATACAACTACTATAAAATGTCAAGAGAGTTATAAAGCAAGGAACAAATCAACCATAAATGATTACTTATGAATTGTATGATTATGGAAGTTTTCATTGAATAATCTACCTTTATAAATAGTCCTTGGAGTATAAGTATATGGAGTTGTGGATTACAGAATGAGTGCAAGGGGCAGTGATGCAAAGACAAGGATTAATGAGGCATTGATTTCTCCTATATACATAGCTACTGATATTACCTTGTATGTGCGTAGCACTATTCCAGGTTTACCTAAACTTCAGTGATAATATATTCCATTTATCATGCTTGTACTATATGTCAGGCACTTCTCTAAGTGCACCACATGCAGCTCAGTTAATTGCTATATAACTCTAGGAGGTGGGGGAATATATTCATCTATATTGAACAGATGAAAATAAGGAGGTACTGAGAGGTTAAGTAATTTGCCTAGGGTGGCTCAGCTGATATGCGGCAGAGTCAGTATTTGAAAAGTGGCACAATGATAGTAAGATTAAAGATCTTTAACCTGTCAGTTGCCACATCCTATCAGGTTTGGAGAGAATCTTAAGAAGATGGAATAAAATAAAATGGCAAGGATAATAATATCTTCTCATAAGAACTAAACATGTTCAATTGAGAATGTTTTGTAAAAAAAAAAGTTATAGAATTTTTGGTTTGCTTACTTGTTTACTATGGACCTTGGCACAATATATTTTCTTAGATTAAAAACTGATAAGTCGGGGCTGGGGTTGTGGCTCAGTGGTAGAGTGCTTGCCTAGCACGTGCGCGGCCCGGGTTCGATCCTCAGCACCATGTACAAATAAACGCATTGTGCACAACTAAAGCAAATAAATAAATATTTTTAAAAAACTGATAAGTCCTTAAAAACTTTTCATTTATCCTGCAGACACTCACAGGGACCTGTGTGTGGTGATATCTAGAATAGTTAACTTGCTTTACAATTTTATTCCTATCTCAATCTTCGAACTATGTGAATATGTAAAACAGCAAATGAAGTAACTAATACAGCTCTGTTTATAAGTATCTATAGGTAGCTTCCTTATGGTCTCACTAATTTTTCCTTCCAATTTTATTTCAGTGATGTACAGAAAACTGTGCTACATAAACAGAAAACTAGAACTTGGCCCACATGAATACAGTTTAGTAATTTTCTACAAAAATAATTTGCATAGATTAATATGATAGTAATAATAACAAGTACTATTTTGAGTACTACTTGGCATAAATAGGATTTTGTCTAAATTACTATAATTTTGGCTTTTTGACATAAACTATTTTTCTTTTTATTTCATGTTGATTATAGACAGTGCTGTACATACTCATATATTGTGTATATGTATATAATGTACAATATACAATTCTAGACTGCCCCAGAAACAGAGAGTGAGCATTAGGCTATGAAGCACATGAGACCCCTGTCATTAAGCAGCATGCATCCCATACAACAATATCAACATTAGTTTTCCCATTTCTATGGTCAGAAATAATATTGAGATTTTATTTGACTTCATAAGCAATTTTAATATCATCAAAACACATGTATGTACATGTTTCTACACATTAAATGATAAATGAACATCACAATAGAGCAGGATGATTCTAGATATATAGATGAAAGTAGGAAGTATGTGGGCATCAGAAATAATCCCCACTGATTTATTTTCTTAATGGCCTATTGATTATAATGTCCGTTTTCCATGGTACAGTTGTTAATATTGTTCAGTAACTGGCTAGTATATACAAATATTTGTATAATATAAATTTTAACTGTTATATAAAACATGTATTTTTTATTTCTTAACTATGAAGTCATTAATATTTGGATGAGCTATGGAAATAAATCTCATGCTAAAAATACATTTTCAGAGATGCATTGTTAACTTCCAAACAATGGAAAGATGATTCCACCAAATGCAGTACTGTTCTACAGCATTAAATACAAAAATGCTATTTTCTATAATTTATTGCCATAAGTAGCACTAAGATATATGATTTTTTAAAAAGGGGATCATACACACACACACACACACACACACACACATTTTTTCATCTTTTTTTTTAAATAAAAACAAATACCCCCAAGTCACAATGTTATTGTTAAGTTACAAGGAAATAGTTTTTTTTAATATTTATTTATTTGCTTTAGTTGTACACAATGCATTTATCTGTACATGGTTCTGAGGATCGAACCCGGGCCGCACACGTGCTAGGCGAGCGCTCTACCGCTGAGCCACAACCCCAGCCCCCATTTTTTCATCTTAATTCCATACTCTCTTTCTTTAATTTCCCTAGTGTATGAGATGAGGTAAGGTTGTATGAATACTATTTTTCTAGGAAAAACAATCTTCATGGCAGTTTGGTGAATGAAACAATTTAAGCTCATTTATTTCAATATTACTATGTGCATAGATCTCTGTCCATGTTTCTATGACACACACAAGCATACACATGTATTACCTAGAAATTAAGTGGGTTACATATGAAAGTATTGTCTTTACTAATATTTATAAAATCATTTAAATTATGACTAGAACAATGCTAAATGAGTTCTTCCATTTTGAAAATATAAAAAACACTACAACACAGTTTGGAAAATAAAATAATGTATTATGTCCAAATGCCATTCTCCAATTATAGTGGATAATTTTAATTTAATGTTATTTTATTTATTCTTTAAGAATCTATTAGTCATATTATTTTAATATTAAACATGGGAGGTAACTCTATTAGTGGTTCTTCTTTTGACAATGTTTTAAGAAAATAAAATGTTCATGTCTATCATGGTAAAAATACAAATATAAAATAAGGTATTGCCTTTTTCCTATTCTTTATATATGTTAGTTGGAGTAAATATTAAAACTTTATTTTTCCTTAAAATTTAATGCTTTCTATTCATGCTTCACCTGCTGAGTTCAAGTGAAGGGAAGAACTTCAAGTAACTAAAACCAATTGACAAAGTTTCTTCTTGATCTTTCTTGAACTTGCAGCTATGATTAATCATTATTCTAACTTAATAATATTGTCTTCCTTGGAGATCTGTGCAGTGTGTTTTTCTGGTTTGGGGTGATATTTATGTTCAGTCTATATGGCAGACTGATCTCTCTACATTTAAACATTACAATTTCTTGGGATCAAATCCTAGTGTGATTCTCTAATCTCTTTCTTGATCATTATACCCACATCTACAGTATTATTAATACTTATATGTGGATAACTAACCACTTTTACCTCTAACTCAGTTTTCTCCAATAAATTTCAGAACTTTAATTTGAAATGCCTTTTAAATTCTATTCATATGTGACAAAGGCACCTTTATTCTAAATGCTTAAATTAGTCAGGTTTTACACTGCTGTGATCAAAAGACCTTACAAGAACAATGTAGAGCAGGGAAAGCTTATTTTGGCTCATGGTTTCAGAGGTTTAGTTCATGGTAGGCCAACTTCATAGCTCTGGGCCAGAGGTGACAGAACACCATGATTGAATAGTGTGCTCAAAAAAGCAGTTTGGAACATGGCACCCAGAAACAGACAGAAAGAGCTCCACTTACCAGGAACAAAATATAAGTCCCAAAGACATCCCCCCAGTGATCTACCTCCTTCAGCTACATCCTACCTGATTTAGTAACCAATCAGTTAATCCATTTCAGTGGATTAGTCCACTGCACCTCGGTACTTTCTTGTGTTATCTCACATATGAGATTTTGGGAACAACAGATATCCCAAACATAGCAATGCTCAAAATGGAACTTTTGTCCACCCTATAAAATCTGATATTTCCCCATCATTTTCTTTATCATTGAATGTTGATGTAATTTATTCAGTTTCACAAGCCAATAACCTAATTCATTCTTGAAACTCTGATCTCTCATGTTTGCTCATGCCTAAACAATTGGCATTTGATGTGGATTTTATCCCCCAATATCTTTTCATTCATTTTTTTCTCCTCTACTGTTACCCAATCTAGTTTCTTTCATGAGGCATACCGCAGCCATTTCCTTCCTGGCTGCTCAAAATTGCCTATTCCCCATTCCCTCTAACCCATTCTCTAAAATGTATTCACTCAGTCAATTTTGAGGTTATGATCATCCATTTAATCACTTTAATACTTGATCTTGGCTATTAGAAAATCAAGACGAAAAGAAACTAAATGAACAAGGCCTAGACACTGCCTACCTATCTTGTCTCATCTTCCATCATGCTTTCTCTGACTTATTACCTTGCTGAATTACTGTTGTATACATAATCCTTGCTTCTTTCCACTTCAGGGCTTTTGTACATGCTTTTCTATTTGTTTAGAACCTATGCTTCTCCCTCTCTTTTTTCACCTAGATAACACTATTTTCCACTCACAAGATATCAGGGTTCCCTGGTTATGAAATTTTCTTACTACATAGCATCCCTCCATAACACATAGCACTGTTAGGATTCCAAATGTATGTGTGCGAATAATTCATACTAGTTGCTCAGAGCATATGATAAGTCCCTTGAATCCTCAAATATTGTGCTCATCATTGTTTCCCCAAAACCAAAGTTTTCTCAAGATTTGGAGTAAGTTAGTGTTTAACACTGTAATGAAAGATGTCATTAATAGCCATTTATACATACTAATATAATAATAGTTATAATTTGTAATTTATGCATATTTTGTATAACAATAAAAGTATTTTAGTTCTGGTTGAAGCTTAACATATGTAAATAGTAGACAGACAATGAGGATTTGTTTTTCAACCATTAGGTTTTTTCCCTTCTTTAACTTCTCATATTCCCTTTTACTCTAGAGTATTTTGGTTGATGGTTTTTATTTTTACTATTTTTAATCCATGTCTTTTTTTTCTTTTCTTCATCTTCTTTCTTTATGTGCTCTCAAAGGACTAACATATAAAATATATAAATTTCACTCTAAACCAAACCCTAAAAAACAAAAACAATCCTTTTAGAAAATAAGGAAAAAGCCCGAAAGGACAGATTGCAAAGGAAGACATAAGGGTGGCAAATAAATGCACAGAGATGTTTGATATCACTAGCCATTAGAAAAATGTGAATTAAAACTACAATGAGTTATCACTATGCACCTATCAGAATGGTTAAAGTTTAAAAGAAAAAAAATGTTGACAATTCTAAAAGCTGACAAAGATACAGTAAAATTAAATCACTCATATGTTACTGGTGGAAATTTAAAATGCTCCAGTCAATCTAGAAGACAATTTGAGAGTTGCTCCTAAAATTAAATATGCAATCATGACATGACTTGTGCTCTTGATTATATATCTCAGAAAATAGAAATTTATATTCACTCAAATTCCATACATGAATGTAATAATCAGAAATTGGAAACAATTCTTCTGTCCACAAATGGGTGACTTCTAAACCATGATACATCCATACCATGTTCAGTGCTTTTTTGGGGGGTTGCGGATACTGGGTATTGAACTCAAGGTATGTGACCAGTGAGCCACTTTCCCAGCACTATTTTGTATTTTCTTTAGAGACAGGATCTCAGTGAGTTGCTCAGTGCCTCATCATTCCTGAGGCTAGCTTTGAACTCACAATCCTCCTGCCTCAGCCTCCCTAGCTGCTGGGATTACAGGCATGCACCAAAATACCCGGCTCCAATGGATCTTAAAAGAACAATGTTGAGTGACAAAAATATATATCAATACATTATGTACTGCTATTCCTTTTATAGAGCATTGTTGTAATAAAATTATAAATATTATATCAGATTGCTGGTTTCCATGGGTTAGGAAGAGGGAAGGAGGTATTCTATATAGTGGTACCTTGATTGTAAACTCATTATATATCTTGATTGTGTTGTTTTTTTACATAAAACCAAAGTTTTATTGTTACATATATATGCTGACAACAATGGGGAAGGTAATCTGAAGTTTGCACAAACCAGCTCAGCATATTTTTTCACCTTCCTGTGACTCTATAATTATTGCAAAATAAAAGGTTTTTGAATGCCATCATTCAACCTTTAACAAGCCCCCCCGCCCTGTGTCCTGAAGCCCCATGTAGCATTTCCAGACTTAATCAAGGGCTAAGCCTTATAAATTAATAAGTCCATCATTCAGGGTAAAAAGGATGGTTTAATGCAAACCACCAGACTATGATCCATTTCTGTTATATGGGAACATGCATCAGTTATTGAACAAAATGACATGGTGATTTAGGCTATGTTCTATGTCTTTATAAGGTATTGTGTTTCAGATTATTTATGACCAAAATGTCTCTATGGGAAAAGCTGGCATTTTAGAAGTTATAGTGGTCTGTGGGTATAGACTGGACAGTGCCTGAGATTGACTTGAGTTTTAAACTGGACACAACCTTCCAAGTCAATTAATTCTGGTAAGCCAATATTTATTTAACTAATATTTATTGAGTTCCTACCTTATCCTTGGCACTCAGCTTACCGTATGTACTGCCAGCTGTTTTTCATGAGCAAATTAGGCAAAATAATGCCACTTTACATGTTATTTATTGTTAGTATTAGAACGGGGGTATATTAATTGCTTAGTGAATGTCAAAATACTGGGAATAATTTTTCCTTACATTTTTATTATCAATAAGAATCTAATTCATATAACTTCAAAAGATAAATATACATTTATATACCAAGTTTCATAAACAGATGCATAGAACCAAAGGCAATCTCTGATTGGATGTTTGTTGATAAGTGTGCTTTTAATCTAGTCTTAAATAAATCCATTCTTGTGAATGCTACTCCAATTACATTTCTAAAACACATCAGATTGTGTGCCTCTAGCTTACCATACTTAATATAGCCTTTTAGCTGCAGAGTAAAATCCATGGCCCTAGTATAAAAGGTCTTTTACAACAGCCCATCTGCTCTTGTCTCGTACTTCTTTATCTGCTATTCCCCACCACAAACACTTCCCTCTAGACATATAAAATTACTTATTCCACAAATAAGTCTTGCCTATGACTTGTTCCCACTTCTTACAATATTCTCAACAAAAAATCATATTTCTTCCATTAGAAACGTCTATTCATTATTTTAGTGTTTGTTTATAGAATCTTGTTAAAAAGCATCCCTATTCCAGGTGCAGTGACACAAATTTGTAATCCCAACAGCTCGGGAGGCTGAGGCAAAAAGATTGTTAAGTTCAAGGCCAGCCTCAGAAAATTAGCAAGACCGTGTCTCAAAAAAAAACTTTTTAAAGAGTTGGGAATATAGCTCAGAGGTAGAGCATCCCTAGGTTCAATTCCCAATACCACAAAAAAGCATCCCTAGATACTGACTACCTAAGGTCAGAATTTGGTCTCCTGATATTTGTTCTTATTGCAAACTGATTGGTAGATAATCCCATGCAAGCAATTAAATTCTCTATTGTCATTTTTAGGTGCTTCTAGGCTACTAATTCCTTTGCAACTTGAGGGGGAAGGTTTGTGTTTGTTATCTGTGGGTTCCTCATGTCTAACAGCTTATAGGCACAAACATGAATGATTAAATATCAAAGCATTTATCTAACTGTGATTTAGTTATCAAATCACTATTTATTTGAAACTCAAACATCATCCAGACTGAAAATGATTTGTCTAACAGTGCGTGCGCACGCGCACACACACATACACACACACAAACTAATTAAATGGGATAATCCTCAGTACACTTTTTTTTTTGTCCTGAGTGTTTAGTGTATTGGAAAACTTTTAAAGCTCAAATTAAAATATTGGCTGGTTAATCTAGATAGTTCATGTAACTTTTGCTCTTTTTATCTTTATAATTTGTTTTATGTTTCTCAAAATAAATGTTGACTTTTAAAAAAGAGTCTTGACTTATTGAGATTTCTATAAGGGGCTACAAAACTGAGCTACCTTTGCAGATGTCAGACTGGTAGGAAGTGATAGAGAAGTAGGGACATTAGAAACTGGTGCTCTCGGGGGGGCTGGGGTTGTGGCTCAGCGGTAGAGCGCTCGCCTAGCACGTGCCTGGCCTTGGTTCGATCCTCAGCACCACAAAAACATAAATGCATTGCATTGTATACAACTAAAGCAAATAAATAAATATTTAAAAAAAAAAGAAAAGAAACTGGTGCTCTCTTTGATGCTGGGTGTATGAGGACATTTTCCCAAGAAGGTGACTGGTTAGCTTGGACTACCTTGAAGACAAGTGTTTGCTTATGTTTGAGCTATTGTTGGAGGTTTCCAGAAGGGGACTTAGAATGGAATGTTCATTCCAGAGAGTATTGAGTTTCAAATAGCAGCTTTCTTGGTCTCGTTTTCCACCTTGGACATTGGCCACAATGATTGGAAATCTTTCATCTGTGTTAATCTGGGATAGAGCTCATTTATAAAAGGAAAGTTAGTTGCTGGGTAAATATGTGTGCATAAGCATAGAACCCCATTACACATATGCCCAAATCCAAGGTGAGAAATAGTTATTGAATGAATCATACAAATGGAATTGAAATGTCTTTTAGAAATAGGATCTATTGAATCAATCTAATAGTTTATTCATATTTATTATCACTATTTCACTAAAATGTTTATATACATTTTTATCAACCCTTGAATGTGAACTATGGTTTATGCTTTATGCTGATATAATATTCATGTAATAATGAATTTTCAAATACTTGTGTCTTAAACTCCTCCTATTTCTAGAGCATTATAGAAACCCATAGAGCTGTTGTACATATGCATTTTATGAGAAAAAGTAGCTCGTGTGATAGTATTGCTTTACTGAAACAACTGGCCTTATGACCCAATTTTAAAATAAAATTGACTTTCTATGATCTGATTTACTTTCTCTATTTTCTCTTCAAGTACATTTGTTAAAATAGTTTATAAGACATTGTGCCAATCTATTATGACTTATAATTTTTAACCAAAGAAAACACATTTCTCTCTTATCCATGAAAGCTTTTATAATAGCTCCATAATTTTTTTATCAATGAAGGCATACATTATGATATCATCTTCAACTAAAATACATTTTTTATTATTTATCTGCCAAAAGCAAAGCACTAGCCAGTGAGAAGATAATTGAATCCTTACATAAGGTGTTGTGCCTATATAAAACTCATGGGCATTTTTATGCATGGGATTTATATTATTCAAATATGGTGTGCAATTTTGAAAACCAATAATAGAGACTTACAATGAAAAATGGTCCAGATCACAACTTTCCTACATTAATATATGAATACACAACCAGTGTACTCCACATCATGTACATCCACAAAAATGGAATCTTAATTAGAAGAAGTTATACTCCATGTATTATGTCAAAATACACTCTACTGGGCTGGGGTTGTGGCTCAGTGGTAGAGTGCTTGCCTAGCACATGCACGGCCCTGGGTTTGATCCTTAGCAACATGTAAAAATAAATAAATAAAAGAAAGGTATTGTGTCCAACTACAACTAAAAAATAAAATATTAAAATAATACACTCTACTGTCATGTTTATCTTAAAAGAGCAAATAAATTTTTAAAAATTTAAAATTGTCCAAACCTAAATATTATTCTTTGACATCTATACGTCAAGTTATACATTTGAACAATTAATTTCCATATATCTATTATTTTATAGTAAATCATGACAATGAAAACAACACTGTCTATGTGTCTATGTGTGTTTAACTAAGTTTTATAAAAGCTGTGACTTGGGAATATATTACCATTCCCACTTTAAAAAGGAGGCAAATGAGATTATATTATTTGAAAAAAGATTTGATTAATTATATTGTCTCTATTACTAGATTATGTCCTAGAAGTTACCTACCATAACTTATGTGTTTATATTTTCACAAACTTGAGTATACTACATTGTACTAAAAAGAAATTTGATATCTATATTTTAAACTAAATAATATTTAAAAGTGACAGAGATTTTGATTAAGTAGGAATAAATGTCCTTTGTTTTAAGCATTTGATAATGACATCTATTTGGGGAAAATAATAAAGAAGTAGAAATAATTTTAGGTAACTTCCAAAAGTAAAATTATGCACATGTATAACCAGAATTTTAAAGGTGATATGTGCAATTGATTTAGACTACAGGCTAAATACGTAATTCATTTGAACTTTGCTTGTGTCTTCTAACTGTTCACATTAAAGTATATTCCCATATTCAAATACCCTTTCATAATCTTGAGTACTATAATAAAAGCATAGCCTTTCTAATAGAAGAACAAAAAGGATACTAATTGATGAATGTGCCAATTATCCTTCCAAATGCAGGAAAACAAAGAAATTGTATACAAACCCTGTGATTATAGAGCCTCTTTATCAAGTAATAAAATCAATTGTTATAAATATTCAAATATTTATATATCTGGTGTGGTTACATTAGCTTCAGAGTAGTTCCAAATGTTAATTCTCATTAGGTAAAAAGGGAATATGGATTATATACATAGAAGGAAAGAAGAACATCTGACTGTTTTTCTTTAGTTAGAATACATTTGGATCCCTTTTGGAGAAATATCTTTCTTCAAGATGAAATTCAACTTTCATGGTACCTGTGAGTGTGCCTGTGCTTGTTTATATATAAAAAATAACTCATGGGTCCAATAGTGTGAGTTGTAAAATAAGGATATTATCTAACTGTAATGGTTAACTTTGGAGATGTGAATCACTTTTTATTACTGTGCATTTTACATTCCCTTGCATTTATTATAAGATTTTCCTTTAAAAGAAAAAAATAATCTATTGCTTAGAAATAATTTAAAAGTAAGCAAAACCATTGCCATATAAATCAGAATTTAAAATGAAGGTTTTGAAAGCATTAGGATATATTTTCCTTCTGGCTTCAATTTGAAAACTGATAAAATTTTAGATCACAGTACATTTAATATGTCTAAACAATGTTCATTTAACAGTAAAACCTGAATATTTAATTTCCATAGCTAAGAAATTCAGTATTTGAAATTAAATTGCCACATATTACTAGGCATTAGTCAGAGATATTGTCTTTTAGCATCTGTTACATCCTTTGTTCTGAGGTAGGTATGTATTTCTTGTTATTAGTGCTCAATTGATGAGTCCAAATATGCATGCAGCCCCAGAGCACAGCATTAATTTCATTGACTGCAATTACTTGCATGATTTTTGACATCTTATTCATTGGGAGAGTGTCATTTAATGTTAATTGGAATGAATGTGAATACTTTCACATTCTTAATGAATTTGCTTGTAGAATGAAATCAAACATGTCTGCTTTGCTTTGAGGATCAAGCATCTTCTTTCAAACAAAATGGAAAAAAGGCCAAAGGAGGTGAACTGGTGCCTTTTGTGCTAGTCACAACATGGAGATTTTTTTTTTTTTAACAAGAAATAAAGCCTGGGGTTTTTGTTTGTTTATGTTTTTTGTACTAGGGATTGAACTCAGGAGTGATTTACCACTGAGCTACCTTACCTAACCCTTTCAATTTTTGGTTTTGAGATAAAATCTCGCTAAGTTGCAGAGAGCCTCACTTAACTTGCTGAGGCTGACCTCAAACTTGTGATCCTGCTGCCTCAGCCCATTGATTCCTGGGGTTACAGGCATGTGCCACTATGCCTGGTTTCCTTCCTCTTAATTTCCAGAGTACTTGGAGTACTTTGCTTGTTTCTCCTTTTATTTTGTTTATTTATTTAGGTTTTTTTTTTTTTTTTTTTTTTTTTTTTGTATCAGGAATTTAACACAGGGGCTCTTAACCACTGAGCCACATTCCTAGTCCTTTTATTTTTTTTATTTAGAGACATAGTCTCTCTATGTTGCTTGGGGCTTCACTAAATTGCTGAGGCTGGCTTTGAATTTACGATCTTCCTGCCTCAGCCTGAGCTGCTAGAATTATAGGCATGTGCCACCACGTCTGGAGCTTGTTTTTCTTTTATTGCATTTCTCCTATTCTGTATCCTCTGACTTACCAGTCTCTTTCTTTAATAATGCTATGAATTTTATTTCATGGTAACTGCATTTATTTATATAGAGTGTTTGCCAACTCTAGAGTGATTGATGCTTAATGAATGGTGACTGAATGTATAGATCCTAGCCTGGCTGACTTCTGATGTTATCCTTGTTTGGTTTTGTGTTTTAGTGAAGTAACTAGCTAGTTTTTGAGGAGTACATTAAAGATCTGAGGAGTGTATTATACTTTATAGTAGCTGAGACTGTGAGGGAGATAAAATAATGTAGAAAATATGTATTGTCGCCAGGCCCATTGGCAAACACCTGTAATCACAGCGGCTTGGGAGGCTGAGGCAGGAGGATTGCTATTTCAAAGCCAGCCTCAGCAACTTAGAGAGGCCCTAAGCAAATTAGAGAGACCCTGTCTCAAAATAATAAATAAAAACGACTGGGGATTTGACTCAGTGGTTAAGCACCCTTGGGTTAATCCCCTTTACCAAAATAAATAAATAAATAAAATATATATATTCAAGGAATTTTTTTACATCTTCGAATATTTAAAGAAGATATTTTTACATCTTCGAATATTTAAAGAAGATTCAGACATCTTTCTAGGTGACTGATCATATTTGTGGAAATGCTTAAGTTATTAAGTACTAAGGCAGGGGTTGGGGGTTGTAGCTCAGTGGTAGAGTGTTTGCCTAGCACATGAGAGGCTCTGGGTTCTATCCTCATCACCAAATAAAAATAAATAAATAAAATAAAGGTATTGTGGGAACTGGGTTGTGGCTCAGTGGTAGAGTGCTTGCTTCACCTGCACAAGGCCCTGGGTTCAATCCCCAGCACCACATATAAATAAATATATAAAATAAAGGTTCATCAACATCTATAAAAATATAAAACAAGCCTGGCGCAGTGGCGCACGCCTGTAATCCCAGCACTTAGGAGGCTGAGGCAAGAGGATTGCGAGTTCAAAGCCAGCCTCAGCAATGGCAAAGCACTTAGCAACTCAGTGAGATCCTGTCTCTAATAAAAATACAAAAAAGGGCTGGGGATATGGCCCAGTGGTCAAGTGCCCCTGAGTTCAATCCCTGGTACCAAAAAAAAAATAAAAAATAAAAAATAATAATAAAATAAATAAATAAAGGTATTGCATCCAAATACAACTAAATTTTTTTAAATAAATAAAGTACTAAGGCAGTAGAAGGTATTCTTCATGAAAAAAAAAATCATGTTGCCTTCTTGATTCATTAAGATGTGTGCTGTTGTATGCGGTACATCTCTTCTGCTTAGAAAAAATTCACAAAAATTTCCAACATATTTAGCAGTATCTTCATTCATTCATACATTCACAAACACATACTGAATTTTAGGTTTCAGTAAATATTAAAGATGAAAAGTTGACAAAAGCATAGTTCTTATATTCCAGAAGGAAGATAAAATTATAAAAATAATAAGTCCAGCACCACTTGGAGATTGCTATCATGCAATTTGCAATGGCAACATATAAGCAGGAACAGAGTCCACAAGGAGATTCCAGAAGTATTCAAAACGGTGGTTGAAGTTGGGCATGGTGGCGCATGCCTGTAATCCCAGCAATTTGGGAGGCTAAGGCAGGAGGACTGTGAGTTCAAAGTCAGCCTCAGCATTTTATGAAGGCCCTAAGTGAATTAGCAAAACCTTGTCCCAAAATGAAATATAGGGGCTAAGGTTGTAGCTTAGTAGTAGAGCGCTTGCCTGGCATGCATGAGGCACTGGGTTTGATCCTCAGCACCACATAAAAATAAATGAATAAAATAAAGGTATTGTATCCATCTATAACTAAACAAAATTAAAAGATTACAAAAAATAAAATATAAAAAGGACTGGAGATGTGGCTTGATGGTGAAGTGCCCCTAAGTTCAATCCCCAGTACCAAAACTAAAACAACAACAACAAAGTGGTTGGATTTGATTTAATGGAGGAAGATAATTTGCCATATTAAGGCACAGGGAATAAATGTAGTGTATTTAGGAAATTAAATAAGTGAGCATTAAATATATCATAATCTCAACAATAGGGTATGGCTAAAATATAAATTGGAATTAGATTACAAAGAGCATACCAAGAAGCTATAGCCACACTAAGGTGTTTGGAAGGTAGTAAATAACTTTGTATATGTAATTAATACAATTCTATATTTATGTTTGAAACCTTAATATATAGAGAAGACTCTAATGCCATATTGACAGTTCATGAAATAGAGATATATGTGGGAGTACACCACCAAAGCAGTAGTTCCCAATAAGCTTCCTGGAAAATCACCTAATGATTAACAAAACACAGATTTCTGAGTTGTACCCTTACTAGATCTGTGAGCCACAAAATTTGAATTCTTACAAATTCCTAAGGTGATGATGATGTCCCTGGTTCAGGATCACAATTAAAAAAACCCTGAGCCGGGCACGGTGGCGCACGCCTGTAATCCCAGCACTTTGGGAGGCTGAGGCAGGAGGATCGCGAGTTCAAAGCCAGCCTCAGCAATGGCGAGGCACTTAGCAACTCAGTGAGACCCTGTCTCTAATAAGATACAAAAAAGGGCTGGAGATGTGACCCAGTGGACGAGTGCCCCTGAGTTCAATCCCTGGTACCAAAAAAAAAAAAAAAAAAAAAAACAAAAACAAAAAACTGACTTAGAGTCTCTGTTTCTAGGTTGTATGTTAGACAACCAGGGAGCTTTTAAAATTATGGCAATCTAGGACTGATTCCAGATCAATTATATCAGAATTTAAGAACATACCAAGTGTAAATTGTATTGAGAGGCCCTATTCTAAAGAAAGTATTAAGACGTTATTATAGTTATATCCCAAATATGAGCCATATTATGTCATTAGGAATGGAAAAGTTGGAATGAAACCAAGAGAGGTTTTTTTTATTACAAAACTTAATAATGGAATTTAGCTAAGTAATGAGGAGAGGAGAAAAATATTGGAGTACCACCATCTTCCAGTAATCTGCCAAAATAACAAACACAAATGGAATGAATAGATGACATATGTTCTCTAGGGCTTTTAGAAAAATTGCAATTGCTCCTTTGGCCACATAAAAGTGAATCTGCAAGAAAGATGATATTGTAGACATCAAGGGAATGAGTATTATTAAAAAAAAGGGATATCCCACAGATGTTACCATGACAAAACTGGAAAAGTCTACAGTATTACCCAGCATGCTGTTGGCATTGTTGTAAACAAACAAGGGAAAGATTCTTGTCAAGAGAATATATGTATTGAGCTTGGTATGTACACTAGAGCCCAGATAGCTTCCTGAAAAGCATAAAGAAAAATGAGCCAAAAAAGAAGGAAGGAAGCCAAAGAGAAAGTTACCTGAGTTTGACTTCACTACAAACCTGCTCTGCCTAGAGAAGCATAATTTGTAAGAAATGATAGAAAGTTGCATGGGCTTCTGGAAACTATTCCCTATGAATCCATACCATAAAAGGTGTGGGAAAAAATGAAAGACCCCTGGACTGTAAAAGAAAACATAAAAGATGGGAAGAAAGGTAATAAGAGAAAATTGTCAGTGTTGACTCCTGGATTTCTAAATAGGATAATACAGGTTTATACTATATATCTTTATATTTATTACTTTTTAAAAATTGTGCAGAAAGCTTATATATAGTAAACAGCATTTTATAAATAATCAATTATGTAATTAATTGAATTTAAGACTAGTTCTCTAAACTTGTAATTTAAGATTTTATTAGTGTGTCAAAGTTTTAGATAACTGTGGGATTTATTTTGACACAATTATATATTCATTTAAGATAATTTGCTCCATTTCAATCCCCAGAACTACCCTCTTCTCTCACCACCCCCCATCCTCTTTGTCTATTTTATTGGCTCTCCTTCCATTAATTTATTTTTAATTGGTGCATGATAGTTATACATAAAAGTGGAATTAATTGTAACATATTCATGCATGCACATAGCATAATTTGGTGAAGCTCATTCAGCAGTTCATCCCCATTCTCATCCTTCTTCCCTCCTATTCTACTCCATCCCATTAATCCACTGTTCTCCTATTTTCATGAGATCCTATTTTTTTTAAATGCCTCAATTCTGTCTAGCTTCCACGTATGAGACAATACATTTAACCCTTGATTTTCTGAGTCTGGCTTATTTCACTTGATATGATGTTCTCTAGTTCTATCTGTTTACTACCAAATTCCATAATTTCATTCTTCTTTATGGCTGAGTAAAACTCCATTATGGATATACACCACATTTTCTTTATCTAGTCATCTATTGATAGACAACTGGACTGGTTCCATAACTTGGCTATTGTGAAGTGACCTGCTACAACCACTGGTATGCATGTATCATTATAGAATGCAGATTTTAGTTCTTTACAATAAATGTGAAGGAATGGCATAGCTGGGTCATATGGTGAGCCCATTCTTAGTCTTTTGAGAAATCTCCATGCTGCTTTCCAAAGGAGTTGTAGTAATTTGTAGTCCCACTAACAGTGTGTGACTGCACATTTTCCCCCACATCCTTGCCAGCATTCATTGTTGTATTTTTAATGATTGTCATTCAAACTGAAGTGAGATGAAGCCTCAGTGAAGTTTTGATTTATATTTCCTTGATTGCTAAGAATGTGAACATTTTTTCATAAATTTGTTGGCCATTTGCATTTCTTCTTTTGAGGAATACCTACTTAGTTTATTCGCTCATTTATTGGTAAGGTTAGTTGTTTTTTTTTTTTTTTTTTTTTTTTTTTTTTTGGTGATAAGTGTTCTGAGTTATTTATATATTCTCTATATTAATCTCCTGTCTGAAGAGTATCTGGCAAAGATTTTCGCCCATTCTGTAGGCTCTCTTTCACACTCTTATGTTTTTTGGGGGGAGGTGCCATGGATTGAATTTAGAGGCACTGGACCACTGAGCCACATCCCCAGCCCTTTTATATGTATATTTTGGGGGAGTACTGGGGATTGAATTCAGGGCATTCAACCACTGAGCCACATCCCCAGCCATGTTTTGTATTTTCTTTAAGATGGACACAATATCTTTATTTTTTTTTATTCGAAGTTGTTGTATATGACAGTACAATGCATTACAAATCATCATACACATATAGAGCACATTTTTACATATCTCTGGTTGTATAAAAAGTATATTCACACCATTCGTGTCTTTATACATGCACTTAGGATAATGATATCCATCTCATTCTACCATCTTTTTTTTTTCTTTTTACCCCCTTGCCCCCTTCCTTTCCCTCCCTCCCCATTGACCTTTCTAGTGTTCCTCTAATCCTCCTATGCTCCCCGTCCCATCCCCCACTATGAATCAGTCTCCTTATGTTAGAGAAAACATTTGGCATTTGGATTTTTGAGATTTTTTAAGTCCTTTGGGAATAGACCCAGGAGTGGGATGGCTGGGTCATAAGGCAGTTCCATTCCCACTTTTTAAGGAAATCTCCATACTGCTTTCCATATCGGCTGCACCATTTTGCAGTCCCACCAGCAATGTATAAGTGTGCCTTTTTCCCCACATCCTCTCCAACATTTATTGTTGTTCGTGTTATTAATAGCTGCCATTCTGACTGGAGTGAAATGAAATCTTAGAGTAGTTTTGATTTTCATTTCTCTAATTGCCAGAGATGTTGAATATTTTTTCATGAATTTGTTGATCGATTGTATATCTTCTTTTGAGAAGTATCTGTTCAGTTCCTTGGCCCCTTTATTGAATGGCTTATTTGTTTTTTTGGTGTTAAGATTTTTAAGTTCTTTATATATTCTAGAGATCAGTGATCTATCTGATGTGCGTGTAGTAAAGATTTGTTCCCAATTAGTAAGTTCTCTATTCACCTCACTGATTTTTTTCTTTTGCTGAGAAGAAGCTTTTTAGTTTGAATCCATCCCATTCATTAATTCTAGATTTTAATTCTCGTGCAATAGAAGTCTTATTAAGGAAGCAGGAGCCTAATCCGACATGATGGAATTTGGGGCCAAATTTTCTTCTAATAGATGCATAGTCTCTGGTTTAATTCCTAGGTCCTTGATCCACTTTGAGTTGATTTTTGTGCATGGTGAGAGATATAGGTTTAATTTCATTTTGTTGCATACGGATTTCCAGTTATTCCAGTACCATTTGTTGAAGAGACTATCCTTTCTCTAATGTATGTTTTTGGTACCTTTATCTAATATAAAATAGCTGTAGTTGTGCACAATAACTTTATTTATTTTTATGTGGTGCTGAGAATCGACCCAGTGCCTGACACATGCAAGACAAGTTTTCTACCACTGAGCCACATCCCCAGCCCTATTTTGTATTTTTATTTAGAGACAAGGTCTTACTGAGTTGCTTAACACTTCACCATTGCTGAGGCTGAGTTTGAACTCATAATCCTCCAGCCTCAGCCTCTCAAACCACTGGGATTATAAGCATGCACCACTGTACCCTGCCTCTCTCTTTCATACTCTTGTTTCTTTTGCAGTACAGAAGATTTTTAATTTGAGGCTTTCCCAATTATTGGTTCTTGGTTTTATTTCTTGAGTTTTAGCTGTCTTATTAGGAAAATTAGTGCCTACACCAATATGTTGTAGCATTGACCCTGTTTTCTTCTACCAGTTGCAGTGTTTCAGGTGTAATTTGTCAATCTTTAATCCACTTTGAGTTCATTTTTGTACAGGGAGAGAGATAAAGATCTAGATCTTGTTTCTTTATTGTACATATGAATATCCGGTTTTCCTATCCCCATTTGTTAAAAAAGGCTGTCTTTCATCTGGACACAGTGGCACATGTATGCAATCCCAGCAACCCAGGAAGCTGAAGCAGGGGATTTCAAGTTGGAGGCTAGCCTCAACATTTTAAAGAGATGCTGTCTCCAAAATTAAAAAAAAAAAAAAGCTTATCTTCTCCAATATATGTATTTTTGTTCCTTTGTCAAGGAGCAGATGACTGTATCCATGTAGTGTTGTCTCTGTTTTATCTTCTATTTCATTGGTCTCTCTCTCTCTCTCTCTCTCTCTCTCTCTCTCTCTCTCTCTCTATATATATATATATATATATATATGTGGGGGGGGTGAGTGTATTCATATACTTTATATATACTAACACCATGCAGGTTTTGTTACTATAGTTCTGAGTATAACTTGAGATCATGTATTATGATATCACCAGCTCAGAATTGCTTTGGCTATTCTGGGTCTTTTATTCTTCTATATGAAATTTAGGGCTTTGGTTTTTCAGTTTTTTTTTTTCTTCTCTTTTCCTCTTTTTCCTTCTTTTGTCTGATTGCTCTGGCTAGTTTCAAGGACTGTGTTTCAAGGACTATGTTGAATAGGAATGGGGAGAGTGGACATCCTTGTCTTGTTCCTGATTTTAAACTAAATGCTTTCAGTTTAGACACAATATTTAGCCATTTCAATATAGCCAAGGTTATGATTCAAGAAGGTCGTATGGTTATGAAATGAGGTCATAGAAACTACATACATACATACCTCATCATGGTGTGATAGCCAGTATAGAGTGGTGTCATCATAAATCTTGTCTGAAGGCTTGGTTTGGAATATTAGACATACTTTAATAGTTCATTTATATAAAATAGTCTGTGTCATGGACTAAAGGAATAGTAATTGTTGTGGCATTTTCTATTGCATCTTAGTGGCATCTTCCTTGAGAATAGGGCAAGATCAGTACAGCCTATGATGGTCCGCCAACATTATGCTGCCCTCAGCAATGATGACTGGGAGCCCTATGAGCTAGGCCATGGTCCTCGACAGGATGTGGAAGTCTAAATCATCTGTGGGAAGCCTTCCCAAAGGCGACTGTTCTGTCCCATGCCTTTCCCCCAGCCACCAAGTCCTGGCCGGCCTTGGGTAAGCCCATCAGAAGTGCTAGGAAGTTAGCCAATGATAGGTAACGCCTCCAGAGGGAGGGAACCTAAGACAGGCATGTTCTCAAGTACGATTGGGCTCCCATCAGCGGAAACGGGGAAAAGAAATGTTGGGGACACTGAGAACACGTCAGCCAAAAACATGACTTCCTGATATATGGACTTAGCCTGGCCCAGGGGTGCTGCCCTGACTTATGACGAAGAATCAAACCACCACAAGGATTGGCTAATGGCTGTTACTCCAATGTGAACTGCTCATATTCTCTATAACCTTTCTGTTGGTCCCTCTCTTTTTCATGATCATGGTGCTGAAAGAGTTAACTTTGACTTCTGCTTGCTGTTCAGTTCTTTATTCATATGGCCACCAAGTATCCCTATTTCAATTATTTAGATCCAGACTAACTCTGTACATTTATCTTTTCTTGAAAAGAGTAACACAAATCTTTTTCTATAAGTACTTAATTTCTGGTTAATAAGCTTTAAGAGTCTTTTTGTGATTAAAAATAAATTTCTCTTACTTTTAAAGTAGATATAAATCCCTTAGAGCAAAAGTTTTTCATGAACTAACATTTGGCCTTGCCTCCCTCTTTTCCCTGCTTCTAGGTTTTATATAAACAACTGCTATAAAAGAAAAACAATAGTGCTTTGGAATCCCAGACAGAGAAGGTTGACTTTTATCAGACAATCTAAATAGTGTGCAGAGAAAACAGTTTCAGGGAATCCATGAGAGATAAATTCTCATCCAAACTAATTAGATTAATAATAATGAAATTATAATATGCCTAGGCAGTCACGTACAGGGCCTTGAAAAGATGCAAGTGACCTCAAAACCTTGAAATATATATATATATAATAAGAAATTTAATATGTCTAAAATGTAATCTATAAATTGAGTCATATCTGTAATAAAATCACCAAAGAAAGTGTAAATAATCTGTGCTGCCAAAAATTGTGCTTAAAACTTACAACAAAGTGAAAGAAAAGAGAGAAGGCTTCACAGCCTGACTCGCGTGTTGGTGTGTTATTTTCCCCATCGCTGCTTCTCTGCCTTCGTACTTCCCTGAGTGCTCGCGTTGTACCCCCTGGCTGGGTCTGGCCCCCAGCAAGTAATATCATAGTTTTTAATGGTTAAAAATAGACCAGAATGTGTCCTCCAACAGAGGAGGAAAAACTAGAAGTTTTATTGGTTAGGGTATTCAAAATTCCTTTACAAAGGACTATCTTTATTAGTTGAAATAAAGTTCTCTGTTTTGATTATAGTTACCATCTTGTAGAAATATTGACTAAATTTAAGTTCCTAAAAGAAATTAGAATTTGGGTAAAATTTACATTCTCTTAGAAATCCTTTGCACTGAAAGACCCTGATGATTGCAAATGAGCACAGGAGAAAATCATTCCTTCAAAGAGATTATTAAATGAAGCAAGTTTACAATTAACTTTATGCATTAGGGCAAAAAAGGTTTTTTTTTTTCTCTTATAGACTGATGTCATTTTCATGGTATATGCAAGTTCATGTGTTATCTGAACCCAGCTTACTTCTCTTGCCTCTTCTAACTAATCTGCTCTCCTCCTACGCCCATCCCATTGGCCAAAGGATCCATGTGCAGGCCCCAAACTGCCATGTGTTCATGTTGTCAGGGAAAAGTCTTCCTAAAGTGGCCCTCCCTTTAATCCTCTTCTCCTTACCATTAACTTTCTTAATCAAAGCCATTTCTAAAGAAATCCTTTCCTAACCCCTTCTCCCCAGTCTCCTTTCACTTCGTCAAGTTAAGTAACGTTTTAAAGTATTCCCATGGCATAACTTCATCAAAATTCACAATAATCTTTGCTATATTTTGTCAACTTACTTCCCTGAGTATTATAGTACAAATACATTGGTATGTTTGATTTATCAATACTATGCTGATAGTGTTATTTTATTGTTGTACTTTCTACCCTACCCCATACCTAGAGATGAGCACAACACTTAGCACAAAAGTCCTTTAGCTAGTGTTTCTTGAATAATTACATGGATATTTAAAAGCATGTGAGGGACGGAGCTCATTCTAAAACAATGATTGTTGTTAACCATCTTTTTTGTTATAGTTTAAGCAGTAATAATATATTAATTAATTTGTATTTATTATGTTACATATGTATACATATGTGCATGATTGATTATATATCCTAATATATGTTATATACCCTAATAAATATCACACCTTATAATATCGATAATATGTTATATA
Organism: Tamias sibiricus; assembly: GCA_025594165.1. Taxonomy (NCBI): domain Eukaryota; kingdom Metazoa; phylum Chordata; class Mammalia; order Rodentia; family Sciuridae; genus Tamias; species Tamias sibiricus. Next base: position 50,319,952 of record CM046667.1, on the reverse strand, counting down.
TTATGTATTATATATCATAATATATATTATGTATCATAATATATTATATATATATCCTTATTAAAAAATAAAATATAGGGAGAAAGATAACCTTTACACCCTCATTTAGTTCTTATGTGGATCCTTCAACTGGATCAAGGAATCCAACTAATACCAACTCTAATTAACAAGAGAAAGCACAAAATTTTATATTACTTTTACATATACATGGAAATTTTTACAAGATAGTGAAGTTTGAAGAAATGGCCAAAGCATGATGTGTTTATATTTTAGCAAAATTGCAATATATTTGTGAAGGAATTTTACCAAATACACCATTTCCTACACCTGGAAGGAGGGGGTTGGGGAGGTTAGGTTCCTATTAGCTGCTCCAGAAATATTAAAGTCACATTGGTAAGAAAATAGTTTTTATTCAAAGCCAGCTTTGAAGGAAAATAGAAGAAACTTTTTTTAATGCCATCTTCAAAATCTCTGAAAGGTAGCAGAAATATATATATATATATATATATATATATATATATATATATATACACACACACACATATACATATATAAAATAAAGAAATATATATGTCTATATACATATAAATATAAATATATATATATATATATATAAAATAAAGTTTATTCAAACTTTGTTAGACTGGCCTGAGGAGGTGGCACTCTCCACTCAGCTGTCTTGGTGTCTCCCAAATACAGAGGAATGGCCCTTTAGCCTTTACTTTCAGCAAGAGGAAGCTGCTCTGAATTTTAGAGAAGCCCCAACCACAGTTTGTTTTAGGAATGAGAGGACAAATGGATATTTGGACTAATGTGGTATATTCTAGGGATGTTCATAAGAGATATATAGGGGGGAGTTATAGAAGCTAGTGGAAGATTAGGGTCACATCAGAGTTTGTTTATTCAGGTTCACTGAAGCCCCAATTACCAGTCTCTGATGATCAAGTCTAGTTCCCAGGGTTGAAATAGGAAGAACATCCCTCCCAAAAGAAACTTTTTTGATTACTGCATATAGGAAAAGACTGTCCAAATGGCCCTTATTGCAGTTATATTTCCTCAAGTGATTTCAACTTAAAATAATCAACAAATCATTTGACATATGTGGAAATAGCACATCCTAAACTCCTTTGAATGATGGTCTCTGTTCAAATACAAAACATTACAAATGGAGATTAAAGAATGTATTATTTTGCTAAAGCTGCCACAGCAGACTGGGCACCTTGACCAATAATTAATTTTTTTTTTTTTAAATTTTGGAGGCTAAGTGTCATTGGGATGATTTTTTTCTATAGCCTCTCTCCTTTGTTTGCAGACAGCTGTCTATTTCTTCTGTCTTCTCATGGTCTTTCTTCTGTGCATGTCTGTGTTATTACCTCCCCATTTCACAAGGACATCAGTCAGATTGGATTAGGACCCACTTGAATGACTTCATTTAACTTTACCTTCTTAAAGACCCTATTTCCAAATACAGTTACATTCTGTCATACTGGGGTTTAGGACTTCAGCACATGAATTTGGGAAAGAATCAATTAAGCCCACACCAAAGATTTTTGAAAAAAATCATAATTTTGAGAGCAAAAGAGATTGATATGTGAATGAAATATGGGGGAAAAGAAAATGACTCAGGGCTTTGCTGTTCTGTTCCCAGTCTTCCTCTGATCCAATTGGATCCCTGGGAAATGGTATTTAGATCTCCAATGCAACTAGAATTCAGTTGCTTAAGAGTCTCTTTTTTTCATTTCTGAGTTAGTGAGGACTGCTGATAGTGTGATTGAAGTGCAAATTGAGCCTTTATGCAAGGTACAATAGCAATTTGTAACCACAAGGCACCAGAGGGCAAAAGAACTGTAGGAGAATAAAGGAAGGTGATCAGAAAAGAATAAGGGGCTGGAAGAGGGGAGGGTAAAAAGGAGAAATTGAAATGTATATTAAGAAGACCTAAGATTTTAAAAGAAAATAGATAGGGCTAATGGAACCCTGGATTTGAGCCTACAGTTTTGCTCTTTCACCAGGCTAACAAGCTATGGAAATTAACAAGGGCACATAATCACATCTGGTAGGAATCTGGAGAATATTTTCCAACTACTAATTTTGCAGATGTGGAAAGTGAAACTTCAGTTCTCATAGGTAGATACAAAGCTAAGCTCAGGTGGTTCCCAGACTATGATTTTCATGTCATACCACATTGCCCTATTGGTTGCATAGTTACCAAAATTCTGTGACATAAAATGGCCAAGGTATTACCTTACTTCACCACATAATCATCACCACAGCATTTATAAAACATGCATACTAATTGTGCACCAAAGACTGTTTAGTGATAGATTATTTTTAAATAATACCAACACATTTTTTCTTAAAAATCTTCACAAAATTGCCACAGCAAACATTTTGCAAAAAAAAAAATAATAATAATAATAATCTGCAACGATTATGCAGTAAAACACAGGTTATCTTATGATGCTTCCATAATTCTATTATGGCTACAGCATCATAAAGTTTGATAAATTCGTGTGACTTGCACATTTATCCAAGAACTGTATGTGTGTATGTGTATGTGTATATATACACTTATATGTACATATGTAATTATACATGTATATGCCTCTAGAGAGTGATGCATTGATGTATATAGTAATATACATGTTTATAGAAATCATGTTTATTTTAAAAATTTCTTTAGCATTCATCTTTTTACCTACCTATTTTTATATATGTATTTAAAACATGAACAACAAACACTATTATAGAATACAAGTCTACAAAATTAATTTGTGACAAAACCATCACTCCCATACTTAAAACCGATAAATTTCAAAAGCCATTCATGACTGGACCTGTGTTTGTCTTTCTCACATCATCTTTTTTTGGACCCATATGCCAAATCTTTCACCTATACTAAACTACCTTTATTATCTAGAAAAAGTCATCCTCCTGCTTTCTGTTCTCTACATTCATACTTATTCCTTTGCTTTTCCTTTTCTTTGTGGTACATTAAATTCTTTAGTTTTCTCTTTAAGGACATGTGATCCAACATGGACAGAGTTTAGTGGAGTGATATTCCATATCTCTAAAACAGAAGGTATTCTATCATAAATATTATTTGCTATCACTTACTATCCTTTATTACCATTTACTATTATACTTCTAACCACAAAATACACAATGGAAACCCTTGTGTGGTAAGAACCACTGATGCTATATTGGACAATAATATTTATGAAATGGTTATTTTGATTAACATAGGACTTTACATTTATCAGAATATTTATGTTTTGAGTCAAATTTTACTCTCAGCAATAACATTGTTAGATACAGTGTTATAAGTAGTATAAATCATATAAATATTCTAATATGTGTATGGGTATTAAATATTCAGTGATATTAAATAAATTTTTATTTATACAGATGATTGTTTTGGAAATTAGACACAGATTCCTTTTCAATGAGTTTTTCCCTACATAAATTATACTTTGTTAAGTTCAATTTAATAACTTAAAACACATAGCTTTCATATGCATGTTTAAATTGAATGGAAATGAAAACCAAAATGTTGTGAATAGGTGATAAGATTTTAAAATTTAGTTAAATGTTCTCTTTTTTAAAAATATTTTTAAATGGACATAATACCTTTATTTTATTTGTTTACTTTTTATGTGATGCTGAGAATCAAACCCAGTGCCTCACATGTGCTAGGCAAGTACTGTACCACTGAGCCACAACCCCTGCCCTCATATGTTCTCCTTTTCTTTAATATTAATTTTTTGTTGTAGTTGGACATAATACCTTTATTTTATTTATTTATTTTTATGTGATGCTGAGGATTGAACCCAGGGCTTTGCACGTGCTAGGTGAGTGCTCCACTGCTGAGCCACAACCCAAGCCCTCATAGGTTCTCTTTTTATTACTCATTAACATTATTCTTAGAAAACCTGAGATTTGGAACTCAAGTATTTGGAATTATATACCTATAAAGAAATCTAATAGCTAAAATAATATTTCATGCATCATTAGCAGGGGATGTATCTAGAGAGATTATACCCTGTGTTACTTTAGTATTCATATTTGTACATTTATGTATTTTCTAATATTTTTCCAATGAGCATTTTATTTAAAATATTAATTATTTTAATTTTATTTTTAATCAAAGATGAGAATATGAGCTTCAGTGCAGAGAAATTTCTTTTAATAATTTGCTTAGATGTTCTTGAACTATTATCATCCTGGTCCCATTTCATTGAAAAACATGACTTAACCATACCCATATAAATATTAATTATAGTTTCTTTGTTTACAACATTGATGTGGTATGTCTTTGCCAGGGATATTGAGTACATACTTGAACTCTTCTGGCCTAGTCTCTTCCCCCATGAATTCTGTGACAATAGAGATCATATCTTATACATCCTATACATCCTTGTATCTCTTATAGAAAAAGTAAATCTCAAATTCTACAGAAAATATTGAACTGAGAATTCACAATGACAGAATAAGAAAAAATAACAGAAGGAAAGCCTACCTATGGTCTAGGCAAGTTATACAGAGGAAGTAACTCAGAATGAGCCAAGGATTCAATAAGGAGAATCAAAATTATTTGGTGCTAAGTGGTTAGTAAGTTGTGGGAGATGAGGAAAAGGGAGTAGTTATTACCAGACACCATAATAATAATCCCCCAAGAGTTCTTTATGGAACATTATTCTACATGGGCCTTTTCCCTCCCCACACCCACAACAGAGACGTCTGAAATTATATAATTGAAGGAACTGATGCTATACATCCTTCTGTTGCTATTTCATAGTGCAATGCATATTCAATGTGCTTTGGAATTTTTGCAGTAAAGACATTTCCCTAACTTTTTAAACCATTTTGCACACTCACCTCACCTTGGAACTCCTTGACATACAGCCAAAAAAATCATTTATTTTATGAAACATATTTGGGGTTTTTCAATAATAGCCAATCAACCTGAATAACTGGTAAAATGAGGAAAACATTAATAGTAACAGAAATACCAGGAATAGGATCAATACTGGAGAGCAGTAAGAAGAGGGTCATTTGAGACATGGAATTGTTGCTGGAATATCTAGATGGGTCTGTAGTAGTATAGGTTTTCTGTGATAGAGGACTAACACTAAAGAGTTGAAATTATAAATATTTGGGTGTCATCCACATAAAGATAATAGTTAAAATTGTAAAACAAGATTCCTAAGTGAGGGAATATATGATAAATTAAATGATTAGAGAACACTAGGGGAATGTGACTATATGTGCTTCAGTTCTCATAACTAGACTATATGGAAATAATCACCCCTATGTTAGAAATGAAAAATGTGAAACACAAGTTTACATAACTTTCTCAAGGTCATATAACTAATAAGTGGCAGACCTGAAATTTTGAGCATTGCTCTACTCCTGAGTTTGAGTGTGTGTGTGTGTGTGTGTGTGTGTGTGTGTAATTTTTTTTAAATATTTGTATTTGCTTTAGTTGTACACAATGCGTTTTTTATCCAATGCATTTTTTTATTTGTATGTGGTGCTGAGGATTGAACCTGGGCCGCCCATGTGCTAGGCGAGCGCTCTACCGCTGAGCCACAATCCCAGCCCTGTGTATAATATTTGCAGAGGTAAAATAGCTGTAAACTTTATAGAATTACCTTTTATATTTATGTGTTTCTTTGGAGTACAATAAATTTTTATTTATTGGCCTAAAAGGAAGGTACAATATATTATTTCTGGAAAACAATGCCCTCATACATGACAGACACTTCATACTAAACCAGGCTGGTCTCTGCACAATACTGGCTCACTGAGAATAAGTTCTTGCAATTGCATTTGCCATTTTGAATTTGGTTTAAAATAGTGGGGATAAAATAAAAATAGAAAATAGAATATTAATTTCTTTCCATTGTTTTATTTATAAATTATCAATATACATATAAATCAAAGTTATGGGAACACATTTTAATGCATTTTAAAATAATTATGCCACACAATTTAAACTATTCTTTCAAGTATTTTCTTATAGAGATGAAAGCATTCTCTAAAATTAAAACTTTACTTTTGTTTGACCTAGAATTCTCCTTAATTTTATAACACATGTACTTTATATTACAAAGGTGGATTTCATATATGTTAGTGCACAACAAACCATCATTAAAAAAAGAATAATGTGTTTTTTTTATAGTTTTGATAGCAGTACCTAAGATTGCAATATAAATATGTGCATGTACTTTAGTTTACAAACTGCAAAGAGCTACATGCAAAAGGCAAGATCTAATGTAGATCTTCTATTAAAACCCATATTTTCACCTGGAAATGACTACTAGCACTGAATAGGCTTAGTGAAATGAAGATATTGGACACTATCCTCTTCATGGATGTAGCTGCCGAGCTTCTGATATATTTCCTTCTTTTTCCTTCTTCTTCAATGAAGATACTAATGAAGAGAATTTTAGGGCTTCAAAGTCTAGAGTTAACTGAGGTATAGAAGTTGTGACATGAGAGGAATGAGGAAAGGTACATAAATGTAGAAATTTGAGCAAAGTGATGAATGACACAGGTAACTTGGTGATCACATGAAATACAACAGAGGATTTAAGCAAGAAGTTGATATGCTGATGGAGCCTTGGTACAAGTAGAAAGTATCTTGTTATCCCTGTACATGCTCTTGTGACACTGCTGAGCTTTGGCTGATTGTCTGCCCCAAACCCCAAAATATCCCCACTTCATTCTTTTGTAGTGGCAGCCAGAGGCACAGTTGTGTGCGGCCTGGCTATCATTTTCCTTGGCATTTACAAGTAACTGAGAGTTGGTGGGCCTGAGCATGTACCTGTTGAGACAGCAAGTGCTGAGTATAGTTGTCAACACTTCTAAAGGTAATTTCAAACTTTTATTCCAGTAATCACCAGACCTAGGAAATTTTTCCTTTCCTAAATCCCCCTCTTTGCCCATGGGAATGAACACACATATATTTCTCAAGCCCATTTTAGAGTGATTGCTACCAAAGGCATTTTTTTTAAATTATTAAAGCAATATATCCCTATTTGAGTGGTTAGTTTGAATTCTTTAATTTTGTAGAAATTAAGAGACTTAAAATATACTTTTGGAATTACTTAGGAAATAATATTTTTGTTCCCACAAATACAAATGTACATGGTTGCTACTTACCTCAATATATAAAAAGTGATCTCTGTGTTCATTATATTATAGAAGATCCATCTTTAGACTACAATTTGGGCTACATACATTTATACAGAAAAATAATCCTTCATTTAAAAATGGTACGAATTAGTACATGGGATTTGTGTTTAAGGTTCAGGTCTAGCCCTTCTTTAAATACTACTGTTAACCTTATTATTATTTTATCATAAAATTAGTTTTCAATAGACTTATTTTCTTCAATAGGATTCTTCCCCTAGCCCTCAAACTGGTAATATGAATTAAATTGTAAATATTAAGTCAAGCATGATGGCTCATACCTGTAATCTCAGCAGCTTGGGAGGCTAAGGCAGGAAGATCACAAGTTCAAAGCCAGCCTCAGCGACTTAGTGACTTAGTAAGGCCCCAAGCAACTTACAACATCCTGTCTCAGAAAGTAAAAAGGGGTTGGGATGTGACACAGTGGTTAAGAACCCCTTAGTTCACTCCCTGGTACAAAAAATGTAAATATTAGCTAATGGTTACATCTTGTAAATGTATTAGGGCAGAACTGATGTTTTATGTGAATTAGGAAAATAGTAGTTCTATAACATCAGTTGCATTGTGTGCTTTTCCCTGCTCTCTTTTTGCTTGCAAATATTAGCAAATGATTAAATAGCTTCTTCACAAGTTTGCCAATTTGACTAAGAATCAAAAATCAGAGAAGTAGTTTGAAACACTTTAATGTAAAAAAGTCAGTATCTCTTAACAAATGAAAATAACCACATATTTCTCTATGAATCTATCCAAGATTGACTTCTGTTTTGGACTGTGTTCAGGATTTTGTTTTGTGATATTTTTTCTCCTTTCAGAGCAAAACATTTTGGGGTGTGGTTTGCTGACAATATTTGCCACAGTAATCAGTAGTTTAGCTGTAAATAGAGGATAATTATTGAATTTGAGAATACACATTAGAAAGGATTGGTATTTCTGGTTCATATAAAGGTGGAGAAATACCTTGCCAGATGGACATTTATTTATTTATTTATTTTCCTGACCAGAAATAACAGGCAATGTGTGAGAAAGAGTAGAAAATATTGGTTTGGCAGTCAAAAGAAGACTCTTACAAAGTTTGAATGAAGCTAATGTGCTGAGAGTTTGTTTTGTTTTTTTTCATGACAATCACATAGCATTTTTAAAAACATCTTTATTTTGATGTTCATACCAAAGGGAATTGCATTTTTTCAAGTGCTTTGGTCATTATAAAATCCCTGCAGATAATAAGGATATACAGCAGGTATTGAACACTTACTTTGTGTCATGTGCTGTGGTGAGAGTTTTACGTATCTTACGTGAGTAAATTTTCAGTATAGGCCTGTGAAGATGATCTTATTATACCCATTTTACAGATGAGGAATTCTTTATGAGAGGAAGACTTCAATACCCAGACTTTTTGCCTCATTGCAAGCACTTGTTTTTATTTCCCACAGCATGCTATCTCTTTGGGATCAGTGCTTGCCTATTTGGAGGTTTACTGGTATTATAATTGCTTTGTTCCTGAAATCAGTTGACTACAGAATGGTACACACTGGTTGATATAGAGACCATTCATATCTTTCATTATTTCTCTGGCCTGGGTTTATAAAGATTCTTAATTGAATTCAACTTACTTTCAGATTAAAATGTCTTTGGTCATTCATTATTCAAAATCAGTTCATTGGATTTGGTGATTTTTGATCTAGATGAAACTATCAATCATGTAATATAACTAACTCGCTGTTCACAGGGGAACATAAACTGATGAAAGGCAAACAGAGTGAGGAAGGAGGAGGAATAAGTGAAAAGAATGGCAGGTATAATAAAACTCTAATTGCCCATATGCCTCAAACTCTATGTGTGTGAATATATACTCAATAACCCTCATTATACACAAATACTGTGCTTCTAATAATTGTAAATAGAGACCTGTCTGTTGATAATACTGATTTCTGTAGCCAAGGAATATAAGGAAGTATTTTGTTCATAAAGTAAATATTTGGAGTAGGAATAACTTTGGATAAACAGTACCATATTTGTTTTCTCTTAAAAATGTATGATAAATACAATTATCCCGGGAATTTTGTTATTTAGTTTTTCACACAGGTGATGTGCCTCCTTCTAAATAATTAACAATAGAGAAGACTAATATAGGAATAATAGATTTTTGATATTGTAAGTTTTGGCATGCTATTTTATATTTTGGCTACTGAATTGTATGTTTTAGAATCTTTGTGTTATCTACTACCTTATATTCAATTTCTAAATTAAACATATGTATGTAGGAATTGTAAAATAACATTTCTCCAGTGGCTTCCTTGTTCTGTTAAATTTGTAATTCTGAAGATCCAAATTATATTTCATATTTCAATATCTAACACTGGTTATCCTGATAGTTTAAATTCCCCATTTAGCAAGTGATGCAAGTTACTGTATTAAAATGTCCATACTTTGAAAGTACATGTTTATCATCTGATTTCAAATCCACATGGTCCCATGCTGATTATTTTTGATAACTTTGACCTGTACTCTAATTTTCCTTAAATATTTCTGAAGTCTGATTTTCTTACTGTTAGAATTTTAATGAGCTATATAGCCTATGTATTAGAGTGTGAAGTATTTCTTAAGAAAAAATTAATCAAAGTCAGTGACCCTTATTTCAAGGCTTCAGGCATCAGTCAATTTGGCAGTAAACACTATTTGGCTGCCTGAGGGTCCAGTGACTGACCTTCGGTTGAAATCCCAGCTGCCCAAATCATGTGACCCTCTACATTCTGTTTTTATTCCAGTGGTAATGAATACCTTACATTCAGAAAGACTAGAGCAACTCAGAAAAAAGATTTGGTAATTTTCCGAGAAATGCATTAGTAAAAGGGACATGATTCTTTTTACTTCAAAGTAAGCAAACACATCTTTATTATGGCAGAGCAGTCCAATTTAATTTTCACTTGTGTAGTAAAATTGTTCCCCACATTTGCATTAGTTTATGAGACTTTGTCTAGTTTGAATTTAATATATTTATACACTCTTTGTTTTAAAAGTAATTATATATTTTCACAATGTGCTGTAGTCATCATGTAGGAAAATTTGAGAAGCAATAAAAAGTGTAATTGTAAGCAGTTTATATTTTGAGTATGAAGAAATGATTACATCAGTTAAAATAGAGGTTGCCTGCATGTAACAGAAATCCAGAAATAGTGATGTATTAAATAAGAGAGATTTATTGTTGTCACATGAAAGAGGTTCAGTTATAAGTAGAACATGGGTCATTATGGTCAGGAACTCAGGAACCTTCTATCTTTTTTTAGTGCCATCCATTTTCAATGGTATCTGACTGTCTAGTATGGTTCCTGGACCTCCAGATTCTTTCTAAGTGGCAGGAAGAAGGAATCCAGCAGAATAAAAGCATGTTTCTCCAAAAGCTGAGTCAGCTTCCTATAAACAGCTTTCCTCTAGATCCCGATGGATACTTCTACTTCGTTTCCCTTATAGTAGTCTGTGTCAAAATAAACTAATTCCTTCTTTTATAGCAATTAGTGTTGAAAGCTTTGTTTAAATCTCTAGTAACAGTACTTTTCATTCTGATTCCCATTCTCTAGAGGTATGAATCTATGTCACTAGGTTGTTACTAAATATGTATGAACCTTAGCTCAAATTTTATAAAATTCCAGTTTAGAGCCCTTGGAGAAATGGATACATTTGTTCACATTTGCCCAAAAATCTGTGTAACTCCATTGTCTAACAAACCATAAATTTGGTTATATTTGCAATACCATGAGACTAAAGAAAATGTAAAATATTTCCCTTTGTCAGTGGCATAAGTTTCATTCACATCAAAGATGAATATATTCTAAAAATCTGCTATATTATATTGTGCCCTAATTAACAATCCTTCATTATATATTTCAACATTAAGAGGACATATATCATGCTTCTTCTTGCTGTAATAAAACAAAAATAAATATATTTTTCTTTGCATACTGTCATCAAAATTGAGTTGTCTTCATTGACTCTAATGGATGCTGGTGCTTTACCAAAATTCCCCTTCACCAGGTCAGTGTACTCATCCTCCAGCTGGTAGGAGCTGGAGGGTACTCACAGCTCTCTGCTTCTCTAGAGGATTTCCCTTGACCTGAATGGAACCAGGATCCTGGGAGGGCATATGTCCCCTACAATGGGTCAGTACAGTTCGATGTACAAGTACAAGTTGGGACCAACTGTTTTGCAATTTGCCCTCCAGAGCACCCTGTGAAATCATGCTCAAATCAATCTCTGTTTTAGTCAGCTTTTTTGTTGTTGTGACTAAAAGACCTGACAAGAACAATTTTGGAGGAGTGTCATCCAGGGACTACATGGGGAGGGAATAAGTAACCCTTGGAGGTATGGGCCTGCTGGAAATAAAAGTCTGAAAAAGTAGTATTGAGAAATAAAAACAAAAGACACAAGAGACTTAACAGGTGGAAGAGACCATTGGTCTGATCCTAACAAAGGGGAAAAGCCCACATGCTTTATTTATAGTGAAACACACCAAATGAATTTATTGTGAGGGTTATTCAAGGTGAGCAAGAATAAGGGGCTTTGGGGAAGTTAGCCTGGTTGCGGACTTACCACTTGTGCAGTAATTCTTTCTCCTCCAGGCAGCTGGTGCCACAGGCTATTGGGCACACTGGTGTCTCTCTCTACCTCCATGGAGTTGCATTTGAACCTAGGGCTGTCTGAGCCAATAAATTCATAGAATTCTCTTTTGAGCAGGAAGATTGCCAAGGCAATAAAGCTGTCTCAGAATGGTGAGATTACACCAAGAGTTCTCTGAGGGGCTTACTTCTATTTAGAGATGGCTCAGACATGCCCTCAGTTCTTTCATAGCTTCCTACAGAAGAGGAAAATTATATTTGGAGGTCTCAGTCCATAGATATCCACCTCTGTTGCTGAACATCATTATGGTAAGATAGGGCAGATAAAACCTGCTCAGTTCATGACAGACAGAGAGCTCCACTTGCCAGGAATAAAATACATACCACAAAGGCCCACTCTCAATGACCCACTTCTTCCAGCCACATCTTACCTGCCTACAGTTCCCACTCAGTTAATCCCTATGAGGGGATTAATGTACTGATTAGGTTAAGGTTCTCATAACTCAATCATTTCATCTCTAGATTTTCTTGCATTGCCTTGCACATGAGCTTTTAAGTGACATCAATATGTAAACCATAACAATCTCTTACTGGGATCACATTCTTATTTAGTTACCCTCTCCCCTATGCTGTTTGTTCCCTTCATACTCCTCTTTTGAGCACTTCTTCAATATATCATTTTGGTAAGTACCTGTGTCTTAAGCTGTAATGGTAGAAAATATGACCTAAAACAGAGATTTGATAACAAAATAAAATTGCCCAAACATGTCTGTCATTCATTGTATGATAAACTTTGAACTTTTATTTATCTCAAAGAGAGAGGAGAAATAGATTTTACTACAGATGAAAAAAATCAGGATGATGATGAAATCTTGTTTTCTGTGTCTCCATCCTTACATTTTTACCTTTGGCAGTTCTGTTGTTTCCTTCTGATTTTAAGTATCTGTGATTCTGTGCTGTGTAACTTCTGGAAAGTAATAACCTCACTCATTTTTTGTCATAACAACTTGCATGGAATAAATGTTCCAAATATATGCAGTGCTTTAAATCGATCCATTAAAAGTTATGTAAATTCTTTAATAAACTCTTCTGCAAATATCTCTGTTCCAAGTTGTGAAATTACATGGAGTCATAGAAAAAGACAAGTTTCAGTAGCCCTTCTACATGATACATATGTATGTGCTTGTATCTCTGAATGATATTACATGGAAAATTCAGTTTGAGGTCCTAGGTTATTGATTTATTTGTATAGGCAGATGGTATAAGGGCAAAGATTTTTAAAATATGGATAACAGTGATGAAAAACCAGCTTGTTCATAGATAACACATCAATAAATTATAATCTTACCAAAATTATCAATGCCATAAGAAATGGAAATGAATGACAATTCATTTAAAATTTAATTTCCCTCCCAGTCATTGTTGTTCCATTTGTAAATGAGATGTTCTGTAGACACCTCCAGTGCACACATGCACACACCCACAAACACTTTTGTGTCCCTTTCTCAGTGCCTGTTAGCCTGCTTTCTGGTGAAGGCATGAGTCCCTGTATAGGAAACTGCATCTTTTTTTTCCCATTTTCTTAAAAATTGACACATACAATTATAGGTATTCCTGTTGTTTATACTAACTCTCTACTCTATTTCATCCAAGTTTCTATTTATACCAAATATGTGCTGTTCTGACTCAGGGGGATTTTCAGGACACAAACCTCTTGACATCCTGAATTAGTTCAAGCCAAATTCAGAAACAGAAGCCTCCATATTAGAAATCCTTGAGCTAAAAAAAGTGCTATACAGAAATAGGGTGTGACATGGATTCATGCAAAACTAGACTAGGAAACAAAGTTACTCATCCACAAGAATCTTGGCAGAGGTTATAGTGGGTACGGGATAAGGGTTAGTTTAGGATGACTAGTTGAAAATTAGGACAGTCTAAGAAATAGTTTATGGAGACAGCATTAGAAGATGTACCCTTCTCCCAGATGATACTCAAGAAGTAATAGATTAATGAATAATGAAAAAGATTGATTTTAAAACAGTGAATCATGGAGGAAAAATGAGAGTTTGAGGAGTAGCTGACTTAGAATAACTGCATATGTGAACAGCATTAAATAGGGAATGTGTCAAGTTTATAAATGTAACCTAATAAAATTATAAGTTCATCAGCTTTTAATATTCCATAATTCTTAAAATTATACAGTCCATACCAACATTTTATATATAAAGAAATTGAAGCCAAGGAGATATTAAGTTACATGTCCAGGGTCTCATAGTTATTAATGATAGAAACAACCCAAACTCAGCATATAATAGTGGTGAAGGGCTCTAGAGTTCAAATGACAGCTCTACTATTAATTAATTTACAACATAATATATACGCACTTCAGTTTGCACATCTGTAAAATAAGGGCAATCACTCTACATTTCTCATAAATTTCATGTGTGAAATAAATGGTACACTAAAGTGATGGGAGTATAATAGAGTCTGACATGAGTGAAACAATAACTGTAAGCTGCTATTTTTATTGTTACCTTTTGTTTTTTCTATGCAAAAAAAGTTCTCTGGGAGGACAGCATTATATGACTAGTAGCAATACTACCACTGAATCTTACTGTATACCAGGATCCATATATAGATATATTAGAGAGCTTTATTTTCCTCGCCTATAAACATGTTGGGGAAAAAACCCAGCTCCTCTTTACCTGGTTACTATGATGATTAAATTAGACAACATATGGAAGAGTTTTAGCATGTATAAAATAATATCTGGGGCTGGGTTTGTGGCTCAGTGGTAGAGCGCTCGCCTAGCACGTGCGCAGCCCAGGTTCGATCCTCAGCACCACGTACAAATAAACACATTGTGTACAACTAAAGCCAAATAAATAAAATTAAATTAAATTTAAAAAAAATAATAATATCTGATACATACTCTAAATTTGATAAAATAATAAATTTTACTTATTATCTTTATGCTCTTTATATGACAAGTGCAGAGTAGAACCATAATTTGTTCATTTACAATAGGAGGTAATATGTTTTCCTCTATTGTCACTAAGGAAATTGAGCCTCAATGAGTTGAAACACAATTCTTAAAACTATTAAGAGGCTTATGCACAATTCAAACTCAAGTATATCTGACTCTAAAGTCTACATTATTTCCTCATCATTGTACTTCTTTTTGAAAAATGAGAGTAATAATATTCCCTAAGTCATAATAATGCTTTGAGTATTGGATGACATAAATATGAATTGTATAGGACAAAATAGGTACTCAATAAATTCTTACTTTCCCACCATGCTTAAACAAGAAATAATTGTTTAGTTTTTGTTTAACTGCTATTTTAACAGCCTTGGGCATAATAAGAGCAAATAAGACTACTGTTATTAATTTCAGGCAGCCATTTTGATTTCTGTGCTGATGCTAATTCTCTTTAAGACTATTGCTTAGCTCTTCAGTTCTGCTCTCAGAATTACAGGTCCTTCAGTTATCCCCACATGGAGTGATTTCAAAGCCACATAAGGAAGATTGCTTTTCAGTTACTCCTGCATGCACCCAGTCTCACAAATTTCATGAGAAGAAAGGAGCACAATTTCATGATAGTCTCTCTTCTCAATATCAGGTGGGGTGTTTGATTACAATGATGACTCAAGAGGGAATCTGTCTGTTATAAAATATGAATATGTTTCACCTCCTTTGCAGTGCCTCTAAAAACATAGGCCTGTCTCTTCAGAGAACTGAGTGGGGATGCTTGATAAACTTGGGGATAAAGGCAGGTGGATAAGAAAAAAATATGAAGATAGTTATGAAATTGTCAATGATAAGCTTTATGGCTGCTTATTTGAGACAGTTTTATTGCAATATACATCTTGCTTCCTACTTTATTTAGTTTCTTCTGGGATATGCTTATCATTAAAAGCTATGTGATTCAAAGCCTGGCAATTTGAAAGTATTTGTGACTACCGTTTTAAAAAATATTTTTTTTAGTTGTAAATGGACCTTTGTTTTATTTATTTATATGCATTACTGAGAATCAAACCCAGTGCCTCACACATGCTAGACAAGTGCTCTACCATTGCACTACAACCCCAGCCCAAGAAGTAACCACCATTTTTTACACAGATATATAGGCATAACAGAATTTTATGCATGAATTTAATGAATTTGTATTAGTCCATTTCATTTTGTTTTCATTTTCAGTTATCATAACAAGATGTATGGAACTGGATGCATTATAAAGAAGTTTACATACTCAGTTTTGTAAATTCATGGCTTTGGTATCCTGGTGAAGGCTTCTGTGGATGCATCACATCGTGGTGGATAGCATTGTGGCAGTAATGCATGAGAGAGAGATAGAGAGATAGAGGTGGGGGAGGGAGAGGGAGAAAGGGATAATACATGCTCAGACAGAAGCCAGAAAGCAAGGATACCAGTATTCTTGCTTTATAGCAACCCATTCTCATGTGATCTACATTAATCCTTTCCAAGGGCAGTGCTCCACCTCCCTCAAGCTTAATTACCTTTGTGCTAAGTTCAAGTTTTTGAAGGTTCCAGCATCTCTCAATATTTCCAGGCTGGGGACCCAGATTCCAACTTATGAACCTTTGAGGAACAAACCACATCCAAACTATAGCAATAATTCTCAATTTTGTGTTTTAATTAAAGTAATTGCCTCTAGTGTTCATCCATTTTCTTATTTGAATCCTACCTTTATTTTGATCTATTCTTTTTAAAATTTTTCCTTATTTGAAGCTTGTTGTTATTCAATGACTGAGTTTAAGTCTTAATTCCTTAAACAAGTCTACCTTGTCTATCCCAAGACAAGTTATCTTTCTCCTAAAGTTCTCATATTATTGTTCACATGGTTCTTATATAATGCAGTTAGTTAATATACGCAAATACAGTCCTAATCAAAGTAGAGAACACCAAAATCCAACTTTAGACAGATGCCACATTGAGGAAAACAATAACAAGATGACATTTTTGACAGCAATCAAAAAGGAATTTGGTAATTTTATATTTACATTTCTGAAAAAATACTAAAAGCAGACTTGGAAAAATCTATTACAACATTTATTATAATATTTCTCTCTCTCCTCCTCAGTTTCATGTCTTCTCAAATTTACAGGAGATTTGCATCTTCTAATACCTAAGAAACTATTCCTCATCACTATCTTTTACTTATTAACTTCTTTTCCTCTAACCACCCTGCATCATCATAGAAGATGTACTCCTCACAGTTGATTTTCAAAATAGGTAGTCTCTTTGAGAAAAGTGGGATGAGTTTTGCTCTCCTATTTCCTCATGAAAAGGGAGGACTCCCCCTTTAGGTATTATATGGTCTAGAGATTTTTCCACTTTTTCTCTTTCTTTTTAAAAAAATTACAGTGACAATCCTTTTTGTATGTACAATAATTTTTATGTGTATGACTTGTTCCAAAATCAAGTCTAAGGGCCTTGGAAATGGAGGTTATTTATTCTTAATCATTGTAGCTCCTTTCCTGTGCCCTCTTATTTTCTGAAATAGTTTCTTGAATTTTTAGCATTGTGCAGGCTAACATTCAGCAATGATTTGGTGAAATGTAGAACCAACTGTGAAAATTATCTGAGATTATTGTACTAAAAACATAATAGAAAGGTAAATAGACCATTAGAAATCATGACATTTATTTACTTTTTTGGAATATTTTATTTATATTAAATCTCTTTCTTGGATCGTCAGTTTCTTCTGAGAATTATAACATCTAATAATGCTATCAGCCTATCAAAGTTATCATTCTCAACTGATATTCTAAATCAGTTTTAATGGACTGCTGTTTGTAAGGTAAAATCATACACACTAATGTCTAGAAGAAGGAAGAATAATGAACATACTTATTCTGCCATTGTGAAGTCTCTTTAAAATGAAATTTTTCTTTCTTTTCTATCCCCTATTTCTGTTGAATCTGTGTATACTTTTTGTCATAAAACAGCACCAAGGTTTCTATTTATGAAGACATAGACACAGGGAAATTAAACACAAAAAACTACACTTTTGATGAAAATATTTAAACAGAATAGCGATTTGCTCAATATTTAAATTGAAAACTATAAATTAGTGATGTTTAATTGGTGAGTGGTCATGTATCCTTTTAAAAACAAATGTAAGCAATGAGTTTACAATCTGGGCAATGATGCTCACACACAATTACTCACAGGTTTCAAGATAAGTATTTTTCTCTAAGTTAACTTATGATGGAGTTTTAGAAACCTATTAGCAAATAGAGTTAGTAACTAAATTATAGAAAATATACAGTGTTTTGAAATAGAGTTTTATACTAATTGATGATTTTCCTAATACTTACATGAGGACTTAACAAATCCAGAGTTTTTAATGTTAAAAATAATATTTGTTCAGTATATATTTAGTAATTTCTAAAGTCCATTCCAAGGAAATTGTTTTTATGTTCTTGAGGAATGATGTTGATCAGTTTCACACTATTACAAGTGTCTAAATGTATATACTGTTACCTTCTTCTTCCTTGATTTTATTATTTATTTGATTTTTCTGAAAAATGAAAATCATTATTTGTATGCAACTATATTTAATATTTAATATTTTGTGTTTCAGGACCTTTGATAGAAACAATTAATTTTAGACTAATCATGTTTTTAGCCCCTGTTGAAATATTTCCTACTATAATGTTAAATGAAGGATATGATCTTACTTTATACTACCTTTGGTATGCAATCTCTTCTAGTAGTATTTATTGCATGAATGTTGACTATACTAATATTTTGTAATGATGGAGCTATGCAGGATGGGCTTAGGGGTGGTAGAGAGGAAATGAAAAGGACTGAGTCATTATTTGTTTTAATTTCTCTCTCTTTTGGTGGTTGCTTATGCCTCAGACATCTCAGCCTATATCAAAAGACTTGGACCATTAGCTTAATTCCAATTCTATATTTTCATTGGTAGAAATGGAAAGATGGATGGAATTTTAATTCCTATTCATGGGCAGCATCCAAATATTCCTTCTTCAGAGATAAATAAATGAAGATTTATTTTACTCTGAAAGGTTGCAAGTCCCTGCTTTAGGCTTTAACTCAATAAATCATTTTAATGGGAACTGTGAATAGAAAGGGAAGGAAATTATGGAAGGAGATAATCCAGAAAAGATTGTTGTATATGTTGAAAACATTTTCCTATATTACCATAGCTCCAGTGGCTAGAACAGTGCCTGAGGCACAAGACACACTCTATCAGAATATATTGGGTTAATTTGTTGAATATCTTTTGTTACCCATTCCTTCCATCTTTTTTCCCTTAAATTTCCATTTGACTAAATTCAGTCCTAGAAATTGGTTTCTGTAAGTCAGCCTCCAGAGGTCAGTGTCACAGATTGTTAGGTGAGATATTGTTTCTTCAGTGTACAGGTTTATGAACCTGTTTGAACTCAAAGGAGATAGAAGCTGCAAATACTTGTCACATTTACATGTACACAGGGAGAAACTTTGAAAAAAAATATTATTATGCAGTTTCAAACAGCAGCAGTTCACATGATGTGGGAAGGCAGGGATAGGAGGGAGAACCACTGAAGATTTGTTTCAGGTAACAAGTGGGAAGGACACACAAATCTTGGGAGAGATAATTTCTCTGGGTATCCAGAAAACTGAGTGACAAACCAAGTCCCAGCAGAAAAAAGTTTGTTGTCATGCATATAGGGGCCTGTGGACACATGCACCTAGTCATACCCATTCTAGAGTTAAAAACTCTTGAGAAGAAGAGGAATATTGAGAGATTTTAAACACAGGAGACATCTTAATGGCTCTCATATAGGTTTTGAGGGGGGTGAGGGTGATAGTCTCTGAGTGTCCTCTTCTCTGTTATAAACCAACCACAGAGTAGAGGGACATGAAAAATCAAGAGGAGGAATATTTACAAGCTTGCATTAGTCAAGAGAAGGAGGCAATCAAGATGCACGTGTCATTCTAGGCTGTGCATACAACACTCAGGATTTTAACCCTGATCCTGGAAAAAACTGACAATAAGGGAGATTAAGGGAGAAACTTTCTAAAATATGCCCCTTATCATTGAGTGACTATATAGTGAATGAGCTATTTGGTTGTTAGCACTGTAAGTTAATAAAGAACTTCTTTAAAAATGTTCCATTTACTCATATTTATAATCGCACATTTAGCACCTTTTATTTTTGTCTGTAGATGCAGCAAAGAAACAGCTAGAATTCCAAGTCAGAATCATTTGCACTAGAACATCAGTTCAGAAATGAGTTATCTATATACATGTTCCCTATCTGTAAAATGGTTTAATAAAATTCTCAGAGTACAAAGCACTGCACAAAAACATATATAATAAGGCACTACATGTTAATGCATTCCCTCACCATCTTCAGTTATTTCTTATACATTTTTTTGCTTCCTCTTATATGTCAAGAAAAAATTCTATCTCTATCAGAAAAAAAATATTCTGACATACCATTTTATAAAGTACTTAATTTGATAAAGTACAACATTAAATTACATAACTCGTTTCTTAATTATTTTTCATAATTTAATAAAAGTATAAGAGTGTATTTGGGAGAATTTGTGAAGAGACACAAAAATCACATATATAGAAGGGGTTGGTTTCAAGGGACTAACAATAACCTATGAATAGGTGAAAAAAGAATCAGGACAATATCATAGACTATAACCAAAGTTAAAAAAAAAAACTGTAAAAGAAAATGCTTTAGAGGTCTCAGATCTGCTTTTAAAATGCTGGAATCTAGTTTTCGTAAATTAGATTTCTTGGTAAATGTAGGACAAGTCCCAGCTGTACCATAGAATTAACATTAAAACTAAGCCATATCTTGAGTCTCCTTTTCTCTTTAATCCCTAGAGGTTTCAAACTAAATAGAGGGTCAAAACTAATTCCCTACTACTTCTCCTCTCCAATAAGCAGGTCTCATATGTTGTATTTTCATTTAGAGGCATTTAGACAGTGGAAAGAGAGAGTTTAAAGTGAAATAATCCAATCCCCAAAAACCAAAGGTCAAATGTTCTCTTGGACATGTGGATGCTGACACACAACAAGGGGGTCAGAATACAAGTTCAATAGATTAGACAAAGGGGAAGTGAGATGGGGAAAGGGGAAAGGAAAGACAGTGGAATGAATCTGACCTAACTCTCCTATGTACATATATGAATACAACACAGTGAATCTCACCATCGTGTACATCCACAAAACCAGGATCCTAATTAGAATAAGATGTACTCCATGCTTGTATAAATATGTCAAAATATACTCTATTATCATGTATCAATAGGAGAA
Organism: Tamias sibiricus; assembly: GCA_025594165.1. Lineage (NCBI taxonomy): Eukaryota > Metazoa > Chordata > Mammalia > Rodentia > Sciuridae > Tamias > Tamias sibiricus. The sequence goes on along the minus strand of CM046667.1, from coordinate 50,298,834 downwards.
AAAATTTAAAAAAAAAAAAAGAACACTCATTCTTCTGTTCTGGGTTTCCCAAAATTACAAATGTTATTTCATTAACAGATGTTATTGGGTTTACACAATAGGGACTGGTTAACTAATTGATGCATTAAATATAAACATATATACTATCAAACTTTTTAAGAATTTTCATCACTTTTCTCAACTGAATTCTGGTATCTCAACTTCTCCAAAAAATAAAGTAAAAACAATATCATTGATAAAACTCAGAAAAGTGACAAAAATCAAAGATAGAGATACAAATCACCAATATTGGGTATGGAACAAGGGATTCCACTACAGATCCTACAGTCATTAAGAGGATAACAAAGGACTTTGAACAATTTTACAAAATGATTCTACTTAGAAAAAGTGGACAAATTTCTTGAAAACCCAAAATTACAAAACTTAAGCAAGTTTAAATAGATAATTTGAATAGCTTTATTATCATTTAGAAAATTCTGATTATAATTATAAAGCTCTTGAAAAATAGATTCACTGTTGTGTTCCTCCAAACATTTACAAACTGATTAGCACCAATTTTACCCAGCCTCTTGCAGAAAATGGAAGAGGCCACATTTCTCTTGTGTCATCCCATTTGGTATCAAGGCTCATACCAAAACTAAAGATAGTATGAAAAACAACAATAATAATAACTGCAAACAAATATCTCTAAGGAGCTCATATATAAAATTCTCAACAAAATTTAGTTAGCAATTCAAAACTATATAGCAACATATTAAAAATATATACATCATAAACTAATGGTGTTTATACTATATAGCAAAGCTGGTTAAATATTTAATAAATAATCACTGTAATCCACCATGTAAACAGACTAAAGAAGAAAAATCAAATAATTATATTAGTTGACAAAGAAAAATAAGTTGCCAATTCAACATCCATTAATTTATTCTAAAGAAATTTTTAGCAAACAAGAAATAGGGCAAAAATTCCACAAAGTAAAGATTATCTATAGAAAAACCCCTGCAGATCAGCTTGTATTTACTGCTAAAAGGCTTAATTTTTCTCTCTTACGTTCAGTAACCACTTTTCTCAGTACAATACTGGACATTCTAGCCAGTACACTAAGAAAATAATTCTAAAGGCATAAAGAGTTGAAATAAATAAAATTGTCTTTACTTATAAATGATATGATTATCTATGTACAGAATCCCTAGAAATTCACAAAAACAAAATAGAATGTAATTCCTGGACCTAATCAGTGAGCTGAGCAACCTTATATGATATAGGATAAACACATAGAAATCAATAACATTTCTATAAATGGAAAATTAATGCCTAATACCATTTAACATCATTGCAAGGAAAATTAATTACATACGTATACGTAAAAATATACAGAATTTATATGCTGAAATTTACAAAATAAGGATTAAATAAATGAAAGACCTAAAGAAATAGAGAAACATGAGCATTTTTTAGTTCCTTTTGTTGTTGTTGTTGTACTGGAGATTTATCCCAGAAGCATTTTACCCCACTGCAACCTCTCCAGCGCTTTTTAATATATGTTTTTAAATTTTGATGGAGGGACTTGCTAAGTTGCTTGGGGCCTTGCTAAGTTGCCTCTGACTCCTGAATCATGGAAGAAACATAGCTTTTGAATGGATTGAAATTTTCAGCACTGTAAAGATATCATGTCTTCTCTATGGATTTAATGTAATTATTATAAAAATCCCTGGAAGATTTTTGTGTAAACATAGACAAATTTATTTTTAATTTGTAGGGAAATTCATAGCCTCTGGAATAACTACAACAATTTTGAAAAAGGAGAATAAAGTCAGAAGAATTATACTAACTGATTTTAAGACTGAACTTTATAGCCACAGCATATAAGACTGTGTTAGTACTAATGAGAGGAAATAGACACATTGATCAATAGAACAGAATGAACAGCCCAGAAATAGACTCCCATCATTATGCCCAACTGATTTTTGACAGAGGTTTAAAATTGGTTCAATAAAGGAAGGATAGTGTTTTCAACAAATAGTGCTTGAGCAATGGAATATCCATAGGTAAAACAAAATGCACTTAGACCTAGGCCTTACAACTGGTACAAAAATTCATAGATTAGAATAAGATCACATTTCTAATGGAATTCACATCCATATTGTCTTTCCATGGTGGTCATTATGGTTGGTTCCATAGCTTGGCTATTGTGAATTGTAAACATTGATGTGTGAAAGCAATATTTTTATGTAGCAAACATTTAAAATAAGTTTATAATCTCATCTATTTTGTTGTTGTTTAGAAATATAGTTAGTGGTATTTTTTGACTGCACTCAGAAGAGAAGCTGTCAGTATCCAAATATTGTTAACTTTGTCAATAAATTGGTAGCTCTAGGGCATAAATATCACTGATATTATTTCAATGGCCTTAGGGTTCAATAAATTTACTCTAAATCATAGTAACTAAGGCATATTTCTCAACAGTTATGTTTACTAGCCATTGATTTTTGTGAATGTATAGCATTTATAATTCTGAGTTTTAAATAATCTTGAGTTTGGTGGAAATGATATGAATAGTGATTAAGTTTTTCTGTTCATTGGATAATATAAGCATCTATGTAATTGGGAGGCCCCAATTATGTTAAAGGCAGATTGGTTAAGAAACAAATGTTTAATGGCTCTCACAAATCTGATAGAATCAATAGACAGAGAAAAAAATAACAATTTTAAGGGTTTATAAGATTCTATCTTATTTGGAAATTCAAAATATATTCAGGCATTCTTTGCCAGTTGTTTGCTGACATAATAACCTACTGCATTTTACTTGACATTCTCAGTCCTAATATTAATTATTTTACTTGGAGAATCAACTATATTTTTCATGCTTTTCCACTGAATGAACTTCCATTATCATCAAAATTGTCTCCTTTTCAGTAATCCTAGCAGTCTCCCAGCCACAATTGAGACTTCATCAATATAATCTCAGTGTACTCTGTTGGATCCGATAAATTTTCTGATAGTATGTAGTCACCCATTCTTTGCTTTCCACAATTCCATTTTTTCTACCTTCCAATTACCTGTTTTGTCTTTTTCCTGAAGAAAGCTCACGTAGTTTGTTTCTGTGACTTCAGCATATCTTCAATTTGTTAACATTGATGTTCCCAATATCTACATTTACATTTATATTAAGATGTAAATTACATGAATTTGAGTTTATAATATAATAGCCATATATATATATATATATATGTATATATATATATATATATATATATATATATATATATAATTTTTCTAGGATTGAATTTCAAAACAAACTTACATGTTATGGCTCATGATGCAAAGATCAGCCAAACCCTTGAGGCTGCTATAGCTTTAGTACCATACACTGAGTACTGAAGGTCAAAATCAAGACTAGTCAGTGTTGTCGAATCCCAAAGTTTCTTCCAATGTTAAAAATGAATAGTGAAATAAAGGTATTTCTTTTTTTATATATAATATTTTTGGCAGTATTAAATGCTACATTGAATGCATGATTGCCTTAATAGCTAAAATTTGCTTTAGGTAGAAAATTTCATTTGACTGCATTGTGCAGAACTCTGGAAGCTTACATAAAATAGATAAGCATGAAAATCCCCCCTCTCTCCCTCTTCACTCCCTCCTATGCCACCACTTTTTCTCACTTTTTTTAGAATTCAGGTATAGCTATGGTCCTACATTATAAGATAGAGAGTGCTGTTTATTTGCCTGTCAAAATAATTTTTATCAAGCCATTAAATGGTTATGTTCACTATATGCTAGACACTGTTCTAAGAACATAGAAAATATTAACTCATTTTATCTTCATAAAACCTTTAAAACATACATATTATTGTTCTTACTTTACCAACAAGAGAATTAAGGCTCTAGATGATTAATGAACAAGCTCAAGGTCACACCAATCATAATTGGTTAATGGATACTGACCCTGAGCCATCTAGTTCTCAAGTACAAGCTTTTAATTCTTTGCCTCTGCTATTTATGTATATGGTACTGCTCAGAAAAGTTTTGCTCCCTTATGCTAGAAGACAAACATAAAAATTAAGCTATCTTTATTTTCCGTACTCAAACTTAACACCTAAAGTATTCTTGTATGTCAAACACATTTTAACAGGTTTTCATTATACAGAAATTGATCCTAAAATACAGACAAAATTTGTATTTAAGATAAAGTAAACTTGTAATCTCATTTTCGTGTTGAAGAGTTTATGGGAATACATGATTCAATTTTTGCAAGTTTCATTTAAGTCTGAATATATTTTAAAGTATAAAGTTGAAAATATGTCAAATAACTACCAGTTGAATTGAAGAATATAAATTGGAGTATTTACCACTTACTGCATAAATTCAAGGGCATACACTTATACACTAAGTAGTACCACTTATTGCATAAATTCAAGTTATATTTTGTATGAACTGTGCTCCCTTGTGCAAAGAGAAAGACCTAAAGTGAAGTTATTTCATTTACATTAAAAGGCATGCAAGAATAGCAATAGAAAAAAATCCTGAATGAAAAACGAAAGACTGCCCTTCAACTTCCATAATCATGTTTTGTTATTGTTGTTGTTGTTGTTGTTTGTTTGTTTTGTTTTGTTTTGGTTTTGTGGATTTTTTTTTCCTGTACTGGGTTGGAACTCAGTGCCTCATGTATACTAGACAAGCACACTACCGCTAAACTAAGTCCTCAACCCCCATAATCATGTTTGTTAATGTACCTTAGCAGAAATTATTTAAGCATTGTTTCCTGCCCCAGAAAGAATGTGTGGTACCTTTAAAAATATGTTGCTTGTTAATTGTACCAATACTTGATAGGAGGGCAGGTGTAAGAGCCTTAATGAGGAGGTAGCTAAGATGGCGGCTAGCTGAGAGCAAAAGAGGAGGCGTTTAATTGTTTTCTCCTGACCTTATTGTAATCAACTAAGAATCTTTCTGTGCCTGTGAACACTGTGTGATGCACCTGTAAGTTGAGCTTGTGACACGTGTATACTTGTTAAGGTGAAGAGTATTTAAGCAGGTAGGGTTGGAGTTGTGAGGGGGTTTGTTGTTGGAGTCGGAGAGAGAAGTCAGCAGAGAAGCAAGAATAAAGAACCTACTCATTCCCAGTCTGCCCCGAATTCTTTCCCGCAGTATTGTTGCTGCAAGTGGCAGCAGCTGCAGGTGGCAACAGGCAGGGACAATGTTTGTCTCTTCCCAGAACCAAGAGAGCACCTGGTCCATAATAGGTAATTTATGGAATGGATAAGCAAAGCAGTGACTAATGGATGGATATTGTGTTGCTTTTGCTATTTAAACCAGTTTCAAATATGTTAATATTCCGTTAATGACCTTATAGGTTTATTTGGATAGAAATTACTCCTTTTACTTGATGGTTTAGTAAAAGGTAGGCTCATCCTAGATAGTTTAAATTACTTGTCCAAGTAGTCAATGAATATTTATCTATTTCAGAAAAAAAAAAAAGTTTAAACAAGGCTTTTACTGCAAGGTTCTTGCACTATATCCTATCATTTGAACTGAAAGGAGGAGAAATTATAGAAAAAAAGTTATTTTAAAGTAGACATAAATGTACAAACCAGGGAATACACTTTTCTAGATTCACATTACATGATATCTGAAAAAGTACAATATAAATTCACTGAAATATATAATAGAAGAGTGATATGAAAACTTCATAAATAAAAAATCCCATGCTTTCAAAATTTAGAGACTATTTCCTGTCATTGAATTCATCTTTTCATAGAAAATTATGCTGTATTATTTTACTAGAAGTTTTCATTTACTTTAGGCATATTGATTACTATTTAGGAAGGTAAATTCTTCTCAAATTCTTCACTTTTTAAAAGAAGTTCCCCTTTCTCACATCTTCTCATATATCTTATTTCACTTTTAATTTCCTGCAAACTTATCTTTGCTGTTAAATTCTCCTTGCCCTTTCTCAGTGGTAACTGATAATGATAATGTTGAGCTGTGTATCTAAAACCCAGACTGCTATCCAATCATTCCATCATATTTTTAAAATCTAGAATACACTGCTGAAATCTCCACTGACCTTGTATTCCTGTATCTTACCATCTCCTAATTCCCACACTGAGCAACTTTCTTTCCTTCAGCATTCTTTCCAATCAGTTCAGAAAGCTGCCCTTAATCTGTGATCCTGTTGCTGAAACAACATCATTAATCACTTTCAGTTTCCTTCCTTTCTTCCTATACATCAAAACTTCAGAGCTTACCTTATCCTCAACTGCTGGTACTCCGCTATAGCTTTCTTGTTTTGACTTTCAATACCACATCTTCTTGTCCTATGTATTTTGGTTTTAATTTTCTTTTTACTTGATGGCCTTTTATAATGCTTTGACTGCCTTCATTCTGTTTTCTATGCATGAAGCAGCATTGCAAATTACAAAATCATCTCTTTCCCCTTTGTTAGTACTTATTTGGTTCTGGTGCATATTTTAATATATTTGTATAAAGAGCTATTCAGAGCAACTTTGGGGAAAATCTTGATGAATTATAATTCTGTGTTTTTCCTCAGTTGAGAACCATTTCATTCCTGAAATTTATTCTTTCTCTAAATATATTTTCTTCATACTGCCTTTACTTGATATATTATAAATCCATGTCAGTCTTCATAAACAAGGTAGAACAGTTGGAATTATAAATTGTTTAGCTAATAGTCATGAATCATATTACTATAGATAAACATGAACTACACTATCACAAATTTTATATGAAGGCTAGCATCAGACACATACTCTCTGCATTTCCTCAGGATAGAGAAATAGTCTTGGATTGGTATTCTTGTTTACTGGATGCTGTAAAACTAGATAGACATAATGATCTGTTCCTTTTGCAGAAGTTTAAAAAGTTTTTCCCCTAGCTTTGTATTCACACTTCCAATTCTGAACTTGTAACACAGAATGAAAATTTAGATTTTTTTAATGCAATGCTGAAACCCAAATTGACATGTAGGAGGAAGGAGCAGAAGTTCTGTGGGCTTGCTAGGATGCTAAGGACATGTTGTCTTGAAAATTACTTATTAAAGTCAGTGAGTTCATTAGGCTGAAATAGAGAACTGTACACTATTAATCAAGTTTAAATTTAGTCCTCAGGCTTAAGTTCCTTATAGCTCAAAATCTGCAGTTTCAAGCAATCACTTCTAGAAGTGTCCTCATATCACATTGAAGGAGATATTTAACATAATTTGAATTATCTAAATCTAGATATCACAAAAGAAAGAAAAGCAAATAGTAACCTCAAGTGCCAACTCAAATTAGTTGGTAGTAGCTTCTTGAACTTAAATATTGAGAAGGTTCCATCTGGCCTCAGTAGGAGAGTGCAATGATCTATTAGACATGCTTGCCATCAAACCAGAAGAAGAAAGCGGGCAGGACCCCTTTTGTGCTAGGAGAATATTTTTAGCCCTTAAGATTTTCATTTCAACCCTGTAAATTGTTAATTGGCCACTTATTTTCTAATCTATTTCTTTTTCTTTTTCTTTTTTTTGGCTTCTCGCGATGCTGTTTAATTTGGCAGAAAAACAATGATACAATAATAGAAAAAAAAAAAAAAACTACCCAATAGTATAGGATTATAAATTATAATAGGTCCTTTATTTTGCTGTCTAAAATTATAAATATGAAAATCTTATAACAACACAGAAAAAAGATAATCTAATTTTAATTGAACACAAATTTATACTTATATAAATATTAAACCTATGGACAATTAGTTTATATGTATCCTATTTTATTTTTGATACCTGATTAAAAACATAAAGGGAAAATAGTTTGGCAATAATTATCCCTAAAAAGAGTTTATGCCCCTAAAATATAGATCCAAGATTTTTTTCTATAATTCTGTTCTCTGTTATTTTAGAACATGAATCAGGGGGTTTAATGACTACTGTATAATTAGATTTTATCACATGCATCTATTATTCATAATCTGAAGTCAATTTATTAAATCCAAAATTGGTTAAGAATCAAGGCTGATGATTTCAATTAAACGTACCAGTTATATTTAGTAGGCAAATAACATAGTAAAGTTTTCAATCAGTTTAAAGCTTAGAAATGACCAAGTTTTAAATAAATAAAGCAAGAAATACATTTTAAAATCTTTGTTTCTCAATGCTACATAGATGAATTTGGTGTAAGCGCTTGTCTACTTTTTGTGAAAAACTTGTTTTGTGGCTATTCTGTCTACTTTTTGTGTAGAATATTCTGTCTACCAAATTCAATTAACTAAACAGTCTTTAAGAGCATGAACCTACTTTGTCTATATGAATTTGCAACTCAAAAGAAACAAAGTGACTTTTGAATTATTGTATGAAAATCTATTCAATATATAAAAATAGGCAGGAAAATTAACTACAGTATTGGAAAACCATGTGGGGGAAAAAAGCATATGGGTTTCATTTTGGCAAGTGAACAAAAAGTTATTAAGGCATACAATACAGCAAAAAGGAACTCAAACTTAGCAACAGATTGGTTGTGGGTAGCAGAGGCTCTGAGGACCTGACAACAACTAACTTTTTAGCTTGGAAAACATGAGTGGGTCGACTTACACTTTGTGTTTTGGAAATTGAGACTGTTTTTACTTTGAAGAACTTTTAATATCTTTAACAATGATAAAACTTTAACTTTTCTTTTAAGTTTTATGGTCCCTTATAATTATAAATAAGGAGGAAAAATGCAACCCTGAACACATAGGTTCTACAACTTATGTGCACTTTAAAAAGATCTCTTTTGTAAAGGGGTGTCCTATTAATGTCTATTTGAGGATTTGATTTCATCATTTTGAAATGTGTTACTGTCATTGCATATTAGGGTTTTATATGTGAAGATAGACATGTTATGGGTTCCCTTTAAAATAATATTATTTTTTTTCAAATCTATATTAAGTGAAGTCAGGGGAAGATGGAAAAATCTATTTCCCTTCTCTGCCCCGCAGAATTTCAGCAGAAGTGGATTTTCCTAACAATTTATTAGAGAATTTTAAAATGTCAAACTTCAGTCAATAGTTTATGCTGCTGCTATACCTAATATAACAAACAATAACTGAATATTGCCAGTCATTCTCATGAGCAGTAAAACGTTATTACACTACTAAAACTTTTTGGATCATAATCACATGATATGAATTTCTTACACAAGCATATAAGCAATGAAAACTTTACAGGGTCCTAAATGAATAAGAATTTGAAAATAAAATAAAATAATATAAAAACATAGATCTGAAAGTGTCGTTGACAATTCAGCATAGAACTGTCTATATCTGTTAGATCATTGTTCTCTAAACATCCAAAATCAAATAGTGTTTTGAGTTATGTGTGTGTGTGTGTGTATGTGTGTGTGTGTGTGTGTGTTTGTATGTGTGCTAAGTCTGCCATTTACTACCACTATGCAATAGTGATGTTCTGACTCCAAAATCTTGGATTCAATTTCAAAAATTATTTCTTCCTTTTCTTATTATCCCATCATGTTTTTGTTTGACACATTTCCCGTGCTTTCTTTTATAAAAGCTATCATCATAGTACAGGGCTTCATCTCCTGTGACATTACTCTTAAAACTAAAAAAAATACTTAAAAAAATTATTATTTGAATCATGTCTTGGCCCTACTCTGAAGCCTTCACCACATTGATTTGAGTATGTATTTGGCAGTCAAGTTCCTTAACTATTTTATTATAAGCTCATTATTAAAATTATATTCGCTGTTTCAACGGCACTTGTTAATTTTAAAGAGTTTCCTCATTGTTATCTTATTGGATTTTCTGTAAATTTTTAATCATACGTGCATGACTAGTAGTTTTGATTACCTTTTTCTTATTAAAGAGGAATGTTAAGACTAAAATTTTCCAACTTACATATTAAAAATCCAGCAGGTGTTAGCTATTAAATTATTAGCACAAAAGAGAATTTTGGACACCTAGGTTGGACATTTCATTCAATTATGTAGTTCTAATATAAATATGATGAACATTATAGATATCCTTAGTTTTGTCTTTAAATTTTACCTTAACACTTTAACGTCTATGAAAAAGTTGTTGTCTTATTAATTTACTTATTTCTCACTGTCAGGCAAGACAAATGTTGTCATTTAGATTTTATAGGATGAGTTCTATTTGTTAGAGAAACTCTTGATTCCTACCAAACATCCTTGGAGAGAAGCTCACATTTCCCCTTGATAAATGAGGTCTGATATTGACATTGTATTAGTGTGTTCTTCAAGAAATCATAATATCAGTGGAAGACTTCAGAATTCTTTCTGGTTTTTGAATAATAGGTTTCTAAATTTGACTTTTTCCTACTAAATTTATTAATTTATTTTAGCTAAATGTGTTTAAGGATGCCAGATATCACTGTACTATTTTTGCATTGCCCAGACAAACTCAGTTGAAGGGGTTGGTGAGAGCTGAGATCCAGTCCTCTGTAAAGGCATCCCTGGCATGGGACTGACTTCTAAGGAAATCAAGTTTTCTTTCATATAAAGGCACTGTCCTGATAAACTTTGGCACTCATGGCTGAGGGACCACCTTTCCTCTATTTCTGCCAAAAGTATTATATAATTAAAAGGTGAGTCTGTTGTATTAGTTGTTGCTGTTTTTTCATTAATTAGATCATGAAATTGACATACAATATAGGGTTTACAGTTAGCAAAGTGAAGTTTGAAAAGAGGGAATCAGAGTCACTAATAATTAGCCCAAAATGGGCATGGGTAGAAAAGTTAGGTTAGTGGGAATGTCTGAGAAGCTGATAACTGTTAAGTTTGACCACAAATAAGGTGCCTGTGCAGAGGCATGTTAGAGCCAATACATATGCAAGCTTGCCTGCAAGCACTTATGGTAGGTTTGGGGCCATTGTTGGTCAGATTAATAATTATATAAGATATATGAAGGAGTAAGCATGATGGTGCATGCCTGTAATCCCAGGGACTCATGTGCCTGAGGCAAAAGGATCACAAATTCAAGGTCAGCCTCAGTAAGATAGTGAGGCCCTAAGCAATTTAGGGAGCCCCTGTCTCAAAATTTTAAAAGATAGCTGGGGATGTGGCTCAGTAGTAAATTGCCCCTTGTTTCAATCCCTAGTGCCCCCCAAAATAAAAAATAAAGAAATAAATATAAAGGAATCAAATAAATTAAAAGTGTAGAGTGTGAAAAATATAGATAAGTTTATTTTATTTTTGAACTTATTTTTAAGGTTTTATTAGTGCATTATATTTATACATAATAGTGGGATTAATTTTGCTATAATCACACATACATGTAATATAATTTGCTTCATTTAATTCCCCAGCATTTTCCATTTCCCTCCCCTCCTTCCTCCCCCTATTCCCTTTCCTCTACTTAGTTTCCCCTATTCTTACTTTTAGTCATTTGGATTTTTAAAATTGGTGCTTGATAGCTATACATAAAGAAATAATTCACTGTGGTATATTCAATATGTATATAGCATAATCTTTTCCCATCCTTCTTTTCCCATCCCTCTTCCCTTCTACTCTAACCCCTTCCACTAATTCACTATTCTCTCTTCTGGTTTCATGAGATTCCATTATTCTTTTTTTTTACCCCTTACATTTCTCTAGCATCCACATATGAGACAAAACATTCAACCCTTGACTTTGAGTCTGGTGTATTTCACTTAGCATGATGATCTCCAGTTCCCTTCATTTATCAGCAAATGCCATATTTTCATTCTTTTTTATGGCTGAATAAAACTCCATTGTGTGTGTGTGTGTGTGTGTGTGTGTGTGTGTGTGTGAGTGATATAAGATTATCCCTGTGTTTCTCATTCTCTGTGTCTCTCTCTTTTTCTTTCCTTCCTTTCTTTTTCTTAAGAGGGAGTCTCACTGTATTGTCCAGGCCAGCCTTGAACTCCTGAGCCCAAAGGGATCCTTTATCCATTCATCTGCTGACAAGCACCTGAATGGACTAGTTCCATAGTTTGGCTATTGTGAATTGTGCTGCTATAAACATTGATGTGGCTGTATCACTATAGTATGATGATTTTAATTCTTTTGGATAAATACCAAGGAATAGGATAGCTGGATAATATGGGAGTTCCATTTCCAGACTTCTGAGGAATCTTCATACTGCTTTCCAAAGTGGTTGTACTAATTTGTAGTTCCGCCAACAGTGTATAAGTATACCTTTTACCCCACATCCTCACCAACATTTACTATTATTTATAATCTTGATCATTTCCATTCTAACTGGAGTGAGATGGAATCTAAGTGAAGTTTTGATTTGTATTTCCTTCATTGCTAGTGATGTTGAACACTGTCTTCATATATTTTTATTTTTTTCTTTAGAGGAAACATTAATGGGAATCATTCTATGTTTGTTTTTCTATCTCAGATTTACACTTTATTCTTAAAATTGTAATTTACAACCAGGGTACCCAGTGGGTTAAGAGTGGGGTAGATCAAAGCTACCAAGGTTTTGGTTGTTCTAAATGAGAAACTCAAACATTTTTTATTGTGACATTGAAACAGTTATGGAATCTCACTAAGCCTCTATCTGTAAATTGGGGATAATAACCATAATATGAATATTATATAAAACAATATTTGTAAAATGTTTGCTATAAGATATAGGCCTAATGAAAGTTAGCTATCATTTTAGGTTGTTATAATAAGTGATTGGAGGGAATTATTGGAGATGTGACTTCTTCCTTTTAGGCATGCTGAATATGTAAGTGACAAATTCTATCATTCATTTTCATAACTTTGACACTTCCTTCAGTGTTTAAAAATATTGATGTAAGCAGACAGTTCATCTCCTAAATATGAGGGAATAGGTTGTCATGATCAATCAACTGATATATCACAACTCATCTGACATTTAAAATGTTAATTTGATTGAGAAGTGAGAGTCCTGGATAGACAGATATGTTTTTAAATGGGGTTTCATCCATGTATAGGTGAAATGAATGATGATTGGATTCTGGAGAGGGATACCCAGAGGTAGGGATTAATTGGGATGCTGAGGAATGAGACTTTTGCAACAGGTGGGAGGTTATACTGTCTTGGTTATCAACAGGGCTGCTATATAACAGGTAATTGGTAGGTAAACCTGACATTACTGAGCAGATGATGAACAAATCAGGGCCTTGGGGTGGTAGGCAAAATGAGGCAGGAGGTTGAGCTTCCTTAAGCTCAGGAAGTTCAAGGCCAGCCTGGGCAACATAGTGAAACTCCATTTTAAGAAAAAGAAGAAAACAAAAGAAAGAAAAGGAGAGAGGTGCAGAGAATGAAACACAGAAGGATAATCTTATATGACTGAAGTAGGGACTTGAGTGGTATATATCTGTGGATATCATATCATATCATATCATATGGATATCATATAAAAAGCCAAGAATTGCTGGCAATACCAGAAGCTAAAAAAAAAAGGGCACAAAACATTCTCCCACAGAGCATTCAATGAGTTTCTGTTTTATTTTTTTTCAAATTTATTTTTTATTCTAAGTTGTTAGAAATGACAGCAGAATGTATTACATTTCATATTATACTTATAGAGCATATTTTTACATATCTCTGGTTTGTATACAAAGTATATTCACACCATTTGTGACTTTATACGTGCACTTAGGGTAATGATATCCATCTCATTCAACCATCTTTTTTTTTCTTGACCCTTTTGCCCCCTTCCTTCCTCTTTCTCCCCATTGGCCATTCTAGTGTTCCTCTAATCCTCCTATGCTCCCCATCCCAAACTTACTGTGAATTGGCCTCCTTATATCAGAGAAAACATTTGGCATTTGGCTTTTTGGGATTGGCTAACTTCACTTAGCATTATATTCCCTAACTCCATCCATTTACCTGCAAATGCCATGATTTTATTCTCTCTTATTGTTGAGTAATACTCCATTGTGTGTATGTACCACATTTTCTTTATCCATTCATCTACTAAAGGGCATCTGAATACACTTTCTTTTTAGCAGCACATGGAACCTTCTCTAAAATAGACCATATACTAGGCCACAAAACAACTCTGAGCAAATATAAAAAAGTAGGGATACTACCCTGCATTCTATCAGACCATAATGGAAGGAAATTAGAAATCAATGATAAAATAAGAAATAAAAGCTACTCCAACACCTGGAGACTAAATAATATGCTACTGAATGAACAATGGGTTGCAGATGACATCAAAGAGGAGATTAAAAACTTCTTAGAGGTGAATGAGAATACAGACACAACATATCGAAATCTCTGGGACACTATGAAGGCAGTTCTAAGAGGAAAGTTCATTGCATTGAGTTAATTCCTCAAAAGAAGAAAAAGTCAACAAATAAATGACTTAAAATTACATCTCAAAGCTCTAGAAAAAGAAGAGCAATCCAACACCAAAAGAGGTAGAAGACAGGAAATAATTAAAATCAGAGCTGAAATCAATGAAATTGAAACAAAAGAAACAATTGAAAAAATTGACAAAACAAAAAGTTGGTTCTGGGGCTGGAATTGTGGCTCAGCGGTAGAGTGCTGACCTCGCATGTGTGCAGCCCAGGGTTTGATCCTCAGTACCACATAAACATAAATGCATTGCATTGTGTGCAACTAAAGCAAATAAATAAACATTTTTTAAAAAGTTGGTTCTTTGAAAAAATAAATAAAATTGACAGACCTTTAGCCAGGCTAACAAAGAGAAAGAGAGAGCAAACTCAAATTACTAACATATGTGATGAAAAAGGAAATATCACAACAAACACTACAGAAATACAGGAAATAATTCTAAATTATTTTGAAAACTTGTACTCCAACAAAAAATACAAAACACCGAAGGCATTGACAAATTTCTAGAGTCGTATGATCTGTTTTATTTTTTTCAAATTATCCAGTTTAAATTGTGTTGTTATAATAGCCCCAGGAACCTAATATACCATGGAAAGGAATGTAAACATTATATATAAAGATTTTTACCTGCTATAGCTACTCTTCTATTGAACATCAATTTTTGTTTGCTTATTTGTTTTGTTTTGTTTTGTTTATTTGGTGCCAGGGATTGAAACTAGGAGTGCTTTAATTTCGCTTTTATCATATAATGCATCTCCAAAGTAATGATTTTAAGGGACATGTAAAAGGAAGTGGAAATTGCTTGAAGCTACTCAAAAGTCTAAATTGGATCAGGTCAATATCAGTAAGGCATGTTTTTCTCAGTTACTTTCCTGTGCACTTAAGGGAATGCATTTACTCAATAGATTCCTCATTCCATATCTGGTGATATAAATGTTGGAAAAGTCGGATAAAAGTAAATTTAGATATCAACTGTGATAAAATAGGTACATGTTGAATAGAGACATGAAATATTCAGAATATTGCCCACCACCAAGAGTCTATTATTTACATATGTTCTCTCACTTTTTTTAATTTGTTCTTTTTGGATATACATGACAGTAGAATGTATTTTGACATATTATACATTCACGGGGTATAACTTATTCTAATCCTAATTCCATTCTTGTGATTGAACATGATGTGAAGTTACACTGGTTTTTTATTCATATATGAACATAGGAAAGTTATGTCTGATTCATTCCACTCTCTTTCCTATTCTCATTCCTCTTCCCTTCCTTAATTCCCCTTTGTCTAATCCAATGAACTTCTCTTCTTCCATCCCCACTCCACTTATTGTGTGTTAGCATCTGCATATTAGAGAAAACATTCAGCCTTTGTTTTTTTTGGGATTGGCTTATTTCACTTAGCATGACAGTATCCAGTTCCATCCATTTGAGACACATTAGCCACCAATGTACATTCTGAGAGTTCTATAAATATATTCCTTAGGTTTTTTTTGACCATTATGGAAGATATCCCTTTAATAGAGCATGAACTTCTTTCCCATTAATACTCAGATCAATTTTTGGGTATTCTCAGGTATTGAAAGAGATGCTTCAGTTTGATTTTACATGCATTTTGTGATTTTATGAATGCAATGCATATTTACTCTTTTTTTTAATTTTTTTATTATTTATTTACTTATTCATCATGCACAAGTATAGTATCTTTTTACATACAACTGCTTGTATACCTCTTTTCTTTATTGCTATAATTTCTTTGGTTGAGGCCTTGAAGTTATCCAAAACCTTTTATTAAACAGTAAAATAGAAGTGAAAATAATAAAGTAGTTGGCCATAGATCACCAATTATTTTTGCCACTAGGTAGTATGTTTACTTACCAGGGTTTTCAATTGCCATTACAGAGAGGCTCAAAGACTTAAAGAAGAACATTAACTCCAAGTGGCTGCATTTCTTTAAGGCCCAGAGCTTCCTGTGATGACATCTGGGTTTGAAATGCTTACAAACATGGTGTGTCCCTAAATTACAACCAGGATTGTTACTATGAAGATTATTAATATCTTACTTCAACTGAAGTCTACAAATTAAACATGAAATTTTTACCTTACTAAATAATAAAGGCATCCATCCATGTTTAAGAAAAGTTGAGAGGGATATTACTTTCATTAAAGAAATATAAAATAAAAATGTCATTGTTTTCACTTTCTTTCAGTTAAGTAAAAGGTGAGGAAAGCTATCCTTTTAAACTGTGCATGAACAATTTTCAATATCCTTTTTTTAATTTATATTTATTTCAAAGT
The DNA here is from genome assembly GCA_025594165.1 of Tamias sibiricus. Classification (NCBI taxonomy): domain Eukaryota; kingdom Metazoa; phylum Chordata; class Mammalia; order Rodentia; family Sciuridae; genus Tamias; species Tamias sibiricus. The sequence continues at coordinate 50,282,216 of CM046667.1, read as the reverse complement.
TGTTGTATTTATAATAGTATGCATTATAATTCATAATAAAATATAGAGAATCTTTTTACAAAACACTGTTTGTATGCAATGTATATTTGTACCATTCAAACTTCAGTCATGCATTTAGGATAAAGACATCCATCTTATTCAACCACCTTTTCTTTTTTTCCCCTCCATCCCCCTTTGATCCCTCCCTTCCCCTCCCTCCCCTTTGACCTTTCTAGCATTCTTCTAATCCTCCTATGTATCCTGACCTGACACCACTGTGAGTCAGCCTCCTTATATCAGAGAAAAACATTCAGTATTTGGATATTTTAGATTGACTAACTTCACTTAGCATTATATTCTCCAACTTCATCCATTTACCTGCGAATGCCATTATTTTATTTTCTTTTATTGCTGAGTAAAATTCCATTGTGTATATGTGCCACATTTTCTTTATCCATTCATCTACTGAGGGACATCTAGGTTGGTTCCACAATCTAGCTATTGTGAATTGTGCTGCTATAAACATTGAAGTGGCTGTGTCACTGTAATATGCTGTTTTTAAGTCCTCCTAGATATGACAATTGGATTGTAATTTGGACTTGCCTTTGACCAGGTTCTAAAAGGATAATACAATGAGTTGGCAAAGACTCCATGAAAGGAGTTTGTTGTACAAAGGGACAAATAAATATAAACATAAAGAAGCATCTGCCACCAAAAGTAATAACAATTGGTAGCAGGATTAAGGGAAAAAAATAGGGTCAGGGAAAACAAAATATATTTATCCCTTATTGTTTTGGTCTTTTTTCATTTAAGAAGAAAAAAAAAAAAAGAATAACTGGAACATTCCACTTTGGGGTATGGGGTTTAAAAATTCAGAATTATTGTTTATAAACTAATTTAGGATAATTCAAGGACTAAGGAGACACCCCTAATTTAAAAGTTCCAGGAATACTCAGACATGACATTGAACATTGATCCTAGTTTTTCTTCTTAGAGTTTTTTTAAAAATCATTTTTCTTCTAAACTTATTAAGGCTCAAAGAAAATCCAATTTTTTAAAAGAATGTGGAAAGAAATAGATTAAATGAAAATAACAGAAATGGTGTTTTTAGTGAAATTCTTGACTGTAGCTTTAGAAATTTTTAAAATAGCTAGAAAAATTTATGTATCAAAATTGGTTTTTCTTTTTATTAATTATTTGTTTAAAATAAAAACATTTTAATTGCTTTCTCTCTCTCTCTCTCTCTCTCTCTCTCTCTCTCTCTCTCTCTTTCCTTTTCTCTCATTGTATCATCTTCAAGATAACAGTTCATTTCAGGAAAACAAATCTACTGACTAATTTTTTAGTTGTCAATATGGACTTGTTTGTTGTTGTTAGTATCACAAACCATAAGGAAGGTCTTATCAAGTATTTTTGCCTTCGTAAATAATTTAATCTTTTCTAAAATTCTTTATTGATATGCGATTGACATATAAATTAATTAACTTTTATAGGCAAATAAATTGAGGTTCAGAAAAATTGAATAACTTCACTAAAATTGCAAATATGTGGCAGAACTAGGGTTTGATCCCAGGCTGACTTTATATCCAAGTCCAGACGACCATAAAATGACTAAGGGCAAAAAACTGATTTTCCTCTCTAGTATTTAGGTATCTCCCATATCCCAATAAAATATACTTACCATTCAGATTTAATGGCTATCTTGAATTACTTTTTTGCCTTTTAAAGAAAAAACATGGAAATTTGATAGTGAATGTAATGATTCCCTTTCTTAGCTAAAAAAGAAAATAGGAGCATTAATCTGTGTAAATACATTACTGAAAAGTCAATTACTATCTGAAATGGGAAGGAAATTTAGAGACACAAGTAAACATAAAATGTTTATTTTTTGATTAAGTGCAGTGTTTAGATCTAACCCTGGCTCAGAAACACTTGTAATAGTTAATGTTCCAGATGAGAAAAACTTTGAGTTGCCTGAAAGAGTGTAGCTGAGGAAACAAACTCTTCTGTGCTCATCCAGAGGGGGTTTGTGCATCCACTCAGACATATGTGAAAAGGGCTTAATCTTGGCCCATTGGAACTCTCTGCCAGAGGGCAACATAACAGAGCAAAGCATATTGACCTCTATTTGCCACTTCCCTTGTTCATAATTTGAAATTCTCTTTCTTAATGATCTAGAATGTAGTTTAAAAGCCTTGGTTTTTATTTACTTCTTTCTGTAGCATTTGAAAGCCCAACTCCCAGAGCCATACTTCAAAATTATCTATTCCTCTTTTGTGTTTTTCTTCAGAGTAGAAACCCTGTGACTCCCCACAAACAGGATGATAATAAATAATCTGGTAAATTAATTAATCATATCATATGTTAGAAGGATATATGTGTTATGGAAAATAAAATAGTAGGGAAAGGGATATAAGAGAACCAGAGCCCATAAAGTAGAATGAAATAAGATGTTAGGATGGATTTCACTGAGCAGATGAGATTTAAAGGAGACTTGAAGCCAATTAGGTATCTGAAGGAATAATTGTTCCAGGTAGATGGAACAAGTAGAACAAAGCCTTTCAAGTAGGAGTGTGTTCAGAATGCTCAAGGAGTACCAGTGAGTTAGAATGCCACAGAAAATCACAAAATTAAGGGAGTTTGGTGGGCATGGATCAGAAACTTGTACATTTTAGTTTCTGTGCAGTGGAGAAGAAATTAAATTAAATTAAAGTATTTGTAAAATGATCTGAAAAGAGATTTCTTCAATATTTATATAATATCCCTCACCCAAAGACTTTTTTTTTCAGTTCACTTTTACTGAGTTGTTTCCACAGATTTTATCTGATTTTAAACAAAACACATCTCTTTATACTCATATTATCTAATTTATAGTATATAATTATGTCACTAGATGAACAGGAATAGGAATGATCACATTTGATTATATTTTTTAAAAAAATTAGTACATTATATTTGTACATAATTTGTTCATTTTGATATATTCATACATGCATATAACCTAGTTGCACACAATTTGCTTAACTTTTGCTGTGTAACAATTTATTCCCAATTTAATAGCTTAAATCAGCAGTCACTTTTTGTGTTTCATGATTTTGTGGGTCATGAATTTGGGTATTTGTGACTATTCCACATTACATGGTATCCACTGTAATTACTTCATGGTATTCAACTAGCAAAAAAGCTGACCAGAATCCAAAATAGCTCTACTCACATGTATGGTTCTTTGGTGGAAAAAAATTGGCAGACGTACGTCAACTATACATATTGACTGTAAGGTTCACATGACCTCCACATCTTGGTGGACCCAGAATTGTTGAACTCCCATATCAGCTCAGTTCCCTAAAGTGAATGTAATAAGAGAGAAGAAGTGTAAGTCTCCAGTATCTCAAGGCCTGGGCTTGGAAATCAGCACAGCATATCTTCTACCATATTATATCAGTGAAAGCATTCACAGATCTTGCCCAAATTCAAGGGAGGAAACAAAGACTTTACCTCTCAAATGGAGGAGTGTCCAGAATTTTTGCAGCTATCCTTAATACACGAACTCTAATAGAATGTGACTGTCTAGTTAAGATCGTTCAGCAGATCATATTGATCTATCAGTTGATCTGACAGAGGAAATGGAGAGTTTGGTTAATTCAATGATCCAGTTAAATGGAGGACTATTAAAATAGCTTATAGTATAATTCCATTTTTATTTCATATTTCCCTAATTTTTAATTATTGCTAGTGTTTCTGACCACTGAGCTTTAAAATTATAAAGGTTTAATATATCACATATGTATGCTAATCCATCTAAACATGGCATAGCTATAAATGCATTTGTTTTATTGACTAAGACATATGTTCATTTTGTTTGTTCTGTAGTTTTTCATAAAACCCATCTCTTCTATTATATTTAACTAAATTTTGAAGTTTTAAATCCTTGATATGAAAAATCCCCAAATTTGGATGCCTTTGTAGATTATACACTGCAATAAATCTTTGTGAAAAATATGGGAATTCAAGTGTTGGAGATTCTATTTGTATTTGAACCGTAAAAAAAAATATTAATCACCTTCTCCTTGGCTTTTTAGCACATTCATTCCATTTGTTAACTAAGATAGGGAGTTGTGTAAGATTGAATTCATTGTCTGTTGGAGTTTACTGAGCTTCTTTGATACTTTGTTTCTCAGTTGAGGCAACTGCTTCTTGAGCTGCACTGTTTTTTCCACACCCACTAATTATCATACACCCATTTAGAGTTGAAATGGTAATCAAACCAATGAAAGCCCAAGAATAGCTGCATTCCTTCTTCTTTTCTTGAGGAGAGATTCATCTCAATATCTATACAGAATTTTGTGGTGCATTCTCTGGCAGATGCAGTAAAACAAATGCAATGCAGACTTTTAAAATACAGCTTTGCAATTTAGGTTGAATTTTAAGTTTCATATATTTCAACTTTTGCAATTTAATTATGGGAGTTAAATGATCCTAAAGTATCATCCTAGTTATGAATGTAATAAAACAATTTGGGTTTCATTAGAAAAGGTAAAATATATTTTAAATTGTAAAATTTATACCTTTTGTCCACCAGAAATTACTGGTTGATTCTTCTATTAAAAGTATTAAGATCTAAGAGGCCAATTCCCATTTAAGGAATGGCATACTGCATGACAGGTGTGAGGTGTTAAGAGATAATTACATGCCTAGAAGGTGTGGTGAATCATATGACCAAAGGCCAAGAACATCCAGAGAGCAAAATTCATAGTCATTTCAAATATTGCTCCCTGGTGTGTGTTATTCTACTTAGAAAATTGCATATTTGTTGGTTGTAAATGTAAAGATCCCCCTCCCCGCAAAAAATGCTTAAGTTAGTACTTTCATCATTTTTGAAAAAGCGCTTAAATATTTACTAACCCAATAAAATTTATTCAATTCATAATTATAAATATCATCCAGGCTATTGAATGGGATGATGTGACAAATTACAATTCTGGACCTTCCTGATGAACAAATCTTGCTTAACAGAAGTAAAAAAAAATGTGCCATGAACCTAAGAAATTTAATACTAAATCAAAGATTCATGTATTTATTTATACATATTTTGATGCACCTATGCATATAAATAATTATTTTTATCAGAATTTCTGTATTATAGTCAAAATGCAACACCCTCTTCCTTTCTCATGATTCCAATATGAGACAGCAGTATATCACAATAAACACTCAGTGAAATAACAGATAAGGGAAAGGTGAGAAATAAGAGGAACATTTTAAGTTATATTAATTTGTGTTCAATGAAATTACTCTGTAGTGTCCTTCCTTGGATTCCTTACTCATGTAAGTCTAGGGCTGTTTCTTTGGGTGGAACTAATTTTAATTATCTAGGTCCAAATATAACCTTAGTAGAGACTGCTATAAACAGCTTAGTCTACTGCTAGAATAGTACTCAGGTGAGAGCAGGAAGATACATGATAACAAATGTAATATAACGTATCCAATTACACTAATGATCAGGGTATGATTATGATCCAGGTATGATTTTGAACTTCAACTCTTACCTTTTTACCTTTGCAGTCTTGGGCATTTTTTCTTCAGTACTGGGGATTAAATCCAGGGGCAATTTACCTCTGAGCTACATCGCCAGCCCTTTTTACTTTTATTTTCTGATTTTGAGACACAGTCTTTCCAAATTGTTCAAGTTTGCCTTGAATGTGGGATCTCTCTGCCTCAGCTTCCCAAGTTGGTTGGATTAGAGGTGTGTGCCACAGTGCCTGGCTGTATTCTTGAACATTTCTTAAATTGATGTATCTCTGTTTTTTCCATTTATATACATAGAAGAATAGTAAAATAGGCTGAACATCCCTAATCAAAATATGAAGTACTATAAATCCAAAATATTTTGTATGTTGACATATCACAAGTGGAAATTTTCAAATATTTTATAAAACTGTCTTCAGGTTATGTGTATGAGATACATGTAAACCATAAATGAATTTCATGTTTAGACTTGGGTCCCAATCTCAAGACACCTCATTGTTTATATGCAAATATTCCAAAATTAAATATACATATGTGTATATGTGTGTATGTCTGTGTATAAGTATATATATTCAATCTTGAACACTTCTAATGTCATCACTTTGTATAAAAGATACTTAACCTGTAGTACTTACCGTCTACATTTGTTATAAGGATTAAATGAGTTAATGTCTGAAAAATGCTTTGTAATGTGGTTGACCCTGAGTTAGCATTCAATGTGTATTTAATGTTCTAATATTAACTTGTTCATACCCTCATTTATGAATTTTTAAAAATATTTTCATGAGATTTATATGAAAATTGCAGATAAGGCAAATCAATACAGACACAAATTAGGGAAGTGGGGAATTAAGTGATTGCTAATGTGTATAGGGTTTCAGTTTTGGACTAACAAAACTTTTATATTAAATAGTCATCATAGATATACAGTTCTGTGAATACAGTGCACATCACTGATTTGGGTATGAATTATATCTTCATTTACTGACAATTAAGCAAAACACTTAAAATTATTTTTTTAAATATATGCTATGTGCAAAGGTAACAAAGAATTCATTTGGTAGTAAACAAATTACTAATAAATTCAAAATTTCTTTTAGATTCTAAATCTTTGTATATTGGATTTTTTTTCTGGGTTTCATACTAATTTGTTCTGACATCAAGTTGCATTTCCTTGCTTCTTTTTAAAATGTGTATTTCTTTTTCTGTATCGTTATTGTTTACTTTCTCTCTTCTTATTTTTCAAATTATGCAGGGAAATATTTACAAAGTTTTGAGGATTTTGGGCTACAGAAAGGGACTTTCTGTCATGTATTCACATTCCTAATATTTATATTTCAAATTATTTCATAGCCGAATTACTTGGAAATTATGATTTCCTTTCAAATGTCTGTTCCCAACAGTGAGCATTTAACTCTACTTTCTTTAGAAAAGTTGGAACCCCTATATTTTCCCTGAAACAATACGTACAAGCTGACAAACATCAAAGTCTTTACTGGCATATGCACAAGAAATGTGGAAAGATAATTAGTAACATAAACTTTGCTTTTTGTATTTCCTAACCTCCGTATTTATTGAAGTGCATTAAATTTACCTGAGATATCTAAGGAGAAAAGATAAAATTTATACTGATCTTTATGATTAACTTAAATTCCATTATTCTTATATTTAAAATGTAGCATATTATGAAGTACAGAGCCTGCCACTTTCATTTCTTTTGTAGGCGCCATAAACTGTTTAGATAACCCATCTGTGGTTAGAGCAAGGAGAAGTCCAAGAATTAGTGTAACATTAGAGTAAAAAAACAAACAATCCTTTCTGTTGGTTTGTTTCACACAAAATCTCTTTTGTTTTTCTAGATGACATTGGATGATGGACACTCCTGAAATCAGTGCAATTTTGATTGTTTAAAATAAAATTTGACTAGCTGGCATTTAAACCTACTTAAAGGACTTAATTTCCATTTTCTGACAAGATTTTTTACTTAGTGAAGCTATCTTTAAAAATTATTTAAACATTTCAGTTTGAAATGTTTATGTTCTTGATATAAAATGTGTGCATGTGTGTGTAAATATGTATTCACAATATGAAATTTTAGGTACTAGTATTGGATAGCTAAGTATTGTGTTTTCATAGAAAGCAAATGAATTTCTTGTTTATGTGTCACTTTTGGGGTCTGTGTGCACAATTTAAATGAAACTTACTGAACTGCCATGGTAAATTCCCTGCTTGGTTGTTTTACCACCCTAGAGAGCAATTAGGTGTACATGGAGTTTGTTAAGCCTATAAATTTTTACTTGGATGATAAGTGCAAAAAACGTGAAAACAGTGTCATGCAAACTATGAAAACTCTCTGAGTTTCTGTGTACTCTCCTTATAAAGTTTTGCACAATTTCATCTCTTGTCATATGAATATTATTGAAATCCTTGTTGATTTCTGAAAATCACATACTTTACTTTTTAAAATGCCATGCTGTGTCCAGTATCCATTTATTCTCTATATTTTTCATATTATTTTAAAAAATTATCAATGCACAAATAAACAACTTTGGTAAAAGCCCATAGCACATATATTTGGACAGAGTATAAGGAAATATGTAAGCACTCATTTAAAACATTTGGCTAGTAGTGAGTTCATACTGAGACTACTAAGAAGAGTTTGATTTTGGGCTAATAATTTTGCCATACTCTGTGATATAGGGCTATATTCCTGATTCCAATAAGCCTTCTAAGAAATCATCTGTTAATCATTATATAATGTGAATGCAGCTATATTATGAATGGTAATTATATGCTTGAATTCTGAGGACAGGCTGATCATTGAGTTCAAATCTGAATGCTATTATTTAATGACTGTGACCTAGGGTAAGTTGCTTAGCCTGTTTCTACTCCTCTTTATTTTGAAAGTGAAGATAATAATAGTACTTACTTTGTAGCTTTGTTGGAAAGATAAATTTCACTTAAAAATGTACAGTTCATAGTGAATATTAAATTATACTTAATAATTATTATCATTTATAAGTAAAATATGATGATTTGTATGTCTTTATAAACATATATATACATATTATATATGTATATTTACCAACATATGACATATGTGCATGTATATGTATATAAAGACAAAATTCAGTAATTTCAGATGGAGGTATTCCTAGGAAATCAAAACTTGGCGTAGATACACAGCTAGTGTTATGGGGTTTTGTTTGTTTTTTTGTTTTTATGAAGTTTCCTTAATTCATGTTAGAAGACCTTTGATGTCTCATCCATTAGTGTGTGCAGTATAGCATTTATCTCAGAGGAAAGTGCCCATTAGAAGTATAGTACAGTGGTTGTGTCAGGAAAATATATTGAGTAGAGTCCTGAGTGTTCATCCCAATAATTATATAAATGTATGTTTCTCAGGCATAGTGTTGTATAAGTAAATTGATATAGGGATGCAACCATAAAAATTAGTCTCCTTATTTTATAGGCAAAAAACCCCTGAAACTCAGAAAATGGAGTGATTTTTTTCTATGGCCATAGTAGTTATTGTTTGAGATGATGAAAATATCCAAGAGTCTGCATGCATCCTGGGTGTTTCTGTTAAAATATAATGTCTATGTTAGTGTCTAAAATATTCCATATAAAATAGCAACATTCTCTTCCCCATGAACATCTTTGTATTACCTAGAAAATTCTAAAAAGCATGCTGGAAAACTATCTTTTTTCTCCCTTTCAACTTCTACTTAAGACAAAAGGCCAGACTGCACAATGTCCCTTATAAAAACAATCTAAAAAGTTGAGAATAACTTGCATAATGTTAAAAGCAAATTACTTACTTACCATATATACTGGCAACACGCTTGCTGTGCAAACCCACTTGAAATTCATAGACATTAAACAGCACTTCAGGACACTATCCCAAGACCTAATTAATTAAATGAACTGACCGCTGACTCAAGAACATACCCATGATATTTTCAATACGGAGCAATAGCTTTTAAGTAGTGATAACAAAAAATGATATATAAATCTCTTGTTCTGCCCTTTCAAAAGGCAAACAGAACCACTATTCCTTAAATCTGATTGCAGCAAAAAGAAGCTGAGAGTCCAAAGGGTCCTCTTTATAAAAAGTATGTTCTTCCCTAATGACTATTCATCTTCCAACATGGACTAGACATTTTATGTGACAGAGACTGCTGGTGATTTCATGAGTAAGCCAGAGAAACACATTAAAGAATGATACTGTCCCTTTAGTTGTCAGCCACCAAAATGGGAGAGAAATAATAGCAGAGGGATAAATGTGGCAGAAGGCAGGCGTGAGAAAGGGAACAGTTAGGTTTGGGAAACATCAAAGAACAAGAAATAGCAACAAACCGATGCCAGAAGCAAGCAAGTAAAGAGGAACTGTTATGATTACCAGTAAAAATGCTGAAGAATGGCTATCAAAAGGAGGGAAAAGTGCTCACAAGGGATGCTTTTAAATGACAATAATCCATTCTAGTATACAAAGAAAAGGAGAAAAAGGGCAGCTTGTGTGTGTGTGTGTGTGTGTGTGTGTGTGTGTGTGTGTGTGTGTTAAACAATATAAGCAAAAATGGAGGTAGAATAGATGAAAGAAAAAATAAAAATAAATGAACACAGAAATAGTTTATACATTGATCAGTGTTCCTATCATTTAAGTAGGTGAGATGTATTATATCTCTTCTATCTTCTGGCTATATAGTATGTTCCTGGGAAACAGCTTCCAGGGCTGGGAATTGGGGATAGGAGAATGCTGTTATCATGAGAACAGGAATTAATGATATCCAAATGGAGGTTATTTTTGCCAATAAACAGCTGAGTGATCAGATCAAGTCATTTCTGTCTGATGTTTTTCCTTGCCAAATAGGCAATGGGAATATTTATTCTAACTCAAGGAACTTTAATAAATATTCAGTTAATGCATACACAAATGGAAACAATATACCATCATTATTTAATATAATGGTTAAAAGGGAAGACTTGAAACTAAACTTCCTGGGTTTGAAATCCAACACTTATTTTCTCTTGGATAGGCCACATATCCTCTTTTCCTCAGTTTCTTTGTCTGTACAGTTAGAATAAATGATAATGCCAGCCCCATAGGGTTGCTGTGAGGAAGAAACTAATAAATGAAAACCACTTAGAATTATACTAATCATGTAATAAGTATAATCTTAACTGTTTTTTCATTGTGATGATGTTTTGGAAGTAAACTTTTAATATGAATGTACTATACTCATTAATGATTCTACACAGGGATTGAAATGATCAATGTTGAAAAATATCCTATTTGATCTCATTATGTTCTCTCCATTATTTTGTTCTACTTGTGGCTGTACTTTTTCAGTTTTCTGTTTCCATTAGGTCATGGCAAACAAATTTGACAATAATCATTTCTTTTTTGCCTTACTTGGTGAAAAATGTTATTAATCAAGTAATTATTGAATAATTACTACAGGCACTGATAGAAATATGAAAAGGAATACAAGTATAATTTTGCCATGGAAAAGTTATAAATCCAGCAGCAAAAGGAAGTAGCTCATCAAAGAAACATTTTTAAAAGAAATGTTGTGATTAGATGTATAAATACAATTACTTCATTTGAGTTTATTTGGATGAGAAAGAAAGTCAGGACTGTGTCAGTTCCCTTATTGCTGTCTCCCCACTTGTATAAGAGAACAGGTGAACAATCTCCTATAGCCATTTTTTTATAAAAGTCACTAATCCCATTCATGAGAATGCCACCCTTATAACTTAATCACCTTTTAAAGGCCCCACCTCTTAATACTATGGCATTGGGGATTAGGTTTCAGCATATGAAATTGAGTAGTACACAAAGTTACAGAATATAGGACAAATGAAATACAGCATCACTGGACAGGAATGCCTGCTATTTTACAGGCAATCTGCTTGTGATGACATTAGTTCTTGAGCTAAGCCCTCTCATCATGACTCCCTTACTTATGTATGCATCATACCTTCATAATCTTCAGTAAACATTTGGTATATTTTAAGAAGACCCTGAATTTTATTATACAAAATAATGCAAACTTACTGTCCAAAAGTAAAATGCAAAACAAAAATAAAAATAAAACCCCCACACACAATGAAAGAAACAGCTTCCCATAATTTTGCTGTTTTAGAATAACTAATGTTACATGTTTGCTACACACATCCCTTTTGAAAACTACAATGATGGCTAACAGTTTTGAGCCCCTGGCAAGTACCAGGCAATGTTTCAATTATGTTATATGTTAAATATCACCCATTTATGCCTCACAACAATTTATGATATAAGTATTATTAGTAAACATTTATGAAATGAGGAAATTGGTACAATTACAAGATACAATAACTTGTTCTGGGTCATGTGCCAGTATGAAATAGAGCCAGAATTTTAAAGCAGGCACTCAGATTCCAGAGCTTTTTTTAGCCATGAAGAATGATGTCTTTTTTTTTAGTATTATAACATACATATAATTTTGAAAACTGCTTAATTCACTTAATATATATACTTTTCCAATATACTTAAATAGTCTGTAATAATGAGGTTTTTATTTACTGCCTATAAATATACTAATTGGACATACTGGAATTATTTAATTCCTATTTGATGGATGTTTAGTTTTCTTCTGTAAATAATCTAGCCTACTTTACAAGTTTTTAGTGACTTTAGCATTCATTTAATAAACATGTGGTCAGACATCAGTAGGATCATATCAATATGAAATATAAAATTAATATTTGCTATATGATAACTGTTATAGGAACAGAGCTAGGAAGGACTAGGTAATAAGTAGCTGTAAAGACATTCTTTCTGTTTCTACATATATTATAATCTAATGGAAAAAGAATCATATGAAAGAGTATTGTTCAGTGGAAGCCATTGTACTATGTTGAAGAATGAAAAATATGTGATAAAATTTGCACAATGGTTGGAATCTATCCTAGCAAGAGTTATGGTTATGAGAACCAGTGTAGGTGTCATCAGGAAATTAGTGTTTTAAGAAGAGCTATATGGCATCATTACAGACATATAAGAATTTTTAGAGAACAGGGATGTATTTCCTAAATGTATTTTGTCATTTCTAGTTGATTTTATTATACTAAATACCATATATTATACATTGTCTTTGTATAGTTGATGTAGAGTATGGATATGACACTAACAAAACATAAATTTTATGTGGATAAAGCACTTCTGTTTCCTTATAGTCTCAGTTATAAATGAATGGGCTTGCCAAATAGTTTCTCCCACATCTTGGGATTATTGAAGTTTTAAAAAATAAATTATTTATTTTTAATTGCCCAATAATAATTTTCACATTTATGGGTTACAATGTGATGTTTTGATCTATGTATGCATTGCTGAAATGTTCAGTCAAACTAATTAATATATCCATAACCTCACCAACTTATTATTTTTGTGGAGATAATATTTAAAAAATCTGTTCTTTTAGTGAATATGGAATATGCAATACATTATTTTGAACTGTGATCACCATGAAGTTTTAAATGTTCTAGGATATTTTCAGATAATCTCAGAATCAGTTGTTAAACCCGCTATTGTCTGTGACTGGATCTTCTACAGTATATCTGTGGACTTTTTTATTTTACTCTAAGTCCTTATTGCCTTCAGGGGTTACTGACTAGCATTTAATTGAAGGCTGACTGAATTAGATACATACCTCCTATAGTTGATGGGTTTTGTTGCCAGAAATATCATTTTACTTATCAGTGGGAAGGTTTTTGCTTCTACTGCTGGATTTAAAGTATTCCCTCAAGATTCCATTACTCAGTTCATTGAGAAAAGCTTAAAGTTAAGGGAGGGCAGTTCTGAGCTCTGTTTGAGGAAGGGGACTGAGTAAAATAATAGCTCCCAAGTTGTCTCAAGTTCACATTTATATCAAAAATTAACTCTTGGTGATATTCCATGTGGAGAGATACCTGTGCAAAAGGTCCCTATGGGGAATTTGATTCTAAAGTGAGTCTTTTGTCATTAGGTGTGAAAATTAACACTGATCATCCACAATAGAGAACTAGATAGGTTTTCATCCTGTTTGACTTCTGAAAGCAAATACACACATAATACTGATTGTATTATTCTCTTTTAACTTCAAACTTGCTATAACTCTATAAGAAAGACATGAAATCAAAATAAAAGAACAATATTCAGCAATAAATGAACCATGAAAATATTGTGTTTAAAATCATAAGTAAACATAGACAATACTCATCGTAGTTAAGTGATCATAGAAAATGTAAAGATGCTGGCTGAAAAATTACAAAGAACTTGGTTTTCCTGAACTTAATGACTGAAACTAAAGTTCCTCCCTAGGAGATAAGCCAAAATCATAGCACAGTTTGTACAAAAGTATGCATTTCCAAGGTTACTGCAGAACAATTATGCCTGGGATCCTTTACTCTTGTAGAGAAAGCTCTGTAACCTCTTACTTTAAATTGACTTCCATTGAGCAATAATGTCTCCCAGATTGCACTTCCAAGCCCTGTATTGGATAATGTGTTTATAGGATGGTCTCATTTTTCTTTTTGTAATAGGAGATGGGTAGCTTACTGCTACTCAGAGGCAGCTTCGGGAAACACAATTTTCAAGATGGTAGTTTTTAAAACTGTGATTATTGTGAATAATAACTCTAGAGACAAAGACTTAATGGGATTACTTCCAATTTATTCAACACATCTCTAGGTTATTGAAGTTCTAGTTTTAGATCTGTGCATCCAGAGCCCACATTGTTCCCTGATGTATTGTGTATTTAGGTTTGTGCTACCATATATAGGCACTGAGTTTGACTCCAACTCTACACAGGAGCCTAACCTCTCAGAACAAGTATTGTAGCTGGATCTTTGGTAGCTCTATCCTTGCTATATTATCACTTCTGATTCTTAAAATCAAGATATGGTAAACACATATACTAATAGGAAGAAAACCCATCTTTAACACCATTCTGGTATTGTTTTAGTTCAAAGGCTTATTTTGTATGTATCATTTGATTTCATTTCCTTTAAGGCCTTGGGAAATGTGAGTTATTATCATCTTATTGTTGTTGTTGATAAATAGCTGCTACTATGTATTTAGCACTAAATCTGTATCATGAACTGTATTAAATACCATGCAGCTGATCCTAACAATAGCCTTAGGAGGTTGTAATTAACATCATCCTCATTTTACAGAGAGTGAAATATAATTAAAACGACATGTCAATATTATACCACTAGTATATTGCAGAATTGGAATTCAAGCCCTACTTGACTTACTTTGACTCCAAAACCTGAGCTTTGAAAGTATGTGACATGCTACTATTCTATTTTATAGATAGAAGGCCTGATAATGCTAGAAGTTTAAATAATTTGTACTATATCATAATTAGTTTCTAATGCCTTCTAATGTAAACCCTAAAACTTTTCCACTATACCTTGCCGACTCCAGGACTGCTGCTAGCTGATATGGTACTCTGAAAATTAGATAAAGGGGCACCCTTCTGCCCCCAAGCCCACAGAAAGACCAATTTTTAAAGAAAGCATGGTTTCCAGTCTTTCTCTGTCTTTTTACAAGTGACAAGAATGAGATAAGGAGTTTTAGTATAGATTTCACCCCTCTCCACCCCACACACACACTTTTTCAAAAACCTTTGTGCAAGGTGCTATATCGAGAACAATAAGCATTTTCCTTAGTTGTACGCATTGAAACTAATAGTTGGACAATATAAATAATGACAATGGAAATATTCAAAACAATTTACTCTAAGTGAGTGTTCTTAGGAGCTATAAGTAAATAAAATTTGGACTCTAATAATTACATGTATATCATGTTCACATCTTCTTTTCACTGCCAACAATAATGTTTCAGGAGATATAATCTGATAGTAGTCATGCAAAAACTACCCTGAAGCCAAATGTGTCACTAGTCAAAATGATCCTCATCTTCATAAACCCTTGAAAAGGAATTGAGGATCATTTGTGAAGTAGGTTTTAACTACAGGGTGATATATGGTGCTGCTGTTGTGTTACTGAGCTTAGGGAATTTTAATTTTGCATTCATTTCAACTTACCACTATGTTCTTTTTAAAATCCATTACTTTTAATTATATGGCTACCCTGGGCATATAGAAATGTTAAATGATGTGAATAGTTTCCATTGAAGTACTAACAAATTAATAGATTTAATGTGCAACATACTACAATAAGGGGAAAAAAACCCAACAGTAGTTAGCTGGAGTGTATGATAAAAACAGAAATAATCACAAAAGAGATTTTAAAAATGGTTGTGACAGGGGATGTACTGGTTTGAGAAACACAGGAATAGTTAGCTTGAAAGATATCCTATCAAACCTAAGAACCCTGAGAATGTATATAAAAAACAAGTCCCTACCTACAGCTCTGTTTCCTTAATACAAAGGTTATCTTCAGGAATTGTTCTATTGATTTGCAAGAGCATGGTATAAGGAATGGTTCATCATTGTTGGGTACTGGAAAAACAGAAGAGCTATATACCAAGCCCCAAGTCCTATCTGAGCATTAATAAACTAAGATCTCTGTAATCCTTATTAGCTGTTCAGTTGATTCTGATGCACACCTAATCTGAGAACAACAAATCTATGGGCACAGATTCTAGAAGGTGGCAAATGTGGTTGTATATTAGAATTGCTTGAATCTCACACTTATAGATTCTGATCTCATTGATATGAAGTTCTACTTAGACACTGGATTTTTTTTAAAATTCCCCAAATGATTCTAATATCAGCAGAGTTTGAGAAACCACTGGTGTGGGGCCTGATCAACCAGTGTCTTATCTAAAGATCAGCAACAGGAGGACCAGGGAGCTTGTCAAAAATACAGACTCTCAGATCCTCCCTAATGAATTAGAATCCATTTTGCAGGGGGTACTGGGGATTGAATTCAGGGGCACTTGGCCACTTAACCACATCCCCAGCCCTATATTGTATTTGATTTAGTCTCAAACAGGGTCTCACTGAGTTGCTTAGTGCCTCACTTTTGCTGAGGCTGGCTTTTAACTTGCGATCCTACTGCTTCAGCCTCATGAGCTTCTGGGATTAAAGGCCTGTGCCACCGCGCCTGGCCTAGAATCCATTTTTTTAACCCAAATACCCTAATTGTGTGTACAATACCTTTTGAGATACATTGTTTCAGGGAGGTGGGTAAAGCTGGATTCATAGTCAATTCTCATTAGTGATCATATTGGAAAACCTCTTTAAGCTACAGTCTCTTACTCTGTACAATGGGTATAATGATAAGAATGTCAATATTGCAGGTTTCCTGGGAAGATTTTTGTAATGCAATATACCTAGAACTCTTAGCTCATTTCCTAAAACAGCTAAGATCCTCACTGATCATTAAATCCCTCTTAGCAGATAGAGCTGCTATGAAACTTTTTGGTAAATAAAATCAAGCCCTGAAAGTAACAGCCAATATAAACGTTCCTGTTCTATTTGGATTAATAAAGGTTTTTATTAGTTGTCAATTCAAGATGCTTTGCATTAATTCAAAAGAACAAATGATTCTCACTTGAATGTATCTTCTACTAAAAGTATAAGTTACTGGAAAGCAGCCCTTATCCATGATATCCTTGAAGGTATGATGGTCACCCTGCATTGTGATGCAATTTGTGACATCAACTTAATCAGACATTGTCACTTTTTCATAATTCATTATTTTTAAATTTCCCTCTTAGATCATTATCTGTTATTTCCCTCCTCCCTGGACAAAAGCTAATATTTTTATAAAAACTCATATGCAGGTTTTTTTTTTTTTTTTTTCCTTCAAGCCACTAACTTTTGTAATTATCTATTTTTTTCTTAGTTTCTCTAACTTTAGCCTCACAAAGTATTTTCTCATTCCTGTTCGTTCTCTAAATTAAGACATAGAACTTACTTGTTCATAAAAATTTTATATCTGATTGAAAAAGCATAATCATTCTGTCTTTGCATTATAATCGTTTATACATTTAAGGGAGAAGTAGAAATGCCTAATATAATACCACAGAAGAAATACCCTCAACTAATCTTTCTAAGCAGGATGACAATGAGTGATGATTACAGTTAATTAAGTTAGGCAACCTCCATTTCCATTCACTTAGAAGCACTGCTAATTATATACTCATGCTACAAGTTTTTTTAGTTCTTTTGTAATTTAGGTGCAGTACTCTTTGTGGGCAGGGGGATATGGTAAGATTAATGAGCTTTTCCCCACCAAAACCTCCTGTTCTCTCCAAATGAAATTTCTGCATCTGGAAGTTGAGAGTAGGAAAAGAGGAAGGAAAAATATCAGGCACATTTTAGCTTACTTCTAGCTCTGGATATGTTTATAATTCCCAAATGGTGTGTGTTAAAGAGAACAATATGATTTAAGGTGCTTTAGAAGCTGTAGAAAATTATGATTTTTATAAAAACTAAATGAGTAATGAACTTGATTTTTTTTAAATGTGAGTGGTGATGACAATGACATTTTATATTTTATGATTTTTTTTGCATTGAATAAATAAATATTGAGCACTTACTGTTTGCTAAGTCCAGTGTCAGGCATTGAGTCTACCAAGATGAAAAAGACAACTCCACAACTCCAAGATTCTTTATATGGACTTCAATCACTTTAACAACTTGCTCTTTAAAGAAAACGGAGAGAATGACAGCTCTACTTGGGGATATTGTTAATGAAGCACTTGAACAAAAAATTTAGTTTGTGTGCTTTGATCAGACAGGGATTGACATACTTAAGAGTTTTATTTTTAATCTGAAAATCCACTTCAATCTTACACTCTGGATAAACAGTCATTACATAAGCCTGGTACAATCCTGTATTTTGAAGAACCACAATTCATGGTTTAATTTCAAAATAATTTTGAGTAAGTTACACAGAGTATTCCTTTTCTTTAAAAAAAAATACAAGGTTTACATGGATGTATTTAAGCTTCAATCTTAAATAATCTTCATTTGCTTTAAGAATTAACTTCTGAATTGTAGCTCACTTTGTATTTAATCTTATTTCAGATTTTACAATAGATTTTCCAGAGGTATATCTGGAGGATGATATTTGAATGTCAAACACTTTTTATATTTTCAAGGAAGTTCAAATGTATTTGGAGCTGTGCTGGACATTTTTAGTTTTTTTTTCTCCCTACCATCACATAGGTGTACAACTTTATGGGTCCAGATTTTTCTTTGTGCTTCCTCTTCTCTGCTTCTCTTTCACTAAAATCAGTTTGCATAAATAAGTGCACCATCAAGTTCACATGAAGACTAGACAAAAATACAGGTGTCCTTATAATAATCAGCTCTTCTAATTCTCCTCTCCAGATATGCTTCAGTCTCAGAGAAATCCTATATAAAGAAGACGGCACAGTTATTACTAGAGGAACTGAGGTTACTGATTAGAAGGGAACGTAATCAGGTAGATTGAGCCTGTGAGGGAAGAAACCATTGCTGTGAGAGGGGAGTGTTTGCAAAATGCTCTCTGTGAAGCTGAATCTGTGAAGAACACCTTACTATTCACAGCAACCAGAGTGGAAGAAACAGGTGCAAAAAGATTGTGCATTTGTCTACTTTTGTGAGGCTGGTCAAAGATTATGTACCTGCTTTATCTGTGCTAGGCTATGACTCTACCTCCAGGTTTATCATACCCCATAGAATGTGTAAGAGAAAAGTACCAACAGGGAAATCAGCAAAAAGCTTTCCTATGAAGGTGTAGCCAGCCTCCGCAGAATTTGAAATGTCTGAGGTCTCATCTGGTGAGTAAAAGCTGCAGATAAATGCAACAGCCATTCAGAAGAATGATAAATGCCACAAGCATTCGGAAGCAGGCTTCCCTAAAGGTGACTCTTTTGGTCAATTTGCAGCCTCTAGGATATATTTAAATTGTTCCTTTTCCATAAGTCTTTCTCTAAAAGTTAAATTTGGGCTTTTATTATTAGGAAGGAAGGGAAGGGGTTTGACATCAATGACCTATAAGATAATGTTAATCAATGATATGAGAAGGAACACAAATTCTCCTTTTTGGGTTATGGCTTTTATGAACTTTGTCTTTAGGAATCAGAAATTGTTTCTAGTATGAAGATATTTTAAAAATTAATCATCCAGACCAGACTCAAAAAAAATTAATATTCTTCAAAGTAAGGACATGGAGTATATCCATAAACTCATTAGAAAACTAAAGTGAGGGATTTTTCTCTTATCAATAGAAAAAACTATGTTATTATATATATATATATATATATATGGATACATGTATATCTACATAAATCTATATGCATATATACATATATGTATATATGTATGTATATATATGGATACATGTATATCTACATAAATCTATATGCATATATACATATATGCATATATATGTATGTATATATATAGATACATGTATATCTACATAAATCTATATGCATCTATACATATATATGTATATACACAAAACACACATACAGATGTTGCAATATTTTTTCCAAAGTAAAGGAAAATAATATTGTTGTAAATAGTAATTTAAACATGTTCAGAAAAGCACAACTTATTAAAAAACAAACTGGGCCACATGTTATAAACAATAATTCCAGGTTGCCCAATTACCTGAAATGTTTAAGAATGATTTTTTAGAGTCTAAACATTCATTGTTAAATGATAGCTTTTAAATGAAGAGGTATAGTGATTAATCATGTTATTTTTTATTTTTTATTATAGGTTACCCTAAAACTCTAAATTAACATTGATTTTTTGTTAGTACATATAAGCATACGATCTATATATGCTAAGTGCATTTATTTCAAAATTGTGTTACTTTTTTAAAATTCAAGTATATTCTGATTTAGGCAAGTTTTTCTATTTTCTATCATTGTAAAATGTTAGGATTTTTTTTTTTTTGTCTTGTGTTAAGGGAGAATGAACTAAAAGAGTTGAGGTAAAATATGCCTTTTTAAATTATAAAACTTCTAGTAGGGGGAAAGGCAGTGTAAAATTAACAATCTATTTTGATGTCAAGATTCCCCATAACTTTATTTATAAGAAAAGTTCCCCATTTTGTAAGTCTTGTCTCTAATTTCCTCTGGACTAGGTGGTTGCCATTTCTCACTTATAGATTGCCTTTTACTAATCTCATTCTAAAGGTGTTTTTTTTTTTTTTTCATTTTTATATTTGTGTTTTATTTATCAGACAGATTGTCCTGGAAGTACAGAGGCCAGTTAATGGTTTATGAGTTCAAGCTGAGCTGAATATAGCTAAGCTCTGTCTTGCTTGACATTTCATCAAAAGCTGTGTTGATTTGCAATGTTTACCGACCTATTTATTGAACCCTCACAGCTTGAACTATGCCACCAAGCTTGCTGACATTGCTGAGTTTATCTCTAAATGCATGTACAAACTAAGGAGGAAATAGACAGAAAAATAAGTTAAAAACAATTGTTGGCCTACTTAATAAATTATGCTGATGTACTTCTTGATTTATTTATTTTTTAAACTGTTTTCCTCAAAGCACTATGCCATAAATTTTCTCATTTATTCTTTACACAAACTCTGGAAGAAGATAGACCACAGTGGTGGATCTCACCATTCTGTGGGCATCAGAATCACAGTGGAGGGCTTCACAGAAGGAGAGCTTCCTGGGCTCTGCCCCTAGAGTTTCAGATTCAGTCTTGTGAGATGGGGCCCAAATATTTGCATTTCTAAAAAACTTTCTCAGGAAATGCTGATGCTGCTGAAAGCCTAAGAAGAGAAAATATATGCCCTTAATATTAAGAACAGAAAATAATAATTCTTACTCTTGTTACCTCTGTTTTCTTTACCTCTGTTTTGTTTAGAGAAATTTCCCACTCTACAAGAAAATCAATACCTATTCTCATGAAATTTAGGCATGTATTCTATTAATGATTATTATTAAAATATTAGAATATTGTAGAAATAACTACTTAAAATATTAATGAGTACGCCTGTAATCCCCTATTTGTGAAATTGTTTTTCATTTGAAATTAGTGAGAAAATAAACTACAAAAAATTACTTATCAGGAAAATTACTTTGTATGAAACTAGTGTTGAGGGAAGTAAGCATTTGTTCACTAGGTCTCAAATACATGCAGATTCAATTTTAATTCATTCCTTAATTCTTATTCTTTGATATTCTTGTATAAGTAAGGATTTTGTCTATGACATTTTTAACAAATGAAAGCATAATCCATGTCTTATAAATACTTGAGTCTATATTATATATCAAAAGTCTCCCTTTTTTGGTCAGTAAAAATGATGTTTTCCAACTTATTTACTGAAGGAAGAGTTTGGAAACTTAAACCATGACAAGACAGGATATTTTACTTAACTGTAATGCCTAAAAATTGAAGTATATCTTTTTAATACTAATAACTAAAGTGAACAATTCTAATGGAGTACAAAAATTTAAAAACTCTGCTATTTTAGAAGTATATGTTCATTTGCTATGGTCCATTTTATTTCAGTAAAATTTATGTTTTGGATATATTCTAATGGAGTACATTACATTTTTTAGATTTAAATGTATAGTTTATTAAATGGATAATTGATTTTTAATCTAGACATTTTTATCATAAACTGAGGGTTAGGGTAGGCACATCTTTAAGGGGGTAGAAATTTTTATTATGATGATTTTCTTTATTTCCTTTGTTAGGGAGATATATATTCATATATATATATTCATTTACTTCAATTTCATAGTGTATTCTCTTTTGTCCAGTCTTACTTGTCACATGCTTCTGAAACAATCAACACTATGCTGATATTTTTGTGTTATTTTCATTCAGATACTATTTCAGTTTCATGAAATGGGGGCAATATGTAGAAAGCAAATGCACCATACATCTGATCTTTAAATATTCTATCAAATTATTTACTTTTGCATGGCTCACTTATCAGTTTATTTTTTTACATTCCTTTTCATAATTAAAGAAACTCATAAATAACCAACCTATGTAGCATTTATAATAATAAATTATGGTTTTACTTATGAAAATTAAACCATTCTTAATGATGTTTGGGAATATATATTTGAGAAAAAAGACTAATATTCTACTAGCTTTCCTATGTCCCTTGTATTTCATCATTGAAACTTTAGCAGATAATACCTATGTAGTAGGTAATAAACATACAATTGATTAGCTAAATTAATGAATTAATGAATCCTACAGGCAAATTTACCCAGGAAAAAAAGAGTGGGAATTTTAATTTTAATTTTAGTATTTTTTGATCAAAATTAATATTATCTGTAACATTTTATTCTGATAGTTATTAGAGCATTAACTGAATATTAGAATAAAGGGCATTTGGGCTTTTACTTATTTTAACTTAATTATTTCTTTTACAAACTCATTTGAGACTTTCAGGATACAATCATCTATTCGCTTTTTCAGTTTTATGATTCTTTATGGTCAGGCCAAAATCATATCTCTTTCATGCACACACACACACACACACACCATATGTTTTATATTGAGACAGCACTTGAAATTGAAATGAGAGCTAGAGAAAAGGAGGGCCTGAAATAGATTATATATTTTTTTCCAACTATTCAAAACTCAGCTTCTGTCTTTGGGGGAACATTGTAAATATTGGTTGAGAGATGGAGAGGGAAATAAATGAAAATGTTCAGGGGAAGTCCCTGCCTGTTTAGTATCTTCCTAGTCAACTTTAAAGTTGCCAAAAGCAGAAAACAGTTTCTGTTTTGCTTAACTACACATACAAAACTCAATCGAAGAACCTGTGGGAAAGTTATTTTTAATTAAACTCAAGTCACTCTGAAAATATATTATGTAAATATTTTATTTTTGAAAGTTAAGATACTATATCTGCATAATGAAAAGTGACTAGGGGTACAGAAATTATTACTAAATTATCAGGAAATCTAGAAAAATCTCTTTGAAATAAAAATGATCACCAGTGATTTATACCAAAATCCTTTGACTTAAGAGCAATGAGAAGAAGTCTTCTAATATAATTGAAGACAATGAATTTATCTATTTTAGGTAGCTGCTTTAGATTAATTCAGTGAAACAAAATTTGGAGTGTATTATTTTTAATTTTAGTTTGTAATTGTAATTATACAAATTTGTGGGGTCCAGTGTGGTTAAGTTTTGGCATATGTATACCTTCCTTTATATATAAATAATTTAAGTATGAATAAGTTGAATTATATACACACTGAGTGTGTCCATTATTATAGATACTACCATTTATTCAACAAATTGTACAACTTAACTGCCTTTGAAGTCACAATTGTTAATCATAAATGGAGGCAAACCAGAAAAATATATATCACATATGAATACATTCCAATGAATAAAATAATTTCTGTACAAACTAGCATTCTGTTCAAATTTGTTTATAGTTGTGCATCAGATAATATTTACCAAAATACTGACAGATTCCTGCAAGCACAATTTTTAAACACTTACCTTGGAGATTTCCATGACCCCAAAAATATTTTTATTGCTTTTAAACAACCACAAAACAACATGAAAAATGTACTTTGACTGAAGGCTGTATATAGCACATGTAAAAATAAATTCCCTGAAGAGTATTTTGATACATAGATAGCTTTTGTGGTTCAGGAATTTCTCATTAGCCTATTAAAAACCTGCAAATTATAAAAAATAATAAATTAAATAGAGGTATAGAGTTCAGCAGACATTGATAGATTTGAATCTTTGTTAAGCAGTAAAAGGTAAATGTTGATAAATGGCAATGTTGTGTCAAGGTATTACAATTTGTTTTAACATTATTAAGCAATATAAAACATGTAAAATTTGCTTATATATTTTATGGACCAAAAAAAAATGTTTACAAATAGCATTCCCAAAATCAACTGAAGAATTTGGGGGCCTTATTTTCCAGTCTTTAAATAACAGTTTTAGACTAAAGGATGTATAAGGTGACTTATATAGTGTCTAACAGTAATTCCTTTAAGAAGTGTTTCAATAGAGCAAAGAAATAAATAGGTTCTAAAGAATCACCTCTGCCCAATATCTCCTTTCCCACCTGAGTTCACTGCAAATTCTGACATACTTACCTCCAGAGTTATTATGTCTTATTCCACTCCTTTGCCTGAAGACTTATTGTAGGACATAGAGCTTCTCCTTCAAAAAGGAATAAACCACGGAGAGCAGTCTCTAATGCTACTAGACATGACCTTTAATGAGAGTCATGGAGAAAGCACTCAGTCACCTCATCCTCTGGTGGACAATTCTTCACAGCCTCTTAGAGGTTCATAAAAGGGATTGAGCACCAGTTGTCCCCAGTAGTAATGTGTGCATTGACATATCCTGTATTGTCTTCTCCAATTTCCTAATTTCCCTTTCTCTCCTTTTTTGTACTTTCTTAAATCATTTGCCAGATGAACTGCCTGCATTCCAAATCTTGGTGTGTGTTTGGAGAGAATCTAAAGTAACTCATAAGGTGAGAAAGAAGTTGTTAGGAACACACAGGGGAAATGCACATAAAATATTAGAGGAAGGAAAGGATAGTGAGGGACATTGCAAGGGAGGGATGTTGCTCTATCTTCTTTGATCATGACTGAATAGACAGTATAAATGGATTATTGTCAGCCACATAGTAGTAGCTTAATATGTATTTGCTGAATGAATTAATGAACAGAATAGGATTCATTTTATGGATAATAGTGATTTACTAAGGCATAAACTACATCATTTGATGTTTTCCTAGCAAAGAGTAGTGGACCTTTGGAGAGAAACAACAGTAGTTATAATTCTGGATTGTGTATTGGGGAAGCATTTGTCAATTCCAGTATTTTTTTTTTTTTTTTTTGTGGTACCAGGGATTGAACTCAGGGGCACTTAACCACTGGGTCACATCCCCAGCCCTTTTTTGTATTTTATTTAGAGACAGGGTCTCACTGAGTTGCTAAGTGCCTCGCCATTGCTGAGGCTGGCTTTGAACTCGCGATCCTCCTGCCTCAGCCTCCCAAAGTGCTGGGATTACAGGCGTGTGCCACCACGCCCGGCAATTCCAGTATTATATAAATACTATTTGAAGGATAATGGCAAACCAGTATGTGTAACTACATATATATATGCATATGTGTTTACTTAAACACAAAGTTTAAGTAAGTAAAGTCTAGGTTCTTGTTCTTTGTATGTAACACTCTTTTTAGTCAATTGGAATCAAGCTAGGCTGGATATCAAACAGTGGGGAGTATGTAAAGTCATAGAAAATGAGGCTAATATTGAAGAACATTTTAATAGGTGAGGGGGTTATAGTTGGCAATAGCAGTAGTTGTACTGGGGAACCCTTATAGATAGTGGACCAGCACATTGAGAAAAGTCAGCTGTGGATAGATTGGCCTAAATGAAGTAAAAGTAAGTGTTGAGAAGTGATGCGAGATAAAGACTAATAGACAAGTTGGCTTGGTTAATATAATACCCATGATGCAAGAAAAGCTATGCTGTGATGGCTCAGCAAACCTAATTGCAAGGGACTTTTGAAGGCAGCATATCAGGTTATCACATGCCAAAAATATTTCATTTCAGAGACTTTCGTTTTCTCATTAATTTTATCACTAATCCATTCATTTTCAATATGTATTTCAGGATTTCACATCAGGTTGACTTTAAAGTTTATATGCAGATGAAGATTTCTTGTCCTAGTACTGAGTAAGGCAGTTGGTCCTATTCTGTGCATAAGAGTGAAGCTAGCTTATGTTGGTGCTGCAAACAGGATTATTAAATAACCAATTACTATTCAGAATGTGTTACATTCCTTAAAATTACTCAAGCAAGAGTCTTGAACTTGTTCAACCTAAACACATCTGTTATCCTCAGCCAAGTAAGGGATGCAAATTAAAGAGCTTCTGGCTTTACTAGTGTGGAACCAGGCATGCTTTTTCCCCTTAGGACTCTATGACTAATGACCCAGATTGTCTAAATTTCAAGATTACTCAGGTCTCCAGTGGTAAGCCTGTATCAGTTTTTCTGCTTCTGTTTTGTCCCATAGTCTATCTTGGAACAAAGGTTATTTTATGTGCAGATTTCAAGTTGAGATGACACTTGAAAACAAATTTTCTTTTCATATTTGATTAGTTTGTGTGTCTAGATAGCCTACACATGTTCATGATAAAAGCTTCAGACTTTCAATGACCCAAGGAAATTATAGAAGTAGGTTATTGTTTATAATCAGGACACATGGGAGAAGTTCCAACTCCAAATGCTTGTTGTGTGACTCTGACAGGTATTCATCCACAGTGGGCCTCAGTTTTGATATGTGAAAACATTACTTTCAGGTTCAGTTATTTTGAGAGTTGGATGCAATAAAATATGTAAATGCTATAGCAGTAAAATATGGTAAGAACTCTGAGTTACTTTATACTGGCTTTATTGAAATATAACAAAATAAATAAAATTACATATATTCAAAGTATACCATGTCATTATTTGATATACATATACATTGTGAAATTATTACTAATTATTACTATTATCAATTTAATTAATGTATCTGTCACATTACATAGTTACCATCATATTTTTGTAGTAAAAACACGATCTCTCTTAAAAAATTTCAAATATACAGTATAGAATTATTAAGTCCACTTGCCATGCTATACTAGATGCCAGAACTCATTAACCTTATAACTGAAAGTTTGTACAAATTGACAAATATTATCCCATTTCCCCCAATTGCTAGGCCTTGGGTACTACTACTCCACTGTCTGTTTCTATGAGTTCAACTTCTTAAAATAATATGAGTATGGGCTAGGGTGGTGGCTCAGTAGTAGAGCACTTACCTAGCATGCATGAGGCTCTGGGTTCGATTCTCAGCACCACATATAAATAAATAAATTAAAATAAAGGTCCTCAACAACTAAAAACATTTAAAAAAATAGTATGAGTATTTTTATTTTGAGATGGGATCTCTATATTGACATGTTTGGCCTGGAACTCCTGGGCTCACCTTACCCTCCTGCCTTAGTGTCCGGAGTAGTTGAGACTATAGACAGGCGTTCATCATCATCATCATGCCTGGATAATATGATTTACTTTTTAAAAAAAAAATTTTATTTTTAAATGAACAGATAAAATTGTATAATTTATTGTGTATACCATGATGTTTTGAAATACACACACACATGCACACACACATACATATAAACACATGCATGCATAATAGATTGGCTATATTAAACTATAATAACAGTGTTTGTTAAAACTATATAACCAAATTCATAGCCGTAGGCTTTTAGCAGATCAGTTGTGTAATTCTTAAATCTAGTAGAATTTCTAGAATTTTTAGTAGAGTGGAGAGCAATATGAATCTTCTCAGAAAACTGCATTGACTGTGCAATTTTTAGGGTTTAAGCTGTGTTGTCTCATCTATACACACAACATAAAATATTCCCTTTCCTATGCAAGCCAATTCATTGTTCACTTATTCACTCATTCTTGCTTTGTTATGCTCATTCCCATTTTATGGAATTTTCTCCTGCCATCTAATTTTGGTTGTAAATTGCTCCCATCTTAAAAATCCAATTCAAGTACTATCAACTACAAAACTTTCACTAACTGTTCTAAGCCTCACTTTGTTCTATGAACTTTTGTTCCACTTAATCATATATACCCACTATTCAAATTAATTATTTGCTAATTATTTCTGTGGATTATTTTTGATTCCACAACCTTTTTTTAACATTCTTGAAAGCAGGTGCTATGTTTTTATATTCCTTTTTAAATAACTCCCTAGGTATTCTCCATGTTTTTAATTCTTTGTTTACAAACAATTGGCCCTAAAATAATATATTTTAAAACACTACCTAATA
The DNA here is from genome assembly GCA_025594165.1 of Tamias sibiricus. Taxonomy (NCBI): domain Eukaryota; kingdom Metazoa; phylum Chordata; class Mammalia; order Rodentia; family Sciuridae; genus Tamias; species Tamias sibiricus. The sequence goes on along the minus strand of CM046667.1, from coordinate 50,253,892 downwards.
TTGACTTTAGAAAGGTTACTTTTTGTTACCATGTATTTACCATAACACTTTTGTTTAAGAGATCCATTTATATCAGATTGTTTCCTATATTAAAAGGAAATATTTGTCCCCTCTTCTATAGTGGAAATTTGTGTCAATCTGGCTTTGACTACAGCACAATCTGTTCTAGCTTTCTGTCACTTAACTTGAGAAGAAGTTAAATATATGTTGAGTGAATATCTCAGAAAAAAAAAAAAAAAAAAACTAAAGGATTAGCTTTCATTATTTATAGTTTGTTGTTTTTGCTGAAATAATATGGTTTTGTTTATAGATATTTTGCCAATGCATTCAATACATATTTATGTGAATGAGAAAAAGGCTTGTTTTCATCATAGTCATAATGAATATAGAATTTGTACTGCCCTACATATTTTCAATGCTCATTCTTATTTAAAAAAAGTTATATGATGAAAGGAACAGTTAATGAATATCTAAAAAAAGTTTATTGCCTTATTATAACATTAACAATTATCTGAAGTGACTATGTTTAAAAGAGAAAGTCCTTAAAGAACTTTATGATTGCATGGTGGCACATGCATATAATCCCAATGGCTCAGGAGGCTGAGGCAGGAGGATCTCAATTCAAAGCCAGCCGCAGCAATTTAAGGAGTCTCTCAGCAACTTAATAAGACCCCCATCTCTAAATAAAATATAAAAATGTCTAGGGCTATGGCTCAGTGATTCAATCTCTGGTACCAAAAAAAAACAAAACAAAAACCCAAAAACTATGATTCGAGCTGGGTGCCGTGGTGCATGCCTATAATCCCAGTGGCTTGGGAGACTGAGGCAGAAAGAGCTCAAGTTCAAAGCCAGCCTCAGCAAAAGGGAAGCACTAAGCAACTCAGTGAGACCCTGTCTCTAAATTAAAAAAAAAAAAAAAAATACAAAATAAGGCTGGGAATGTGGCTCAGTGGTTGAGTGCTCCTGAGTTCAATCTCCAGTGTCAGAAAAAAAAAAAAAAAAAAAAAACAAAAAAAAAAACCTGTGATTTGGGCTGACAAGTTTAGCCAAATACCAATTAATGTGCCTCCTTGTTCTGATAATTCATCCCTGGGAACTTCAATCCAGGAACACTGAGGCTATGCTATGACATAGTAAGCTACAAAAGTGTTAAGCATGGGCAGTATTAATGAAACACAGATTCTACTTCATGTATGATTTTTGTTTGACAAATTTGTCAGTTTTTTTACTACATTTATGAACATTTAATATATATTTTTTGTTTACATATAAAAAGCAAATTTTTCAAGTTGGAGGTTTCATATAAAGTATTTTTACAACAATTGTGTCTTCATACATTATTTAGGGTGATCATGGATAACTCAGTCTTTATTTTCAGTTTTTAAAATAAATCTCAATTAGCAGGTTCTTATTTCACTCATTTTTTATCTCTCATTTTCCATTTAGCTCTTGTAGTGGGATTTTGACTTTAATTTTAACAACCTTATTGTGCAATAGACTTTTATTTTCAAAATAACCAGTACTTGGGTCTGTGGACCTACTAAAATATTTTCACTTTTACCTACATATTTCTTGAGTAGAATTTAAATTTGTATTTTCAGATTATGTTAGCATATATTCTCATTATACATTAATTTCAATTTGGGAATATTAGAGGAAAATATTTTATTTTAAATATTTTTATAATATATATTTTTATCATTTTTCCTAGGATTATATTACAAAATGTACATTTACAAAACAACCAAACTCTTATTGTTTTGAGATGCAAATTTAAATATTATCACAATTGACAAATTATTCATCTACCTGTGTGAATGTCTACAGTTTAGTTATTTTAAAACATCTAATATAGTATGAGAAAGAATCTACTTTTCCCATTAGATTACATGTGACACTGATTTTTTGGGGAAAAAAGAAAGTCTGTGAGTCACTTCTGTAACATTTGGAATTAAACTCATTAACCAAAATAATACCATGCTTCATCTTTTATATTTTGCTTCCTTAGCATCTGGTCCTTAGTCTGTCTAATTGCATTATAATGGCTCTGTGTTGCAACAGATGCTAGAATTTTTTTTTGGCAAGAATTATAATTTTGTTTCATATTTTGGAATACCTGCTTTGCAATTGTCATTCTAATTTACTAGAGCCAGAAAGAAAAAAAAACCTAATATTTCTTTTCTCATTTGAAATTTATTGAGTTCAACTGTATTCAAAGATTAAGAACGATGAGATTTTCACATTCAAAAGAATTTTTCCCAATTCATATGTTGAACACTCTGAGATCCACAATAATTATTAGCCATGATGTGGCTAATGTAATGGACATTATCCCACAGATTTCTTTTTTGGATGCAATTAATATTCTCACTTTTAAATATTGAAAAGTTAATGTTCTATTGGAGCTATGCAATGGACTAATTTCTTATAGTGAATATACTCTTATAAGAAAGAACCAAATTACTAGGATACTAATGTAGATAATCATCTACAACTTAGAAAGACTATGATAAAGTTAAGCTCTAAGAATCCAAAACCATAAATTACCAAAATCTTATTTTTTAACTCAAAGGGGAATGTGCAAGTATACTCATGCTGTAAATTTGTTACTGTTACTGAAAAAGCTCATTTTCTTTTTCATTCAAATATCTATTAAAGCCTTTAATGTTCATAAGCAGCATCATATCATTATAAAATCTCTTTGAAATTTTCTAATTTAAAAAGTTTAGGATAGGAAAGATGAAAACAGACTTGTTTTAATTTCATAATGATGGAAAATGATTATATTGTATATACTTATTATATAGAATACATACAATATTTAGAATTTTATACACACAATATTTATGTTTTATATCTATTTGCCAAATGGTCAAGATATTTATATAGCCAGTGCATGGTGGGGCACACCTGTAATCTCAGCAGCTCTTGAGGCTAAGACAGGAGGATTGCTGGTTCAAGTCCAGGCTCAGCAACTTGGTGAGTTGCCTAAGCAACTTAGCAAGACTCTGTCTCAAAATAAAAAATAAAAAGGTCTGGGGATGTGGCTCAGTGTTTAAGCACCTCTGTGTTCAATCCCCACTCCCCCCAAAAATTGTATAATTGCTTTTCATACTAATATACATAATTGCGATTTTGAAATTATTTAATACACATTAAGGGAAATGATTTTTTGTTTATCCTCTAAATTTATCAAATTGAATAGCATAGCAAGTCACATATGTCTATATTGAATATTATACTAAAAATAAAATGGTTGACACCTAAAAAAAAATTCATCATAGATTATTGGTTTCTATGACATCAAGAATCAGGCTGTAAGGAGACATTCAAATAATAGGCTCATGTTGTCCATAAGAGATGGGAAGTTCCTTCCTCCCTTCTTTTCTTCCTTCCTTGTTTTCTTACTTTCTTTTTTATCTTCTTCTGTGGCTCGAACCCAGGGCACTATCACTGAGCTACACCTAACCATCGTTTTTTTAGTATAATAAATAAAAAGCCAAGAGTTGGGAAAATGAGAAGTTTTTTTCTCACCTTCACTAGTAATGACATACCCTCCAATGTGTCACTTCATATTGTTTATGTTAGAACCTTCCATTTGAGCAGCTGAAATTATTGATATTCCCACCTTTTCATTCTTCAGAATGTGTTATACTGTAGTGACAAGTTATTTTCTATGGTTAGAGCTTGATGCTTCCTGGGAACTAATGTTGAATTTAAGAACCTTATCAGCAGCATTGTCATCTTCAAGGTTGTCTACTAGCTTGGGAGGAAGGGGAAAAATATATCAATTACAGATTCCTCATTTACATTTGCCTTTTAAATCTTACTTTTAAGCTTCTGTGTCTAAGCAAAAGAATATATGTACTACAATGTATGGTAACCACTAACAAGCAAAACTTATATTTTAATATTAATATATATTTTTGTTTAAAATGTTAATTTAAATAATTAAGAAATATCAAATTTCATCATATTTTGTAATGCAAAAATTTTAGCAATAAAATTGGCATATGACTTTCAGTACACAATACAGCTACTATTAAATATACTTGGATTGTACTAATGGTTTCATTCTTCCCTAAAGACATAAGAAATGAGCACTCTACCTTTTGGCCAGGCAGTCAAAATGCAGTGTTTCTTATCTGAAAATCATGAGCCAGTATACAAAAAACATTTGCAACTTTATTTTTACTAATCTTAGCTGAAATTTAGCATTTCCAATTATGATGATAGGTAAGACATTATATTAATATTAATAACTGCAAATTTATCACTAATGTTTTTATATCAAACCCTATTTGTGGATATCTTAAAAAAAATCACATACTAATTTACACTAGTGGTTAATATAACTAACCAATACTTTGAATTTGTACTAATTATCATACCTTCATCAAGTACACTAATAATTACATAGAATAGTTATATATTTAATATTTGCTATTTGTATTGTAATAGAATTATTTTGTATAACTATATGGTTTTTATTTTCATTTCACACATTTAAAAACATCTGAAAAGATTTCCATATGTTTCACCAGATGCTAAAGGGATCCACAACACAAAAATAGTTAAGAGCCCCATTTTAGAGGCAAATATATGTAATGCCATGGTACAAAACAATAATTGAGGTTTGTACCATATGCTGTGAAATCAGGCATGACTGTCCCAGCTGGGAAGACTGGTAAGGCAATTTTTGACTTGGTCTTGAAAAACAGGAGTGATTGTTTTACTTGTGGCAATATGTGAGAGAAGGCATTCTAAAAAGAAAAAGTAGGTATAAAGTCACATGAGGAGAATGTACAGGGTCAGAAAAAGAGAATCTTAGTGCATCAATGTTAAAAATTCCATTTCTTTACTATCGGTGGGTATCCTATTCTGTTTCCATTGGTTCATCTGCAAAATTATATTATATTAATCATTTTTTTTTAATTTATTTTATTAATCACAAGTAAGTAAAAATTATTTTTTGTCTTTTTGTATTAACTGATTTTTTTTTAAAAAGAGTAACATTGTAGACAAGAGGCAAAAACATCAAAAAAGGAGATCAAAACTCCACATCAGCTTTTCAAATCTCTCATTATTTCATTATCAATCAACATCTGACTGTAAGAGGGAGAAATGAATTTGTTTCAGCTTTCTACTTTATCATGTTTTCAGATAATGATCCATCACTTTTCTGGCCTGAGGGCCATAATTGGCTACTGCTAAATCTCAAGAGACTGAAACATATAACTGGAATAATATTTTTTTAAACATTCACAGGGTTGCTATTCAGTTATAATGGTCAAAGGCAGCTTTATTTGCCAATTTCAAGTTTTCTAACTTCATGATTTTTCTTGCTTTTCTGGGAGAAATGTCAATGTGACAATACAGATTATAATGAAGTTCATCCAGAGAAGCAGCTATGATTTCAAGAAACTAAAGAACAAACAAAACTGAAAGCTACACTAATGGACTAAGATAGTCTATTTAAGCTGTTCTCTTAATCTAGACAAATTTGTTTGCATTCCTTGGTGAGGAAGAGCGTTCACATCTTAAACAACTTCCAATAATTTGTTAAGGTTATTACTGGACTTGATTTCAAACAAGAACTTCCAGAGACCTGAATGGATTTAGTTAATCATATTAAAATTGCATTTTTATCTAAATATTTGTCTGATTAGTTTTCAAAAACTAATTATGCATATTTTAAAAACTGATTAATGTAGGCAACTTAATATTCCAAGATGAGATATTCCAAATCAAAATATGTAGCACATTATAATGTGGTTAAAAAGGCCATAATTAGTTCTGGTTCTGTCATTGATCTTACACACTGGATATATATCTACATCATTAAATTTTTAACTGGCAACTAAAGTTGAAGTTATCTGAAATATAATTTTTGTTTAATGTATGAAATTTAAAATTGAAGGATTGGGTTTAAAATTACTTCTTAACTATGCAATCCTATATGAATTTTTAAATTATCTGAGCCTCAGTTTTCTCATCTGTAAAGATGGACCAAAACCAATATTCTAAAAGTTGGTGGGTGCAATGGTGCTTGTCTATAATCCCAAGTTGGGAGGTGGTGCAGGAGGATCACAAATTCAAAGCCAGCCTCAGCAGTCTAGCAAGACCCTGTCTTAAAATAAAAAATAAAAAAAGGGGGCTATTGTGGCTCAGCGAGCTAGAGCACTCGCCTCGACGTGTTCGGCCCGGGTTCGATTCAGCACCACAAAACATAAATGCCATTGTGTACAACTAAAGCAAATAAATAAAATTAATAAATAAATAAAAAAAAAGGCTGGAGACGTAGTTCAGTGGTTAAGCACCCCTGGATTTAATGCCCAGTATTAAAAAATCATAAATGTTAATGTGGAAATTAATTGGACTAAAATGTGGTTGGTGCTTAGAAGTTTTTTTCAAATTTTAATTATTTACTTTTATTAATGAAAAATGAGTTTTAGCCTGGGAATGTAGCTCCATGACATATCATTTGCTTAGCATGCATGAGGCCTGGGTTCAATCCCCAGCACAGCCCAACAAAAAATAAATAAAATAAAAGGAAAATTTTTAGTTTTATTTTTGGTAAACAATATATTTTTCACACAATGTCTAACTTATTGTTGCTCCTTAATAAATCAAGTTGGCTTATTTCCTTTACTTTCTTATCAATAATTTTTAAAAGTCATAATCTTCTATGAATTAAAAATGGTACTTTGTAAAATGGCAGGTTAATTTGATTTAAGGAAAAACATTTCCATATAAAAAATTCACTGTGAAATTTACATGTATTTAATTTGCATGTATTTAATGTCATCTTTAATTTATAAAGACCCTGGAATTATGGCATGAACACAATATTTGTAGTGCTTACTAAATGAGTGAAGGAATGAATGAATGAATCTTTAGGAACTTAACTCTCCTCATCTATACTTAATTCCTCTTTAACATAGTATATATTCCATTGTTTTGATCTCATTTCTATTATAAATTAAGTTGTTATTTTGCATATGAATCACCATCCATAAATTTATACACAGTGTGGGGTTTTAAATAATCATTACCATGGAAATTATACTTATTCAAGTATCAGTTCTGTGGGTAGGAGTTTATGAATTTCTAAATTTAAAACAATGCTGATTTAAATTTAATATTTCTACTCCCCTATACTATCTGTTTTTACATCTCCTGCTGCTTTTCTATTAAATTTTGTTAAAAAATATATTTTGACAGCAATTGGTATTTATTCCTGCCTCCTTGGCATTTATGATGCTTAAACTTCCTTTTGAAAGCTTTCCTTTTGATGTATATAGTTAATTCCTGCTTGTGCTGTGACATCTACCAACTACCACAAAACCTTTTAGCCATTCACTGCAGTAAATGGGAAACTGCCATAGCGTGACAGGATGTGGGCCGAAAACATGACCACACAGAAAAATAACAAACTCTCTGGAAATCTGTATTTCTTCCTCAATTTCATGGCCTCAAGTCACTTGATAATTTTACATTTTTAATGCCTGTCAGCTCTAATAAGATCTGATAACCAATTAAAGTCTCTATTGGAAGTTAAGAGGGGAAAATATCTGAAATAACACTTGATGGTGCAGGGAAAGCTGAATGAAGACACTGGACGAGTCCAAACATTATGAGAATAATAATGAAGGAAAGAAGAATATGAGGGCATGGATCCTGAAGAGCTCTTATGAGTATTTGCATTCTAGCTTTAGATGATTACTGGGAATAAATTAGTGAAAATATTTCATAGAATAAATATTTAATAAGCACTTACTACATACAAATTTGCTGGGCACTATGGATATAATATAACAAACTTCCTCCCATTAAAATAGACATTTTTAAATGTTATACTTGGAACTATGGACAGGTCTTTAAAATAATTTTTAGCTGCTGTTCATTTTGGTTAGGAAGGAAGGGGAAATAATAAATTTACTTTGGTCATTTTATTTATATTTAATTCTGATAGAAGGAGATTCATATTTAAGTTTAAAAGTGGAATCTGGTACCTATCATCATTCTTCTTTTTTATTATTTATTTATTTATACAGTCCAAGGATCGAACCCAGGGGTACTAAACCACTGAGCTACATCCCTAGCCCTTTTTATTTTTTTATTTTGAGACAGAGTCTCGCTAAGTTACTGAGGCTGGCTTTGAACTTGTGATCATCTTGCCTCAGCCTTCAGAGACAATGGGTTATTTTAAAAGTTTTCACATTGTCTTAGGAATAAACATCATTTTAGATTATGACTGATATTTTCTTAGGTTGTAAATTTTATACAGTTTTGTACATCCACTTTTCTTATTTGGACCTTTGTGATTGAATTAAGAATGGCTCCACATCTATGCATGAGTTTCTTTATTGAAAATAAACACTGTACATAATTATCTAAAATATCCTTAGCATTTCATTCTGTGCTAAAAAATAAGAATTAAAAACAAAACTTACTTATGTGGGCTAACTCATTTAGAATTTACACAGTATGACCAGATCCTAGGAGGAAGTCCACCTTTGAAAATTGACTGTTAAGAAAATCAATAGAGTAATCATGATTCAAAAAATTATATAAAACTTTTAATGAGCACTATCAATTCTTCTTTTGCTAAAAATTCTTGATATTCTACTTTTAAATTACCCTCATTTATATTGCTCCCCTGAGGATCTAATTAATCATCAGGATCTCTTAATTTGAATTGCCATTCTGCTCTTAGGAAAAAAAATATTTGAAGATATACTGATTTGCTACTTTAGATTTTTTCAATATTTTTATTTGGCATTGCTGTTAGGAAACCTGAATTACAGAAGTTTGACTGTGGAATCAAATTTTCTGAAAAACTCTTTAGTGATTTCTTGTATTTTTGAGTTTACATTTTTATAAATGATGGCACAAAAACACAAAGTATAAGTAATTGTGTAATCAGTCAGTTATGGAAATATATTAAAACATGCTAAAACTAAAATTTAACTTTAAAATGGAATTAATTTAATTTCCAAAATGTCTAACAATTCCAGCTATATTGGATCTCATGATGATAGAAAAATGACCTAGCAATTATTATTACAGAGTTTTCTATTGTGCATCAAGTTATAACAGATAACAATAGTAACCTACCCAACAGTTGAATTCCTGCCTGTTTACATCCCCCAAGAGAACTATGGTTTTGTTCAGAAATCTATACACAAAATGACAGTAGTGTTTAGAGGAGAAAAAAGCCTATCCTTTGTCACAGAAAGGAACCATACTTCATTTAACCCACTTATGTGCTTTCATGCCCTTTGCCAATTTGGGTTTAAATATGGACATGGGATGTAATTTGGGCCAATAAAACAGGAGGCAAGTTTTTGCTAATCAATAAGAAATGTTCACATAATTAACTGGTTGAGTTTTTCCTTCAAGATACACATATAATTTAAAATGTAGAAAGCCCACTGATTTATGTATGTATTTAATGAACTCAGATAAGACTGACTAGACTGTGGACCTGAAACAGTATACCAACTGTGGCAACAGATGGAAAACATTTTGTTTAAAAAATAGACATTGACAGAAGTCAATTATTATTATTATCATTATTTATTCTCTCCCTTTAGGAAGACTTAATCCTAGCATTAACTGTAATGCTGTCCTTTAGAAAATAAAATATCCATTTCTAAAAAGTTATTTGAAGAGAAAATATTTGAGAGATTATATGATAAGAAAAATTTTAACTGTGCAAGCAATTAGAAGTTTGACAAATAACATTGTCTTTAATTTTGAGCAATCTAACACATTATACTCAGTGAACTCAGTGAAGTATAACACCTGAGTTTTAAAGTAGAATATTAGGAGAAAAGTAAGTGACTTTGGGGTAATAGCCTGTATTTTGGAAGTTTTTTTTTTTCTTTTTTTTTTCAACATAGAAAAAAAATGAACAGTATACTATTAAAACAAGCCACATCTTCTGAAAATTGTATTAAAAAGATCATTATTTTAGCAAATAAAACTGAGAACCATGAAAGAAATAATAGAGGAAATATTCTCTTATTTCATTGAGAAAAATGCCTGCTCTAGCAAGCAAAAATCTTAAACTAAATTAAATATGATACTCAGAAATAGCCTATGAAGTCACATGAATTTATAGAAGAATGCTTATTCTTTTTTTCAAAAAGTTTAGAAAGATTGGACTTGAATTCAAGCTCGAATGTGATCTTCTAAGCTCAACTTAAATAGTTAGGAATGAACATGTAAAATTTGGAAGTGTAGTCAAAGTAAAATGATATTTTAAGTACCAAATGATGGGAAAAATTAATTTATATCATCTGAAATATCTTCAATTGTCTTAATTTGGACAATTTAAGAAAAAATATGTTTATAGAAAGGAATGCCATCTTGTTATTTATTACAACATGGACAGAACTGGAGATCATAAGGCTAAATGAAATATACCAGGCACAGAAAACCAAGCAGCATATGATCTCACTGATCTGTAGAGTCAAAAATTTAATCTCTAAGAAATTGAGAAAAACCAGGTGCCATGGCTCAGGCCTGTAATCCCAATGACTTGGGAGATGAGGCGTGAGGATTGCAAGTTTAAAGCCAGCCTCAGTGACTTAGTGAGACACTGTCTCAAAATTTAAAAAATTAAAATAGAATAAAAGGACTAGGGATGTAGGTAACATGCCACTCAGTTCAATCCCCAGTACAAAAAAAAAAAAGTTGTAAAAGAATAGTGGTTACCAGAGGCCCCATAAAATAGGAGGGAGGATTAGTCAATGAGGAAAGGTTGGTCAATGATGCTAAAGTTACAGTTAAAGAGGAGAAATAATTTCTGATTTTCTTTTGCATGAAAGAGTGACTATAGATAATAATTATGTACTGTATATATATAAAAAAAATCTAGATTTTGAGTGTTTTTACCATAAAGAAATGACAAATGAGGAGATATGTATGATTATTCTGACTTCATCATTACACAAGGCATACATGTATCAAAACATCGTATGGTACTCCACAAACATGTATAATTTTTATGTATCAGTCAAAAATAAAATATAAATAATTGATTTTTGAAAAAAGTCTTATTTAAATAGGGAAAAATCTAGCTTGTGAATGTACCAAAAAAAAAAAAAAAAAGAAAAAAAAAAAAAAAAAGAAAAAAGAAAAGATTCCAGTTAGGCCTGCGGGCCCTGCGACCTGTGGGCGGAGTCCCCAGTTCCACTGCTGGCTTAAATTCCCAGTTCAGTCTGCCCGTGTGAGATTCCAGTTTGGCCTGTGGGCCCTGCGACCTGCAGACAGAATTCCCAGTTCAGACTACCAGCTATGTTCCCAGTTTAGCCTGAGGGTGGGAGCTCCCAATTCAGACTACCAGCCTGAGGTTCGACCTGCTGGTGGGAGTTCCCAGTTCGGCCTGCCAGCCTGTGCTCCCAGTTCAGCCTGCTATCGAGGGTTCCCAGTGGGCCTGCCTGAGTGAGTCCCTAATTTGGCTTGCCAGCTGACTTCTCAATTCAGCCAGCCATCAGGAGCTCCCAGCTGGGTCTGCAGGCAGGAGCTCCCAGTTCAGCCTGCCAGCGTGGGTACACAGTTGGCCTGCTGGCAGGAATTCCAAGCTGGACCTCCCAAGGTGAGGTCCAACTGGGCACGCCTGCAGGATTTCCACTTCTGCCCATCCACCTTGGAGAGGCCATTCCCGCTGAGGATAGCAGGGGAACAAGCCCCACCCAACTGCATCCATAATAGCTCAGCCCACTTACTAAGGAGCCATAGTGACAAAACTGTAATATAAACATAGAAACTAACTGATATATGGATATATATTGAGTACACTGAAAGCTCTAATAATAATAGTTCCCTAAAAAGTGAGGTTTTGGGTAACCCGTAGGGACCTTATAAGACAGAAGAACAGAAGCTGTAATACTCCAGGCTTACCTTGCAAGAGAGGGAAATACATAGGCATAATACTCCAGGCTTACCTTGCAAGAGAGGGAAATACATAGGAAAAACAAGGGAGGAAAATGCCTCAAACAAACCAAGATACTACAACAATAGAAGCCATAGAAAGCACAGTTGGTGAAATGTCAGAGAAGGAGTTTCAGATATACATAATTAAAATGATAAGAGATTTGAAAAATGACCTAAGTGAACAGACACAGGCAAAAATAGATCTCTCCAACAAAGAGATAAGAGATCAAATACAGGCAACCATTGATCACACCAACAAAGAGATAAGAGAACAAATCCAGGTAGCAAAAGATTACTTCAAGAAAGAGAGAGAGAGAGAGAGAGTTTGAGAAAAAAACAAACAGAAATTCTTGAAATGAAAGAAACAGTAACCCACTTAAAAAATTCAATAGAAAGCATCACCAACAGATTGGACCACTTGGAAGATAGGACCTCAGACAATGAGGACAAAATATATAATCTTGAAAATAAAGTTGACCTCACAGTGAAGATGGTAAAAAGCCATGAACAGAATATCCAAGAATTATGAATACCATCAAAAGACCAAATTTAAGATTTATGGGAATAGAGGAAGGTGCAGAGTTTCAATCCAAAGGAATGCACAATCTCTTCAATGAAATAATATTAGAAAATTTCCCAAGCAGGAAGAATGAATTTGAAAATCAAATACAAGAGGCCTGCAGGACGCTAAATGTACAAAATTACAACAGACCCACACAAAGGCATATTATAATGAAAATGCCCAGCATACAAAATAAAGATAGAATTTTAAAGGCTGTAAAGAGAAGAGTCAGATTATCTACAAGGGAAAATCAATTTGCATCTCAGCAGATTTTTCAACCCAGACCCTCAAAGCCAGGAGAGCCTGGAACAACATATACCAGGCTCTAAAAGATAAGGGATGCCAACCAAGAATTTTATACCCAGCAAAATTAAGCTTTAGATTTGAGGATGAAATAAAAATCTTCTGCGATAAACAAAAGCTAAAAGAATTTACAACAAGAAAGCCTGCTCTACAAAATATTCTTGGTAAAATATTCCATGAGGAGGAAATAAAAAATAATAATGAAAATGTGCAAAGGGAAGAACTAAAATAAAGAAACAAACCAACCAAAGGAGAAACCAAGTTAAGCTAAATACCAAAAATAACAAATAAATAAAAATGACTGGTAATACAAATTATGTTTCAATAATAACCCTGAATGTTAATGGCCTATACTCACCAATTAAAAGCCATAGGCTAATGGATTGGATTAAAAAAAACAGACCCAACAATATGTTGCCTTCAAGAGACACATCTCATAGGAAAAGACGCCCATAGACTGAAGGTGAAAGGGTGGGATAAAAAAATCACTCACATGGTCTTCGTAAGCAAGCAGGGGTTTCTATCCTCATATCAAATAAAGTAGACTTCAAGCCAAAGCTAATCAAAAGAGATAAAGATGGACATTCCATGCTGCTTAAGGAAACTATAGATCAACAAGATATAACTGTTATAAATATATATGCCTCAACTAATGGAGCATCTACATACATCAATCAAGAATCAAGTTCAAGAATCAAATAGACCACAACACCATAATTCTAGGTGATTTTAACACACCTCTTTCACCACTGGATAGATCTTCCAAACAAAAGTTAAACAAAGAAACTATAGAACTCAATAATACAATTAATAACTTAGACTTAACTGACATATATAGAGTGTATCATCCATCAGTGAGCCAATACACTTTCTTCTCAGCAGCACATGGATCCTTCTCTAAAATAGATCATATATTATGCCACAAAGCAACTCTAAGCAAATATAAAAAAGTAGAGATAGTACCCTGCATTCTATCAGATCATAATGGAATGAGATTAGAAATAAATGATAAAAAAAGAAAGAAAAGCTACTCTAACACCTGGAGACTAAATAATATGCTACTGAATGATCAATGGGTTACAGAAGACATCAAGAAGGAGATTAAGAAATTCTTAGAGGTAAATGAGGACAACAATACAATGTATCGAAATCTCTGGGACACTATAGGCAGTACTAAGAGGAAAGTTAATTGTATGGAGCTCATTCCTTCAAAAAAGAAAAAGTCAACAAATAAAGAACTAACATTACATCTCAAAGCCCTAGAAAAAGAAGAACAAATCAACCCCAAAAGAAGTAGAAGACAGGAAATAATTAAAACCAGAGCTGAAATTAATGAAATTGAAACTAAAAAAAAAAAAAAAAAAAAAAAAAAAATTGAAAAGATTGACAGAACAAAAAGTTGGTTCTTTGAAAAAATAAATAAAATTGATAAACCAACTATGCTAACGAAGAAAAGAAGAGAGAAAACACAAATTACCAATATATACGATGAAAAAGGAAATATCACAATGGACACTATAGAAATACAGAAGATAATAGAAATTATGTTGAAAATTTATACTCCAATAAAATAGATAATAATGGAGGAATTGACAAATTTCTAGAAACATATGATATGCCCAAGCTAAATCAGGATGATATACACAACTTAAATAGATCAATTACAATCAAAGAAATAGAGAAAACCATCAAAAACTTACCAACCAAGAAAAGCCTAGGACCAGATGGATACACAGCCAATTTCTACAAGACCTTTAAAGAAGAACTAACACCAACACTTCTCAAACTATTTCATGAAATAGAAAAAGAGGGACCACTCCCAGACTCATTCTATGAGGCCAATATCAACCTGATTCCAAAACCAGAGATAAATCAAAGAAAGAAAACTTTAGACCAATATCTCTAATGAATATAGATGCAAAAATTCTAAATAAAATTCTGTCAAATCGAATACAAAAACACATCAAAAAGATAGTACACCATGATCAAGTGGGCTTCATTCCAGGGATGCAAAATTGGTTAATATAAGAAAATCAATAAATGTAATACATCACATCAACAGGCTCAAAGATAAAAATCATATGATCATCTCAATAGATGCAGAGAAAGTATTTGACAAAATACAACATCCCTTCATGTTCAAAATGCTAGAAAAAATAGGGATAACAGGAACATATCTCAACATCGTAAAGGCCATCTATGCTAAGCCCCAGGCCAACATTATCCTAAATGGAGAAAAATTGAAAGCATTCCCTCTAAAAACTGGAACAAGACAGGGAAGCCCTCTTTCACCACTCCTATTTAACATAGTTCTTGAAGCCCTAGCCAGAGCAATTAGACAGATGAAAGAAATTAAGGGGATACGGATAGGAAGAGAAGAACTCAAATTATCAGATGATGATTCTATACATAGAAGATCCAAAACATTCCACCAGAAGTCTTCTAAATTTAATAAATGAATTCAGCAAAGTAGCTGGATATAAAATCAATACCCATAAATCAAAGGCATTTCTGTACATCAGTGACAAATCCTCAGAAAGAGAAACTAGGAAATCCACCCCATTTACTATAGCCTCAAAAAACAAAATATTTGGAAATCAACATAACAAAAGAAGTGAAAGACCTCTACAATGAAAACTACAACATGCTAAAGAAGGAAATTAATGAAAATCTTAGAAGATGGAAAGATCTACCTTGTTCATGTATAGGTAGAACATATATTGTCAAAATGACCATTCTCCCAAAAGCACTATACAGATTCAATGCAATACCAATCAAAATCCCAATATCATTCCTCATAGAAATAGAAAAAGCAATCATGAAATTCATCTGGAAAAATAAGAGACCCAGAATAGCCAAAGCAATTCTTGGTAGGAAGAATGAAGCTGGTGGCATTACTATTCCAGACCTTAAATTGTACTACAAAGCAATAGTAACAAAAACAGCATGGTATTGGCACCAAAATAGACCAGTTGACCAATGGTACAGAATAGAAGACACAGAGACTAACCCACACACCTACAGTTATCTTATATTAGACAAAGGTGCCAAAAACTTTCACTGGAGAAAAGACAGCCTCTTCAACAAATGGTGTTGGGAAAACTGGAAATCCTCATGTAATAAAATGAAATTAAATCTTTTTCTCTCACCATGCACAAAACTTAACTCAAAGTGAATCAAGGATCTAGAAATTAAACCAGTGACTTTGCACCTAATAGAAGGAAAAGTAGGCCCAAATCTCCATCATGTTGGTTTAGGCCCCTATAGCTCAAGAACTAAAACAAAGAATCAATAAATGGGACAAATTCAAACTAAAAAGCTTCTTCTCAGAAAAAGAAACAATCAGTGAGGTGAATAGAGAACCTACAGAATGGGAGCAAATCTTTACCACAAGCACATCTGATAGAACACTAACCTCAAGGATTTATAAAGCTCTCAAAAGCCTTAACACCAAAAAAACAAATACTCCAATCAATAAATGGGCTAAGGAACTGAACAGACACTTCTCAGAAGATGATATGCAAACAATCAACAAATATATGAAAAAATGTTCAACATATCTAGCAATTAGAGAAATGCAAATCAAAACTACTCTAAGATTTCATCTTACTCCAGTTAGAATGGCAGCTATCAAAAAAACAAACAACAATAAATGCTGTCAAGTGTGTGGAGAAAAAGGCACACTCCCTTGCTGGTGGGAGTGCAAATTGGTGAAGCCAATCTGGAAAGCAGTATGGAGATTCCTAGGAAATCTTGGAATGGAACCACCATTTGACCCAGCTATCCCACTCCTTGGTCTATTCCCAAATGACTTAAAAACAGCTTACTACAGGGACACAGCCGCATCAATGTTTTTAGCAGCACAATCCACAATAGCTAGACTGTGGAACCAACCCTGATGCCCATCAGTGGATGAATGGATAGGGAAACTTTGGTATATATACACAATGGAACACTACTCAGCACTAAAAACTAATAAAAACATGGCATTTGCAAGTAAATGGATGGAGTTGGAGAAAATAATGCTAAGTGAAGTTAGCCAATCCCCCAAAACCAAAGGTCAAATGATCTCTTTGATATGAAGATACTAACTTATAAAGGCAAGGGAGTGGGGATGAGAGGAATGAAAAAACTTTAAATAGAACAAAGGGGGGGGAGGCAGGAGGGGGCAGGGGGATAGGAATAATGGCAGACTGAGTTATCCATGACTACCCTAAAACATGTACGAAGATACAATTGTTGTAAAAATACTTTATATAAAACCAGCAACTTGAGAAATTGTGCTCTTTATGTGTAATATGAACTGGAATGTACTCTGTAAACATGTATAACAAGTTAGAATTAAAAAAATGGAATGAAAAAAAACACAAACAACAATAAATGTTGGAGAAAATGTGGGGAAACAGGCACACTCATACATAGCTGGTGGGACTGCAAAATGGTGCAGCCATTATGGAAAGCAGTATGGAGATTCCTTGGAAAACTGGGAATGGAACCAGCGTATGACCCAGTCATCCCTCTACTGGGCCTATTTCCAAAGGACTTAAAAACAGCATACAACAGGGACACAGCCACATCAATGTTTATAGCAGCACAATTTACAATAGCTAGATTGTGGAACCAACCTAAATGCCCCTCAGTAGATGAGTGGATAAAGAAAATGTGGTATATGTACACAATGGAATTTTACTCAGCAATAAAAGAGAATAAAATAATGGCATTTGCGGGTAAATGGATGAAATTGGAGAATATAATGCTAAGTGAAGTTAGCCAATCTCAAAAATCCAAATACCGAATGTTTTCTTTGATATGAGGAAGCTGATTCACAGTGGGGTTGGTTTGGGGAGCATAGGAGGATTAGAGGAACACCAGAAAGGTCAATGGGGAGGGATGGCAAGGGAGGGAGCAAGGGGGTGTAAATAGAGGAAGAAAAAAAAAAGATGGTAGAATGAGAAGGTTATCATTACCCTAAATGCATGTTTGAAGACATGAAAAATATGAATATACTTTGTATACTAACAGTGATATGTAAAAAGGTACTCTTTATGTGTATTATGAATTGTAAAGCATGCTACTGTTTATATATACAACAACACTGAATTTAAAAAATTGAAGAAAAAAGAAAACAGAAGGAAAAGAAAATGCCATTTCATCATATTTATTATTTAAATCCACAATTTAGAAATGAGATTAAACATTTATTATTTATAATATATCAGGCACTCTGCATTTAACACACATCATCATATTAGATTATACCAAAAGTCACACAAAGTATATTTCTTAATCTCATTTATCAGTATAGATTCATAGGTTCAGAAAGAATAAGTAATTTATACAAGATTTTATAGTTACTAAAAATTTATAGTTATCTGGAATCTAGACTTAAATTCAGATCTAATCCAAACACTATATTTCCTTTGCTTTGATAAGATATTAAGAACACACTTGCCTCTTTAATAAATTTAAGCATGTACTTTTATTTAAATATAAAGTCAAATAAATGAACAGGATTTTCAATATAATAATTTCAAAAGTGGTGCACCACACTCTTTTGGTCTCATATGATCACAGTGCTACAAAATACCATCTGTGTTTCTTTACCTGACTGCTATATACAAGGATTACTGTTGTTGTTGTTTTTAATACTCATATTTCCTAGCAGTTGATATTTAAAAGTGGTAAATTTCACATGAAAGTATTTATATACATAGAGTTTTCAAAGATATTCTGTCCAAATGTATGTTTTTTATTATAATTTATATGATATAATTGATATATACAATTCTATTAATAAAATCTAAGTTGTTGATTTTCATTTATTACTCATGGTTTTCCTTTTCATCAAAGAAATATATGGCATTTAAAGGAAAAATTTTAAGTACAGTTTTAAAATGGGGGGAAATCTGCTGGGGTCTGGCCTCAGCAGGGGTGCAGGGCAGCACGATGGGGGTACAAACGCGAGCGCTCAGCGAAGTATGAAGGCAGAGGAGCAGCGATGGGGAAAAAATAACACACCAACACATGAGTCAGGCTGTGGAATCTTCTCTCTTTACTTTCACTTTGTTATAGGTATTTAAGCATAATTTTTGGCAGTACAGATTGTTTATACATTCTTTTGTGATTTCATTACAGACATGACTTAATTTATAGATTACATTTTAGACATATTAAATTTCTTATCCTACACATTTCAAGGTTTTGAGGTCATTTACACCTTTCCAAGGCCCTGTACATGACTGTCTGGGCATATTATAATTTTGTCATTTTTTATCTAATTATTCTGGGTGAAAATTTATTTCTCACGGATTCTCTGCACACAGCTCAGGCTGTCTGATAAAAGTTAACTTTCTCTGTCTGGGATTCAAAAGCACTATTGTTTTTCTTTTATAGCAGTTGTTTAAAACCTAGAAGCAGGGAAAAGGGGGAGGCAAGGCTGAATGTTAACTCTGAAGGACTTTTTACTCTAAGGAATTTATATTTACTCTAAAAGTAAGAGAAATCTATTTTCAATCACAAAAAGACTCTTAAAGCTTATTAACTAGGAACTAAGTACTTATAGAAAAAGGTTTGTATTATTCTTTTTATGTTTTTTATGTTTCTAGCTTAGATTTCAATAGGGTAAATTTATAGAATTAGTCTGGATCTAAATAATTGAAATAGCGACATCTGGTGACCATATATAGGAACAGAACAGTGAATAGATAGAAAGCGTGAAAATAGACACAGACAAAATTAACTCCTTTATCGTTGTGTTTGAGTGTGTTTGAGTGGCATCTTATCCGTGAAGGGGTGGGGTTTTCCTTGACTTCCCTTCTGCAATGTGGAACTTTTGTTCAAACAGCATCGCATGGAAGATGCTGTAGAAATCCACCCATGGCATAAACATCTTTACCTTAAATAATTTTTTCTTTAACAAAGTATTTTTTCTTCTTTAATTTTGCATCCTAAAATTTGATTTTCATTTAAATTGCTCCATAATACTTTGTCACATGTTTAGTTGGTATGCTTTTGTAAGAATATTATATTTAAAACTAGCAGCATCTGTTTGGATTAGACCAGCATCTCTTCAGTGACAACTAAGGAAAATAAAGCTAGAGAGGGGTTGCTTAACAACAGAGTTAGTCTAAAAGAGGCCACCCAACAGTACCTGTGGCCTTTGGAAGAGATAAACAACTACTGCCAACATGAACTATGAAGGAGAAGCAAATAAGACAACAGACATTGGGCTCATTTAAAGATCACTCAAATTATATATATATATATAATATTATATATTATAATATGTATTATATCATGTGTATTATATTTTATATTTTAATATATATGCGCATATATATACATATATATAAAATATATGTGTATATATATATATTTCCATGTCACTTAGTAGAAGGGCTTTGGTTTGCTCTGGGTATTAGATTCTGCCAAGCCCCTTACAAATTTCACTTTATCTAATGATAGTAGATCTGTTTTAAAAGAATTGGTTTGCAGTATGATGAACTATACATCAAAGAAGTTTGATGTCTTGCTCCCAAGCATACCACCAGCAGATAGTGTATACTGGGACTCAAATACATTTGTATCTAAATCTAAATCCAATATTAACACAAATCATTGAATACATTTACAATAGATGCAGAGAAAAGCATTTTTAATGGCATTTCCAATATTAGAAATATATTTAGAAAGTTTTTATAGGTAATATTTTAAAAGAAATTTTGTTGATATCTTAAAAAAAAACCATTATAGACAGCTGGACATGGAAGCATAAGCCTGTAATCCCAGCCACTTTGGAGGCTGAAGCAGGAGGCTCAGCAGTTCAAGGCCAGACTCAGCAATTTAGCAAGCACCTAAGCAACTGAGTGAGACCCTGCCTCAAAATAAAAATAAATAAATAAATAAAAAGGTCTGGGGATGTAACTCAGTGGTAAATCACCTTTAGGTTCAATTCCCAGTACCCCACGCCCCAAAAAAGCTATTAAACTATTATAAGCATTAAGGCTCGAATCTCTCTTCTGGTAACTGCAGTGAGTCTTATACTGA
The DNA here is from genome assembly GCA_025594165.1 of Tamias sibiricus. Classification (NCBI taxonomy): domain Eukaryota; kingdom Metazoa; phylum Chordata; class Mammalia; order Rodentia; family Sciuridae; genus Tamias; species Tamias sibiricus. The sequence continues at coordinate 50,233,035 of CM046667.1, read as the reverse complement.
ATACATGCATACATTTTGTTGTATATGCAAAATATTAAATTATATTGAAATCCAAATATGCTGTACAAAATTATGGGTAAAATCATACCAGAATAAATAAGTCTCTGTTAGTAACAATAAGATGAAATATTACACATACAGTGCTACACAGTAAAACTTTAATAGAAAAGTTCTGCATCTGCAATGACAAATATGTAGTCAACAGCCACGTGTCACTATTGAGCTCTTGAAATATGACTTATGGGACAGAGAAACTGAATTCTAAAATTTAATTATTTTATTTCCATTAACATTTAAATGCCTCATGATTAGATACTATTTTGGACAATGTATGGTTAAAAGATGGTGAAGATGATTGTATAAAAATTTAAGACACTGAATAGCTAATTATAGCCCTGATATAAACTTCAATAAATGATCACTGATATTATAATAATTCTAGAGTGACACCTGAAGAATTAGTTCATGGGGTATCAAGGAAGAAATATCTAAATATCATAAACCCACATGCGGAAGGCCAGCTTCCACGGAGATGACAGGGTGAATCCAGTCGATGCTGATGGAGAGAGTTGGCGAGCATGGGGAAAAGAACTCACAGGAGTCAGGCTGCAGAAATCCTTCTCTTTTTATTTTTCTCAGCATGGTTTTTATACATCCCAGCAAACACAGCAATTCACATTCCAGCTATTGGAGATTACATTAAAGAATTTCAGGAAACTCCAGGGTCATGTAATCAGGGGAAAACAAAATATTTATCCTAAGTACATACTACTGATTAATCTTATCTATAGGCAGAAGAGAACATTCTAAAAACCTTAAAGCTTGTATTATCTAAACTAATGTTAAAAAATTCCTCAACTCTAGGCATGCCTGCTCATAAAGTTTTATTGCCCTAGTATCTTCTTTAAACTTCAACTGGGCCTAGACTTTCTGGCTTCTACTGTGTCCCTATAATAACTTTTTATTTTGGGCTCAGGAAGAAAAGAGATATGGTTGTCAAAATCCTAAATTTACTAAAGGATAAAGAGGAGTCCTTTACAGACACACAAAAAGACCATTAGCTTTTCAATGGAGAGAAGTTTAAACAATGGGTAATGCTACGCCCTGCAGAGAGGGGTTATTTGCAAAAGCTAATCTTTAGCTGAAAAAACCTGTTTTGCTGGTTTAGCTAGTTTCTGGCTAGATTCCACAGGGCCATAGAACTGGTTTCATTTTTTATAATTAAATGTATTCATACCTGGTGGCCATGCAGCAGAAATACACATAGATAGGAAACTGCAAGAGCATATACAAAGTTAATTCCTCTATAGTTGCATAAAGGTGGCATTTCTTCAGCAAAGAGGAGCCAAGTTCAAACTTCCAGGCGTTTAACTGGAAGGAGCTCTGGCTCAAACTCATTTGCATAAATGAGGAAGAAATCAGATTCAAACTGCCCCGAATTAACGGGGAGGAACCCAGCTCAATTCCTGGTTGAGAGACGCCACACCCACACATGAACTTTTAGATGTTTGGTAATAAAATGAGACTGGCCCTGCTTGAAATTAGTTTACTATTTTGAATCAGGGATTGGTTTATAAAGATATTATAGTCAGAGTTTTCATCACCCTGAGCAAAGGACCTGACAAGAACAATTTAGAGGAGGAAAAGTTTATTTTGGCTCACAGTTGCAGAGGGTCAGTGCATAGTTGCCCAACTTCATAGCTCTGGGCCCAAGGTGAGGCAGAACATTATAGCAGAAGGGCATGCAGAGGAAAGCAGCTTGGGACATGGCAACCAAGACTCAGAGCTCCTCTTATCAGGGACACTTACGGTGACCTACCTCCTCCTGCCACACCTTACCTGCCTACAGTTACCAAATAGTTAATCTATATCAAAGGATTGATTGACTGATTAGGTTAAAGCTCTCTAATCACTTCACTTCAGAACATTCTTGCATTGTCTTACACGTGAGCTTTTGGGGGATACCTCACACTAAACCATGACAATAGAACTTCCTTAAATTTTGTTTTACTTTTGTCTGCAAGTCTAGAATGCCTGTGTTAATGGTTTCAGAAACAATTTCAAAATGAAATTTAATAAAAGTATGTATTTTGTTTATATATTTTTCCAGATACAGCTCATTTTCTCAACCAATAAATAAGATTCTTAAGATCAGATATTGCTATTTACAATTTCAGAGATCCGTGTAGCACATAAGAACTGAGACCAAACTAGCTAATTTCTTGTAATTTTTACCCTGCTGGTAAAATGTACTCTTATTTAATCTCAGGATATTTAAAATTCTGAACAACATACACAACTAGTGTAACTGCTCATCATGTACAACTACAAGAATGGGAACTTATCCTCCATGTTTGTATGATATGTCAAAATACATTCTACTGTCATGTATAACTAAAAAGAATAAATAAAAATTTTAAAAAAATGCTGGACAACAAAATTTACTTATGAATCATTCTATTTGATATTCCAGATATCCTCAGATAAAACAGCTCAAAAGGGACATGTATGTGCTTGCAGTTTGTGTAGTTACATGGGTCATTATAAACATTCCATCTTAGCTATGAAGATGTTATCTTCAGAATATAACATAGATTAAAACAGATCATACTGTCTTTCTGAAGCATTTTAATTTCTGTTTTAAAAAATATTACAGCAGCATGATTTACAGACACAGCTTTAATGTCTATGGCAAGAGAGCAAATTAAAATATGCATTCAGAAAGAGGTTCCATAATCATCTGTTTATTCTATATCTCTCAAAAATGCTTGGAAGAAAGCATATTTGATTTAGCACTCTTATGAGGGCCCCATAAATTTGAAGTAGTTGAGATAACTTACAGATATATATGAGATGTCCATTACTGGTTCAGGCTTCTCTTCTGGATAACATGTAAACATATTTGATAAATAAATTGTGATTGATTTCCAACACTTTCTATACATTTTGAGATAGCTAAGGAAGCATCCAATGCAAAACTTAATGCTATTGTGCATTCCAAATATGTTCATTTTTATATAGGAAAGCCAAACTTCCAAAATGAGGGAAATTTAAGATATGGCATGTTTATGTTCAGGGGGTAGTGAAAATAGCCCCCAAACCTACTGATAACACCAGTTTGTGCACTGATGGAAAGACACTTAAAAAAATCTTTCCATCTTATTGCACATCCACTCTTGGTTCTTGATATAAATTGAATGTAAATTAGTGAACTGCCTGTAAACACATCTTGGGAAGTTACTAATATTGATAGTCTACTTTTTGGTTCCCTTCAAATTGTTCTGCTAGCCTGATAAAACCATAATGAGGAACATAAAGAGATTGTTTTAATATGTTGAGTTCATTATTTACATGAAAAACTATATCCCCATAAAGGCTGATCTATAAATGTTAACATTTTTGTTGTTCACTATTTCTGTGTGCTCATATTGCCAGAGTGACTGTTGCTTGATTTGGCAGAAGTTATGGAATTTTAAAAGAAAGCAGTTGTATGAGCTGAGATATCCATTTTCCATATGTACACATTTGCAATTTAGAAAGTCATTTATTTTGTTTAAATATTCAAAATTTTGCAGTGTGTTGTACACATTACAAATATATATATGTATATAATATATATACTTAAATTACATATATACCTTTGTATGTGCATGTACATATGGCAATGTTTTAAATAATTTACAAATACATTATATACAACTGTATTAAATATTTAGTTTATTCATCTAAAAACCAAATTTATTTTTATCATAAAAATTGGAACATTATGGATTATTTTTCCTTTTAAATATTTTCACTATTTTAAAACTCCTGGCTATCCTTTTAACCTACTTCCCCCAGATATCCGTGACCCCAGCCACACAAATTTTCTTGATTTTTCTTAAATATATTATGCAATTTCATGCAACACATACATGTTTCTCTGTCTGGGGTCCCCTTCCTTCCTATGTCTACTCCTTGGTATTTCTTCTAGTCTAATTTAGATCACCCTTTCTATGATTCCTTTATTCTTCCCTCCTGATATTTGTGAAGTCATGATGAAAGTATAGTCTTGTCTTTCTCAAAAGACTAACTTTGTTGATGCCAGAGCCTAAGCATATATTAGTATCTCCCAGATCTCACATAGGTCCTGGCATTGACAGCACAGGAGTCAGGGTTGTGGAATGAAAGAATAAAGGAACAGAATCATAACTGCTTTCTATAGGTGATCATGTGTAAACAAAAAATCAAATTATTAATCTTTCCATGAGCAAAATGTAATTTTTAATATACTGATTAAATCTGAATATGAAGTTGTACTGCATTAATAACAATGTATTTAACATGTTTTCAGTGTTTCTGCCATAAGAGCAACCTGTCATGCAATAAGAATCTGCAAACATTTATTTTAGTATGTATATAAACTATGGCAAATTTATGTTGCTTTAATATTGTTGATTTTCTCAACTTTCCTAAAAGTCAACATACTATTTACGATCCATTGTAAAATATGTATTAATTTTATATTGATTATATTCTAATGTGTAGGCCTTTATTATTTATATATACAATCAAATCTGAAGTCTAATCAAGATTATGACATAGTTTATAACATCCTAGTTAATCTGTACCTTTCCTTAGCCAACATGAAATAAAAGTTTGATTTTAAAATTTTACTCTTGTTTTATTTCATTTCAGTCAAAACATTTTGTAATGGAGTAAAACAATCTGAGCCATCCTTTCATAATACTTGAATTGCAATATTATATTAATTTGCATTTTTCCCTACTATCTTGCACAAAGATTTAGAAATATTTACTAATAGTAAAATGTGCAATAAAAATAATGATAAGTAAATAGAAATATCATTGATGGAATTATGTATGTCTATAGATTTAAGGTCTGATGTTTCAGTTCATTCCAATATTTATTGAACTTCTAGTAGATAAAAAACACCAGTTGCTATAGTATGACAGCAAGAAAACAAATTTTAAAAAGGCAAAAATTAAATTCTTGTGGAACTTTCCTGTTCTTCTGGAACTTACTATTCATAGGAATGACAAGAATTTCTACATCATAAAGTAGAAATTGCAAATAGATACAGAAAGAAAACATGGCAAGGGGGTCTGTGCAGATCGTGTTATCATGGTGAGCAATCCATTAGGAAAGGACCCCTAGCTGTGATCTGAAGATAAACAATGAAGTTAGGGATGCAGCTCAATGGTAAAGCACTTGCTTAGCATTTGAAAGGTCCTGAGTGCAATCCCCAGCATCACAAATAATAATAAGAAAGAAGGAAGGAAGGAAGGAAGGAAGGAAGGAAGGAAGGAAGGAAGGAAGGAAGGAAGGAAGGAACAGACGGACTAATGAACATCAGTTAACTAATGGAGATAAAGGAAGCCCATTCTTTTGAAGTAAAGAGTTCATGCAAAGCTCCTATGATGAAAATGAACAGAAAGGCCAGGGTAGCTAAATCTAAGGAGGAAACAAGAGGATAAGCAATTAGGAAGGATCCTCTCCATTCTGGATCTTGTAGGACATGCTAAAATTCCTAACGATTTATTTTTCTATCTTAAGGGTAATGGGAAGCTATTTAGAAATTAATTGTAAGAAAATGATGACCTGATTATATTTGAGTATCAAATTTTTCTTTATGGGTCAGGTTTTGAGAATGTTCTGAAGGGGTTCAGACCTCAGGTGCTTGTATTCTAATCCAAGCAAAAGAAGCTAATGGCTTGAATAAAGGGTACTTCACTTTGGGATCCTCTGGAAGCCAAAGAAAATGGGAAATAAGGTCAATTCTAAAATTTTTGTTTTCAGATAGGAGGATTTTCTTTATTAATAGAGAATTCTTTCCTATAATTGTTTTCTGATAAAAGAAAAGTGTCACATATGATTTTATCATATACAGACACAATTTTTGATCCCTAAAGAAAATAAATTTCAGGATATTTGGTATTTGTTTAACAAAACTCAAGGAAGAGGTTAAAGAACAACTTCTAAAAAGCATACTTTGAGAGGGGCTGGGGATACAGTTCAGTTGATAGAGTGCTTGCCTCATATATACAAAGCCCTGGGTTCAAATCCCCAGCACCATCACCACCTAAAAGAATTCATTTTGAGAGATAATGGCCTATGGAACATTGTTTTAGGAAATTATCAATAATTACTCTGTGGCCAACTATATTTACAAGTTACCTCATTCTGATTTTATGCCACAAACAGGTCAACCATTACTAATAAAATAAAATCAAAGTGAGTTTGCATTCTCTGGCCTTTATCCTTGGGAAAACATCAGATCTTAGACAAACACATATGTAAACAGTTATGAATTAAGATAAATTTTCCAAATGAAATACAAGTGCTATGGACAAGAATAACATTAGGTATTCAAGTTAGGTTTGGGATCAGGGAAGGTATCCCTGTGGAATATTTATCTGACATATGAAGGATGAGTCAGTAAAAGACTAGAGGTGGAACAGCACTAGAGACTAAGAGAATAAATCATGACATTCACAAGTAAATGGATGAAATTGGAGAATATAATGCTAAGTGAAGCTAGCCAATCCCAAAAAGCCAAATGTCAAGTATTTTTTTCTGATATAAGGAGGATGATTCACAGTGGGGTTGGGATGGGGTGCATAGGAGGATTAGAGGAACACTAGAATGGCCAATGGGGATGGAGGGGATGGGAGGGGACAAAAGGGTGAAGAAAAAAAAAAGATGGTAGAATGAGATGGATATCATTACCCTAAGTGCATGTATGAAGTCACAAATGGTGTGAATATACTTTGCATACAACCAGAGATATGTAAAAATGTGCTCTATGAGTATAATATGGAATGTAATACATTCTGCTGTCATTTCTAACAACTTAGAATAAAAAATAAATTTGAAAAAAAAAAGAAAAAAGAAAACAATTGTAGCTGAAGCAAAAAAGGATGCTTTTTAAAAATACCTTTTCATTTCAATGGGGAAAAAGATACCAAATATCTCCAGTTCTCTAAAGCAGGCTTCTTCCTTTTTCTCCACTCTGCTTATATCAGTGACCTACAGCCTACGTTAAAAAACAAAAACATCATCTGCTTCATTGGGGGCTTGAGATGAGAAGACAGGAATTAAAGTTTACAAGATTATTATTTGTACAGCCAGAAATGAAAAGTTACAAATATAGAATTTACAATATATGGAAACTTTTTAAAGAGCTTAGTTCCTTGTTTTATGTTTTTAGTTCATGCATTCTTTATGAACTTGATAAAAGCTATCAAACTTCCCAGATAGAGTAGAAATAAAAAGATACATAGATATGAATAGAAAAAATAAATAAGATTGCATGTTTGTTTCATGGGAATTTTAAAATATCTTGTTTGAAATATAAATTTGAAATTTAATTTGTGGCTTAACTAAAAGCCATGTGGACACATAAATGTGAATACAGACATTTTTATGTAATCTTTTCCTAACATATATGCCATAGTATTGGAAAATTCTCAGTCCTGAACCAAGAGTTGGGGAAGATATATATTTTCATTAACCTTCTATCACAAAACCAAAGAAATAGCATAATCAAAATGACATAAGCCTTTGTGGTCTGGCTGGAGATCAGCTTCTTGTCTTACTACCTATTATCTTGGCCAAGTATTCAATATGTATACATCACAATGTTCTATAAATAAGGAAATAATATCTAACACACAGTGCTCTTGTGAGAATAATGTGTGTGTGTGTGTGTGTGTGTGTGTGTGTGTGTATTGACTGAAAGATTCAAACTTTGTTTGAGGCTTGCAATTATCCTATTACAGAGAACCTTTAAGGATGGGGAAGTAGTATTGTGGCCAAGTGCTTGCCTAGCATGTACAAGGCCCTTTGTTCTATACTCAGCACCACATGCATATAATGTAATAATAGCCTTTTCCCAATTAGTATGCAAAAACTAATAATATTAAACTTTGTGGCAAAAGAGATATATTACATATATACATTGCATAGTATTCCTATACTCTATTTAATATGTATATAGCTTGATAGATAGTATTCTATACTATGAGATTAAGACTATATTTGTAGTTGTGGGTAAATACATGTATATCATCTTGGTAAATATACATAGGGTATATGGTATGGTGTGGGGAATGTAAATGGTATGTAGGTAAATTTACATAAGGCTAGTGAACCTTGCAAGCCTGTGAATTTAAGCAAACAAATTCCATTTCTTTCAGATCCCATTTCCTCTAGATTGAGTGAAAAAAAAATCAATTTCCTCTAATGAACATGGTTTACAAGCTTTGTGGTCATTACTTGCTTTGTGGTTCAAGTTTACTTCAGTGGAGATTAAAGCATAACTTTGTACTCACATAGTTGACTATCTCAGGGATTTTTATAGTTACATACTTCAACATGATAGGGAAAATCATAGTTGTATGGCTGGATATACTGATACTTCTTGCTCCTTCTTTATTTATGAAACTTGAAAAGAGTGTTACTGTAAATTTAAACTTGAATAAGCCCCTTGCCCTACTTGGTTTTCCTCCTGAGTCTTTTGTTATTTTTTAAAATATCCTTTTGTACAGGCAAAGTGTAAATATTCTCTAACTAAACTATTCTCTAGTTTAGTATCTTACTGAGAATAATGACAATTAGCTCTTAATTTCAATTTTTAATATGGTTAGGTTAGCAAGATTCTAGGATATTTTCATCAAAAATCCCTGTATACTAAAGTTTCTTTTGTTTCTGGATAAGACTGACTCAAAGACATTTAATTCATAAAGTTCTATTTCCTAAGAGTTGCATTGTCTGTCTTTTATACTGATGTTTTATTATAAAGTTTAAAGGATGGAGTTATCATTTAAGAATTGAAGCTGGGTGCAGTGGTGCATGCCTGTAATCCCAGCGGCTTTGGAGGCTGAGACAGGAGGATCTCGCGTTCAAAACCAGCCTCAGCAAAAGCAAGGCACTAAGCAACTCAGTGAGATCCTGTCTCTAAATAAAATACAAAATAGGGATGGATATGTGGGTCAGTGGTTAAGTGCCCCTGAGTTCAATTCCCGGTACCAGAAAGAAAAAGAAAAAAAAAGAATTCAATAGCAACAGTATCATGAGCTTCTTTGTGTTCAATACTAGTTTGAGTCTTCCAACTTATTCTTAGATACATGCTTCTGTGTAGCTGTACAGCCCAGCATTTTCTATAACATTGTTACTCTTTCTTTTCTGTGTCACTTTTACCAGAGTCAATCATGATTGAGCAAGAAATTCCTTCATTAAAATATGAAATATTTTTTTAGATTGAATAACTTACAAGAGTCTTTAAATTTATCATACTCAAAACTTATGTTTTAAGTATCTGAATTATAGTAATATGAGATGTTATTAGATAATTAATATTTATTATTTTTTGATCTTTTGTTGTAGATTGACACAATGCCTTTATTTTATTTATCTATTTTTATGTGGTGCTGAAGATAGAACCCAGTGCCTCACATGTGCCAGGTGAGCACTCTACCACTGAGCCACAACCCCAGCCCTAATATTTATTATTATATGCCACTTCCATATTAAATTTTCCTCACCATTATAGTTTCTCAGCAGATTTTTAATTATAGAACTCATTGCTCTCTAATATAGATAAGCTTGTAGCAAATTAAATTATTCATTTCAGACTGTACCTTCTCCCAATATCAAATCCTACTATTTGCAAGGTACTTTGGTAGTTTGGGACCAGGTAAAAAATAATTAAACATATTTTTACCTTCAGGGTATTCACATTTGAAAGGGCAATTCCATACAATGTCAGTTGGGCTATGGATATAGCTCAGTGGTAAAGAGATTGCCTAGCATGCATGAGTCCCTGGGTTGAATCCTGCATGTTGCAAAGCATATGAATTGAATAGTAAAATATAGGGAACTTTAGCAGGGTATTGAACACAAAGCAGAGAATGGTTCATTCAGTTTGAAGACAATAAGATTAATTTCCTAGGAGATTACATTTTGAAGACATCTAGAATTTGAATAGATATAGAAAAAATTGCATTGTTAGCAGAGACTAGAAAATACAAAGAAGTTGTAAAGCTACACTAGAAAACCCACTGATAAGCAAGAAGTTTTCACGAGATTATAAAAGCCAAATTTTGAGTAATTCCTGTGTCACTGTGTTCAAGTTCTGTATTTTAATATCCTCATTGAAGGCTTAAAATAATCCCTATGAGGATAAATCTGTTTTACCCTCACTTTAGTTAGAGGCTATGAAATATGCCAAAGGTTTCCAGTTATCACATTGCAAAAATAGGATTCACACCCCACACGTTCTAATTTTAAAGCCTATATGAAACAACACAGTATTATGTTATACAGAATAATGAGTGTGAGTAGAAAACACATTTCCAAGAACAAAGCTGGAAATGTGTCATGCCAAGTAGATAAATATTATTCAATAAAGCCCTGAGGAAAGAGTACAATCTGAATTTTTCAAATGACAACCATAACTATCACCACAAATGTATATTTGAGTTCTCAAAATCTGCCCTGATATATATATATAAATTAAGTACTAAATATTTACTAATGCTACCAGTGCATTTTAAAATCTTTCCAAGGTGTTAACGGTTTTAGTATTTTTATACTTAGAGCAAGAATCAAAGATTAGTTGTTCCCTAAGTGTAAATGTCAAATAATAAGTTTGACACTGCCAACAATATTTAGCAGTAATATAGGAACTCTTTGAAGACTTTTACCTACCTTCAAATCTTTAGACCCTGTAGAAAATTAACTGGTTTTAAATACTTGTCTCTAGAGTATTCTTGACTGAGAATATTCCTCCCTAGAAGAGTGAAATTGGCCATGTCTATGGATTTTTATATAGCCAAAGGAAGTGAGTTTAGAAGCACCTGTGTTTCTTGGCAACAAATGTAACATTTGTGGAAGAGTTCAATAATTTAAATCCCTGTGCATTTCTCTACTGGAGACTGATGTGATGTATCCTACTTTTGTATTCTTCTTTTATCTTTGGTCCTTTAAATAGGAAAACAAAAAATGATGTGTCCAACTATTAAAATAATTGGGCAAATAGAACCCCATTCTCAATCTTGAAACACACACAGATACACATATTCCATATATGGACTTGTGTGTGTATGTATATAAATGTGTGTGTGTGTGTGTGTGTGTGTGTAATCATGTATCACTTAATGGCAGGAATACTTTTGAGAACTGATTTTGTTGTTATAACATCATAGTGAGTACTTATGCAAACAAAGACAGCTATGTTGGCATTAGGCAAATATATACTTGCTGGGACTACCATCATATATATGATCTGTTGTTGACTAAAACATTGTTATGTGTTACACTGTGTGTATGGGTGTGTGTGTGTGTGTATGTATATACTAATAGACATGTTAGTATCTGAAATTCTTTAAAACTGACCTTTTAAAATCTAACAAACTGGATTTTAATATCTTAGATCAACTTTTCTAAAATATTTTACAAGTATTAATTAGCAGTTAGTGTATAAGTAACTTTTAAAAATTGGGGCAACTTCATATCCTATATTAAATAGCAAACCTTTCACCATGTTTCATAGTATAAAATGTTGAAATAACATTTTGTAACCTCAGGTTATAAAATTATGCTACCTATACTGAGAAAATAGGAACATATGTTAATAAGTGTTGTTTTGAAAGATATATAATTAGTAAATGTTCTACCTTATAATTAGTTTGACTTTTAAAAAAAGTAGTTTAGTTTCTTTTAAAAAATTACTTGAACCTGGGTTTCGTGACACATATCTGCAGTCCCAGCTATTTGGGAGGCTAAGGCAGGAGGACGGCAAATTCAAGGACAATATGTGCAACTTAGCCAGACCCTTTCTCAAGATAACAAATAAAAAGGGTTCAATGGTAGAAGCACTCTGTTTTCAATCCCCAGTACCACAAAAAATAATAAATAAATTTTAAAAATACTTGAATTTTTAAGGTTAACTTTTAAAAAATTCTCAATTATCTGATCTTCATGGAAAAGTGAAGGAGACTATAATCAAGGAGATAGCTAAAGATTGCGGTTAGCTGAGAGCCATAAAAGATGTTCTAGTTTCCACCTGATAGTAATACATTATCCAAAGAATCTTTGTATGCCCGTGAACGGAGGAGGGGAGGAGACGGAGTGGGGAATCTAAGAAAGGGGGGGGGTAGGGCGGGCAGAGGTGCGGGGGGGGTAACGCGGAGCTGAAGGGGGAGAAGGGGGGGGGGGACGGGAAGGCGGGTGCGGGAGGGCGGGCGGGGGGGAAGTGCGGGACGTGGAGCGAGGGAAAGGGGGAAGGGGGGGAGGAAGGGAGGTGGGGAGCAGGAGGGGGTCGGAGAGGGAGGGGGAGGGGATCCGCGTGGGGGTGGGGGGGGGGGACGGTGCGCGGAGAGGGGGGGCGGTAGGCGTCGGGCAAGAGTTGGGCTGGGGGCGGGGGAGGGGGGGCAGGAGGAGCGAACAGCGGGGCGGGGGCGGGGGGGGAGGGACGGCAGGGACTGGGGCGTGGGGCGAGCCCGGAAGGGAGCGGTTTAGATCAGGTCGGTTGGCGGAAGGGGGAAGAGGTGGGGGAGGGGGGGCTGTGACGGGGGGGGACGGGGGACAGGGGCGTGGAGGGGGGTGGGGGGGGGTAGGGGCCGGAAGGCGGGGTGGATGAGCGCGGAGGGCGGGTACTGGAGGACAATCGGTAGGATTTGGGTGGGAGGAGGTCGTATGGGGGGCGAGTTGGAGAGGGTGTTGGGAAGGTGCGCGGAGAAGGGCGGCGGGGGGCAGGCGAGGGAAAAGTTGGGGGGTGGGGTAGTGGGGGTTTAATGGGGGAAAAAACCACCAACCCCCACATCCCCAACCCAGGGGAAGGCAGGTTAGAGGGATGGAAAGGGAGGGAGGGGTAGGGGGGAGGCGAAAGAGGCGCGGGAGAAGGGAAGAGGGGGGTTAGGGGGAGGGAGAGTGGCGGGGGTTGGGGGGGGGGGAGGAGGTGGGGGGGGGGGGGGTGGTGGGGACAGCGGGTGGGAGGAGTGGGGGGGGGGGTTGCTGGGGGGAGGTGGGTCGTTGGGGGGAGCGGGGAGGGAGGGAGGACGGGGGGGCGAAGGGGGTGAGAGAGAAGGGGGGCCGTGTTAACGGAGAGTGGGGTGGGACGACGCGGGGGGGGGAGTTTGGGTGTGGGTTTAGGGTGGGGGGTAGGGGTGACAGGGCGAGGGTCAGGTTGGGAGGAGAGCGCGGGGGGGAAGTGGTTGGTGAGGGGGAGGGGGCGCCGGGGGGTGATGGGGGGTGGTGGGAGATGGGGGATGCAGGGTCGGGAGGCGCGGTTGGGGGCGCGGAGAGGGAGAGGGGGCGGGAGGGGGAAGGGTTGAGTAACGTTTGGTCGAGGGAGTGGGGGCGGACGAGGGGGGACCGGGAGGGCAGTGAGCGGTGGCCGGGGGGGGCGGGAGGGTTGCGGGCGGGGTTTGCAGGGGCGATCGGGGACTAGGGGCTGGAAAGGGGGGTTCAGGGAGCGGTGGGTGGGCGAGGAGAGGGAGTGCGGTGAGTAGGCGGTGGGGGTGGAAGCACGGAGGGAGTGAGAAGGGGGAGAGGGGGGGTGGGTAGTGGGGGGGGGGGAGGGGGAGGGGGTGAGGAATTAGCGGGGCTTGGGAGCCCGAAGGGGAGCGAGGCGGTATGGTTGTGTGGGGTTGGTAGGGGGAGGAGGGTGAGAGCGTTGCGGGTAGGTAGGGGGAGGACACGCGTGGGGGGAGGCCGGAGGGATGTCGTAGGGCGGAGGGACGGGGACGCAGGGGCGGGGGGCGGGGGAGGGGGAAGGGGGAGGGGGGAGAGGAAGCTGGAGGAGTTAGGTGCGGGTTGGCATGGCGGGGGGGGGGAGGGGGCGGGAGGGGGGGGAGACAGATGGCGGGGGGCGGGGAGGGCAGGTGAGGAGGCGGCGGGGGAGCGGTTAACGCGGGAGGGGGGGCGAGTGGGTGGAGGGGGGAAGGCGGACGGAGGGGGCGGAGGCGAGAGACCCCCGGGGGCGGTGGGGGGGGGGGGTGTGATCGAGTAAGGCTGGAGGGGGTGGCGGGTCGGGTAGAGGGGTGGCGGTGGTCGGAGGGATGTGGTTGGAGGGCGCAGCAGGGAGCAGGACTGGCATCTGCGGGCAACAAGCAGGAGGGGTGTAGAGGAGCGTGAACGTTTATGAGGGAAGGAGGGGGGAGGGGGTCATGGGAGCGGAGGTGGGAGTGCGAGGCGGGGGGGGGGGGGTAAGCGGTGGGGGGGGGGGTGGGCGGGGATGGAGGGGGGTGGAGAGGCGGGAGGTCAGGGCTAGGTGTCGGTTGTGAGCGGGAGGTGGCAGCCTATAGGTAGGGTTGGGGGGGAGGGAGTGGGTGGGGGGTAGTTCGTTGGGGGGGACGGGCTGGGAGGTGTGGAGTATGATGGGGTGATTGGAGAAGTGGTGTGCGCGGGCGAGTGGGTGGGTTGGGAGTCGGGAGATGTGGGGGTAGGGGGCGGGGAGGCGGGGGGTACAGGAGGAGGAGGGGCCGTGGGTCGGCGGAGAATGGGGGTAGGAAAGACGGGAGGGTTAAAGGCAGGGGGGTAGCGTTGGGGGGGGGAGGATGGGGAGAGCGCGGGACGAGGACGGTGGATGTACAGGGGGGGCGGAGTTGCCGGGTAGGGGGGGTGGGGCCCCATCCGGGTGAGACAGTTGACGGAGCAGAAGGGAAGAGAGCTGCCGAGGAGCGGGGAGCCTGTGGGAGTGAGGAGGGGGAGGGTTGAAAGAAGGGTGGAGGAAGAGGAGGGGGAAGAGTGGGATGATATGGCTGGTGGCAAGCTCGCAAGGGGTGTGAGTGAAAGGAGGGGGGGGGAGGGGTGGACGGTAGGGAGAGGGAGAGACACTGCGTGACGCACCTGTAAGCTCGAGCTGTAAGCACGTGTCCTTGTTAAAGCGATATGTATATAACTGGGTGAGTTTGGTTAGTGTGTGTGGGAAGAAGAAGAAGGTGGTGGTTGGAGTTAGAGCGTTTGGAGTGATTGCTGGAGCCGGAGAGAGAAGAAGAATAAAAGACCTTTTTTCATTTTCATCCTGCCTCCGAATTTTCCTGCGGCGTTCGTTGCTCCAAGGCGGTTTCCGCTTCAGGCAGCAACAAGTGGTGGCCTGTACGGGGAATTCGGCGGCAAGGTAAGAAAAAAGAAAATTTAAAAATATGGGAGCGAATATAACAAAAAGTTTGTTTATAAAAGCCACGAATGAAATTTTTGATAGCGAGAACTCAGAGGATAGTGAAAAAAGTGAACAAGAAAGCATATCCTCTGACTCAGTTGAGACCAGCAAGGAGAGCAGTAATATAAATTCAAAAGTAAGAACTGCAAAAGCCATCAGAAGCTTAATAAAATTAGCTGAGGAGTATGTACTCTCCTTAGAAGCTGAAACTCAGGATACTAGTGAAAGTGATAATAGTAACAAGGAGCCAAACCATGAGACTATGGTCTCCTCCACTGAGCCAGTTAGGAATTATGAAGCTAGTAGTGAGGAGGAATCAAAAAGCGATTCAGGGAGCACAGTCTCCAATAAAAAGAACAAAAAGAAATTAAAAAAGAGAAAAGACCGTCAAATAGAGGGACCACTAGTGCCCTCTGCTCCTTCATGGATAGAATACCTAACAGAAACAATAAGGAGTATTGATCAGAATGTACGTGCCCTTGAGGTAGAAATTGGCAGCCTTTCTGAGCGCTTATACGCTCTCGAACAACATAGACCGCAGGAGCACCTAGAACTGCCAGTATTTCAAAATGAACAGGGACAAAGATATCACGAGTCCCTAGACTTTAAAACAATAAAGAATTTTGAAGAGGCGGTAATGACCTATGGGCCTCAAGCTCCGTTCACATTAAGTATGATAGAGTCACTTAACACCCTAACCTTAGCCCCCTCAGATTGGAAAAGTCTATGCAGAGCGGTACTAAGTGGGGGACAATACCTAATCTGGAAAACTCAATTCCAGGAACTTTGTTCAGAAATAGCAAAGAGAAATGCTGCAGCAGGTTTCCCTCAACGCAATATAGATATGCTCACAGGGGAGGGTCAGTTCGCCGAACTACAAAATCAGCTACAATACGATCCAGGTGTGTATGCCCAGATACACACTGCAGCTGTGAAAGCCTGGAAGACAATATCAGGCACAGGGGATCTGCAAGGCAGCCTATAAAAAGTTATACAAGGGCCTAACGAACCTTACGCTGATTTTGTAGATAGACTCTTAAAAACAACATCTAGAGTTTTTGGCAAAGTCGAGCAAGCTATGCCTCTAGTTATCCAATTAGCATACGAGAACGCTAATAAATATTGCCAGGATGCAATAAGGCCATGGAGAAGTAAAAAAGACTTATCAATTTATATCAGACTGTGCAAAGACATTAACGAGGCTGTTATCACAGGCAACGTAATTGCTGCAGTGATGAAAAATTCCTCCCCTCAAAATTCCCAAAGGTTTCAACCTAGAACAGGATATTCCAGACAAAAGTATTATAATCAACCAAGATATGCTAAGCAATATCCCCCAAGGGTAATAAGATCAAACTCATACCGTGCTCCAGGCCGATGCCCCAGGTGCAAAAAGGGTATACATTGGGCCAATCAATGCCATTCCAGATATGATATATATGGAAATGATTTATCAAGGATTTCAAAAAATGGGGCACGGGGCCCAATGCCCCGGGGCCCACAAATGTACGAGGCACTAGAGGAGGAATGCGCACTAGAGGAGGAATGCCCTCAGATCCAAATGATTCCTCGTCACAATCCCTCCTACCCATTAACGCCCTTATCAGAGGGACAAGAGGAAGTGCAGGATTAGATCTCTGTTCTACTGCCCGGATGGTCCTGACACCTGAAATGGGGGTTCAGCTGATTCCTACGGGAATCAGGGGACCTCTCCCTTCAGGAACTGTGGGACTAATCCTTGGGCGTAGTTCCAAGAGTTTATTAGGCTTTAATGTTATACCAGGGGTTATTGATTCAGATTATAATGGAGAGATTAAAATAATGCTAAGTACACACAGGGGTATCATCTCCGTAAATCAAGGAGACAGAATCGCACAGCTGCTCCTCATTCCCAGTCTCCATAGTTCTTTTAAAAGCATGCCACAAAATAGAAATAGCAGAGCATTCGGTTCCACTGGTTCAGGACCTATGGCTTTCTGTGTTCAGGATTGTTCACGGAGGCCGATGTGCAAATTAAAAATTCAAGGTATAGAGATGGAGGGGCTGATTGATACAGGAGCTGACTCTTCCATCATAAATCTACAACAATGGCCTAAGCACTGGCCTCTGCAGAAAGCCTCAACCAGTTTAAGAGGCTTGGGATATAGTAATACCCCAACACAAAGTGCTGTAATCTTAAATTGGCAAGACAATGAAGGTCATACAGGAACATTCCAACCTTATGTTTTAAACAGCTTGCCAGTTACCCTATGGGGAAGAGATATCTTACATCAAATGGGGCTACACCTAGCAACCAAGCCTGCAGGTGTTAAGAATAAAAATCCTAATCATAATAAAAAAGGCAAAGGACATTTTTTCTAGGGGCCACTGAGAAAACAATTTTAAAAATACCATGGCTCTCTAATAAGCCAGTTTGGGTCCCTCAGTGGCCCCTATCCAAAGAAAAATTGCAAGCGGCCCATCAATTAATTAAAGAACAATTAGAAGTAGGACACATAGAGCCTTCCACCTCTCCCTGGAATTCTCCCATATTTGTAATTAAGAAAAAATCAGAAAAATGGAGACTATTACAAGACCTAAGACAAATTAATAAAACAATGCAAATTATGGGCCTTACCCAACCTGGACTTCCTAATCCTGTAGCTATTCCAAAAAAACTATTACCTTATAACTCTTGATATAAAGGACTGTTTCTTTTCCATTCCCCTACATCCTCTGGATGCCCCCAGATTTGCTTTTTCAATTCCTTCTATCAATAATAATGGCCCTGATAAAAGATATCAATGGAAAGTATTGCCACAGGGAATGGCAAATAGCCCTACAATGTGCCAACTATATGTGGACAGAGCTATACAGCCCATTAAAAACAAACATCAAGACCTCATGTGTCTACACTACATGGACGATGTTTTATTAGCTCACCCTAATCAAAAAATCTTATTTAATATATTTAGTGAAATAACAAAAAATTTAAAAAAATATGGATTATATATAGCAGAAGAAAAAGTTCAAAGCAGATCACCTATACTATATTTAGGCTTTAAAATCATGGATACTTTTGTTAAACCCCAAAAAATTCTAATAAGTAAAGAACATTTGACCACCCTCAATGATTTCCAAAAATTATTGGGAGACATTAATTGGCTTCGCCCTACACTAAGCCTCACTACTGGACAATTAAAACCTTTATTTGACATCCTTCGGGAACCCTGATCCATCCTCACCGCGAACATTAACTCCTGAGGCCAGGAGAGCTCTAAAATTAGTAGAACAGGCCATTGAAAGATCCCATTGCGATAGATTTGATTTTGCACAACCACTAATATTGATTATTATTCCTTCACAATATACACCAACAGGAGTATTTTGGCAACAGGGACCTATATTATGGATACATTTGCCTGTCTCTCCTAAAAGCACAATTGAGTCTTATACCTCCATGGTGGCTAAACTTATTCTTCAAGGACTTAAAACCTCTACTAAAATATTTGGAATTCATCCCGCTACTATTATTACTCCTTATTCATCGTCACAGGTTGAATATTTGTGCTTCAATGATAATGATTGGGCTATAGCTAGATGCTCTACTTCTGCAAATTTTGACAATCATATTCCTAAATCTCCTATACTGTCCTTTTGTATCAATCATCCTATCATATTCCCACAGGTAATAAAAACTCAACCCATTCCTAAAGCATTTAATGTATTTACAGATGGATCCTCTAACGGTACTGCTGCAGTAGTCACTCAAAATGAAAAAATGATTCATATCACTAATCAAAAATCAGCTCAATTAGTGGAACTCGAAGCTATAATAATAGCTCTGGAAAATTTTAAAGAACAGCCTATGAATATTTTTTCAGACAGCCATTATATTGTACATGCTGTCCCTAAATTGGAGCTAGCAGGTCCAATAGCACCACATACTCCAGCTTTTAAATTGTTTTCTCAAATCCAAAATCTCCTATGGCAACGAAAAGAACCTTTATTTATAGGTCACATAAGAGCTCACACTAATCTGCCTGGTCCTCTCCATGAAGGTAATCAAAAAGCTGATGCCCTCACTGAAACAATATTTATATTTACTACAGTACAACAAGCTACTTTATTTCATTCCCAGTTCCACGTTAACAGCACTACCTTAAGACAAAAATTTAAAATCACAAAAGAACAAGCTCGTAGAATTGTAAAAGAATGTCCATCTTGTGTAACACTTTTGCCCAATCCACATTATGGGGTTAACCCACGAGGTTTGATGCCCAATCATTTGTGGCAGATGGATGTCACACATGAGCCAAGTTTTGGAAAATTACGATTTATTCATGTCACCATAGATACATGCTCAGGCATGATTTTTGCTTCTTTACATTCTGGAGAAAAAGTTAAAGATACTATATCTCATTGTCTGCAAGCTTTTGCTGCATTGGGCATCCCCAAAATGCTTAAAACAGATAATGGCCCTGCATATACATCCACATCCTTCAAACAATTTTGTACAAAGTTCAATATTATCCACAAAACAGGTATCGCTTATAATCCTCAGGGACAAGGAATAATTGAAAGAGCAAATCGGACACTTAAAAATATGTTACTAAAGCAAAAAGATGGAAACTGGAAAAATCCTAAGGACAGATTGGCAGTTGCCCTGTTTACCCTAAATTTCTTAACTTTAGATTCTAATGGACATTCGGCTGGAGATAGACACTGGAACCCACACCAACAACATAAACCTTTGGTTTACTGGAAGGATGTTCTCTCAGGTACATGGAAGGGTCCAGACCCAGTATTAATTTGGGGGAGAGGATCTGTTTGTGTTTTTCCAAAGCATGAATCCTCTCCAATATGGATACCATCTAGATTGATAAAGCAGGTACAAAGTCAAAAGGATCAAGACGAAGTTATTGAGGAGTCTAGATTGAATAAACAAGTACAAAATCAAGAGGACCAAAATGAAGGTATGGAGTGATTCCCTTAAGAGTCCTCCATTAAATTTACAACTTAAATTTCATCTTCCCGGCCGGGACAAGAAGATCTCTCTTCAGTGTATACACAATTGTATTTTTTTCTTTTATATATGTCTTTTTGTCTGTGCATTTGTCTAAATTTCATGTTAATGTGATGTCACAAATATATGTTTATATGTGCGTCTGTCTAGTGTGACGTCACAAATAATTAAGCGCTTAAAAAAAAATAGGTAGATAGATGTAGATCCAAATAACGTTAATTCATTTAAGCTTAGAATATTCTAATTAGATAATCAATAGATAGATAGATAAATAGATATTCATATAAGTTCAGAATATTTTAATTATATTATATTATAATGATAATCAATTTTGATTTATAGTTGTCTCCGGGACTTCTCTTCAGCTGTGAATATGTTTAATGTTGTATAACCTGATATTTTGGTGTTCCGACAGAGGATCGTTTATTTGTTATTAACTTCATTTGTTTAATAGCTGATTAATTTGAATTATTTCAACAGGTATAGGATTGCTGTGTATATAGAGACTTGAGGATTCCAGCTAACAAATTATTTTTCCAAAGTGCCTTTAGCTTTTCTTTATCTTTAATGCAGTAAACACCCTCAGTTTCTCTTTGATTATTTCTGAATGTGATATTTTGCCAGCTTATGTTTGTGGGAGCTTAAGCAGCAATGTGTGTGAGCAGAGATCAACTTTTATTTTCTACTCTAATAATTCTTTTTTTAGTTTGACAGCTCACCTTTTGATCTCAGTGCTGGAATAGCACTGCCTTTCCCTTAATAATGGATGCTTGAGTTTTTAGGTAGCGGGCCCTGAAGATTTGCCGGTGGAAATGTCTAGACATAAAAAAGACAGCTGATGCTACAACTGCAGGGACACGGTCGCTGCAAGCATCCCTGCTGCTCAAGCATCAAACAACCTAACCAGCAGTGTGGCCTCTGCTCTGCATGCATGGGGTCTCTTGAATCTATGTGTTATAACTTATGGACATTTTGATTTTCCATTATTTTGGGACATTATGGGACAATGCCTTGCGGGTATTTGTCTAAGAGAACTCAGTGTGTTACTTGATGAAACTAAGGGCAGCTGATTGGCTTAAAGAACTTGATACGCTATGGAAACTTGGCTCATCAGCAGGACGCTTGCCGCCTTAAAGCCGCAGCATCTCCTAAAAATTGGACGGCTGTTAGTCAACACACAGTCGATCCTGAAGGGCTCTATTGGATGGCTGGTTAGCCTATGACGGGTAAGATCCCCAGAAGGGGACAACCTAAGACACGGCACAGTCGCACGGGACAGTCTAATGTGGCCGGCATGTCAACCTAAGCCAGGAGTCAGGACAGCCTAGACTCCCATGACGGGTAAGAATGTCGGTTGCACATGGACGTCCTAGAACATCCCCTCTTTTAAAACTAAAAGGGGGAAATGAAGGAGCCTATAATCAAGGAGATAGCTAAAGATTGCGGTTAGCTGAGAGCCATAAAAGATGTTCTAGTTTCCACCTGATAGTAATACATTATCCAAAGAATCTTTGTATGCCCGTGAACACTGCGTGACGCACCTGTAAGCTCGAGCTGTAAGCACGTGTCCTTGTTAAAGCGATATGTATATAACTGGGTGAGTTTGGTTAGTGTGTGTGGGAAGAAGAAGAAGGTGGTGGTTGGAGTTAGAGCGTTTGGAGTGATTGCTGGAGCCGGAGAGAGAAGAAGAATAAAAGACCTTTTTTCATTTTCATCCTGCCTCCGAATTTTCCTGCGGCGTTCGTTGCTCCAAGGCGGTTTCTCCGCTTCAGGGCAGCAACAGAAAAGATATTTAATATCTGTGGTTTAGAATTCCAACATTTTTCTTTCCATATACAGAAAACCTTTAAATGATATAGTCTATCCGACTTCACAGTGAAAACAATAAGCAAAATATTGACTGTGAATAGATAAGAAAATTTAAAGAGTTCAATCCTATGTTTCTCAGGGATATTTTCCTGATGTGAATTTTTGGTGATTTAATAATTTCATCTATATCATTGTTTACATATATGCTGCAGGCATACTAAGGTCTGGGTTATGAATGTCATAAAATATTTCAGTCAAATCAGAAGATTTCTTATACAAATTTGAAGATTTTTCTTTTTCTGCTAGCAATTTAAAGGACCCCCCCCCCTTTTTTTTACATCATAGCATAAACTTAGCACTCAATTCTAGAATTGCATTATATGGAGTGCTATAGTATATACTATATTCATTGTTGTCTATCTTTTTTTTTTTTTTTTTTTTTGGTACCAGGGATTGAACTCAGGGGCACTCGACCACTGGGCCACATCCCCAGCCCTTTTTTGTATTTTATTTAGAGACAGGGTCTCACTGAGTTGCTAAGTGCCTCGCCATTGCTGAGGCTGGCTTTGAACTCGCGATCCTCCTGCCTCAGCCTCCCAAAGTGCTGGGATTACAGGTGTGCACCACCGCGCCTGGCTGTTGTCTATTTTAACAGTTACAAAACATTGAGTGGGGTGGATGGTGTAAATTGCTTGCCTTTACAGAATCTTGTCCTTAAGAATATAGGGCTAGAAAGTGACAAAGGATAGGAGAAATCTCTGACAACAGCCTCTGACAGTCTATAGGTAAGATAGCTATGCTTTGTCTTGAGATTTACCATTTGATTCTATTAGTGATTCTATTACTAAGGACAGAGGATAAAGGAAATCTGTTTTGAAAGGAGAGTAAACTCTGATTGGACCATCTGAAGCCAATTTGTCATATTATCGATTTATAAAATGAATTCTTGATTAATAATACATAAACTGAGTTGTTTTATTATTACATGTCATGTGGAACAAAAGCAAATGTCACAACTCTAGAAATGTGAGTTTGTGAGTTATAAAAATATTCTCTTATCTAAAAGATGCCACATTTTATAGAAAACAATGACTGAAGCTAACGTTTTAGAAGTATGATGAGAGGAATGAATTATAATTTAATATTATAGTAAGAGTAAAAATTTGTAATTAGAAAATAATTAGCATAAAATACTGAATTATACCTTTGCAAGGCCTTTATAAATTGAGTCACTAATTTCATACATAACTGATTCAGTATAAATTCTTCTTCATCAGAAAATGGTCCATTTATGAAGTTGTTATGATGCTTTTAAGCCATACTATGTATTTCACCAAACAAATTCTTTCACTGATACACTCACTTAAAACAATAGAATATTTACATTTTAAAATTTTTGCATTATTTTTTGAAAGTCTATCTTAGCTTATTAATATATAAAATAATAAAGGTTTCTTTTCCTGAAACATTTGAATCATAATAAAAGTCTCATATAACTGATAAAAATTAACACACCTCCCCTTTCTACACCATTAGCATTTATCACTAAAAAAAACTTGTGTTTTTTTATGCTGGAATTTTTAAAATGAAGGTTTTGACCTAGTAAAACTTTCATTTCTTTCTTTACCCATATCCTCATTTATAATATATACAATTCACAGCCTTTGCTTCTAGTAAAAAGCATTTTTTAAAATTATTATGTAAATGTTACATTTTAGAGTGACCAACTTTTCCTGGCTTATCTCAAAAATTTTCAGTTTTAAAATTGAAGGCTCCATGTCCCAGAAATCTGTTTAAGTCTCAGGCAAACCAGGACACTTGGACACCCTAAAATTTCAGTTTGTCCTTTGAAATTACATACAAGAGAATGGATATACATACAAATATAAATGCATTTTCCTAAAATGAAGGTGTATAGCTTTCATCAATTCCAGAGCATGTAAGATCTCCCCAAATCTTAAGAAACCCTGAACCAAAGAAGGTAAACACCATTTGGAAAATTAATATTAATATGTAAAAACAGAAAATACATAAATAAATAATAGAATATTTTGAGGAATAATATTTCTGTTAGTTACCAAGAAAAGTACTTTATTTTTTATAATTACAGTACTGATTGTTTTCCTGTTATGCACTATATAAGTAAGAGCTTGGCATTCTCCCTAATATTTAGAAAAACAATCTGAGATTTGAATCCTTTCTCCAAAATTATTAGCAGTTAAACTGAATCAAGTTGCATAATGTTTTTTTCTCACTACTTTTATATCTAAAAGGTAATGCCTAGTTTTAAATAGAATTGTAAGTGATAAAGTAATGTGTGTTAAGCATCTAATTTAGTGTGTTATGATATAGAATAGACACTATGTAAATTCTATTATTAATAAGAAGCATGCATTTACTATATACTTCCCTGTTTTACTATTAAGCATGTTCCTTTCAGAGTATCTGACCATATTCTTATCTAGAGATTGCCGCTTGGATCAATTTGTGACATTAAACCACCTTCCACCAAAAATAACAATTGCTATACTAAAGTTAAGACCCGATTATTATTTTTCTTTAGGAAAGGCAATGTGTTATAGTCTCTGATTTCTTTGTATCTATGTATCCTTTCACTTTATTGTTATGTGTGTGTTGTGTGTGTGTGTGCGTGCATGTATGTGTATCCTTTCACCCAGTCCATGTATACAATACACACACACACACACACACATGCATGCATATATATTTATATATCATTTAATACTGATGAGAAAT
Source organism: Tamias sibiricus (assembly GCA_025594165.1). Classification (NCBI taxonomy): domain Eukaryota; kingdom Metazoa; phylum Chordata; class Mammalia; order Rodentia; family Sciuridae; genus Tamias; species Tamias sibiricus. Next base: position 50,208,298 of record CM046667.1, on the reverse strand, counting down.
ATTAAAAAGAAGTTTCTGAGTTGAACATCTTTTGCTCTAACATTTTTTGGCCAAATGCAAAGCAGAAGACCAATCAGTATATAAGTAATTACAAGGTAGTTTAAGTCAATAAATACTGAGGTCCCAAATGAGGTCCAAATAATAAGTAAACACAAGACTGAAAATATCATAGTGTTGTAGGAATTATACTTCCCAATTAAAAATTACTATGGCAATATGTATGTAACATAACATTTGGCAAGTAATCTCAATCAACTCCTTATTACCTGAGTTGGGAGATGGTATCATCTCTCCTCATTCCAAACCAGAGTTATAAAATATTTTCAGAGGTGCCTCACAGCAAAACTTTGCCCATTGAAACTTTATGACCTTTTAACTTGTCAAATAAGTAGATCCCACCTTTATCCAAATCAATGGTGCATTTCCAGGTGATTCATAATTCATTTAGAAGAGATTCTTACATCCCAAAATGTCCAATAAACATTCTAACTGTCAAAATGTATTTAAATGGACATTCTCTAAATGGATATCAGAGAAAACCAGTTAGATGGAATCCCTATGCAGTTATCTGTGCCCAGATGTTTTAAGCAACATAAGCCTTTGGATTTTCTTTTCAATGTTCCATCCAGTTGATTTTGCTGCACTGAAAAATCACTATGAACAAATTTTTAAATAATCTGCCTGGCTCCATTTTTGTCTGCTATATTGCATTGAATACAATCTATGATTGTGACATTGCCTTTGCTTCAATCTATTAGCTAATTTTGAAAGATGTATAACTTAATTGAAAGATAAATCACATAATTAGAAAAATGATAAAATCTCATTCAAGGGTAAACTAATCTTCACCTCCAGGATTTTTTGTGTCCTTATTAAATTTTATGTAATAAACTGGATATATAAAAATAAATTGCATAGTGTGGTAATGGGTAGAATAGCCACACAGGTCTTTCCAATATGCCTTAGAAGAATGTTCTACTTCCAAAAGTCTTAGCTTAGCTATTTATTGTTTTTTTTTTTTTTTTTTTTTTTTTTCTCAAAATAATCTTTTTTTCTCACATGCATTGATCTTAGAAGAATGTTCTACTTCCAAAAGTCTTAGCTTGGATTTTTTTTCTCTTTTTTCTCACATTCATTGGTCTGTTCCTTCAACATAACAGGGTCACCCCTCCTTAATGGCTTCTGCTGTAATCATTTCATTTCCATGCCTACGTTTATGATCTTAGAATTATGTTGTTACTCCCCAGTTGAAGAAAGATGCTTATATAGTTATCTATTAATGAAGTTAAGGAAAAAATAGAAATCTACATATAGATGTATATGTGGATATATGTATATATCTAAAAAGCAGGATGCAGGAAATGGAACTTCTAATTCTACAAACATGTTTTCATTTTTCTTTTGCCTTTGTGTACTTTATGTAATTTGAAATTAACAAATATATTTCAATGAATAAGGAAGTTTGATAGTGATCCAGTAATATTCTTATAATATTACTCTTTGTTAAGCATCAACCCAGGAATTTTGTTCATAGCTTTTGTTTACATAAAACTCCTCTATAGATGCAGCAGGAAGTGGCAGTCACAGTATTGGGGAAACCAACTGGAAATCTTGCTTGAAAACATTTTGTTTTATTGCCTTCCAAGTATATATAAACTGAGGTTCAAGGGTGTGTATGTGTGTATATGTGTAGATACACAAATCATACATACCTATGATGACATATTAAAATACCGAAATGTGTCTGTTTACTCTGAAAGTAAATCATCATTTATTTCAATGCTTAGATGGGATTTTAACATGACAAAAATGCCTTCATTATTCTCTCTAGGCAATCTGCTAACAGTGCTTTTCCAGCAGCCTATTCCTTCCCCCACCTTTTTGATATTACACCAAGATGTTTTCTTCATTCTGTTCATGTAATTATCCTTGTGTAATTTTGAGCAAGATTTCCTGGCAATGTAGACCCACAAAATTGTCACTATGGCTTAAGCTCAAATGATGCTTCTACTCAATTTGTTTACCTTTCAGCTTGAGTGGAGTTTTTTGTGTCATAAGAAAAATAGGAAGAGATAATATTATATTTTCATGGATGAATTTATTTTAAGTAAATATTTATTGGAATTTTAGGGAAATTTAAAAAAATCTTCAATTCTAATACTTAACCCAGAGCACAACTTTCTCTCTCAAATGATAGTAAAATACGTAATTTTATTAAATCCTAATTATCCTTTGGACTACCTTGGAGTAAATTGCCTAGGAGTTTTCCCACTAAGAAATGAACTTTGTTTATTGCTTATTTCCCCAAATCAAGGAAAGATGTTGTTCTTCAATTTAGATCAATGCTGACAGTTCCTCGTCATAGCAGCAAGTGTTAAATTATAATTGATCATTATAGAAATATGTTTTGCTTGAAAGAATTCAGAAAATGAGAAAAGTATGCTCTTGTTATGTACATTGATTCTGGTTGATAAATCAAAAATATGATGCTAGGAATAAATGTAAATTAACAGAGTTTGTCATTTTATTGAACAATCGATATATTTAAAAGGCACTAAAGTCAATATGAACTTCCCTGGGAAACCGCTCTTCTCAGGCCTGAACTGCAAAGTATCCCTCTTACCGTTGTGGTTTTTTAATGTAGAAATTGAGATTAGAACAATACGGGGAACAAATGAAGCCAGATGACCTCCATGAAGGAGGTGAGAAAGCAGAAGCTATAGAAATAGATTGGTTAATAGTACTGAGTAGCTACTCAATTGCAAATGCCTTGCTCTCAGAAGCTAATGTATAAAACAATTAGCATTGACATTTTCATTAGTTTACATAAAATAATATAACTTTGTAAACACCTATAAACACAGATTGCCTGAATAGCCTAAACTCTAAGACTATTATTGAGTAAAATAAAGTCTTACTTATTTAAAGTAATAGGTCTAAAACTTTGCTTGTATGTTGCACAATCATATAATTAGAAAGGAAATGGAAGAATAATAAGGCAAGGTTCAATTACATAGTTGTAATCCATCCCAGCTCAGGAAAAAGCACTTCATCCTTGCCAATTGTTTCAAAAAGCTTTAACCATGCAGAAAATAATCGTTTTTGCTTTCCATAGCTAATTGGACTATATTTGACTTATTTTCTGTGTTCCTCCATATATACTTTCTTGCTTGCATCACACGGTGACTTCTTTTTATTTTTTTTAATCACACAGTTATTTCTAACCTACACATTTGAGGTCCTACCAACATTGTTGAAATATCATGAACTGTCCTCTGATATGTCATGGAATCACAAACATATATCTGGAAAAATGTTGCTGTGCTATAGAATTCTGAGTGAAGTACATTTTTAAATAACCCATGATTCCCCCACTGCCCCTGAATTTATAAGAGAAATGAAATGGGGTTTTGCTAGATACACAGTTTACTACATACAAATGTGTGCATGCAGATGTACAGGTATTCTCATACATGGATGTTCATTAAATTACAGGGAGAACCTATAATAAATACCATAGCCATAGCTATAATATCCCTTTTTAAAGTTTATTGGTTCTTTTTAGTTACATATGACAGGAGAATCCATTTTTACATAATTATACAAGCATGGAATATATCTTATTCTAATTAGGACCCCATTCTTGTGAATGTGCATGATGTAAGATTCACTGTGGTGTATTCATATATGTACATAGGAAAACTATGTCAGATTCATTCCACTGTCTTTCCTTTGCTTATCCCCCTCCTTTCCCTCTTTTCCCCATTGTCTAATCTACTGCACTTCTACTTGTCCTCTCACCCCCCTCTCTATTGTGGTTCAGTTTTTACATATCAGAGAAAAATTATGATACTTACCAGTAAATGAATGGATCTGGAGACTATCATGCTGAGTGAAGCAAGCCAGTCCCAAAAAACTAAAGACTGTACTCTCTTATATAAATTAATCACTACCATGTCCTTGCACTTATCAGCAGTTCTTCCCAAATGCTAGAATACAAACTATTTCCCTCAAGTGCTTGTTAGAGTGCATATTTCAGGGTCCTGTCCTAAAGGGTACTCTTTTAGTAGGATTTTATAAGTCATGTAGTCCTAAGTCTTTAAGAAACAACCCTAAGAGGTTGTCATTATTCCCAATCTGCTTTGAATCCTTCTTGCAATTGAAATGGTATGTTATCTGTTCTAATATTGTTCCAGTATTTGAACAGTATCTGAAGAAATTTTAAGCACTAGCTATGCTCATTGGTACTGCTGTTGTTTTTTCCTCAGTGTTTTATGATAACTAGAAAATACAGAAGTTGATGATTGAAGCATTACAATACAATGCACCATTAACAATTCAGCTGACTGAAGAATTATCAACATATGCCTATTACTACTGAAGTTAGCTCCAAATCACTTCCACAAAAAATAAAAAATAAATAAGTAAAAAAGTGTTTCCATAGACTTAGTCTAAAGAAATAATTTCTTTCAGTAATTGTAATTGAAACTATTTTTTTTTGCCCTGAGTTTTTTTCACCAGTCAATTCTCTTTCATGTCCCATTCCAAAGTGTATCAATATAGTCCTTTATTTCTATCCAGGATTTTATAATCATCCAGAAAATCTAGTCTTTGTGACTGCAGTTTTGAGTTCACACATTTAAGTACAGAATTTTTTTTTTAGATTATTTATTTACTTACTCATAATGCACAAGTATATCATCTTTTTACATACAACTGCTTGTATACAAAGTATATAAGTACAGAATTTTTAATAAATCTGTTTCCATATGTCTTGTTATTAATATTCTTTGTTGTTGTTGTTACTGGGGATCTAACTTAGGAACACTTAGCCACTGAGACACATCCCCAGCATGTGTTTATTTTATTTTATTTTTTTATTTTGAGACAGGGTCTCTCTAAGATGCTTAGGGCTCACTGAATTGCTGAAGCTGGATTTAAACTTGGTGACCCTCCTGCCCCAGCCTCCTGAGATGCTGGGATTACAGGCATGTACCACCATGCACAGTTTGGTTATTAATATTCTAAATTTGCTACTGTACAGGAATATACATTTATAGGATCAAATAGCTACAGATAACATGCATACGTCAAAATTCTCACTGAATGCACTTACTGACCAGAAAGTTCTTCTTTCATTGTGTTTTCTGTCTCCATTCCATACATTTTCTCTCTATGCTGAAGTGGTTAAAGGATAACAGAGCTTCTTATGGGTTTTTGATAGCCTGTAAATAATTGTGTAAGAAAGCCCTGAAATAATTACTTCACTTCTATGAAAATCATTTATTCTGTAATTTTTTCATGTGTTGTAATATCAGTCTTCCTTCTGCTTATAGCAGGCAGTATTTGTTGTTTTACATTTTGTTCTTTTTTGGTAATCATGTCTGTGCTCCTTTTAACAAAAGCCCAAGCATAACTCCAACACAATCATTGGTTTTTAATTCCATTAAAACCTGGGAAAATTTAAACATAATCCCAAAATATAAAGTCAGGGCAACAATGCACATTTTTAAAAATTTTTTTTTATTTTATTTTTTAAATTTTAATTTGTTACATATGACAACAGAATGCATTACAATTCATAGTACACATATAGAGCACAATTTTTCATATCTCTGGTTGTATACAAAGTAGAGTCACATCATTAGTATTTTCATACCTGTACTTAGGGTAATGATGACCATCGCATTCCACCGTGTTTCCTACTACCATGCCATCTCTCTTCCCTTCCCATCCTTCCCCTTTTCCCCTTTGCCCTAGCTAGAGTTCATATAATCCTCCATCTCCCCGCCCCCCCCAGCAACGCACATTTTTATGCATGCTTTGCATATAAAATACAACATATATACAACCTGGGAGAATTCTAAACATTTGTTTTTGTTTTTTTTTTTCTTGTGCTGGGCACCAAACCAAAGGCCTTGCACATGCTAGGTAAGCACTCAATCATTGAGCTGCCTCCCCAGCACCACAATTTTAAATAGCATCATCCCTTCTCTACAGCACTTTTCAACTTGCTTCTTATTTCCTGAGAAGCATATGAAGATTCAGAAGCTAAATCTAACCAACATTGTTGATACCTTTGGTGTCCTATGCCATTTTACTCCAGCTTCCTAAAATTAGCCTATTATTTTCCTTTCATACACATTATTCCACCATTATGTAATACTGAGTTACCTGACCCTGCCTTTACCCAACCCTCTGAAACTGTTTTAAGCTGATTTTTTTTAAAGAAAATGGTCATTTAAAAATAAATTTTATTATGCTTTGATTTATGAAATAGTGATAAAATTCTCTTAGATGGAAGTGAGAAGCACTTCTTGCTCACCCAGATAGCATTGCCTGTTAGTACTTACTTGTGATATTGGAGGCAAACCATCCAGTTGTATTGCCTAACATAGAGTTATAGTTGAAAGTAATTTCATATCTGATCAGAGGGGATAGTATCATCACTGTACACTAATATTCAGGCAATGTAATATAACATTTGCCAGATTGCAAGTGCAAAGATAGCTACCTATTTCACTTAAAGCAGTCCTGACCCTTTATATAACCCAAGAAAACATAACTGAAATGCTTTGGCAAGAAGTAAATTCATAAACAATAGACTTCCAACATTTGTTGTAAGCGTGCTGGAACAAGAATCTCAAGTATATAATGGATGTTCTTCATGCAATGAAAAGCCAATTGTGAGAGCAGCCCAATCTCTGGTGCCAGTGGGCGGCGCACATATTTCATATTTCTATGCTAACATCCTAAATGATGCAAAACACCCTTTCTTTCTGCTAAAACACTTAATATGTTAATAAATACACATAAATTCATATAATTCCACTTAGTTCAAATTGATAATTTTTCTCTATCTCATTAAAATATATTGAAAAGTGAAAAACTATACAAATAAATAATTTTGTTCTTATTTTTTTGAAATAGGCTATTTTCATTCCATATGAAGCATTTGAAAATTCTGGGTGCTGTAAAATCAAATAGTAATGATCATATTGACCATAAGTTATTACTTGTAACTACTTTTGGAATTTTTTATAAGATTATATGCTATTATGACTGGCTGTAATAATTATATAAGTTGTGTAAACACAAAATTATAATGTTATAAAAATCATACATGAAACTATTGAGTGTAAATTAACTCCCATTTACCTTATCACCTCTTTTGTAAAACATCTCTGACCACCAAATATAATCCAGCAAGAGCAATATCTGTTGCCTCCTCTGCTGCAAGTTATCAATTTTCCTATTGTAATACAATTATTTGTGTATAACTCTATACCATCCAAAATGCTCTGAACTGTTGGGAAGTAGAAACCTTTGCTTATTAGATTTTCAATTCCTAATGAATAGCATGGTTGGCTATCAATATATTTTAAATAAATGACTAAACAATGGACATTGTTTAGTTCAGTTCTGTTTAGAACTGTATACATTTTAATTTCCTCAGCCATAAAGAAGAATGAAATTATGGTATTTGCCAGTAAATGGATAGAATTGGAGACCATCATGCTAAGTGAAGTAAGCCAGTCCCAAAAAAAACCTAAAGCCCAATGTTCTCTCTGATACATGGATGCTAACCTATAAAAGGGGGGTCAGGGAGGGGAAGAATAGAAGTTCATTGGATTAGACAAAGGGGAACGAAGGAAAGGGAGGGGTTTGGGAATAGGGAAAGACAGTAGAATGAGTCAGACATAACTTTCCTATGTTCATATATGAACATACAACTAGTACAACTCCACATCATGTACAACCAAAATAATGGGATCCTAATTGGAATGGGTTGCAATCCATGTATGTATAATATGTCAACATACATGCTACTGTGATATATATCTAAAAACAACAAATAAAAATAAATAATAAGCAACTATATAAATTTTAATACAAGGTACTGGGTGGTGGTAGAATATGACTGAGCCAGTGATAATCTGTAGTTTAACAAGTTTTCACTGGAAGAATCTAGTTATATATCACTATCTATATACAAAGAGTTTTCATAGATAAAACAAAAGGGAGAGAAGGAGAAAGAAGAAAACGGCAAAGAAAGGGTTTTCTGAGGGACAGTGTATTTTTTAGAAAGTTGCAGTGATAGAAAAAGATGTTTCCTTTCATCATTAAGAGGGTGGCATTGTTCCTATGGTGTAAGTGGCCTTAGTTGGCAATGAATTAGCAAATATTACATTCTGTGCATAAAAACATAACACAGGTTTGAATTATATAAAAATAAATATATACTATTAAATATGTACATATGTACTTAAGGCAATTACTTCTGCTTCTGCATATTCTTAATACCCTGAAAAAAGTAATTGATAACCTACAATTATGCTTCTCTTCTTGGTGATATTCTTTAATTAAAATGCATACAGAAAAAATATAAAACGTTGAATCTGCTTTTCCAAATGGTTTAGGAAGGCAGAGGAAAAAAATCTAGTACATGAAGCAGAAACTTCATACTAGTACATTAAGTTGAAAATGTGTGTGTGTGTGTGTGTGTGTGTGTGTGTGTGTGTGTGTGAAGTAGTGGAACATCAAGCACAATCATTTTCAACCATATGCCCAAGTCCTGGCATACAGAACAATTCAATTTGGAGTGGGACAGGGGCATGAGCAATATTGCAAAGATCTTCAGGTGGTCAGGTGATTCTAATGTATGATAGGAACACAGAGTGGGCTACTGGGAAGTGTAAGATTCTATTGTAACTATGCGTAGTCAAAGGGATCTTTGTATTGCCTTTAATTATGTTTCTGTGGAATTTCAGTTCTGCATAGCAACTGAGAGCAAAACCAAAAAATTGCATGAGTTGGTCCTCTTCTAAGGCCCACTCTGTCTTTGTTAGGTTTTTCATAACTTGATCATCATCTGTCATTTAAGAAGTGTCAAAAATTAATTTCTCTGGGGCTGAGGTTCTGGCTTAGTGGTACAGTGCTTGCCTATCATGTGTTCAGGCACTGGGTTTGATCCTCAGCACCACATATAAATAAATAAAAAATAAAGGTCATTAACAACTAAAAAATTTTTAAAAAAATTAATTTCGCTTACTTTTTGTCTCTAGTAGTTAAGTATTTACTAAAGTTTTAAATTAATTTTTTGTTTCATGTATGTCTTATTGAAAACCATCCTCAAATATATGTATATCTTTTATTGTCATGATTACATTTTCTTCTTTTTCTTGTAATTTTTCAATGCCAATTATTATAGGAGTTTTGACAGAATCTCTCGTAGTCCAAGAGGATTTGTTTATTTCTGTATTGTTAGCTTTATTGTGATTCCATTCTTATTCCATAAAAGTACCAATAATTTTTAAAGACTCAAATTATTTAAAGGCCAATAGTATTAAATTTTCTCTAATGTATATGCATGTATATTTAATAACAAATTAAACAGTTTTAATATATTTATAGTATTAAGTAGGAATTTAGATATAAGGTTAGCAGAACTCAATGTGCAGGGTCCCCCTGTTCTTATATGTAAACTTTTTGTTTAAGTAGGATTTCCCAAAACTAGAGTTTGTGTGGTACAGATGGTGGAATGGTGCTATTCTTTCCAATCTGCCTGTTAGTGGAGACATGTCATATGTTTATTGATGATTGCAAGTATATTGGCACATTAAAACTTCATATTTATTATTATAAATCTTAATGCAAATTGTGAAAAGTAGTTGCTACTTTTATGAAAATTGTAGCACAGGCTCCTTGGGTTTCAGTAAGAACCAAAAAGTGTCCATTTATGCAATTACTGTATACATATGCATAGATGAGAGTTAAATCATAAAGGAATCTCAAATAAATATACATATTCAAGAATAGAGGTTGTAACAAGAACTCAAAAATTATTCAATATCAATTCAGTTCCTTCTGTTGAGTCATTTAAATCCAATTGCAAATGATTATTCATCATGAAAAACAAACTCCTAAATCCAGAGTTCCTAGCATTTTAATTTGCCCTTATTAAAGAAAGAATTTTTCCATTTCTGGAATATGGTCAACATTTGCTAAGAAGAAAAGTCTTTAGTTATTACCAAAAATACATTTTTTTTAACTATTAATGTATATGGCCTGCAAACAAATCTTTAATAATGTGTAGTTTTTTCTTACAATGTTGAGATATCCACAGTTGCCATCTAAAGCTGGATTTCATGTGAAGAAGAGACATGCTCAAGCTCAATGAATAATTCTTCTTACATATCAATATTGACTAAGTTTTGCCAAATGAATAGTACTAAAGTTATCAGGAAAAATATTTTAAATAAAAGGGACACCTGGAACTCTAAAAGAGATTGTAACTTCAAAGTTATAGCTGAAACACTACTCTAAATCTGATTGATATTTAGTTGGTGGTAAATGTGCACCCTACATTTTTGGGTTTCCCTGAAAACTTCTAGAAGGAACATAGGAATGAATTTGCTGCCATCATCTACCCATGGAAGTATTCCTGCAAAGTGGTGTCAGCCACCTTTGATTTTTGTAGAAAACAGGAACAAAACTGCATTCATGGAACAATTTGTGCTTATTTGGTACCTCCTTTCCTTCCATATAACCACTGTTAAAATACCACCATGGTTGAGCAATGTAGGATAATATCAAATACTTGACTTATAATGATGAATCAAATATGCCTACTGTATCACTACCACCCTTCATTAACCTAGAAGTGTGCCACAAGTTATTAATGTGGTAAAACAGATTGAGACAGCTTTTTCCAAATCTCATCACTTTGAATATTGAAGGGATTCATTTTCCCTTGAAATCTGCATACTATGAGAGATACATAAAACACTAAAAAGATATATCCACTTTCAAATGTAATGCCATGCAAGTTTCTACTGAGTATATATCTTTCTAAGTGTCACCAAATTAAAAAAAAAAAAAAAAAAAAAAAAAAAAAAAAAAAAAACTTAATAGTTATTTTCTTGGATTTAAAAGAGAATAACATAATAAGAGAAATTTTTTTTTTGTAAATTTCTGCCTTGATAGCAAGTTAAAGTATTTAGAACCAACATCTCTTAAATGTATAATTTATGTAATGGATGAGGCTATACCAGCATTTCCAAAAGAAAGTTTTAAAGAACATTGATCCCATAAGATGTTGAATGAAAAACAAATTGTTATAGAATAAGACAATTTAATTTCCTTCTTTTGGAGAGAATCATAACTCAAGCCTTGAAAAGTTTGATAGTATAAAACTATCTTGTTTAACTTGTTTAACCCAATGTTTTCTATTCTATGTCACCAAAGGAAATGGTTTTATCAAGTAATAAATCATTTTGTAAAAGACTAGAATTTTAAAACACCTTCACATAAATACATAGCTTGATTACCTGTAGCCTTTATTAACTATGCAGTATTGAAAAATATTTTTTGAACACACTTTATTCAGCTTCTGAATCTTCTCTTAGGCCCATTTCTATCCTTCCTTATAAAAATTATTTTTCACAAAAGATCCTTTTTAGTCGTTTTTTGCCAGAGACTCCCCTGCCCACCCCATCCTTGATAACTGATCATCTTTCATCATCTTCCAGGTGATGTCTTATCACCATAGCTGTTTTTACCAAGAACTTTGCTAGGTCGGTTTAGAATCCTTTTTATCTTTGATATTCTTCTTGGTCCCTTTCTATTCAGGGACCCCTGCACTGTTCCTTGGTTATAAATTCCCATTGGCCCTTGCTATATTCAGAGTTGAGCCCAGTCTTTCTTCTCCATAGGAAGATACTGAAGTAGTGGGGTCTATGGGTACTAAGATGGCCCAGAATGAAGTCAGCCTCAGCATACTTTAACAAGTGTCATTGGATATCTTTTTTTTAGCATTAGTATTGTCTCACATTACCATTTTTTTCGAAATATGCTAATAAAAAGACTCACTGAAAACTAATCTTGACTGATAGCCCTAGCAGAAATTATTGTTCTTCAATTCTTGTAGAATAGGTATTTCAATTATTTTTTGAAAATTTAATGTTTTGGTTGAATTAACATTTTGTTATGGAAATACAGAAAAAAAGACAGCTATGATTTTCTAAAATTCAGATCATCCATCACCCATCACCACGCAAAACATACATCTTTGAGACTGCTCCAATTTTATACCATAACTTAAAAGCAAGGATAAAAATTTTATTGAATTAACCATGGGCATGGGTATATAGCAAATTATTTCCTCTCATCTATGCATTGATAAAGGAGAAACAGTAAGTTCAGACTTGAGCTTCTTCCCTTACTAAATTACATGACTGAACCCAGTCTGGGTGTTGGCAAAAGAAACCTGAATGAAAGTGGATTAAACAGGATGATGGTTTGATGGTTTAATATCTCTCTCAAAAGCAGCATAAGATAGGCAGTTTGAATACCACTAACAACCCAGTGTCCCCTGACATCTTCAATTCTCAACTTCCATCTTCAAAAATTATATCATGGTCATGAGATGAACTGCAAAATCCTAGCAAAAAAGTATTCATCAACTGAATAAGCCCTCTTTACTGGTTTCCCTAGTACCACATCCTGCTGAAATATAATTAGTGGTTGGGGAGATGATAAATACATAGATGACAAGGATTATTTTAGCTGAAGAATTTATGATCCCAATGATATGAGAGTCTCTGGATAAATGATAAAAATAATATAGGGCAATCAATAGTCTCTGTCAGTAATTTTCGAAAGGAACATTTTCACTTGACTATGATATGGCTGTGATCATTGTTGTGTTAGTGGTTACAACTGGTGTGTAGTCTCCAAGCATAAGTAAAATCAACTATAAGTGATATACAGCAAAGAATTAATAATTAAGACCCAACAAGTGGGAACTAAAGGTGTAACTCAGTGGTAGAATAATCACCTAGTATGTGGAGGCTATGAGTTTGGTGACTAGCACCAAAAAAAAAAAAAAAAAAAAGAGGACGACCCAACAAGTATTAAATATGTAATAAAACACTAACAAACTGAACATCATTAAAATTAATCACTCTGTCTAGTGAAATATACCAATAACAGTGAAAAAGGAAACCCACAGTCTGGAGAAAAATATTCACAACACTAACATCTGGCAAAAATTTGTGCCCATAATGTAAAATAAACTCCTATATGTCATTAAAATCGAAAGACAACCCCTTTGTTTAAATGGACAAAATAATTGAACAGGCACTTCAGAGAAGAGTGGTTTCAGAAATGGTCAAAAAGCTTATGAATAGGTCTTCAACCCAAGTAATAATCAAAGAAGTACAATAAAAATGCAATGAAGCACCACTGTACATTCATTAGAATGATCAAAATATAATAAGACAACAATACCAAGTGTTATGGAGACTGTGTGGATCATTTGGAACTCTCAAATATTACTTGTACAAGAGCAAATTAATGTTTGGTAAGATCTACCAAAGCTAAATTTAGGATCCAGCAATTTCTTTCATATGTATGTAACCTACATAGATGATTATCTGTGACCACCACAGAAACACATGCAAGGTTGTAAATATCATTATTTTGCATAGTAGCAAAACCTGGAACAGATTAAGTATTCCTTAGAATTGGGATAGATAATAAAATGCAGTATATTTATATAATGGAATGGTAGAAAATATAAAAAGAACTGTTATTTGTAAGTACATGGTTGAATTTCATAAACATGATGTAGAAAAGAAGATAAATAATCCTTACTATATTTTTCTGTTAATATAAAGTTTGAGAACTGGCCAAAGTTACCTATAATGATACAGGTCAGCAGAGCAATCTCTGCCTGAGGGGCTCACGGAAATACAAACTGGTAAAGAGCATGAAGGAGACTTAAGGATGCTGGAATTGTTCGGGGCTTTTTTCCCCTTCTAACCTGCTTATGGAAATGTTATTAGTAGAAATTTTATTTCTCCTAATTTTCTATGCCTGTCCCTGGCCTCCATACAACTTACCTACCATTTATGCATTCATCCTCTGCTAAAAAATACCTCTAGTTATAGAAAACATAAGAAGTTTTTCCTATGCCTCCCTTTGACTAGCCAAGTTTCCTACAGAAATAAGTGTTTTTAGGTAATTGAACTTTTTAAAAGAAAACCAGATTTTTTAACCTGTACCACATACAGGTACCTAGTCTAATTTCTATTGCCTCTTGCTGCATATGGCTTTGACCAAGTATTTTCTAAGCAGGACTGATAAGTGCTGAAGAAAAAAAACGGACCCATTTTTTGTGTTTTAAAATGATAATAATATATTTTTTTTTTAATTTTAGGGGTTATAAATAATATGATTGGCATCTGTTCAATCTGAATAAAAACTCACCCCTTATATTATTCATATGTGAAATTTCCCAAAATACTATTGTTAGAAATGTTACTGAACTGTGAAAAAAATCATCTCTAATTTGGTCAATACGTACTTACACATATGTCATTAATTGCTATTGCTTTCAGCCATTAGTGGATGTTTTATGAGCCCCATGAGCCATGTACTTTCTTTGTTATAAATGAGACTAAGAGAAAATCTCATCAAAACAATAACACATCAATAGAGTGCATGGTTTTCAGAGGCACTCTTATTATCAGAGATTCCCTAATAAGAGCTAGAAATGATAAAGAGGTCCATTCCAGGATGCCTGTTAAAGGGATATTTTGGTATAAACAACTCTTTAGTACTAATTATATAAAATCAAAAATGGCAGGGAAAAAGCATTAATGTATAAGTGAGCATTGCAACAGATTTTGTTGAATGAGTGAATAACAAGAAAGTGCAGGGGTCAGGTAATTGAGCAAGGAGTTGGAGAAGTGGGCATGTTATGCTAATGTAAGAAAGCAGGAAGATGTATTGTGGGAGGAATCCAGCCCACTGTGATAAGTATAGTGCAGGGTTTTTTATTCTCAGGTACCTAGATGACCATCATTCTGTAAACAGCCTGGGGCTACGTCCATCAAAGAAACACTAAAATGTACATTGTTTGAGTTTGTGGTTCTCCAGGTATGATTCAAATCAGCGGTATGCCTTGGAAATTTGTTAGCTATGTAAATTCTCATGCTCTACCTCAGAACTACTAAATCACAAATTTGGGGAGTGGCAGGTAGCATAAGGTGCTATTGAGGTGATTTTGTTGTAGTTTGTAGATTGTAGATATTATACTAAGCAAAACTTTCACTTCTTCGTTCATTCTTCTCAATGATTCTGTAAGATAGTTATGTTACTGTCTTGCTTTACAAATGAGAAAACTGTGGTTTTAAGAGGTTTAGCATTTTGTAAATGCATAACACAGCTGGCATGCAGAGATACAGAGAATAGGTACCAGTTTTTCAAACTACAAACCCTGTTATTTTAGCCATTCTTCCAAAGTTGGATGAATAACAAATTATTAATTTGAGCATTTGCAGCCTCCAACCCGCAAGTCCTAAAATAAAGCAATAACTGCTGTGGCATTACCTATGAAGAAAAAGTGTTTTCCAATTGATTGCCAAAAAAAAACAAATGCCTGGTTGAGGAAAGTTTTTAATTTTTTTCTTTAGGTTCAGACATTTGTGTTGAGTTAGATTAATTTGTTCTTATCCCCCTACCAAACTTGTTAACTGCCACCCTTAATACTAAATTTTAAACGTTTCTATATTTGTTTTACCTATTTCCTTATTTTATGTACTTACCCTAATCTTAGATAATCTGGCCTGAGATTATCCTTCACATCCTTCAACTAAAATTGATTTTGTCAAGGCCCAAATTCACTTCAGACCTCATCTTCCCACTCCATAGTATCTTGTAACTTTGTTGATCAGTCCTTCTTGATGAAAAATCTCTTTACCCTAAGCCTCTAGGATATTCAACTATTCTAGTTTTCCTCTTATATCTCTTCATCACTCTAACAATTTTCTTGGAGAGTTACTCTCCCTTTGTGAAGCTTGTTTAATTTTCAGTTTCAACCTTAACACTCAACACATTTTTCTTGATTTCATCCAAACCTATAGCAATAGCAACTCTCAGTGATAAATATCCAAATTATTATCTCCCATCAAATTTATCTCTTGAGCTGGAGACTTACATTCCCCTATCAATTATGCCCACCTGTTTCAGAGTTTATTCAAAACCACTATGCTCAAACTCAAAAATTGCCTTCCAACCAATGCCTCTCCCACATTCTCCTAGCTCATTCAAAGGAAGCATTGAGCACCAAATTTCTCAGGTTTTGAGGTATCCTGCTTGTGTATCCTCCTACATCACTTCTCTAACATTACCGTGGCTTTCACCACTATCTGTTCCTGTCTGGATTACTGTAATTGGCCTAAAATGGATGACCAATTTTCCACCACTGTGACTTGGTTTTCCAAATTGCAGCCAGGGTGCTTTCTAAAATGTATATTGGATTGTGTTGTTTCCACCCTAGAAAACCTTCTGTGATTTCCTCAAATTAAATTTAACTGAATAACTTTTTGAATTAATTCAATATTTTATTCCTCACTGAATTATTTTCATGTTCCTTGATATTGAGGGCTTAAAGTTCAAGAATAAATTTGCCTTATGTTTACTTTAACTTATAAGCTTTCTTTAGCTAAAAATTACTGTTAAATGACTTGCAGAGTAACCAGAGTACCAAAGTCTATTGTCATCACTGAACATGACATAGAAATATTAAAAAAAAAAAATAAATAAATCAGCACTCTTCTCCAAAGACTATAAGATAAATATTTTCATGAAATAAACATATATAAGTATATGTCATATATATTTGAATGCTTTGGTAAATTGATCATATAAACACACATACACATAGATGTATGTATTTGTATGTGTATATATATATATATATATTTATAATTAATTTACATAAACATTCAAAATGAACCAATGTCAAAGAAATTGATAAAGTTTGAAATATTATTTAATTGTATTTGTGGTTTATATATGTCAAATAATTAACCAGTTTAATAATTCTCTGTTCCCAAGGCTATTACCTTACTTTATGGCACTTTTCACCTGAATTATTGAAATATCCTCCTGATTCCTTGTCTCTCTATTTGCCATGATCACTCTTTCTCAAACTCCCCAAGTCCACCATAGAAACTATCAAAAAGAATTTTCCTAAAGTGTGAGTTAGCTCATGCTACCCAGTCTGATAAAAATGTTTAGGGGCTAGAGTTGTGGCTCAATGGAAGAGTATTCAACTTGCATGTGTGAGGCTCTGGATTCTGTCCTCAGCACCACATAAAAATAAAAAATAAAGGTATAATACAGCTACAAAAATATATTTTTTAAATGTTTAAATTATAATTGCCCCAAAGATAACAATCTGAATTCTTTAAGATGTTCTGCCAGTTTCTTCATTAATTAACCTCTGCACCATCTCTTTATAGCAATCCCCTTTCCCCAGAACTTGCCAAATCCACACATCCCTCTATCACTGCATTGGACACACTGGTCTTATTAGAGAAATTGCTACTCTGTCTTCTGATATTCTCCCTGAAGTAACTTTTACTCCTATACACTAATCCCCCATTTTCATACCCATACTCTTTACCAAATTAACTTCATTTTATCTTTCAAATATACTCCTTCTTCAGAAAATGACTAACATTGGTCTTAAGGAGGAATATCTCTTATGTATAATCTTAATATCCTAAGCCACTCTATTTTAGCATACATTAAACTGCTTTGTAATTTTCTGTTTACATATCTTTGGCCTTTCATTAACTTAGAAAGGTAGCCATTTTTCCTATTCATCATTTCTCTGGCCCCCTAGCACAATACCTGATATTTAATAAGTGATCAGTAAACATTTATCATATAATGAAAGGATTAATTAGGATACTTTCAAACTTATTAAACTCTAGAACATGGAAATAAGTAAAAGGACCAATAGATGTCTTTTAAGTGTCATACCAAAGCATTGTTTAAAAGACTTGCTCAAAGATTTTAAAATTTTCTATGGGAATGCATCTTTGTTTGACTTAGTATTTTCTCTTGATTAGGGTTCAGATTCTGAGACATTTTATGAACTTATAAGTTTTTATCAGTAAAGAGGCAAATAATTTTTATGGTAAAAATATATCATTAAAGGATATGATTTTATTGCCTTTTAAGATATTAACTAGCTTTGCATCTATTTTGGCATTTTGCTTCTATTTTCCTTTCTTTTTATGATTACATATATTCAATTTCTGGAATACTCCATTGAATCATCTTTAATTTCCTGCATGTTTCTTCATTAATTAGTTAAATAAATGTTGCTGTATTCTCAAGATCTTTTTATAAGCAAGCAGTAAACTTACTTCAATATATTATAAACTGTGTAAGAAACACTAGGCCTAGCATTAATAACTAATTCTATGGAGCAAAAAATACCATGAACAAATAAACACTTGGGGGAAAAAAAACCTTCAGGTTATATCCCCCTTTGGGATATTAGTTAAGGCTATTTGTATATGGAAGGTTCTGAGAAATCTGAAGATGAGTTAATGTGTTTTGCTTTGCTGAATCTAGCATTTCAAAATTGTTTTTATTCTATGAAATTTTTTCTTGGGAAAACAATATGGAAACTTTGGTTTATTTGTAACTTTGAAGGACAATGATTTAAATTATAATTCATGTGTTTTGAAGTGCTGTTAAAAATATTTCTATCTTGAGTTAAAGTTGATCTCTACTCTTTTTTTTGCATTAAAGATGAAATTTTGTTTCTTTAAGTGTACATTTCAGAAAAGTCCTTGCTTAAAACTGCAGGAAAGGTGTTCTAATTTCTCAGCCATATAGTCATATAGACAGATAGCTTTAAAATATATTTA
This sequence comes from Tamias sibiricus, assembly GCA_025594165.1. Lineage (NCBI taxonomy): Eukaryota > Metazoa > Chordata > Mammalia > Rodentia > Sciuridae > Tamias > Tamias sibiricus. The sequence continues at coordinate 50,189,561 of CM046667.1, read as the reverse complement.
AAATTTAGAAAACACTTTCCTTGTTTTTCATATAGAGTATTTTTTTATTTTTATAATTTTTAATATGTACAAATAATATATTTAATCTTTCATCACTAAGTGAAACTAACATTTAGTTGTATTCTAAATAATCAATTGAGATGATAATGAATCCAAAAATACCTGCATAAAAGGGGCATATTTTCAAGTTTAAAAAAATCATATGCAAATGAAAACATTAACAAGTAATTAAGTACTTAAAGGGTACATTACTTATTTTAAAGGAATAGGTGAATTTCTGAAAAATGTAGCGTTGTGAGGACTCCAGTATTTAAAGAAGTTTTTGCTTTGGACTTTCAGAGTTATCAGGTTTTTGAAAATGGGCCTGAGACTGGCCTAGAAGAATAGGTAGGCTTGACATGGATACCTATCTTAACTTTACTCAAGAGAAAAAAAGGAAAAGAAAACTACCAATTTTTTTCATCTTGCCCTCTTTATACTTCTAAACAACAACATTATGTCTACAGAAGCTTATAAAATACATTAATTGTATCTTGTTATGAACACTAAAGTTCATTAGTTATATGTTGCCGCCTGCAGCTATCGCTGCCTACAGCAACAATACCGCGGGAAAGAATTCGGAAGCAGACTGGAAAATGAATAGGCTCTTTATTCTTGCTTCTTCTAACTTCTCTCTCCGGCTCCAACAATCTCTCCAACTCCAACAACTTCTAGCCAACCTCACCCAGTTAAATACCTTTGCCTTAACAAGTATACACATGTCAACAGCTCAAACTTACAGGTGTGTCACATAGTGTTCACGGGCATAGAATGATTCTTAGATAAATGCATGAATATCAGGTGAAAA